>CM047427.1:4341008-5706233 GCA_026168455.1 Theocolax elegans
GGGTCATTTTCATTTGTTACTTGAAGATTATAATAAAGGTATTTGAATTTATAATTACTATATTTGCATTTAATTAAATTATTAAATGATATAAATAATTAAAATTTCTCTTTTACAGCTATGTCTGCGTATCAAAAGTTTTATGAATTAAAAGGAGACTACTGGAAAGATGCATCTTTTCTTTATGGACAAGGACTTGTTTATTTTCACTTCAACGCATATCAATGGTAAGTTTTAATTCAATTTACAGTATGCCCATTAGTGTACCAAAAATTTAAAGCTATAATTATTTAAACAATTTTTTTAAATTACTTTTAAAAAAATGCATAATCAACAAACGGCATTAAATAATAAATGTCGCTCTAAAAAGTAGTTTTATCGCATCTTGTAGCTCATTTATTATATCATATACAGTAACAGCTTAAAAACATTTGGTCAAGCCTTATGCCAGAAAACTTATCTAACTTGGTTCGTTTCTAAGAGGGTGCAGAACGAAGACCTGGAAAAATGTTGTAATCCCGACTCGAACGAGTCGCTCACCTTGAAAAGGGGGCGTCGGCCCCGCAGGGGTTCGTTCTCCTCTGTGCCTCCGTTTTGTTTTCTTTTAATTTCGCGCTAACGTCGGTAAAGTAGAATCCAACTGCTTATCGATCGTGTAATTTACCATCAGTCGGTACATAAACTGCGGAAATTTTCGTTAGATGTCATCGAGCGTTGATTTTCGGGAATGTAATTTTAAATTAGAATTTACCTTTTATTGATCATCTTGCAGGGTAAAGGAACTTCGATGCCCTTTCACGCCTTACAATTACACTGCCTTTACTGTCATTATCTGTAAATTTAGCAGTAGACAAATTGGACTGGTCAACAAAATTTTAGTTTCATTCGTGTAACATTGCTATCTCATGCAGTTAACGATCGGTGATTTAAATTTTCCCTTTTTCCCGCGTGAATACATAAAAAAAATAGACACTGTAATGTACATAAATACTCATCGTTTTGTTTCTTAAAATCAAAATAAAAATGTACATTTTAAGATTGGATCAAAAAATATTTCGATTCATCTACCTATAATGTTTATAATTTCCAAATAAATTGAAAACTCTGTAAATGGCTTTTCGAATTTCAAACACAACGATATTTCATTTCATTCTTCAAACAAAAATAAAAACCTCAATAAAAAATAAAAAAAATCAAATAACATTTTATTATAGAAAAAAACACACATTTAAATTTAAGAGGATAATATTGAATTCACTAAAATATTTCGAAATCGTTGAACAACAACGAATTCGTGATCGCGGGGAACATTTTTAACACGCTTTATTATCATTTTTCGTGCAACGCGTTAGTACGCTATTATTTTATTTTCATTCCAAACAATTCGTTATTTTGAGGTTAAATCAACTGCACATGTACACACATACATTATGTGTTACGTCAATATCAGCTGATTTTAATGGACATATTTCTGTATACGATGTATACCGAAATAATTGGAATTTTTTGTCCCCACGCGAAACGTTACCCGAGTAAAACTAAAAAAACTCTGTAAATTTTTCAGCATACATACAAAGCTATAGGTGAACGGTGATATACAAAACAATAAAATATTTTATTAAAAATAACAAAAAAATAAAGTAAATATTCGATCGATATTACGTTCCCTTTAAAGCCAGTCAACCTATAAATAACCATTTAAATTCCCCGAGCAATCGAGAGAACGCACCCTCGTACGTCAATTTTCCAAAGTTGAAAAATGTTCTAATTAACTACGAAATTTAATTACCAAAATATTTAATTAAGCGTCAAATTAACTTAAAAAAAATACATAATTAACTGCTCAATATTACGGTATCTTCTACTCTTTTTTTTCCTCCAAAATTTATTGTTTACATACGACCCCCCTCCTCCGATCGAATAAACGAATAACGAAAATTTCATTAAAATTGAATCGTTACTTTAGTTAAAAAAAAAGAAAAAAAAATAAATTGCGCTAATTCGAAACGAAGAAAAAAAAATGAAAATAGTATCGCGGACACTCCCCTCGGCATCGTAAGCCAACGGACTACGTGCCAGTCTGCTACAAGCGCATGGCGGCAGGGCGTGGGGGCGACGCGACGCGCCAGAGGGAGCACGTGCTTACTCGAGTAAGTGGGGGGGGGGGCATGGATAGACGCGTTAGAAATGCATATATATATACATACATATATAGAAGGGGTTGACTATATTTTTTTTTATTCTTCTCTCTCGTGATGAATTTAACTATTTTATAGGTTGGGAGTGTGCACAGAGGGGTGATGAATCTTTTCTTCTTTTTTTGTTCCTTTTTATAAGTCCTTTTATCGTGAGAAAAAGATTTTTATTTGACGTTATTAAATGTAAATTTATATCCGTGGATAATGCACTTATACGTGTGGATAAAGTGATTTTATTTTGTTTATATTTTTAAATACTTAATTACTATTTATATTAATTATCGTAATAAATTAAAATTTAAGCGTGTATAGTTATTTTAATAAAGGTAGAATGTGTATATATACTCAAATATAAAAAATTAATTTAAAATTTATGCGCACATAGACGAAATATTTTTATTAATACACGCGGATATGCTTTAAAACAGTTAAACAGATGTATTTTTACATTTATCGTATAATGCTTACTTGTATTTTGCAGTGTGTAGATATAATTGACTTGGTATTAATGTTGCACATTATGTCGACTCGACCTCATTTACATAATGACATATATGTATAATAATTAAGTCTATAGATATATACGTACGATACGTAATTAATATTAAACCTCTTTTTTACAAATGATAATTACTACCTTACATATTTCTTATTATTAATAGTTTTATACGCACAGAGTATCTATTTATACACGTGGTTATGTATACGTATATATATATGTATATGTATATGTATACGTGTGTATGCATATATATATAAATTAATTTGTTACATTTACGAAATCGCGTAGAGTGAGCATTATTATGTTTTTAATCGATATGTTTCTTGTATACGCAAGTGTAAAATATAAACGTGACGTGTTTATCACATATAGTTTTAATTACCAAACGGGAGAAAAAAATCCATTATTTTATCTTCGTCTTCGATCGTAAATTCAATGTAGTAGAATTAAAAACACTTTTTTTTTATCATCGGTGTGCGACAATTTTTTGGACGAAGGAAAAATTAGTCAGCTCGATCGATATCGAGCTGTGCAACTTTCTAATTTTTTTTTTTTTTTCGATGGCTCGAGAGCACCTATAGATTTTTCGCAATGGTAATTCGAAGAGCTATCACTGCGCAATGAATGATCGCGAATTATTCCACTATGGGGAAAATAATGTTTGGCGCGCGTGTACATTTAATTTTTTTTTAATTCGAATAATATTCTATTTCGTGTAGATATATCCTATGTGTAGGTGTATAAACGTATAAACCTATATAGGTAGGTAATTTTTTTTTATTGTTAATTGTTTATTTGGCCAGGATACAATGCGGATAAATATCATAAATAAATAAATAAATAAATAATCCGGTTTAACGTAATGTCCTACGGAGATGCGTTAAGTATATATATGTACACAAAATGTAGTTGCATCAAAACCTTTTGTGTACCAAAAAGTGACCATTTGACCAACAGCTGGCCAATAATTACGTAAATAATGGCGAAATGATGGTTTCGACTAACTTTAAAAAATTATACATATATAAAAAAAATAATAAAAAAATATAATTACACATATACAAATTAAATATATTAAATATATATTTACATATGTATATCTTTAGAAATAATAATGTGAATACTTTTTTTTAACGTTAATGCAAATGAATTGTTATGTTCATGAAATAGTCAGTTTTAATTATTATAATATGAACTAATTACGTTTCTGACATCAGTTATAATGTTTTACTGTTATTCTATGTTACCACTGTATTCACAATTTTTGGAATTTTCAGTTTTTTTAATAATTAGTAGATGTATATAGTCTTATTTTGTGTTTTACTAATTGTGGAATCCATACATTGATCCTTAAACTTCTAATAGTACCGTAAAATAGGGTTAATGCATACAGCCTGCAAATCCTAAAGTGTACATAAATCGAGAACTTAACATTTTGGAAAATTATAAAATGTCATAATTTCATTTTTCAAAAATGTAAACGTGTCGATTTACACATTCTATCGTCAATTTTTTACATTTCAGGATTTAGGGTGTATTTGTGTTTTCTAATAATCAAAACGCACTTGCGAATTTAAAAAGCGAAAGCGTACGAATATTTAAATGACTCTAGTAACGTCAGCGTCACATCCGTTTAAGAGTGAAAAGGACGTACGGGAACAATAGGGCCCAAACCGAAGAGGTATTAAAAAAAAAAAGATAATAGCACACGCGAGCGACTTTCCGTTCCGGAGAAGAGAAAAAATATCGATTTCCGGTGTGTGGTGCAGAGCGGCCCTCTTCTCTCATTGACCCAGATGGAAAAAAAGAACGTCGGGAGAGGTTATTTTTTTTTCTTTTGAACGAGAGAGAGAAAGAGACGAGAGTGCTGTGTGATACATCATTTCTTGGTTCTTAAAATCTTCTTCGAATGCTGAGTTTTAATCAACGAAACGTTTATAGCTTTCAATGGGTATTTGATATTCGAGAGTTTTGTGTAAGAAGTGGAAGTACGTTTCACTATTTTTTTCAAAAAAGTTCATTGTGAGCTGTAAATTAGCTATTTTCGAACTCCAAAGTGTTAACCTCGTTATTATTGAGAGCTAAATTTACACTTTTTTTCATTGCCTGTAGAATGAAAACTTTTGTCAACGATTGTTGATACAATTATTTTGACGTTACTGCAGCATATTTTGTGACTTTCAATGTTCATGTCACGTATATATGGATATAAGAAGCTCAAAATGGTCAATTGTCGACCAAGGAGAGTCACTGATCGTTTATTGATTTCTGAGTTTATTTTTGGTTTTATAACGTTTCTTTTTTTCATTACGAAAACCCATCTTTCGTTCAAAATAATACCAAATAAATTATAAACACCAAATTTCTGTATAAACATTGTTCAAGTATAATATAAAATGACTAATTGTTATTAAGCACCAAAGAGAATATCTATATTTTATTTTTGGGTAACCTCAAAAAGTTCTTAAAATTTATTTGTATGTTTCATCGAATCGCAGAACAGTTGGTACACATTAAATTTAAATAACTTTAATTGCACAAGATGCTTCATCAGTGAAAATAAAGAAAAAAAAGTCCTATTGCGAGCAACTCATACTTTTTTGGTTCGAGCGAGTTCATTTTGGCAACATCAGCAAAGTCCGTTAGCAAAGAGAACCCCGTCTACGGAAAACTGGAGCAGGTGGCTCGATACTCTCTTCCTTTACATCGTTATATATCGCAAGTTTTGATATCTCGCCACCTCATTCGGAAGATAAATCTGAGACTTGTAAAGTGAGATCGTCAGTTATTTTAATCTGATGAAGACCACATCGCGATGTTGTCATTTTTATAATCAAAAGAATGACGTTGATTCACCGTGATTTTTCCAAATAAAAAAAAATTAAACCAACTGATTGTGAATGCCAGAAGTAGGGAAAACCCGAGTTACCGACGAAATTGAATTGGTGGATTGAGATGAACCGTGGTGCTGGTTTAAATTGACCCGAGTGAGTGATATCCTCAACTATTTGTTTTCATCCAGAGGAAGACGATTTAAAGCGTAATATATCAGGTAACATTTACGGAAAAATCGTTGTCGTTGGGTCAATGTAAAACGAGGCGCTAGCTGCACACGTGCATGCGAGACTCTCGTGGTGACCTAGATCCACCAATCGATACTCCCTGGCCCAGATATGCACTTCCACGGATTCCACCTCGCTTTTTCGTTTCCAACCAAGAGTTTTATGTATTTTCCGCGGCAATGGAATACTTGCCCTTTCATTTGGCCTTATCGATTTCACCTGTATGTCCCCATAACGTTTATTCGTTAAATAACGACTCCCCTCTTTATCGATTGATTTTAACGATTTGTCGTTGCGGTTGATTTCGTTGACGTTTATATACCCTATAAATCAACGAATTTATCAAACGATTTTTTAGATGAAAACTGGCCATTTCACCATTTTATGGTGTCACCTACCCTCCCCACTATAGGATACACGCGTACACCCTATAACTCATCGGTAACCTGAGAATTATATAATTTTTTTTAGAAATATTATGGATTTTTATGTTAATTTTTAATCAGAAGCTGATGCCGTCCTTAGATTTACCATGCTAAGATCATTTTTATTAGATACCGACCTCTACATTTAATACTACAGAAAATTAAATATTGCGTTGTATCTGTTAGAAGATCTCATAAAATTTTAGAATTTAGTTTTGTGATAAACGATAGCATTGAATTATCATACGCAGAAAGAAAATTGGTATAGAATGTATTCAATAATTTGGATTAAAATTGAAGTGTCGCCAGGAAGAAGAACATTTTATTACAATTAAAAAAATGAATTTTCAAAAAATTAAAGATTAAGAATCACGCATAAATAAATTCCTGGACTAAATTACGATGACAATGAAAATACTAATTGGAAGTAATCTAAGCTGTAAAATTGTTACATTTATTTTAAGATAAAAGTAGAAGAGTCATGAAAAAATTCGAACAAGTAACCTATTTTATTCAATGATTAATTTTTTTATTAAAATTCAATAGTTTAACTAAAAATAAAGATATATTTTTTGTTTTTGAACTAAAATTATAATTTTATGTTTGATTACATAAACTATATAATATTTTGAACTTTTTTGTCACTATAAACACTTATATAAATAAAATCACAAAAACAAGATGTTATTTTTCTTAATTTTTCAATTTTTTCTTTATTCATTAAATGAAGTATAGTTTGAATATATGCATCTCAGCAAGTTCATTTTATACATTTCTACTTACTGACGTTTGTCTTTTTCCAAATTATTCTTTTATATTTTTTTTATTAAATTAAGAATTAGTTATAATCTTCTATTACAATTACGTATAGGTGTTAGTGCGTAAAACGTGGTCAAATTTCTAAAACGTAACATGTACTCGTAACGCCATGGTAGAAACTTCAATGTGATTTACTATTTTTATTAAAACTGAACAATTGAGTAATTGGTACTTATTTATTTCTCACAGTGAAATGTTGTTTATACACAATCACACGTTACCTACATGTTGTTTTTTTTTAAACTCGTTAAACTTATAATTATAGCAATTTATGAAAATTGCATTGTTAATGCCAAAGCAATTGTGAGCTAATAATTTATTAAAAATGAGATTTCTTAGGTATAGGGTATAGGGTATACATTAAACAGTACTGACTAATCACACAAAGATTATTATCGTAAACAATTTTCAATATTTTCTTAATTGTCGGCAACATAATAAAAAAATACTATCGTATTTACGTATAATAAAGATCAATTTTTCAAGACTGACGAAAGTTCACAATACTCTAGAAATGTAGAGGAATATCAGAAATGCTGTTACCAGTTGCATTTGTAACGATAGCTTTAAAATTCTCAATATCCCTGAGCGAAATTCAATTGTTAGATCATTCGATGAATCACGTTTGGTTGGATCAATTATTCCAGTACATACTTGTGGATACGAAAATACGTAGAGTCATATTTTTGATCAGTGACACTGAAACAAGTAGCGTTCAGCTTACCAACATCATTAGCCAATTACCAGTAAACATGTCAGCTTTGTTTATCGGTTTCCAAATGAAGGATGAAAGTTCTTGGATAAAACATTCGAAATTCATGATATACTCGATCGAGACATTGTATATTGTGATCCAACCATTGGACGTAAACGATCTTTCGTTTATAAGCAGCGCACTGTCATCTGAAAACTTTGTCTTTCCGGTATCTCGGGACTCCAAGTATCTCGTGGTGTTGAACAAAAATTTTAAGAATAGTGACATCGAAGTGACCTTACGATACGCATGGTACAAGAAACTTCTGGACTTCACAATATTAGGAATTGAACTGATAAAAATTGCCGATCAAACGTTACGATACATTATTTTAATCCTTTCAACAATATCGCAAACGAAACGTGTTTGAATCGACGATCATCCTTTTTCCCCAAGAAACTCAAAAATATGCACGGATACAAACTGAATGTGGCCATGCTACACATACCACCAGTTACGAATGTCGAGTGCAACAATACCTGTCGAGCAAATGGTAGCGAATACAACATCATGAAAATATTGTCTAAAGTTTTAAACTTTCGCATACATTTGATTCCCGTGTTTTTCGACAAGGAAGGTCCACATATCAAGGGAGTTGGTTACGTGAACGATCAAAACCTTGAGCTGGGTAAAATTGACGTGATCGGCAATCACTTATTTCCTTTTAGCGCGCGTACATGTGGCATACCAATAATGTTCGATGAAATTTGTGCGTTGGTGCCAATACTACGAAATCCACCTTCTACATTGAAAACCAAAACGGTACTATTTAGCTTAGTTTTTGTGATCAGCATGTGTACCTGCATCTACGTTTTGAGAAACTGTTTGAAATTCGAGAAACATTACTGGGACATGTTTTACATCGTGACAGCGTTCGTCAATATCGTCGTACCAAGAGTACCGAGGAAATTTCGCGAAAGAATTCTCTTTATTTCGATCATCTTGACAGCGTTCAATTGTTCTTCGATAATTTTAAAAAATTTTACCGAACTGAAAGTATCGTTGGGTGAACCAGTGCCATTGGATACTTACGACGATCTTGCTAAGTCAGAATTGGTACCCGTGTTGGATCCTGTCTTCGAACCTTTTATTATCGATCACAATTTGAAGAGTTTGTCCAAATTCCTCCTGAATCGAATACCCAATGTCAATCACATGGAATGCATGGACATGTTGTCCAAGAGTAAAAACGTTTCTTGCATCATGAACAAGTCGTTGGCGAAGATGCTGATTATTCAAGTGAACAACGCATCGAAAAGGACAATCGATGATCAAAATTTCGAAACAATCGTTTTGGTCGAGCGGGAAAAGTCTCAGATTCGTACGTAAATCACCTTACATGTCGAGATTCGATGAAATTTTGTTACTTATTGCATCGGCTGGATTACAATTTCGTTTCGGCGAAGAGAATTACGTCCACGAGTACAAGTACATCAAGAACAAATTTCCTGACGAAGACCAACACTTGATTGTCCAACTTTTATTGATTTTGATGATTGGATACTGCTTGTCACTTGGTGTCTTGATCGTCGAAATGTTTAAGTAATTTTGAGGAGGGAAAACACACGCCGTGACAATGTAATAACCATCAAGGACATAAAATTATAACGTACACGATTATTCACCATTAACGCCAGAATTACCAGTTTTACCGAAGAATAAAAGTTAGTTTTCTTATTTCTCACGTAACGAAGGGAAAAATAAGAAGAATTTAAACTTGTTAAATAGTCGTCTTTTGTATCACCACGTGTATTTTCCCTTCGACTTCAAACTCTATACCTCTCGAGTTCCACCGAGGTCAATGACAGAACCTGTCTTTTAAAACCAACAAAACTTCACGCGATCATTTCAACTTCACTAGTTACACGCACTTTCGTATCAGATAAGAAAACTTGAACGAAATTGAAAAAAAAGGCATGAAGAGTCGCTGTCTTCTGGGAAAAAATGCTGGCATCTATGCGCTTAGACTTTTAAAATTACAAAAAGGTGAAAGTCTGTATTCTCTTTTTGGTTGCGTAATCTTTTGTAAAAAAAAACTTTCACAATTTTCGTAAGGTTTGAAAGTTAAATTTTCAGAGATAAACTTTCCGAAAAAAGTAGAGAATTTATTTTTTTTTTTTCATTTTAAACGCGAGACGTAATTTATGTGATTATCAGTGATAAATAATTATAATGTAATTGATAAAAAATGTTTATTTCTTGAAGTTATTGAGTTTAATTACAAAAACTATATACTGCTATTTTAATGAAAAGGGTCGAACAATTAAATATATGTACTTGTAGGATCGTAACATTGTGCATTGATAGTTAAATCTATAGATAATAATCCTTTATGTAGTATACAGTGGAGCTTTGAATCTCACGATTAAATTAAATACTCGAAATTGGTTAAAGCTAAATCGGTGACAAACATTCCACTCTCTAAATTTGATACGAGTGATAATGGTTCACTTGGAGTGAGAAGTGACTCTTCAAAATTGGAGAGTGTTGGAACCTAAAACGAAATCAATTCTATACCAACGACTGTGTCATATTGTATGTCAAACGTTTACGAAACTGCTAGGAATTATATCACCAAATTGACTGCGATGAAATATTATTTCGATAATTCAATAAACTATCTGTTATTCGAATTCTGTAAGTTAATTATTGAAAAATTAATAATATTTATACACTGAGAAAAATGTTTTATAAAATATATCGAAATGTTGTGGGTATAAAAAATTACTAATTGGTAAGATAACTATTTTATCGTGATTCTCAATTTTTATACATAAAGTTCTGATAAAAAAATTATAAAAAAGAGAAGGCGTCACCATTTTACCAAGAAAATTTGGGTGATTTTTATTAAACTTTTCTCTCCGAGTATAGAAATGTTTTCCTCGTAACACTGGATACTGAAATTTAATTTGAAACTTAAGTCGTAGAGCTAATCATACGATTAAAAATTATAAATTAATATGAAATGTTTGTAATAACTTAACAACCTGCAATTGTCAACAATAACTAAATAAACTGACTGTTTGATTTCGATTCATCCTTCGATTCTTATAAATTAATCTTGACACTTGCCCTAAATAATTACAAAATAAAATTATAAAATAGATAAAGTAGTTGACAACTACAAAATTATTATGTACGACTATTCCACGCGATATTTTATATTAATTTCAACAAAAATTGAATCTTGAGTAAATCTTACGTGTATTCATAAAGTGCTTATTACTCATCTTTTAAAAATTGAATATCAATCGGTGTATACCTGGAGCTCGTGTATATATATATATATATTTCGGCGAAATATCAGAATATATACGAACGATATAGGTAAATACAAACGGATAAAAATTGGTGATAGCCTATAATCAACCGGTGTGATCAGTAGGGTTTAAGGTCGTTGTTTCACTTCGTGCGAATATCTGGGCGTCGTCCGTGTAGCGATTGCGTTGAGGTCACGGCCAGCCGCACCGGAGCTGAAACCGAGAGTCAACAAACTCCATCGTCCGCAACTGTACTCGTCCAGTGAGCACCGGGAAAACCTGGGACGCTGACCTCGCTCCTTATATATATGTGTGTGTGTGTATATAGATATACATTTTTTTCCTTTGTTCGCGTTTCGGTAAGGTCGTTGAACGCGATCGTTCAACTTAAGAAATCGCTTATCATCAAGATTTATCGCTTATCGACATTTCGCCTTTTTCGAGTTGACTTTTATTTTTTCTAATTGACAATAAATTTTTCGACAACACCTTAACCTTCGCAGGAGTTCGCTAATTGGTCAAATAAATTTTCTACATATATATATATATATATATATATATATATATATATATATATACGTTAAATCGTCTTCGATGAGAGTAGATTTATCGTTTTAGTAATTTTTGTACGATCGTCGCTGTGGGAAAATTGAAAGATTTATAGTGAAACGTATAGTAAAAAACGTTACGATTAATTTTCTATTAACGATTCTTACTCGTTACGATGAAACTTTATTTAATTTACTCTTGCGCACAGAGAACAAGTTTTTCATAAAATTTTGTCACATTTTCTGCATACTTGAATTGCGTATGTCAAAATTTAAAAGCATAAAAATATAGTTGTTACATAAACTTTTCTTCTCAATAAAATGTATTGGTTACGTTATATAAATTTAAACAAAAGTCGAAATATTGTCCAGGAAAATCGGTTTAACATTCTTTCTTTAAAATCTAATGTACTGTTTATACTAAATTTTCAGGATAAAATTTATCACATTTTCTTCGTGTACCGAAATAGCTAGTAATGTTTGTAATTTTACTTAAAAAAATGTATTATTCTCTTGATTTTTATTAAATCCGATAATCACTAGAATATCGTTAATAGTAATAAATAAATTTTAATTCGCTATTCAATTGCGCATTGCAGTGTTTTAGTTGCAGTAAAATACATGCAATTACAGATTATTGTTCTCAATTTCAGTAATATACTTCGAATATATACACGAAACGTACGATATTACGATCGTAACGCCGTTATACAAATTTTATAAAGATGACTTAACTTTAATACCATTATCCTAGTAATTTATATTTGTGCTTAAATTTGACCAATTAACGTCCGCAATTCATTGCCAAAAAATAGTTTCGTCGAACCTCAAAATCATCAATATTTTCAATAGTGGCGATGTGTGTTAAAATAATGTAATTCAATCAAAAAAAAGGAGGAAAAAATTGGATTGTTCACAATATTTATTTTTCCGGTAGCATAAATCAAAGGATTAATGAATCATTTTTATATTAAAAAAAACATGGATGTGTGCCCAGAAATGTCTAATAATTGTTAACAAAAAAATAGTTTCGACCAATCTCGTAATCCTCAATTTACATTGAGGGGGTATAAAAGGATTATAATATAACCATAACGATATAATAATGTATATATGTATTTAATATTAATTTCCACAATGATGGCAATAAACGCACCCACTTTGAAATCGATTAATTCGCAAGTGTAATACCGGTAAACTGCACGCATCTCGTTCCATTACACCCACGTAACTTTCTCTCGCTTTTGTTCGTCCGAAAATAATCCACTCGGACGTTATTTATAGCGCGCGGCCTTCAAGTTCACCTGAGGCTTCGATGACCGATCGCCGTATAGGTGTTACGTAACTCGACTTTGCTTCCTTCCTGTGTAATCGATGGTTTGTTTGTTTTCTCTTCCGACTACGGCAGTTGAACGACCTAATTACCTTTTTCTTTCCAAATCCTCCTTTTTTTTCTCTAAGCTATCAAGTTTTGCATTTCTTTACAAGTTACAAATAAATCTAAATTTGATCACTACATATAGATAAAAAGTAAAAGCTACAAAAGTATTTATTTAATTGAATTTTATTATTTATTTTTGATTAACGTGTATTAATTGATTATTAACCGAGTTATGGAAATACATCGACACGTTCCTTAGGAAACGAAAGGTTTATCATCACTCGCGTTATAAATTCAGTAATTCTTTTAAATTTGAGAGAAAAGGGAAAAAAAGATAAAGAAATTATATGTCCATGTATATATATCCACAATATTTATCACAGTGATGGGTTAGGTTTGTCTGGCGATACTCGATTCAATTTTAAATGTGTATATGTATAAATACATATGTGTGTGTGTGTGTGTGCGTGTGCATGGGTACAAGTTGACTGTGAAACCGGTTTTAAACTCAATATTCTTATACCTTATAAATTGATGATAATTTGCCTTGTATGAATTAATTGAAAGCTTTTTCGTAAACTGCTTGGGTAACAGCTGAAGTTACGTTAAACACGATAAATAATTCAATTTAAAACATTGTATCGCCTTATTTAAAAAAAAAACAATTTTTCTTATACGTTTCGTTGAATGATGATAATAATGCGAGTGCACGAATTTAAAAGTAATGTATAGGTTATTTGTAATAATTCGTTATAAGAACAATCGTATATATTTCTTAATTAATTAATTAATTATTGAAAGATTTCCTCGCTAGACATTTTCAATATTTTAATATTTTAAGGTAAAATCTCAAATATTGACATACATGGTATTAAACTTATTAAAAATGTCACGCTTTCAAATAATATCTTAATATTGACATAATGTATAATTAAGATATTGTGATATTGTAAAACCATTACTCAAACTTTTGTAAAATTGTGTAAAATAAATATTTTGAAATATTTTGAAGATCTAGAGTGTGATGTAGAAATTATAAAATTTATTTTTGATACAGTTGCGTGTCTACGATGTGATTTTACGGGCTGTTTATTTTTAACAATCGCATTTACACCCTCTGTAACAAAAAATATTCTTTGATACGCGTGTGAAAGATGATTTTTAACTCGTGCGAGTACCACCCTCTCTTCGCTGATGCGATAAAACCTTCCCCCGTTTAAGAACCATCACTTTTACACTAGTATCGAAAAGTACTATTAATTAATGTAATCCTTTTTCCTGCTATTATATTATTAACCAAACTTTATAAATACTAAAACTAATTTAATTAACTTATATTTAACCAACTTTTTCTAACAATTATTTAATTAAATAACAAAATTATTAACTTATTTGTAGATCATTTCTTTTATAAAATAGGTTACTTAAAGTATTAATAAAAACGTAATTGATTAAATTTAAAAATAAAAATTCTTAATTATTCTTTTACACCGATTATTATTACCAATCAATTTGTCCAAATCTCTTCGTTTTGATGCAAGTCGAACCTAAAAATACATGAAAATTGGCATGTCTATAAAATAATTTTTTTTATTTATAAGCTATTAGAAATTCTTCAGATTTTATAGGATAAAAATGAGCAAATTGTTCTTTAAAAATCCATGGTAATGCTTTTGATTTGCTTCGACTTTTTAACTGCATATGCATTTATTAATTGTAAAATGGAAACAAAATAAAACGGATTATATAAATCTACGTGTAATAATAATAAAACACACACATACGCACGTATCCATATTAAAAACGTTTTCTCTAATTAATAGCTAATTTTTTCATGAATATTTCGTTATCCGTTTGCGATATTATCACGAGTTTATAGTCAATTTACGACGATTCCAATGATCCCTCTCTCGTCATTCAACATCATCGTAAACTGATGCATTACCATTTCAGAAGGGTGTAGCATTTCTAGCAGCGTTATCGTACTAATTTTAAAATGATTCTAATTCAAGTTATAATATAGTTTTGTAATAAATTTTTATTTTTCAGCAAAAATGATTAATTTAATTAATATAATAATAATAATAATAATAATAATAATAATTAATAATAATAATTAAATTTAATTGTCGAAAATCCATCGCGTCTACTTAAAAAAAATGTTAAATCAAATGAAAAAATGTTTTTTTCCACATGGTTTAAATCCACGATGCAACACGTTATGCCACGTGCCGCCTAAATAAATTTAATTAAATTACGTATTCGGTAATAATTAAAAAGGAAAAGAAAAAGATCGAAAAAATTGTATCCGGATGAAAAATCAATGAGACATGTTGGTGTGTGTCGAGCGAGTAAAATCGAGGTGATAGAAAAATACCTGTGCGCCAGTCCGTAAAAATTTTTCGAGTAAATAAGAGGTGTGGGTCAGACGTCATGTAGCGGGACGAATGAGTGGCCGCCACGTCATCAACCGGCCCCTCTCTCTCTCTCTCTCTCTCTTTTTCTTTCTCGCGAGAAAGACTCTCTTCGTTGCATCTAAAAAGGTCTCTTACTCTCTCGGTAGCTGACGTCACTATATATATACACACAGGGAGAAGCGGTGCGCGCGCGCAGAGAGAGAGAGAGAGAGAGATAGAGAGAGTTTAACGACCCCGCGGATCCGAGTTCAATACACCGGTGCACTGCGCGCCGAGGGAGCGAAACTGGGAAAGTGCGGGAGAGCCTAACCGAGAAAGTATATGTATATATATATGTCTATGTGTATGTAGAGGGACGATAAGGGGAGCGAGATCAAATTGGTTGTCCAAATTCATCGTTGGATGTTGGCTCGATTTTCTATTTGGGTTGTTGGTAACAATTGTTCAAGGAAAGTAAAAGATATGTGTATGGTTGTATACCGTAATATTTTTTGTTATTTTCGTTTATTTATTTTTTTATATCGTTTACGTATTTTAATTTTTTGTTAGTCGTTTGTCATCGATTGAATAAAATTATTTAAGGAATTTTATGTAATAATTGGTGAACGTTGATATTATTACCGATAACGAAATCTTTGAACAACAAGAAAAAAAAGGAGAAGATTGGGATTGATGTAGATGGTTGACACGTCGGGTTCCACGATGTAGTTTTTTAGTTATGTCATAGTAAAAAATGGAAGATTACGCGTTTCGAAATGATAATAACGAGCATGTAAAACTAACAATTATACAGTCACATTTTACAAAATATTCTATCCATTTACCCAAGTAGTGAAAGATGTATCCTTTAATAGATAATGTTAAAAATTAACGAAATATCAATTAACTTTTCAAAGTTTGTATACTCGATAAGCATAATAAATAAATAATTGAAAAAAAATAGAAGGAAATTAAACTACAAAACAAAATATTTGCAGCAGGTTGAAAATAAAACAAAAAAGAAAGGGAATGTGGATTATAAAATAAGGGAAGAAGAATCTATACAGAGTTGAAAGAGCAAATCCAAGCAGGAGCAGGAAGAGAATCGAGAACAAGTTTTGGTAGAGGGTCACAAAGAGATTTTTAACAAAGGGAACCTAAGCCACTACTACTCCTATACCCTCCCCCCTCTCTCTCTTTCTCTCTTTATTGCATTCGGAAACTTTTCAAAGTCCTCGAACGAGTTTAGGGGAAAAAGATTTTGTTTTATCGAATCCTTTAGAGTCAAGCCTTCCAGGCTTATTGATCGTCAACTCTTTGGGTAGGGTTACTGATTAATTAAATAGGAATTAGTGTACGATTTTTTTATTAGTTAATGTACCTTTATCGCAATTTAAATGTAGATGTTATTTGAATATTTTTTCTTAATTTTCGGAGAATACAATTTTGCAATAAATTAATTTGTCTTGAAAGCCGAAAATGAATAAAAATTCATCGATTGTAAACCATACACTTACTGAGAAAAAAAATTTTTCAATAAATGTCACTACATTTTGATGTAAGAAAATTTGGTTTAATGCTATAAATCGATTTAATTATTTGAAAAGTACATTTTTTAAATAAAAAATAATTGTTCATATAATTCAATATTTCTGTCAGAAAAACCGAACTCTGACAAAACATTAAGTGTATTCAAAAAATATTTTATTGAATGAACCAAAGAGAATAGTTGTTTGAAAGTAAGAAATATTTAATAAGGAACAAAAAAGTGTTTACAGGTAGATTCGACAACTACAAAATGTTTATTAGATAAACGACTATATTTTTTTTAGAAATATACAATAATTTGAAAAAAGTAATAATTTTTTTCGGTATCTATATAGCACCTTTTTACGTCTACAAAATTTATTATATATTATTTTATATTTCATCTTTTATTTTACTCTATCATTTCTTGTATGTTATGTACGACAATAATACTGTATAAAATACCATATTTACTTTTATAGCGTCTTTTGTTACGTAATTACAGTTGCATCATCGGTACCCTATACGACTGTGACAATATTATTAATTTCTGACCAAGATACGAACTCGTTCTCCTTTTTTTTTGGTTTCAATATTATCTCACGAGATGCTCTCGAGACAAATTAACATTCATCATTTTTTTTCACTCTTTCGACACAAGATGCAATATCGTTAAAGACTTTCCATATTTCAAAAAAGTAATCAAAACAATTTCGAGATAAGAAGCGAGATAGTACCGACTGTTTTATCACTCGACATGATTTTAGTGTATACAAATAAAAAGTAATATAAAATAAATACGGGAAATAAAAAATTGATAAATAAATGTTTCAACACTTTTACGTTTTCAGTTGTAGTTAAAAGAATATTTTATTTAATTAATGTCTCACTGATCCCGTATATTTATTGTGGTTTGATGAAGAAATTAATAAATAAAAATGTTACTTTAATTTTAATCGATTTATAGGTATACTTCAATAGTTTGCATTATAAACGAAGTTTATTCAAATAAGATTGAGTATATATATAAAATAATTAATTATTATTATATACATAAGATAATTATAAAATTTATACTCGTTTAAATAGAAAACAAAATGTATTTGTCACTATACGACTCTAATTCACCTTGTAGCATGAACATAAAGTTACAAAATGATATAACGTAATTTAAATATGAAGAATGAAAAATGTGGAAAAAGTGTTGTACCATCTATTTTTACAGCGTGTCACGTCAAGTTTCACATTCGTTTGAACGACTACGTAATTATCCTTATAAGTCAAGACTCGCAAGTGAATCCAAATTTAAAGGGGTGCAACGAGGCATATTTTTATCCGCGTTCGAAAGAAACGGCAAGTCCAATTTTATATTTAGAACGTCAATGACTTTCGAAAACGCTGCGTTCTCGTTAAAAATAATTAAAATAAAAGTATTAATTATCCGAGGAATGTGCTTACATTTCGGTTTTCTTTTCGCAGTTGCGGAATTCCGTTTAAGTTTATACTCGGGCGAAGGTATTTCATTCGCTAATTTTTCTTTTCTTTTGCGCGTCTCTGCGTGGAAATTTAAAGTTCACTCGTTGCTTTTGTTTAACTGCGCGCTCCACTGAATTTCTTCGAGTGAAAAACGACCCATTTAGAGAGACATTTGAGTGAATTGTGTAGGTATCGAATCGTCAGAATTTAATCAATTTGAATATCAAGTTCAAATGGTGATCATTGTCATTGCAAATAATATTGTTCTTTTTCGAGTGAAAAATTCCTCGATTCGAATCAAATTTTTGTTGTAGCATGTCTATTTCGCCAGTCACTTTTTCACTCTACAACGAATTTAGAAAGCGAGAATACTGTAAAAACAGTGTTCTAGTATTGAATGGAATAGATCTACGAAAAGTTGATGGAAAAACATCAATTGTTCCAAAATTAGTTTTGAAATATTTTTGAACTGCGGGAAATACATTTGGTTATCGAGTATACATCTATCCTGATAGAAATTTGGCTGTTTGTTAATTTTTCGAAGTTAGGAATAGCTGTTTTGTAGGTTACAACTTTTTATGTCGGTTTTGAAAACAATATGGTTATATTTTTACATAACAAAGCTATTTCCATTTCTATCGACGATTAATATTTTATTAATTATTATCCTAATAGAAATCGTTTATACAAATTTTGACGTTTTTGAAGCTGCTCAAGTATTTATTATATACATATAATTTCTATTAAAAATATAATTATAATACGTTTCGTCAATATTGCTAGTACGATAAAAATCAACACGTTAAAATTCCTGCCAAATTGGGATGATATCACTATACAGGATTTTGACAAGGTTAGACTTTAAAATAATTGTACTATATATTTTTATGAACGAGTTATAGTAATATTTGCTGCATAGTTTCGAGATAGACATTTCAACCATATATTTAACAAATTTGTATTTTATTTGTGCTAATTAAAATTACCGAAATTTTATTGTAATCAGAATAATAAAAGTAATGCAACGTATTGAACTTTTAGGATATAAATTTCGAAAATTCTAATTTTTTGAACAATCGCTTTCGATAAATTTTCCGTGAATCATAGAATTCAAGCTCTAAAATGTAAAAGTTTACGGAAAAAAGTATGTAAACTTCGTGAACAGTATAGAATTTCGTTACGACATTTAAATAGTGCGATAAAAGAAATTTCCTCTTTTGGAAAGTGCAATGTTCGAAGTTTCCACTTGACGCGTACATAAAATATCATCACTTCACATTTTTCAAAAGAAGAAACTTCGTTTTTACACTTATCAAATTAGAAAATTCGAACTTTAAATTTTACAAAATGAAAATTCATGTTCTCTTTGTTTCGAATTTCGGAATGGATTTGTGCACATTTGTAAAATAAAAATTTGGATTTTGGCATTTTCAAAAGTAAAAATTGTAAACTTCATTATTTTGGAATGTCGAAACATCGGATCATACAGTAGTAGAAATTCAAGTTAGTTTAAAACATTTTTTTAGCCATAATATAGTTGTTTGTCCAATAATTCCGCAATTAATGGGCATAAAATGGTTTCGAGTAACCTCCAACAATTTTCAATGTCTATACTAAGGACCGTAACAGAGTATCGATTTTAAATTATTCGATTCGACAAAATAGAAATATGACACTTCATTACTTTTTTGCTTCGATGCTTATTTTTAAGTGTTAAAATGTACAAACCTTGGAAAACTTGGAAAAAAATTTGATCACGTTTTTCTAAAAAAAAAAATATGTACTGAAACTTATATTAACGATCCAACTAGATAACGATAAACAACTAAATAAATTCAGAAGAAGACGAATGCTCCGAAAATGAGCATTCGTTAATTACATTAAAATTTGACTAACAACGCCAATTAATTCCAAGGACAAGGTGAATAAATTGCATACCACTATAAATAGATGTATGCATATATATACGCGTTGTAATATTAAAATCCACGGTTGTTTGAAAAATGGTCGAACGAACCGTTAGATCGAACGCGATTCCTCCATACGACGATTAAATAGTTTAACGGGCGTTACCCGTTAATTATAATTAATTACCTATAGCTTCCTGGTCAGCTAATAATTATATTAATTTCTTCGGCGTATCACTAATTCACCTGCGAGTCCGTAATATACAACTCGGCTAGTAACTTCTCCGGCGAAAATTAACGTGATATTACACGCACAAGTTCACGATGCAAAGTGTCTAAATGCGTTCACGTTGTTTAAGGGGATGTCAAACTGGTTAAGTTACCATTCGAGAAAACTAACCGGCTGAGTTATTAATTGTATTAAAATTTAAGCGAAACGTTGCCTTTCGTTATACGACGCAATCTGTGATTGTCCAAAGTATCAAGGTGATTGGTTAGGGTAGCTTACATGTAATTGTTTTAAAAATATTTAGATATTTATAAAGGCTGGTTCACAAATTTAAATAATTGATCTTGCAAACTACTCCACCTGTCCAATCTAATCATCAGTTGTTGTTTTCCTTTAATTTTAATATAAAATATTTTTTTTAAGAAACAGTGTTTCGAAGTAAACGACTCGGATGGTAACATAGCCAATTGTGTCACAATGAACCTTTTCGACGTGCGAACAGCTTACGAATTGATGTTTCCTCAAAATTATAACGAGGAAAGAGAACCGCAGGTTACAAAAATTTATTAAATAAAATATTAGGAGGTTGAAATTTTGTCAGATAAAGAAAAAGATCCATTTTAAGGATATACGTCAAACTGATCTGTTTTACCGATATTTAAAAAAAAACATAGGGCCAAATTTTTTTGTAAATTAATCGACTGATTCTTCTGAAAGTTTGACGACTGGTTAAAAATATAACAATGAAGTTTAAAAAGCGTATTAAAGAGAATAAAAGTTGTCAATTTTAAAATTTTAGAAGACTCAGTCGATTACTCGATTCATTTGCCAAAAAATTATGACTTAGGTGTTTTTTAAAACATCGGTAAAACAGATCAATTTGGCGTACCCTTAAAATTCATATTTTTAATAATTGTCTATACCTACCGAGTTGTTATGTTTATTAATAAAACAACTATATGCAGTCTGAAGAAAGTGTCGTCAACCTGAACCGAAACGTTATGAATAAGAAGATACATAATGTTTTCTTTTCCACCTATTGACTCGGGAAGATCGATAAATTATTTCATTTTCTATTTAAAACTAGTGATTCATTAGTACACTGAGAAAAATTTGCTAGTTTAAATTACTATTTTAATGATCAAAATAAGAAAGATTTACACAATTGAAAAAATAGCTATTAATAATTGTAAAAATTGCCACCATCGAGGAAAAATTACAAATTTGCAAATTTATAATTGTGCAAGCCTGTCCTCCGTTTACCATTAAAATAGTAATTTTTACTAAAAAATTTTTCTCAGTGTAGTTTCGTTACAATATTGTTTTTAAATAATTTATGATTTATTAATTAATTAAAAAAGTTTTATTAACTTTCGTGATTGAAGGGGTTGTTACCTTTCCAACAGAAAAATCGTATTTAAATCATTAAATTAAACATTGGAACAAAATTCATCATATCCAATTATTAAGTCTAAAGATATGGGATTGGAACATTAAAAAAAAACAATTTGTTGAATTAAACGTAATAAAATATTTAATCATATATATAATATACCCAAACGATAACCCATTGTATACTTAAAGAATAATTACTTGTATTAATTAAAAAAAATTGGTGCGCTAATTTTTTCAGAACGAATACAAGAATCCGATGAAAAGAATTTACCGAAATATAGGTATAATTACCATTATTCGTTAAAAATGAAATTTATAGGCCTATTTTTAAGGTTCGACAAGCCTGCAGTCGCAAAGAGGAAATAAAAAGTTTATATAAATATACGAATCAAATTTCTCGAAATAAATCCGATTATTTTCGTACGTTTTAAGGTAGAAGCAAAAATAGACGCGTACAAAAGCGGAATAGTAAATAATAAAATAAATCGGATCGACGCATCGTGTAAGTGACGTCCTTGACACTTTCTCTCTAAGCCACGAAGAACGATTGCATCAGCGAATTAAAGTTGTGTCAGCGAGTTGTTATTTTTCTTTTATTTTTGCTATGTCAATCTCAGCGTTTGGTATATATAAATCGTTATATTCTCCAATTAACAAGATCCACTTGACTCGACCAAGTGTATTTTATTTTTTTTTTGAGATACTGGATTCTTATCATTAATTAATGATTCTTATCTAACATCTTTATTATATACACCTCAAATGTATTTATTAATTTACTTTGGCGAGTTTTTTTATTCGTGTTTTTTTTTTCTTTAAAAAATCTAAACATAGATTTTGCATACTTGCTTCGGATATATTAATTTAAATTACATTATAAATTGTTGCGAATAATTGTCTGTATAAGAAATCTTGACTCGAGAAATGTAACGGTAAAGTTGAGGTTATCCGTTACCAATATTTTTTTGCAGGGTTGTTGCTAAGCGCGACAAGTCGATGATAGGTAGCGCTATTAGATTAAATCTTGAAATTTTTATTTATATTTTCAACAATGTATACTCGGTATTCGGTGTGTGATAATTATTTAATTTTAAAATTATAACTTTTGACGGACAATTTAATTATTACGAGGCTAGGCACGACCGTAATTTGTATAGTGCTCGTATAAACTGTTAATTTTATGTGACAATTAAAGGACAGTTAAAACTTGTTATCACTGACTTAATACCGGAAAATTCTTAATATTTTTCACACCCTCGCTGAAGGGGTTGAAAAAATTTTCACGCTCACCATATCTGTCGGCGTGTTTGCAATCGCCCCGAAAATCTCGAAAGGTACGACGCACGCGAACTCTCCGACTTATCGGAATTACATGTGCGTATTACATATACATTAAGTAGAGATGTCTTCGTCAAAAGTGTCGCTCTTTTGTACGGTGGACATTTAAAGAGACGACAAATCCAATAAAAATACTATTTTTACGATAAGTAAGATACAATTTATGATTTTGTAAATTTTTAATTATAATGAGAGACACATTAATTAATATAATATTAGCCTTTTTCAAAATTATGTAGTTGATCATTTGTAAATATTTAACACAGTTAAACTCATTACTTATTATTACATAAATCATCTTTTGTACAATCATAGATTACAACTTTACAAATAGCAATGCTCCTGTATTCTTCCTTAAGAGGACGCTGTAGCGACATGCTTATCGACGTTTACAGATTCAAACTTTACAAAACCAATAATCATTTTTTTCATAATGTATGAGTTATCCCCCCTAGGTTTTGATAAAAGCTAGCGGGGACAACTCATAAAATTTTTAAAATTTATAAATTCTCTTATTAGAGTTTGAATCCGTAAATGTCGGTAAACATGTTGGTTCGGCGTCCTCTTAAATTTTAATGCAATTCTTATCAGTCAACAATTTTAAGGGAGTGGCGTATCTGGTGGGTTATCAATTGAGCAAATAATATAATTAATAAATAATAAAATCACGGAGAATCGTACATTTTCGGTGCAGAAATTTTTAAGGTGTCCTTGTTGTATTGACATAGAACTTTGTAGAATTACATTGTTATTTAATTATCTTTGGGTTTTGCATAAAATTCCATATTTTGTTAAATAAATGTAATAATTATATTTTTTTGCTCGGTCGGTCACCAACCAGGTATGTCACCTCCTTAAGGGGACGTAGCACCTAAATAGTGCAGGGATCTACACCTTCCAACCCAAAAATTGAATCTATAATATTAAATTAAAAATCTGAAATCTGAAGAAATTCATACCTACAGCTGAGAACAATAATAGAGAGCGTAGTGTTTTGATTTTACAAGAAAACATAATTTTTTTTTTTAATATTAATTGAATAATTGACTTTTGGTCGGTAATAATAGTAAAAAAATACATAAATTCTAACCCAAACATCCTAGTTAAATCAAACTGACATATTTATAAGAGCGGAATATTTGAATTATTGGTTTTGGCACTTATCTTTTTAATTTACAAAAAAATGTGTAGATGCGTATAATTCAACTGTAATTTCATATTAGAGAGGTCTCAAAATGTGTTTTTATCCCTTCTTACTGTAACGACCTAAAGATTTCTCAATAATTAGACGTAATTCAAAATGAGTATTAATAATTTACAGAAAATTTCAAGGGTTAAATTTCAGATAAAAATATTTATTCATTATCGAGAAATTTTATAAAATGTTAATAATCAAAATTTTTGATATCAAGATTAAAATAATTTTAGTAATATTAATAATCCCAGATCAACAACTCTTAAAATTGCATTAATTTACGCTCTCCTTTTATTACATTTAATTTCATGTTTAAACTCCTTTAAAGCAAACTTGATGAATAAATATAAAATTCTCATTAAACAAAAAATAATGTGAAATAAAAATATTTCATATCCGACGAGAGATAACGAAATGAAAATAATGCACAATGGCGTATAAACATTCTACTTAATTAATAATTTTCTTTTCGAAGAAACCAATAAAAGAAGCAAATGTGCGTACAACCACCGTTTAAATATTACCCAACGTAACCGCACCATTGAAATTTCTTTCTATTACATACACCTATACATATATATATACCCCTTTTTTACAAAGAGCAAAGAAAAAAAAGGTATATACATTTTTTTTATTCGCAGGAAACCGCATGTGCACCTTTAACATTTTTATTTCTTGTGTTTTACCGACGGAACTTCTTTTTTCCCTCGCCTTCTTTTGCCCTTCGCGGAATTTCCAGTCGTGCGCCGTTCTACACAGGGAAAATCGCTCGTCTTTTCCAGCCGAGGGAAAAATTGTATTCAAAGCCAGCCGTCGGACTCTATAAATATTTCAGGCACTCCATATATATATATATATACACATCATATAGAGGGTTGTATCGGTTAAGCGACTTTCCTTTGAAAATTATTTTCTTAGCTCTAGGGGGGGGGGCTTAGGGATAAAGTAAATAAGATCTTGAATTTTCAGAAGCTCTCTCTCCGTGTTCCCGGGTATACCGTAAATTCAAATGAATCTCGGTCCTAAGCGGTTTATGCCCAAATTAACAAGATTTCGATTCGAGAAATTATTTATAGCACTGTCGACTTTGCAACTAAGTTTATTTATTTATTTTTTAGTTGTTTAGCAATAAAGTGGCCACTTTCGCGTCTTTTCGACGGTATGTATCGGTCGAGAGTAATAACCGTAGGTCCGTAATAAAAAGGGGGGGGGGGGGGGTGGAGGGAGAAAAAAAAATGAAAAGTGACTAAAACAAAGTTGGACGTACGCACATTAAAAAAGGGACGTACGAGCGATAAAATCGCGCTTGGAAAAATCGAATCGCCGCCGCAAAAACCGATGAGCGCGAATTTTACGATCACGCAGCCTACTCGAAGATGTATATACATATATATATATATATATATAGAAGGATTCGAAGGGCCGACGCTTGGCTGACCATAAAAATTACCTTGGACGTGCGTAATACGACTCTTTCCTTTGTTTCTATGTAGTATAATTTTTCTTTTTTTCTTTTACACAGGGACAGAATGAGAAAAAGAGTTGAGCGGATATTCTTGCCAAGTGATTAACGAACAGATACTCACGTCCAACGATATTTTTCTATCAATAATTTTCGAATTGTTTTATCTTACGCGAAGATCAAGAATAACATTTATATTTTGGATCATTCTCAAAAGTTAGACTAGAAAAATAAGTAAGGGTCTTTTATACTCTATTTTTGATCGATGATTAATTAATAATAAAAAAAATAGTATATATGAAAATCTATAAGAGAATACGCGCTTATGTTTATTCATAAACTAACTGTGTGGTGAATTTCGGACTAAAATATATTTTTGCATTTTTAAGAATGACCCCTTACCAATGATTATCAAATCTTTTCACCTTTTGAGGTTACAGGTTTACATCTTTGCTATAAGTCTTTTTTCGAAAACATAATAATATTTTAGTCTGAAATTTAGCACACAATTAACTCAGGAATTAACAAAGACGTTTCGTCTATTATTTTTTTACATATAGTTTACTATATTATTTACAGATTTATTATTAATTATCGCGCTTGTCGGTAAGGTAGGGAAGATAAATATTTTTTACGACATATATGTAATTTTAGGGTCACTAATATGAATGTGAATCTGAATTTTGTTTAAAAAATTTTTGAATATTCGTCAATTTTTCACAAAATTTAACATATGTAGAAGTTACCGGAGGTCGTGAATTACGAATATTTTAATAAATATGAAGACCTCAAATAATATACCAATATCATTTATGTAGAACTAATTCGATATTTTGAAAGTATATAGCCGTTGTTATTTTAATAATTAGCAATTCAAATTACTGTTATTAGATACGATAGATATACGCGCCATTATTCAATATTCAATATAACATATAATTAAAATATAAATTATTCAGTAATATATACGGCTTCTGCATTTTGAATTTTCATAAAATGTAGTAAATTATACTAGAAAAATGTCTAATAATTACTATATTTTGCTCGGTTGGTAACAGTAAGGCTGGCCACCCCCTAAAACCAATGTACTTAAATTTTTTCAGACTTTTAAATGAAAAATTTGATAATTTTTTTTTAGATTATTTAATCCTATTTTTTAACAAGTTGTCGTCGATATATGTTAAACAGAACTATTTTTTTCTTAAAATTTCTATTATGTTGTACAGTACAATTTTTCAGTTGAAAAAGGTAGAATTCGTCGATTTGGATCCAAGGTCTCCTAATTTATTTCATTTCAATATTATGTTTTAAATATTAATTAGACATCTGCAAAAGTTACAAGATAAGTTTAAAACATGTGGAGGAGCTTAAAAGAGATAGTTATGAAATAATAAATTTTTTTTAATTATGAACAATTTTAAAAGTTTGAAAAACTGATGTTTATTATTAAAAGCAAGTAGAAGGGTCTAACGCTCAGAGTTCATAACGTTTGTTCTCCTAATGTATATAAACGAATTAATTAAATGAATAATTTCAAAATTTGATGTCTTCTCAATACGTTGAATAACGATATTTGTATATTTTTCGATTTATTAATTATTAATTACTATCGGGCTCTTACGTATATTCACATATTTTTTCGAATATTTTATTTAATATTTTAAGGATAATATGTTTGGGTTGAAATAATTTATTAAAGACTGACTAATCATATAGAAATCTTGGATATGTTAAAACTCTTGAAAATAATAAGATAATTTTTCTGTACATAAGTTAATAAAATGTCCACAATTACTCTCGTACAGTAAACATGGACTAATTAGTTTATTTAGGACGCAAAGATAGTAAGTGCGTGCATGTATGCATATGCGTACGTACATACACATACTGAAAAAAAATATATTCTTGTCTTAAATACGACTTGAACAGAAACTTAGCTTGCTGTAAAATGATTATTTTATAATCAACTGATCCTTTTGAGTTAAATTTCCCAACTGTTTTTCGAAATCGAAAATTCCATTTAATCATAAAAAAATCCTCTTAATTGTAAAACGAATAATTCCATAGCAAGCAGATTTTCCGTTTGAGTAATATTTAGGAGGAATTCCTCAGAGTCGAAGAATCCATTTTTTTTGAGAGTAGACGTATACATATATGTAAATATGCATATATACTTCGTATGTTTTTGAGTGTTTGTGCAGGATGATACGAGGCGGGCGGTGGCTCGCAGTCGAGTGTCACGATTCGACGCTCGCCAAAACATCGGGTTTGCGCGTGCGCACAGACCCCTATATATATACCTATATAGAGTTTATTTCTCGCGTATACGCTATACATGTATATATATATAGATGTTTATTATACTCGTTTCTATTCCGTGTCTTCCGCGTCTGTTAGCTTCACTTTATCCCCCTTTCGCGCGGTTAACTTTGAGGGACAAATCGGGATTTATATCATCTATAGATGTTGAAATTACGCGTGTTTTACTTCTTGTACACACTTTCCTTATACTTTGTGCATACACGTGCGTATGTTAACCATTCACCTTATTTTATTCAATTAGTTTTTCATTGGTTTTCGTGTATTATTTATGCGCGTTGCGTACACGTGAGAATGTTGAATTTAGTATAACTGTTAGTTATATAGATATAGCGCTCGCGACCCCAAATTATAGGGAGCTGCTCTTACCGACCCCCCCAAATAAAGGGTTTAAAATATTTATTTGAAAGTCTGATTAGAGTACGCGAAGGAAATAGAAGAATCGGTGGGAGAAACTTTTTAAAGAAGAATAGAAATAAGTACTGTTATATCGATCATTTTTAAATAACTGTGCATTTGTTTAAATTAAACTATTGCGTGTATAAGAACTATTTATTTCATATCTATTAAAAGAATAAAGAGAAAGACTAGTTTTAGGATTGGACAGCTGCTTAAGAGGATGTCGTAGTCTATACGAAACTACACGCTTACCGACATTATCGTACTTTTCGTTATTTACTTACAATTTGTTGATATTTACTCATTATTTTTATTATCGCGTATTTTTTAATACATATCAAATGTGCGATGACAGCAATAATTATGTAAAAATCAAAAATAAATTTAAATAACGAAAAATGCATTATAGAAATCTGTAATTAGCTACTACATCCTCTTAAGGGGCTCGCGTGTACGATTCTTATACCGATGAGCGAAATTTAAATCTAACATTTTATAGAAAATGGATAATTAGATAATACGTCATTTTCTTCTTCAAATTTTGCAGAAGGATAAATTATTACATTTTTTTTAAGAGTTTTTATTATTATTGGACCTCTTCAGCGGGGCGATACAATAGTAATACGATAATCAATGATGATAGCACTTGTGTTTCGCCCTCCATTGTTAATTCACAAAATTAAAAGGATTATCTTTCAATTTCTTGAGGGCCCTATAGGTTATTATTAATTTAAATAAATATAAAAACCCATTTTTATGTAATACGCAACGTTTCATTGGCAAAATTCCCCAACCTCTTCAGGTTTATTAATCTGCGAGAATAATCTCATCGCGTACTCAGTTTAATTTTGTAAATAATACGATAAACGTTGCCTTTCAATTACAGTACACTTTTTTATCACCGAGATAAATTTTAAGCAAAACTGCGGTTGAATTGAAAAACAACGTTGGAAGGAAATTGAATTAATTTTCTTTTAGCTCTTGACTTCCAATGACATTTATTATAAAGCATCTATTTTTTTTGTTTAAAATTCAGCTCAGCGATGGAGGATGAAACTCAATTGAGGGGGATGTTGTTTTGGTTTTCCATAATTTATCATATTTACTGAATCGAACTGTGAATAATAATATTTGTAATATTAGCATAATTTAATTGCTATATTATTGACAAAATGACAAATTCTATTCCGTAACTGAGCCTGTACGAGCTCGGCGTACCAAGCAGACGAAGCGTCGTATCTATACAGATTTGAATTCTTCATCTTTTTAAACCTCGTATACACATCGATAAACAAATTTTTCACTCATTCAAATTTAATTATAATAGTTTTTTTTTTTAATTTTCATTGAGTCGGTCGATGAAATTAGTGTATATGTCATCCCCTCTAAAGAACAAGTAAGTAGATTTGTAGAATACGCAGAAGGCTTACACATGGTAAACGAATACCTATAGCTTCTTGATAAATAATTTATGATGAATTGTAATAATAGTAAAAAATAAAATGTTAATATTTCATCGAAAAACATTTAATGCGACAACATTTTTTTGGTATAATAGACGACATTAAAAATTGAATTATATCTATGATTAAAATATTTCATGTTATTCCTATAATCCGTATAGCAGTGTAACGTCGATCTTTAACCCTCTTTCACACGTTCTAATTCACTGTCTCTCTTTCGATGTGCTCCGAGCGACTACCTGTTATTCTATAGGTACATCCTATATATGTGTGTAGTTTGTATTGTCAATCATCCGTGTCGTAACGTATACTCGCGTATAAACGAGCTTGGTCTTATCGTTCACCTACGCTTTAACATTGAAACTTTGCTTCACTTTCGCTATCGCTTTGACTTTTCAATATTTCTGTCATCGCGATCCTGTCCTTTGTCGCATCTTTTTTTTATTTCAAATTACTTTTTATTTGTGGTTTGGTTCGGATTTTTTTCTTTTTACTTTGTTTATATTTAAAGATTTGTTTTCTATATATAACTGTCGTAATTCGTTACGAGTGAAAAACGCGGCACTTTTGTCAAAATTGAATCACCGCGTTCTGTTGACTGAAAATTTCACTTGAATTGAGAAATTTTTATTTTTTTGTTTGATATTCGATTAGAATGGAAATTCGACTAGATTCGCTCAGATTTGCGTCGAGTATAACTTTTCACTCGGTAAATTTTAGGGAAGACGGTTTTTCTTATACGAGTGTGCGATATTTAGAGGATGCATCGGCTGTCTCTAAATTACGGTCGGTGTTGTTTAATTAATTAGATTATTACCGAAAAAAAACGAGATATTTTCTTTTAATTTACTGGATTTTTTAATTCATCGTCTCAATTTTTTTTCAAATTTATAATTTAATATTTGGGTTGACAAGTCAAGTCAAGTTTTAAGTGTTGCAGCGTACACTTAAAATCTCAAAATTAAATGGACAGCAAAATTTGTTTAAGTTACATTCGATTGGTCGCGTCGAAGAGTATATATATGCACGCGCGATAATTTATCCGAATGAACGCGATAAACCGTAAAATAGTAGTAACACACTTTCCCGATCCCACGCACCGCACGCACACTCGCGCACGAAATTTTCATGGGCGTTGTCCTCGATTATTCTTTCTCTCTCTCTCTCTCGGTCCGTCTTCTCTGCGGGTCGAGATGCTCGAAAGAAAGATCGCCCGAAAACGCAGCTAGGCTCCGTCAAAAATCTCTCTCGCTCGCGCGGTGTGTATAATGCCCTCGCTCCCTCCGCCCGGCCCGCGACTCTCACTATCAATTCGGTCTCGTCCACTCTCTCTCTCTCTCTCTGCTGCCCCCTCCCCCGCTGTCGTGCGCGTCCGCGCTGCCTCCCTCCCTCGGTTCCGTTTTCTCTCTCTCTCTCTCTCTCTCTCTGCTCTCCCCCTCCCGCGTGTGGAAGCGTGCGCGCGTCTTCCCCCTCCGTGGCGTTCGGTCGGTCGGTCGGTGATCAGTACCGCGACTGCGAGAACGACCCTACGCGCCCTAGCGCCTCGCGTCAGTCGCGCGTAGGCCTTCTGTGGGGGAGGGGCCTCGCTCTCTCACCCGTTAGTTAAGTTACCCGAGTGCGCGTGTGTGAGTGTCCCGACTATTGTATACATACACATATATATACACATACATACACACCTCCGTGGTTTCGTACATATATATACATATACGTGTATACGTACGTGCGCACATATACACGTGCGTGTGAGTGTGTGTGTGTCTATACATGTGTGCGTCTCGATCGTATCTTGTACATATACATACAGATACAGATACAGATATTGTGCAGTGGCGATAATATAAAAACGAGATAAACGGAAATATAGGTGATAAGAGTGCGAGGTGCACGGATTGTTACCGAGGTGTACGAAGTGTGCTTCTACAATTGTGCGCGCGGTGGGATATATAATATATATACACATATATGTAGATCGATCGTCGAGAATACAGTTGATGCGGGGGAGGTTCTGTTCATCAAGTGCGGATAAAAATCGAATTCGAGAATATTAGTGCACATATGGGTGTCGGTTGATCATTCGCTCTTCTTCCTCTTCTTCTTGTTCGTCTTCTTACACTGCATATACTTACTCACGAGGTTTTTCGGAAGCGACGTGACACTAACATCACCACCCACCCACCCCCCTCCCTCCCACCCACCGAAAAGTGGTGGTGACTGGTGAGGCGACGGACGGGTTGTTCGCGGCTGTCAGTTTAAATTCCGACGACGAGCGATTGCGACACCCGAGTTTTTAAATGGTAAGCATTGCCTCTCGATTTAGATGTGTGCAGCTGGAATATACCGATGGCTTATGTTTGTTTCTCTCTCTCTCTCTCTCTCTCTCTCTCTGTGTGCGCGCCTTTACTCTTTTCCTTTTTTTTTTGTTTTAGCTTTGCTTCGCAAGTGAAATTCTTCGTGTGTGTGAGTTATTTAGTAGGTTAAACTGCCGTCTGCCCGAAGTGCATTTTGAAGTTACTACTTTGTGGTGGTGTACCACCTGGTATACGCACACGTACGCACGATCGGAATGCAATGTGTGTGTGTGTATACATGTATATATATGTTTCAATCATAGAAATTCCTCGTAGGCAATGTACGATGATAAAATAATCGAATTTCTCTTTTCTCGCGTTGGTGCAGACTATTTTCTATATACGTATAACGGAAGAAAAGGAAAATTAAGACTGTGCATGGTGTATAGCGTTACGGAAGAGAAAAATGAAATTTGGTTTATTTCGCGAATTGTGTCTCACTGACGTATATAATTAACATTCCGTATGTTAAATGTAACGAGAGGTCGTTAAATCACGTTGACAATGTCGCATCAATTTTCTCGCGCGAATTCGAATGTGAGCGCGATGACAAATCAATGGGGCGAGTTTACCTTTTTTCCCGTAATCTATATAATAGGTAAACTCCAGTGTATATAAAGGTATCTCGCAAATATCCGTCGATGTGCAGGCTGCGACGAACCGAAAAATAATGTCGCTTACGACAACGATATATCTCGTACAACGTGTATTAAAGGCAAATCGATATGGTCGTTGTACCTTTTATTAGATCGACCGCGGGGAAAAGGAAAAAAAAAAAAGAGGAAACAAACGTATATACGGGAGGAATCTCTCTCTCTCTTTCGAGACGCGACTGTCATCGAAGTGTACACGCGCGAGCACACGTGATTATCCTCGTTTTTGCACGGCGCGACGGTCTTGCGTATTATACATACATACATACTGATACATACGGAACCGAGGCACGTAGAGAGAGAGAGGAGACGTGTGTATATATACAGGAGAGCGGATCCTATACACCTCGAGCCGCGGTCGTTGATCTCCCACCGTGCAGGTGAATCTCGGCTCGTCGCGAACCGACGAGAGTTGAATGTGCTTTCCTTTCGCGACCTCCGAATTGTTGCTTTTTCTCCTCTTCTCTTTCTATATAGATGCAGTATGTAAGTGTAACGGTCCTCCGTATACCTTAAGCTTCTTATCTTCTTTCTTTCTTTTTTTTTTTGACCCTCTTCCTTTTTCGGTCTTTTATCCCTTTTCAATTTTATTTTATCGCTTTTTTCGATAGGGAGGGGCGGATAAGGGTTACCAGTTAAACGGACGATTTATTTACACGGAGGTTTCTTACATGTTCTTTATATAAATTCGTTAAAACAGTCGGAGTATGAATCGTCAGTCACTATTTAAATATTTTCAAGAGTGACAATTTCACTCGAATATTCAGTTATTTTTCATTACATAAATCATAAATCGTGGTTGCCTTTGTGATCACCAATTTCAACTTGATTACTTTGAATGATACTCTTACCCGATAGCAATTGAATTCAAATTTGCTTTTACAAGAATTATTTCTTTTTCACTCGAAGAAATTACGGAGCGAGCTGCGGCCATTTTCTTTTATAAAATAATGCTCTTGCCTATAAAATAGATATCCGTAACCTTTAATTATTATCGATATCGATTCAGAAAGTTAGAGACGTTTTAAGAAGGTTGTACAGGTACGTCTCTAGTCGAAAGTTATAAAATTCTTGGAATTCTTTTTAAGATGGTGTAAATGTTACTTAATAATTAAATTTGGTGTTTGCATTTTAAATAATTATTAGAATAACAATTAGAACAATTATATCCATCTTATTAATCTATAAAATATCGAATGAAGTCTATAATTTAATTCAATATTTTGAGGTTAAATGTACTTTTTCATATGATTTATTCGTTTTCATTAATTCACAAGTACCTTATGGTTACTTTCAAAGATAGTACGTATATATTGCATTTTATTCTTATAGTGAACAAAATTTTGACAAAATCTGTTTTTTACATCTTGTGTATATGTTACAGCTTATACAATTTTAAGTGAATAGGAGTGTGTCACGTAGCTTCAGGAAACGGATCTTTACCATACTCTACGATATGTTTACTATTATAAAAATTTAAAGAAAGACGGAGTTTTAGACTCTAACGCTCTTTTTTTAAGATAGATATAAACAAATAACGAAAAATTTCGATAAAAAACCCTTGACTTTGATCATTTATAACTCGAAAACAAATAGAGATAGATACTCAAAATTAAGTTCAGAAGAAAACTGAGATCGATCGTGGATTGGATTTTAAGAAAACGAATCTTAAATATCTTGATTTGGTCAAAAGTTATGGAAAAAATAAAAATAAAAAGAGAATTGGACCTAAAAAAATCTGTAAATTTTTTAATTCAAAACAGTCTTTAAAATACCGTTAAATTCGTTTTTTTTTCATAACTTTCGACCAATCAGGATATTTAAGTTTCTTTTTTTTAATTCAAACTAGTCGATCTGTTTTCTTCTGAACTTAATTTTGAGTATCTATCTCTATTTGTTTTCGAGTTATAAATGATCAAAGTCAAGGGCTTTTCTGGCGAAATTTTTCGTTATTTGCTTATATCTATCTTAAAAAAGAGCGTTAGAGTCTAAAACTCTGGGTTTCTTTATATTTTTATAGTAGTAAACATATACTAAATTTTGGTAAAGATCTGTTTCCCGGAGATGTGGCACACTCCTTGTGAGATTATATATTATTATCAAACAGTAACTGTACACTGAATTTTAACAAAATCTATTCGTTAATCGTTAACCGACACAATATCCTTAAAATAGGCAGAAGAGGTGATTACGTAGAGCAATCCTAACTTCAAAACATTGAGAAACAGTAGGTATTGTAATTCAAACGCAGAGTAATTGTATTTTCAAATTGTTCTAAAACTTACTCATTAGCAGGTGTACAACGTTAATTGATAGTCCTGAATGCCAACTCACGACACACATTATACAAGTATCCATGTATATACGTTACGTTGAACGCAGACAAACTTTCATTCAATTTATTGCATAATAATCCACCGCTCTTCATCTAACTATCGAGTAGAACCTTCTCTCACAATTGTATACCCGTATGTACTAATGTTTTATTTTAAAAATCTCTTCAACTTGGCCTTTTTACGTTTATTAGTATTTACTGTACACTGAGAAAAATTTTTTAGTATAAATTACTATTTCAATGGTAAAAGGAGGACAGACTTGCACAAGTATAAAAATTGCTATATTAATAATGATAAAAATTGCCATTATTAATGGTAATTTTTCAAAAATGGTGGCATTTTTTACCATTATTAATATAGCAATTTTTATACTTGTGCAAGTCTGTCCTCCTTTTACCATTTAAATAGTAATTTTTACTAAAAAATTTTTTCTCAGCGTACGCATCAACAGCATATTTTTCTAAAGAGTATCTATAAAAATTCTGGATAAAAATTGCCAATTGACAATGTGGACAAGGTGTTATTTGAATTCTAGATAAATATTGCACAACCTCACATTCGGGTAATTGTTATTCAACATAATCATGCAAAAAATCGGACAGTCGTCGTGAATGTATAACATTCGAATACACTGCTGTGTGATCGTTGCCTAAACCACGAAAATCGGATTATATTTATATATAAAGGGACGATTTGCAAAGGACACGTCCTCCAATTTTGATATAAAATTTTCAAACACGCAGCCAAATTGAGCTCGTAATGAACAGGTATACACCGGATTTTTGATGTTTGGCGCCTAGAGCGACGAGCCCCTAATCAACGTTCCTATATATATATATAGATATATAAGCGGCACACATAAAATCCCCATCAATTAGCTCAATTTGGTTACTCAAAAAAGGCGGTTCTCCACCCCATTTAATAAAATATCCAAGAGCCGGAACGTATAAATAAAATGCTATACAATCGAAAGGGCAATTCTAGTAATTTCCTTAATTTCGACTTGTCTCGCAGTTTTGTCTTAAAAACTATATAGAACGATTCCTCTAATTGCTTGAATAAAACCTGCAGGATAATGTATTATTCATAGACTGTCGTTCGGGTTATATGTTTCTATTTCGATCAACGAAATCACGTTGAATATAGTGAAAAATTTTCACCTTCGTAAAAGGAAACTGATGACTTTTAAAAATTTAAAAATTAAACCTATAATTTCAAACCAAATAAATCTGTGTAATAGATTTAACGACGCTGCTGATTCGTCAAACAATTCAATTTCAAAAGAGATACGTACTCCGCAATAGAGCAAAGAGAAATAACTAATAAGTAAACATAACCTACTTGTAATTGGTTAAATGTTTGGCCATTACGTATATATACCCTTCCTTGCTTTCACCGACAATTATTATAGTTATACATTTCAACAACGCAATAGATTGCAGGGTTGACGTATAACTCTTTGAATACACAGTCGCACACACGCGCGTATACAAGTACGAAGTTGCTTGCATTTCAATAATCATTATCGTGAGAGAGAGACCCCTTCGCGACAACCTCGCGAGACTTGTTGCATCGACCCACTCGCTGAGAGGGCAAACCTCGCGAGTTTACGACCGCGCAACTAGACCGTTTCGGAAAAACAACGTTCTATTATTTTTCTCTTTTTTTCCTTTTATTATCCTGCACTTTTTCAATGCGTTACAAACTGTAACCGTTTCACCTCCGACGATCCCTGTGTACAGTGTTTCTTTTTTAAATCTCCCCGCCGTTTCGGAATTGAGCTTAGGTATAGGTATATATACGTACTATTCATTTTCTTTTCCTACAGCAATTTTTTTAATTGAATAATTTGGGAAAATGTTTACAAGTAATGCGATATTTATGAGTTGTTTGTTGAGACGCATATCAATACGTGGAATCACAATTAACCCTTAGCCACACATTTTCGTACTTTTCCTTGATTTTATTTACAATTATTTTTATCATCGCGTATTTTCTTCGATTCCTGACGTGTAATAATTAAAAACTAATTTAAATAACGGAAAATATGCAAGATATATAATGAACTATACGATATTCTCTTGACGGGATGTAATACTCACATTTTACCGACCGAGTTTACGTATAGACAATGAAAACCATTTAATTGAATAAATATGGTAAATTATGAAATACCATTAAGTACACTATTATTTTTCGTTTCAGTATTTTTTATACCACACTATGATGAATTTCAAACGAAAATATCGATATTCACTCAAAAATGTCATTGGAAAGAATTTTGACAACTTTTTCTTTTCTTTCTTTTCCAATCCTGCAGAATGACAGATTTGAATTATTTTTGATTGCATCAATATTTTAGTTTGATATTTATCTGGGTGATGCATTTAACATACTCAAATGAAAAGCATCGATCACGTAGTTTTGCATAATTTACGATTAGCCCTAGTGGAAATTTAAGAATTTTAAGTTTTATTATAGAAACATAATTTCACTATAATTTATCGTTTGAAATCAACATTAATTCATCTTTTAACCTCTCAAATCACTCGGCTGTAATAACACATGAATGTGACACTTTCTTAATTTTTTTTTTTAATAATGATATAGGTATACATTCAATAATTTATTGTATCTATACAGATCGTCATTGCTATTAACGTATCAGTACTAAAAGCGTCGTTGACACGTACATCTGAAAACAATATTACTATAAATAAAAAAAAAGAAAAAAGATAATGAATGAGCCACCAACCGTTAATAAACAAGCAGGCGAGAAGCTCAAAATCCAGCGGTTCGAATGGTTAAATAATTCGCACGCGAATGAACGACGCGACGGAAGCAAAATTTGCGCGAGCGAACCGAGTCAATGCACTTGCAGAGCTGAAAAAGAAAATAATAAGAAAGAAGCAAGCAAGCAAGTAAGCAAGCGCGGCTGTGTCGTTGCCACTACGCGAGAACCAGGTCACGCGGTTCAGTCTCGACCTGTAGGGGGGCTAATTATGAACCATAATTACTCGACACACGAAAATAGAATTTAATTGCCCTCCTTTTCCCTCGACTTTTGTATACTTGTTTTTTTTTTTTTTGAGGGGACCTTTTTTTAATGCATACACACTCGATGACACTTTTTTTCTTCGATTCTTCCGTATACGCATGGCGCGCAATAAAGACCGCTCGCGGGTGCGATCCTAACTGTATAACCGAAATATGACGTTATATACGTGACCGGTAAAATTGTTACGTCACAGTGTCGCGCGCGGGTACGTGACATAATGTCGCACTCCGATGATTTTAATTTATTTTGCAAAGCTTTCCGGTTTATATACTTTCGTCAAAATATTTTTTACCTTTATCTCGTGCACACGTTTCTTATCGTCTGTTTTTGTTTACCGTTGTTGATATATGCTCGTTCCTCGTAAATGGGCATTCATTCATTAAATATAATAAACAAAGTCGGATTTTCGATAAATCTTGCGAACTGCATGTGTGTGTGTTTCAACTACAAAAAAAAAAGAAAAAGATTGTGATCGATGGTTTTAAGGTCGTTAAACTCTGTAGTAACGAGACACTTTGCGTTCGTAACCTGTAAATTTTGAATATTCGGTTAACAAACTAGTTCGGCTTATGGGGGGGGTCGTCGTAAAAGTGAAGCTACCCCGTTCACTCCCCGTGTGACTGTTTTGTTTTTTTGATATTCCTAGTTACTTTTTTTTTACGACGCGTGATAAATCTCTTTTTATCTCTTGCGTTTGTGTATAATTAGATAATATAAATGCGGTTATGATGTTTCGAGGGGTGAGCTTTGATTGCGATATTGCGTCAAGGTCGTTCGATTTATTGTTGATTAACACGTTTTCTCTTTACGAAGATTTTTATTCGTTGTTAAGAGTGCGCGCGCGGAAGAGAGTATACTTATATATAAAAAATATATGTATGTTTTGGATAAAAATTTTTAGTGATAATTTTGAAAGGTAATACGTGCTCATCTATGATTCAACATACCCAAAGTTGTAATTGTTATCAATTTTTTTTCCTTCGCCAAAACTTAAAGCTTAAAGCTGTAAATACTCAATCTAAAAGATTTTTTCATACATCCTTTTATTTATTTATAATAAATAAATATTCGCCTGTTTTGAAGGTTTGACATTTCTGAAAACTTGCATAAATTTACTTATCCCTTTTATCAATGAATATATCAAATTAACAAATTATTTTCTTTGTTTCAGGTGAGTAATATTCGATTCGGTGTTGATCGAGGCGATCGTAAGTAGCGTTTAATAAAATTTAACAATCAATTAAAAAATCTATAAAAAGAATTTTTTTCTCGATGAGTAATGCATACAATATGAAACACGACTTGTCGCATTGTTTGCACGGCTGTAAAATTCGTTTCCGGTAAAATGCGAGTTAAAAACTAATTGGAAAAAAGAAAATTATTAAAAATAATGTATTGTTCACGAAGTAATTGTTTTTTACTTAGACAACTCGTTGTTCGCATAAATATTCGTTACATCAAACTATAGCATTACAATCTCGTATCTGTCAGTTCCGTTTAAAATTGTGTAAAATATTCTTCAATTTCCGCGGGGGCGTCGTGTTCCCGGTAACAAAAAAAAAGGAACGCACGCAACACTTCCTCTCTCTCGCTCAAAGATGCGAACGAAAGAGAATACGAACCAGGAGGATTTCTAATTTCGCTCCGATTACGCGCGGTTAACTCGTTAACTTCTTGCCAGTTCCTTTCTACATCTCTCTTGCAAATTTTTTTGTGCGATACTCGCCTGATTATTCGTAATCGCGGTAAACTCGTGTGCCTCCCTACGTTTTTGTTTATTAACCACCGTGCCTCGTCATTTTTTTATATTTTTCTTTTTCTTCAACTCCGTGAGAAAGTTATTGTCAATTGTTATGATTACGATGGTTTTCAATTGCAGGTTAGGTTTTACTGTGGATTTCGGAATACGCTTTTTCTAACGTGCGAATTGTAGATAATACTTTAAAATGTTTGTACATGGAAGTGCAATTGTTATTTTGAAATCGTGATGCATAGAATGTTTTTTATGGGATAGACTGATTAAATATTTGAACGCGTAATAATTATTAATATTGCGCAAAAATTAACTTTTCAACAAATATTTAAATTTTATATATATATGTACAAGTTTTATTGTAAGTCCCTATACAGTTTTAGAAACCTATGATGATATTGTGAATCTTGCATTTACATATGCATTTTTTTTAATTCACTTGTCATAAAACTCGGTTTTTAATTTTATGCAATAGTAGTTTTTGATAAAAAGAAGAAGAAAATGTTTATATAATACAACTATAACAAGATGAAGAAACTTCGACATTTAATTTTTGGTTAATTCGTACCAAGTAAGCTTTACGACAAATATATTGAATATTTGGAGGATTAATTGCTATAACAAATGTCTAATTTCCGGATTTTTTATGGTAATATGCAATAAAAAATTTATATAAAATTATAAACTTTATTCTTATGCAATTTTAAAAAATTACTGTTTATTTCATAATTTAATCAGTACTTACCCCCTTGATTGGAGATAATTGTGTCGAATAACTGCTCAAATGCTTAAGGGAAATACTAAGAGAAATTACATGGAATTACATTTTTCCAACAAAAAATTATTTTCAGACATTGAATTGAGAGTATGAAAAACATTCTTAAATATATTTTAAATATATACGAAACGAATTCGTTATAGAACTGTTTGTTTAAGGAAAAGTGCGTTTAAGAAGATTGTTAATTTGGAAATCCTAAAAAATATTCAAATTTATTATTTAAAGCAAATAAAGAAGAACGTAATCTGAGGAATATTTAAAAATAATATAAAGTACGCTTATTATCAAGGTTCCACGTACGACCTTAATTAAATTTTACCTAAACATTCTGTATATACGATAATTTCATCTACTTAAAATATAGAATCTCCGTAATTTCCTACAATTTGCACCAAATTGCCGATATTGTTCGGCATACAACACTTCCAAAAATATTCAACTCGAGTTACAAATAGTCACGTGACTCACCGTCATAAAATCATAATATTATGATCGTATCTTTAATTCCATTAGCTTTTACTTCATTTACATAACGCGTGCATTTTCGAGGAGTTAGCGTGCTGAACTAGTGGTTGAACAATGGTTTTAGATACACGTATATCAAAAAGTATCAAAAATTTACTGCAGAAAATATTTTTATATATACCATGCCCAAGTTTGATACACTCGCAACGAGATTGAAGTATAATCTTAATTATTTGATTAAACGTTAATTACCCGGTATATGTTTCCAGAACGTTCACTCGAATTATTGGAAATTAAAAAGAGAAAAACTCATTGACAACCGCGTATACCTGTTTATTTTTCATTAAATTTCGTAATTGATTGGAGCTTCTGTTACTTTTTTTTCCTCTCCCTTTCTGGCTGTCACTCTCTCGATTAAACTAATCGATTTTCGCGCGACGAAGACCAAAAAAAAAAGGAATTGGTGAAGGGAAAACGCACACCTAATATTTATTTTCATCGAGGCTTTATCAGACTGGCTTATCGAGTTCGTGCTCTGCGCCTCTGCTTTAATATCGATTCAATTTTCTCTTTGGGAATCGGTATACTATTTACTTTTTTACCGTACATAAATAAATACCGTATGTATACTTCCACGTTGTTGTTATTATATTATTTCGTGATCGCCGTGAGGAGTACATCACCTTAATATTGAAAGTTATTAAATTTGGTGAACTGCGCGGAGAAGATTATTATTATAAATATTTTCCGGTGACAGCCTGTAAAATTTACAATGATGTATTCACTGTAATCACGTTATTTGAAAGATTAAGTATTTTTCCCTGGTAAAATGAACACTGATATGAGCAGACACTTTAGTACGTAATATTGAGTTAACCTTGTCATATACATAAAAATTAAAAATTGGCAGTTTAACATTTTACCTTTTATTTATATTTAATTATGATATAACATTTTTTAGAAATCAGAATATTTATAACACGCTTTTTTGCCAAAAATTTGGTGGGGTCCGATTTGTCGAAGGCTAATAACGCAAAAAATTATTTGGAATTCGAAATATTGCACCTAATACAAAATAACTGACGATTCTATTACTTTCGAAATAACGATCATTCTATTTTCTTGGTTCGAAATAACGTAAAAATTATTATAATTATACAATTCGAAATATTGCACACATTTTGAATAAGCCTTCGACAAATCGGACCCCAACCCACAAAATTGACCGTGTGACCAAAAACGCTAATAATTTCGTAAAATGGAAGATGAAAAATGATTTTACAACTTCAAAATTCTTAATTTTACTATAGGATGTATCCTCCTTAGATTATCCTTAATGTATCGGCCTATTTAATATCGTATATACACTACTCTTGACATTTAAAATGACCATTCGTCATCGTAAAATTTGTATTGCTTATTACATCTATAGAAAAATTATCCAATGTTGCACAGTAATTTATTTATATAAACGTCAAAATTTTTTCCGTGAAATAATTTTATGCAAGTTCCGCGTTTTTACGCAAAATCTTTGCTTTTTACTTCATTGCTCGTCCAGAATCTAAATAATCGTACGAGACGAGTCTCAAAAATTGACCCTCGTAAACAAAACGATCTGTCAGCTACTTCGTCACCAAAAGAAAAAGAAGGATGCTGAGAAAGGGGAAAGAAATAAACGACTGTACGTATACTCCAGTTTAATTAGTCTCAATTCTCTCAGCAGGAAAAAAGAAATGTATTCAAGCGACATTGAATGAGAACGAATGAATGCAAAATATTTCATATCGAAACGTGTCTCTACTATTACACACACTTTTGAGTAATTTCTTATCAGTCACGAGATCGTTTTTCCTTTTATCTCGTAGGAGACGCGAATCGTTGAAGATTGAATATTACTATTGAAATATTTCGATTTAATCGGTAATTACACTTCGTAATGAAAAAGTTTGAATCGACGGTTGAAGTTATAATTTTAAGTTGATCGACAACAAAAATGTAATGTCTACTTTCTTTTCATACACTAGGATGTGAAACGTTTTACATTTTTAAAAAAGTAATATACACGTATTACATTTTCATCCTATAACATCCAGACTGTTCAATTCTTCTTCAAAAAAAAATTGTATACGCACGGTTTCTCATCTTCCGCGGTGCATATTTGAATTACCAAACTATATACATCCGAACGAAAATTTTCTTTGAAAGACGAAAAAAAAAATAGAGAGGGTGGAAAAAAAATATGTTAAAACATTCGAAAGGTTAGGCGAGGCAGAAAAAAAAACTTGAGTTGACCAAAAATATGTCGTACAAAGGCACGCTCGTGCACCTGAGCGGTTGCTGCTCTATTCCACTCTAATTCCGTCTCCCTCCCGGTCTCCTTTCTCCGGTCGTTCGACACAAAAGAACGACCGCACGGCGAAAGAAACGCACAAAAAGGAAGACGGACATACACACGCACACGCAGACAGATACAGACACGCAAGCCACACATGTATAAGTGAAGAGACTCAGGCAAAAGAGAGGAGGAAGTGAGGGTACCCATGGTGGGGGAGGCGGATGATACCGAGTGAGTAAGAGAGAGAGAAAGAGAGAAAGAGGCCAGAGGACGTTGAACTTCGTGCAAGGCCCTCTCCTCCCCCCACTCTACTCACCCCCCCCCCTCCTCCACCTCCTGCTCCGCTCACCCGACCCCTTCGCGCCCCTCTACGTTTTGTGTAATTCGTCGGAATGAAATCACAAGCGAAATTTCCATCGATTCGCGAGATGAATTATTCACCGATAGCGCAGCTAGGCTCTTCACCTTTACCGACTATAGACAGACCTTATTTGTCCCCGGACATTTTTTTTATATATATCTTTGTATTTTGGATTAATCGGTCTTTTTTTCTTCTTAATTGTATATTATCCTTTGAGTCGTTGATTCGATTGTTATGTAAAATTATTGTGATGCCCGTTCTTTCTTATTGTTCGGTTACAAAACGCCAGGCTATACCTGACGAGAAACTTCAGGCACTCTAAAACAGTGTAAAATTCGGAAGTTAATAGATTATACCGTTTAATAATTTACACTTTTCAGATACGTATTTTACTCATCGCAATTTACATTATCAAGATTAATTTGACAATTTTTCAAAGATTAGAAGATGCACATTTTTTAGTCTTTCAAAAGCCAACGTCATTCTCGAAAGAATAATTTTGGTAAAGATTGGAATTACGTTATTAATTTTACGAAGTGTAAATATGATAAATTAAACTCGTTGAAGATGAATTAATCATATGCACTCGTTCATAAATTTAACACTGTAATAATTTTAATATTAAACCAAACGTATTAAATTACAAAATTATAATCCCTCTCGGTACTTTCGTAAAGTTGCGTGAATTTGTATTTTAATATTTGAAAAAAAAAATCGTACGTCTCCAAAATGTACATATGTAAATTGCGGTATTTGCACTGCACAAGTAATAAATGTATGAATTATTTACAACGTTGAAAAATAAAAACGATTTAATCATTTTACTTCCAAATTTTATGAATTTTCCATAATTGCACACCCACAATTACCGAATCAAGTTGAAATTTATAAAATTGTTTAATACACGTGCGATGGGATTTCCCTTGTTTGCATTGGAGGATAGTTGCAATCGATGCAACACCCGCAATACCTTTGTTCGCTCACTCGCATTATATTTTGTAACTCAATTGTGAATTTTCGCGAGTTCGTTTACATATATATATACATCCACCGTTCGTATACGTTCGAAATGAGAGAGAGAGAGATAACTGCACTGGTGTATGAAATGTGGTCGATAACAGAAAGACACAATAATAATTTAACCTTGATATACGCTGCGTTCCTTGATCAGCACGGGTGTCCAATTTGAAGAATTCGGTTTTCGAATGATTTTACACGGGGTAGTTACAGGGGATACAACCACCAACATTTGCATACATATACGCTCTTGTAATAAAACACCACTTTTGTTGATTCGAAACTTTTGTCGACGTTGCGATCAATCCCCTTTGTTGATATTAATGTTATTTTTATTTTATTTTTTTTTTTTTTCGTTTCATATATACTAAAGAAACGTGACGCATTGTTTTTGCGCTATTTTTCATTTTACACGTATAGGTATAAGCGTATATGAAAGCAATATAGGTTTTTCTCATACTGTTTTGATGTTATTGATTAATCAATTTGTTGTATACGAGTATACGCTTTCCTTGTGCTTCTTCTTTTTTTTTCTTGACGCTTATTCCCTCCTTTTCGTGTAGTAAATGTAAAATTACGGTTACACGTGTACCGCAATGTAAATAATCCAATATTTGAATTCGCGAAAAAAAAAGCTTTTTAGTGAACTAATTTTGTTTGGTTTTTTAATACGGTAACGGTTGTGTTCTCTCTTTGTTTTTTTTTATAAAGTTTGTCCCCGAAAATTCGAACGATTAAAATCAGAGAAAATTGGAAATAACAATTGATTTTGTTTGTTACTCAATTACACGAGTACAAATGCTTAGGGGGATGTGAAAGCCAATTTTCTGCGCTTACATTATAGATTGAAAAGTGCTTGTTTTACAGAAATTAATCTATATTAATATTGAAACGTTAAAAAAACCACGAGATCAATGTTTTAAACATTTTTAAATACATCAGTATACGGAGCGCCTTTTGAATTTTTAAAACAATTTTTTTGATATGAACTATATACTGTATTAATCATCTTAAAAATGTGTAATATTCTCATAATTTTCCATGAATTTTAATGTAAATTATTATAGATAATGTAAATATACTAAATTGAACGAAAAAGTGTAATATACACAGACATATACGTAAAGAAATTAAGAGAAATAAGGTGGTCGTAAGAAAAAGTAGTTTCGCATCGATACGTGAAACGAAGACAAGAGGAAAATGAAGTTTTTTCCCGAGAGCTCATCCATTTCGTTCGAGAGAGGGAAGGAAAATAAATTACTCGTGGGCATACGCATCAAGAGACGTTTTTCTTAATAGATCCGGTCGATTTCAAATCTCTCTTTCTCTCTCTCTCTCACCCTTGAATAATATACCCGATAACTTTTCTAATTAGTCTCTCGCGTATAGGGTAACTGCCAATTACCACTGTCTATACCCGAGTTTTTTTTTTCGTATATGTTAGTTAAACAATTTTAGAAAAAAAAACCTCTCTTATCTTTCATGTATATATATAGTCGTTCGCAGACATCGAAAGTAAAAAAAAAAATTGCATCGAATTCATTCACCGGTCCCTATACGTCCTCACCGTACGATTTCAAGGCCGTCCCTCATTTTTTGCTTCGGTCCAAAAATTCTCGGTTCTTATAAAGCAGCATAGTTTCGGATAGAAAGGAAGATGTGTGCGTGTATGGGTATAAAGTGGACGCGTATAGACGCGCACCACGTAGATTTAAAAATAGAGACTCGAAATTATATGGGAACGGTCGGAGAACGCCAAGGGAACCTTTAAACGTTTTATCTTTGGGGCATTGGTGCATTTTCTATTTGTTTTGATCCTCCTATAGTTAATTTTTTCGCGTTTTATCGAATCGATATACAAAACGACGCTATTTTATGTATTATTTATTTTATCTATCACCGAGCGATTAGTTAATACAATTTTACATTCACGTTTTTGTGGAAATTTACGTGTTGGATTTTAAATGTTTCAATTTTGAATTTACGACGCGTCCAATTGAATCGTTTCTCAAGGAGGGACAAAAATGAATAAAAATTAATCAAAGGTTCAGGGTAATTAACACGATTGTAGATGCTTGTCGTAAAACTTTACTATCAGCGTTGTAAGGTAATGTTTCAAAAATCTCGATCACTCCAATTTAAGGATTTCATCGAGATATTATTTTATTAGTTTTAAGTAACTACGCGAATGTATAGCGAGTTTATTCTACAGGTTCACTACAAACAAATGAATAAATATAAAGAAACTAATATTCGACAAGGAAAAATCGGTGCTCTCAAAAGATAATCGCGTATACTAAGGAAAGAAAAGGGAAACGCGATATAATATTGTAGAGACATCGAATCGAAAAGATTGATAAATCCCGATCCCCGAAACGAAGACAGTATCGCAGACAGATTGGTAGGCGTGCGATGAAGAAGAAGAGGAGAAGGAGAAGGAGAAGGAGAAGGAGAAGGAGGAGGATGAGCAGGAGAATGGCTCATCGAGGGCGTTAGACGATGGTTTAGGAGTGAGTTTTCGTGTCTGCTCACCGAGAGAGCAGCAGAAGCGCGGGTGACCCTGAAAGTTCAACAGCCCCCTTGTCTTCTCTCCGACGGCGCCCCCTTTTACCTTCTCTCTCTCTCTCTCTCTCTCTCTCTCTCTCTTCTCTCGTTTACCCATACCCCACCTTCTTATCCTTACGTTTAGGCGGTCCACACACGCACACACATTCACACATACGTACACTCAGGTTAGACCCGTGTGCTGCATTTTTGGTCGACTATTTTTTTTTCTTCCTCCTCCTCCTCCTCTTCCTCCTATGCTCCGTTGGGAAGCGGACACGTCGAAGAAGAAGTTTCGATTCGATCTTTATACCTGGGTAATTAATACGCGAGAGAGAGAGAGAGAGATGTAGCAGAGTCAACTCGAGAGTGCAAAAACCAGATGAAGAATTTTGACTACTCTCCAAATTCTTTAGAGTCGAAAAAAGTCCCTCGAGAAACTTCCGCCAAAACCGAGTGACCGTATGAAAATTTCACTCTCGGATTTAAAGTGAATTGAGGTTACGTAGTGTATACACTCATTTTTTATATTTAACTTAATGCGAACGATTAAATTCTGATTTGAGAGGCCGTGTGAATTGCGATAGCTGGGTCGGTATAGAGAGTGGTGGACTCGTATACCCGGAAGGTCTCCCTTGATACACGGGGAAATGTATTTTTCACCAAGTGTTTTCTTAACAAAGAGATCGTATGTTGCCTCTGTCGCTTATGACCACCACATTGGGAGCGTAAAAAGAGCGACGTTAAAATAATAATAAAAAAAATTTTTACTTGACACCGAGTAACATCAAAGATTGTCTCTGAAGAAAAAATTTAGAGTGAAGGATACTTTCTAGATTATATTCTGTTTTTGAGGTTACGTCTGATAAACTTTGAAAATAATGGTAGTTCACGCAACATCAGATAAATTAATATCTAACATTAGATAATCGTTCTCTATTGAATTAAATTTTTCTTCGCGATCTTCACACACACACACATGTACACGTAGCATTGTACTATTTATATCGATATTGTACGGCATCGATCAGATTGAACCAGCGGTATTGGTTAGTTTATAGGGAAAAAAAGTATATTAATAGCTTCGCCATCGTATCGACGAATCGCAACTTGGAGTTATCGACGACTCGGCTTGCAGCATTTAACGCTATATCTGTTCGTGTGTGTGTGCGTATCTAAAACGGTATACATCTCCATATGTATAAGTACTTTCCATGTACTCAAATCATTCTTTAATCAATTTGTTTGTTATCGATCGTCTTGCACGATGTAAGTTTATAGCCATAGCTGTACTACGTATAGGTATATATATTTCAACTATATAAATATGACCAATTTCGGTATTGTAAATTCTAGAAAATGTATAGTATCCTATAAATATAGCGAATATCTGGGTAATTATTGGTCAAAGAAAAAAAATGCTTACCTCCAAAATCTAAAAATTTCACTAAAATTTGTTCGCAAATTCCCATTACGTATATGCCGTCGACAGCGCGTTAACGTCGATCGTTCGCAAGTCTATATAGTTTGAATAATAAATGCCAGTACAAAGAAGGCTAAAACAATTAACGAAAAGGAGGAATCCGTCGTAAAAGAGAAAAAGGGCAACCGGTGGAAATCGCACGTATACGCGTTACCCGTGACTATACTGTGTACACGTCTTCCTCCTTCTCTCTCGTTAGGTCAGCTGATGATTCTCTCTCGACGCGTGGATGCCAGTGTGACGATATCGAAGGCCTCGTCCTTCAACGACAAAGATACGGCTGGGAGTGCCAGACTTCTCGGTTACTTCGTATTTCCTCTATTCCCCAGTATATTTCTCTCACGTGTTTCTCCGTGAAATATTTTTCGTTTAAATATTTTTATTAGCATGTATAGCTTAACGTCTTTGTTTCTTTATTCAACAAATTTATTTTTTTAATTCGTTCCACGAGATAATGCAATGGCGGCGCTATTGATACGTCGACGCGGAGTAAAAAATTATGTACGCGTATAAGACAAATTAAATCGGTCGAGTAAATATTATATACCTGACTTTACTTTGATTAACTTTTGTTAAATACTTTGTTTTCTTAAGTAAAATAATAGAGTATATACATTTTATTAAGCTTCCTCGGTAATTAACGCCGTTTATGGCTTCGTTAATTTTCACCTTGTAGTTTCGGAGCAATTTAGCATACTTGTATTAAACTAAAATAGATCGATTAATTAGACGTTCACGGATTTATTATTTTAAGAAGTTAAGCGAAATATTCAATGAAACGTAACATTATTTCATGTTAACGATAAATTTGATGGAAATAAAACGTAATTATAATATTATATATAAATTGCTTGAGTAATCTAATTTAAGCTCAAAAGTTTGCAAAATATGATTTAAAAAATTTTACAATGTCCTAAAAGACAAATAAATTACTTAAAAAATTACTTTTACAATTAACAATATTTATATTGTTGTCTATAAAAGCAAGATCTGACAATTTACTGAATACATAAGGATTTTCTAATTCGTGGTAGAAATTCTTGTCTACTCTTAACCAATTTTAGGCTTATTATTACTAGCATCATTAAAAAATGTTTTTTTTCCTTCGTGTAAATCAAATAATATACTCCTTTGATTATTTTACGATGATATTATGCGTATTTACATTGATGTCGATTACAAACAAATAACCCCAAAACAAGAATAAAAAAGAGAGGCAGAATTAATCGGTGCATCGAGCACAATGCAAAGAGAAACATCTCTCACAACCATGACAAGCTGTTTGACTCGATGAAAAACAACAACTGTATATAACGTCTTTCTTCATCGAGATTGACTATAGGTGAATCCTGAGCGTCGATGGTAATGGGGACAGCCTGCTATCTATAGCTTGGCCAGGTTACCCAAATTGGAAGAAAAAAAAGGAGGATGAGGAGGAGGTGGTGGAAAGCTCGACTTGGCACGCTCGCACGCCTCTAACGATTACAGTCGCTCGATCAAGTGTTCGTCCGCACTCGGGAAGATACGACGAGGGTGATACATTCAACGACTTAGATGCGTGAATACGAATTAAATACGCGTACGAGGATCGAGACGATAAATACGAGAGAGGCCAAAATATGACAATTACTTAACACTGTTAGGATCCTAGTCGAAATTCTGGTATAAATGAGAAGTATTATACAAGTGTAATCTGTTGGTGTAGAATAACAAATAAATACCTATGCAACAAAAATACTATTTTCGGGTACGGTGTGGGTAAAATTCGTTTTTTACTTTTTCCTTTTTTCGAGATCGTAATAAATGCATTTTTAACTAAATATGTTAAAATTAATTTATAAAAAAAAAGAGATTGTTACACGCATAAGTAAACTGTGAATTGAAATAAATGAAAATTGTAACGGTTGTAAAACAACATGGAGAGAAAAGATGAACATAAAATTACATTGGCTTATTTTTACCATGTTGGATAATCATTTTTCTGAAATGGAACGCTTCAGACACACGTATTCTTTCAATCTTTTCTTTATTCTTTCAATTTTTATCCAATTAATTCAGACACTTTTATATTTAATTCGCTTGCTACATCATTATTATCAACACAATTATTATTTATCGCTTACAGATTAATCGATATCCCTCAAAATGCAACAGCTAATATATTCGAATTATTTTAGCTCCCGTATTATTATTGTTTGGTCGGTCAACTCGTACTCGTAGTGAAAAATAATTAAACACAAATAAAATCAGTATTCTCCACAGTAAATAAAATATCGTATCGTACAATAGCGTTTTTCAATCTTTAGCTATGTTTTACACTCTTACGTCTACCATGGAAACGACATTAATCGATGATGAATCCTTCGAGAATAACCTCATACACGCTTATACAACGAAGATTAATCGATCTAAACAAAACCCATGTCTATAACCACGGATTGCGAAGTTTCAATGACAAAAATCCCTCCACGTGTAGATTGAAAAATTTTGTAAAAAAAACCAGATGAAAAATCTACTCGTCCACTTTCCATTCGGATTGTTGCGGCAAATACATTGAAGGATTCACCAGTCCTCATTTTATATATATATATATATATATATATATATATATATATATATATATATATACTGTCAAGTATAGAGTTGATTTGAATAACGTTAATCGATCCGTCTCGTAAAAGCGAAACAACAACTGGTTTTGTCAGCCATCGCGTTTAATAAATCGATCTGTATAACTAATTAAGACGCGACTCGAGCCGTAGCAGGTGTACTCGCAAATACACCGCGCGATATATATTATAATACACGTATAATATGCGTGTGCACGGTATATCCATGAGCGAATCAAACATAGTATTAGAACGAGTCGAGCCTCCGCGTATTAATGCAGCACACGTGACACGTAATCGACTGGAGCTATTTACACACTGGCCTTTCTTGGTGACACTGCCGAGCAGCACCAACAGTTGTATATACACTGATATTTATCGTTGCGGATCACGAGGTTTTTACTTTTTCGTATACGGAATACTTCGTTTAAATACTCGTCGTTTCTTCATTTTTCTCAGTAGTAATTAAAATCTTCCTTTTTTTTTCCTCTCAAAGTACGAACTTTAGTCGTTTGTTTAAAAAATCGGTGGAAATGAGCCACGCGCAAAGGAAAGTTTAATAACAATTATCTAAAACTTGTACGTTAGAATTCGTTTGTAGAATTTTTCTACAGAATATTCTGTAAAAATTAGATATAGATATATTTACTTCATAGAATTTTTACCGAACGAGGAGTGTATAGACACATCGAGTACGTGTTTTGCTTTAGAATACTTTCTACACAGTATATATATTTATCCAAACGATTTAGATACTTTTTAAAAACAAATTTTTCAGCGTCTATATAGTTTTTCTCTTCTTTATAACCTCAACGCGAATAGCCATACCTTTCTGTATATATATAGGGATTGTCGAAGGAAAACAAATAGGAAGAATTACTAGTACATACGCGCGCTAATTCTCGAGATTTTGTAAAGGGGATTGGGTAAAAAGGCAAAGAATATATATATATATACACATTGTGGAACGAGTTCGCGTTACACGCCACGTTACGTCCCTACGGAAGTTAAATTTATCGGTGTACAAGAGACTCGAAAAACCCTTGGTTGCGCTTGAGGTGGCTCGTACAGTTTCCGGGTTAAATTATTTCAGATTTCCGCGTGCTAGGCAACCCGACCCTCCTCCATGTTCTTGGTATATACCTGTGGATTTTAAATTTGCACACCGCGTCGCGAGCTTCTCATTTTTATAATTAAAACGGGTGACGCGTTCGCTATTCCTCGTTCAATCGTTTTGTCCTATTGTTAATTCAGCAGACATCGTTTACGTAATTATTAATTTATTTTCACGAAATCAGATTGTTTTTATATTTGTTAGATGACAAATTAGATAATCGTCGCTAATGACTAGTAGTCGATGCGACATTAAATAAATTAATTTAACAAAGAATTAGAGAATTCTCGGTCGAAAATTATATTTGCTTATATGGAAGTATATGTAGTTTAATAATAAAATTTGTTTAAATCAAAAGAATGTACAAATTGTTTGGACATTAATGAATAATTTGTTCAACGTGACAATTTATATGTATTTGTATCAAAAAGAAAGGATTCAAAAATTCGTACGATCTTTTTTTTTTGTAAATATTAGTGTAGTCACATTTCTATCAGGTAATAAGTATTAAAAATAATTTAACACTTTTCATTTTTGTTAATAAATGAAATTATTATTTTCAAAAATATGTTACTCAAATTAGACAAATTTTAGTTAATTTTCGATTAAATATAGGTAAAAATTCGTATTAGTATTTTGTCACTTAAATTTAATAATCTCTCAACATTTAACAACTAATATTTCTTTTTCTCGGTGTATCAGAAAGTATAATAACTTTTAATATGTTAACATATAATTTTAATTATTTTTTTTTACCTATATAAACGTTATATCGTATTCTTATGTATACTTAATATTATTCTTTGTTAGGCGCTTGACGCTAAGTACGTTCAGATTTAATTAAAATTTTAAATTACGCGCATTTTTATTTCTTGATTGTTTTACTAGGCGTCTGTTTATGTATTGCGTAATAAATTGTCGGCTCATCTTGTATTATTAATCGATCGTATATAAAATATGCGTTATACTCACGTGGCGGGCGCGTCTTCTTTGCGGATGAGCTCAGGGGTACTCAACAGATACCAAGCAAACCAACAAAATTTATTTATTTATTTATTTATCGTTTCAACAAAATTTACATAGTATTGAAAAATACGCAACGTTACAATATTCCGACAGAGATTGGCTGATGATGGTATACTGATTATTTACTGACAATTACTAATTACCGAAATTACAGTAACTGCTGCGTTTCGTTGAACATTGTAAGCATTCGTTTATTTATTTTTTTTTCAATTTATTGAAGCCGCACAATTGAACTGTCGTGTTTATAATATGATAGTATATAATAATATGGCTTTATTCAGGCAATCGATCGATAGTGGTACATAAATTTTACAACACTATATAGATTGTACAATACTCTACGATATTTACATTGTTCAGAGCGCAGTACATAAATGTAATATAATAAAATAATAAAAAATTTATGTCATTTTATTCATACGCGTTAAATTTTCTTTTTCACTTCTCTTACAGAAATTTCAACGTTCGATGCAGGTAGTAAAAATTCGCAGTAAACACGGAGAAAAATAATGTAGTAAATTCAGCAATGTTGATTTGCTACTTAGTTGTAGTAATTATTTTGATATTCTTAGCGAAAAATTTGATTCCGTTTATTACACGGTGACCTGCAGCACAATTTTATAATTGTATTAGCAGTGAACGTATCGCTAAAAGAAAAATATTTATTTTCAAACAATTTATTTGTTCGTGTAACATAATTAATTGTTATTATTACAACAACTTACTGCTGAAAACGTCAAAATCATGTATCGATGATTTTGTTGTAAGTTTAACAGTTTCATTTAGCTAAAGCTGTGACATGAATTGCTGTTTCTTGCAAAACTGTGGTAGTTTTAATTATTACAAAAGGTTGCGAAAATCGCAGACAACACGGAGAACGAACGTCAATCTTAACCTAACATTAGTTTGAATCTCGGTTTGAACTGTATTAGTATTTATTGTGCTTTATAATATGAGTATTGAGAATGTATGTAACAAATAAATAAAACTATATTTTAAAAAATGCTACAAAAAAACCCGTACTTATGCACGAGTAATCATACATGTAAGTACGTATGTATTGCAAGTGTGACTATGCATCTGACTATATGAGTTTTGACTAATCAATAAACAAAAAGATACAACTATTACCAACCAACAGTCAGATCCTAACAACCTAAGTTTATTTTATATTTGTATACATACATATTTGGCTATATCGCGCGTAAGTGCGATTCCCGGTAACATAACCTAGCTAACCCGCGGTTCACGTTGCATTTAAACCACCTATTTTTTAACCATCATTGCACATCATCGTTCAATAGACTTTTAAGCACAAAGAGAAATCAGATCATGATTTATAATACTTTATATTCAGTACTATATATTTATTCAATACAATGTATTTAAGTTCAGCACGTAAAAAAGCTGTTTACTGAGTATAAGTATGCTTCTTAATTATTAATAAACTTTTCCCGTCATCTTGAATTTAATAAAATGTTTAGTATTGAGTCGTAGAAAATCTAGTGATTATAAAAATTTTTTTCTCCGTGTATGTTTATTTCGTCAAAAGAATCGGAAAGTAAAAATGTAGAGTCACGAAAAAATTTTGAAAGATCTTTTGACAACTATTACATTTGAATTGTTTCATTTATTTGTTTTCAAAATTTGTGTATAATTTTTATTATAAAAGTAACTATACACTAATATCAATTAAAAGCTATTGTTAAAGTAAAAAAATATCTACAACTTTAATGATAAATAGATCAGTTGTTACAACGAATATACTTGCTCTAGTAACCGCATCGTTTGCTAAATCAGCAGTAAATTTTTGTTGCAATAACAGTAATAAAAATTAATGTAACTAGCAACTGACAGTTTGTAAATTTAGCAATAAAATTTGTTATTTCTCCGTAACAACTAAATTCGTTACTACGACAACTAATTTCGTTAATCTAGCTATTCATTTTTCTCCGTGAATATCCTGCGCCGTAGAAACATTTTCCGGTTCGTGTTTATAACATTTATTGAAACGTTCGTACCCTTAAAACATTGAGATAATGCATTTTCAGCTTTTTTTTCAAACTGATAAAGAATTCCTACGTGTTCGCGGTTGACATTTTACAACTAATAAAAATTAATTTTTAATAATTTAGTGTTTTAATTCAATACGCGATTATAGTTACATGTGACAAAACGCGTTACATTTTACGGAAAAGAATCTGCTACTCATTCAATAAAATTCGATTACTACACTAGGATCCATATTTTATTCCATCGTCATCATTATTATCCTTATTCTCCAGGATTTACCAACTTCCGTCGGAACGCGAAGTATAAAAAAAAACATAATGATTAGCCAGTCGCATTGATAATTAGCTGACGTTTAAAAATAGCCGATATTCTTAGCGAAAAATTTGATTCCGTTTATTACACGGTGACCTGCAGCACAATTTTATAATTGTATTAGCAGTGAACGTATCGCTAAAAGAAAAATATTTATTTTCAAACAATTTATTTGTTCGTGTAACATAATTAATTGTTATTATTACAACAACTTACTGCTGAAAACGTCAAAATCATGTATCGATGATTTTGTTGTAAGTTTAACAGTTTCATTTAGCTAAAGCTGTGACATGAATTGCTGTTTCTTGCAAAACTGTGGTAGTTTTAATTATTACAAAAGGTTGCGAAAATCGCAGACAACACGGAGAACGAACGTCAATCTTAACCTAACATTAGTTTGAATCTCGGTTTGAACTGTATTAGTATTTATTGTGCTTTATAATATGAGTATTGAGAATGTATGTAACAATAAAATAAAACTATATTTTAAAAAATGCTACAAAAAAACCCGTACTTATGCACGAGTAATCATACATGTAAGTACGTATGTATTGCAAGTGTGACTATGCATCTGACTATATGAGTTTTGACTAATCAATAAACAAAAAGATACAACTATTACCAACCAACAGTCAGATCCTAACAACCTAAGTTTATTTTTATATTTGTATACATACATATTTGGCTATATCGCGCGTAAGTGCGATTCCCGGTAAACATAACCTAGCTAACCCGCGGTTCACGTTGCATTTAAACCACCTATTTTTTTAACCATCATTGCACATCATCGTTCAATAGACTTTTTAAGCACAAAGAGAAATCAGATCATGATTTATAATACTTTATTCAGTACTATATATTTATTCAATACAATGTATTTAAGTTCAGCACGTAAAAAAGCTGTTTACTGAGTATAAGTATGCTTCTTAATTATTAATAAACTTTTCCCGTCATCTTGAATTTAATAAAATGTTTAGTATTGAGTCGTAGAAAATCTAGTGATTATAAAAATTTTTTTCTCCGTGTATGTTTATTTCGTCAAAAGAATCGGAAAGTAAAAATGTAGAGTCACGAAAAAATTTTGAAAGATCTTTTGACAACTATTACATTTGAATTGTTTCATTTTATTTGTTTTCAAAATTTGTGTATAATTTTTATTATAAAAGTAACTATACACTAATATCAATTAAAAGCTATTGTTAAAGTAAAAAATATCTACAACTTTAATGATAAATAGATCAGTTGTTACAACGAATATACTTGCTCTAGTAACCGCATCGTTTGCTAAATCAGCAGTAAATTTTTGTTGCAATAACAGTAATAAAATTAATGTAACTAGCAACTGACAGTTTGTAAATTTAGCAATAAAATTTGTTATTTCTCCGTAACAACTAAATTCGTTACTACGACAACTAATTTCGTTAATCTAGCTATTCATTTTTCTCCGTGAATATCCTGCGCCGTAGAAACATTTTCCGGTTCGTGTTTATAACATTTATTGAAACGTTCGAACCCTCCAAACATTGAGATAATGCATTTCCAGCTTTTTTTTCAAACTGATAAAGAATTCCTACGTGTTCGCGGTTGACATTTTACAACTAATTAAAAATTAATTTTTAATAATTTAGTGTTTTAATTCAATACGCGATTATAGTTACATGTGACAAAACGCGTTACATTTTACGGAAAAGAATCTGCTACTCATTCAATAAAATTCGATTACTACACTAGGATCCATATTTTAATTCCATCGTCATCATTATTATCCTTATTCTCCAGGATTTACCAACTTCCGTCGGAACGCGAAGTATAAAAAAAAACAGAATGATTAGCCAGTCGCATTGATAATTAGCTGACGTTTAAAAATAGCCGAAATTCCTAGTAAAAGTACATCGAAGGGGGGGGGGGGAGGTTGAGGGGGTCGGCGAGCTTAATTTAACTGGGAGCTCCCTAAACTATAAGACATTAGGGAACGCAACCGCCCACGAGTCACGCGACGGTAGACGTCAATACGTCGAAAAAGGATTCGGAATCTCCAAGGATATGCGTGTGTATATATATATATATATACATAACCACGTAAACGCATGAAACAACCGACAATTCCATTGGCATTTACCTGGAAGTGATTTCAACACTGAGCCCTTCGTTGGTAATCGATCGCGCGGCCTTACCGTGAAGGATGAGAAGGTTTACAACGCCGAGCGAATCGCTCTATACTCGATTGTCGCACATTCGCACACTACTTATTAAACAACTGATCGAAAACTGTAGTTTTTTCATTTCTAATCTATAAATCTATACCTCAACCGCCGTACCTAGAACAATTTTATCGTGGGGAGTCGTTAGATATTTGCGGTGTAAATACTGCAGTTGACAATGTTTTCACTGGCTCGATACACGCGCTATCGTTCTTCAGGAACTACGTGTGAGAGATGCGGGAATAAAAAAAATCAAGTCAAAATCAAGCCGTACAAAAAATTAACAAATAAAGCTGCTGTTTATATGTATATACGCAATTCAATTTCTGGGTTCTTTTTTCGTAGATAAATGAAAACCGAAGGATTCTGAATTATTCTTATCCAGCTGTAATTTACAAATTATATATTACGCTGCAGTAATTTATATTTATACGCGCGCACACATACGTAAGTATTACGTAAAATAAAAGTTACGTTGCAATGGTATGTAATACATCAAGGAATTACAGTCCCAATGCCGTATGTCAATGTTATCCCCCTTTCAGTGTAATAAATCTATTGCGCTCGATCAATAATCCTATTCGGTATTTGAATTTTTCTCTTATTTATATAGTTTCTCTCGTCCTCTTCTTCTTCTTCTTCTTTTTTCGTTACACCATTTTGCTTTCGCGTTTCCCTTTTGTTCGCGGCTTTACATGGAAATACAGTTAAGAAAGAAATTGTCAAACTGGTTTACATCCAAACTTTCTGTGCAACGTTTTGTATTTCTAGTCCTGCGTCTTGCACCATTCGATATTAGGTTGGTTTAGGTGACAATACACAGACACGCGCCCTCGCGTGGGAAATTGTCTGCTTCTATAAACATACACGAAGCGTGATGCTTCTACTTTCATGGTTTTCAAGTGTTGGATTCGAATGGAATTTGAAAATTTAACATTTTCAAAGCGAATTAATGCCTTACAATTGCAAAAATGCGTGTGAAAATGAAACTGAAGTTAGCAGTCAGATAGATTTATCAACGGTCCTCAACAAAACCTTTCTTTCATATATTTATCCTTTTTAAACGATGCTTAATAACAAATAAGACATAACATAAATGTTAGAAAATTCCATGAAACTTTTTAAATACAATTAATGATAAATCTATCTGGCTGCTGCTATCTGGCTGCTAACTTATCACCCTATGAATCTTACAATTTTCCTATTGGCGATCGTTTAAAAAATTACCTTCGTAGAAAACGATTTGATGTCTTATAAAAATATTATCCCGCTGTTGTAGAGCAAATCTTACGCTATAGCATTTGGTGGATTCCTCAAACAGTTATAAACCACATTATTTCCTACTAATTTATTAGCATCTGGAAAAAGTTAACTACAACAAATTAATTAACGAAAAATAAATGTCACTCGCATCGAGCATAAAATGTGTTCGATAATCCATTGATCCCATAACCATCATATATATATATATACATAACCACGTAAACGCATGAAACAACCGACAATTCCATTGGCATTTACCTGGAAGTGATTTCAACACTGAGCCCTTCGTTGGTAATCGATCGCGCGGCCTTACCGTGAAGGATGAGAAGGTTTACAACGCCGAGCGAATCGCTCTATACTCGATTGTCGCACATTCGCACACTACTTATTAAACAACTGATCGAAAACTGTAGTTTTTTCATTTCTAATCTATAAATCTATACCTCAACCGTCCGTACCTAGAACAATTTTATCGTGGGGAGTCGTTAGATATTTGCGGTGTAAATACTGCAGTTGACAATGTTTTCACTGGCTCGATACACGCGCTATCGTTCTTCAGGAACTACGTGTGAGAGATGCGGGAATAAAAAAATCAAGTCAAAATCAAGCCGTACAAAAAATTAACAAATAAAGCTGCTGTTTTATATGTATATACGCAATTCAATTTCTGGGTTCTTTTTCGTAGATAAATGAAAACCGAAGGATTCTGAATTATTCTTATCCAGCTGTAATTTACAAATTATATATTACGCTGCAGTAATTTATATTTATACGCGCGCACACATACGTAAGTATTACGTAAAATAAAAGTTACGTTGCAATGGTATGTAATACATCAAGGAATTACAGTCCCAATGCCGTATGTCAATGTTATCCCCCTTTCAGTGTAATAAATCTATTGCGCTCGATCAATAATCCTATTCGGTATTTGAATTTTTCTCTTATTTATATAGTTTCTCTCGTCCTCTTTTCTTCTTCTTCTTTTTTTCGTTACACCATTTTGCTTTCGCGTTTCCCTTTTGTTCGCGGCTTTACATGGAAATACAGTTAAGAAAGAAATTGTCAAACTGGTTTACATCCAAACTTTCTGTGCAACGTTTTGTATTTCTAGTCCTGCGTCTTGCACCATTCGATATTAGGTTGGTTTAGGTGACAAATACACAGACACGCGCCCTCGCGTGGGAAATTGTCTGCTTCTATAAACATACACGAAGCGTGATGCTTCTACTTTCATGGTTTTCAAGTGTTGGATTCGAATGGAATTTGAAAATTTAACATTTTCAAAGCGAATTAATGCCTTACAATTGCAAAAATGCGTGTGAAAATGAAACTGAAGTTAGCAGTCAGATAGATTTATCAACGGTCCTCAACAAAACCTTTCCTTTCATATATTTATCCTTTTTAAACGATGCTTAATAACAAATAAGACATAACATAAATGTTAGAAAATTCCATGAAACTTTTTAAATACAATTAATGATAAATCTATCTGGCTGCTGCTATCTGGCTGCTAACTTCGATTTGATGTCTTATAAAAATGTTATCCCGATGCTGTAGAGCAAATCTTATACGCTATAGCATTTGGTGGATTCCTCAAACAGTTATAAACCACATTATTTCCTACTAATTTATTAGCATCTGGAAAAAGTTAACTACAACAAATTAATTAACGAAAAATAAATGTCACTCGCATCGAGCATAAAATGTGTTCGATAATCCATTGATCCCATAACCATCATATATATATACATCCATACAAAATCAAAGTTAGGGTCAAAAAGAAAAAGAAAGAAAGATCCGACAGAGGTCAGTCCATAAAGAAGCCACCCTCACAATAGGAACCCTAGAGTAATTTAACGTCATTGTATTCAATCGAACCAGGGGTTAGGGAAGAGACAAGGAACAACGACGAAGGGTTGAAACGCGTCCGTTCTTGTAGATGTAAAAGGGAGTACCCGATACGAAAAAGACCTACGATCGTTACACAATAATAAAACCCACGGTGTTATGTGTTTTATTATTCCATGGGTGTGAACTGTATAGCCGCGGGTCACTTTTCGTCTACAATTTCGCTTCGTTAGTCCACTCGCTCGACCGTAATGAGTTTTACTTTCTTCATTTGCATAAACAATCAAATATGCTCGGGAGCAAATATTTCTATCGTACATATTTATCACCCAAGATACAACAGTCAACTTGATATTTACAATTTTAATTAAAAATGTGGACGAATATTACGTAACCTTAACATTTTTCACATTCACATTTGACTAATTTTTATTTATATTTTCACTTTATGAATAGGATAAATTTATCAATTTATGAGGCTTATAGTCGAGATTTAAATTTTATATTTTCTACAGATTATTGAAGAATAATTTTAGACTTATTTAAGACACAATTAAAATAACCTTTAAAAATTTAATAGTGATAAAGTGTTTGAAGTAATAGTTTACTGTGTCTTACACTGATTTTTAAATTATGCACTGGTTTTAAAGGTATTCAATTTAAAATTTTTCATACTTTTTAGTTATTGCAAGCGTACGAAAAAATTTGCTTTATAGAATTTACAAAAATTACTACATAAAAGCCACTAAGGTTGATTTCAATACGCAGTGATTGGTAAATTTTTACTCCATCACGACTTCGTCAGAAATTTCTATTAGGCACACAATTTCATTAGTTTAAAAAATCAGAGAGAATGAGAGAGAAATTAATAAAAAATATCCAAGTGATGGGCAACTGTAAAAGATAAAATAATGAAATTCAATTAACTAAAATAAGACATTCAATTTCATCTCTTATTGTTGTACATCGATCCGCAATTTCGTATATTACCCTATCAGCTTATAGTCTCAGTAACTTTTCCACACGAAAGAAAGCTATACAACTTTTGTTATTTTTTTTTTTACCTTGCCGTTAATAAAGTTTCACGAAGCTGATAAAAAATTATCTCGGAGAAAAAAAGAAATCTGTTAAAAAAATTCTGTTCACGCGCTAAAAGGTTGCGAATATCCCCCTTTTTTCTCTTTCTACTCGTTTCATCATTTATTGATCGGCGTACTTATAGACTACATAAAAAAAGTTGAGGAAAAATTTAGAATATTTATACACAAATTGAAATAATAGAGATTGCGTATCGTACGCTACCTAAAGTTACTCTACTTCCTTTTTGTCATTCAGTAACGTTTGCAAGCTATCGTTCTCGAAAGTTCGTATACCCTTGTCACTTCGAGGTCAAACTGTGCAATGAATAAAAATATATTTTTTTTGGGAACATTACGATTACAATTCCAAGCATAAATATCGATCGCCTCAATTTCATTATGATAATTGCTTTCCATTGAATTATTTAGTATTTCCCGTTATTTCCATATACGACTTACATTTGTTTTTTTTATGCTTCTGGTAAGCTTATTTTAAGAAAAACCTTTTCGATCTTCCATCACTTATGCATGACCCTTCGAAATATTTTATTTTGTTATAGCTGCGCGTTAAGAACAAATTTTTCGATATCGTTCAATAATTTCCGTTCACACTTATTTTCGATGATCAAAATTATCTTGCTAGATAATTTAACGTAATTACCATATGTCTTTCTATTGTTCTATAACGATCGTTTAAGTATTCATGAATAGCGCGTACGTGGAAAATTAATGACTCTTCGAGTGAAAGTGTACTTATTTTTAATGATAATTTATAACAATCCACTTGAATACGTAAATTTGAATACAAAAATAATAGTTGCTTCTTTTTGCTTATCGGGCACCATTTTCTTCAAAATAAGGTAATTTTCTTTTTCTTAACTTTGGAATTGATAGCGCATAACCTGTATATCGTTCTATGTGTAGACACAATTTATACGAAAATTAAAGGAATGTAGGAGTAAATTAAAAAATCCATGATATCAAATTTCACTATGATTTTTTTAATAAGGTATAATCTGACAAAGGAAAAAATTTGTTCAATTCAAATTTAACAGGCGATAGTTTATATATTCCATGTGGATAAAGTTTTTATACAGTTTTTATACACACTTATAAATGATTCAATACACGATTTTACTTCAATTTTACCTTTATCCTCGGAAACAATTATTAGCCATTGATAAAAAAAATTATAATATAAAAATCAAATAATTAATTTTAATGAACATTTTATACAAACTTTGTAAAACCAATGTAAAGTCAATACAAAAACTTTACAAACTATTTTATAAAAACTTTATACATTTTTTTAACGCATAATTGATACTGCTCTCTTAAATAATTTCGCAATTTCTAGAAGCCGGAAAAAAAAACTTTTTGTTTATTAGCTCCGACATCCCCCTTAAAATGAAAACGTAAGAAACGCTTATCTCATCGTGTCTCAATCTGTATACCAACGACGAAGCCTCTATTTTTTGCATATCCGTGAGCCGCATCTGTCGCGTATAGTGGCATTGTAATGAAAAATAAAAAAGGGTTGCTACCCGTACAAGGGGGAGAGTAGACGTATTTTTTTTTCCTCTCCTCGGCCGTACCACCCCCGACTGTCTGCGCGACAAAGGCAGAGTATTTTATTTACCGCGCGCGTTTCCTTCCGCAGGGCAAATATTTGTTCTGGGTAGGCAATCTTTAAGAATCATGAATAGGACCTACAACGATATCAGAAAAAGAATGAGGGACGGAAAGTAGAAAGATGCTCGATCATGCGAAAATTTTTTCCGGAGAATTTTTATTGGAGAATCTTACGATTTTCCTCGGCTATTCTCAATGCTAAATGACCCATACTCAAATTTTTATTATTTTTCCTTACGATCGCAAAAAAAAATTGTGCATGTTTTATTTATTTAATGTTTACTTGGACGACGTGCATACAGTCGTTGGAGAGAGTGTTGTATTAATGTAAAATTATGGTACACTTGAATTATAGTTTTTTGTAATTTATCTCATTTATTCATTTGAAATACTTATAATTACATGGTTTCTTTATTTTTTTTCTGTTGCAGGTAAGTGAACCTCGAGTATTGCGTACCTCAAAGCAACAAGCGTAAGTAAGAGAACGTTAATTCATACGTACGTATATATAAGGTTTTATTAATTTAGAAAAAGATTGATTATTTTCTTAAGTGTGCGTGACTCTCGTTCTACATTGATTATCAATTTTTCATACAGTCGGTTCGTGACCGCACATGTATATAATATATATATATATGTATATGTACATGTGTATTATTTTTTCATCCGATTGGACAAAGATAGACGATATCTCGACCCTCAGAAAAATGGAAACGTGAAGTTTCAACCTTGCGCGCGATTGATATTTTATTAGTTTTCGTACCCACACGGTTGTTGTTTCTGTGTACATTTTGGCCATCGTTAGCTTTTACTTGAACGTTAGTTAAAGGATATTTATTCTCTCTCTTTTTTTTGTATTGTCAAAATTACTTTTATCGATTTTGCAATTATGAATATTAAATTAATTTACGCTTGTATGTACGTTTGATTTTTTTTTAATTATTTTATATGTGCGGGCAATCGTTTCGCGACGTTCGCTTTGGTGCAGTATAGCGTGTAATAATATTATGTCTCGGACACGTCGAATCTTACAGATGTACACTATTTTTTAAAGATCTTTTAAATAAGACTCTTATTATAGATTTGGCAATTTTTAATAAACATTATTATTTTTAAAAATTGAACTCAAAACTACCAAAATCCGTGGTTTATTAATTTCGATTACAAAATTATTTTTGTTGACAGTTTATTATTATACCGTTTTCTTTCAGACATTTAATTAAATATTTATACTTTAAATATTATAATTTTTGTATCAAAAAGATGTAGAAGTTTTCCGAATGAGTTTGAATTTCCCCCTTTTTTTAATCGTTATCTCACATATTTTCAGAGAATTAGCATCGGCATAGTCCAAGTGAATCGGAATACATAAGAAATATGCTAAGATCGAATTTGTACTCTGATCAATCTGATCGTATTTTAAATCACGCGACTACGAATTAAAGGATAATCCTTGAACGATTGATCCAACCGCTTTAAAATTATAATTTTTTGAAAAACTCGAAAAACCCGAAATAAATAAATTCGGTAATATCACCCAAAACGCAATTCTTTATTCACAACGTTATATGTACACAATCCCATTTCATCTTCACCTCCGAATATAAAACTTCTCGTGTGTACACAAATTGCTATACCCATTTTATCTCGAGAATATCGCTAGTGTAAGGAAAAAAAAATAAAAAATTTCCATGTACGCCCAAGTAATCGATGGAGCATAATGAAAAAAAGAAAGAGAGAGGAGTTTGAATTTCAAGTATACGTTGCGGACCCCGTCCGATCGAACGCACATATATATATAAGACAATAGCTCTTCTAACGGCACGGGCACCCTATTGTCGACTAGCCTCGATCAATCGAGCTGCAGGGATACATCTACAGGGTGGGATATACTTTATCGGAACACCCACACACGCGTCAACTAATCCTCGCATTGTCAAAATTCTTCACGGGTATTATTAACGGTCGTTACGTTGTTGTAAACCAAAAGCTCGATAATTTATTATAATTACCAATATACATCCACGCTTTTGTAAAACACTAGCGGATGTAACCGTATACACTATGCGCGCGCGCGCGTCCGATGAAATTAGATCATTTAGATATGCGTGATCGCGGTGAATTCCAAACGTACCCGCTGCCATTACAATGTAACAATTTTAACGGCGAATTAATTACAAGGAAAATTATCGATGATGGTTATAACGCCAATTTCCTTTCGATTATGATATGCGCGCGAAGGATTGTCACGAATCTCGTAACGAAACGAGCTTTAAGTTTGTAACCTCGAAAGTGGTGACGGGGTAACGGTTTAACCAACATCGTCCGAAGCGTTAAGCACTTCCACTTTAAACTGTATTTGATTATCCAAGTTCAGATGGTTTGATGCGATGGTCAACACGGGACTCAACCGCGTCTCGTTATTCCCAGTGACTGTGTGGAAACGACGCTAATTATACGGATTGTTAGTTTGTTTGACCGACAATTAACTCCGCGTTTATTTTTATTTGCTTAACCACGCTTACTTGTACCCTCGCTTGTACCTATCTATCCTTCAAATGCGTTTTGTTAACAACATTCTACATATACGTATATAGCAACGGTTGTACATCGATATTTAACGTAACTTTCTTTATCCTTCCATTTCGAAGGTAATCAACTATAAGGTGATGTATACGCGCGATGCATTTGTAAACAAAGCCACGCGCGCGTTCAATGTTAATTCTATATCACAGTGGTGCGCGCGCGTATCGATCGATAGAGACCGGGAATCGAACCCTGGCAAGGTGAATCAATTTTTTCAATATACATATATATGTATGTAGATATATTTAACGTCGCTTTCTTTATTCTTGCACTTTTGACGCGTATATATACGAAAAATTGATCGAAAAACAAAAATCCTAATGGTGCTGGGAATCGAACCCGAATCACTTCGGAGGGTAAATTATTAATTAACACTACTACCGAATAATGCAATTTAATAAAAGAAACGTTGATTTACAGGTGATAACCTACATTTTTGTTTGCTCGAGCAATGTGAAAGTACCTTAAGCTCGATGAGTTTTCCGGTCATTTCATCCTGTCGGGGCTGAGTAAGCGTGTGTACCTCGGTATGCGATCCTAATCATTTGCGAGGAGTAAATGCTCTTGACATTTACACAATAAACAGCTCAGAAATAGAAAAGAAGAGAGAAGGACGAAGAATAGCGATTTTTCGCTTCGTTCAAAATCTTTTTCTTTTCACTCTCACCATCAATTTGAACTATGCAGACGTTTCCTTCTGACATTTTCAACGATGGATGATTTTTGGCGAAATAAATATATATACATTTGCGCGCAAAAACACTGCACGTTTGCGACGGTAAAAGCAGCCTTATAGATTTCGTAATTTACGCAGGAACTTGGAATATAAAAATAATTTTTATCCACTGTATTTTACTATATGAAGATTCTTCTCCGCGTGTAGACACCGGTGAATGGTTTACTCCCGCGATCAAAATTATTGTATAGTCTCGCACGATCTTAATCATCGCTCGGGTAAGTATCCGATAACCGGTCGAAAGTTTACCCCGTTAAATTGCGTAACTTTGAAAAAAAAATAATAATAATAAAAATAGAAAAAGAAATGATAAAGAAATTCAGCCGTTACGCGTGTACGCAACTTAAACTTCCCGAGATGGAAATTGAAAATTCTTAAGATACAATTACCATACTCGTCGCGTTCATCATCCTTCATTTCCCCTACCACAATTTTCCACTCCCATCGTATATCCGGCTCTCTCTTTCTCTCTCTCTCTCTCCCCTGCGGACGATTCTTTTGTCTTTTTTCCCGCGGCGGTTTCGCGCTAACGGTATACATACACACACACACAGCACAGGTGAGCGGTATAGAAAGAAAGAGAGAGATTGCGACCTAGAGAAAAGCCTTTCATGCAATCTTTTCAAAATGGCAGATGAAGGAAAAAAAATGTATTTTTTCCCTCTTATTATAAACCATGTGGCTATGTATAGCGCATTAAAATCTCTTTTCACGCGATCGGTGTCATTGTGAATATTCGCAGTCGCGGTTCGATCGGCCAATCACAATGGCTCGAGGGAGGTCAATTCGATATTACTTTTACTTGAAAAATTGATGTCCAATGTACAAACGGTCTACAGCTCGCAATAGGCGAATGCGACGAAAAATAAAAATGAACGCGCCAATAAAGCCTGCACATCCGCAAGAGTCGCTTAGTATGGAAAAAAAAGTACGCGTAATCGTACCCCCTCGTGTACGCAAAATGAGCAGGAATATTGCGGTAATATATATATACATAGCCGTGTAGAGGAACCCAGGATACGCGCGTCCTCGATAAAGAAAACGGCGCGTCGCGAGAGCGCCCTCTACCGTGTAGCGTAGACTCGTCGGTGGTCCAATGAACATCCTTCCTCTCTCCGAGCTAGGGCAAAGCTCCCTCGGGCGTCCTCCCCCTTATAACGGCGGCTCCCTTAAAGCGGATGGAACACCCCGAGTATTGACCCGGTCGCTCGCTCGTCTTCCCCTGGCGGCGGCGACGCCGTCGGCGGCTTCATCCCGGGCCTACGGCCTCTTTTCACATCTCCCTATACGCTTCGCTACAATTTTTTTTGTTTTTTTTTTTTCCTAATTAAATAAGTATCAGGTGATTGCAATCCTTCGTTTTATTGACTCGATACTTTTATTTATTTTTCCATTTTTATATCTTAATTGCTGATGCGCGGTGTTTAACGACCTTTTTTATTTTACATTATTCTGAATTGGATTTTTCGTCGGCAAGAATTTGGTGTACACGGAAACAACGAATTGGATTTCGCACCTTTCATCGAATAGTCGTAAAAAATATATTCGTTGGAAAATATTACACAGATGTCAAACACGTTACCTTTCTTTCAATTAAACTCCCGATAGTTATTTGCTGCATTTTATAAATAATTACTTTTGCCGATTGAGTATTTACTTTCGGTGCATAAATTAATAATTAATTACATCGTACGATAAGGCTCGATTCAATGTTCCGATGGGATTTGAAGTTTTGGCTGTACACGAAGATTAAGAGCTGGAAACTTTCGGAAAAATGTCGTGTATATGTGTGTATACGTAAAGATTGTTGGGTTAAGCTTCTTGGTTCTAATCTAAGTTTGGTACTTAACGTGGGTTTAATATCGAATATTGCTAAATACACAACACGATACTTAGTTTGTGAATGGTACAATGAATTACGTTTTTCGATTTTTAAAATACTTAATCCCAGCTTGTTAAAAGTATAAATTTAAGTGATTTGAAAATTCTCGTACGAAATTTAATTAGCTACTTTGATATCTGAAATATTAAAAATCAATTTTACATAATGTACGTGTCTCTACTCTAGACATTCGATATAATTATTGGTGATGTTCGAGGCTAAAAAAAAATAATGTGTGAATTTCGACTGATTTTTAAAAAGAATATCGAATTCACAGGTGAAACATCATTTTCCTATTCCTGTTAAAAAATTTTAATTTCTGATTTTTTTTCCCTTAAAATTCTTATACGCCAGATGGAATTGTTGATTTTTCCTCCACTTCAACGTTTGCCGAAATAAAGCGGTTTTATCCGCGTCTCTTTACGAGCCATTATATTTTTAATTGCGCGAGGGAACGAGGAACCAAAACTGATAATATCAAACGCAACCATAAAACGGTCGAAATGTCAGGATCGCACTTTGTCTGTACACATCGTCTACGACAATGAAGATGAGGGGTAAAAAGAGATTACCCATCGAATTCACATATTTATCGCATTAGTGCTTTAATTATTACGACCGAAAAGAAAAATATATAATAATAATCTTTGGAAGTGCTCCTACGGATTCTCCGTTGAAATCCCCGAATATACAAGCAACTCCCCGGTACGTCGGGTATTTGCGGTATACGAAGCGAGCGCGTTGCGCAGCACCAGCAACACCTGAACATTGCTGCGTCGAGTCGAAAATCGCCGTGTCGATAAGCTGGTATTCGACCGCCTCCACCCTAACTCCACCTCCTCCTCATCCTCCTTCGCCAGTTCACCCGAGAGCTGCCGAGGATTGCCGAAATGCGGCTGGGAAAAAGCATCGGACTGTTCGGTTGGAAAAATGAAAGTGTGTTTACCATGTATATATATACACCTATCCTTCGATCTCCGAAATATTGATTTCTCTCTTCCGCTTTTAAACTCCATCCTATTTTCCTTGCATCTCTTTTAATGCAATAATGAAGTAGTGTTTCATTGATTCGTTACGATGTACTTGCGTGTTATCGGGATATTTCCAAGGATTCTTCAACATTTTTCTATCTCGAATTCCAACCGCGCGAATTCGGTTTCCAGCGCTGAAAAATGTGGAGAGTACAGTAGGATTACAATTAAATTCACGCCGCGTTCGAATCGATACTCGTCTATAATTGATCAGCCGCTTCGGATGAAGCGATATAAATAACAATATTTTAGTTCACAAAAATTTCCATCGCGAAAAAGGATGATTATTTCGATAAGCAGATAATGTTATATAATTTATGGCATGTAATTAAAACGTATAATAATAATCGTACCACAAGTACGTATCAAACTCGAAATTCGATCGAAAATTTATAAATTAATTTGTTGAATATTATTAAGTCGTTATCGTACAAAATAACAAATCGATTACGTTTCCTAACCGTATTATTCAAAATAATTTTGAATGGATTAATGGTGAATTTCTCTATATGTGAATGTCGGATTGACGAGTGCTCTGAAAGAGATCAGTTAAAATTCAATTTTCATACAATGAAATTTCCAATAAGTTTCAAAATTGTGTAGCGTTTGAATGATCGAAATTCTCGGTTTTGGATAATAATTAAGCAATTTTGTAATTTTCGCGAAATAACAATGATTACAGCAATTTTTGGGACAGTATATCACATTTGATGTATAATTGTCCAAAAAATAATAAATTTTTCTACTAAAGATTTTGTTGACCTTAAATGGAGAAAACTTCTTTTTTAAAAGATATTTAAATGTTTTCGATGTAAATGGTATAACCAGCATGTTCTAAATTGTCAAAAAAGGCAGTATCATCCCCAGAAAAAATGAATATTTAACATAGTAAGAATTGTCATTTAGTTAACCATTTATTAAATGAAGTATATGAACATTTGAGTAAATTCTATTAATTTTTCTCTGCACACAAGCTCATCAAACACAACGAAAATAATACACGTATGTATATATAACAAATAATTTACATTTGCAGACTTGATGTTTGCGATCGAAAGGTAGGCACGAGAGAGAGAGAGACGTTAATATAATATCGTCTTTTCCATCATGACGAAAATCGATCCCAGTTTTCCTCTACAGTGTCTCCATCCGGTTAGCGACCGGTGGGTTCACTCACTCTCTATTTCTAGCTCCTGGACATTGCGCGACGTCATTGTCAAACGCTTGTACATCTCGAAACAATGTGCATTCATATACATACAATATAAACATCAAGAATTGCTCGAAAATGTGGAAGTTGATGCAACAAAATGAATGTTGAATTTGGTTAACGTCGTTTCAATCGTATATTAACATACGTGTATATACCCAAAAATTGTCGAAAAAAAGTGACCACGCCTCGTCTTTTCGAGTCCCGAAGTCCGTTTCAAAAGACGAAAGTACAATGTTGACTTAACGGTATATAACCGAGCTATACGTTCGAAAAAAAGAGGAAAAGGAAAAGAAACTTCGAAAGCAGAAAAAGGATGTCGAATGGTTAATGCGACATCCCGTTCAAATTTGATCGGCGAGCTCTTTTTTCTCCCATCTGACGACAAATCAATATTCGACGTGTATATATATATATATACCGTTGGTCAAATGGCATTTAACAAATGTTAAGATAAAAATATATCTCATCGTAGGATAACGAGAAGGAGAGGATGAAAAAAAGGTAATTACACTTGATTTGGTACAAATTTTACCGATCATCTCCGAGATTCTCTCTTTCACACAGTTAACCGTTTCGTACAATCCAATTTCCATGAATTCCGGTAACGTTTCTCGTTTCTTCTTTTTCCATTTTTTTTTGTTCTACCAACGGTCTTTCGTCACTCGTTTCTTTCTATACGAGGAGCCCAAAATATCGAGAAATAACGAGAGATGAGAGGAGGAAAAAAATGTAGGCGATGCAGCAACAAAATAAGAGTGTATTTCAAGTATCGGAGTCACGCGATTTCCGAGTAAACAAGAGCCAAAGTGCCAAGTTTCTCGACCCGTCCTTTCCCTCTCTTTTTCTTACGTAATCGGCGGACGACAGTAACGTGAGAAAACTCAATGTCCGATCTCCTTTCGCGTTACTCTTCATCCTCTCTTGTCTCTCGATGTCAAATTATTCTGCATACATATATAAAGAATCCATAAGAATTACCGCGCGAACTTTCGTATATATCTATCGATCGAAGTCAGTGGACGCGAGCCAATAATATTTTGTCAGTTGCACATTTTATTGTGATTCGGTGTGTAAAATTCGTGTTTCGCACACGACTTTCGGCTTGTAACGTGCCGCGTTACGATACGACACGCATAAAAGAGAAATGTATGTATATAATATATATATCTATACCCTCGTGCGCGTTGGATCGTAATCTGACATTTTATGAATCGAGAGTGTCACAAAATACCACCGTACACTCTGTACCTTGAAACGTTAAAATTTACGGTGGAACGTGTAAACGGAGAACTTTACACTTTTTCAAAGTGTAAAATGCGATAATTGCAATTTTCGAGTGTATTTTTATTTTTTTTTTTAAAGTTTAAAGTTCACATTCAATTGTCACACTTTGTGGTTTAGCGTGTGTGAAATTATAACGTACATTACGTGGTGTACTATTACACGGAAAAAAATGTAAAGTGGCATAGAACAAAGAAAATGTCTTCGCTAAACGTAATTAGTTAAAACAACATAATTTTTAGTATAATGGTAGAATTTTCAAAGCTCCTAGTGCAATATTTCAACGCTTTAATATTGCAGAATTTACGCTGCGAGGTATTCTTTTAATAAAACAGACGAATGCGTGGCTAGAAATTTCATATTTTGAGGTTTAACAAACCGACAATAGGTATTTTTTTGTTATTTTATCACTATTTATAACAACTCGCTATTTTATCGCCAAAAATTATACGTTACGCTTCACTTCATTTCGTTGTACTTCACTTTGTTTTAAATGAGATTATATAAAAAAAAATAAATAATGATTTATTGAATGTATACAACAGTTATGTATAAATTTTGCGAATATTTTATACGCGCGCAATATCGATTATGCTTCAACAAGATCAAATTGTTATCACGAAAATTCCAATTTTTTCACTGTACAACAATAAAACTATTACGAACAAAAGAAGATTTTATACGTCGACAATGGTTAAAGGTAAATCCACGTAGGGAATTATACTGCAGGAGTCCAATAACCCTATATATGTAGATGAAAAGTAGTAATTAAATAGCATCAACTCCCGATCGAACGCCCGAAAAAAGTTGAAGTCCAACCCTCCGCATCTGAAAAGCTATAGTTTAATGACTACCGCATACGCCTCTATACGCATAAATATTCATAAAATCCGTACGACGTCCGTGCACACGTCTTTAATCCATTATTCCACGTCTCTTTCTCTCTCTCTCTCTCTTGTCCCTTTCGAGAAATTGCATCGCCACTAGGTTTCACATTGTCAAATTTACTCTCCTACGTACGTGCTCTTTTTCCCCTATACACTTCTTTATCCTCTCCCGCTTAGTTTTATTACAAATTCGGTTCGTATACGAACCCGAGGGAATGATTCTTTTGTTCTACACCACCACCACCCCTCCGCTTATCAATCGAATTAGCCAACCCCCTCCTTTTTATGGACCATTGTTACCCTCTATAATTCGACTCTTTCTCTTTCGTACGTCTATACGTGGTAAAACGATCCGTTTGCCTCTGCGTTCTCGATTCTCCGTTCTTTTTACTTGGAGATAGAGTTGACCATCGTTTCAATTGCGATATGTTTATGACGCGCGTGTATCTCCTTTATGTATTATTTTATTTTTTTTTTTAGTGCAATGCTAAGTTTATGTTGGGGTAAAGTTCACGTCGACGTACTCAACGCGACTTTCCTGATCGTTGAAAAATATTTGTTAAACGTTTGTACGTAGTTTGGATCTAAATTAAATTAATGTTTTGGATATAAGTTTAAACTTTTTTTTTACCAACGCGTATAATTTGGTTTAATGAAAGAATAAGTTGAAAATGAAAATAATAACTGGTAACAAGGAGAAGTAAAGAAGAATAACAATGATTCTGCATTTCTTATTCGAACTCAGGTTGTTCTACATTGGAGTTTGTCGATTCTGATCTACGTTTTATCTTGATTATATATATTAATACGTTAAATTCAGTTTATATAATTTTTCAAGTATGTTTTAAGTATTTGTTTTAACCTTAATTAGTCACACGAATACAATATATTAAACAAATTTTAAATTAACAATAAAGGTAAAGAATGGGTGGGGTCCGATTTGTCGAAGGTTCATTCAAAATGTATGCGATATTTCGAATTTTAAAAATTATAATAACTTTTTTGTTATTTCGAATCGAGAAAATAGAATGATCATTATTTCGAAAGCAATAAAATTGTCAGATATTTGGTATTAAGCGGAATATTTCGAATACCAAATAGTAGATAAATAATTTTCTACATTATTGTCTGTTATCAAGGTGTCAATAGACAAATATTATAAAAGTTATTTCTCTACACTTTAAAGTTCGAATATTCGTAACAAATCTTTCTATTTCTCTTGATTCTAAATAATAAAAATGCATTTATAATTTTTGAAATTCGAAACAATGCACATTTTTTAAATGAGCCTTCGCCAAATCGGACCCCACCCAAAAGAATTACGTATAGCTTCAAATCCCTAGATACAGATTTTTTTTTATTAATTTCAATATACCAATATTCACAAAGTTTAGATACAAACATGTACATTTTTTATGAGGAGACAATCGATTGTGTAATAAAAACGACACGGTGTCCAACCGATTAACCGAATTCTGATTGGGTATATTTTCATCCACGAAAATTCCGAAGGTCCCCATCGACGAGAGAGACGATAAAGAAAGAGAGAGAAAAAAAGGAGAGAGTAGCAAGACCGAAAAAGAAGACCGGTTTCGAAGTGTTTCGTTCTTTCGGTGGCAAAAAAAAAAGAGAGAGAGATGCGACGACGATCCCTCCTGAGATTCCGTTTTTGAGGCGATAAAGAGGAAGAATCGTCGCGGCCTCGGTGTATCCTCTGGAGGCTTCGTCAAGATTTGATGGGGCGCGATGGAGACAATGCCGTCTTTGTAAAGACTATACTCTTTGTACGCTGTCCTTTTTTTATTTTATTTCTTTTCCTTTTAACGAGTTCACTTTCAAAGGATAATACCTGTTGACTGTTGCTACTCGACGCAAAAATTATATGCATAAAAAAAGTGTATAATTATACTATTTTTGTAAATATTGAACGAGGAGAGGCTGTTGACCGAAATTTCGCATTTTTGACCACTAACTAACCAAATTATGGTGAGATTTCTAGAAAGAAATTTATAAAATCATTTCAAATTTCAAAATTGGTTTTATACCTCGGGGATTATTTATACACATCGAAAAATAGTATAATAAATATGATTATATTTTGTAGTGACGTAAGGATGTATTTCGAGTATCGCAATTTTCATTATAGTTAATATCATTATTAATAAATATATTCCTATATGGTAGAAATTTTTCCAATATTTAATATTCTCAAGTTTGAAACGATTATTTTATGTGTCATAACTATCCATTTTCTGTCGATTTTTAAGCAAACGGATATATAAAATTTACAAAACTCCATAAAAATGTGTTTATCTTACCATAAAACATATTAATTTTTAATACAACATTTTTCTCAGTGTATTTCAACAGCATTCTACAAATAGTACAATTTGTAATTCCTTCTATTTCTTTTTCTTAATTGATATATTTCGAACGTTTGTTATTATTTTCGATTCTAATTTCATACGAATGAATTAACAGCGAATTTCGAAAGAAAAAGGAACAAACCGTAATTACTTCTTCAGGCTCAAACGAATGAATCGAAATTCCTATAAAAACTTGCAATATTAAAAAAGAAAACGACTTTAAAATCTTGAACTTAGTAACAGCATATACCTATTTGTCATCCTCTTGAAAGCCAAAATAAAAGTTAAAAAAAAAGAATGTCGCGATCCTACTGTAATGCTATTCCGACATATACGCAACACACAAGTTCTAAGTATGTAACGGGAAAATTATACAATTGTCATTCTTGTTCGTAATGCGATTAGAGGCACAATATGGGTAATATTACACACGCGTGTTAGATGTTTCATTACACACAGATGAAATTCAATTCTCGGTATTATCCGCACTTAATGTTTTAAAACATTTCCATTAATATTTATCTATATACGCTTATATAGCACTATCAATTATCATTTACTCTGTTTAAACAATCAAGATTTCATGTATATACGTGCGAAGAAAGATATACAAGTATTTTATAGTTGACAAATTTAATATTTGGCTAATTTTTATATAGATTTTTATAATTTTTATATAGATTCTATTAGGACTTGGTTAGTGGATGTGAGAGCGAGTGCTTGTGTGCGAGACGGCTCTGCGAATAATTGGCGATCTTTGTTGTTATATAATAGTGTATAGGGTAAATGTGCGTGATCAGGGTATATGTAAGGCGAGGAGTGTCCGTAGATATAAATAATTAGTATTATTTGAGTAATTAAATAGGAATATAGGCATTATTAACTTAGGCAAGAAAGTAAGGTTAGGTTCTCGAGTTTATAGCGCGCGCATACGGGGAGGTTAGCGTAGCCCTAGCTATAAGCCGGTAAAAACATGGAAACAAGAAAAAACAGTAAAGGAAAGTTAAGTGAAGAAAATGAGAAGGCTGTAAAGAACCAGACGAAACCTGTGAAACAAGGTGGTGTAAAAGGACAGACAACATTGGACAATAAGTGGCCGAAAAGGGTGTCGAACGAGCGTGATGATAAGAGCGGGAACGATGTTTACGACAGGATAAAGAGCGAATTTAAAGAAATGTTGGAAAAAGAGATTAGGTTAATTAGGCAGGAAACTAGGGAGATCGAAAGGCTTAAGGAAGAATTAAAAGCGAAAGACTGCATATTGATAGAAAGAATAGATAGACTAGAAAAAAAGATATGCGATTTCGAAAAGAGAGAGACAGAGAGAGCAGAAAACGTGAAAGCGGAGGTGATGGCGCTAGTTGAGAGAGAAGGACACGGGCGAGCTCCGTGCGCGCGCGCACATGCGAGCGAGCAGAACTACGGAGAGGAGAGAGACGTTGTAAATAGGAACGAGCGTTCTCCACCGAATTTGTCCGAGGTAGAAGTAAGGAAAATGCGTAGAATTATCGTAGAACAGGATAAAAAGGAAAGATTAACTAATATAGTTATAAAAGGAATGAATGGAAATTTTAGTGCATACAATCAAGGAAAGAATGCGATAGGGAATTTCTTAAAAGAGAGGTTAAAGGTAAATGTCACAATACGCGAGGTTAGAATGAGAAATAGAATTATAATTGTGAAATTAGGTAGCGTAGAAGAGAAGATAGAAATCATGCGTAACAAAAACAAACTAGCGGGGACGAGAATTTTTATAGATAATGATAGGTCTTTTGAAGAAAGAAAGAAACAAGGGGAAATTAATAGATGGGTTAAAGAAAAGAGAGAAAGAGGAGAACAGGTTAAAGCAGGTTTCGGGAAAATCTTTGTTAATAATGCATGGGTAAAATGGGAAAACAGGGAAAGGGAAGAGAGTAGAAGCGAAAATAAAGGACAAGATAGGCGCGATACAATAGGAGTAACAAATGGAGTAAATCACAATGCAGGTACGTTAGTTTTGGAACAAAATGAAGAGTCAAATTTTACGTTAGGCAGAAATGGGAAGTAGATAAGTTAAAAAGAAGAAACATAAATAAGAGAGACAAAAATTATAACAAAATGGTGTTTTGGAATGTAGCAGGTATTTGGAATAAGGATAGGGATTTTTGGGACAGTATAGAAAATTACGATTTTATTAGCTTAACAGAGACATGGATTGAAGAGAAAGATATAAAAAAATTAGAAAATAAGTTATCTAATAGTTTTAAATGGGAAATTATTGCTGCCACACGGGAAAAAAGAAAAGGTAGGGCTAAAGGGGGGTTTCTCATAGGTATTAGAAAAGATAGGTGGAGGATAGGTAGCAAATTAGGTGTAGTAGTAATGGAGGGCCTCGTGAAGTCTGAATTTAAAGAGGAAAATGGTAGTCTCATTATTTGGTCGATATATAATAATGGGAATATAGAAAAAATTTTGGAAAAAATAGGAGAAACTGACATGCTGGAAGAAAATAGAACAATACTGGGGGGAGATTTTAATGTTAGGATAGGAAAGGAAGGACAGTTTCTAGGAATAGATAATAATGAGATTTATAAAAAAAGAGAAAGTAAAGATAAAGTGATCAGTAATGGAGGAAGAGGTATGGTAGACTTTATGGAAAAAAGAGGATGGATTGTATTAAACGGATTAGCATCAGGAGATGAGGAAGGGGAGTATACTTTTTTAGGTTCTAGGGGAAGTTCTGTGATAGATTATGTAATAATATCAATGGATATGTGGGATAGGATAAAAGAGTTTAAGGTAGAAAACCAAATAGAATCAGACCATGCACCAATAAGTGTAAAAGTAGGCAATAAGGAAGTAGGTGAACAAATAATAAGGACAGATGACATAGAAGAAAATGAAGAGACATCAAGAGAAATTATTAGTTGGAGTGAAGAAGACATAACAATATTCAGGGAGAAAACAACTTGTATAGAGAATGAATTAAATAGCGACGACACAACTGAATCAGGATGGACCAAAGTAAAAACAACAGTGCAGAATAAGGTGGCCAAGAAGATATTAAAATTTAAAAAATGGAAGTTAGGAATGAAAAAATGGTGGAATAGAAATTGCGCTAAAAAAAAAAGACAAGTGAAAAAAGCTTTAAATGACTGGAAAAAAGGGAAGGTGAATAAAAGCGAATACTTAGAAAAGCGAAAAGAATGGAGAAACTTCTGCGAAGAAAGAAAAAAGGAAATGGTGGAAACCGAGGAGGCGGAACTAAGAAATATAAAGAAAGAAGCGGATGTATGGAAGTATTTAAATAAGGATAGAAAAAAAAGAGTGAAAATAGAAAATAATATAGATGAGGAGACTTGGGTGACCCATTTTAACAAGCTATTGGAAGGATCAGAACGAAGAAAAATAGGACAAAAAAGAAGTCAGAGCGAGAAATTGGAAGAGGAAAAGATAAATGTAGGAGAAATTAGGAGAGCGTGGAACGTCCTAAAGAAGAAAAAAGCACCGGGTATAGATAATATACCTAATGAAGCTTGGATATATGGAGGTGAAGGTTTGATAAACAACTTAATTTGCATCTTAGGGAAAATATGGGACGGAGAAGAAATACCGGAAGATTGGAAAACGGGGATTATAGTACCTCTCTATAAAAAAGGAGATAGAAATGTACCTAGCAATTATAGGGGAATTTCTCTTTTAGTAACTGCATATAAACTGTATACGGAAATTATTAGGAGAAGATTAGATAAAGAAGTAGAAGAAAAAAAGATACTCCCAGACGGACAAGCAGGATTTAGAAAGGGAAGGTCAACAATGGACAATATTTATATACTGAATCATGTGATACAAAAAGCTAAAGTAAAAAAAGAAAAAGTTTATGCAATGTTTGTTGACTTAAAGGCCGCTTTCGATACGGTGGACAGGGAGAAACTATGGGAGGTAATGATCAAGGTAGGAATTAGCAGGTATTTAATAGAAAAAATAATTGGTATCTATGAGGAAACTAAAATGAGGGTGAGAATAGGGAACAATAGGGTAACTAGGGAATTTTGGACTACGAAAGGGCTTAGACAGGGTTGTATACTCAGTCCAATATTATTCTGTATATACATAGCAGGAATAGAAGAGGAATTTAAGAAGAGAAAGGTGGGGGGAATAAAAATAGGTAACTGTAGAATTTGGTCGCTAGCTTATGCGGATGATTTGGTCATTATGGCAAATAACAGAGAGGCTTTAATAGATATGATTAGTACATTAAGAAAATTTTTAAACGATAGGAAACTTATTTTGAGCAGAGAAAAAACAAAAGTTTTAGTTTTTAATAGAAGAAGTAGTAACAAAAAGGAAAAATGGTTATGGGACAAGGAGGAATTAGAAGAAGTTAGTAATTTTAAATATTTAGGCTTTAATTTTAATAAACAAGGCAACTATAATGAGCACATAAATGAATTAAAGAAAAAGGGAACAGTGGCAGCAAAAATAACATGGGGTCTGGGAGAAAGAAAATGTGCAGGGGACTTTAGGAGGCGTTTGATGCTTTATAATTATCTGGTACGAAGCGTAATGGAATATGGAGTTGAGATATGGGGTTGGGAAGAAAGAAAAGAGTTAGAGCAGGTCTTTATAAATTATATTAAAGGTATATTAAAATTAGATCGATGTACTCCAAGCTACATAGTATATAAAGAAATAAATACGAAAAAAATGAAAAATAAGTGGGTAATAAGGGCTGTGAAATTTGAAGAACAGATTGCCAATTTAGGTGAGGATAGGATAATTAAAATGTGTTGGATAGAAAAAATAAAAGAAAAACCAGGAGATAAATATAGCGAAGAAAGAGAAAAATTTTATAATAGTATAGGTTGTAGTACAATGTATATAAGTAATAAATTATTAAGAAATGAAAAGGTAAGCGATGAAGTACACACGAGAATTGAAGATATAGAAGAACAAATACTTTTAGGTAAGATTAGGGCATCAAAATACAACCCGAGGTTCGTAGAACATATGTGCAAAGCATTACCAAAGTACCTTAATAGTAGTAAAAATAGAAAAGAAATTGAAATATTGGCGCGTACTAGATGCGGAAATGTGGAAAATGCAAATTTATATTGGATGGAAGAGAGTAAAAGATTATGTAGATTATGCGAAAAGGGATTAGGAACGCTTGAACATTATTTAAAGGATTGCTTGGTGACGAAAGAAATTACAAAAGAATTAAAAGGAAAGGATAGGGAAATAGTTAGGTTAGCAACTAGAGAAATAGGTGACAAAAAGGTAATAAAAGTTATAGATAAAATAGAAGAAATGATAAAAAAAAAGGCTAAAGATAAAGAAAGTGTAGTAGAACAAATAGAGTGAAAACAATGTATAATATGTAATATAATATGTAATAATGCGAATAACTGTAAGCAGAGCCGAAGAATATATGAGCGCATGCGATTTTTAATTTTGTAATTTTGTAATTTTGTAATTTTTTTAATTTTTTTTAATTTTATGTTAATACGCGATAAATGCGTTATAGTTTTAGATTACAAAAAAGGGTGATATATAAAATGTTATTTCTTTGTATTAGTTTTAGAGTGTGAGAGTGAATGATAAACGATTAAGTTATAATTTAATGTACACCAAGTCCATTTCTGAGCCTTTTTGGCTGAAATAAATAAATAAATAATAAATATAGATTCTATTCACAATCGTACCTTTACGTTAAATGATTTTTTTTATCTGTAGATAAAAATAAAAATCTATACCTTATTGTAGCAGAGTTTTAACTTAGCTTTTAGTGTATAAATTTCGCCGATTTATTTTTATTTACTGTAAGATTTTAATTACATTTTGTAAATTAATAGTATAAAATAAAAATATTTCGTAATTATTTAATAACAAATTAATTTATCCAAACTTCGATGAAAAGAAAGATCAGGAAAAGTTCAAATTAAAAACAATTTTCCATGGAAACTGCCACGATCTCTTAAAAACCGTAACAATAGAAAATATACGTTTTCATTTATTTATATTTTTTTAAAATAATTTTTTAAATAATTTGTCAATGGTCGAATGGATAAAAATGCGCGTGTTCTGAAAGATATTGATTAAAAACTAAAATTACAGTAGATAATATAAGTGAATACATCAATAATATAATGAATTTATTTATTATATTTTATTCACTTTTTCAATTGTTTTTTTGTTTTCCTTCTGTTTATCCGCGGTATTTTTGGCTTGATGGGGGTCGATAAATAAAGTTGAAATAGAAAAAAAAAAAACAGAAATCCGAGTGAAACGACAAAAGGAAAATAAAACAACAAATTATCGTTGGTTCAACATTTCTTCTTCTTATTTTTTTTTAAACAACATAATGCATCGAACAAAAGATATAAAAAGTTTGATTAAATCTATTTATTCACTCGGGGAAATCGAAAGGAAATGGAGCATCTGGTATAAAAAAGAAAAAGTAAGATCGAAAGAGGGCACGGGTAAAAAGGAAGCCAACAAAAATTCCCTCCTTTACAAAAGAGACACAGGCAGCCTTTCTAAAATCCCATGGCCTCGTCTAGCCTTTCCTCCGCCCCCGCTCTCGAGAGTCGTGGCTAGTCGACGACTCGGCGACCTATAGGGTTTAGATTCAATACTCGCCTGCAGTGTGGAATACTTGTATAGAACATTAGCTAAAATAACATTCGATTCGATTTTTTTTTCAAATACATGTTATGTTTCCTAAAAATCATCAGCTGGTCAACAGTAATTAAACTGAAAAATATCGTGATGTCTTGAAGGAAATTGTCGCATATGCGGTAATTTTTCTAAGAAAATTCCCTAGGTATATTTATGGTTGTTAATTTGAAACTTTAACCTTCGCCGTTGCGTTTGAAATGAATTATAATTCGAATATTCTTTTATTTCGATGCGAATCTCCAAAAATTGCAAACTCACATTTCTCTATCTCGAACGTTGTATTTCGGGTGCCAACTCGGATACGTTATCACATTTTTCTTTTCTCCCCTCTTTAAGTTTCTTATAGAACTACACACAATACCACTTTTGAGGGCCCTCGCGTGAGTCGAGGCTTCTACTTTATAAGGTTTTGATACGTTTTTTTCTCACTCTTTCTTTCTTTAAATACAGCTATACCAGAAGGGAAGGTTTCGCTTGTTGAATTTCTTCACTTCGATAGCTAGTAAATATGGAAATTCGTCGTTTATTGTGCCTATATATATGGCAGTCTCCTTCAATATCTACCATTGAATTTCCTGGACCAGACTGCATTCTTTTTTTTATGCCTGCACCTCCGAATCGTAATCGTGTTAAAATTAATCTACATACACTTGAACCTCTAATGTATAAAAGACGACGGAAAACTCTACACAATTTCTACTTTACGAAAATATAATGCAAAATATAATTTGGAAAAGATGAAAAAGGAAATTTTTCATTTTATACTTTACTGAAATATGAAATGCTGTTCCAACGTCTGAAACGTGCAAAAAAGCTATACTTTACTTGAGTGCGAAATTTCGTTCTGACGTCTAAAATGTAGAGAAAACTTAATTATACTTTTGAATAGCATTGTTTCTACTTTACAAAAGTAAAAAATTTTAAATCTCATCATCTACGCTTTTCTGAAATAGGAACTTCCAACTTTACCTTTCCAAAAGTAAACATTTTTACTACCTTCCACATTGTAACAAAAACTTAGGTTTTTCTAAAACAGTCATTTCGTGATTCGTATGTTTTTTTTACAATATCTCGTAATATCTACTTTTTCGCGTCGTATTTCGTACTTTAAAAGTTGGAACGTTACAGGAAAAGAAAATGATAAGTTACAGTATTGCAAATAGTGAAAATAAAATCGAGTATTGAAAGAAAAAAAGAAGAAGCGTTTAATACAATGAGAATAATATAAATCCGGTCTTGGGCAGTGGAAAGCGACGTTGTTTAAGAGGCTTCGGTCTGTAAGAACTGGGATTTATGAAAATAGAAACGATTCGGCGATTCTTTAAGTTACGACTCGGTCAGCTCCGTGACACGAAGCTTTGAAAATATACGGAGAATGTACACTCGAAGAAGAAGAAGAAGAAGAATAAATAAGATAAAAGAAAATAAAAGAACGTTACTTAAAAATTGTTGGTTAAATTTTATTAAGTTTGAATATTTCTGTAAGAAGGTATATATAATACGATATAACTCCTTTGCGAATATAAAAAAGAAACGTATAGCGCTCCTTCAGGATTGGAACTGACAGAGCCCATGAATTAAATTGAAACTCATTGCTCCCATCTGCTTTGATCTTTTCTATACCTTCATCTTTCCAGCATGAAAGTTAAAAGGTACTCCATGTATACAAGACATTTTTGCGATATTCCGTATAGAAAACTTAATTTTGTACTAAACATTGAATAAACTTATGTGCGCCATAGAATTTTCTGGAGAATCGCTCGACGTTCTCTTCGTGTAAGAGACGCATTATTATCCTTATTTTCTTGGGATTATTTTTTTAAAGACACAAAGCCTCATCGTCGTCAAAGTGACAATTTTCATGTGGAGCACCAAAGTTTCCGTTTCCCCCAATTAAAATCCATAATCATTTAGTTTTTGTCTTCTTCCACTCCTCGTTCTTCTTTCTCGAGTGTACGAGGGAAAGACAAAAGGGACGAGGGAATAAAGGAGAGACACAGAAAAATTGCCAGTGTCGATCCTCTCGCGCCCTGGAAGGAAACGGATGCCGCGACCGTTTTGTTTTGCTCCGCAAAACTCTCTCATTCTCCATCCAGGTCTTACGGAAGAGGGGAATCGAGCCTTCTTTTCTTAAGGATAATGTTGTACAATGCCATTATTTCCCGGTGTATACACACGTACACCAAACTCGGATATTTGATTGACAGTTTAAAAAAATAAAAAGAAGTGTGCATCGATGTTACGTTGAATTTCTCTCTTCTGTAGTATATAGTTACTCGTCGTCTTTTTTTTTTACTAAATTATTCTCTCTCGGTAATATTTGTCAGCAATGTAGTCGGATGCGTCTGTTGTAGGATTTATTTACTTATTTAATTAATTATTTAATTAATTATTTATTTATGACACTTATATTGCCCATTTACGTTTAACTTTCACAACTCTCTAAACTGAAAAGGTCACTGGCATCTTCTGTCAAAAACTGAATGACTATACATTTTGTTCAGTGAAAACCTGACCAAATCAAAGAATGTTCTACTCATTTTGATGAATCTTTTACTCGAATAAGACAACTGCGATTATTTTTGGAGTTATCGTGTTTAACTTTATTATGACGAATATATTACTCGATATTCAGATTTCTCTTTAAAAGAATGATTCGCAATCCAAATGATGTGTAGACTGAATTTGACTTAAGACTGATTATCTGCTCTCAATTAAAGAAACATTATTATTCTTTTACTCATTGTTAACCACGAAGATACAAGGTAAGGAAAGATATTGGAATAAAATTTTATAAAATGAAAACAATAAAAACTCGTAGAGAAGACACTTTGTATGTATATACGAAGGTTTTGCAAGCGCCATCATCGTCGTCCAGCTGGTGCGTCTGGCAGCTGCCCGCATCCGTCTGCTGACTCCTTCCTTCTACTCCCTTTGTTGATCTTACCAATTTTTTTTCCTTTTTTTCAAACCTGGGGGAGAAGCGCACGAGCTCTCGAGAACTTTTCGAGGGGGCGAAAATTCGTTTTTATTACCGCGGGAGCTGGTGAAGCTAGATTGGCAATATTTAAAGACGAGATCCGCGTCGAAATAGTTGGTGAATTCACGCTACCAATACCGGACTAATCTTGAGAACAATAAGATTTACGAGCTCATGGGGAGGAGATAGACGCAGGGTGATCGAATTTTAATGATCCGTCGTTTTCAATGTTTCATCATACCCAAAACTAAAGTTTAATCATTTCCTTAACATTCGCCAACTTAATTCACTTTCTTCGTTAACGTATTCCAGTCTGTTTAACTTTCAAATCACACGGAAAGGTAATTTTAAGGAAGGGTTGACTTTCCCAAAGTTTTACCTATACAAATTTAAAGGAGAATATTTGAGTACGAAGAATTTGAATCCCGTTTTATACGTCGTGAATATTTTTATTACAATTAGTTGATATATTAAGTTTCATTCGTTATTTACGCAATTCGCAACTAATGTACGTATTATTTTTTCTTTGTTTCAGGTAAGTGGATGCACTTGATACGAGTAGTGATTTATTATAAAGTTTCCTTCTGGTAAGTTAAGTAATAAACGATGACGTTTTTCCTCTAATTATCGTTACCATTCAAGATTTTTACAAGTTTTTCTTGACCTCGTTAACACGTGAATCATTAACTAAGTTTCAAGATAAATTAACTTTCTAAAACTATTTGATTGATATCTCGTTACGCCGAGTAAAAGGTCTTTTAAATCTTAAATTTTTATTGGAATATCTCGAGGAATCTTAGAAAAATACAATTTCAAACCCTCTAGTGGAAATTTAAAAATTTTGAGGTTAGCCAACAATATAATCTGCATATTTTATATCAACTTACCACTTTATAGTCTATAGAGATATTTCACACTATACAACTCTCATTTATCACAAAATTTCTACACGGGAAGAAAATTTTTCTAAAAAGAATCTTAATGATTTAAATAAAGATTTTCGTGCAAGTATGGTCAACAATACTAAAATAAAATATGTGTTCGAAGCGCCCTCTTCTAGGTAAAATGACTAATTCTCTAGTTTTTATATAAAATTCTGAAGTATAGAATTCCACAGTTTTGCATACATCAGTTTTTCACCTAAATCTTTTAGGTCATTTTTCATCTATACATTTTCTTTGCGTACCAGGTCTCCGATGCTTATTGTGAATATCGCGTTACCGTAGATGGCGCTGCGAGTCACGATTAAAATTAGCAAATAAAAATATTTGCTCAATCTCGGAGCGCACTAGTCATAATTTAATCATTCGTCGATCGATAATGCCAGTTGCATAATTTCCTCTCCGTACCTCACCCACGCGGTTAGAAAATCATCGGAGCGTCAAACGGTATACGAAATCTCGATGCATCAAGAAGAGAAAGCAATGTGTACACGGAGGTTTAATCGCGACTAACGATTTCCTTCCCTAATTAACCCTGGGGAGAGAACTCGATGACTATCGAGCTACCTCGACAGTTTAGCGCCCACTGCACGCATATATACGTATCACCACGAGATCTCCCTGTTTTTCCTACCGAGCTCTGTGTGTGTGTGTACAGTCTCTTACCAATGAAAATCTGGTCACCTTGAGTTCGCTCCTTGCTGAATGGATTATACCGTTGGTGTAATATTTATACCAAGAGAATTTTCTTATAAAATTCACCGTGACAAGATGGTAAATATGGGATATTAGATCAGTAATGAAAATTGATAAAAAATGTAACAATTTTATTACAAATGTACAAATCTCACGTTTATCATGATGTTAGGGTAAATTTCATTGAAAATAATTCTTTTCATGTACCACTTCAAAAATGCAAAATCATCAATGCTCAAAATCTGACCTTCAGAGTATAAAAATAAAAAAAACACGGCTAACTTTTGAAAAACAAAAACGCGATTCCTGGTGACGAATTATAGAGTTTGACTGTTCGATTTACTGATTCTTAAACAATCTTAAATTCAGTTTCAATTGGCTGTTATTTATTTCTGAAGGTTGCTAATGGATATACTTGAATAACAAAAGCAACAAATTTATAAAAGTAAGCCAACAGTTTAGAGACTTTCCTAAGCCAATTCTAAAAGTTTTATTTTTTAATTTTAACATTTCTATTTCTATTATTTGCATTGATTCAAAAGAATTTCTTCGGAGGAAATTTTTGAATAACCTAGCTAATGGCAACGAAATGAGGAAAGGACTAGTGATTAATTTTCGAACATTGCTCCAGGGATTATTCCACCTTTTTAGCGTTAATTTTGTTCTTTAGAAGTTACATAGAGAGCTTTCCTATCATACACAAATTTCATTGTTTCGCGATTTATGGATATTGAATATCGTTGAGAGTTTACTAAAATGGAAAAAAGATTCATCCAAAACCAAACTGCACCTTGAACAAATTGAACAAAGTAAGGTTTGCATTTTTTAACGCGACTGTACTTCGAATTGCATTTTTAACAGCAAGGGGGGCAGAAAAAAAACACGTTCAGTGCGTGCGCGCAACTGCGTTGTCGGTACAGACGAATAATTGAATAATTCTTTTTCTACATCATACGGAAGGAACGAAAGATGAAAATCTCGCATTCCTTGGAAGTCAAGTGCACTCGAAGGCAATTACCTAATTTAAGTAAACACGAAGGCTGAGCACCGGTAAATCTTGATCCCATACCTGTGGAAAATTCTTCTTCGAAATCCTGCAAAATCCACATTCAATCGTTCGCAGAATTCACTCGGATAAGGAATTAGCGAGTCAAATTCGTCATAAATATTCAACACAAGGTTGAATTACTAAAATTCAATAAACGCACGATCGGTCTTGAGCTAAATGTTAAAAAGGAAAAGAAAAATGGTTATTAACCAAAGTAGGTCTGCATGACACTAATTGCTCGTAAGATGCCGCAAATTAAATGCCCTGAAAGTATTAAAAAAAAAACCATCAACCACACACACGCGCACACGAAAGTGTAATTGTTCATATTAAAACGGCATGTGCTACGAGAACAACTGGTCGTGCAGGAAAATGTAGAAAAATCCTACACCCAAGGTGAGAGAAAAGCGTGGAAGAAGCAAAAAATAAATGTTAACCCATCATGAAATGAAGATGCAACGAGGATTATATCTCTGGAAGCAACCAACGAGACGAGAAAGAATCCTCAAAGTGAAGAAAGAGAGAAATAACAGAAAAGGTGGTCGCGTGCCGGATTGCGGTGCACCTGCGCCTCACGCCATATTGGCAGCACTTCTCTCTGTTTTTTTTCTTTCTTTCCTTTTCGCTGGCTATGCATTATTCTTCCCTTTGTATTCATCCTTTACGCGAATTTCGGAGAATCTCCTACTGTTTCACCAGAGTTTTCGGAATGGATTCTCTAATTCTTGGTAATTCCCAGATGCTATACGTCAAACGATGCACACGTTTCCTTTTGAACCGAACAAAATTACAAGCTTTCTTCCTAACCCTGTTCTGTTGTCATTACCGAATCAATTTCACTTCGGACTTGGCGAATTCGGTTTGTCTCTCTCTATACATATTACGATCCTGATTTAGTATTCCAAATATGATATCCATCATAAGCAACCGTATCCGTAACGCGAATAATCATGTTTTTTAACCCGCATATAAACAAGTCGAGGCCGACGAAAGATTCGTTCCCTCTCTCACCTGCAGCTGACTCCTTTCTCTCTCTCACTCTATCTCTGTCTTTCTCGAGGCACGCGCCAGGGATGCATCTGCCTGGTCAACACCTGCGCGCGTAACGTCCTCGGCGCGTGTCCATGCGCCAGCTCTTAATGGCTATCGATGCATGATTATCGGACACACACCTAGTTTCATCTTTTTTCTTTTAACTGCAGAGTATCGTTTCACGGTATTGTTTTGACCGATGGATTTTATCATAGAAGTGAAATTTCCTGTTGCGTGTTTTGGCTTAGAAACCATCATTTCATTCCGTGGAAAGTCATTGAACTATGAACGCGAATATTTTGAAAATTGGGTATATTCTTGTTGCTAACGAGAATTTAAGGAAAATCCAACTGGCTAAATTTTTAAGGAAATGTTTAAGTAAATTAGAAATTTTTATTTTCCGTCATTATACTGTTGACTGAAATTAAACAAAACTAAACATGTTTTCGAAACTCGTTTTCCAATGCCATTCATCAAGGTTTTGTATTTATTTTCGCAAAGTTTTGTAATGACAGATGAGTAAAGGACAATGAAGCCTTCGTACTGCTTAATTTGTCATTCAGTGTGTTAATTATAAACAAAATACTCACTCCCCATTCGGTAATACATTGACTTTAACATCCCCATAACATTCCTCGATCCGATAAAATTCGTTTCCGATTCATCGGCAAAGGCCATAAAACCGTCCATTATACGTGAAACACGAGTGAGCGTAAAAACTACCCGACCACGAATCTCTACGGTAATAAATGTTTCATCACTCGTAAGATCCACTTTGGTAAATGGGCATTTTGATAAACAATGAAATCTATAAAATAGCGCATCGTTGAAACGGTTGAGTCAGTGATTTTCTTCCTCGTGCACGCCGATTGCGATTGCGAACTCTCAGTCGAACAATGCAATCGAGCTCAAGTTTGCGAAAGTCCTCTGTGTAACTGTTGCAACAACTCGAGGGTAACCGCAAATTTTCACTTGCATCGAAAAGAGAGGGAGAGATAGAAGAACGACTTGCCGGAAGCAATATCAACTATAGTACGGTTTTTCGTTAGTTAGTTGAACTAAAGTTACAAACGTTACAAGTAAATAAATTTGGGTTTTATCGCTCTATTTCAAACTGAAAGACTCAGAAATATTTCGTAATTTATTCCTTTACATCTGTATATCGATGCTTTCCGTTTTTGTCCACTCAACGATATTGCCAATAATAAATAGACGCGGTACGTAGTGACTTTATATATCTCGGTAAGTTCACTGTTGCACCGTGGAGAAACGTATATTTCGCTTCGCGCGCATATTATACGCTGAGGTAAAATTGAAAATACCTACGCCAAGACTTTCGCAGTGCAGAACGCGCTTGTGAAAGGCGCAACCGATTTTGCAAGAGTTGTCTATACACTCGACGGCTCTCGCATGCACATTAGCTAATTTGATTTTCGGTTCTGACTGCATGGACGTGCTTTTTTTTTTCTTTCTCCTTCTATCTCCTCGGGTTCTGGCGCCATGAAGCGCTACTCTTTAATTGCAGGTGCTAATGTAAATCATGGAAATACACGCTGCTTCGACCAAAGTAAACATAAATATCTATATGAATATATTTAACAAAAATAAACAAGGTAAAATTTTATTTTACGTTGCGTATACGGCACTCAGTGCAACGTAACCTCTACATTGTAAAAATTAAAAGAAGAAAGCGAAAACTAATCGCGATTTCGTAATTTTAGAGAACATAAATGAAAAAATGTTTATGCTTTACGAAAATATAATAATTTCGAAATTTCTAATATTTTTTGCATTGATTTTTACTATATTCATTTGTTAATTGTAATTTTTCACTCGAAAAAGAAAATTAGAGTTGTTACGTACGTTGAGTTTCTTATCATTCACACAGTATACTTATTATCCAGCTTAGAAATGAGTTGACAATTTTGGTGAATTAATCATAAAACTTCATCAAATGAAGACTATATCATCCTCTTCAAGCTGTAACTTTAAAAAAAAATTACGTTATTCATTAATATCAGTTACACATTAAGTATATAAAAAACGGATCCAGATTACAGGGATCTACGTTTTTCAACAAGAATGATGAAAGGAAAGACTTTACGACTTTTATGAAATTTTTTTTTATTAATTATGAGTAACCAGGATTTGGTCCGTGATTTAAGAAAAACTGTTTTCATCACAAAAAAAAATTAATAGTAACAATTGAAAAATCAAAAAACATTCATACACATTGTTGGAAATACAAAGAGCCTGCACTGACAGATTTTTTTAAAATAAGATCCTCTTAAGTAAAAAACATATTAATGAAACACTAGAAAAAGAAACTTGAAGACATATACAGAGAGAAATTGTGGCAATTAATAATTTAGGTTCTTATACGTATATAATATTAATGATTAATCAAAATATTAAATTACTCATTGATTTGTTGATAATAATTATGGTTCTTTTATCAAAATCGACAAATACTTTCGCAAAAAGAAATTAAGGTTATACATGTTTGAGGCTACGGCTCGAAAATTGATTCACTCACGTTTGTCCCTGAAGAAATAATTTTTCACTCGAGCAGTATATACACTTTTTAGAGGTTAGATTCTACAAACTGCAAACTGTAAAACGCGAACAAGTAAATTTCTACAGATATAAAATTAAAAAGAAACTGTATTTCCCGCGCAAAGCCTGCACATACCGTTAACGTTTCTCCGTTTTCAGTATATTCTCGGAAACGAAACGCCCGCCCTCGAAAATTCCGGGTAAACGAAATTCCGCGAAAGGGTCACACGTTTAGTTGTCTTACGTCTGTTATCGTGCAAAGAAAGAAATAAAGTAAAAAAAAATGATCATGCGTTTCTAAGATACGAAAATAATAATATGCGCGAGCTACCGTTGCACAATGCTATAAATCGAACGTTTACGGTTCGAAGTTCCCTCCCTCTCCCTCTCTTTCCTATCGTTCACCAATACGGTGTTGTTCCTACTTTTTTGTCTCCCGTTTCGCGTCCTTCTACTTATTCTTTGTCTATTGTTTTCCGCTTTAGCGCATTAAAAATCTCCATTGTTCGTTTATTTTCTGTTCCGTTTGAACGAGCGCTTCGTGAGTTACGAGTACTTGTCTTAATGAACTTTTTCTTCTCTCTCTCTCTCTCTCTCTCTCTCGACGACTGTAAAATTTCTCGCTTTCGAGGATTCTTGGGCAACGACTGTTATCGTTGCGAATGGAAAACGCGCGCGCGCGAAAAACAAACACACACGCGCGCGATAAAACATTGATAGATTTTCCGAATGCAGGAGAGGAATCGAGGGAGAAAGAAAATAGACACAAAAAGACGAAAAATCTCATCGTAGCGAAATTGTGTTGAATCGTATTCCTCATCAAAGACGCAACCATAAAATCAAGCAATGAATCAATATCTCTCTCGCGCTTGTACCTTCTCTCTTTTTCTTTATCTCTTACTATTTTCTCGTATAACGTCCCACTCGTTACAACTTTAGAATTTCGATATATATGTCTATGAATACATCGAACCCGAAGCGTGGGCATGCACATGTGTCATTACGTGTATATATACTCGCCCGGCCGTTGAAATTATGTGTACATATACACGTCAGGGTAATGCGTAACATCTATATGGGTTATTCCAATTAATTAAATTTTTTTTATACTCTTGTTTTTAACAATCACACGAGAAGAACAAAATAATAATAATTACTGTTAATATGCGAGGTTATGTAATTTCTTGATATTATATCAGAATCAGATTGACAATGTTTACCGTGCTGGATTACTATTTTCACCGCGTGGGGGCGTTTTGAGAGCGCGTTTTCTCTCAATCACTCGAAGCTATCCGCCAAAACTGAACCACTGCATTTTTTACTGCGTTGTTTCAGTTCAGATTTTGCCATTTAGATACTTTATCGAAAAATTTTCTCTCTCCGTAATATTGAACATACTGTGTCGTATGGTCAATTTCCGTAATATTGAACATAACTGTATTTAATGAATTTAAATTATTTTGCATTATATTATTATAAATTTTTTTAAAACCTATCGACGATAAACAAAATATTTAAGATAAATATTGTAACCCAAACCTACAAGAGAAAATTGACGATTGTTAATGTTTTAAAAAATGTACCAATTTTTAAAAAATGTCTAGTTTTCACCAAAGAAAGTACGACAGTGAAGTTAAAAAAGCCACACAATTTTTACAGCGTTATTCAACCAAATAAAAAGTTAATTTTTTTTAGTAATTAAGTTATTATTCATATGGTTGATAATTATAAATATTTGTAATTATAAAAAATTCTTGTAATTATAAACATTTTGTCGACGCTTACTTAATTTTCTAATTTTATATAAGTATAATTGTTTGGTCAAAATCCGTCGGTTCGTTTAATCGTTGAATAATCAATCACTTTTAAACAAATACGCAATCGAATATAATTCTAAATCACTTCCGTTTTTTTACGATATCGCATCCGCTTCGGAAAAATCGATACACAATGGACTAAGCTATAAAAAAAAGGCGAATCCGAGTGCAAGGAGAAAGTGAAAGAGGGCAAACCGACGCGTCGGTTCGTGGGACTGTGTCTCGTAAATTTTGTAGAATTATGTTAATTTATGCCTCGACTTAAGTAACATCATTTCCCTCTCCCACCAGAAAACGTTTCTTACTTGTATAATGCGTAATAGAAAAATATTCATACCATCGACGGTCAATTTTAATAATTGATAAAACGAGGTCGATATTATTAACGAATCGGGTTTGTATTACAGGTCGCATGCGCATTGTTTTGGTTAACGATATACCTTTTATACCATTCCATTGTTTATAGCGGTCGATTAAAAAGTTTTTTTTGCTTTAATTTACGACTTCGAATCAACGTTAAGAGAGTCCGTGTTTTCTTATTTGCAATTTTTTTTTAATATTTTCCCCGCGATCATCGCGAATGTAAATGACTATTGGGTTCGTGTTGTAAGGAACGTGAGTGAATTTATAATAAGTTTTATAATTATTCTATATTTAAAATACTTTCACTCGCGGGAACGTTTCTTCATCCATTGCTCGAAATTATGTTTGTTCAACTTGTGTCAGTTTTTCAACTTATCGATAGGAAAATCGATTTTTAGCTCGGTATGACTTTTGATAAACTAGCCGAAATTGTGAACTAAACCGAATTCAACTATCGAACTTCTGGATAACGTATTTTCTTTTGTAGAAAAAGCGAGTAATATACATGTTTCTTTACAATTATTTCTTTAGTCGCTTTTATTTTTTAGGTTGCGTTAAAATTCGTTATCGAATTTTACAATAAAAAAAATAACACCAAAAAACAACCAGATTGGGTCAATGAATCTGTTGAACGAGCAACCGATGAAGAGTAGGAAAAAGGAATGTGATCAGACAAACGTAACCTAAAATATTTAAAGAAACACCCGCGGGTACGATCCGAGAAAACTATTGGAAAAGAAAAAGAAAATGTAGCGGTATATATGTGATTACGTAAAGTTGTTTACCATGCACCGGTCCACACCTAAACAGAGCGCCGAGGCGATTATTTAGTTAGGCAGATTGCTACAGCTCAACCATAGATGTGGGTCACGAGGAAATCGTTTGTCTTCCTGCCTCTCTCGTGGGGCACCCTCTCGCTTTCGCTTATCGTTACGTTGCGCAATATCGCCTTCTCTCCACGTCTGCCTCGGACTTTTTCAATAGTGAGGTTAGGTTACTTTTGCCGTGCGTTCAAACGGACGGTGTTTCCGCGTTCGTGTCTGTATGTACTTTTGTTCCAACAAAATTTTTGCTCTTCAAAAGTCTTGGTCCTTAGCGCCCTCTATAGGCTAACGAGAATTGTTTGTTGCAATTTTTATCTGATTTAACGAAGTTCGAATAAAGGTAATAATAATAATTGGGAAACCGACTGATATTCACCACAGCGAAATCAGATTTTGTCTAAAAAGATACACCTCTATAACATTCTATATAACAATCCAAAACAAATTTTAAATTAATTTTTACAGTATTTTGCTGTGACGTATCAGCTAAAAAGTATATAAAGAATTTTTTCTGTAAAGGGGGCGCTGACACTCAGTAGAGCACACTTAAATATTGTTCCTCTCAAGTTCAGTACCCCTTTTAATTTTTAGCTTCTTTATGAAAGTTAAATCAAAGAAAATTCAATTCTTTCTTGCACAAAATGATATAACAGCTTATGTAACAATTATTTTTTATTGTAATGTGAGATGTTTTGTAAAGAAAATTTTATCGCGATGTACCACACAGGAGGTGGCTGATCATAGCGGTATGCATAAAATTATAACACGGACCTTTAGATTCTAATACTACGATTTAAAATCATTTTAAAATTAATCTTTATTTAATTTTTCATGTGTAAACTTGGTTTGCTTTGATTTAATTGTCATAAATAGGATAAAGTTTTAAAGAAAATTGTTGTCAGAATAGAGGGCGCTGGCATCAGTCAGAGTATTCTTATATGGGATTAAAATAAGGTTTTGGAACTTAATTAACCAACTAGTGATCTATATTTATAGCAAATTATTAATTATTGCCTAGATCGCTCAAAATCGTCGAATTATAGTAATAACAAGTTCCTCAATGGTAATTACAATACAACTTCAATCACTCCGTGGATAAATTACTTTTTCTCTCTTTGTTCGTTGCACTTGAGATTAAAATGTATTCAATGGATAACTCCGTTATCATATTGCGTTCCGCACTAAGGGAGCAATATTTACGACAAATCAATCTATCCAATTGGAAAAAGTCGTAACTCAAAGTGATCAAAATGTAAAGACGTATATCTGAAACGGACGAAAAGATAAAAGACGTAACTTGAAAAGCTCGATAATAAAGACGTGTTTGAGAAATGAATTTTAAAAAGTCGTTGTCTCGGTGAAAGGAAAATTATTAATTAAAACGTAGTCGGCCATAAGATTTTAATTATTATTTAACAGAAGCAAAACGTTTATTCATCTTTTTTTATTATTATCTGCCATAAATTAAAACTTTAAAAACACTTTTAATGAATAATTTTAAATTATAACGCAGATTACAACTATTATTTCTTCTACCGAATATCGAAGTTCTTCGACTCAATTTCCTTTCTCGTGGGTAATTTTCTGTCAAAAAATGTAGTGACTCATTGTCAATTTTGTTGAAAATTTCAAATGACTTTTCCTCTCTAAATAATTCAAAGAATCACGATAAGTATTTTTAAATCAATTTGAGATATATCCTTATTATCCAGCATTCTCGAGTATAAATTAATTAATTTGAGGTTAGTCGTAACCATTCATTGACTATTAATTATGAACTCGACTTTTCATTTTAAACTCTTTGAGTTGCGTTTTTTCCAATTGAATAGATCTAAATGATGCTTCTTCAATATTAAGAACTGGGAAAACGAATGTTTCTTGCCAGTTAAGTATATTTTCATTCAAAATTTGAGGTTAGAAATCTAAAATTTATGAATTTCTTAATAGCTAATATAGAAGAAATGTGGTTCTAACACAAGTAATTATTAATAATAAATGTATGAATCCTTTACTATTAAACATTTCTTTGTCTAACCGCATGTACTCTGATTAATCAATACAGGCAGATTCTCGTTGTTCATGTCATGATACAAATTTGGTTGTAACGTAATATTTCGGTTGGTACGACTCAGTGTTTGGTATTCTTTGAGTAACAGTGGCGACATCTGTGCCTTCGCGTACACCATCGTTCGCTTATATTCTACCTTCATTCTCCATACATTTACAAATTAATAAATTTTCTACGCATCGTTGAAAATTCTTGCCGACTTTTTTATTAATATCAATGTAATGTATACTCTATATAACGTAATTAACTCTCCATAATGATAAAGTTTCTTTCGTAATCGTCTACGAAAGTTCAGAGTCTGCTTACAACCGGCTGTGACTATAGAAACTTTACTTGCTTTAATTTATAATTAATTAACGAGTTTCCACACGCAACAAAACCAACGTTTCAAATAGGCACGTTAGGAAAAAAAAAGACTTTCATTACAAAGAATATATTTTTTTTTCACCGTTTGGTATTGCGATGTCTCTCCTCCGCAAATTATCAAAGCGGTAAATAATTTCATTAGCTAAAACTCCGTCGATAAAAATAATTTAAAAATAGTTATTTCTTTCGTCGTGGCGTTTACGTAACCCGCGAAATTGACTCGTATATTTATTTTGATTTGTGTATTATTAAACCCATAACAATCTTACGGCACGACAACTCATTGATATTAAAAAACAATAAAATTCTCATTTGTAGCTTAATACCGGTAATCAAAGTTTGCATCACCGGTGTATAGGCTTGCAATCATAATTTGCACAATTTCTACCGATTTCATCGGCGAGTGTATGTATACCCTGCGCTGTAAAAGTGCGCTTGCGGTATCGTAATAATATTTTGCGAGAAGAAGTGAAAACAAACATGCATCTACGGTAAATTTTTGCTTTTGTAGAAAAAGCGGAGTAATATAATGTTTCTTTACAATTATTTCTTTAGTCGCTTTTATTTTTAGGTTGCGTTAAATTCGTTATCGAATTTTACTAATAAAAAAAAATAACACCAAAAACAACCAGATTGGGTCAATGAATCGTTGAACGAGCAACCGATGAAGAGTAGGAAAAAGGAATGTGATCAGACAAACGTAACCTAAAATATTTAAAGAAAACCCGCGGGTACGATCCGAGAAAACTATTGGAAAAGAAAAGAAAATGTAGCGGTATATATGTGATTACGTAAAGTTGTTTACCATGCACCGGTCCACACCTAAACAGAGCGCCGAGGCGATTATTTAGTTAGGCAGATTGCTACAGCTCAACCATAGATGTGGGTCACGAGGAAATCGTTGTCTTCCTGCCTCTCTCGGGGGCACCCTCTCGCTTTCGCTTATCGTTACGTTGCGCAATATCGCCTTCTCTCCACGTCTGCCTCGGACTTTTTCAATAGTGAGGTTAGGTTACTTTTGCCGTGCGTTTCAAACGGACGGTGTTTCCGCGTTCGTGTCTGTATGTACTTTTGTTCCAACAAAATTTTTGCTCTTCAAAAGTCTTGGTCCTTAGCGCCCTCTATAGGCTAACGAGAATTGTTTGTTGCAATTTTTATCTGATTTAACGAAGTTCGAATAAAGGTAATAATAATAATTGGGAAACCGACTGATATTCACCACAGCGAAATCAGATTTTGTCTAAAAAGATACACCTCTATAACATTCTATATAACAATCCAAAACAAATTTTAAATTAATTTTTACAGTATTTTGCTGTGACGTATCAGCTAAAAAGTATATAAAGAATTTTTTCTGTAAAGGGGGCGCTGACACTCAGTAGAGCACACTTAATATTGTTCCTCTCAAGTTCAGTACCCCTTTTAATTTTTAGCTTCTTTATGAAAGTTAAATCAAAGAAAATTCAATTCTTTCTTGCACAAAATGATATAACAGCTTATGTAACAATTATTTTTTATTGTAATGTGAGATGTTTTGTAAAGAAAATTTTATCGCGATGTACCACACAGGAGGTGGCTGATCATAGCGGTATGCATAAAATTATAACACGGACCTTTAGATTCTAATACTACGATTTAAAATCATTTTAAAATTAATCTTTATTTAATTTTTCATGTGTAAACTTGGTTTGCTTTGATTTAATTGTCATAAATAGGATAAAGTTTTAAAGAAAATTGTTGTCAGAATAGAGGGCGCTAGGCATCAGTCAGAGTATTCTTATATGGGATTAAAATAAGGTTTTGGAACTTAATTAACCAACTAGTGATCTATATTTATAGCAAATTATTAATTATTGCCTAGATCGCTCAAAATCGTCGAATTATAGTAATAACAAGTTCCTCAATGGTAATTACAATACAACTTCAATCACTCCGTGGATAAATTACTTTTTCTCTCTTTGTTCGTTGCACTTGAGATTAAAATGTATTCAATGGATAACTCCGTTATCATATTGCGTTCCGCACTAAGGGAGCAATATTTACGACAAATCAATCTATCCAATTGGAAAAAGTCGTAACTCAAAGTGATCAAAATGTAAAGACGTATATCTGAAACGGAACGAAAAGATAAAAGACGTAACTTGAAAAGCTCGATAATAAAGACGTGTTTGAGAAATGAATTTTAAAAAGTCGTTGTCTCGGTGAAAGGAAAATTATTAATTAAAACGTAGTCGGCCATAAGATTTTAATTATTATTTAACAGAAGCAAACGTTTATTCATCTTTTTTTATTATTATCTGCCATAAATTAAAACTTTAAAAACACTTTAATGAATAATTTTAAATTATAACGCAGATTACAACTATTATTTCTTCTACCGAATATCGAAGTTCTTCGACTCAATTTCCTTTCTCGTGGGTAATTTTCTGTCAAAAAATGTAGTGACTCATTGTCAATTTTGTTGAAAATTTCAAATGACTTTTCCTCTCTAAATAATTCAAAGAATCACGATAAGTATTTTTAAATCAATTTGAGATAGTATCCTTATTATCCAGCATTCTCGAGTATAAATTAATTAATTTGAGGTTAGTCGTAACCATTCATTGACTATTAATTATGACTCGACTTTTCATTTTAAACTCTTTGAGTTGCGTTTTTTCCAATTGAATAGATCTAAATGATGCTTCTTCAATATTAAGAACTGGGAAAACGAATGTTTCTTGCCAGTTAAGTATATTTTCATTCAGAATTTGAGGTTAGAAATCTAAAATTTATGAATTTCTTAATAGCTAATATAGAAGAAATGTGGTTCTAACACAAGTAATTATTAATAATAAATGTATGAATCGCTTTACTATTAAACATTTCTTTGTCTAACCGCATGTACTCTGATTAATCAATACAGGCAGATTCTCGTTGTTCATGTCATGATACAAATTTGGTTGTAACGTAATATTTCGGTTGGTACGACTCAGTGTTTGGTATTCTTTGAGTAACAGTGGCGACATCTGTGCCTTCGCGTACACCATCGTTCGCTTATATTCTACCTTCATTCTCCATACATTTACAAATTAATAAATTTTCTACGCATCGTTGAAAATTCTTGCCGACTTTTTTATTAATATCAATGTAATGTATACTCTATATAACGTAATTAACTCTCCATAATGATAAAGTTTCTTTCGTAATCGTCTACGAAAGTTCAGAGTCTGCTTACAACCGGCTGTGACTATAGAAACTTTACTTGCTTTAATTTATAATTAATTAACGAGTTTCCACACGCAACAAAACCAACGTTTCAAATAGGCACGTTAGGAAAAAAAAGACTTTCATTACAAAGAATATATTTTTTTTTCACCGTTTGGTATTGCGATGTCTCTCCTCCGCAAATTATCAAAGCGGTAAATAATTTCATAGCTAAAACTCCGTCGATAAAAATAATTTAAAAATAGTTATTTCTTTCGTCGTGGCGTTTACGTAACCCGCGAAATTGACTCGTATATTTATTTGATTTGTGTATTATTAAACCCATAACAATCTTACGGCACGACAACTCATTGATATTAAAAAACAATAAAATTCTCATTTGTAGCTTAATACCGGTAATCAAAGTTTGCATCACCGGTGTATAGGCTTGCAATCATAATTTGCACAATTTCTACCGATTTCATCGGCGAGTGTATGTATACCCTGCGCTGTAAAAGTGCGCTTGCGGTATCGTAATAATATTTTGCGAGAAGAAGTGAAAACAAACATGCATCTACGGTAAATTTTTGCATAATCCGTGAAAAATAATCTTGAGTAATATGCCGTATTTTCCAAAATTTATGACGGAATTCTTTCTCCTTTATCTTTTTGTTTCGCGCACTCGGTCGAGCGAAACTTATAAAAGGCATAGCGAGAACGAGCTGGATCGATGGAGGAAATTTGAATTTTAAAGCTTTTACTTTCTTGAATTTCTTGTATTTGTCCGTACGAGATTCGTTTCGATTTGAATACAGTTGAAATTTTCGAACGTACAAGCTGCTATAGCAGTTGTTCACCGCTATTCCCGAATTCGTATCGCTTTTAATACACGCACACGGGGAGGATGTTACTCCCAAAAATTACCATAACAACGCAATAAAAATTATGACCATTTCAAATTCGACAATTTAGGGTTAATTTTTGTTCAACAGCTGATACAACCACGGATACAACATCTATATTCGAACGCGCTGTCACGGTAATTTTTAACGCACTTCATAACAACGAATCGTTATATATTTTCATTAAAATTTTTCCAATGATTCATTAAAATCTAGATTGAATACACATTTGTTAATTAAAAGTAACGATTGTTTAGCTAGGTGATAAAAAATTGCTATGATTACGCTTTTATTATCTATTTCGAACTTGGAGTAAGGCCTTTAAGATAAAATTCGTTATCACATTCAATTTTCCATATTAGTATATAAGAAGGTATATCTATAATATTAATTCAACATTTTACACTAATTTTTCATTAATATACGCTCGAAATTAAGTTTCCTTCTATATTTATGCGACAAATGGCTTACATCGTTATTTGAAATTTGCAATTATGTAAGAATCAAAGGAGTGAATAACACTTCTTTGCATCAAAAGAAAAAAGAAAGAAAAAAAAAGATTAGATTACTCCTTATCTCCTATATGAGATAATAGTGTTGTGTAAATATTAAGGCCACAGATGCATATATTAATGTCTCGTGTGCATGTGTGTCAGATAGAAATAGAGTGTGGATAACGTTAAAATGCAATATCAATTCGTAAATATAAGAAGTAACTGTGGACAAAAAAAATTTCTCTTATGTCGTCATTGTCGATTTGTGTATTATTATTATTATTATTATTATTATTATTATTATTATTTTTTTTTTTTTTTTTTTTTTTTTTTTTTTCGTGGGAAACTGGAGAAATCTTACTAAGACGACGACGAGGGTCCGCACTCGTCGCCAGTGCCGGATTCTTACGGCTAAAACTCCAACCCAACGCTTTCACCTGCGCAGCCCGGAACTGTTTTTCACATTACTTCAAGCTGGGAGGCGTGTCTTGTGACATGCGTCATCCGTTCCTTATTCTATCCTCCCACGTTGAGACTGCCACTTATCGTGAAGCGGCCTTTCGGGCGGTATCGAGCGCGCGCCTAAAGGTGGCACAGGCTCCGGACCCCGCCACGTGAGACACTCCATCAGCATCCTTTGATGGACAAAGAAAGCATTTGGGAGCGCTCTTGCAATTCTTAAGGTTGTGTCCAGGCTCGCCGCACTTGTAGCACGACGAGGACCCTGTCCACTCCCTTACAATTCCGTTTCGTGTGGCCGAAGTCTAGGCACCGATAGCACCTCTCGACCAAGACTCGATCCCGAACACGACAGCTTACGAAGCCGACGCAGAGATGCCGCATCGACTTCAGCCTGTCAGCGCTCCTCGTGATCCAGCTTCACGATGGCTGTCTTCTGTGATTGCGGTTGGGACCCAAAAGCTTCACCTCTCGGCTCTCAGGCGGAGACGCGAGAACTTTATCTAGGGCCGCTACCACTTCGTCCCTCGTTGTGAGAGCGTCCAGGTCTCTGATCTCCAGGGTCACCCTTCGATCTCGGATCCTAACTTCTCCCATCCCTTTAGTAGCCGTACGGACTTTCTCAGCGAATGCTGTTGCGTCCGTCTTCTTGCCCAGCCGGAGCAGGACATCTCCCCCCCTGTTGGCCGTACGCTCAGAACCTGGGCGCCGCTGTCGTCCGGGTTGACTTCCTTTCGGAGCTTCCCCAAGACTTCAGCGAACGTACGGTCCCTCGCGACAGTTACCACCAGGGTGGATACCGGCGCCATCTGGCGCTTTCTCCTATCAAGAGGCGCCTGTCCCGACTTGACTGTTGAAAATTTCAAATGACTTTTCCTCTCTAAATAATTCAAAGAATCACGATAAGTATTTTTAAATCAATTTGAGATATATCCTTATTATCCAGCATTCTCGAGTATAAATTAATTAATTTAAGGTTAGTCGTAACCATTCATTGACTATTAATTATGAACTCGACTTTTCATTTTAAACTCTTTGAGTTGCGTTTTTTCCAATTGAATAGATCTAAATGATGCTTCTTCAATATTAAGAACTGGGAAAATGAATGTTTCTTGCCAGTTAAGTATATTTTCATTCAGAATTTGAGGTTAGAAATCTAAAATTTATGAATTTCTTAATAGCTAATATAGAATAAATGTGGTTCTAACACAAGTAATTATTAATAATAAATGTATGAATCCTTTACTATTAAACATTTCTTTGTCTAACCGCATGTACTCTGATTAATCAATACAGGCAGATTCTCGTTGTTCATGTCATGATACAAATTTGGTTGTAACGTAATATTTCGGTTGGTACGACTCAGTGTTTGGTATTCTTTGAGTAACAGTGGCGACATCTGTGCCTTCGCGTACACCATCGTTCGCTTATATTCTACCTTCATTCTCCATACATTTACAAATTAATAAATTTTCTACGCATCGTTGAAAATTCTTGCCGACTTTTTTATTAATATCAATGTAATGTATACTCTATATAACGTAATTAACTCTCCATAATGATAAAGTTTCTTTCGTAATCGTCTACGAAAGTTCAGAGTCTGCTTACAACCGGCTGTGACTATAGAAACTTTACTTGCTTTAATTTATAATTAATTAACGAGTTTCCACACGCAACAAAACCAACGTTTCAAATAGGCACGTTAGGAAAAAAAAGACTTTCATTACAAAGAATATATTTTTTTTTTCACCGTTTGGTATTGCGATGTCTCTCCTCCGCAAATTATCAAAGCGGTAAATAATTTCATTAGCTAAAACTCCGTCGATAAAAATAATTTAAAAATAGTTATTTCTTTCGTCGTGGCGTTTACGTAACCCGCGAAATTGACTCGTATATTTATTTTGATTTGTGTATTATTAAACCCATAACAATCTTACGGCACGACAACTCATTGATATTAAAAAACAATAAAATTCTCATTTGTAGCTTAATACCGGTAATCAAAGTTTGCATCACCGGTGTATAGGCTTGCAATCATAATTTGCACAATTTCTACCGATTTCATCGGCGAGTGTATGTATACCCTGCGCTGTAAAAGTGCGCTTGCGGTATCGTAATAATATTTTGCGAGAAGAAGTGAAAACAAACATGCATCTACGGTAAATTTTTGCATAATCCGTGAAAAATAATCTTGAGTAATATGCCGTATTTTCCAAAATTTATGACGGAATTCTTTCTCCTTTATCTTTTTTGTTTCGCGCACTCGGTCGAGCGAAACTTATAAAAGGCATAGCGAGAACGAGCTGGATCGATGGAGGAAATTTGAATTTTAAAGCTTTTACTTCCTTGAATTTCTTATATTTGTCCGTACGAGATTCGTTTCGATTTGAATACAGTTGGAATTTTCGAACACACAAGCTGCTATAGCAGTTGTTCACCGCTATTCCCGAATTCGTATCGCTTTTAATACACGCACACGGGGAGGATGTTACTCCCAAAAATTACCATAACAACGCAATAAAAATTATGACCATTTCAAATTCGACAATTTAGGGTTAATTTTTGTTCAACAGCTGATACAACCGCGGATACAACATCTATACTCGAACGCGCTGTCACGGTAATTTTTAACGCATTTCATAACAACGAATCGTTATATATTTTCATTAAAATTTTTCCAATGATTCATTAAAATCTAGATTGAATACACATTTGTTAATTAAAAGTAACGATTGTTTAGCTAGGTGATAAAAAATTGCTATGATTACGCTTTTATTATCTATTTCGAACTTGGAGTAAGGCCTTTAAAGATAAAATTCGTTATCACATTCAATTTTCCATATTAGTATATAAGAAGGTATATCTATAATTATTAATTGAACATTTTACACTAATTTTTCATTAACGCTCAAAATTAAGTTTCCTTCTATATTTATGCGACAAATGGCTTACATCGTTATTTGAAATTTGCAATTATGTAAGAATCAAAGGAGTGAATAACACTTCTTTGCATCAAAAAGAAAAAAGAAAGAAAAAAAAAAGATTAGATTACTCCTTATCTCCTATATGAGATAATAGTGTTGTGTTAAATATTAAGGCCACAGATGCATATATTAATGTCTCGTGTGCATGTGTGTCAGATAGAAATAGAGTGTGGATAACGTTAAAATGCAATATCATTCGTAAATATAAGAAGTAACTGTGGACAAAAAAAAATTTCTCTTTTGTCGTCATTGTCGATTTGTGTATTATTATTATTATTATTGTAATTAATTAATTATTAATTAAAGTAACCATAAAATTAATTTAAACTTTCTATTTGAGTGTCGTAACTCGGTGAATTGTATCGATTAAATTATTACGACTGTGTAAAGATATTTATTTATTAATAAAATAATTGTACATCGCAGGCTCGCCTCTTCTTCTTCTTTTTCTTCTTTTTTTGTAGTACGATTGTGCGGTAGTTTAATTGGATTCACCAGCCAAACGAATTATCGTGGATAAACATTAATTTTTCTACGGAAGTGCTCGGATTGTTTAATAATAATATGGTTACACTTTCCGTGATATCGTGAAGTTAAACGTTATTAAATAAATATTAGATTGCGTTAATTAAAGCGGAAGGTATATGCGTCATTAGAATTTCAATTGTATACGGGCAAATTTAATTTGTCGAATGCGTCGTGTAATCAATTCTATTTAACGGTTAAGTCAAAGCTTATCGTTGACTTTATTAAAATCTTACGAAACCCTGGATATTGGTTAACTCTTTGTTATATATATCCTTGCGATAAAAATGTGTAAGTAATTTACAGTTAGAAATTCAAATTTCCCGCGATTTGAATTTTCGGGGTTTTAATCGTACACCAAAAGAAATATATTTATTTTCGCTGAGGGTATAACGTTGTATTAATTCTTAAATTTATTCCATAATATCGGTTTTAGTATGCGTACGTTAGAAACGATAAATAAATAAATAAACATAATTAATTAAAATTTGAATGAGTAAAATATCATGTGGCGTCTTAGGAAAGTGTAGTATGTTTAATTTCTTAAAATTAATAACTAAAAAATTTTGAGCGCGGATAATTAAAATTTTCAGTTTACTCGCGACGTGGCGGTTAATAGTTTATCCTAAATTGAATATGTGGGCAAAATTTTTTTTATACGCAACGGAAGACTGAAAAGACACCAGTTAAACCTGCATAACGGTGGATATACGAGGCCAAAGATTAGAGTTTTATCTTGACGATAAGAGAAACGCTTATAAATAAGAAACAGTTGCGAAGGAAACGACGCGATTGGCACGCGACGTGCGATCAACGGAGGAGGGAGAAGAATGAGACAACGAACGCATGTTGTAAATGAAACGAAAAATCCTTTTATTTTTTTCTCGTAGTGCCTTAATTGTTTTATAAATTCATTCGAAATTCACCGACTAAACGAAAAGTAATATAATAATCTTTAAAAACCAGCAATGAACACGCTGATAATTATCAAACGATTAACATTAATTATGAATTAAAAAAAAAAAATCTTTACTTTTCTTACTTACCCTACTTGGAAGGTGCGTATACAATACACAAGTACGAGGACAAGTCGTTACGATACATAGTAGAAATCCACTGACGTCACGGCGCACATAAAATATTATTCATTTATTAAAGTAAAGATACACGATTACAGTTAAACGTGCATACAACATTTTTTAACGTCAGTTCTACGAGTAAAAGTCTCGGGATCGTGTGTATACCTATTTATATATTTATTACGGTGAATCACTGCTGCTACTCACGAGTATAACTCGAACTCGCTACTTTATAAAGTTAGTTCGTTTTGAAAAAAAAAAAACAATTTGCTTTATCTTACAATTTTATTACAATCACATTGTCATTTGTGAGAAGAATGACGATTTACGCAATTTTCATCGTCACCGTCGATGAGAGAGAGAGAGAGAGAGAGAGAAATAATAATAGAGAATTTGTTCGTCTTTATTAGTTCGTTGAGACAAGAATGAATGGAAGGCTCGACTGATCCGCTTGAATGAAAGTCATCGTGTGTGCGCCTACGTCTGTGTATGTATGCTCGACCTGCTTTCTTTCCTTCGAAAGGTTAAAGCATTTAGTTATTTTATTTGTATTTTACCCCTGCGTTATTTCGTATTTAATTAAACTGTTTTCATGTTAAAAAGCACATTTTTTTAAACTGTAATTAAAATTTTTCACAATCAATATCCAATGAAATTAACAATGTTTTAATTATTTATTCATTTGTAAAATGTAAGTGTATTCGTAAAAAGGAAGTTACAGAGTTGTTGAGAACTTAGAAATTTTATATGCATAAAGGAAACTTTAGTTTAATAAGGAGATATACATCTGGGAGTATAGAAATAGTTACGTTTATTAAATTAATTATTTAAAAATAGAGTAGAGAAAAAAAAATTAGTTTGACCTATATAAAATATGTTTAACGCATAAGAAGAGTAAATGTAAATTTCTACTGGGGTACTGCCTGATAATTAATTAGTATTTCGTCACATTTTAATTGGAGTTTTATAATATTATTAATAGTCACCCGCTGCGTAAAATTATAATATACAAGATAAAATAATAAAGATTGAGCATTTCGTAAATGTTTCGAATATGATACTGTAGTTATCGGTAAGATACAGATTTTACCGCGTGAATTTAAACAAATAAATTTTTTTATTTAAATTTTTAATGTTATAGAATCGATTTCATAAGTACAAAAGTCAATTTTTTGCACGTGTATACATAGGTTAGTAATTTAAATGGTTACTCAAATTGTCAGAGACCGTAAAATTTACTTAATTGACAACAGTGACCGTCAAATTGAATATTCGATAAACACGCGTCTGCACATTACATTCAACTAATAAAACGTTACAGGCATTAAGCTTTGAAAACAATATATTAACAAATCGAAACAATATTCAGATAAGAAGAAATGAAAAATAATAATCATTACAATTAAGATAACAATTTAACCTTATCGATATAGTTGATGTAACGCATCGACTATATGACTTTTAACGTCTTCTTACAACAGCCTTTTTTTCCTACATAACACTCCGCGTGTTACACTTTTATCAAACGGTCTCGATGCACTTGTATATCTAATCTAATGAAAATGAAAACTTTTAAAAATATACCCAACATTTAAAAATCTCAGTCCAACTAATCAACCGATTACCGGTAAATCTCGCGTCAGATTTTTTTCTAACGACCGAGCGCAAAATAAGAAAAATCCCTCCGAAAAGAAAAAAGATAAATGACGCACACTCGAATTCCCGTCGAATTTCCATCAGCTGACGGAAAAACCAACGTTGCGCGTCCTTGGGTAACTCAGGGCTGTTCTACCCTCCCCACCACCTCTTAGAATTGTCGAGCGCTCGGAAAAACGCGCTGGAAAACGTAGCACGTGCCAATTGCATATTTGCTAGGCCTGCAAGGCCGATTGCGCAATGTCGACCTCGCGCGAACGCGCTTTCGTTGCTTTGTTTTTTTTTTTTCTTTTTTTCGCGTTTGCAATTCTGCCAGTTTGGCTAATCATTGTGCAGAACTACGGTTTGGTATTATAGAATTCATTCGCAAATGCTATATTATTTTTCACGTTCGACGTTATATTTTACCCTGTTGTTTGGTTGCTTTGTATTTCAAGGTACACCGAACGCAATCATTAATCGGTATATAATTAAATTGCAACGAGAAAAGTACTACCGCTTGTCTTTTACATATTGTAATACAAATCTCTTTTTAATCGAAGAAGAAATTTCAGTTTAAATTTTGGTTTTAATTTTATACATAATGAGATATTTATATACGTTTAATTCAAAATTAATTGCGCGGAAACGTCACTTTCGAATTCAAGTGTTTACGTGATTAAAATCGTAATCGCGACATATACTTATATTAAAATTACGTTAATTATTCAGTTTTCTATTAATTTAACAAAAAGACTAAATTTGAATAACGTGCACGGGTGCATTATTAAAAGTATGTATGTATATATATATATATATATATATATAGGGAGCGCAAAAATAATATGCAGAAAGTTCGTGAAATTCTTTTAATGCCATTGAGTTATAAATCACTGTGTATACACACACATACATGGGCGCTTTATCTACATCCTTTGTTTACACTTTTATTCAAGAAATAGTATCTGACTAGAGGGACTGAGATTAACAAAATACATCTGATAGTCCACGTTGAACATATTCCTTCTTATCATTTTCTACTAACTTGAATGATGTTTTTACGTAATTTTCTCGTTACTGCGAAGCGTTATCTTCTCTTCATTTTTTTTTTTACTTCGAGATTCCTGACTATTATAAATTCCAATGTGTATTTTAGTCTACCGGCTGTATTTTGAAGCTGCATGGACGTGAACATTGTTTTATAATTAGAAAGTTAAATAACATTCGTTTGTCCGTGCGAAGAAAATGAGATTCAAATATAAAGTAATGACGTATATACTGTAGACTTTTTTTCTTTATAATTGTACGATTCCTGGTAGAAATGTTAAATATTTTAATGGTTATTTAATCGTTAAGTTAATGGGGATTTACGTCGACATTTAATGACTAGAAAATTATTGAAATATTTAAATGTCTGTAGAAATATATATTTTTTTTTTTCGAAAAATACACTCAATTTATTAAGCAATACAGTGGAAAAGTAATTTTATATTCTAGATTCTAAATTATTTGTGTGAAAATAAACGAGTTCACAACAGTTTGGTAGTATATAGGTTACAGATTGGTAAGTATGAACGGCATTTATACAATGACGTTTAAGTACAGTTTTAAGGGAATGATAGAGGTTTACCGTCTGAGTTATTTGTGAACTGAAAAAAGTGTTCATTTTAGAAAAATTTCCCTTGCTACATTGCATTTCGTAATTGTACAAAGATTATATAGGTCTTTGGTACATTAATTATCAAGATTATTAAAATTAATAAAAAATCTAATTTTTCCAAAAATAGTATTTTGTATAGTCGATATATTACTTGTGTGATAATATGACGTATATTTAACACCCCCTTAATTGTGAGAATCGTACAATTAATACATAAATTTTACCTTAACTTTAAATTGGTAAATCATATATATTTATCTTATCAGTTACGACAATCGATTTTTCCTTTTTTTTCTCAGCGTACAATATTTATTTAGCCAATTTTTAAAAGTATTTTTAAACGCTTGATCTTCCGTATTAGATATCGAGTAAGAAGGAGAACATGGTTACTATAATTTGCAGAATGAAAGACAAGCATAAGTTAACGTGTATAAAATTTGATTTGTTTCAGGGCAGTGAAAGCGTTCCAACAGGTGCTATGGGTGGAACCAGGATTTCCACGAGCCTGCGAGGTTCACCTACGGCTCGGTTTGATGCTGAAGGTCCATGGTGATTTCGACGCGGCTCTTAAGCACCTGACACTTGCCCTAATTGACGTCACCACACCTGCTTCCTTCTCGAAGCTCGAAAGTACGTTGTGATTCATATTCTCCATTCCTAGCGGTTATACTCCATATACGTATATACATATATGCACACGGACAAAAATTTATTATAAAAAATAAAAAAATATTTAATGATATAATTTCTTTTCAAACTATAGTCCCGTTAACATACTCTATTTGTGGGTTTAATCTACTTTTTTTTAAATATTTTAAACATTTTATTGTACATCACGTTAAATAATTTCATGAACATATATATATATATATATATATACATAAAATTAATATTAAAACCCCTTTTATCGCTCGAATTTAAAAATAAACCGTATATATTATCCGCAATTGTAGAGTTAGGTATATCCTAACGAATCACATCGCGTTGCAAGCACCGAATTTCCATTCCGAAAAAGAAAACATTCACGGAACCGGTCCCTCCTCCGAAACAAAGAGTTTAATAATTTCCAGTCGCCGTCCTACCCTTCCTCATCCTCCTCCCCCTCCCCCGAAAAAAAAGAAACAAAAATCCATGGCAATTAAGATTCAAATTACCTCCATAATCAAATAGCGTACTGGCAATTTGAAATTCAAAAACTTTCGTTAAAGTAAAAAGTTGCTCGTTGGGACAACAAGACAATTTCCGCTCGAACCTCGGTGAACTTGGCCAGACAAAAACTCTGTAGATAAAAAAAAAGAAGAAGAAGAAGAAGCGGTATAACTTTCTGGCACTCGATGACTCGCGTATGTTAATTGACGCGTATACGTGTAAAATTTGTAACGTCTATAAGTACCTCAATATTTCTATAACAATAATTTATCCTTCGGAGGTACGAACAAGATGTTGAAATAAAAATTTGATAAATAAATGTTTGCTTCGGTTAGATCAGTTATACTTGGTAATAAGTAAATTGATATTAAAATTTACGAAATTTCTGATGAATAAAGATTTTTATTTAATTATAATAATTACACAATACAATTAGATATTCTATTAAAAGCGAAAGAAAAATAATGTTTTTTTTTCTATACTTATTTAAATATTTCTTAAACAGTTTCGATTCTGAGGTTAAATACATTGTAATTTTTCTTACCGTTGTTTATATAGTTTGTTTTCTTATCTCTGACCTTAATGATTAGAATTTTCTAGCAACTGTCTAAATTGTATCGCACAAAGAAAATTAGAGCCTACCCGTTAAATATATTTACATTGTTATGTCAGATATATGCACGATATATTATATTATCTTGAATAAAAAGTAATTACGGTAGATCCGATAGTTGAAGCTTGATATGGATTTTATTACGCTTATGAGGACGTAATAGAATATCTATTATGTAATGATAATTATAAATAGTTTCATGGTCACTCATTTTTATTTCTTAGGGACTCCCTTTCTTAGTACTTTAAGCGTTTTTCTTTTTGTAAATTAAGCAATTTTTTTTTAAGTTTGTAAAATAAATTTCTTAAATTTCTTTCTGTGCATTACTTCAATTTAAAAATGCAGGCAATTTTATCTAACTTTAAATAAATTTAATAAACTTAATCATAAATTACAAAGTAGATGAACATAGGGCTGACGAAAAGGAGTTTTTCAAAAAATATATTCCTTTATAAATAAAATATATGCCTATTTTGCAAAATTTGACATCTCCTTAAATAAATTCAAAACGTGAAATTTATTTTCATTTATGTAACAAAGATGTATCATTATTTAAAAATTAAATTATAATGTGTAACAATTTTTTTATTCTATTAATATATACTACAATTTTTTTTATTTATACTTTTGAAACTTATTTACAGTTTACACAGCTAAGTATATATATGTAAATGTCGGTTAGTAATTAACAAGCGCACAGTACTTGAAAGAAAATAAATTTATTTTCATTTAAAAAACATAAAAAAAGTAAATAGTATCAAATTACTTTATGTAATTATTAATTTATAAAAAAGAAAGTATTAATTTCATTAATTCCATAAAATTTATAAAATAAATATTATGAATAATAAAATACAAGAAATAACGTTTTTTCTTTGATTAAAAAAGCGGCAAATATATTTTAATAAGGTTAACAAATTTTCCGCGTGAAAATATTCCCACCGCACGGGGTATACCCACTTGAATTAAAAATAAACTGAAATACTCCTGTAACGGGATAATTCAAATTCATTGGAATGGAACCACTGAATCATCGAGAGCGTACTCGAGATGATATCGTGATTCAGAAAGGGTAATGATTTCATTTAACGCTTTTGCGCGCCGCTATAAAGAATTTCTTTTAATAACTCAGTTTCGATTGGTTAACTACGGAAATTCTCTGTAACGCAAGTGACTTACTCGATGATTCATCGTAAAAAATTAGATATACCCACGTGTGTATATCTATTATACAATATCAACGATTAGATCGTCGATCCATCCACGATTATTGTTTGCCGAAAATGTGACGAACGACCGTTTACAATATTTTCTTTTTTTTATATCAATCGAGAAATAATCTTACTTCAAACGACACCTCGACCGCGAGTGATTAAAATACCTGTATACGCTCGTTGGGGGATAAAAAGATCATTTTCCAACACTCGGGATCGAAAAAAAAAATTATATGGTTCCGAACGTATGGGTAATTAGTCGTCGGAAGATACACCATAATAAGTCACATTTATAAATGGGTGTGTGTGCATCGGTCGAGGAATAAGGAACAAGTTGTCTTAACCATAAATCTTCGATCGCGACTGTAGAGTAAAAGTGAGATAAGTAAACCTCGTCTTCTGATTCTTGTTACAGTAAAGTTCCACATCGCACACCTGCACGAGGTACAGGGGAAACACCGGCTGGCTAAGGAACACTACGAGGTTCTACTCAAAGAAAAGTCTTTACCCTCCCATCTCAAGGCCGACATCTGCCGACAGCTGGGTAAGTCTGATACTGTCTAGACCACTGATTTCCTTCCAGTTTTTTTTTTACATTAGTTTATTATTTCGAGGGTACACGTTTCGTTCTCCTTTTTTTTTATTTTTACATAATTATTACCAGTCGAGTAAAAATAATAATTCGCCACGAATCTAGGCGATTGTTTTTTTTTATTACCCTAGTAGAAATTAGATCATTTTTTTTACCTATTGTTACACACAGGCTATTTCCTATATATCTTAAATATCGTTACCTGCGTTTACGTTGGAGTGAAAAAATTTTGAGAACAGCATAGGTTTTTTTTATTATTTTTTTTAAACTCTCCAAAAAATCCTGCATTTTGTATTGTTTCTTTAGATTTTCGTTGAAAGTCTAATATATTTTTTATTTTTCTGCATACATTCTGGAAGATTCCTAAATTTTTTTTTCACACACTCTCAGGAAAAACTAAAAATTTTTTTACGTTCTGTCATTATAAATTAACCAAAAAATCTTAGAATCTTCCCAAGACTATTTTCATCTTCGAATCTCATTATGTCGAGAAATAAATAAACGAAATACGAAAAAAATCGTCCTGACGTACTCTCATATAGGTCCTTTAAAAAATACTAGAATCGAAACTATATGTAAATACCGAATCCCTTTGGCTTCCTCACGCACGTGCTCACGCATATGCACATGCACGCGTACGCGTTTATCTATAAAAACATACACACACACGATTCCGGGTTTTGGATACAGTTTAAGGCTCGTCGGTTGCAGCAGACACGTGTATTGATTTATTCAGGGTGTCAAGGAGGGGAAGGAGAAAGAGAGAGAGAGAGATTCCTCGTGGGTGGGGACGCAAAATAAGAGGGGTTAACCGTCGTTCTGGCTGTGTATAAGAATAATATTAACTATCCTTTTCCTTTTCTCTTCTATAATTTTCTTTCGTCGTTCTACTACTTCGGATATATACGAATCCTATTGTTATATAGTTTACCGGTAATTTTCATTTATTTATATTTATTTTATGGTAATTTACATTTAATTCTCATTCTTTTTTTTATTCAATTGCACGTTACAAAAAGAAACGATCATTCCGATGATTGAGATACTGAAAAAGTATGATTCGTAATAAGCCTTGTTTTTGTTTAAAATACTATACGAGACACCTGTATAATTTTTTTTGTTTTCGTTTACACCAAGTGCATAATAAATAGATCGATATCGATTAATTACCGAGATAAAATATTATGAATTGGTTTTTTTTTACCCAAGTTTCTTAACGAAGAAATGAAAGATAAAATTATTTTTCAACCCGGGAGAAGGTACCTTATGCACATTATGTGTACGTCTCATCCGAAAGGAAGGACGAAATGCGGGCGATGCGGTTTTTAAAGCCATCTGCCGGACGACAGACGGGGAAATCGGGGTTGTTGAAGGGAAAAGGAGAGATAAATGTTTGTACAAGTGTGTGTATGTATGCGAGGGAGCAAACTTTCGTTTTCGTTGTAGTAGGTGGTTGTTTTCATCTTAAATTTTTGTTTCAACAACATTTTCATTTTTTCATCTACGTATAAAGGACATGAAAAATAGGTTAATAATGTAGAAAGCGAATAGGTGAATAAACAACTTTTTTGTAATTTTTTTATTTACTAAAGAAAGATACGTTAATAATAATTATTTTAATGGATTCATCCAATTCTGCCATAAAACGTATAACGTGATGGAATATAAAAATTATTTTTTTTTTCACGAGTAATTACACAAAACTAAATAATTAATTTTACGACGATCGTAAAAAAATAATACTATACTTAATTTATCCAGGTTGCTTAACAATTCGCATTTACGTAAAATTTATCCAAAGTAAACCAATACCTATATGGAAGAAGCCAATTCCAATACTCGATATTAACGAAACCTTTCAAATATACAAGAAAAAAAGAGAAAAACAAGTATACCGCTTTCGAGGGTAGAATATTTGCATTTCGTTTAATTAGTTTAGAAGTTACGTAAATTATTTCTGTTTTTTTACGCAATTGAAAAACACACGATTGATTAAGTGGGTAATTTAATTTAATTAGTCGTCGTTTAGATTACAACTTTTCATTTATAATTTACGTGTAGTTTTGTTATATTAAATTGACGGTTTTCTTTTTTATTTTCGTCGTGAGTGTCTAATAGGGAAAGTGCAGAGTTATGCATTTTATAAAATAATAAATTTTTTATACATGTGCTACGATGATATGAATTATACAAATGACATATAGACACAATTAATTTAGATACGAAAAAAGTTGTTTTTTTTTAATTTGAAACAAAACAATTTATCAATTCCATAAAATATTTTATCGAAAAGCCCTAGAATAAGGATATATGATTCGAATTGATAAGTATTTTGTAGATATCCAATGTTTATCTTTCTTTCAATTAAAAAATGTTTCGTTTTCAAAAAATATTTCTTTGTTATACCAAAATTTTTTAATATATTAAATTTGCAAAGAGCAAACAGTTTTCGCGACAATTAATTAATTGACAATATTACGTCGAAATTACACGAGTACACTACATCATTCAACTTCAAAGTAAATGAACAAAATTAAATGTTTTACACAGAATTGTAGTTTGAACATTTTAAATTTTGACATACAAGAACAGTTTCAATTAGAATTCTTAAAAGATTCATTCCGTGGTTTTCGAATTTCAATATCATTGGTCTTGAATCGATCTTCTCGGAAAAAATAAAAATTTAAAGACAACTCGATAATGCAAAATGTGCGTTCAAAATTATAAAAAAAAATACTATAATAAGAGGTCCATTGCTATTTAAAAAATTTCTCACAAAGTCTTCGCACGCTCGCCTAATCGATTTATTTACCATCGTAAGGAAATACATCGATCCGTGTATGTATGTATATACATATATACACAAATAAAATTTCCCGTTGGGAACTCTTAAAAATTCTAATCACCGCATTATTATTCGAAAAAGAAAACTAAAAATGAAAATCGAAAAAAATCCCATGATACCTCTCGGCAGAGCGAATAAAGAGGCCGCGACCTTCGGACCGAGCACGTGTTTGCCTCCTCCTCGTCACGCAATAATTATCGCGTCACGTCCTGGATACATATATACGTAATCCGCGACGCACGCGACCCACATATATATATATATATATATATATAACACATACTTACTTCTGATTTTGCATGCAATTTTCGATCCCTTTTCTTTGGTTATTTTTTTCTTTTTTTATTTATTTACTCGTGATAACGTTGAGGATTTATCACGTTTTAGTGTAGGTCGAGACAGAAATATTTTAAAGATTTCGTATGCACCGCGGTGATATTTAGAAAAATGCAGGAAAGAACATTAACCTTCGTTAGATAGAAAACATTTTTTGTAATAAAAATAAGTACTTTTCGTTAGTAGTGCTATTAAGGCCTAATTGAAATGTTACAAAATTTACAAAAATTTAATTCGACGTTCGATACGCCGAGAAATATAAATATTTATGATAATTTTAATTATGAGGAATTGATGAGTTAAATACGATTGATTGATTTTATCATTTTGATTTTGCAAGATCGAAATAATAAAAAATCTATTTTCATATAATATTAATTTATTAATAGTTAACAAATAAATGACAATATTTAATTGATTAATAATAAATCTACCAATTCTTTTAGGACAAAGATTCCTTTTTCTCAGTATAGATTTATAAGAGAGATTAATTGCATTACATTTATAATAAATTTTTACGATTAGATGCAGTATATTGACACTACATTGCTTAATAATTTATGAAATAATAATAATTAACATGCAATAAACATATTATAATTCAACGAGGAAAAAAATAAAATTGCTAATAATTTATAAAATAGTAATGACAAGAAAAAAAAATTAGTAACGCGTAAAAAACATATTTTAGTACGTAAGATAATAAATTGAAGTCGGCGTGCGTGAATTAAAACTGAAAAAATGTATATCGAATTTAATGAAATGCATCTAAGTGGATATACCGAAATTATTATGTTATCGTTCGAGTCAGTGCCGTACCAACTGGGAAATACTGTTCTTATAAAAATTAACATTATATGTCAAAGCTTAAGGAAAACCACGAGAAAATTGCTTTTCCTTAGAATAGCAATCTATGATTTTGCAAAGTTTGAAGGTGATTGGTATGTCAATTAACGAGATTAATTGTATTAAAATTTTAAAAATCTCAACTCAAAAAGGTTTCTACTAAAATCATTGTAACAAAAGAGAACTTTTCTGTGCTTGTGTTGAAATTATGATATGAAATGTTAATTGTTGTAAAAATAGTACCTTGATGTCGGTAAATGATTCGTTTGTCATTTCGTTAACGGGAATGTGAACCCCCAAAAAAACATAAAAATAATTTATTTTTTTACTAAACGAGGAATTTAATTTACCGAAAAAACGCTCTGTGTAAACGGTGTCGTGTTTCCTTTGATCACAATTTTTAAAATTAATTATTTCGTAAAAATCTCTATCTCGTTATTTTATTTCTTTCGCACAGTGTCTATGATATTTTGTTTCAGATTTTTCGTACAAATAAGCTTTAAAAATTTTTTGGGATTTTCTTAGTAGGTCTCTGCAATTCGGATGTTACATCACCGTATCAACTTGTATTTCGCTACGACGTAAAATTTGCACTGCCAAAATGTAAAAACGAAAATTCTTGTTCATTAAAACGAAAAGATCTTAAAAAAAAGGCCATAATACCGACCGATCTAATCAGCCAATGTTTATATATACGTACCCTAAATTACACGTACCTATTGTACATAAAATAAAAATGAATTAAACATTTATCTTAAAAAAAAGGAAAGAAAAGAAGCTCGTGAAACTGAAATACGATAGGAAAAATCTGGTTGAAAAGTAAAACGGAAATTCGTACGAGGAAAACGGTGAGGGATCCGAGATGTGCGACTGTATATATACACACACACACCCACAGAAGCGTAGGAGATAAAGAGAAAATTCACGTGCACGCACGAGGTTAGAATGCGGTATATTCCAAGAGAGAGAGAGAGAGAGAGAGAGAGAGACGCTCAGCGGGAAGTACCGTTGGCTCTTAAAATAGAAGCGCTGCAACGGCTCGTTCCTATATACCATACTCTCGAGTTGAGGAAACGCTACGGCAGACTGTGTCCTGCGATAAACTGCGCTATGTACACATTCACCACGCACACATACATCGTACATCTATGTGCATGTTTAACTATGTATTCTTATATATAGGTTACACATTGATGTACTCGTTTGTTTTTTTTTCTCGAAATTATTTGTATTATCGTCGTCATTGCGTCTACGTGTTTAAAGTCGAACGTGATTTTTATTTTATATAACTTTTTTTCCGAGGGGTAGATCGTTTCAAAATTTTTCGGTCAACTTTGATTTAATAGACTTCAACGTAACTTTTATTTTTGAGAAATTTTTCTAAAATCACAGGTTGGCAATTATTTATTTAAGTACTGTCTCGTAAAAATTGTACATTTTATTAAAATTTTCTTCGTGTAATCTTTGGTTATTGGTAAATTATTTATTTCTTTCTTTACATACTCTCAAGAGGATTGTTGATTTCATAATGTATTGTATAAATTTTTGAAAAAATTGTACATTTTATATTTTCCATTATATAAATTCATCAAAAAATCCTTTGATCACTCCAAGACTTTTTTCGCACCTCATTTAATTAAATTAATCAAATATATCATTCATCTAGCACGAGTATTACAATATCGGTAAAATTGTTATATTAATAGAAAAGATATTTAAAACTTTGCGCTACGAGGTGATTATTTTTCTAATTGAAAACTATGTAAAATTAAATTTCTCGTAATTAACATAAAGAAGAATGTACTTAACACATAATGCAACGTAATTACATTTAAAAAAAAAATCTTATTTGAGTACGGATAAAAGTAACTTTGCCCCAAAAGAAAAAGCACCTACTTTCAAAATATTTCCAGGATTTTATTTACCTTTCAATCGTGAAAAATTTATCTGTACAAAAAAAAGGGAAATCTACACTGACAAATTAAACCGAAACGTGTCAACAAACATTTCATTCGTCATAGTGCAGTGTACCTTCGTCCACGTGGGAGGTAAAGGAAAAAAAAAGGAACAAAAAGGAAGGAAGGTACGGAAGATTGGTTCTTAAAAGCAATTTGTAAAGTATTGGGACAACATTTTACTGCCTTTCCCAACCAACCTAAAATTATCAATATTGCTCTCTGTCGCTATCCTGCGCGTCCGTGGTAAAATATGCGAAACAAAAGAAACACCTTTTTTTTATGTTTGCGCTTATGCGACGAAAAAGAGGGACGTAAAATACAAAATAAAATAAAATAAAACGAAAACTTTAAATACATATGGATAGAAATGTAAAATTCATATTGATTCGAGAGAACCCGGAAGCTTCGGTATACCGTACATAACGTGCGGTGGTAAAAATTTGTGAACGTGACTGTCCCTCCGATCCTCTTTGCAATAGGCGCAATATAAAAACGAAAGGAGACCCCAGGTGCTCAGGGTTGTGTGATTCTGGCAGGTCAGAGGGAGGCCTCCTTGCACAAGTGAAAATTCGCGGCCCTCGGTTTTACACACGCACGCGCATCGTACTAGTACAATACGCGAGATTTCGTATACGGGCAACCGTTTTTTTTTCTTCTTCTTCTCTTCTCCTATTTCTCTTACGTGATGTACGTCACGTACACCAATATTTAATTATTATTATTATTATTATTATTATTACCTACTTGTAAATTCACGTTGCACCAGAACCTTTAGAATGTCATTGAAAATTTGTCGCATATAAAAATACACGTTATTTTTAAATATTATGAATAATAATTTCTAATCGAGAATGTAATGTAAACTATTCGTTAAAATACAATTATAAAATTTTAGTTTCAAGTTTTCGGAAGAGCAGGAAAGAAATTTTAATTATCTGAAGGAAAAATTAGAAACAAGAGTAATCCTTGACATTCTACAACGATAAATGTTGGTAATATTAAATTCTGAAGATCTTAAAACTCTGTATAAATAAAAAAAAACTGGATGTCAAGATTATAAATAATCTCTCATTACACATTCAAATTGCTTTAATAAAAGAAAATCATCTTTTCAGCATTGAAATTTCAAATTATTTATTAAGATATTTTTTCTGTTATAATTTAATACATTGGATGATTTTGCGAATGGGGATGAGGAATTGTCATCCAAAAATGTGAAAAATTAGTGTGCTTTGAAAATGTCAATAAAGAACTTTAAACATTTGTAAATCACATATTGCACATTATATATGAGTATCCACATTTTTTTCCGTAAATCATAATATTTATGATTTAAAATAAATATAAATAAAATAAAAATAAAAAAATCGATAATTAAATCTCCAAGTTATACAGTATCATTGAAATCATCGTGATAGTTTGATAAAATTAAATACAAAATAAAAGAAAATTAAAAATTTACGTGTACATCTTTACAATTCAATGAACACTTCACCCATAAACTTGGAATCGTACGTACATGGGATTGAACTAATTAATGGCGTTAATCTGAATAATCCTGTAATTAGAAAATTCGATGGAAGTCGTTTAGTAGTAATGAGTTTTACTTATTTATATATATACGGAAATAATCCGTTTGCAGATGGTTACTTAGATTTTCAACCGAAATTTATTAGTTATTCATTAGATTTAAATTTTTCTTCATTTACATAATGTAGCTGGGTATATGTACATGTATACCAATTATTTTTAGCAATAACATACTTAATTTAAACTGAAAAGTTGGTTGAGGGGATAATCGGAAAAATATTGAATAACAAAAAATATGATGAAAATTTATAAATATATCTTTGGAATGTATAAATGAAAGTAGGCTAGTGGAACAATCATTTGCGAGTACGTCATTTTTTTAATAAAAATGAAATAACGATTGTTCGACAATTTGAAATTGAAAAATAATCACTAAATGACACCGTTAAATTATTGTAAATTAAAAAAAAAAGGTTCATCGGTAGGAGCAAATAAAGAGCCCCTTGATAAATTATTTCTAATAGTTTTTATTATGAATCGTATAATATTAATCAGGTTAAGAGTAATGAGACTTAAAAAAATATTGCTCATTACAATTAGTCAAAATATTTAGGTGGATTGAGAATTTCCATCGAACGATAGAAAGCGGATGAAAAAAGAAAATTAATTTCTAAAACACAATAACATCCTCTATTTATCCGAAAAATAAAAATAATCCTTATTTACAATATTCGTCTCGTGGGTCGCTCGACGTCGATAGAAAAAAAAAGGAAATGTTGAAAAAATATTTAGTCCTACGAGAAAATGCACCTTATATACCGAGCAACAAAAAAAAATTCAGCAAGAGGGTTAAACTGTCGCCCTCGAGAAAAGGAGAGAGAGAGAGAGACACGCGTACATACAGCGTCGAAAAACCATGTATATATCTACGAGTAACAAAGGTGGGAGTAAGAAATATAACATGGTGGGGCTATACGCACAGTTGTAAGCCTAGACGAATAGACACGAGAGGGGGATAGATTTTTGGTGGTCTAGGGGGCGAAGAGCGGGGGGAAATGGGCACCCCAAGCACAGATCCGAGGGCCCGAAAGCAGCAGCGTACCTGCGGAAATATCCCATTGAGTGCTCGGAGCGTCGGGAAACCGGACGCGCAGATGGAAATTCGTCGCGTGAGAACTTCACTCTAGTCTGCATAAAAATTGTCTTTTTTTCTTTCCTCTTCCTTCCGCGCGAGTGTTTTCTATGTGTGCGTTGGAATTCACGATCGGTAGATTGTTGTTTTAATTGGAATTTTGGTGACGAATTTCAGTGGTTCGACGATCGTTTCGTTGTGAATGAGCAAAGTATATAGTGGGTGTGGTGAATGGCCGTTGTAAGTGAAAATTAAATGAACGAAAATGATAATTGAATAGGATCTAGCCTGTAAGAATTTTTACGTAAGTTCCTGAAAATTATACGTTCAAATTGAATTGATATAACATAACTATAAAAATCTCGTTGATCGATATTATTGGTATATCGACGCGAAGCGATATATTTATAAACGTTGATACAATTGCCAACAAAATTTCGATATCTTTAATATAATTTTATAATTATACATATATTTTTTAATAGAATAAGGTTTTAGCACGATTTTATTATATTATCTCACATCCGCCGAATAAAAATTTTTTAATTCAACAATTGAACCGTATAATGTCAATTATTATATCTATTATTATATTCTATACATAGATATAGATGTTAATTTCTTTAAACATCGAGACTTAATAAAATAAAATTTATGTTCAATAATCTTATTACATACTCAACCGTAACACATAAAACTTTAACTTTTATTTTCTTTTATTTCCCCTTTGTATTTTTAATCTGTATGTTTATTTGTGTAAAAATATATATGTATAATAAAAAAATAAAATTAATTATGTTTCAGGATGGATGTACCATGTCGTTGACTACAACATCTTAGGCGTCACACGGCAACAAAAGCAAGTAATAGCAATTCACTGCCTTCAAAAGTCGATCGAAGCCGAACCTAAAAGTGGACAAAGTCTTTACCTTCTCGGACGTTGCCTTGCTGCTTCCGGACAGGTTCATGATGCTTTTATCGCTTACAGGTATATACATTTACATTTCACAAAACGAAAGTATATTTTGTCATTTCAGTCAAGCTCATCCGATACTATTTATTTATTTTTTTAATTAAGGATATGTAGGTTTACATTTTTTTTCCGAATAGTACCTATGAAACATTATTTTTTTCGTTGTTCGTTTTTTATGACAAAGCTTCTTGGATAGTAGAAAATTGATTATTTTTTATTGATTTTGATTAAAAATAAGTTTGTTCTCTCTGTCGAGATATTTTTTTATCTAAATATCGTCTGGACATTTTTTTTTATATTTTCACGATTAATTGATTAAACTTTTCGGATATAGTGGAATATTGTTTATTTATTATTGATTTTAATTAAGAATATGTATGTTTTTATTTTTGAAAAATATCTCTTTTCTTTGCTACGAATATTGTCTACAAATTTTTTCGATATTTTGTTTTTTACGACCAATTGAATTAAACTACTTTGATAGTAGAAAAGTAATTTATTTTTCGTTACCATTAATTAATTTTAAATTAATTACTTCGAGAATCTTATTATATATAGACAACATGTACAAACGTCGTTTAGATTTCCAATTTCACATTATAATTGCATCAAAGATAGATCCTTTTCATTCGATTGTCACGTCGCCTTAAGAGAAAAAGAAATCGAATTATTCCATTGAACTTCTTAAATGTACAACACTTGAATTTCATTCGTATCGCATTTTTCTATTATAATCATTGTTATTGTTATATTAGAATTAAAATTCAATTGGTCTATTTCGATAAAAACGTTATACGTCCAAATATAGAAATTTATTTTTAATTTCCACGTTTGTGTATTACGGTGCAATGATGATGATAATAATAATAACAATAATAATAACAACCGGGTCGCGGTCGTAAAACGATAAGTTTAATCTAAAGGAGATAATAAAAGAAACTTTGACGTATCATTGTGAAAGGGAATAATTCGATATTTTATTATTTACATAAAAACTCTTTTATTTTCATCATTTTTCATGCGTTTAAAACATTTTTTTTTGCACCATAGTACCGATATTTTATTTATTTATTTACCAGAATAAAATCACGTAATGTAAATATTGCAACTCTCGTTATAGGTAAAATAAATGCATTTGCACACCTTATTGCGTTATTTTTTTTATTATACTTTTAAACCGATTGTTTACTAATGAAACGTTGACTTTTCTTTTTCTCGTTTCTTCGACAGAAATTCCGTGGAAAAATCGGAAGGTAACGCAGACACGTGGTGTAGCATAGGTATTCTTTATCAGCAACAAAATCAACCATTGGACGCGTTGCAAGCTTACGTGTGCGCGGTACAACTTGACAAATCGCACTCGGCTGCTTGGACGAATCTTGGAATTCTTTACGAAAGTCACAGTCAACCTAAGGACGCTTTAGTTTGCTACGTTAACGCATCAAGGTAATGCCTGTGGGATACAACATTTCCTTCTCTTTTTTTTTTTTAGTAATCAATGCTTTGAGAAATACGTTTTTTTTTCTCTTCTTGATTGATTTTTAGAGTTTGTAAGAGATTGTGTTTGTTTTTTAAAAAAATTGGATGCTCTATAAGGTGAAATTTATTATTTATGAGAATTTTGTTGTTGGGAATTGATATTATTTTTCTAAATTGTGTTATTTTAGACTTTCGGTACTTGAATATAATTGAATTACATTACTTTCAATTGATGCAAATGTCTATTTCTTATATTTAACGGTAACTATTCTTAAATATTTACAGACTATTTTAACTTTCCAACGAATTAATTTCATTAGCACAGTTTGCTATTTATTTATTGTATTTAAGCAAATGTCTTTTTCAAAGCAATCGACGGTGTATATATTTCTGACTGCCATAAATTAAATTGAGATACATATATTTGAATCCTTGATGAATAAATAGGACCAACTAGAATAAATTATGGAAAAAAGTCTATTTTACTTTTTAAAATTAAATACTACAATTAAGATGTTGTCAAAGCTGAATTAACAGAAACTTACTTCTGAAGGTTACATAACTTATACATGTATATACATAATTTAATTCAAATTCTTGTCTGTACTCACAAAGTAAACAAAGCAACATTATTTTTTTCCAAAATAATAAATTTCTTTTGCTATAAAGAAATATATATAATATGTTTCTGTTATTTTGGTTTGACTTCTCCTTGGTGACGGACATTGATTGAGTTTATTTTTCATCTTCAAATTCATACTTGTATCATATGAATACAATCTAATTCCAATTTGAATAAAAAAAATAAGCATCTACTCATCTTCTTTCTATTCAATCGTTGTATCTGCTTTCGAAAGTTGAAATCACACCTTTTTACATTATTTTTCTCGTTTCTCCTTCTATCCTCGATTCAAATAAACATTGTAGTAGAGTCATCTGTATACCTAAGGATAAAAGTAAAGGTAGCTGTAAAGTATAAATTATGAGATGTGAATAATATTTCATTTTACATAATAAAAATTGTATTACCGAATAATTCATTATAATTTCATTCTTGTATGCATAAATGTACCATGTTGTACTAAATTTAAACAATATTAACAGTTGCATACTACAAAGTATTATTTCCATGACGATGATTCCATCTCATAGTTTAGTTGAAGTATTTGTGTACACACAAAATTTGAATAAACTTTGCACAAACCCTGAAATTCCTAGGTAAAAGCCTACCTCCCCTCTTAACCATCTCTTTTTGTGCAAAACAGAAGCATAGATATGCACATATAGCTAATATGCTGCATTCTGAGAACCACTCCACATACGTAAGTTAGTCATCAAAGTCTTAGGTTCGTGTTTGTCTAGTAAACACTCACCTAGGTCCTGACAATTCGACGACTAATTTTGATTATGTAAAACTAATTATTTATATAATTTTTCACAGGGGGAACAACAACACACCTAACTGCGCCAACAGTTCGCTGAGCAGTCAACTCAGTGGTGCCAAGGCTGGTAGTGGTCCAATGAACCCTTCGTTACAGCAGCGTATAAGCTTCCTGCAAAGCCATCTGAGTCAAGCACCCATGCCTTCAGTTGCCACTAAGTAATTATCCTATCAATATATTGTAGCTATTCAATTTCTCAATAGAATAGAAAGATCAATGTATATCTGATTTTGTCTTTATATTAATTTTATTAATACATTAGAGAAATCCAATAATTTAATTTAAGATTATTGGATAACAATATTTGCACAGTCTATTTTAAATAATACACCGAAATACTTCTGTGAATTTATTTGAATTTTAATATTTATTTTGATTAGTTTTATTTTTGTGAATTGATTTCATAATACTGTTTATTCGTTTGATACATTGACCAAAAATACAAAAACTAAAATTATTTAAAAATGAAAATCAAAATTAAATAGCTAAATTTACTTTTTAAGGCGACGTCAACTGCCATCGATTGAAGAAGCGTGGAACATGCCGATCAGCGCAGAGCTCTCGAGTCGTCAGCAGCAGCAGCAACAGCAACAACAATCATCTGGTGCCGCGGGTTATAACAAATATCCTGGCGGGCCATCTGGCCCTCCGCCACCTTACCCTCAAGGCCAAAATCAAAATGTCACTAATAAACGATTTAAGGTAAACTATGCATTGCACATATTTTTGGTAATTCCCAAATTGTAATAAGTATCAGAGTGATTTTAGAGTGTTATGCTTGTACAGTATTTGTAAAAGAGTTTGACAGAGTGAATTCAATTTAATTTTGTATCCAAGTATAATTGTTAATTGGTGTACTGCAAGAAAAATTAAAATTAAGGCTTACAAAAAAATAATTTAAATTTAATTTAAAAGTTATCTACTATCTTTACATATCATTGATTATAAACCTTGATTGTAAATTACATTTTTCTTGTTTATCGGTAGCATTCATAATGTTTGAGAATATAAAATCATAATTTGAAAATGTTCATTAGATTGTGTAACAGTTTGGTTGCCGCGCGGATGTTTATTTTAATATCGCGGCTGCTCAGCGGTACGGTTAAACTTACCGTATTTAAATAAACATATTTTTCTCGCGATGCGGCGACGGTTACCTGTCCGTTCTACCAAATCTGTTAAATGTTAATCTGAAACCGAGTTACTGTTTCAGATAACAACCAGGTAAAATTCAAATCTGAAATTGACCGCGAAACAGGGATATCGCGTCGAGCACTTGTCAACCAGAAATATACGAGCTCTTAGGATTACGGAAGGAATCGTACGTGGGTTAAATTCAATTAATCGAACACCGGATTGAATTTAAATAATAATATGAATTTATTGAAATAAATAAGCAAAGATAAATAATAAACAAAATATTTAATTGTCGCCGAGGTCTACGCTTTGAATTACAAGTCGGTAAACGGCCGACTTGTAGAGAGAGGGGAAGAAAATATCGCGAACTAAAATAATATATCCAGTCAACGGGACTGGTATAAAGAAACACGATTATTTACTAAGTGCGAATAAAAACACGATCGCGCGAAGTGGTACCACTTACTTTGTACGCTGCTGTAGTCGTTGGTAAACAACGACCAGCCGATCGGTTGCTTTCTCTCTCTCTCACTCTCGCTGCGGTGTCGGACGGATTGCCCGCTCGCCCGTGCACCGGGGTTGTGTGGCTGCAGGTAGATGCACGGTGTTGCACCACTCACTGCAAATGCAGGATCGGCCTGCAGTCAAAACGCACACAAACGCACGGCACAAATCACGGCACGGCGAAGCTGAACACGGGACGCGGGGGGATCACACCTGTCACGTCAGAAGGTGGCTATCACTCTATCCAGTGCGCGCGAATCTCCCCCTTACCTCTCTAATGAGGTGCGTGTGCGAATCTTTCGCGCGCGAAGTTGATCCCGCCCGTGTAGCCACGACGAACCGAGCCGAGCCGAATCTCGCCGGCTCGAACCGATGCGAACATTATGATACTGTTCGCTCGTGTTGCTCGAATTCGTCAAACGGTGAGGTAAACAGTACCTTACCGTTACACCCCCCTTCCAGATTCCACATACCCGTGATGTGGTTTCTGCATCCCCGACGAATTTGGGATGGGAAGTGGCTACACAGGTACAAAAAAAAACTGGCCCAAAAATCCGGACACTAACTGCAGTTCCGTCGTGGTCTGCCTCTACCTCGTTTGGCTAGCCCGCGGTGGCTAGCGGTCGGAATTACCGTCGACCGATCCCGCGGTCTGGCGACGACCCTCGCGTTTTTACGCGGCCTACCTCTACTTCGTTTAACGGGGGGCACGACGTTCGCGTCATCTCGTTCCTCGCGTGGAACGGCGCTCGCTTGCGTCTCGCCGCGTGAGACGTCTTCGCTCGCAGGAACCGTGTCGCGTTCGGGTTCCTCTTCCCTCGTAGGTAGATCGGTCTCGATGTCGTCTTCTTGGCCGTACTCATCGCCATGGTCATCCGATAAGTACGGTTTGAGGTACTGGACATGGCATTTCTCCTCATGTCCCTGAGTATCCTGGATCTTAACAGTATTTGGGCCGTATTTGTGGACGATCAAATAAGGACCGACGTATTTTGGAGCTAACTTGGCCGAGACGCCTTGTGCGCTGGATGAGAGGACTCGGTTCTTCTTCCATACCAAGTCCCCGACTTCAAAAGAAGCCGCTCGTCTCCCGGCATTATAGTAACCGGCTTGCCTATCCTGAGCTTTATTAGCTCTAGCTGAAGCTTTCTTGTGAAGCTCAGGTAGTCGTGATAGCCGATCACTCCACTCAAGCAAACGCTGGTATTCCAAACGCTGCTGAGTCAGTTCGTCTTGAACTCGACGAGCAGTGCCGGGTGGCTCAGGCTGCCGGCCGTAATTTAACATGGCCGGGCTCCATCCTGTCGAACTCTGTACCGCCGTATTTAAAGCAAATACAAGGTCCGGTAACTTCTCGTCCCAAGTGTTGTGCTTCTCGGTAATGTAAGACGCTACCATCGTTTTCAGCGTCCGATTAGCACGTTCGACTGGATTGGCCTGAGCGTGGTACGGAGGAATAGTTGTATGAAATATTCCTCGTTCGACGAGATAATCATCTACGAGCTTGTTCTTGAACTCAGTGCCGTTGTCGGATAAAAATACCTCCGGTGTGCCAAAACGCATGACGACTCGTTCGTGTAACTCTTTCACGATCGTCTTAGCGTTAGCTTTCCGGATCGGCACTGCTTCAATCCAGCGCGTGAACAAATCTTGGAAGATCAAAATATATTCAAATCCGTGTGTGGAGCGGGGAAGTGGTCCAGTAACATCTCCTGCTACCACTTGCCATGGCTTTTCAACCACTCGCCTACCCATCAAACCCCTGGGAGGGCGTTGCTCCACCTTGCATTGCTGGCACACCTGACATTTGCGTACATACTCGCCAACTTCGGCATAGTAACGTGGCCAATAATATAACTTTGCCACGCGAGCAAATGTCTTTTCTCTACCTAGATGGCCAGCTGCCGGATCATCATGACATTCTCGGAGGATGGTCTGCCTGTGCTCTTCGGGTACGACCAACTTCCAGGCGTCTTGATCTTCCATGGCGTCATCCAATTCAGTATCCACCCGATACGAATACAAGTTTCCACCTTGGATCTTCCAATCAGGAAATTCTCTCGGCCGCTCACTTACGTCTTTGGTCCACGAAAGGTACCAGGGGTCCTTAGTAGTCTGGCTCCAAGAGACGGAGGATAAGGCCGGCTCGTCTTCCTCATACATACGAGAAAGTGCATCAGGAACGTAGTTTAGAGCTCCTTTCCTGTGCTCAATAGTAAAGTTATGAGACTGGAGTTCTAACGCCCATCTGGCGAGCCGGCTCGTTGGATTGCGAATATTGCATAACCAACGAAGACTACTATGGTCAGTAACAACTTTAAACTGGTAACCTTCGATGTATGGTCTAAACTTCTTAATCGCCCATACTACGGCCAGGCATTCCCGTTCTGTGACGCTGTAATTGCGTTCGGCGGGCGAGAGGATTCTACTGGCGAACTCCAGGACTCTCTCTACTCCACCGACAATCTGTAGCAACACTGCACCGATACCAGTGTCACTAGCGTCAGTCTGGACCACATACTCACCATTCTCATCGGGAGTTTGCAGAACGGGTGCTGTCATTAACAAAGCTTTAAGCTGCTGGAAAGCGCTCTCTTGTTCTTCCAGCCAAAGATACTTCTGGTCTTTCTTGGTCAGACGCGTTAGCGGCTCAGCTATGGTAGCATAGTCGTGCATGAAGCGTCTGTACCAAGATGCCATACCGAGAAACCGTCTCAGCTGCTTCAAATTCTTGGGAGCCGGATATTCTTTAATCGGCTCCGTTTTAGCTGGGTCAGGTCGTATCCCGTCTCGGTTAACTCGCACACCTAAATATCTCACTTCGGGCTGGCAGAAGACACATTTCTCCCGATTAACAGATAAACCGGCTTCTGCCAAGCGAGTTAACACCTCGATCAACAGTTGCTTATGCTCTTCAAACGTCTCCGTGACAATAATGATATCGTCGAGATATGCATAAGCAACTGGTTCGAGTTCGGGTCCAATCACCTGATCGATCATGCGCTGGAATGTCGCGCCAGCATTTGCCAATCCATACGGCATACGAGTAAACTGGAACAAACCCATTCCAGGTACCGTAAAAGCCGTTATCGGGCGCGACTCCACCTGTAGAGGTATCTGGTGGTACGCACAGTTCATGTCGATCGTGGAGATGTATCGGGCTTTCTTGAGTTTGCGTAGGATATCCTGCATATATGGCAAAGGATATGCATCAGGTTTCGTCAAAGCGTTGACTCTCCTAAAATCGATGCAAAAACGCCTAGCATTCTCACCCTTCTTCGCCATCACCACGGGGCTGGACCAACCGCTTTTCGAGGGTTCAATAACGCCAGTCTCGAGCATCTCGCGAACTTGACGTTGCATTTCCTCTCGAATCTTATCAGAGACGGGGTAGTACCTCTGTTTGATCGGCCTGGCTGATCCGACGTCGATTATATGTTCGACATCGTAAGAACGGCCGATCTTTGGCAAGGTTGTGGACAACACTCGGTCTAGAAGTTCGCGCAATTGTGTGCGCTCTACTTCTGTTACGTCAGCGACACCTGCTGACGATAATGAAGCATTGCCACTTTCCATACTTGCCACTTCCAGCTGTAGGACTTGATTCGTTCCCTTTAGGAATAAACGGTCGGAATCTGGGTCTAGGACGGCTCGGAATGCTCGGATAAAGTTTACTCCGATGTAGCATTCAGCATCCAGGTTCGGCATGATCGCAACACGTATTTCTCGAGTCTCTTTACCGATAGTAAATGGTAGCATCACGTGACCACACAACGGATGAGTACTACCATCAGCGAGCTTGGCATTGCCAGCTCGCGACTCGAGAAGCGACCTGCCTAGAGCGGTTGCTAACTGCAAACCGCTCGGACCCATTACGGTTGTCGATGCACCTGGATCGAACAACGCACGGATCCGGAATCCATCTATGTCAACCTGACACCACCAGCGCGTCTCGTCCTCAGGACGATAACTTCTTCGGCTAGTGCTCGATGTCACTAACTTTAGGACATCGTTGGTCTCCGGATCCATTCCGACTTCCTGGGATCTATCAGAAATCAGTCCTTTCCTTTTCTGCTTAACTGCAGCTGGACTATCTCGGTAATCGGGAGTCAGACCTTTGTCCTCCTTGGGGACTCCCTGTACTTTGGGGTATGCGGTTGTCCCCTCTAACCGCTTCCCCGCGCGTTTTTTGCGCAGTCAGGGCACGTCCTAACGGTGTACCCCAACTTACCACAAGTATGGCACTTGATCGGCTTGGGGAAGTCTTCTTTTCTCATTATCTTCTTTCTTGAATCCGACGATTCCCCAAGCTTCGAGGATGAACCACTCGATGACCGTCGATCGGGACTTTTACGTGTCTCCTTCCTCCTTTTAAACCGAGGAGGAGACTTGTGGGTTTTCTTCCTAGGTGGCGTATCTTTATCCACCTTAACCCCAGCTGTCTGGCTACTCGTTCGCATGGTCCTAAGGGTTTCCTCCAGGACTTTTGTGAGCCGTTCAATCGGATCTTCCCGACTCGACTCACTCACCTCCTTAGCCACGCTTGCTACCTTGGGCTTGGCGGTCGGCCGCTTTTTGGACTTTGCCTTGTAAGCAAGTTCCGGCAGCATTAAATCTTCCTCTGCCGGAGGCGGTCGATATAACTTTTCCCGCTCGAGCGTTTGCTCGGCGTCCATCGCCAGCTCCAATAAATCTTCAACCGATTTGGCTTCAGCTCTCTTAAACAACCGCTGAAGCTGAGGTAGCATGTTACGGTAGAGATGGTCCAATTGCCTACGCTCGCTCGGGATCGGGTTGAGTTTTCGCATGATTGCGATTGAGCAGGTTATATAATCTCTCACCGGCTCATCCTCACCCTGTGTCCGAGCATTGGACTCCTCGATGAGCCTTTGCTGGAAGCTTTGGCTCATACCGTACCATTTCTTGGCAGATTTCACAAAATCTTGCCACGAGTGCCATTTGTCCTTCTCATTCCGGTACCACGTAGCTGCGGTTCCAGTGAGAAGTTCGGACAAGGACGGCAACACCTCGTCCTCGCTGAGGTTGGCGAGAATCCTACAGTCTTCGACTCTCGCAAGGAAGGCATCGATACTCTGGCTTTTGTCGCCAGAGAATCGGACTCCCCACTTACGAACCACCGCACCAACATCGCGCGGTGTCCCGGCCGATCTCGACGCTGATTGGCCGGACTCGTAAAAGTCCTTCAGATTAGGGTAGGGAGAGCTTGAACATGGAGGCTGTCTCGGTCTCCGTGTGTCACCCCTCCCCCAAGCTCCTCCAGCATCTGCATGAGGTGCTTGAGACCCCTCAGGCTCTACCTGCACGTGTTGTGGTCTGATGTCCGTCTCGTCCAGGGTGTAACACGTATAGGTGTCCTGGAACTGGACATGTTGGGTTGGCTCTCGGGTTTTGTTTGTGCTGGAAGCTTGTGCACCGCTTGGCAAGTCCAACTTGCTGTTGACGGTGTGCATCTGTACTTCCAGCTCCTTAACCCGTTCCGTCAAGGTGGATAACCTACTTACTTGCTCCGCTAACATCGAAGCAAAATCCTTTGGTATCTCGAACTGAGCGCCAGTATGGGATACCAAAGTTATCCATTCTTCCTTGTCGGTTTCTCGGTCGGAGGTGTCCGACTGCCCATCTTCCTCTCGCTCGTCCGTATCTTCTACTTCTAGAGCGAGAGTCCTCTGTAGCACCTCTACTACATCTGGGTCAGAATCCGGGTCCGGAATCTCCGGATTCTGGGCAACCATGGACTTAAACCAATCTGTCCTCCGCCTGTTCCGCCTGACACGATCCTCATTTGAGTTTGTGTCGGCTGCGAACTCTTGAGCCGTATAATTGCCCAACAGCCACTGTTGGAGTCGTTCGGCTTTTTTATATACAGAGCCGTCTGTACACATCTCTAACGACTCCAAGTGCGCCTGGATCTGTTCGCTGGATTGCGTACCAATCCACTGATCGACTTGCGTGGTCATCGATTCCGCCATTTTAATTTTAACAAAATTACCGCTACGATTATTTACACAAAAAAAACTCTGAGTCGCTTTTCGCTTTACCTGTGCAAGGTATGCTTTTCTTCAAATTATTAGGTGGCTTTAAATAATAAAATTATTGGGCCACTAAGTTGAAGAATGAATTCTTTTCCCTTTATAATTACAAGAAGAAAAATTAAGCACACCTACTTGAAATTTGCTTTCCTGCCTAATATAAAAAACTAAGTTAAAGAATTATATTTTTGACTATTAATTTTACAAACAAATCGGGAGAAAAAAAAAATTAACTATGTTACACGCGGGATTAATTTAATTTATTATAAAACAAATAAACATACAATATTAAACGTAAAAAGAAATTTTACGAATTGTTAATAAATTAAATCAAAAACAAGAAAAAATTTGTTTAAATCCGACTAAATACGAAAAAATCGAATTTATTCCGGCTCCCGGTCACCAACGCACGCTGAATATATTATAAAATAAATAAATAAATAATTGAATAAATAGATAAATAAATATAAATATATTCCTAAACAACTAAATGTGTACGCCGCTGTGACCTCTTACAATCGCAATGTTACAAAAAAATAATAATACAATTTTTATTGTAACGCGAGAGCCGGTCCGCGTTGTCAAAAATATAAATTTAACAAGCAAACTTCAAAACAGAAAAATTTTTACCCTTGCACAGGTGTTACAATTTTTTATTAAGTCGGAAAACTAAATAACGCCGATTTTCCGACTAACCTACTCGAAATTAGGGACTCGGTATGTAAATTGCGGACCTCAAGGCGAATCGATCTATATTTCAATTTTAAAATTCAAATTTACTATTATTTACGTGTAATTAATTAAAAAATTATTATTACCGACCTCGGATTTCTTTCAACCAAACTAACCAACAATAAAAGAAAATCCGGTTCAAACTTATAAATTATTGTCTAAATACAATAATTTAAAGGTTAGAATTAATCGCGAACCGATTAATCTAACTGCCGGTAATAACAAATATACTAATTAACGTAACTAGTATATAATAGAAAATTACACGTAAAATCCACACGTACTTGAAAAAATTAAATTTAAAATAAATTGATAACAACAAAAATCAATTAAATTAAATTAGATTCACTACCGTTTATAATAAAATCCTATTTTATAAGGGCACCTATATAAGCACAGCTCGTATCACAAAAACACGCAATTTAAAAATTTACGTTGTGCGCCTCGTAGGCGCAATTTGGAAATTAACGTTGGGCGTAAAATAACCCAATCTATTAATTTACGTTGGGCGCCATGTAACAGTTTGGTTGCCGCGCGGATGTTTATTTTAATATCGCGGCTGCTCAGCGGTACGGTTAAACTTACCGTATTTAAATAAACATATTTTTCTCGCGATGCGGCGACGGTTACCTGTCCGTTCTACCAAATCTGTTAAATGTTAATCTGAAACCGAGTTACTGTTTCAGATAACAACCAGGTAAAATTCAAATCTGAAATTGACCGCGAAACAGGGATATCGCGTCGAGCACTTGTCAACCAGAAATATACGAGCTCTTAGGATTACGGAAGGAATCGTACGTGGGTTAAATTCAATTAATCGAACACCGGATTGAATTTAAATAATAATATGAATTTATTGAAATAAATAAGCAAAGATAAATAATAAACAAAATATTTAATTGTCGCCGAGGTCTACGCTTTGAATTACAAGTCGGTAAACGGCCGACTTGTAGAGAGAGGGGAAGAAAATATCGCGAACTAAAATAATATATCCAGTCAACGGGACTGGTATAAAGAAACACGATTATTTACTAAGTGCGAATAAAAACACGATCGCGCGAAGTGGTACCACTTACTTTGTACGCTGCTGTAGTCGTTGGTAAACAACGACCAGCCGATCGGTTGCTTTCTCTCTCTCTCACTCTCGCTGCGGTGTCGGACGGATTGCCCGCTCGCCCGTGCACCGGGGTTGTGTGGCTGCAGGTAGATGCACGGTGTTGCACCACTCACTGCAAATGCAGGATCGGCCTGCAGTCAAAACGCACACAAACGCACGGCACAAATCACGGCACGGCGAAGCTGAACACGGGACGCGGGGGGATCACACCTGTCACGTCAGAAGGTGGCTATCACTCTATCCAGTGCGCGCGAATCTCCCCCTTACCTCTCTAATGAGGTGCGTGTGCGAATCTTTCGCGCGCGAAGTTGATCCCGCCCGTGTAGCCACGACGAACCGAGCCGAGCCGAATCTCGCCGGCTCGAACCGATGCGAACATTATGATACTGTTCGCTCGTGTTGCTCGAATTCGTCAAACGGTGAGGTAAACAGTACCTTACCGTTACAATTGATATAATTTTACCAAAATATCAAATTTTATTATTTACACCATTAAATGATTAAATACATTAGCATTATTCGAAAATATATTTATCAGCCTTCATATAACCATAATAACCATAAAGATACCCTTAAAGAGGATGTGAAATACAAATATCATCCCTCATTTGAATAACATCCAGTTGAATCTTCTAATTGTTGCATAATTCAATGTGCAATTATTTTTTGTGTAGTTACAAGGTTCTGATTACTTCTTGTAAGTCACCGTTTGTAATCATACCCTGTCACGATCGTTACATAATTACTTTAAAACTAGATATACTATTTATGCACATATATTTCACAATGTTTTCTAAATAAATGTTTAAGGCGCACTTTTATGAAGAATAAAATGTTTTGTATTATCACATTCTCTTGAATTTCTATTTTATGGATGATGAAATGGAAAAATTAAATTTCACAAAATGAGAGACATTAATTTACATCTCTATTAAATTGAGTTATGCAATAATACAAAGATCATCCATAAAAAATATGTGTTGTTCATTATAATATTAATAATGATTTTTTATTTTCTTTAAATGCAGAACAAAATTTCTAAAACCTGCATTATTTTGCCAACATCATTGAAATGTCGAGGGACTGTGCATTTCAAGTTATTTAGTAGCTTTTTATATTTAAGGACATGTCAGACTCAGAAAACGGAAAATATTTTTTTATAAATAAACAAAAGAATAAATTTTTGAAAAAATTCTGATGTCAGGCTCTCTAAACAATATACCCAAATTTTAACATCGATAATTTAATTAGCATGATTGGGTTGAAAGTTTATGCCTGTTTTGATTAATAGTAACCAACAAAGATTGTTTATTCACTTATTAATAAAACAATTATTTTTTCTTTAAAAATCAAAACATCAGGCACTCTCTTATGTTTAAGCTATCCATATGAATTTTTTAAAAAATTTTAATTCATTATCTCTATAATTTGGGTATGACAACTCCTTGACACATAGTAGTGTTTTCTGCGTAATTGAAAATATGTTTTTTTTCTGTACTAATTAAGGAATCACACAATAGTAATCAAATTTATTATTAAAAGTTCTTTGATCGATAAAACAAATTTTTCATTGTAATTTTGTTGTAATTATTTTTACCAAATTATTCTCAAGTACATTGTATTTAAATGTAAAATATAAAATATCAATCTTTCTATATTTATAATAATTAGAATAATTTTAAAATGATATTTGATTCGTGAAAATAAGCAACTAAATTATTTTAAATAGCAAATCCACGCCATTCAATGATGTGGGAAGCTAGGAAAGGATGATTTCGACGTTCAATAATAAATAATATATTGAACGATCTAAATCGGACGTTTTCTAGCGTTTATGTACTCGGCGTAGGTCTTCCAGTGGTTGTCCCTACGTCACGGGGATTCGGGCCCCCGGGTAAATGCGAGTACTTTCATGGTATTGTGGGACCAAGCGAGTTCTGGTAGAGTAAAATGAAATTATGAAAATAAGTGAATACATTTCGATACGTTTTTCGTAAATGTATATTTATTTTGTAATTTTGTTTTCAATTTCTTTTTTGTTTCTTTTTTTTATTTCACTTTTCACTTTTTAGAGGCATGTGCTTTTTTGATTGTCTTAATTCTTTATTTCATCTTTTTTTTTCTATTTTTTTATTTGACACGGAGATCCGTAAAACCCATTGAGGATACATTATGGAAAGAAAAGATAAATGTGTACATTATATCATTCCGGTAGTTATTTGTGCACTATTTACACTTTGCTTATAATCCATTTTGTATAGTAGCTTGAGTTTCTTTGAATTAGATGACATTTAATACATGGTATGTGCAAATATAAACGTCTTGCCGTAAGTATTCTTTGAATTTTCGATGAGCGTTATTTAATTAAAAATACTAGTTGTGACGTGCAGTTAAATTTAAAAAATCAGATTAATTTAAATACTTGATATGCGCAATTATAAATGTTCTTCAGTATATCATTTAATTAGAAATAGTAGTTGTGATGTATAATCTATTTCGAAAAGTGAATTTATTTCATTGCTGTAAAAGAATACGGACATGTAATTCAAATACCGAAAACTCAATGCTCGAGCTCAATGGGCTTGTCAGTATATTAAATTCCTATCTTTATACGATTTGCCTATAAATTTGTAGCCTGGCGAAGAGGGTGCCGGAGGTCAACAGCCACAAGCCGGACAAGCAACAGGCCAACAGAGGCCTCCTTCATTCTACCTGACACCTCAGCAACTGCAAATGTTGCAGTTTCTACAACAGAATCACGGTAGTTTAACGCCTCAGCAACAGGGATTACTTGGACAGCTTCAACATCAGTACAGAGCAATGCAACAGCATCAACAGCAACTTAGGTTGCAACAGCAACAGGCAGCGCAGAGGGGTCTTAGGCCTGGTCAGCCTGGTTATCCAATGGGTTATGCACCAGCTCATGGTCAACCTGGAGTTATTAAAAATTACGGATTGCCTCAGCAACCGGTTAGTATTTTGTTTTTAATCTGTTTCAAAATATTTTGTGAAAAAATAATTGTTAACTATCAAAGTTGTAAACTATAAAAGTTGTTTGTGATGCAAAATTATTTTAATTTAAAATATAATGCACAATAGGTTATTAATAAAAACGTTAAATTTCACAGCAAAGTGGCACGGTCGCCCTGCAAACTGGCTTTTCGGATTCGAACGTCGGTTACAATGCTGCAGCAACCGGGAATTGCCAAGCCGCGGGAATGCCCTACAAGTCAGCTTCGGATACGGGATACCGAGGACAACCTCAGCAACAAACTGGTCAATTCCAGCAGTATCAAGCCTCGGGTCAATACGCAGCTCAGGGATACACTCAAATCTCATCGACGACGAGTTGCTATCCAGAAGGTTCCTCTGGTAATAATCCAGTTGCACCAGCTACAGGTGCAAACAAGGATGCAGCTCTTGGTGTCACCGATCAAGAGTTACAGGCTCTTCTCTCCCAAAAGGACATTGCAACTTCGTTGGCCGAAGATTTGCTCAAACATTTTGGCTCGGACGATTTAGACGTTAAAGAGGAGTCACAATCAATTGTAAACAATGGTACTCATAGCTCAGGTCCATTTTCTCCTTCGAATATTGACGGGGAAACCGAGAAAGTCAAAGAAGTCAAGGTGATTAGAATACATTTTCATTTTACTAATAATTTAATTGTTACAGTGTAAGATAAAATTGTCGTTATTTAAAATTTCAGACCGAGAAAACGACGGATCATCCGTGTTCGAATTCCGTAAAGACCGAAACGAAATCAGCGGTAGAGACGATTAAATGCGAAGCGACTTCGAGTACGAATAAGGTTGACTCGTCGTTACTACGATGCGAGCCGGTATTGAGGCTCGAACGACTTTGCGAAACGTATACCGAGCCGGAGTTCAATATTGAAATGGAATCGAGACAGATCGTTGATCTATGTAGGAATCGAGGTCTCAAAGGGGTACCTAATTGTTCGATATTGAATGACCGATCACCACCACCCGCCCCGCCTGATCCACCGAGTCAACGACTTACGAAGGAGCAACTTTTGCCACCTACACCTAGTGTATTTCTGGAAAATAAAAAAGACGTTTTCAGTCCGATTTTACAAGAGTTCTGTCTGAAGCATCCCATTGCTGTCGTCAGAGGTACTAGTCGCATAATTATTTACTTTAAAAAAGTTTATAGCTAATCTGTTCATGTCTTGAAAGTTACATACATGTTTTTTAATTAAAATAAAAAAATTTTGTTTTGTATGCAACGTTGTGGTTGCAAAATTTGCCAACCTCTTTAGACTTTTTCATCTATGACTAACGTACAATAGTACAATAAGATTATTCTAAGATAAGTAAGTATGAAGCGATTAGTGAATTTCGCCAAAAACGTTGCATACAATGTAAAAAATGGTGTTTAATTAAAAAGAGAAACATACTTGGTTCACGATAAATTAATACATTATCTTGTAATTTTATTTATTTTTAGAACGGAGAGTGAATAAAATGATTTGTCGATAACGATTGATAATGCATAATTAATCTTACATTTACACAGGTCTCGCTGCAGCACTGAAACTTGATCTTGGTCTTTTCTCGACGAAAACTTTGGTCGAAGCCAATCCGGATCACACTATTGAAGTTCGTACGCAACTTCAACAGACGAGCGATGAAAATTGGGATCCAGTTCAAGCACGTAAAGTTTGGGGATGCATTAGTCATCGTAGTCACACGACTATCGCAAAGTACGCGCAATATCAAGCATCCAGTTTTCAGGTATTGTTGTTTTACGTAATACTAAACTTTTTTATTTAATTTATTTATTATAATATATAAATATAATACACATAACTTACGACTTCCGTGTGGCGCATCCTGCCACGTTGCTCGCGCCAATTGTATTCGCATCTTTCACACGCATCTCAATACTCACTTGTAAATTATAGTTTGGTGTTCATTTATCATTAAATATCCTTTTGAGATTTACATATATTTTATTATTCTTTCGTGTGTACCTCCCTGATCCACAAGTTCAAGCAACGTGCTTCTAAATATCTAAAGCTTTTCAAACGTAAAACAACTAGACTTTATTCATAGTTATCTTGTGTTTGCTATAATACGAAAGTATTATATATTATACATATATATTAGAATATTATATATTAGAAATAATATAGTGTATATATATAAGAAAGAGTCGTACGAATTATAAGGCTGAAAAAATATTTACAGGAAAGCTTAAAAGAAGAGCGCGATAAAAGTCAAGGCATACACACGTCAACGACGTCAAATTTATCGGATAGCGATTCAAAGGACAGTACAGGCATCAATATCAAACGAAAGAAAAATATCTATGGACTACCAGGAAGATCAGGATCGAAGATGCTCAGATTTGGAACAAACGTGGATCTCTCAGATGAAAGGAAATGGAAAGCTCAACTACAAGAATTAATGAAGCTACCGGCTTTCGCGAGGGTTGTATCCGCTGGAAATATGCTTAGTCACGTTGGACATGTTATCTTAGGAATGAATACCGTTCAACTGTACATGAAGGTGAAGTATTTTATTTTTTTTTATTAAAATATTTTTCTTCACTGAGTGCAAACGTATTAATCATAATAATATAATTTCAATTTTAGGTACCTGGAAGCCGAACACCAGGACACCAAGAAAATAATAATTTCTGTTCGATAAATATTAACATTGGACCTGGAGACTGTGAATGGTTTGCAGTGCCCGATGCTTATTGGGGTGTCATACAATCACTTTGCGAACGTAACAATATAAATTACTTACATGGCAGTTGGTGGCCATCAATGGAAGACTTGTATGAGGAAAATGTTCCTGTCTACAGATTTTTACAAAGACCTGGTGACCTCGTTTGGGTCAATGCTGGTATGCTTATTTATATCAATTAAATTATTAAATATTTGTAGGCATATTTAAATAAACCAATCGAATGAGTCGAAGTGATGCAATTGCACTTAATAAGGCCGTGCAAGATTTTAAAAGTTACAATCAGATGTTGTAGCATCAACGTGATATTATAGTTTGAATATTAAAAAGTTAAAAAAAGTAACCATTTTACAATAACAATAATAAATCATTTTTCGCAGGCTGCGTACATTGGGTACAGGCTGTCGGCTGGTGCAATAATATCGCGTGGAATGTAGGACCATTGACAGCACGTCAATATCAGCTGGCGATAGAACGTTACGAGTGGAACAAACTTCAATCATTCAAATCAATCGTACCGATGGTTCATCTGTCTTGGAATCTCGCGAGGAACATTAAAGTTTCAGACAAGCGTCTATTCGAGCTTATAAAAAATTGTTTATTGAGGACGATGCGCCAATGCTGCCTCATACTCGAATTCGTCAAGTCTAAGGGGGTTGAAGTTCGATTTCATGGCAGAGGAAAGAACGAGGCATCGCATTATTGCGGACAATGCGAGGTAAGTTACCATTTTTGAAATATTCTACTAATTATTAGACAAAGAGTTCATCCAGATATTTTATAAACGTTCCCGTTCAATTTTATTTTTTTATTTTAAATAACACCTAGCTACTACAATCTATTTTCACTAGTAAAATTTATAAAATAGATTTTTATAATTTTATTAACTCATATGCTTAATTCGTAAGATTATTTTAAATTTGTAAATATAAATTCAGCACTCGATATTTGTCAAGTGAAACCAATTGCTGACAATCAATTAAATCTAATTTCAGATCGAAGTTTTTAACATCCTTTTCATTCGAGAACAAGAGAAACGCCACGTGGTTCACTGTATGGATTGTGCCCGTAAGCAATCACCATCCCTCGAAGGTTTCGTCTGCCTTGAGGAGTACAGGATGCGCGAACTCATGGATGTTTATGATAATTTCACTATTCACACGCCTCAACAACAACAGCAGCAACAGCAGCAACAACAGCAGCAACAACAACAGCAACAGCAGCAACAGCAACAGCAACAACAACAGCAGCTGCAACAACAAGTGCAACATCAACAAGTGCAACAACAACAGCAGCAAGTGCAACAACAGGTAGTACAGCAGCAACAACAGCAGCAGCAAATACTGCAACAATCGCAGCAGCAGTCGCAACAACAACAACAAATACAACCACATCAGCAACAACAACAACAACAACAGCAACAAATGCAACAAGTGACTCTATCACAAACTAGTTCCCAAATTTCCTGAGACGACGAGGAACACAGATACTTGGACTATCTTGGGTTGGATTGAATCCGACAGACAAGTACTGTGTCGCGCGGTGAAATGTGATAACGTGAATATTTCGAAATTCCCGCGCGGGTGCGAAGTTACCCCCACACGAGGAATCAATAGTTCTTTTTGTTTCGTAGTGTACAAAGGACAAGAGACTCATTTTTAGCTTAATTATCTTTCTCACTTTTCCCCCGTTGACCTGAAGGAACTGTGTCCTTTTGACGTGTGATAATTTTTTTATATGTATTTTTTCCACCCCCTGGTTGTTTATCTTTTAAATGTGATTTATGAGATAACGACGTTAATCATGAGTGTAGATTTTTTTCTCTTTTTGTAACAATCATGTTGTAGATTTATATCTTTTTTCTCTTTTATGTCATTCGGTGGTCACGAACGATAAAAGCAAATAAACGCCGAAGTTCGATCAAGGTTGCGCGTTCAACGTTAGGTATATTAAATGCTTTACAATGATTTTTCTCTTCATTCACTGCCAAATTAAGAGATGCGCTTCTTGTATATACAATTAATTAGCGGAACTCGAAAAAATATATATATATATACAAATATATAAATCAGTTCGAATGATCACTCAGGAACTTAAATATTCATCAGTAAACGGATTTAAAAACGTAATCAAAAATATTCGCGTACGTCTTTGTATTTTTCTTGATAAAAAAATTAAACAAATCACGATTTACATAATAATGGGCAAATATACTGTGATGTACGTGCAAGTACACATATTTGTAATATACTAAATGAAATTAAAACGCGAAAAAAAATATTGAAAGTTCACGTGAAAATTATGGTTCAATAATTTTATTCTTCTTGTTACATTTTTTTTATAATAAAAATGTTCAAGAAAATAACAATGATTGTACTTATAAAATCTAAACTTGTGCATGTTTCATTATTTTTTTTTCGCTCGTAGGTCTAGTATAAACGATCTTAAAATATTTGCTTAAGATTTTGTATACATAAAATTTCAATACAAATTACAGCGCATATAATAGGGCTTAAACATGCAATTTTTCTGAATTTACAATCGATGTTCTTGTACTTCGACTCAATAAAATTGAGGGTTAAGTACGTTGAAATTGAAGTTTAAAAAAAACAATTACTTTTGGGATCAGAACGATTTTTTTTTAAAATAAAATTTATGAATTAGTAATTATGAACGTCGATGAATTGCTATTGCATAAAATTTCATCTACCTCGAATGGATAAAAGGAATAAAGTTTAAAATCTATTAAGCTTCCTAAGATTTTCAGCGTATTCTACCCTCACGTGAAATAATGCGATGATAGGAAAATAAAAAAGTAAAGTAAATATTGTCGTGTAAACGTGTCAATTCGCTTAGGTTCGAGAAACAAAAATCTAACTAACCAAGAAAGCGTGCGTATTTTTGAAAAAGCTTATAGCTAGAAATGAAAAAAAAACAAAGTGTTGAGCGACTTCGAGAAGTTTACAAGTAGCGAAAAGAGAAAAAATGTGGCACACTTTTAGGGAGTACATTTTTTTTGTTAAAACCGACGTGCCCAATGATCTCAATCTCGCGCCAATATTGGCAGTCCGTCGGTGATGTAAATTCTGCCAATATTCATTTCCGAACTTTTTTTGCCAACTAGAATTTTAGCGTTCTCGCATAATACGAATGTAGAATTTAAAAAGATTTCACATGAAAAAGCAAGTTAAAGTAGTAGTTTATTAGGGAATCGGGGAAAAGTCGATGGAGCTTAGATAATGTAAAGAGAAGAGATTATAGTGAAAAATGAAACAAATGCGAATTAGAAAAAATTTGACTGGTATCGTACATGCGATTTAAGTATGTTTAGATTGAATTTTGATTCGCGTAGCAAAACATACTTTAAAATCATATTTCACTATGATATCTTATAGATAATATAAACGAGTGAGATTATAGTGAAAATTAAAAAAAAGCTACATTAGATAATAAAATTTGACTGCGGTATAATACATACGATAAAAGTGTGTAAAAATAAAGTTTTGTTTCGCGTAGCAAAACGTACTTTAAATTCATATTTCACTATGGTATCTTCTTTCATCGATTAATTGCTGGGTGTTCGAGTGTCTCAAATTCGACGTCCCGTTTACTTGCGATGACTCGATTTGTAGGCACGTTAGAAAATTAAATAAAACTCGTTAGATATATATACATATATATATATATATATATATGTATGTATGTATGTATATATAAAAATATATAAATATTATATTCAAAGCCGCCTTTCAACAAGTCAATTTTATCGCGATCATTCCAATTTGTCCGAGTGAATGAAATTCAGATCCAATCAACACTGTTGCAAGTGCTTCAAGATTTATTTGTAATATTTTTTTTATTGAAACCTATGTGACTGTGAGTATTAATCACATTTGTTTTATTACATATACAATGACGAGAAAACTAGATCTTTACACTAATTTATTTATACAAATGCTTTGTACATATATTGACCGATGAAATAAAACTTTATGCATTTGACTTTCATTCGAGGGCAATAAATGAATACGGTGATAAAACGTGAATTGAGAAAGTTAAGGCCGATTATTTTTTTTGTAAACGTTAGTTAAATGAAAAACTATACGGTAGATTTATTTCGCGAAATTTCACTTGTAAATACCGATGTTAATCATTATTTCCTTTTTATTTTTGCGCGCCTTTCCTACGCGAAAAGAAAATTTGTAAACGCATAGTTATTTATAATCGTAGTGTACTTACGAAGTCTCTGTATCACACACCAATTCCCTTTTTACACAAATGTAAGAGGAAAAAAAAGAAAATCATTCTCCGAAATCTCGTATTTTCGTAAAATCTGCGTAATGTCGTTCATGCCAGCGAAAAGAAAAACACATTGCATCTTTTTGTATTTCTACTAGAGTAAAGAAAATTTTAAGTGCACAGAAAATAACGTAGTAGAAGAAAACATTATATTTTACTGCATTTTTTTAGTAAATTGTTAGAAATTCTTTTTTAAACTAAAGCGAATCGTTTAGTTTGACTGGGTAGATAGTTATAAATTTTATTAAATCATGTATTTATTTACGTTGTTTTAACAAGTAATTTTTGAACGCGATAAACATTATGTATCGTGTACATACGTAAAAATTAAACGTATCGACTGGCTAGAATAAATTTACTTATTGCTTCATAACAATACCCGCAAATCGTACAAATGCAATAATATATTACAAAACGTAATATAAACATATATAAATTTTCGCTGGCCTGTAACAAACTATTGAATGACATTTTCGTGTCGCTCGAATATAAAATTAAAATTCGAACTCTGCGAAAAAGTTGAAAAATAAAATATGGCGTGAAAAGAAAACCTAGAATTATAACAGAAAAAAATCCTATTTTCGCTACAAGTAAAAGCGCGAAGACAAAAATATTAAATCGGCTACCATCGATCGATATTTTTGTAAAAGAGCGTCGGGATAATTTTTTCTACGAGAGCTGCAAAATTGTATTTTTACGTTCGAGGGTTTTTATTTTCGTTTTTTTATTACTCCAAAAGGCGTTCGCAAATTTTGTTTTCCAAGACGAGATAAATACAATAAGATACGCGCCAGATGCGAGAATGAAATAATAATGAAGAACGTTCACTGCCAAAATGTGATATGCCCACCTTTGTAGTTCGAAGCGTATGAGACAAAAATGCAAGTCTATTTGTATTGATCAATTTAAGGCACTGATGAATAAAGAAAACGCGATCGGTTATTGATTTTTATTTGCTAAAGAGAATGGCGATACTAAATTTTTCTTAAATCATGTTAACAAATATCAATTTACATAAATCTATACTTTATACGTATTTTTTCTTTTATGATTAAAATAATGATAGATTTTTTTTGTAATAATTATCGAGTAAGCCCGAATTATTTTGTAAAATAAAATCAATTATAAACAACTACAGTTACAAAATACACATTGATTTCTAAGAAATTATTTTTAATTATAAACTTATTTTTTAACGAAAATGTATTTCTTCGTCGGACGATTAATTGTTTTATTTATATTTTTTTATTGCAATTTTTTCACCGTTATCCATTGATTTTTTTTCTTGTTTTACGTACTTCAACAAAGTTTCTAAAAAAAATTAAATGCTTTTATATGGATCATCAAGTAACATTATTAAATTTTAAGATACAACGAAATCATTGAAATTCTAAATGAAATGAATGAGTATCGCTTAATTCTCGCTATACGGATGAGAAGCGAATGTTACAATGTATTTTGTAAACCTCGCGAAATCCATACAACTAAAAAAAAAACAAAAAATTTGCGAAAGCCGGGGAAACAATGCAAAATAATATGACAAAGAAAGACGTTATTTTTTGAACATGGTACAGCCGTATCGCAAGAAAAAATTGCGTAGTAAAAAAAAGTTAAAAAAATCAAGAAAATAAATGCTTCGGGACGTCCGCAGCGCTCTTCTATATGTATGTACTATGTTTACGTGTACAGTGCCTTTATAACTTAAACACTCACAATACATTCGAGAGGAAAATTGTGACGTTTTATCAGGATGCGATTTCGAAGGTGAAAAGTTTGTAAAAAAAAACTAACGTATAATTGTACATTTATTGTAAATGTGCATCTCAATGTTTGTATACGATTTGTTTAACTTTATAATAGCATCTTGAATTACATAAATTCATGTTTTTTTCAACGCTCTTGATTTGAACGAATTTTTATGTAGCAACTTATGATGTCGGCTTTTGCACTCTGTGCACTTCTTAGCCTTACAGTTATCGCGAGTGTGACCGATTTTCAAACATTTGAAACAAAGCCTATTTTTTTCACGAATTGCCAACGTTTATCCAAGCTTTCATTGCTTAATTTAGAGCAATGTTCCAAATCATGATCATTATTTTCACAAAAAACACAGGCATTTACCCAATTAATATTAGTTGCAATATGCTCCATTTCGGCGTTTATCGTTCCTTCGTTCTCTGAGAGAGAAAACACGAACTCCGCCGGTGCGTGTAATAATCCTACTTTTTCAGCCATTTCGGCTTCTTGAAATAAAAACGAGGCTAATTTTTCAAGATCTGTTTTATTCGATGTATCTGTTATCGCGTATCTGCTATAGTTAAATAAGGGGCAGCTGGAATATTTTCTCCGATTATTTTTATCTATTCGGGATTTTGCATGTAACCCGTTTGATTTAATGCACAAAGCGCATCAACTGCGTTCTTTAATTTAGTAGCAAGTTGCATAAAACTAATCTTTCTTGATTTTAAAGTAGGGAGATTTTTTAATTTGTTTATTATATTTTCCGCGACGGATTTGCTGCTACCAAAATGTAATTCTAATATTTTCATGATTGTATTAGCATCCCTACACGTAACCAATAAGGTGTCCACGGCCTCCCGTGGCTTCGCCCCGTAATGCTACGAATAACCGCGAAACGTTTTCCCGATCGCTAAATTTTCCTACTTCGGTAGAAAGTTCGTACAACTCCTTAAAGTGAAGCCACTCGAGGGGATTACCCGAAAATATGGGTAAATTACGTGAAGCTGCATGACGAATCGCGAATTGCGCACCGATATCATTTCGCCCTCCAACGTCGCGAACTGCAGATAATGTACTTTCTATGGCTGCACTTAAACGAGATAACGGGTCGATTTGCGAAGGATAGTTCGGGCGATTCGGCCTATTAAATAAATTATTATTTCTCATCCAATCCGTCGTATCCGAACACACTTCCGAGGTCTCACACACACATACACTCGGGAAAGGGGGGGGGGTCACGGTAATAATAAGGTAACTTACCGGTATATATTGAATTTCCAGTCCCCTCGCGCTTTCAAGTTCACTTACAGCGCTCTCAGTTAATATGGATACCCACGCGGTACTGAGTACATTCCCCAGAATAACCAATTTGGGGAAATCTACACTATAAAAACCCCCTTAATTGTCACGTTTGATACGCCTGCATTAAAGATCGCACTAACATAGGGAAGATGGTAAAGACATGTAATTATTACAAATTCTTTCAAAGCTACCGTTGGTGGGACTTTAAAAATAAGTCCTTTAGTCGCTGCGACCTCATACCTTCCTAATGATGCTACCCTATACGCTAATTTTCGCGCAGCCATATAGTGAGGTATGTACTTAATGTTGTTAACGTCATCATTGAAAATCCTTTTGCTCGCGGCTTTTATCTCGTTGCCTTCGTTGTTTCCCCGATTTTCGCTGCTTTCGGTTGCCATGTGGGATACCTAACCACCCCCGATTAGCTCCCTGTTTTCAGGGGCCTTCTTAAGCCTCGGATGGTAACAAGTACCCTCTTCTTAGCACTCTTGGCTACCCGATCATAACTTGTCGCAGGACAAGTCACATACAGTGAAAATCGCGTCCCCACTTCCCGGCTTTGAGGAAAAATGAAACAGCCCCACTTTCTCAGGGAGTATAACGATCATTAACGGGAAAAGGGTAAAGGTCGAAAAACAAGGTCACGCATTTTTCTCATTGGTCCCCTTCGAAAAAATTCTCCGAAATATGAAGATTTGTTATATGAAAACAATGAAACACTCGGCGATTTTCCACCTTTTACAATTTTAATCTTTACATTTAACTTATAAACTAAATCTTAAATTAAACCGAATACATATTTTTTTTAATTATAAACTAATTAATCAATTTATTTTTATCGATTACAAAAAGACTGTAAGTAGTTGTCAAAGATAGAAAATTCTTAAAAATGTTGAGTAGTAAATAAACTCCCTTGAAGTTCGAATAAGCAATAATGAAAGATTATACACCTTCGAAGTGCATCTTATGATCCTCGCGATTTCCTCTATAAAACCCTATCATGCGTCATACGTCTAATGAGTTTGTAACGATATATGTAGGACTATATAGTATAATTAGAATCATCATCGAGAATATTATTATATATTGTAAAACTGTACAGCGCGTGAGAGAAAAAAAAAGAAAGATTTTTTCGCCGGATAAACTATCACGACGATGTTGTAGGTAGCCCTATTATTATTATCATTTATAGATTCTTAATTACAGCGAATCATCATTACTGATTGATTGATAATATTGTGTTTACCATTATTAAAGTAATATACAGTTATGCTGAAATCACTCAATTCTGTGCTTTTTATTTATATTCCACTATCATGATTTTTTTTTCTTTTACATTCAAAGTAAGGGAAATAAATTCGAAGATTGTTTTCTAATTGTATTTTTATTTTATGCTATTATTTATTTAGTATTAATTACAATGGCATAATGATGTGAATTCTATACATTGTAGAATTGTACATTGAGAAATACATTTGTGAAAGATTAGTTTCGATGAGTTGGTTCATTGGTACATACTACTTCTACACAAAATGTTACGCATGCTACTAATATTTTAAAATTAATTAAAATTTTTCATAAACACCTATTTTTGAAGATATTTCTTATACATCTATATATATTTACAATTTGACATTTAAAATTGTTTTATAAACTATATTTTATAACTGCATGAAAAATTTCATTCATCACAATAAATTAGAAATTTTATTTAATCAAATTTGAAGAAAAGCTTTAAATACTTCTCCACAATATTAATTTTGGATAAAAATAAAAGTAAATCTTTTTTATATGGTGTATAAAGAAATTGTCTGAGATACAAATTTATAAGTTTTACCTTATTATTGTAATACCGTATAGGTACTTTTATATACACTAAATCACGTTTTGTCGGATATTGTCGGTAGGTGAACAAGCCACATTACCGACACCACATAATTATGATTATATATATATATATATATATATATATATATATATATATATATATATATACTGTGTGTATACATATATATATTATATACACATCCAATTGCTGGTTTTCGTTCAAGTATACCGAGATTTTATAGGTATTGTACGTGATGTTGAGGTTTAAAAGGTTTAGTGTTCAAAATATTTATATATAAGAATAATATAAACGTAAATGCGATTATATGAACAGATTCTATTTTTGTGTTTTTAATTTCTTCGGATTACAAAAATAAATTCAAGGAAAATACAAGGTTTTTAAAGTGTTTATGATTTCTATGCTGTACAGTAGAGATAAAACTATAAGTGTAAGTATTTGTATGAACTAGAATCTAAAACTTTATTTCAGAACTTTGAAATTACAAAATTATGTTTAGGTATCTACATGGAATTTTTAAAATTATCGGTTTCTGCATTGTTCTTTAATTAATATTTTGTTTATTGATGCCTATATGGTTGATGAAAACATAGCACAAATAGTTTAAATATTTATTCTTTTAGTGTAACACAGTAATAATTATTAAAATATATGTGAATCTAGATTTTAACATTTTTAATGTTACGTCATAACCTTTAAATCTAGTATATAATAATAATCACTTACATTTTTTTACTGAATGTACTGTAAGTATGTTTTTTTTTAACATACCATTAATTTGTTTTCTATTACCTAAAGTAATTTCACCAATATTTATAATAATTACACCTAGTAATTTAATTTCTAAAAAGATATTGTTGCTTCGATGAACCACAGCCCTTACAATGGCTCTACGCAAACTAAAAATTTTCACAATAATACAATTTCTAATTTCAAGGATAATTTAACTATATGTTTAAATATAATTTATAAACATTAGTAATATTTAAAAAAAAATTAAATTAACATTATGTTTTATTAATAATTTCTTATCGATAAGTAAATGTTGTAAAACTTCATTAGCATCAAAACCAAAATGTGTTCTTCTAATGAATTCGTTACATTATAATAATTTATAATATCAAGCAGAAATATTTGTACAAAGTTTCTAAAAGCTTATGTAAGAGCTACACCATAAAAATGTACTTTAATGTTGAAAAATATTAAAATATTTTAAGTACTATTGAGAATAATATTATTAGATTTTAATACCATTTAATAAAAATTAGCAAACTACTGCATCAAATTACTTTATATTTAGAACTTTTTGTTTATTATTAAACATCATTATCAACATTAAGGGGTTGGTATACTTAATTGTTACCGACCACATGGAAAATGTTATTTATTACATTCACTTAACAATATATAGTAGTGAAAATCAAAATTACATGATCAAATTACAAAAACACTAGATTATTCAATAATTTATCACTTTATACGAAGTTCCAAATGTATATCTCATCTACACCTTCAACAATATTTGCACTGAAAATATATGCAATTTCTGTAACTATCAGGTATTCCACCCCCTTTTAATTTTAAATATTTCCTAATTGAACACTTTTATATATTATATTTTTATTTTTTACAATGAAAGCAATATCTATTAACATAATTATATAGATAATCTAATAACATAATTATGAAATATCATACTTTGCTTAAAAATTATCAATAAATTGTTAGACTGAAATTTGTTAAATTGATTTAAATGAAATTTATTATATATATATATATATATGAGTTCAAACATTATTGTACAAAATTTATAAATTATCATTTTTAGTACTATTTATTTACTAAAAGTATTACATATTATTAAAACTAGACTTAACCTTATACTTCTAAATATACACTAACTCATGATATAATACGAATGAGGTTTTAGGTTCTATTGATTGTTATTGACCGATGTACCAATGTTTTAAAATTACAATTTTTTATGGCTGAATAAAAAATAAATAATCTTAAAAGATGGACAATGCACCTACAGGTAAATATTAAAATATTCAAATTAATGATATTTAGAAACAAATTTTAACAAAGTTATATCTAATTTTTTCTCCAGAATACAGTGATATTGTAACAGATTCAAGCATTGCAAAACTAGAAGTAAATGAACCTAAAAATTCAGGTTTGTTTTAAATGTAATTTTTAGAAAATGCAACTTTAGATAGGTATTTTATATGCATTATATTTTAGAGGATGAGGGTGACAACTTTAATGGATTTGATAATGTTACAAATAACATCAAAAATGATTCACAAACATGTTTCAAGCGAAGTACAAATTTATATTTTGTGATATCATAATAATTAAAATTTATACATTGTCTTATTAATTATATGTTGTAGATTTAAGAAAAAGAAAGTATGTAGAAGTAACTATCAAAGGATTACCAGAATCTGAAATTAAACGATTAGCCAAAAAGCAAAATAAAAAAAAAAAAAAGAAAAGATTAGAAAGTGACCCAGAAGCAGAAAAAATAATAAATGGATTGTTAAATGGTTTAACAAATGGTAAAATATTACATTCATTTTTTAGTTTTCTAAAAGATTTATTTGACTACATAAATTTTTATAAGATCTTTTGAGAAAACCTGTTCAATGAATAGCTTAAAAATTGTATACCTGTTTCAAACATGATTATGTTTTCATTCTATTAAGTAAAGTATACATAAAAAAAAATAGTTTTAAAATATTAATGTTTACTATAAGATATAAAAATACAAATATATTAATTGGTATTAAATAAAATGTACAATTAGATTTTGTAGATATATCCAAAGTAATGGTCAGACAATGCAAGCATTGTAACAAAGAAGAGGAAAATAAAAAATTGTATGTTAAATTATTGAGGTGCAAAGACTGTGATGAAAATATGGGATTTAAATGTTTAATATGCGAGGTGGTGAAGCACAACTTGGCTGGGTTTTATTCCCATATTGATTTACGACATTCAAGTATTGGAAAAAATTTGTCTGGTGAATCATTATTTATTATTTATTTATCACATAATTGTATGTGATCTCAGTTGTTTTATCTATAATTGATTAATGTAATGTTGCAGCTTATACATGCATGACAATTATGCATTGTGAAAAATGTGACACAAATTTTGAATTGCAATCATCAAATTTTCCAGTTAATTGTCCTGTTTGTAGCGATAAGCTTCTCTACGAGTGTGTTACATGTGATACTAGATACGAAACACATGCAGATATGATGTGCCACTTACAAGACAATAATTGCAAACTAAGATGTAAACCTCAATATCGTAAGATATTTTTATATTATTTAAATTTAATTATATATTGTATTTTCTCCATAAATATTCATGAAATTATAAAAAAAAATTATAAACAAGTTTTGACAATTCTATGCTAAAGCCAATATAAAAACCAATCAAAATTTTTCAGCTATAATAATTTGTTATAATTTAAATTTTAATCAATCCATTTACAGTATTTTTCTCTTTTTTGCATACATTAATTTGACATTTTTGTAAATAAAATATTCTTTACTTGAGCTTGAAAATTAAAATATAATAATTGTAGATATAGTTTAATTGCAACATATTTTTTTAATCAATTTTGAAACTTTGCAAATGCTTTTATTTTTTTTAATTGCCTTTGTTGTAAATTGCTTTGTAAACCAGTTCCTTAATTAAGTATGTACAAATTTTTTCAACATTTTCGTTGTAAATATAATTTTAATCTTTTACAAGAAATCTTATTTAAAATAAAACTTGCTTGCTTAAAACTGATAAAAATTTTAATGTAGGTAAATTTTAAGGAATTGGTTTTTACAGTGTGGCATATCCATTATATTGAATAATTTGAATCATGATCATCATATATCAACAAACCAAAAGAATTTATGCACAATCTACTATTCTATGTAGTTTTACAGTCATAAATATTAAACACTTATTATATAAAGAAGTAATTAGACACAATTACTGATTTTGTTTTAGCGGGTCTTTACATAAGTTTATACAAATTGTTTTGCCGCAAATGCAACAGATCATTTGTTATCTACTACTCAAGATTTAAGCATTCCTGTCACTTTTGCAAAGTCAACTTAGTATATCAATGCTCCTATTGTAATGACCTGTTTGACACATACAATAATACTATATATCATTTGAAACATTGTCTAAGGGATGGTAAACCAATCATTTGTTTAAGGTGTAAAAAGAAATTTTCCTCTTTTGAAAATTTGGAAAATCATCTTAAAATTTGTGAATTTGATAATAAAATGTATTATCGATGTCTATATTGCAATTTTAAAAGTAAATTCATTGATGAATATAACAAACACAAAAAATCTCAAGTTTGTAGATTATGTTACAAGTGTAAAAAATTATTAAAAAATGTTGCGTCACTGCGGACTCATTTGAGAAGATGTACTAGTGAAACTCGAAAGAAATCAAAATTCTTTTGCAATAAGTGCAACTATAATACTAAATCTAATGTTGTATTACAGAAGCATTACAGAAATAAACACTGAAATACATAATCATTAGATGTTATTTTGTAATTTTTTTCTATCATACTATTTGTTATTTGAAATTTATTTATCAATATGTAAAACTACAATAATCTTAGTATATACGTACCTGTAAATTTTTATTATTTGGTTGATAATCACTATAATTGTACATCAAACATTCTACTTTTATCTCATTACATTAAGCAAATGGAGAAATAATCTTTTATTTTTTATTTATTGTATAATTTTTAAGATACTTGTAAATTTGACGACTTGAATATTATTGCTATTAGATTTATTAGAGCTTTGAGAAAATATAATGAAAAATTTCACGCATTGTACAAGTTGCAACAAGATATTTAAAAATAAGAGAAAAATGAGTTATTCATGACACAGCTGTAATACATTTGTTTTGATATTGTGCTACTAAAACCATGTATCAAGTTAATTTGTATCATCAATATTATATACTATTAATATAATTTAATAAATTTATATAATTATATTAGAACATTAATTTTATTTCCATTACAACCATTAGATGTAATTTCTTGCGTTCTATTGATTAACAATTGATACTGCTGTAGTATTGATTTGTGTATTATAATTTTTAAATATTCTTTTGTTGTACAAAATAGTATTAACTTATTGATAGAATAGATAACAAATATTACTTAAAATCAGTATTCCTCTTCATCGTATTTACCCAGAATACCTGGGAAGATTGAATGTTTTTGCCCTTTATCTTTGTTCTTGTTGAGATTTTGTCCAAGACTTTGGCCAATTTTCCATCCAGCTTCCAAGACATCTTTACCAGCTCCAACAACTTTCTCACCAGCTTCTTTCACCGATTCAACAGCTTTCTTAACCGATTCCTTGTTGCTTTCGATAGCATCTTTGAAACCACCCAAGATACCACCTAGCCCACCGTGTCCACCCTGACAAACAAATTAAATGTTTTGAAAACTTAAAATTATTTCAGAATTTTCTACAATCTTGCAATGATATGCAGTATTAAAGTCTCATTTAAAGAAAAATAAGAATAAACATAGATAATTTAGGTGTTTAAATATTTTTATGACTCATGATAAATTTAAGTATAATTTCTTCTAAAAAAGCAAAAGGTATGTTAAAAGCAAAACTAAATCAAAAAAACTAAATATCTTTTAAAAATATATAAAATTAAAAAAATTTTCCAACAGGTGGCATAATACAAAAGATTAAAAACTGATAATATGGAAGATCCGATTAAAATAATAATATAAAAGATAAGTTTTACAAACCAAAAAGGAATGTAGTATGTAATATTCTAAACACTATTGAAATAATTAAAAATATATGTTTCCACAAATACCTTTTGTTCATCATCTGTGTACGGCTGCTTTGTCTGAATTAGAAAAAGAAGAATACTTTTACACAAATTAAAAAAAAAATGTTACGAGAGTAAATATGTTTGAAAAAACATCTTACAGTTTGTTTGCCCCAACCATGAATTTTGTCTTTCCATCCTCCAAGAATTCCACCAAGAATGCTACCGGGCTGTTTAATTAATATTACGTATGATTAAGTGCATAAACTATGTTTATAAAAATTATATTATCTAAATTCTCAACGTACATGGTAATCATCTTTAGGTTTCTTAGTTGTTGTTGGTTCCTGAAAAAAGTAAAAATGAAGTATGTTAACAAACGCATTTACCAGTAATGTATAATAATAAATTATCAACTCACTGGATAGTGTGGCTCGACTGGTTCTTTTGGCTGAAATGTATACATATATAAATATATAAAAAATTGATAATTTAGCAAAACATGAATTAATGAAAAATTCAAATAACCAATACCTGTTCAAAACCACCGTTTCCTGGAACCTATTAAAACAATATAAATAATGTAAAAAATAAATAAAAAGGAATTATTTATGAACCTACTGGAAAAATTGAGCATACAGTAAGGTTAGGAAAACTTAGAAAAAATTTAAAAATATTAGGGTGAAAAAAAATTATTATTAATTATCGATATTACGTGATGTCCGTTGTTCGGGCTCTCAGTAGTCTTAGCGTCAGGGTACTGAAAAAAATTTTTTCTTAATTAATTATATATGTTAAAGACACATACTTCAATAAATAAAAAAATAAAATTTACCTCTTGGAAACCACCGTTATCCGATACCTATATGAAAAGTAAAATAATCAAATAACGTTGAGAAATTGGATTATATTGTATAAAAACGATATTTATTCTCTCACGTGGTGTCCGTTGTTTGGATTTTCAGTTTGTACATCCGGGACCTGAAAATTAGAATAACAATTAATATGTTAACTGTAACAAAAAAGTATGTATAAAAAAATTAAATAAAAAAAAATTACTTCTTGGAAACCACCGTTGCTTGGTAGCTGGTTATGAAAAAGAAAAAATATATTTATAAATTTTAGATAAACGTCGATCGTTATGTGATAAATAAAAAAAAATCAATTCATACATCGTGTCCGTTTAATGGGCTATCGGTGTTGACTCCAGGGAACTAGAAAAAAAACCATTTTATTTATTAATTAATGAAATCGTCTAATTATACGTGTTATTTTAAAATATTAATAATAATAATGACCTCTTGGAAACCTCCGTTACCCGAATGCTATAACAGAAAATTTTTTTTTAGATCATACAATAATAATATCAGTATGTATTATTTCACTCTAAATAAACATTGGAAATCTGTAAATAAAAAATATAAAATCTAAATTTTATTAATAAATTTTAATTTCATTAATATTTTAAAAGAGAAACATTAATATTTAAAAAGATCAATCAATATAGGTTTCAATCTTTGAATGATTTAATCACATAAATTCCAAGTACAACAAAAACTGAAATAAAAAATTAAAAAATGTACTTTTTAATTTGAACAACGCATAAAAACTCGATCGATCTTCCGAAAAGATTTACTTAATTGTTTAATTTATAATTTTTTCCATAAAGTTCAAAGGCAAGAAATTCATCATTTCAGAACGTGGATTTCAAATTTTATCCAAAGTTAAAAATCAGTAATTTATCTATTTGGAAGATCGATCGGGTTTCTCTCTTTACTTATATTAAAGTTTGTCTTTTATAAACTTTCATTTACTTTTTACTTCCAGATTTCCAACTTTTCGGTTTATAAAGTGATACGTTATAATGGAAGAAATGAAAAAAAAAATAGGTTTACATGCGGTGTCCATCCAAACAGCAAGAAACGTTCTTAAAACGTTTTTATAACGGTTTATTTGAACGTTAAAACGTTTCAAAATAAAAGAAAAAAAACGTTCTGATATTAAGTACATAAGAATATCAAATTATCATAACATTTTAAAAACGTTTCATTTTCTTTTCATTTTAAAAAAATTTGTTATAGTATAATAATATAAAGTGTGAAACTTTATTTATACTGTACTAAAAAAAATTGATAATTACTCCTTGATCGAAACCGCCGTCCGACTGCAAAAGAAATATAAAATAATTATGAAATGTCAAAATAAATTTTGTGGGATATAAAATGAAAATATGTATTACATTGTGTCCGTTGTTGGGACTTTCCGTTTGAAATCCACCGTCGGAATCTGGAAGCTGCGCAACCATTAAAAAACATGTTTATCCAACATATATTTCCTGTTCTTATACAATATGTTAAAAAAAAAAAAGAAATTTAATCGATTACAATGACATGATCTTACTTGATGACCACCGATTTTCGAGTCGGTGTCTTCCGGTTCGGGAAACTGTAAACAACGAAGTTATGTTAAATATATGTGAAAATTTAAAAGAAAATTATTTTAGAAAAAATGCAGACGTTATACCTTGAATCCGGGTCGCTTAGGGATCGTAGGTGTTTCTTCGGGCTTCGGGAACTGTACATGTCAAACAGAAAGAAAAAAAATGACAAATGTCACTAGCTAATATAAAACAAACATTAAATTGACTGGACGTTACATACGCTTCTCCGTAATAAATAAAATAAACGTTATTTTACGTAATAATTTAAAATGTTTGATAATAATATGGTTCGAAGTAAAATGTATATGAATACCGCGAGGAAATATCTGATAGATATATATTTTTAACGAAAAATAAATGATAAAGATGCATTAAATGACTTCACGTCAACCGATCGGATCAAACTTTTAAAATTCGATTAATTTTGAGTGCAGCCTCAAAATATTTACCGCATTGCAGAAAACACATTTTTAGGCGATGAGCGTAATTTGTTAAAATTTGTTATTTTAATGTTAAAAAATGAGATTTTTTTATAATTAGCTATTTACTTCACTTTTTATAGGTAATTTTATGTCAATTATCTCTATTATATTAAAAGTACTGTATTTTAACAGTGAACATTGGTAAAAAGCTACTAAAAAAAATGATTAAAATGAGTAACAAGATATGTTTAGCAGCATACGAGCCAAATTAAGAATACGGGGAAAAAATTACGAAATTATATTTTTGGTTAATCATAAAATGTTTAAATCTCTACTCGGATCGCGATCGAGTTGTTTTGACGATCTATATACCTTGCTATATATTTAAAAAATGTACTACAATTTTTAAAAGATATCGTTATATGTCAAAATTAATAGATTCCGAGATAAATACTTAATTTATTAAAATTTACCGAAATTAAAATATAAATATTAAAAAACTATGTTCAACGCTTAAAAAGTTTGTTTCTCTATACTGTGTAAAATATTTCTAGCCTGTACCTAAAATTGAGTGTATTTTAACATTTGAATCCGAGCAGATGACGTAAATTCACCGATTACATATATATATGAAAAAAAACTTCTAAATTCAAATTAATTCCTGTCAATATATCTTGAATTTAGAACATCTGTTTGTTAAATGTTTTTGAAAATGATTTACTGTTTGCCCGAAAGCGTTCTTGTTTTCGGGATCGTAGAATGGCTGAAATGGAAAAATTAAGTTTGATGAGATGTTTCTTTAGTTACGTGAAGGTTATATATTAGGTAATAAAGTAAGTTATATTTACCCTCCATGGATCGCTGATCACTTTGTCTTCCTTCTCGTCCTAAGATAAAAAGATTTTATATTTTCATCAATTAATTATTAACGCATAATTGTAGAACTAGGAACATGCATTTAAAATTACCAAATATTAAAAAATCTTTTAGTTATAAAAGTTCTAAATAAGTATTCCATAACAGTAAAAATTGTATTAATTATAAAATAAGTTGTTACTTGAGAAATAATTTAAATTGTTTTGTTTCATAGATATATATACAGTAATGATATAATAACACGTCATAATTTTATATAAAAAAAGAAACAATGAAATTAATTAGAGATAAATATGTTATGTCAGATAATATATATGTATGTATATTTAGATTTTAACTGCATATTGTAATTCTGGTAAATAAATAAATAAAAATAGTATGCCGACGCAGACATTTTTTGGATAATTTAATTAATAATTTAATTTTATCTACTCTGACTGAGCTCTGTCTGACCTTACAACCGAATTTCGAAATGTGTCTCACCAGTTTTATAGGGATTATTTTTACCCTTGAACATATTATCCGATAATCTTTTTGGATATAACCGTAAAAATGATTTCTCATTAATATTTTAATGCTACCTATTCGAAAAACTATGTAAATTTTTTGCAGGGATGGAAAATTTCAACAGAGTATACCACGGGATTTGTCAAGGGTCAAAACTACCCCTTTAAAATTGTCAAACTGAACTTAGCAACCGATGGAACCACCAAAATTACCTATATAGAAACATACTTTTGATCTCGATTTTTTTTAATCCGCCCGGAAATATCGAGCGCCTAAAAATGTCCGCGTCGGCACTAATTAAGGTTATAAGTGATTAGTGATTATTTTATATTGATTGAATTATATTGACCGATATTTCAGATATACGTGTTTTTATGCTATTCTTGGCGAATGCGGAATGAAAATAGTAACGCGCATATATACATTCTTTAAATATAATATCGTATCGATTCTATTCAATAATAACTACTATACACACTCACATTAAATATATAGATTATTAGTAAAATTTTTCGTAATTTGCCTATATACACGGAGAGAAAAAAATAGCATTGATTACTTAATATACACGACTAGTAAGTAAGAAACGATGAAACAATTGTTGACTTACAACTTGTAATTCATAACGTACTGAATACTAAAATATCAAGTAACGAGTACTTTTTTTCTTTCTTTTTGCATCATGGTTCCCAATTACTTGACACGTATTAAGCAGGATAGTATATAATCATTGATATTTTTTTCTCTCCGTGTATATCGTAAAAAAGAGCATCAGAGTATAAAAAACTCCGGGTTTCTTCATACTTTTATAGTAGTAAACATTTCCTAAAGTTTGATAAAGATCCGTTTCCCGAAGGTACATGACACTCTTCTTGTTAGTGCAGTTAAGGGGATGGGATACTCAATATTTATCGACCGAGTCAATAAAGATGAAAAAATTATTCTGATTAAATAAATACAGCATGGCGAGGTTCCTTACGTTTTAAAGTATCCGTATGTATTTTTTCAGCTTTTCGATTTTAATATATATTTTAAATATAAGTTTTGGGTTGAACAGTGTAGATCCTTATAATTTGGATCCGACATTCCGTTAAGAGGATGCGATACTCAATATTTATCGACCGAGTCAATAGAGAAGGAAAAAAATATTCTGGTTAAATAAATGAAGGAAATTGTGCAAAATAAAGACATCATTGCCCTTTATTTAACTATTATCTATCACTGTGTGAAATTTCGAACAAAAATAAATGCGTTTAAAAAATATAAGAAAATTTAATTCTTTGTTTGCTTCCAATGTTGCAATTCTGATTTTCCTTTCAATGCCATTTTTTAACGCAACATTATTTTTGTTTGAAATTGTCACACAGTGATAGATAATAGTCAAAGGAAGGGCAATGATGTCTTTATTTTCCACAACTAGAATCATTTTTTATCTCTATTCGCTCGGTCGGTAACTACTGAGTATTCTGTCCTCTTAAGGGGGTGGTATACCCGGTGGGTTACCGACCGAGCAAAAAAAGACAATTATTGCATTTATTTAAAAAAATATGTAATTTAATGCAAAACCCAAATACAGAAGCACTAGGTAATAAAATAATAAGTAATTCTACGAAGTTCCAGGTCAATACGATAAAGACACCCTAAAAAATTTCTGCACCGAAAATGTACGATTATCTCTGATTTTTCGGTGCAGAAATTTTTTAGGGTGTCTTTATCGTATTGACCTGGAACTACGTAGAATTACTTATTATTTTATTACCTCCCTAGTAGAAATATGGCAATTTTAAATGGTTTGAGGTTAGAAATAGCCATGTTTTAGGTCATAACTAGCCATTTTCTATTAATCTTTTCGAAATGCCTTGTTTCTACTTTAAAAATCGTTTCCATTTCTACTAGGGCTAGTGCTTCTGTATTTGGGTTTTGCATTAAATTACATATTTTTTTAAATAAATGCAATAATTGTCTTTTTTTGCTCGGTCGGTAACCCACCGGGTATGCCACTTCCTTAAGGAGATGTGATACCCAAATTACAGGAACCTACCTCTAAAATCCCAAAAATTTAAAAAACTAATGGAATTAAAAATTTGAAAAAATTTACAGATAATATGTTGAAAGCAAATAGAATACCGTTACAGAGCGATTTTTTCAAAATAATTAATTTAAAATGAATTATATAGAAATAACCATTTTTTGGTTGGTAAAAATAGCTAAAAACAATGCTGCACGGCTGCTCAAAAATCTCGTTGATATATTCATAATAAAATTGGAAAAAATTCATAGACTATCTTTAATGTAAATACAACACCGTTACAGAGCGTTTCTTCGATAAAGTATACTGTTCGCTTAAGAAAAAATAAATAGTGATTCTGTTTTAATGCGGGTTTACATCTCCTTAACGGAATGTCGGAACCAAATTATAAGAATCTACTAAATCTAAACCCTTTTCAACCCAAAACTTATATTTCAAATATATATTAATAAAGTCAATAAATTTTTTTAACGATCTTGACGGTCAGTAAGATAAATAAATGTGTCCTTACGTTAAATAAAGTGATTTACTTATCTAATGCAGTGACCCTCAAGATCGTTAAAAAAAATGTTATCTACATACACATAACGAAGGATGTAAAAAATCAATGAAAATAAAAAAACTGAAAAAATTCATATGGATACTTTAAAACGTAAGGAATGCCGTACCGAGTGATTATTTATTTAAATAAAAAATACTTTTTTGTAATAATTGAATAAATACAAAATTGTCGTTGAGTTAAAAAGGTATAACCTAACATACATCGATTAGTGATTTAAAATTTTGAAAATATTTGAATATATTGTTCAAAGTATGCGTAAGGGTTTGTCGTAAAGGATATATTTTTGTTTATAACAACAAAATAGAAAATGCGTATTTTCTGAGTTCGACACCCTCTTATAAAATAGCAATAAGTATTAGAAAGTAAATACCTTGTCTCGCACTTCAGCACCTAATTTTTCACCGGGCTGCGTTGGGTTCTATAAAAGAAATGATTTTTTTTAATATTAATAATTTTAACATAAACAAATTTATTCTATCCAGTCAATTGAGTGCCTTACCTCCGGTCCAACGATGCTGATGCCGCCTTCGTTGAAATCGATGTCTACATTACCGAATGGCTATAAATTTATGTCATCGAAACGATAAATTAAATTAAATGTGGATATACGTTTTTATTGTTAATTCGAAAACTCAAAGTATTTGTAAATTAAAATTTAAACTCGTCAAACTTTCGAAAGAAGAAGGAAAGTAATATGCAATATGGATAAAAAAGAAGATGACACTCACCGAATCGATTTCAACTCCATCCTTATCATTTCCTTTTCGATTGTCATTCTATAAAGAAATGGTTGTCGTTTAATGAGCAAACGTATGATACGTATCAAATCCATTTAATCAACGTTATACTCACGGTGAATCCCGAATCATCAACTTCAACCAAACCCGCATCCGAACCCTATAAAAAATATTTGATTGAATGAATATACTTGATATTATACCTTAAAAAGAATTAAAAAAAAAATCTTATCGAAGAAAATGAACGCGTAATCTCTTACGCAATTCGATATAAATCTAAAAATAAATAAATATAAAATGGATTATTGGTATAGTTGTACCAGAACGAATGCACCGATCAGAAGACCGAGAAGGGCCGTTTTCGAAATCATCTCGACTCTGCCCTCTCGCAGAACTCGATGTTGATGTAACAATTAAAAAAAAACTGAACCGATTTCTATCTCGTAATCACTATTTATACACGAAATTCGTCCGAACGGGCAATTCGAAAATCGCAACTGTTTAAATATAAGACGCACAAGGCCATGGGATTGAATACATGTCTTGTCTACACTTTGTATGTATAAAGTACATTTCTTTTTTTTTTTCTTTCGATAGCATACAAAGAAAATGACTTGATTTAATTTTATAAAACTAAAATTCATATAAGAATAATTAGTACTTGGTCGCGTTGAACGAATGCTTTATGATAATTATGAATAATACCACTTACCTTTTAAAGCAATATAATTGGTAAATATTATTATTACAGGTACAGTTATTTACTTGTTTTGCATAATACATAAATATATCATAAATTAAAGGTATAGTCAAACTTTAATCTTTAATCTATTTACAGAAATCGTGTTTCTACATTATATCTTTCGTCAAGGTTTTTAAAAGTACTATTTCAATCGAAAAATCCGGCGGAACAATGAACTGGCTGTCGTTAAACATATTATATCTTTAACTTTTTTAACAACGGTGTACATGACATGCACTACGGACAGAAAAAATTTTCTTCGATAAAGATAATTTTTTTATAAGAAATACGTCCGGAATTTTGTTGATACAATATAATAATTTAGTTATATATTCTCTATAATGAAGTTGAACAAATCTTTATATGAACTTTATCTAAATTAAAATAAATGATATCTGTTAGTTTTAGAATACTTTTTTTGAACGTAAAAATTTTTACAATAAAAAACAAATTTAAAAAATTTATTCATCAGAGAATGCGAACCACCGCGATCTTTCGCTCCTAACTGACCAGGAGAGTGTCGCATCTCAGGGAAACGTATCTTGACCTAACTTTAGGATATGTTTAATATTATAAAAATATAAAAAAAACCCAGAGTTTTAGACTTTAACTCTCTTTTTTTAAGATGGATACAATTAAACACTGAAAAATCTCGTCAAAAATACTTCACTTTGATCAACTTATAATTTGGAAACAAATAAATATAGGCTCCCAAACGAATTAAGAAGAAAGCTGTGTTGGATCTAAAAAAAGAAGCTTAATTATCTTGATTTGGTAGAAAGTTATGAAAGAAAAACGAATTTAACGATATTTTGATGACTAGGATTTTAAATTAAAAAATTTGCTGATTTTTTAGGCTAAATTGTCTTCTTTTTTTTAATTTTCCATAACCTTCGATCAAATCAAGATATTTAAGCTTCTTTTTTTTAAATCTAGTCTACTCGATCTTAGTTTTCTTCTGAACATAAGTTTGAGTATCTATCTCTATTTGTTTTTGAGTTATAAGTTAATCAAAGTCAAGGACTTTTTTGGCGAAATTTTTCGTTATTTGCTTATATCTATCTTAAAAAAAGAGCGTTAGAGTCTAAAAATCTGGATTTCTTCATATTTTGATACTAATAAACATATACTAGATTTTGGTAAATATCCGTTTCCCGGAGATACGTGACATTCACATTGTGAGGTATTTTATTGTTTCTATCGTTACCTTAAATTTTGGTTTAGAGTCTGAAGCATGTTTCAATTGTTCTAACATAATGACAGAAACAATAAAATAGCTCAGGATTCGCAAACAAGTTGCTTTGGTACCAGAGTATATGCGTATAACAAGTAATTTAACGATCATTACTGTAAATCTGTTGGGTATAATAATGAAGAACAGTGTGAAATCGTAATTTGCAATATATAATAAGGCTCTTTTAAGTTATCTAATATAAAAATCACGGTTTCATACTATTCTTCGTTATTACTCAATGGAATCACACCAACGTTTAAAAGATTGCACTTATCACTGCATAATATAATATTGAGCGTTGGTGCGCTGAAAATTAAAATCTCTCAACTCTTAAGAAACTGTTAGATCTCACCTAGTCCTCTGGGTAATCAAACAAGAATAATTTTACAAAAATTACAAAAACTTTATTTTCCAAAATAAAAGAAATTAAAAATTACAGTCTTTAATGATGTAGAAAAAAATGATATAGTATCAATTAGGAACGTGTCCAACTTGATTAAGTACATTTTTTCCGAATTTCGGAATAACGAGGATAATGTCGAGTCCCGTTTGAGCAGTGTCTATCCCAGCTTGGAGTGCCAATCCACTTGCGCCAACGATCGAGTGTATTGTTTTCGAGATCGATTGAGTTTGCTCGTTCAAAGTCTGTTTGGTCGCTTGATTCAAATGACTTATAACGTTACCGAACGTTTCGCCGTTCAACGTTCTACCTCTTGCCTGTTCGTTCTCCAGAAGTTCTGGTTCTTCATTGCCCGGCTCGTAGGAATGTGGGTAGCTCTGAAAATTAATTTAAATATTTTATATATTCAGGTGATCATTGTTATTCATTGTTTCGAATCGATTAATTATTAGATTTTTTTATACATTCAAAATATGTATAAAAATAATACATTTTAAATTTTCATCAAAAAAAAATTTAATAGTATGTTGAATTGTGTAATATTAATTACATTCTAGCAATTGTTAAAATATAATAATGAAAAATGTGTACCTTACACATCATTGTTAATAATCTTGAAAGAGATTAAATAATGAAACAGTTATGTAAAAATAGGAAAGACTTTATATAAATAAATGTATCACGGAGAACAAATGACAATGCTGTTTAGTATTGGAGAGAGAGACTAGAAAAATGATAAAAATTACTGCTTTTTACAGGAAAATGTTACTACATATTTAATATATGTCTCGTAAATTTTTCTATAAAAAAATAGTAATTTTTATCATTTGTTAAGTCTCTCCATTATTAAACCACATTGTCATTTTTACTACAACATTTTTTCTTCGTGTATAAAAAATACTTCTTCGGCACTAATTGCATTAAAAAATTATGAATAAAAAAATCAACAGAAACGTTATAAAAAAAAATACATAACGAAAACGTAACAAAAAAGTTATTCTAAATACCTACTTCTTCGATAAGCAACACTATTATAAAAATTTTGAAAAACAAATCGATCTATAAATATGAAATTATAAAAAAAAATGAAAGAAAAGTTGTAATAAACAAATAATACAAATTAGTAGGAAACCGATAAAAAATAAGTTCCAAATAATTATACAGTGTCATCATACAAAATGAAACTTTTATCAATAATTATCATTTTAGTCTTAACCCACGGCACTGTGGCAATAAGTATTATTAATCAAAATTTAATTGTATTTTATTTATTCAAATTACTAATTATTTAAAAAATCTTGTATTAACAAAATAGGTATATATATAATGGACTTACCATGACTGAACAGCAAAGGAAGAGAAGAACAAATGCGTATTTCAGCATGTTGATATCTTTCTTTCTGCGACTTTTTTACCGGAGCAAAGCTGTGAGGTGTCTAATGAGTATTTCAAGAAAATTTAAAACTATTTATACCTGCTCTATGGATGACAATTAATATCGATTTAATGACTTTTATTTAGATTTCATTTTTCTCGTACGCAATCTAATAACGTTTTCGACCTAAATACTCGGGTGTATATATATAATTGTCGCGTTTAATTGTCTCGACGTATATTAAACAATGGATTTAGGTTAATTTTAATAATAGACGATTTCAATGTTTATTATTTTAAATAATTCTTTGTCGTTGCGTATTTCTGGATAATCTTTTAATGTTTGTAAAATAATCAACATTATTTTTCTGATTTCAAATTTTTTATGTAAGTATTTTAGTTCGAAAATTTTGCTTTTCTATTGTAATCGTGGAGAATAATTATTTCCTCGTCATATTATACAGGATTGCATCAGACTTTTCGATTTAAAACTATATGATTCTGTTAATATTTAAAACACGATAATATATATAGATTATATTATTATATTTTTATTATATTTATTGTTTTTTAATATTGTGTATTTATATTTTCAACAGTAAAGTATTATTGTATACCCTTGTGAATAAGTTAAGTGAATTTAATAAAATATTTTATTGTACAATCCTGTAAAATATTTGTGTAACACTATAATAAACATTTTGTAGTTTTAATCGCGTTATTTTTCTATTAAAATTATACTCGTTTTTAATAAATACAACTCTCTCGCTCGGATCTTATCTTTTGTTTCCTAAGTATATTGTAAGATTTTATTTAAAGAAGAGTTTAGTAATGAGTGAAAGTGAGGAATGTATAAATTAAGATGAAAAGAGAGTGGTAGAGTCAATAAAAAAAATTTGTTTTTTATACTTATATTAAAAGACTAGAATAATTTTCTGTACTTACATATATACATTAATAAAAAATTACGTTATTCAATTTTTCTTAATAATCTATAAGGTAATTTTATAATTACGTACGAAGGTACACATTTACTATTTTAACAGAATTAAAAGAAATCACTCGTTAGAAATTAGATATGACGATTTTCGAGTTTTAATCATTTCAAAAATTCAAATATTCTTCACTGCAATTATAAATTGTTAGTAAGTGTATAAAATACTTCGAAATGCTAAAATTTTACTTCTCAATCAAAAGTGTACAAATGAAAAAAAAATTAATAAATATAGTAAAACAGTTATTTGTACTACAAAGGAGAAAAATTTTACGGTATAGATTTGAATATAAAACTTTATGTCATTTTAAGTTATTTAACAACAATTGAAATAATTTTTCGAAATTAAGAGTTTACGGAATAATAAGTACAATTGAGAAAATCAAACATGACTTTACCCCCTTCCTAGAAAGAATTTCTTAGATGATCAAGGTGAAAATTAAAATAAAAACACATACGAATTTTATTAAACGTCTCAATTATTTATGTTTAAAACAAACATTAATACAATATATAATCAATGTGATTTTCCTTTTTTTTTAAATTAAAATTACATACTTTTTACGGAAGTATATAGACATGAAATTTAAAATTGTAGAGTTTATACGAATCAAATGTACATCAAAGTGAATAAATTAAAAACAATACATTGCGTTAACAAAAACAAAACGAAACATATATTTGATTATTTAAAAAACCATAAGTTAAGTGGGATTTTGAAAACAGGAAAAAAAATAGTATTACGAACGAGCGAGTGCGTTCCTTCCAAATCTCGGTATAATGAAGAAAAATTCAAGTCCATTTTTAAGGAGGTTTACGCCAGTTTCCACGGTTTTTTGACCCATGTCCTTAACGCTGTTGAGGGTACCTTGAACCGATGTTTCTTGTTGGTCGTAAGTCGACACGTAAGCGTTACCCAATCGATTGGCTACCTCCCCAACTGCTTGTTGGACGAATTGTAGGGACTGAACAAAATTATTCGAGTCATTTTATTGGAAAATTATTATTTTTATAAATTGACATTTCGTTTAACTTACTTGTTGAGGTACATTTTGCAATTGATCGGTAACGTCGGCTGGGACTGGCGATGCCTGCAGTCAGATATACAAATGTGAGCATATTGATTATTTTTTTTAATAAAGAAAAGGAATTTAATCAAAAAAACTATATTTTAAGGATAGAACAAATAATTTTAAATAATCGAAAACAATAAGAATTTTGTCAACAATTTTATAGTCAAAAATCGTATTTAACCGTAATTGAAAAAGCAAATAAAAATCGCACGTGGTAAGAATTATTAAAAAAAATGTATCTCTTTACTTATAAAAAACCAAAAGGTATGAGTGATTTAAGAGTCACTTTATCAAAATCCAAATTTAATGTTTACTTAAAATTTTGCAATAAACGTATATAGAAAGTAGAAACCATGTGAAGTGACTGATAGGTCTATATGTGTTAATTTAAATAAATAACATTAAAAGTTATTAGATATGAACTATGTTAGGTGTTATAACCAAATAAAATAAACACCTTTTCAAAAAATATTCGGAAATTATGACACGAGAACTGAATAAATAAATAAAAGCGTTACAGTATAATCAATTCACAGAGTCAAAAATAGATAAAAAATGAATATTTAAGTCGTTAATGAAATATCTGAAGAATTCATGAAATTTCATATTTAATTCGAATTCTTTTAATCTTTCTTATCAAACTCATAGAATATGAAGTTTGAATGTAAAGTTTCAATACGTTATCTAGTTTTTATTCTTAACGGGATGTCAGGCCCAAATTACAGGAATCTGCACCTTTCAACCCAAAAATTATATCTAAAATATTGCATTAAAAATGTGAAAAAATTCATACGGATAGCTGAAAATGTAAGGAAAAGCTTGACGTTTTGATTTTTTAATGAAAAAACATTTCTTAAATAATAATTGAGTAAACAATGTTTGGTCATTAATCAAAAAAAGGCATAAACTTTCAACCCAAACATCGTAATTAAATTATGCATTTAAAAACCTCGGAAAATTTGGGTATTTTATTTAAAACATGCCTAAGGGCATTGAGGGTTTATAAAAATATTTATTCATTTGTTTATAAAAAAAAATTCCAAAATGACCATTTTCTGGGTCCGACATCCCCTTTACTTATCCAATTTTAACTATTTGATTGAATATTATAAACGCTAAATGAATTATTCAAATAATTAAATTTATCTCGTCCCGCTTAAAAATATGAACAAAAATAATAAATCTATAAAAATAGTAAACTCTCTCTTAAAAATCGGACAATACATACCTGAACGAAAGCGCATCCAGCGAGTAGAAGAACAAAAATTTTGGCAATCATGTTTATAAATGTATATATATATATATATAAACACTCGCACAATAACGAACTTTCGGAAGACGAGCGGAAAACCCTTCTCTAATCACAACGATATCCTCAATAATACATATTTCAACCGGTTCTCACTCTATATATACTTAATCGAGAATTCCACCAAAAAATACATATATAACCCGATGATTAAATCACCTTTTGTTTAATTTACTAATTTCTTTACGATTCACGGTGAGATATATAGGTTGACTCTTCTATGTCAACTTTTATATATTAGTCGGCGATAAAAAAAATTGCGCAAATAGTAATATACATATATACCACGCACAATATATATATATATATATAGATCGTAAAAAAAAATAAAATTTATATACGATTATCTCAATGAAATACCATCTCGCTACAGGTTAGCGATAAGGTGAAGCTGCAGAAATTTCGTACATACATGTGTACAAGATATATATAGATGTATATACACACCGGATAAGGATTCCGAATTCTTCAGAGCTTAGTCAATCTCTTCTTTTGTTTTACGATTCCCCGGGTTTTTCTTTTATTTGAGCTTGCGAATATACGTCACATTTCTTCTTTTTTTTTTATTATTATTGTACGCTAGATTTTGTTTGTAATGATTACGTATATGTTATGTGGGTATACGTATAATACTAATCGAAGGATTTCGTTAAGTGTGTCATGATAATTTATTTAATATTTGATCTTACCTGCTTTTTTTTTATATTATATATTTAATTTATTATTTTTTCCTTTCAATTATCTTGGTCGAATTTCAATAATTTAGTTTTCTCTATTCAATCGAGCTGTTAAGGTTTTTTCGCAAGGTTTATTATATTTATATATTTTTTTTTTTTAATTTTTAGTTTATTACATACTTTTGATTATGTATAAAATTGTCATTGGAAACGCGTATTCAAATTATTATTTCATTAACTGTAAATGAAAAAAATCTAGTTTAATTGAATATAGACATGGTACTTACAACAAGTAAAACCAAGGATAATAATTGCAAACAAAAATATACGAATAAGTTCAAAAAAATTGGAAGAAAATTCGATTTTAATTTTTTGTCAGATAATAATCCCTTTCTTGATTATGCAAAATTTTCATTTGAAATTCACTTCAGGTGAATATTAAAATAAAGATCGATCATGTCCTGGACCCTGATTCTTAGGTGATAAACTCACTATTAAACTATGGTATATCGACGATTCTTATGACGATAAAGTAATTTTATCGCGTAAGAATAAGGCCTCTGTTTATTCGTTTGATCAATAATCATTAATTGCAACACCCCTTCAATTACTATGAATTTTTTACATCAATTATATCCATATACGTTTTGACTTATATATTTTAACTTATATATTTTACCTTGAAAAGGGACGTTTTTATTTATTTTTTAATTACAACAATGTGTTGACTTTTGCCAAAAAATCTCTCTGTAACGCTCTTCTACTTGCTTTGAATAGTACATACGTTTTTTTTCAAAATGTGTATGATCGAGATTTTTGCGTAGCCACAAGGATCATTTTTTCACTTAATCATTACCGAGAATAAGTGGTTATTAATTTTTAATTAATTTAAAATCAATAATTTCAAAAAAATCTCTGTCAGTTTCTTCTATATTGCTTAAGCGTCATGTATTAATTTTTCCAGATTTTTATTACGATAATTGCAAAAAATTTTTGAGTATTTAAAAATAGATCCCTATTTTGTCTGTCACATCTCCTGCAAACGATATAAGTTCAAATTAATTTTTTCTTTTCGACTCAACAACTTTATTTTCATTGGTTTTTAATCTTACTATAATAATCGTATAAGAACGTTTTGCACAATTTCGAATACTTAAGTGCGTACGTAGCGAAAATAGTAAAAATTCAGTGAAATAAAATACAAAACTACGGAAAAACTAAAAAAAAGAAATTCAAAATTACAACGATCTGTACACATTTTTATATTTTTTATTACGATGATTTTTCTTCTTCCGATATTTTTTAAAAAGTAACTTAATAATTTAATTTCATTGAATATAAAATACAAAACTACACAATTCGAATTGCTTAAATAAAAAAGAAGAATTTACAGAATAGTAACATAAAATGTGTAAAACCAAACGAAAATTCATTATTTATTAAAAAAAAGCTCAAAATTACGTATATACTAATCCGCAAAATTTTGTATCTCCTTAAATTTTCGTCCTCGAACGAGGATATATACATTTAAATCATCAATTTCGAATAAAAAATAATAATTCTCTACTATAGAAACTATTACAGTATTTCGCGTAATCCCGCGTTTATTTAATTAATTACATACGTGTACGCATATATACGACGTGTAATAACAAAACGACGTACTACTATCAACGTTTTATAACGTGCAGTAAATCATATCGAACATGTATATAATAATAATTTACACGAGCTTTTGCTTTGAGAAAAGAGAGAGAGAGAGAAAAAAAAGAGTCAAGGAAACAGTTTATTTTTTGTTTGCGTATAAAACGTCACGTTGATATAACATAGTTGAAACAATAAATACGATCGGTGACCAAGTTTCCACATTGATTGTACACATATTATAGAAAATGTTGCTATCTACCGATACCCGGTATACCCGGTAAGAAAGTTGGTAATTTTGGTAAAAATGGTATCGGTGGAAATCCAGCGCTGAATATTTTCTTCCCACCGTTGGCTATGTCGGTCAACCCGCCTCTCTGAAATATTTCATTCGTTCATTATTTTCGTTCGTTTCTTTCGTTTTAATATTCATTACAGTCGTTTAAATTTTTTAGGGAATTCGTTCCGTCAGGAGCTAATCTTTTGCGTAAAAAAGCACGTTGTCGTCGAAATATATTCTTATTATTTAAATAGTTTATATACTAAAGGAGAAAAAAAATCCTACATCAATTTTATATATCTATTTGATCGAACAAAGCTATTGATAGAGGTATAACAAAAGGAAAACAAATTTTCACCAAATCTATATACGTATTCTGTGATAATATTGTTTCTACATCAACATGTAAATGTCGTGCAATAAAACAACGTAAATAAACCCAAAGAAAGTAATATTAATCTTTATACCAAAATTATCTTTAAAATTATGAAATTAACGTCTACAGTTTTCAAAAGTTTAAAATTTACGTTTTAATCTTGAAAAAAGTGTAAATGCTTTTAATTAATCTTGATATCATGTATAAATTACAATATTTACATTTTACAAATAATAAAATTTTATATATTTATAAAATATGTATTATAATCTTGTATAAAGGTTTCTTTGAATGTTTTTTTTTTGATAAAGAAGATTTCTATAATTAAAATCCGTTGTACCTCCAAAACTGATAAATTTATTTCATTCCGAAAAATATTAATTATATATAAATTGATAAAATATATTAAATCATTTTATTCTATTGAATTTACGTTACATGTTGAAAAATATAAAAAGTAATACAAAGTATAATTGGTTAAAACCAAGGTTCCCCTATAGTCTTAAATGGATAAATATACGAGTTAACATTGGAATTATTATTCATTATAAAAAAAAAAGTATAAAATTCAGTAACTATAGTTTTGACGACATTGGCACTTTACAATCATTCGGTCATTTCGTAGAGAATAAACGTTATATGTTACATTTTGACCAAATATTATTAACGTAAAGTTTCTTTTAAATATTTAAATAGAACAATTAAAAAATACATACAATTTTTTGAAAAAATCCATCGCCATCGGTAGATTCCGATTCACCTTGTTTCTAAAATTTCGAGAAAAGATAATTAGTATAAATATTTCAATTAGACGTTGTATTAACAATTCAATAAAATATCATATAGATAAACATACCCCTGTAAGTCCTTTGATCAAGTTATCTAGTTGAGGTCGAGCCTATAGAAAATAATATATATATATTTATAATTTTTTTTTTCATTTATTTATTTAAAAGTCGCACGCCTCAAAAGAGTATTAGCGATTACAGTAATATTGAGTTACATTGGTAGGTACAATAATTATTTACAGATTGTTATTTAATAGAAACTTATATCCGTATAATATTTTACATTATCAGTAAACATAAACATATTTATAATTATTCGTTAAAAAATTGAATTTTAAAAAATGCGTTTCTATTTTTTTTTCTAACATTACGCAGTCGAATGTCGATACAATCGTTTGACATCGTTTATTATATAAAGAAATTTTGAGATTTAACGGTACATAATGAATATATAGTGATAATTAAGTGAATAACATATATAAAAATGACATTTGACGCGTAGTTGAAAAAATAATTAATCTGCTTTATACTCTAACGAAACGAGAAGACAAATTAATGCAATTAGAACATAGAATATAAAATAAAGACGTAAAACATTTTATTTTTACCTGCGCAAAGGTAACTCCGATGAGTAAAACGAGAGCCAACTTAAATATCATATTGCACGGGTAATAAAAATTGTACTTAATAAAAATGCAGATATTACTTTTCACACATTCGTATTTATATATATCCATACGATTAAATGTAGATTTTTGATAAACAATTTATAACGCCGTATTTCCCCTCTCGCTCTCTGAAAAGACAAAAAAATACAAGCATATACGTGATGTGAAAATATACGTCAAGCTTACTTTACAAACAATATATGGTTATTATACATATATTTTTTTTTGTTAACTTTCTTTTTATGTGCGAGCGCACAATGAACAAACATTTATTCTATATATATAATATGTTTTTAGTCAAATTAAAATAAGCGTGTATTTATTTATTTATTTATTTATTTTTTGCTCGATTACAAAAGTGTAATGAAAATTGTGTACCAGAGTCGTATAGGAGGAAAATAAAAAAATCGTTACACATCGTGATTATTTTGATAAAAATTTTACTGTATACGCTATTAGAAATGAATTAGTATACATTTTTTTAAAGTGTATTTTTTTTATTACAAGCGTTTAATTTGTATGTGTAAAAATTTTTTTTTTCGTTAAACTGCGAAAGCATATTGTAACGAGCGTTAAGTGTAATCTTTTTAGTTTTTTAAAGTGTAAATATATATATAGTTTTTTAAATTAAGTGTCAATTTTGAGTATATCGGTGTATAACCGCGTTCAAAATGTATTAGATTCTTTTCAATACAAATGTGTTATTTACACGGTTGTTTATTCTTACGTTATCCAAATACATAATGTGCAAACAAGTTGAATTTAAGAGGATATTTATACAACATTTGCGTTTACTTAATAAATAAACGTGCGCTTTATTTTTTCACATTTCTAAAAGAAACACGGTGGATTATGGCGAGCTCGTTGCACCTCAATTTCTTTGTCAAAAAAAAAAATAGTGTAAAACGCTGGATCGCGCATGATTGTTTGAAAGTAATAAAATTTTTCAGAATACGAGTTATTGGGATTAAATTATGCAGGGGGGAAAAAACACATAAAACGAGGCACGAATTTTCAACGCAAAAATCAGGATTAAATTACAGATTTAAAAAACTGAAAAAATTTGAGTATACTGTATAAGACATGCCTAAGGGCATATAAAATTTATTCTTTTGTTTATAAAAAAGTATTTAAAATGACCAAGTCCAACATCACCTAAAAAGTATCCGATTTTACATAGACTGATTTCTATACTAGACTTTGTTAATAATAAAAGTAACATGATCTGTAAAAGATAATATACTTATAAAATTTTAAATAACATTCAAATCTTTGATAATATTGCGCTCTACGTAAAACTATATAATATTATCAAAATATATCGTATTGATATATTAGAAAAATATCATTGCTTCTATAGAAAAATAGTTCAAATACATCATTTTCCTAAATTTGTGAGAATTTTGTAGAAATTAGGCCTAATTAAAATATTGTTCACGTTTTCTTGTAATCCATCAGAAGCATTCATAATAGAACAATATATAAAATTTAGCTTATTAGTAATTAATTGAACTATTTATTAGACCCCTGGTGTGAACCTCCAGGAAATATTAAAAATTTAAGAGAATATATAACATACGATTAATTCAATATATTTTCTTACATTATTTTATAATGAGCAAACCAATTTAAATAAATCACTTCTGATTATAGTCATACCAAAGTTCCTCAGTTTCATGACTCACGTTGTCAACAGTTTTATCAGATCGAAATGCATCTCATGATCTGCATCAATATAAATCAATATATTTATTTTACAAAAATTACTATATTTTTTTTACTTATCAGTCGATAATTCTAAGCGCAAGAAATTCGTATTATCGATTGGGTTTTAACATCACCTTATACAAGATTTTCTTTTAAATTTTCAATATTTCAATATTTAAAAACTATGATTTTTCATGAATTTTTTTAATCGTTTTCGCTACTTATTATTATTTAACTTGCGTCAATTTTCATCATGATATATACATTCGTATATTTCCTAATTTCTAGTTTCTAGGTAGCATCCACATTTTTATTATAAATTAAAATAATTTTGTTAAAATTTACTTGAAGAATGTTTATTGTTAAAATATATTTTTAAAAGTTATATAAATAATTTAATACAATTTAATATAATTTTTAAAAAACCAATATTTATTTAATACACTCAATTCTGTTAATTTTATAATTACAAATGTTCGATAAATTATAAGAATTATTAATTATGAGTATATTAAGATTATTATAATTATTAATAATTATATATAGCGCAAAGAAAAATTATTTATGTAGATTTTGTAATTATTTGCAAGCAAGATAAAAATTTAATTTTAACATTGTACGCAAAAAGACGATATACAAAAAACAAGGAAAATTACGTATATTCGCGTTAAATTGCATCTAAGGGTAACGGGAAATCATGAAAAAAATTCGTCTGCTATACGTTTAAAATTACTCATATAGTGTAAGAGAGGGGGTTCTCTGTGTTTACGAGCTAGGGAGAGAGAGAGAGAGAGACAGAGAGAGTATGTGTACATATTTTTGTTGATTATCTGTAAATACATTTTATTTATTGTACGATCATGTAAAGTAAAAAGAAAGGAAGATGGGTACAAAAACACTTACGGATATTCACAAAGATTTGAAACTTTTAATCACATCGATTTGTGGTTTTGAGGTAAAGATTTTTATTTATATACAAAGATAACCTATAAATTTGTAAATGTTATTCTATTTATTTCAAGGTTTTAGGTATATGCATCTCCTTCTTTATTCTATAAGACGTTTTCTTTTGCAGGAAGGTGAAGAAGGCTTTCAAATATGTGAGCGTTTTGCCTTGTCGCAGATAAAGTATCACAGGTACTTGTCTGTGAACAGTAATACAGTCAAGAAGGATATTGAAGAATTAACACAAAAGTTTCTCATACAAGGGAAATACCAAGTTGCCAAAGAGTTTCAAGAACTTGTTCAATCTTTTTTGACAAATTTCGATTTTGACAGACATCCGCAATATGATATACAATGGTCATTACTTTCGTTATTGTTAAATTTGGCTAATGAAACTAGTAAGTCAGAAGTGACTACTACTACCTCGCAATTGGGTCAGGATCGCAGTCAAAATGTTTCAGTTGCCGCTGACGAGGATAAATCCGAAGAGATAGACTGGGCACAGTACATGAAAGAGGGTCAGCAAGAATTTTTTTGCGATTATAAAAGTGATAGTGATAGTGTAAGAACCTTTATTGGTTATACATTGTTTTAAAATTAATTCTAAATTAATGTATGGAATTTGCTAAATATAGATTTATTTTAGGAATGGTCAGACGATGAAAATGATGGACATTTGGAGCTGACTGGACAAACTGAGCTTAAGCAATCTAGTGCCATAAAAGATGTTGCAAACTCCAATGAACTCAATATCAAGAGTTATTCGAAAGAAGAATCTACACAATTACCGCAGGAAATTTTATCGAAAAATTGGTTGAAGGCAAACATCCAGAATACATGGTGGAATGATTTAGATTGGCGTCAATGTAAAGTAGATAGTCAATTTCAAGCTGCTCACCTATATGAATATTGGAGAAAAAATATTTTAAAAAGTAAAAAAATTATTGGAACTCTCAGTGAGTATCAAGCTTGTAGAGAATTGCTATGGATGTTTCATTCTCAATCTGCAATGGTTGTATTTCAAGAAGAAAAAGGACATGAGTATTCAATTCGAGATGTTTCAATACCAAGTTTAACTACAGTGAGTAAAACTATTATGTTTATAATATATTTTTAACTAACTACAGAAATAATAATCTATTATTTGCTTATTAGGTAGCATTTAAAAGTATACTATTTTCTTACTGTAAGTATTTTACAATATTGCGAGAAATGGAAACATTTCTTGAAAAATTATTTGAAAGAACAGACTATTCTTTTGAAAGTCGTAAACTTCCATCAACGTATGAAGCATACGCAATAACTTTGCAACAAGAACTTTTAACGATTAAAAAGGGAATTGTTGCTTTTGAAATAGAGCTTATGAAGCAAGGTAAATGAAAAAGTTGATTAAATTTTATAAATATTTTTTTTAATTATTTGTTACTATTTTAGATGGACAAAATACGTTTCTTTCTATTTCTAAAACATTAAAGAAATATTTAGATAGATTAAAAATGATTTTTGAAATACACAAAGCTGTTGTTGTTGATTGGGAAAAATTCACTAATTGGCAGTGTGCTTCCAAACTATTATCCAATTTGTATTATAAAATGCAAAACTCTTATAGCCATGAAACAATAAATTTTTGTGCCACTTTATATTTAAATAGTTTCTCGGTATACCTTAACATTATTGATGTATGGTTAAGTGAAGGAAGATTTGAGGATTGGAGAGATGAATTTATCATTGTAAAATGTTCAGAGTATGTTCATTTAATTAAATAATCCAAAATTACTTAATTTTTTTAATTTGATTTATAAATATTTTTAGAAATGCAGAAAGTCTTTCACGGGAAGATAGTAGGCCTTTAGAAGGATTTAAAGTTAGAGAATTAGATCCATTGTGTCAAAATGATCCTATTATGAAAGTTTTACTTCACAAAGTGTATCAAATGGGTCGTAGTGTGGAGCTACTTGTTACTTTAGATCGAATCTCTGATTTATGGGATTTAATGGATAAAGAAAAAGGTATTGATAACAAATTTTTTTCATATTAATAATACAATTATATACTATTTATTAAGTAATACACATTACAGTTGCAACAAAAAAACTGAACGAAGAGTATTGGAAAGCTATTTTATCAGAATGTTCAAAATATAATTACTCTAAAACCGATGATTTAACAGACTCAGTGCCATTAAAAATAATAGAAATTGCAATTCCTCGTATAATTGACTCTGATATGGAACGTAACATAATTCAGCAAGTAACGTCTGTTAATAATCCTTTTCTTACTAAAGCGCTTGAAAGCTACATTTTTCCAGAATCAAGCTCTGACAATGTTGATGGAAAAAGTTCGAATTCTCATGAATTTGAAGAAGATACAAAAAATCAAAAAATAAGTAAAACCATTGAATTATTATCAAAATCAGAAATCGTTCTACCTTGGAGGAAAATTTTTGAGAATGCGGTTATAAAAGTGTTAGATCTTAAATTCAGTGGTGCTAGTAAATTAGTAAAAGATATTTTAATACGAGAATACAAATTAGAGTTCCAATTGAAATTAATGAGATCTGTATATATGATGGAAACCAGTCATGTTATGAATAAATTTTGTAAACTTATTTTCTCCGAGGTTTGTTACACACTCGTCTTATTTCAATTAATTAATTGAATAAAAGTTTTTAAAAAACACTGTTTTTATATGATAGATTGAATCGAGCGGTATGTGGAGTAATTCTTACTATGTTACTTGTTTATTGGAAGAAGTATTGTCACAAGAATGGCCAGAATCAAGCTCACGTTGGTCTGTAACAGTGACCAATACAAGAACCACCAAAGTACTCGAAGCTATCAATGGTGTGAAATTGCATTATGCCGCAGAATGGCCAATAAACATGTTACTCAATGATGATACTCTTGATAAATATAACAAAATATTTAGATTTGAATTGAAACTAAAATGGGCATTACAAACACTTAACAACTTAAGATTTTCTGGTAATGATCGTTTATTTTTTACCTATAACACTTTATATACAAACTATTGACATGTCGTGCTATGAATTTTTATTACAGAATTAGAGGGCGTCGATAAAAGTAAAGTAGATGTCATACAACATTTTCACATAAGGAGACTTGAGAGCTTAAGATTTTGGCTGTTACACGCAGTTGGCTCGATCCATGCGTATTTATCTGGTCAAGTTTTGCAGAGTTTGGGGAATTCGTTAGAGAAATCGTTATCTCAAGCTAATAATCTGGAGGAAATAGTTACAAGTATCTCTATTCTCTTAAATATTAAATCTATTTTTAATTTGCAAATATTTAATCAAAAATTTTTTAAATGATAAGTCTTGCACAGTTAAGATAAAAACCAAAAAACACGATGACCGTTACAATACGATTTTTCTTTTAATTCCACAGTTCACAATGAATACTTGGCCAATGTTCACGAACACTGTCTTCAAAATGAAAAGTTCAACGATTTGACTGATACAATATACAGGGTAATGTTTCAAATTATAAAAGAAAATGATTAAAAGATAATTATTAATAATTTACTTTGTGATACACAGCTATTAGAAATGTGCGACGAAATCCGCATTAGATGGAAGCCTGATTCGTTAAGCTTCATTGGGAAGATCCTCGATCAACTAGAAAACGATTACGTCAAATATCATACGTACCTGGCACTTGGTCTTCACAACGCTGTCCAGCATAAAGACGCTGATTACCGTAAGTCCGAAATTTATCACGAACTTCTGCAGTACATCGTTCAAATCAAGCCAGACGTCATCGACGACGATTCGCGTAAAGTTGCCGAGAAATTGGAATTCTTGATCAAGGGATGGGCAAAAAAATGACCCTTTTTTTTTACATAATTTATCCTAATTTACCGATTATGGTTGTTGATAACTAAGATAACTTTAGTTATTGAATTTTAAAGATTGATTTTATTAATTAGGAATTCACTTTGAAATTTAGGTCAGGTACAGTTAATCAATTAATTTGAATTTTCAATTTATCGCTTAATAATATTAAGTTATGAATAGCAACAGCAATTACTCTTGAGAGTAGATGCTTATAATTTTACGCTGACTCCTTTCTATTTAAAATTAAGTTGGGTATATTCATACACTTATTTAAAAAAAAAGTTTTGTATTTTGCATAAATTATTTTAGGTAAATAAGAAACAAAATTTTTTACCACACATATTCGTCGGTAAAAAATCAAATTAAGTACCATATTTGTCTAGTCATTGAAAAATAATATAATATCGCCTTACAAATGAGTGCAATCAAAGATAATACAAAAAATCTATTTTATAAATCTTTACAAATAGTACACTTTGTAACATTAGTAATTTAATAACGCGGGCGTAAAATACAAGTAGCTCTGTTTGCCTATATACCTAAAATTAAGAAATTCCATTACTGATTTAAAATCTTGTACGAATTTTCTTCAATTGTTTACGATTCCTAATTTTACGTCTAGTAGACAGAGCAAAGAATAATAATCATTTTTCGCCCAGATCTTTGAAGCAATATTTTTACATTACATTCTTAGAATGTCAGTAAGGTAATTAAAAAAATGTATAGCAAACCATGAAGAAAAAAAAATTTTCTTTTTAAAGGTTAACAATAGGATAGAGAAAATAACTATGTTTAAATTTGCATTAACATTTAATTCATACATCATGATGCATGCTAATTTTCATATTGTAAGTTTTCGTGCTGTTAAAAGATAAAAAAAAAAAACCAAGAAAAAATAATATATTTTGTGCAATAAATCAAGATGCAGTTATTGCAACGCATAATAATTCATAATCTGCAGCTTGCCATTTAATTCTGAGTTATTATATTAATAATTAATTACATTTTTCAATACCATATCATCGTATGAAGTAATCAATTTTAAGTAATCAAGTTATTTCAGTATATGTTTAGTTTTATTACATCATTTTACGCACATTTTGCTTGTCAAACTGTAATCATAGTATTTCATTACATTACGCGTATACACGTATTTTTCACGCATATTGATTCTTCTTTACATCGATTCATTTTTATATACGTACTGTGCGTAAAATCTCATTTTACACGTATACACGCGCACACACGTTACATTGTGCAATTTAAGTTGTAAAATTAAATTTATTTCACTTTATATATAAAAAGAAAGTACTATACCACTATGGCTATTTATTGCACATTAAAACAAAAAGAAATATTAAAATAAATCTTTTTTTTAACCATTTTTCACTAATCAAATCTTGTTATGTATTTTACCTTGTTTGCAGTGACTGGTTTGAGTTCTGCCTTTAATTGCAGTATGCCGTCGACTTAACTGAGCGGCACGCGCGCACAAAAAAAAATAATAAAAAACACACCCACACAAAATTAACCACCTGCGTATGGCTTAATACCAGTAGAATAGAAATATTTTTTTACCATCGCCAAAAAAAAAACCCCCAACCATCTCATCAGGCACAATGGAAGAAACGCTGTAACAGATTTTGTGTTTTTTTCTTTTGTTTTCGTAACGCAGCATCATTTAACACGTTTGAGAGACTTTTTTTGTTATTTTACTTACATTGTAATTACATCGTTTCATCGTCATTGTTATTATTATGTAAATATTAACTTGTATACATTTTGTATAAAATATAAAAATTATTTTTTTTCTTTTTTACGTTTTGTAATCATGTACACATTTTCGTATATACTTTGATACATTATGTTTTGTTCTTGTTGTTGTAAATGCAATACTCGCATTGTCATCGATCGTTAATAATCATTTTTAATTTCATGATTTTGCTTTATTTATCTGATCAAATTTTCAAATTTATTTAATAAATGATAATTTATTTTAATGATTTTTAATAATTTGTACTCATTTGGATTAATGAGCATTAAGATGAAAGTACATTTTTTTTAAATGTAAAATTTTCTATTTTTTTAAATTGAATTTATGTTTGTGTAAAACGAATGTCTCTGTAAACCAAATTCAACTACAAATGTATCTGTTTTATAAAAAAAAATTAAATTATAAAATATGAAATGAATGCATTAGTATATTTATACACACATCCTATCCGACTTCCTCTTTTTACTTCCGTTATAGACAAACTTCTACTTCCGGCTGTGCCACAGATGATACGAAATAAGTTCATGATGTGGGATCACATTACGGATCTCGGTCGTAACATCTTCAATGAAATAGCACATCAAAGCTTTCCACCTTCGGGTAGTCAAATTAAAATTCAAAAAGTTAAACGAAGAGAAGATGTTAAATGGTACTTATACTTATCAAATATTAAACTGATGTGCAAAAAATTTAATAAATAATTATGATGCCTATTTTTTAAAAACAATTTACATTGCAATCTATATACGTACACTATAAAAAATGTTACGTAGGTGTAAAATGACAAGATAATAAGAGTTGAAAATTATATTTAATTTAAAAACTGCAATGGTTTATAAATAGTAGAACAATTTATTAACAATCAGATAAAACATGATACTTAAAGTGTCTAAAACGTTTGTTTAATTATAATGTTTAATTGTTACATAATCACAAAATTAAATTACAATGATAATTTTGAACAGAATCTAATTGCATCTTATTTGTCAACCATGAAATCATCATACATTTGAAGCAAATTTTGTGATTGTTAAACTTACTTTAAAATAAAAAAATAAAGGTAACGTACATCGTACAAATAAGCAGGAAGAAGCAATATGTTTTCTGTACAACCTAATATTCTTATTAATAGCTAAAGTAAAAATGAAAAATATACGCCAATACGTACACAAATATACCATTGAATTAAAAAAAAAAAATATTTTTTTGAAAAAAAATATATATATATATTATTAATAACAATTCCACGTGTGCAAATGAACAATTCTCTTTTCGTGATATAAATTCGCTTCGATTTCAGTCTTAAACTACAATCGCTGAGATCTCCAATGGAAAGAGCATATGCATATTTTTGTCGAAAAGAATTGCACAAGACTTTCCGTTATCCATCGTCGAAACCCGATGATTATTTAACCGATGACGTCGAGAAATTGAAAATTCATTACAAAAATCCTTGAAGTTATGATTCATATTATATAAAAGCTTCCTTGTTAGATTGAAGGCGCTAAATACTCTACAATTATCGTATATGTATATATATACAAATTAGTTTTTTGTTTCTTTTTAATTTGCAAATTATAGTTACATCTTGTTATCCTTTGCTAGTACAGTGTACATATATATATATAGAGCAGATAATGTTAGTTTTCTTTCATACATCTCTACAAGAGATTCTCTACAAACGCACTTTCTTTCACACTTCATTTCGTATTTAAGCTGCGAGCTTATACATGGAAAATGCTCGGATTAAAACAACTTATGGTTTACATTTGTCATTCATCTCGTTAGAGAATTTTAACGATAATTTTCTCCAAACATCGTTAACATTGTTTTATTTACTTTTTTTTTAAACTTGATTTTTTGAAAATAATAAGATATTTTTTTTCGCCAATTAAGCAAAAAATTATTGATGACACAGAAGCGTACAATTTCTTTTCGTAACTTTGATCAATGTTTTTAAAATATGTACATTTAAATGTCTTTGCATTCTTCAATATATCGTATTATTGTATTTAAAATCATTTTTTTTATTGACAATCTACTGTCTAACATTGAGAAAAATATTGAATCAAAAATAGTACTATTTAACGTAAAATTATAAATATTTATGTATAATAGAAAACATGACTGGAATAAGCAAATTTTACTATAAATAATACTATCTTTTTATTTTTACAATAATGTTAAACAAACTACTTTCTTTTATCGAGACATTAAATTATATACTTCCTATACACTAGCTCAATAAAAGAATATTCTTTCTACAAAACAACAAAATACACCATTGTTTGATATTAATATTTTGTTGACGTTTAAATAGTCTTCAAACGATCGATGTATTATTCTTGCACTTTTCGAACTCCACAATTGGTTTTTAGGAAGCGCGCATTCAACCATACAAATTTCCAAGCTGAATTAGAAACACCCTCACAAGTCCATAGTTCAAAAAAAAAGATTCGCTTGACTGAATGAGTAACACGTGTTACGTCACTTTATCTCAACAAGTGTTAAAAAGTTCCTCGGGTTGAAAATTCGAACTGAACCTCTTCGCGAGTTACGATTGGTTAGCTCTGTGCAAGTACAATTGTCCCATTCTGAGCGAGGCTTCCACTGGTACTTGGCTGTGTCGTCATCAGAGGCTGAGTTGAGGTTGCTCCTACACTACCTGAACCTGGATCTGCAAGGTTGCTGCTTACTGGTGAAGTTGAATGATTATTCACATTAAGACCACCTGTGCTGTTTGTTGCTGCAGCAAGAGCTTTATTACGTAACTCAAATACCTGCTGTATTGCATTACGAAAGCAGAGGAAATTGTAATCAATCACACCTGTAATTCAAATGGTTGAGTAAATTGTTAGTATAAAAAAAAACGCTAATTACTATGAAAATTATACTTTTTAAAATATTTACCTTGTCTATCAAAATTATCTTCTCTTAAAATGCAAACAAGTGCAAGAAATTTATTCACTTCTCTCAAATACAAAATAGTTCCATTATTTAATTTAATTAAACTAGAACTTTGACTGTCGAACGCAGCTGCTTCAACTTCTTCTCTCAATCTGAAAAATAATAATAAAAAAATGTAATACTAGTTGCATTATTATAAATTAAAAATATTTAATTAGGTGCTTGAGAAAATGAATCAGTGTTGTAGTAATGTGTTTGTAAAATAGAATGTATCACATACAAACAAGAGATAAAACCATCTTAGTAGACTTGGTAGGGCTCTTCTTTCTGTATTATCATGACTTTCAATTAAATTTTTCAATCACTTACCCATATATACAAGAGACGTCAATTACAACATCAATCATATCACAACAAAGTTCATAACTTTGCATATCAACAGGGGAGCTGTCTGTTGCAATGTATATTTTTGAAACAACATCAAAAAGAAAGGCCTTCTCTATTGCTGAATTCTAAATATATATATAAACAAAAATAAATCATGACATATTTTGAAAAGATGTACATTAATCTTCTTTTAAATTATATTAAATGATTAAAAATAAAACTTACAGATATTAGTATATTTAATAAATTTTCTAAAGTTGGTAACTGTGGTATTAACTTTTGTACAACCTTACTAAATGCCTCAAATATACTGTGATCATAAATAGATGTCAAATGGAAACTTAGATGTATTTGATCACAACCTTAAATATTAAATATAGTATATAGTAAATTTAAAAAATATATTATTTTTAATATTAAAATATTGATACATTTTTGTCATGCATACCAGAATCAATTAAATCATCGTTTGCTCTAGTGTGTATATCTCTTTGAGTTTCCATTTTGTAATCATCCGACAAACCATCAACTTTATGTATAAAAACTTCAAATTTAATAGATTGATTCACTTTGTATGCTTTTGTAACAGTCATTTGTAATTTGTTCAATGCCTCATTGTAATCATCTTGAGCATCTATGACAAAAACCAAGGCACCGCAACCTCCAAAGATCATGTCGCTGTCAAATGTAGGATCAAAGAAATCTATTTGTCCTGGGAAATCCCATATTTGAAATTGTACAAAACTCGAGTTACAAATATCATCTTTGATTATTTTGTTTGTACTCTCTAAAAAGAGAGTTTCATTTGGAGACATCTTGTGAAAGACAACTTTTTGAATTGAAGATTTTCCACTTCTACATTAAAAAAAAATATTAAAGCATTAACTCAATTTTAACTTATAATAATACTTCCCTCAATATATATGTTTCTTGCACATTCTTAATGTTTAAGTCACAAGAATTTACAGTGATTTACAATAAAAACAAATGTTTACTTGCATTTATTAATTTGTCTAATTATGTCAATGAAAGTCGCTAACTTTATTACAATTGATGTAATTACCTTCTAAGGCCCATGAGAAGTATTCTAGGTTTTTGATCTCCCGTTAGTGGACCTGCACAGCCATCGCCATCGCCATCAAAAGGCGTGTATCCAAAATCTTTGGGAAAGGATCCCACGTCGTACCCCGACTGATACTGATCATCGTCGTCCTAGCAAATAAATAAAAAATAAATAAAAATTTTCCTTCAAAAGTTTAATTTTTGTACTTGACAGAGACAATAATACTATCCTGAATCTGACTCACTTGTGTATCTTAATAAGCAAACAAAAAAGTGAAATCAAATTTAAAACACAAAATAAGATAATATTATCGCAAGCTGACAAATTTCGTGGTAGCTGCAGCTAATTGAAAAATTCTATAGACAATAAATCTAACAACAATCGTTTGTAAAAAAATTGGCCAAGTTATGAAACAAATCTCGCACAAAATTTTTAATTAAAAACCCCATATCCCACAATGAACTTAAACCCTTTAAATTTCTACAAAGCATATACGAATATTGGGCGTATATGTACATGGAACCTGTGCCCGATATCTAAATATAAACGAGCGGAGTGTAATCAGTAAAACCACCATTCCAACATCTATATACGTATATATATATATGTAGGTGGAACGAAATAGTGGATACATATGGGAATCAATAAAAATAAGAAAACTGACCATTTCTCAATTTCCCGGATTTTCCTTTACGCAGTTGACGCTCGATTGCGCAATGACGGTTTTTCCTCCTTACTCTCTTTTTTTCAGGGTCGCATTCGTCCAGGTTATGCGTCCCAAAACAATGCGATCCTATTTCACTAAAGTCGCGCTACACTCGCACATCGGTAATCTTCTTAAAAACAAAAAGGAAAACGAAAGGAGAAGAAAAATGTTTTTTTCGACACCTCTCACACGCCTTGTCTTCGTATTTTTTTTATCTCACTTTTTCGTGGACATGTATATTCTATACTGTGTGTACTTTTTTTTTTTCAATCGTGTGTGTACGTAGGTGGGAGTTTACGCGCACGCGCGTTCAACGTTGTACAGTTTCAAACTATCGGCGCCACTGAGGTGTTTCTTATATTTTTTTATAATGGATTATGTATCATCTCGTGATAAAGAAAAGGATTGTTGATCATTCCTTTAATAACAAAGGATATACCTACTTAGTTTCTTATTTTTTATTTTGAAAAAGTTTTATTACTTTGTTTTCAATTTTTTACAGTCGATCCTAAGTTTCTCGGAGTAAGATTACATCCTATGATTCTTTTTTTCGTATAATGATTTATTGCTTAGTTATCTGTACGTATTGTCAACACACATAGATAATAGAAATGTTTTTTTTTCTAAATTCAATTTTCTAATATCAATTACGCTTAAATGAACAACAATACTTGATACTTGAATTACAACTATAAAAAAGAATAGGAAAAATTATAACTGCGCAAATCTCAAAACAAGTTGGGCAAAATATTGCCTATATACACAGCTATAATTATATAAGTACTTATATTATTTAGATATATATTGCGTATAAATATTATTAAAAATTATTATACTAAAATGAGTTTTGTAAATTTTAAAACACTTAATAGAACAAATAGTACAGTTAATACTCCTGTATAAATTGTCAAAACGAGTTAAGTGAGCTTAAATTAAAAAAAAATTTTTATTTATAAAAAAAGAAATTTAGCTTTAAACTTTTAAAAATAAGTTTAGGAAACTTAAACAATTAATATAATTTTAAAAGGATTTTTCGATTGATTTCAATTAATTTCTTAAAAATTATTTTTATTATAATTTTATTATATACATTTTACTATAATTTTATTATAATTTTTAATAAATTTGAACACCTGAAGAAGGAGACGTATTGTCTCCGAAACGATGTTCAATTAATTACTTATAATTGAATCAATCGAAAAATCCTTCCGAATTACAATATCACGAGTGTATAAAAATGAATAATTAAAATAATTAATTTATTTTAAATACTTATATTTGAATAAGACTCGTACATTATTTGCAATTTTTCCAATTCGTTTTTATTACACATGTAACTTTACACATACTTATATACTTTTTCAACAGTACTAAATTTTGGTAACGATTTTACGATAAACACGTTGGATCGATATATATATATAACTATTAACATTTACAGAATAATAAAAGTAAAATCTATATATACAATTAGGATAATTGTACTTATAAGCAATACGTAAACATACAGATGTAAATTAAAACGCAACGCTGAAAGCATGCAAACTCAAAATAGAATATATATATGTCTACATATAGTTGAAACGATATTTGTATATATACCAATGGAAATTTCTGTACGTTTGATCGATAAACACATACACATACACATATCTGTCATACGTCTATCAGCTGATCGGAACTTCCCCTATTAATTATTATTACTTGAATCGATAAAACGAAAAGGAAACAAATTCGAGTTACATTATATATATATATATATATATAGGTACATACATGTATAGTGTGTACATTTTCCTTTTCTAACATAAGATTTCTCTCTCTTTCTCTGTCAAAAAGTGCATATACATACATATACATACACGTCACTTTGGCGCATGTGCGTTCGCCCACGTGTTTACCCTGTGCGTAATTCGCGTAAAGGTCGTTGCACACAACTCTGTATATGCGTGTATATATATATATATAAAACGATGCACTTTTTATTTTGAGAATTACTTACGTATATTTCGATGAGGTGATATATATATATCGATTTGGTAAACGAGATTTTTTCGATTTTTCCTCGAATTTTCGTTGGATAGTTTAAAAATCAATCAAAGTGTATACATAGGCTTAAAAATAAACTTTCTCATTTGTTTCGTCGATAAATTTATTTTTAAACCATATACCTTTTTTTATTTGAATTTTTCTATTTGGATAAAAATAAAAAAATGTCTACTTTATTAACCTCTACGAGAGGAGTAAAATTGCATTTTATTCCTTCGATCACTTTATTCCCTGTAGATTCACTTTACTCTCCGTAGACTCATTTTAATCCCTGTAGACCCATTTTATTCATCATAGACTCTCTTTTTTGTTTTGAACACTTATGGTTTAGCCTTCTTCTACAAATACAAAATTAAATTTATTATATTAAATTAAATATATCAAAACATTTTACAATATTGAACAAAATTTAGAAAAAAAAAATTGTTATTTGCAATTCTTAATTATGCTACTTATTAAATGATCTGAGAGAAAAATTTTGTATGCACAGTTCCGGAGTAAAAGGCGATTATTCCCTTGAATGAATCACTGCTAATAGCTAAAGCGAGGAAGCAGCAACTTTCATCTCGAGAATAAACGCCTATTTAACTCCCTAAGTGCATAAATAACTATTAATACAAGTACAATGTAATAATGTACTGAATAATTTTTTATTCGAATACTTATTGAAATACGCTTTAAAATCCACTATTTTAGAATTTTGGAAGCGTTGACACGAAAATTTAAATTAAAAATTTTACAGAATTGTTGTATTATAAAAAATAAATGTAAAATTTTATGTTTAAAATACATTAAATACCCTTCACATATTTTTCGAACAATTAAAAATCGTTAAATTAGTAATTAAGTAATATATATCATTGACGCGGATAAACAAATAGTATAAGTAGGTATATGTAAAAAATTTGTGAAATAAGTGAAAAAGTGTTTAACAACTATATATAGGTATTGAACGAAGATAAAAAAAAATACATAATAAGTTATTGAATCGAAATAAAAATGATTAGAATATTGTAATAAGTATACAGATCGTTCGTAAAGCAACGACACATACTTAATTGAAATATAAACTCTATATAGTAAAAAAAAAAAAGAAAGAAAGTTTCTGTCCGTATATTCTATATATAAGTAAACGTAAAAATCGTAAGTAAGCCTTTATAACCTGCACCCTCCCCCAAATAATTATTAAATGGCTCGTCTTATCTCAATAGATATCGTGCCATCTCGCGCTCGTAGTTTCGAACTGTGCGAACGAACAACCGACCTTCGAAAGCGGCCGGCGCGCGCGACATAAAACGTAACATATATAGCTAAAAACTATCGGCCGCATCGTCGTCCTCAGTCTGACTCGTGCGCGTCGAGCGGTTGGACTTGCACTATCCGAACGTTGTACATTTATTATATATATACATATACATAGACATTGTATCTAACATTCAACCATGGCCGAGGCAAAATTTAAAAATGTTACTCACTGCATATTCGACATGGATGGTTTACTCATAGGTGAGTATATATCGAAAGGGATGATTATTAATACATATATATATCTATATACATACACGCATCTGTATATATACGTATATAGATACACACATCAGTGGAAAATTTTTATTACCACGTGTGTAGAGTGGGAGTCAAAATTTCAAGGATATATCTAGTTTCGACAAAATTATTTTTTTTTTTCTAACTTATTACTTTAATTATCAAGTGTATATACTGCATCGTCTCTCCGTTTTAGTAATTACATTTTTCTTAATAGCTTTAGATTTGTCATTTATTCTTTAATGTCAATGTCAAGTGATTACAGTGTGTGTCTCTGTCTGTGTACACAATAAGTCTATAGTTTACTTCAAAATGGAATGGATTTTCAATTTTGCGTTGCACACCTTTTTTTATTTATGTCTTATCGCAATTTAGATTTAATAATTTTTTTTGTACTGTCATTTATTTTACATGAATTTTCTATCTTCAGAATTTGGAATAATGAATAGCCATTGTGTACTGTTATCAATGAATTAGTTTACAATTTTGATTTAAAATTTCACATAATGCGTATACAGCTTCATTTGTAATATCAAGATATCATTTTTTGTTATTTTACAAATATAATGTAATTCAATATCGATGTGATGTAACACATTGAGATAATAATGTTGCACAATTTTAAGTAACAGAATGGATAGTTAATGGAAAATATTTTATTTGGATTAGAAACTAATTGAGTAACTTATGTATACTTATTACATCAGATTATTTGTGGGCTTTTTTCTTTTTAATTTATTTCTTTATATGTGTTAAAGTTGTAAACTTTTCATTGCAAATATAATCAAGTAATTTATTGTAAAACTTTAATAATTGTACTTTGAACCTATGTAACTTTGTATTTCGCTATACTTTGAAATATTAAATAGTCAAGTAAACTTGGAAATTTTTTCAGTAAATGTAAATAAACTTGCAACTATCAGACAGCTTTTAAGCAGTCAAGGTTGTATTAAATCAATGTTTCTATACTTGCCTAAAGTCAATTTTACTAACAGCTATTGTACATGAAATGTCTATTGTTTGCTCTATGTTTCACAGATACTGAATATCTATATACAACTGTTTTTAATCGGGTACTTAGCCCTTACGGCAAAGTATTCTCTTGGAATAACAAGGCAGACACTATGGGATTTCACACACACCAACTGGTGCAATACATCATAGATACTTTTGAGTTACCGATGACAAACGATGAATTACTAACACGTCTATTGGCTGACTACAAAGAGATATTCCCAACTACTAAATTATTGCCAGGTGATTTGAAGTTCTTATAATCCTTTAATATTTTTTTTCGCTTTGTGCTCTGCAGATTCGGAAACGGTATACAAGAAAATATATGGTACCATTTGCGAGAGGTACGGCTATTGTTATGGAGGGGACCTGGCATTTCAAGTACTCGGAAGGCCCGAACGAGTTGGGGCCAAGCTTATTATAAACCATTACCAGTTGCCATTAAGCGTAGATGAATTTCAGGAAATTTATCATCGATTGCAGAAAGAATATTTTAATGACGTTGATATGATGCCAGGTTAAGGAAGTTTTATTTGTTCCCAAAAGCTGTAGCTTTGTTATTTTTGTTTTGCAGATTGTTTGTATTTATTTCATCATTAAACAAATATGATTTTTTCTTACTTTCTTTAAAGAAAATGTATGTTTTCTCCACATATTTGTTGATGTATTAAGTTTTATAAATATTTATTTGTGTTTGAAATATTTTATTTTTGTTAGTGACTGGATAGTAATGCAAACCTTAATGTTAAATATTAATATTACTAAGCGTAATTGCAGAATTTTTTATAAAGATTAACGTATTTTATTTTGTATAACTAAATTGTAATGTCGACATATACACACATAATCATTTATGTACATATATATATATATATGTACACATATATTTCTGTGTGTGTTATTGTTGCGAACAAAAGTAGCAAACAAAAATTGGAACAAGAAAACATCTTAGAAGTTCTGTCTTTCTAAATGAATTCAATATTTTACTACGTTTATTGATTCCTATGAAAAATTGGAGTTCTTTTTAAATAGTTCGTTTTGATAAAAACTCAAAATTTTAGTTATTGAAATCTCAATCAGGAAACCAGAGGTTGCATAATTTTGCAGCAGTCACCATTTGTTGATTGCACACAATTAATAGTTTCATAGCATTGGAATTTTTGTACTTTAATAATATTACATAAAATGAGTAATATGTTATGAATTATTTGTAAATAGGTGCTGAACGGTTATTGAGACATTTGAAGGAGCATAATATTCCAATTGCATTGGCTACAAGTTCCAGTGCAGACAGTTATGCTTTGAAGACTAAACACTTGACACCTGTTTTCGACTTATTTCATCACAAAGTACTAGGAGGCTCAGATCCAGAAGTTAAACACGGAAAACCAAGTCCAGATATATTTTTGGTAGCAGCTAAGAGATTCCCCGATTCACCTGATCCATCTCAGGTATATTAATTAATGATCGTACTGACCCTATTATTATTTCAAAATTAAAATTGATAAAATGCAATTGTATTTTGTTTTCTATTTCAGTGTCTCGTTTTTGAAGATGCACCAAATGGAGTACAAGCGGGAGTGAGTGCAGGAATGCAAACTATAATGGTACCTGACAGACATCTTCCACAGAAATTTACAGAGTCAGCAACTTTGGTGTTAAATAGTTTAGAAGACTTCAAACCTGAACAATTTGGATTACCTAAATTCAACTAAAGTAAAAAAAAGAATTGTAAAATATAAATTTAATTGTATTACTAGTTACTGTAAATGTTTATCTTGTTATCTCATGAACATTGCACATAAGAGCTACCTCTTAGAGACACCAAATGTTATTTTATATTAGATAAAAAAAATGTTCCTGTGAATATAGTTATGGAATGAACAAATGTACAAATTTATTTGTAAAAAAAAAAAAACACGCGATAGAAATAATATAATGTTCTCAATGTAAAAAAACTTTTTTAAATAAATATAATTAAAAAAAAGAAAAACTAATAATAATAAGCACAAGGAAATACATCACTTATTTATCAATTCATAACAACATTAGCCATAAAGAAGCTATTTTATTTGTAAACTAAATAAATTATGATACAATATAATAATTGTTTAATTACAAGTACAATAACTATTACGATGAAGTTGCTTGTTTTAACTTTTGTAATACATCGCTCGATTTAAGATCTGTTAAAGGAATGCATGTTTCCTTACCAAATTCTGAAAAGTTGTAGAATAATTTTATGGCACAGTTACAAAAATTTTTTAGTACTGGATACAAGAAAACAGAAAAACTCACCAGCACGAACATAAAGTTTTGGTTCAATCTGTGAACATTCTCTTATTAAAATAGGTAGCTTTGGATTAGCTTTCTTTAATGTCACGTAATGCTCATCGATAAAATTTCTAAAAATGAAATGCACATATATTTTTTTATGTTAAAATGTTATAACCTATAAAATACCTTAAGTACCAGATAAAACTAGAAATTAGTCATTATTATCAAGGATAAATATTAATACACGTTATGAGTATGATTAAATTAATGTAGTATTTACCTAGCGCCTTCGCTCGATTTCGACGACTGACATAGTAAAATTCGTAATTCTTTGAACTTCGAACTCAACCTGAGTGCAGCCATCTTAACTTCTGCAGTAATATTCTGAACCGTCTGCTATACTGTGCTATATATATAAGTCTGTTTTTTGCACCTGTGTAAGTGCGTAATTGTTTACGAATAAACTGTAAGAAAATTAAAAATAATAAGTATTTCTTTGATGAAAAATTTCTGCTATTGTATTAATTGTAGCAATCATGTTTTATCGTGAAAAAGTAAAATTAAGTAATAAATGTTTATTCGCAGTTTCGCACATCTCGATTGACATCAACGGCGCGAAATTCAAAATTTTAACAATTGAATAATTTTTAAAACATATACAAACATTTTGGTTGGCTAAGAAAAAAAATTGTTAAAAATGTTTCGGCGAACAAATTTAAAGTAAATCTTTATTATAAATTAGAAAAAAATAGAAACAGTGATAAATTACTTGTAATAAAATTAAAAATTACTTCATAATTAAGTAAATAGAAATTATGTCTCTTCCACCATTGTTCGACAAAGATTTTCCTAAATATATTAAACAGACTTATGAAAATCTTGATATATATTGGTATCAACCTGAATTTATGCAAAGTCGATATCCACCAGGCCAAGAAGGTGAATTAACAATAATTTTATGCAATGATAGATTAATAAATCTTAATACAAATATTTTTATATAGTTAACGAAGCATGTACATTAATTTGTTTGTTGGTGGCTCAAAGAATTGGTCAACGCGATCTACAAATTTATGATGCTAACAATCAGTTGTTAAACATTATAATTGCTGAATCAATAATAGAAGGAAATCAGACACATAGCTACATTATTAAAAATAAATTAGTTAAATATAGCTATTTAAGCATAGACGAAGCTCTTAAATTTTGTGGCAAGCTTAAAACATTAAAAGAATGGGTAAATATACAATAAATTAGAAGTGTATTGATTAAACAGTTAGTGCTAATGAAATGTTTATTTGCAGGGATTTCAAGTTTTTTATAAGAACCTTGACACAACTTTGTACAACAATCTCAAATACTTTTTATGTCATTGGTACAAGAATCCAAAATCACCAAATTTATTTATGCTTTTAATTACATGCAAAATTACTATACTTTTTATATTTCAAGAGAAAACTAGAAAGGTACATTATAATTATAAATATTAATGATTTAAATGAAAAAGAAAATTAATTTTTTTCTTAGGTAACTCTTTTTGATTCTCATGGGCATAATAATCCAAAGTATACAAATCGTGGACTTATAGTAGTTCAAGTATATATAATTTTCTTTTAAACTCTTATATTTAATCTACTTTTAAATATATAATTTACTTATATTTTTAGTCACCAATTGTAAATTTAGAAACATTGTGTAACTGGTACATTACAGAAGTCATACATGGTTGTAATAAATTTAATGCCAACGAGTACGAGTTGGCTTTTTTATATTATCAACAACCACAAGCAGTAAGTACTTGTTGCAAATGTACCTGCAACAAACTATAATTCAATTGTTAAAAACAATATAAACATAAAAAAATAGTATATGTCTTGTATAGCAATATGGAATATTAAAATAAAAAATGACTTAAATATATAAATAACAAAATAATGATTACACATATATCACTGAAATGTATTACTTTATTAGAACCAGTTATACTGAACTATTTATTTCAGATTAATGTAACGACACGTCTATTTACATTATTTACAACCATCATAACGGCTTTTAAAACTTTTCTCGTATTGAAAACAATGTTGAAACAAAATCCAATGAAAGAAAGTATATATATATATAATTAATAAAACCTAAATCTTTTTCATTTTGAAAATTTGTTTCAACATTTTTCATCCAAGACAACCGAAATAATCATTTTTTTTTTCAATAAGTAGCTTACATCACCTAAACTTAATCTAAAGCATTTTTGTAGTTTTCTTAACTTATATTTCATAAACAAGGTATTATTTCTGTTGTATTTAAAAAGTCGTTGAATCAAACAGTAACGGAACTATCTTTAACGTGTTAAGTAGTAGTGTTTCGCATAAATATTCAATGATTTTTCAAGTTCCGTTTGCAGTTACGCTACTGTGTTCCTTTTTCTCTTTCATCCTTATTTCAGTGTCACTTATAATCAATTATTCACAGAAATGTATTCATTATCGGTTGACGTGGAAACTGTTATACATGGCGAAATTACTTGAAGCAAATTGTTATAATTTACGTACATAGACCCGACATCTTAGAGATTAAAATTAGAAATGCAAAGTTGAAAAGGATAAATTTCAGTTCCTTTTTTCTACTTTATCTATTGTTTGAATCACAGCCAGTGTGTGTTTGCTGCATTTTATATTATTAACACAGAATAATGAAAATTTGCACTTTATATAAATTATCGTTTGAAACAATGCAATATCTGTTAAGAAATTTCATAACTTTGATCGGTAACTAGTAGTAATAGACACCTTTGTAATACACTTTATTTAAAAAATTATATTTTCCTAAAGAATATTAAATAATCTCTTTATGTTAAATTTAAAAATCACAATGTTTTTTGTTTAATTATCATACAGTTAATGAGATATCATTAATAGTTTTGAAACTATTTCATAAATGAACAAATTTTTGATTATATCAGAGGATTATTCAATAAATTGCAACATACTCAAAACACAATCAAAAGATGATTCAAAATTCACTAAAGTATAATTAAAGCATAAAGTGCATTTTGAATTTTTATGATAAAATATTTAGTTTACCTAGCTGACTTTTAAACGAAGTGGATAGTATCCAGTTTAGATAATAAGATAAGCAACTTTTTTTATTCTGGCTATTGTGGTACGATTTATGTGACAACAATTGGTAAAGTTTCCATGAGAAACACCATATGTTTCATTAGTTTTAGCTTCCACACTGTGTTAGATTTTTTTTTACAAATTTGCAATGTGCACAGATGTTCTTTTATATTTAGTAAATAATTTTAATAACAACAAAATTTCTATAAATTTCTATCTACACGACATATGAAAATTGACCTCCGTATTTTCAATTTTTTTGTTCATCACTGAGAAAGCCAGAATAAATTCATTAACCTTTAAATGTACATATTTGAAAGAGTGAAAAGTGATTCTGTTTTGTAATTTAGTGAGGGACCTTTGTGTCAGTCATAGGGCAACAATTTTTTTTCTTCTTTTCGTTAAATTTTCGATCGTTTCGCATACTTTTTTCGCCTTATACTATCACGTGTGAAAAAATAATTTGTTCGCCACACGGCGAGCAGGACCAGAAAAAGAATTTGTCGAAAATCTTAATCATTCGGTGACTGCAGGTTCAGCTGGCAACTGAATAAATAATGATTTAAAGTTAAAATTGGTACAATTGTCCAGTGAGACGTTAAAGAGACTGACGAACCAATGGCTGCGCCCATTCAACGAAATCGTCTATTAATACGGGCCAAGCGCCTTCTTCATCATAATTGGACATTGATGGATTTATCATAAGAGCAAAGTCTAAAAGCAAATTCCATGTGTCCTTTGGAATTGACCTCTTATGGTGTTCCTACAATTTTAAATAGTAAGTAATGAACTTGATAAAAGCCCATGTTAACAATTAATATTGAAATTAAGTTAAAAAATTAGTTTACACTATCAATAATATGAATACAAGCAAAGAACTAATTATTACCCACCTGTAAAAATTGACACCATAATTGTAAAAACTGAAATTTTTCCTTCAGTACAATATTCCAGTATGCAATAGCCATATCCAAATCCAATCCTTTTTGCCCAGGATTTTTGGCATAATTAAATGTAAAGTGATAAAAATCTTTAAATTTTAAAGGATCCCTCAATTCTCCCTCTAAACTACTTAATCTTGCCTTAAGTTTATCTATATTATCTACTCTGTAATAATGCAAGTAGTGAATTAATGTCAGTTTTGAAAAGAAACATCTAAAATTAACTACTGTAAAATATTTATTATTTACTTACCCTAAGTCTGTCATGCCATTCATAAATTCATCCTTAGTAAATTCACACTGTGTTTCCGCTCTGAATTTCCATGCTATAATTAAAACTAATTTACTCTCTGGAGTTAAACCTAAGTCGTCCAGAAATTTCATAATTCCATCTGCTGAGATTTTATCCGGTTCACTTGGATCTAAAACAAATAAATAAATGAACACTCAATGCATTATGAATATGTAATAAATATATTTTAATAATTCCACTGACTTATAGGCTAAAAATAAATTTAAAGTGTGCATACAAAGAGTAAGTTGCAAATTAACTAAACATGTTTAAATATACACAAATAACGACTTAAAAAACAATTGTTAACTTTTTGAATTCTTTAAGTCACATCTTCCAAGATTAATAATAGTTATGAGATATTTTAATCTATGGCAATAGGTATATTAGAGGAAGTAAATGAAAAATTGAAGAAAAAGTACCTTGATATCTACTGTAAAGTATTTCCAGTTTCTTTTTGTCCACTGAATTTTTAGGCTCCTTGTAATAAGCTTCAGGATTTTGAAAGTAGTTATCACTCGCCAAATCCAACTTCCAATCGTTCTGCGCCAAACAGTAAATGGCAGTCTGTTCACCAGTTTGTGTAAAAGTAATGAATTTTTTGACTTTGTCCCGTTGGGAAAATTTTAACTTATGCTGCAACAAAAGAAAGCAAAGTGATAAAAATCACAAACACACACTGGACTTACACACGCACACACATCAATTAACAATCTTTAAATATTCCCTAACGTTCAAATGCACTGCACTGCTAACCACCCAATGAACAAGACCTTAATCATGAAATATAAACATCACGAAAAACGGAACAATTCGTTTAAAAAAATAAAGCTCATCTCGAAGTACACCGTTAGAAAAAAAGTAATATAGGTTATTCCATCCAAGAAAATATCATCACACCCTCGAACCTTTGTACGATCGTCATTTATAATATTGTAAACACACCTAGTTAAACACGAACGTCGGTAGAGAGACGATCGTTTATTTAACAACTTACCATGTTTTTTTGTACAAAAAAAAAAAAGAGGTTTGGTTTCAGGCCCCCGAAAGCCAAAATATTTTTCTTTCACGCTATTGACATGAATATGCGCATGTCCACCATCTAAGAATCAACCACCACCACCACCACCATCGCACATATCAATTTTATGTGTGTACACATACATACACGCATATACAAAACACATGCGCGATATATATTCCCGCACTGCTCTAGCTACTGGAAAAACGGGGAGTGCGCAATCGTACTTTTGCGCATTGTTTTCTATGTGTATGTGTGCGTGTGTGCTATGTGTATAGTATGACATCGACACACTCGACAGGCAAGTTCAAAGAAGATACACTATATATATATATATATATATATATACGTATATGTAACAGAGACCTCCGTTATTATAAAACCTTTTTTTTTGCTTATAGGTAAAAAGACAAATTTTTTCATTTTTATCATCGTCAATTAACATAGGTAATATTCATTTACTTAAAATTATAATTCAATCAAGCGACATTTTTCATATTTTGTTTAATTAACTGATTTTCAATGTTTATGTGTGATGCGTTTATATATATATATATATATATATATATATACATATATACATTTATATTCATCTTTATTTTCTTTAATCGAATTAATTTATTGGTTAACTTTTTAAATAACAGAGGTCACGTGTGACGTGTGGCTGCAGCAAAAAAGTGTATATATTATATATATATATGAGTGTGTGTATATGTCCCCTGTGTATGCATTCCAGTCGATGTAACCTCGAAGAAAAAAAAAGAAAACAAGTGCGTTTGTTTATAATTTTTCATTTTTTTAGTTGCGACATATTAAGTGATTGCACTTTTGTACTAAATGAGTAAAGTTTTGGAAAATCCGAATCCTAAGATATATCCAAAATTAGAGGAGAAATTGGGGATCGATGAAGCACGTGATAATGTAAAACGAAATCCAGATGAATTTGATTCTCGTGCTATTTTCGGTATGTATTGCTCAGTTTCTTGTTTTTTTAATCCATATATTAATGTTGTTTATTTTCATTTTGTTCGGTGTTTGTTCTTATAGAACTGTTGCGAAATATTAACGATCCCGAACATCCGTTAACACTTGAGCAATTGAACGTGGTAGAGCAAAATTTAATTGAAGTACGTATGAATGTAATTATTTTACAAGTCGACAGTTTATTTTAATATCAATGAATAGTATAAAAATAAAATAATTATAGATTTATCATTGTTATAATTGTAGTAAACTAAACTTTCATCTAACAGTAACTTTCTTGTTCACAATTTTCATTATTATTTTAATTTTAACTTTTACTTTGTAAATTTAACAACACATTTGATTGTAGGGCTAGTAATCACCATTTCCAACTTTCTAAAATTCAGTACTAAGTATATAAGAGGCAAACTTAATAATTTATTAGTTCAAAAAGTACAAAATATTTTGCCTAAATAATAATATATATGTTATCCTTGTATCCTAATATTAGCGTTAAACTTTTAATTTTATTTTATTTTTACTTATTTATTATAAATTCTACAGAAATATTTGCCCGTACATAATTCTAGCTATAGAAAATTAAATTTTTCTCTCAACATAGAAATAGTTTTAACAAAATTATGTATACTTTATAGAATTACTATAGATATATCATGATAATCTACTAATTTGGTCAACCAGTATTTTCTGTTTTCATATTATAAATAAATTTTCTAATAAAATTTATACATCTCATTTTATCTTTGGTCTAATGTAACAGGTGAACAATGAGAATAATGAAATAAATGTCAAGTTTACTCCTACAATACCTCACTGCAGTATGGCATCATTAATTGGTTTATCGATAAGGACACAATTATTAAGAACAATACCATCAAGATTTAAAGTTAATGTATCAATTAATCCAGGAACTCATATAGCAGAAGGTGCTGTTAATAAACAACTTGCAGATAAAGAGAGAGTGGCTGCTGCTCTGGAAAATCAATTTCTTTTAACTGTAATAGATCAATGTTTAGAAAATTCTATGCCATCGTAAAAGGAAAAATTTATGTACTTATTACTACTAAAAAAGATCTAAGATTAATGTAAAGTGTGAATAAGAGAAAAATTATATTTATTTTTTTAATTTAATTAAAATTTTTTGGTAACCTAAGAAAAACCAATTATTAGTGTAGGAATCATAAGTTCATTAAAAGTTTAATTAAATAATTATGTATAAAAATGATAAAAAAATGTTATTATAAAACATACCAAATGTATTCTAAATTATTAATAATGAATGTTTATTGTACTTTTATATTGTTAACAATAAAATATTACTCATAAATATTTATTTTTCTTAGTAATTTAGTTATTAAAATAAAATTACTTATAACAGTTGTAAAATTTTAAAATTACATTTATTTTATTTTATATAACAAATCAATATTAATCTCTAACATAAATATACAATAGTTTAGAACTAATCCCTCTTCTTTGATAAAACGGTATTTGTTATTGGGCGAGTTTTTGTGGGGTCAAATTTATAGGTTTTTGGAACAGGTCCTAAACCAGCTTTTTCAAAAACTGATTCATCGTACATTTGCCGGGATTTCAAATCCCGAGCCACTTTCATGTTTGTCCAAGCTAAAATATAAATATAAAAAAAAAATTAAATAGATGTTAATAAAATTAGACAATTTTATGAACAAATAAAATCGTACAATCTTTGAATCCTTGTGTAAACTTTTTATTTGTAGATGGTAATTTTGTGATATCGTGTTTTATCATTTCTGGAATCTCAAAGTAAGTTCTAACTTTTGGGATTCTAAGTATACTGACTTGAATTAATGATATAAAATTTGTCGATACCCAATAGCAAAGTATTGCCTGTCAAAGAAACAATGATGAAATGTTACTTCTATACTTTGTTGAACTAATATTAATTATTCCTTTTCGTTTTATTATACATACCCCTTCGAAATTCATGATGAATGGGAATATAATAAGAGGAACACCTCTGAACAAATATCTCAATGCACCTAAAGACTGAATTCTTACAGTATCAGTTCCTACTTCGATAGTAGCGGCTAATGTTGCACTTGTTATTATTGGTAATATATAATAAGGATCTGATATAGTTAAATCCGTGAACCACCATAATCCACCTTCTTTCATGCTATCTACAGGAACTTGAACCATACCTCGAAGTGCCATAAAGAATGAAAGGAAAACAGGGGCCTGAAGTAAATTATGAATTATTATTTAAGTAATTAATGGAATAACTGTTTATTGAATAAATAAATATTTATAACTAACTTGCATCATTGGGAAAAGTGCATTTTTCAATGGATTAACTCCTTTTTCTTTCATAAAATTATACAATTCATGGGTTAATCTGGCAACTGAAAATGCAAGTAAATTATTTTCCTTCTTAATTAGTTGATATTTTAAATTATTATTTTTTTCTAAATACCCTCCATTTGATCTCCCATTCTACGAGCATCTGTTAATTTTTCTTGTAAATATTGAATTTGCGGTTGTACATTGTGTACCTTTGCTGTAATTTTTTGGATCTTTATAACCAGTGGGAACAATAATAATCTGATACCCACAGTAGCTAAAACAAAGTTATATAAATAATTAATTTAGGTACATGTAATCAATTTAAATATACATCCATTTAACTGATTAACATTTCAAAATATTTTAACTAAAAAGTAATTTTATTCTTGTATAGTAATAGTTGTAACATTAATATTACGTACTAAGAACTATACATCCCCACCAAGGTATATCGAGAGACACATGTAAATATTCTAATAGTCTTTGAATTAATCCAGGAGGGTACCAGCTCCCAAGACCTAAACTTTGAAGCGAAGGTTCTCCTGTTAATACTTCAACAACTTCTGGCGTTACAATTGGTGCTGGAGGTTCTACAAAAATGCAACAATAAATTAATAATACATTCTAGTATTGTAATCAAATAAAATAAAAGAATTTACCAGGTATTTGCGATATCACCTCTGTGTCTGATAAATCTGGAAAATTTGTAAATTACAATGCAATATATATATAAGTATAACATACTTATAAACTTTAAACTTACTTGTTGCCTGTGAAATGTTACTACCCGCTAAGAACAAACAAACAGATATAAAATCATATTCTATAATAAAAGAAAATTAAAATAAAGGAAATATTTACACGAAGTGGTAGATGTTGCACTTGTTGTGTGTAAACCATTGCTATCCGCTAAAAACAAATAAATATATTACAGTTAATTGTCATATTCTGCGAATTAAAATTGAAATAATAGAAATATTTACACAATGTGGTAGATGTTGCATTTGTACTTTCTGGTGTATTTGTGCTTGCATATCTAATAAATGTAGCAGTAAGCGTTGGTGCGTAAATACGATTTTTCTGTTCAGTACAAATGATAAAATCCCTCTTTACGTTTCGACAATTTAAATGTAAGAACCTGCTGCATGTGACTTTCTGAAACGTCAAAGAATAAAAATGTACAAATTTTGTAAAATTAGGTAACCTTAAATATGTCGGCATCACACCGAAACTGAATAATTGCTTACCTTTAAGGTTACATGTGATTTTGAAGACACACGATAACTAACACTCAGAAATGTTCGTGAGAACATGCTGAGATATGTCCACTTCCTTATAATATCGTAAATTTATATTAAATTTGTAAATAAGTTATACAAAATCAAATCTTATTAAACACAAACACACACGAGGATCATTTTTAGGGATTTTTTAATCAAAATATTGTGATTAGGGTAGTATTGTGTGGCCACACTACGCGGTTGGCTGCAATGTTATTCAAATTTATATAGGAAAGAAAATTAACAAATATACTTATTTCAATCTATCAAATGTATTTGCTTAAACTGTTGAACAGAAATAATAATACAATAATTGTATAAGAAATTATAAAGATAATAATTAATATTAAAATTAATAAATATAGAGAGTTTTTTTCTATTTCTTTTTACAGAAATAGCTAATACATACAAATTTTTTAACATCCAATACCTTTTTTTTCTTACATGTACATTTACAAAAATTAATACTTTACATTCTCACTAAATAAAAGTAAACAATTTATAAGATTCAATAGAAAAACATGCTTAATGAATACAGTACAAATCTTTCAAAACATTTTCAATAAATTTTTGCATAGGGAAGTGAATGTTTTTAATTTAATTCTCTGTTTTATTTTCACTTGCTCAGCAAAATATTTACTATATTTTCTCTTTTTCGAATATCTATAATAAACGCTTACACGTTGCGTGCATTGTATAAAAATATATTAAGTTTAATCAACATGGAGAGATTTATATTGGAGCACGAGATTTTTCACTCGTTTTTCTTAATATTGGTTTGTATAATAATTCAGGCTCGTAAGGAATATTTTCCACATTTCCTGGAAGCAACATTGGCACTACTTTTAAGCGAATATCGCGAGGAAGAAATTCACTGCAAAACCTTTGAAAATCGAATTGAGTTTCAATGATATTGTGCTCAGCCAGAATGAACATTAATTCATCTAGCTCAGCTTTGTAATTCCTGTACAATGTTCTTTTCCGAATAATAGTAGTGAGACGACTCATTCTCGTTACTAATTTTTCTGACTTAATTCTAGTATTGTCTCCAAATTTTGGTTCCATACATTTCCACAAATATTTGTATAATCTATCGGTCACCCATCGTTGTGGGTATGGTAATTTTGGTTGTTTGTATACATGACCATTGATGTAATACGCTTTGTGAACAGGTTTTCTATTTTTTTTATCAAGCTCCTGTTTCTTCATTAATTTTTTTAATTCCGCATCAACTTTTGCCTGTTTACACTTGTATTCATGTTTACGTTCTTCTTCGCGTTTTTCACGTGCCTCTGTTTTGGCTATCATAGTTTTGATACGTTTGTCGATTTCAGACCAATTTATTTCTTTCGAATTTAAGTTACTTTTGGATGAATCATTACGAAAATCTTTCGAACTCGATAAAAAGTTTTGATCTTCTGAGGTGATTTTATTACTTGTGTGAGATGCTGATTCTTCTGGTATATCCGCAATTTTGCGTATTAATAATGGACTCTCACTTACGTCACTGTTGTTACAAACGTCAACCACGATATCCTCGTCAGAATTATTACCTTCTTTTTCTTGTTCAGCATTGAGTGATTGAAAATTTTTCCGGTTTCTACTGTCTTCCTTTTCTTCTTCTACGTCAATATTATTTGATTCAGAATCTTCCTCATCATTTTCCTTGTCTTCCTTATTATTATCTTCTTCCCCAGTAGCTGTATTTGATACAGATTCTTCATCGTTTTCCTTATTATCTTCCAGATTAGCGGTGTTTGATTGAACTTCTTTTTCGTTTTCTGCCTCTATATCACGAGTGTTCAATAAAGAGTTTGCCTCGTTTTCGTTGATGATAGTACTTTCTTTTAAAGAAAACCGTGTTAAGCGAGTGAAGAGTTTGGCATTTGGTATAGGTGTTGACTGAGCAGGTTTTCGAAGTTGAATTATATCTTCTAAGCTATCCATTTGGAAAGACATCGTGTTTGCCTATGATACATGAATTATTAGCATATAATTGTTAAATAACAAAGTTTGATGAATCATGAATACAAATATTTTTACCTTTGCTTTAGCTGTGACATCGTTCAATATTTCTTTAGATTTTGCTCTACTTCTGTTTCCGTTACTGACGTATGATATGTCTTTTTCTTTACTTGATATGTTGGGAGTTTTTAATTTATCCGACATTTCAACCAAACTTCCCCTAGTTTTATTACTTATATAAGTTTTCGTAGAATTTCGTTTTCTATTTGCACTCCGATTGGTTGTATGGCTTCTAGTTGATATATCTAATTTGCTTGACGCTCTTGTAGAAACATTAGTTTTCGCTTTGTTTCTAGTATTATTTGATGAATTGAAAGTTGTTGATTTTCTAGTATCTTGTAAATTAATGCTAGCTCGGTTTTCTTTACGACTGTCACAAGAGGAATCATATGAAATTGAATTTGGCATTATATCTTCCAAGATAACTTGAGCTTCACTCTGCAACTGGTGATCAGAAGAATTATATGAAACATCAGCATTAACAGTATTACTTTGATTTTTAGAGTTTTGCGTAACTGAGTCGTTTGTACGACTTTTTTCATTTGCATCCTCCTAAAAACCAATATTAAATAATTATTTTTTAAATATAATTTTATAGTGATGCAGTAAGGTAAAATTTATATTCAATATTTATATAAATATAATTTATTTTGTTTGATAAAATAAAAATTAAATAGATAAGAATAAACCTTATACCTGGGAACTTTTGTGTAAATTTGTATTATTATGTGTCTTATCATTATCAGAAGGCCTTAATTCGTTGAATAATCTTGACTTTGTTCGTCTAATATTTTTTGGTATTGATGAACTTTCACTTTCATAGTCATCTGTTTGTGTGATATTGTCAGGAAATATTGATTCTTCATTTGTAAGATTGTTAACAGTATTTCTTCCTATGTTATTAATAAATGTAGTAGGTGTATTAAGATTCTCAGTGTCTTTTATGTCTTTTGATTGAGAATGCACTACGATTTGAGTTGTCTGCAAAATGAATATGTATTTTCATACGCTGGTCTATAAATTAAATTAAAAATGTATAATATATTTAAAAATTACCATAGATTTTTCTTTTGAAGATGAATTTTTAAGATCAAATATTTCCAAAACCAAACTTTCTTTGTTAGCAGGCTTTTCCTTCCTTTCCGAAGAAAATCGTACTATGTCGGCATTAATAGATGCTTGCGTATGAGATTTGTTAGCGGATTTATTCAAAGATTTGGCAGAACTAGATTCGTTATGCGATTGGTTAGAACGATTTTTTAACGATTGATTGTCTTGAATTTTATTGCTAATTTCCTATTTTAAACATAAAAAAGTAAGTAAGTGAAGAAATAAATATTCATCTAGACACACATAATTAATAATGAGAATTTTACTAACCTTTGACGCTTCACTTATTAAGGTATCTTTATTAAAAGAAATATTAGAAACATTGTCTTGTGATTTTTCTTTACTTTTATATTGTAGTGACATGGATTTGTTTGTAATTTTGGACTTTGATAAGTTTACATTTTCTTCAATTTCTGTAGTACCTTGAATAATTTTAAATAAATATATTAACAATTACATTATTAAAAACGTTACACATATAGATTATGTTCTACAAAGACATTATGTGTGTGTATGTAACAAATTTGTAATGCCACATTTAATTTTTAAATAATTAACTTACTTAAATTTTCTTTTGATAATTGATGGTAAGATTTTTCGTTTTCAATTGTCTGAAAATAAATTTTAATTAGAAATTAGATTTGATGTCATGAAATAAGATAAGAAATTGTTAAATATAATAAATTAAGGTTCAAATGTTATTTATAGTTTACAATAGAATTTACTTTTGAAGAATTTTTAGTATTATTTTTCGATCCATCATAAATGTCTTCATCTGAAGTTTCTTCTGAACTTGTAAATAAACTTTTAGTTTTTTCTACTATTAATTGATCTTGAACATTATTTCCATTGTTGACCTGCTGCTAGAATAGAATATATATTTAAGATTATTGTAAAAAATGTAAAAATTTATTAATTCAGGATTGTAAATATTAATTTTACATATTGAGTTCCTGGTATTTCGTCATCGCTAACACTAGTAGATTTTCTTTGTTGGAACATTGAAAGTGATCTAGTTCTGCGAATGTTTGTTGGAATTGATGAGCTTTCACTATCATTTGCTGATTGTCGATTATCATTTTCTTCATTTTTCTATAAAATTTGGTATAAAACATTAACTTATGTGCTGAATTATATAATATTGTATGTAATTAAAGTATTTACAGATTCATTTTCAGACTCCCCTGCGAAATCAAAAACATCTTCAAAGTTATTTTTATTATTTATACTTTTTTGCTCTTGTGAAAATAATGCAGGTCGTTTCTTTACATTCTCTACTATTGAACTACTTTTACTTATATTTGCAAATTCTTGTGTAGTGTTGTTTATAACATTAGGATTTTTCTTGGATGTAGATGATTTTGAATCACTTTTAGGAATATCATTTTTATTTTGTAATGAACCACTAATACTAGAATTTTTAGTTTTATCAAAAGAGTTTTCATTTTCATGAACATCAGATAAAACATTAGTTAGATTTTCTGACAGTCGTTTTGAAACTTTTTGGGCTTGTATTGGTATTGAATCTTCATAATTCAAACTGCTAGATTTTCGTTTCAAAGATTGTCTTGTAGTTCTAGAAATATTTCCTTGATGTTCAGATGCACTATCGCTTGTGAAAACATCGAAATGACTTGTATTATCCTTTAATTTGGATTTTTTAAAAATTTGAGGTCTTATCTTTTTAAAAGTTTTTGACTCGTCTACAGTTGAATCAGTTTCATTACCTTCAGAAACTTGAATATTCGTTGAATTCTTTAAATGTGAATCATTGGTTTTCTCTAACACCTTTAAAAAATTGGTCTTATTGGTTTCATTAATTTTTTTACTAATTCCTTTTAATTTTGCTCGCTTTTTTTGAGAAAGTCGAATAGTTTCTGTATCTGTGCTCGAAAGTGCATTCTCATTGTCTTCTGTAAAAAAATACCAAAAGATGAGATATGAATAAACTAATGAACTTAGTAGTAAAATATAATATTAGTTTATTTTCTTACCAGTATTTTTTTGATCATTGCTGTTAATTTTTGCAACTTGCTCTATTAACTTTGAACTATCGGACCTTGTTAATTCATTATACCAATTGCTAGATAATTTAGAAGTGTTAACAGATGAATCAGAATTTAAAAAAACGTTTGAACGCCTTGTTATATTGAAAGATGTTGATGGACGTACAATTGATCTATCGAACCACAATGGATCATCTAGAGAAATATGAAACACATAAATAACATATACTCGTACTTGAAAATAATTGTACTAAAAAGTATATCGCATTCTCCAGAAAAACATAAACATATGTCAAAGCCAAAGAATACATTTCAATGACACTAATTTAAAATCGTTCATGCTACATCCAAAACAATAAAAGCTGTTCTCTAAAAATTTCTGTCATTAAAATAATAACAATCATGTGAAATAATTAAATGAAAAAAAAGATCATACCTTCGTCGTAAAACGTGGTATTGTCATTCAATAAATTCGAATTATTCGATTTGAGGGAACTTAAACGTCGATTTCTACTTCTTCTTCGTGCCATTGTCAACAAGTTTATATACTTTTCTGCACAAACATTGACCTTACGTTTTTGGCGCGAAATACTTATTCTATCATCGTAAAATCATAATTATGATTTACACTTTGTATGAAGTTTCTACATACAGTATCGTACATAAAAATAAGATACGGTACAACTGTCAACTATAAACTGTAAGCTATAGTCCAAAATTATAATGCAAACCACTGCATATTTCAATTTTAAACGCGTGGTTACCGACTGTTGATAAAATAGAGCGCATCCGCGCGAAATTCAAATGGGTTAGATAACAAATTCATGAAAACTAACTAAATAACGGTAAATTTTGTACACCCTCTATTGTAGGTTAAAAAAGGAAGAAAATGTCGATCTTTGAGGGTCAATCCAAGTTAAACAAGGAATAAAAAATTTTTTATTCTTAATTTAAAAAATCGTGCAACGTTTCGTCCACTGGTTTGCGGACCTCTTTAGGCACTGTTTATTAACAAAAAACAAAAAACCGAATATACATAAAAATAATATATAAATGAACAAAATTTCAACCACACACTTTGCAGCACAAAATAAAATTAAATACCTTCAAAATTGATTATTTATAATGCTCACATGTATTTATATATAGTCGAGTTGACTGATTTATTATTCACTTGGACGTTACCTTACAATGGAGTAAAATTTGAAACGTATACATTGTTTTTACGAAGGTATTTAATTTTATTTTGTGCTGTAAAGTGTGTGGTTGAAATTTTGTTCATTTATATATTATTTTTATGTATATTCGGTTTTTTGGTTTTTGTTAATAAACAGTGCCTGAAGAGGTCCGCAAACCAGTGGACGAAACGTTGCACGATTTTTCAAATTAAGAATAAAAAATTTTTTATTCCTTGTTTAACTTGGATTGACCCTCAAAGATCGACATTTTCTTCCTTTTTTTAACTAACTAAATAAATAAATAAATGAATAAAAAACTTACAAAGATAACTAAAAGGTAAAGTAGATGCTTTATACAGAAAATGAACTTAATTATTAAATTACGTTTTTGTTACGAGGTATAATAAAATACAAGGTTATATACAGTTATGTTTTTAATAAAATTTATTTTTCGTCATATATCTATATATGTATATAATATGCAATACAAATGATATCAGTACTCAAGATTATGAACTTGTACATTCGAATACGAAACATAAAAACAGATTAAAGTGTGTATACAAAATAATCGAAAAAATTCACCATTATCATTCTAAACATTCTTCACTTTTTGTGTTCACAGTCAGTCTGAAAGGAAAAGAGAAAAAGATAGAAAAAATCGGACGTAACCATGGGATTGTAACTACGTACAGCTTTTTATTGTCCAAAGTATAATCGTAACGGATTGGCATATCGTATTTATATACTTAATTCATTTTTATTTCTTCACATTCATTTCTACAAGTAAAACTTTACATCATTGTTGATATCGGCAATTCGCTTATACATTATTCATTCGATACAAAGTGACATTAATAATTATTTTTAATAATTAAAAATTGATTTTCCTTCATTGGAAACTAAAATTATCAAAATTTATACTATTCTGCCGTTTTCATAATGACAGTGGGTATTTAAAAAAAAAGAAGAAACAATAATTAATTTTTCAATAAAATTTTCGTTACAGTACGTCGAACACGAGAATAAACCGATAAAGCTTTACCCTCAAACATTTCTCGCATTTGTGTAGCGCTGCTTAAAAATAGATATGACCGAATAGATCGTTTCTGCATCGACCGTAAGAAATTCCATTGAGTCAGCTCTCGAAACTTCGCGATTCGTAGATTGAATTTTGCGACTTTGTCTCATCAAATTGACACTCGATACTGATCGTCCATTTTCATAAATCTTACTTAGTCCTCACTGACAAGAAAATTGTTTTCTTTTTTTGAAAATACACTCATGATAAATATATCGAGGATTACAATAACATTTGTTTTAACTATGACAATATCGAAGTATTTATTGTATGTATGTAAAATCAAATATTTATAATTTGTACGTGAAATTCTGAATAGGTAATGGATTGCGGTAATAAAATTAAGTTGGACATTTTATATGGAAACGTTATTGAAAATTCATTTTTTATGTGTATTTTACGTTTACACGTTAAAAAAAAATTATATACTTATACAAAAAAAGTCAGTCCAATCTTATCCATTTTTATGATTTTTTGGATACATCGAATCAAATATATTTGAATAAAATTGCAAGTGGAAAATATTCATCTTGACCCCACGATGGTTGCAGCTCCTGAAAGGACCTCGTGTATTTTAAAAAATATTTCACTTAACAAATTCTTCTTTAATATTGTTAACATATACGCGTATTTTAATTAATTAACATTATTAAATATCAAAATCGGGCATGTTTTGAGGTTTTTAAATGCACTATAAATACCCTCAATTATCTTTTATGATATAAATAAATTTTTCTTTTTATATCCGATGTGTATAAAGCGAGTGCAATTGTATAACAAATATAAATATCACGGAAAAGATGAAAAAAATTACTCTGTATTACAAACGTGGAAAATAATTTCTGAAAAGTAAGCAGCTTGTAAACTACTCTCGTAAACTACGAGAAAACTTTTATCATCATTTTTTTTTAGAAAAAAGAAAACCTGATCAATTTGATCCTATAGTCGAATCTTTGTTTCCACCATACAAATTTGGAATACTAACAACAAGTGTGTACACATTATATTGGTTATCTAAATACAATAGTGTATGAAAAATTCTTTACTCAAAAGAATTTTCTATTTCGGACCACTTTAAAATTTCATTGAAAGTCTCAATCTGTACTTTTACTCAACTTTTGGAGTAGAACATTATAATATAAAATTATAGAACAAACGGTACCGAATAAATAAAATTGTTAATGCACAAAGATTATATATGGATTATCATTTAAATCTTGAGAAAAAACATTATAAAAATAATCCAGTCAATATATGCTTTTTTATTTTTAAATATTTATGGTATGAAAACAGTTACGTTATATCGGAAACCGGATATAATATGACAATTTTATTGATTTTAATTTTGGAGAAGTTTGCATTACAAAGTGCGATGTAAAAAAATATTTTATAATAAGATGATGGCTATGATGTAAAAACATCAGTGTTTTATATATTTTTTTTTAACTTTTTTTTTATCATTTCCGTGAAATATTTGTTAAACGATATGTAATCTACTTATAGCAATAAAAATAGAAAATGATAAAGTATACACGATAAAAAATAACTTTTAATCAATTTTACTAAAAAATTATCATTAAATTAAGATTTTATGTTTCATTGCGTACTTAATATTGGATGAGTTACGTCATAAATATTCCCTGCATTTCCCACTTGATTTTATTAAAAAAAGATGTGTAATATATGAAAAATTGCATTTTTATTTTTCGAGTGGATTATTTTTTTTTCAAACTGTACTTATATGAACATATTTAAAAATTATCAGAATTGGTTAGGTCGACTTGGGGTGGTTTCCTCATTAGATAATACAAAAATTTGCTTCCGATATGAAAATAATTGACTCAATTTTGATAAAATATTTTCGAACGATAGACAAAAGATCTTTTCCATGAAATTTATAACCATATTGAGAATGAGAGACGTATGTTTATAATTATTTTCAAATTAATTTTGTGCATTTTGAAAAATATGCAGCTATTTCTAAGCTTATACAAAATTTATATGATATAAAAAAATATGTAATCTCTGTAATAGTACATTGTGCAACATGGGGCGAAAGTGGAAGATTTATCCCGCGGATGGATTTAATCAGCAGTAATAACCCGATGGATAAAATCTACTTTTTCAACGCGTATTTTAATCCACATTCGACTGTGGCTACTTTTAGAGCTTAAAGGGAATGACGGACTCTGAAAATGGTCAATATTAATATTTTTTTATAAACAAAAGAATAAATTTTTGAAAAAATCCTGAACGCCATGTCCTTAAGCATGTTATGAACAGTATATTCAAATTTTTTCAAATTTTTAGATCCGTAAAATTTATTTCTGATTTACGTTGAAAATTCATGCTTTTTTATAGATCAATAATTACCGGCCGAAAATTGTTTATTCAATTATTATTAACAATTTTTTTTTCTGAGGAAATCAAAACGTCATGCTTACTTATGTTTAAAACTACCCATATGAATTTTTTCTGATTTTTAAATCGATATTTCCAACATAATTCTTATGTTCAAAGGTGTAGATCCCTGTAATTTGGGTCCGACATCCCGTTAAAAATAGGGGCTGATATTCATGCTTATCAAATTTTATACAACGCATCTACTCCTCATCCCTTGCTATTCATTAACAGGATGCAAACTCCAAAAAATAACAAAATGATTTATTTTTTATTAAACCAGCAATTCAATTTATCGAAAAAAACCATTCTGTAATGATGTTGTGCTTCCTTTGAAAATAATCTGTAAATTTTTTCAAATATTTTTATGGATAAATTATTATCGATCAAAAATAGTTATTTACATATATAATTAATTAATAATTAATTATTTCGTAAAAATCTCTCTGTCACGCTATTCTACTTGTTATGAACAGTATCCATGATTTATTTTCTTAAATTTTTGGAATTTTCAAAGTAGGTCTCTGCAATTTATCAAATCCCCCTACTAATTTTTGCTTTCGCCCCGATTATCGAGGTCGAAAAGTGCCGATTTCGGAGTCTGGAACAAAATGAATGAAAGAGAAAAAAAACACAAGATTTATCCTTTATTAATAATTATTCCAAAGATCTAATCAAAATTTAAAACGTATATATCAATAATTTTTAAGAAAATTCGTATAGACGATGTATTTTACAATACGTACAATTATTTATGTATATATTATATATATATATATATATATATATATAAATTTTGTATAGATCCCTGTTGTTTTATTATTTATTAATTATCATTATCGAGAAAAAAAATCTATTAACAATAAGAATTAATCGAAGGCAACATTTGAAAGTCAATGTTTTATAATGTATTTTCGGTATATACCGTTGTATATATATATATACATATATATATATATGTATATGTAATGGCAATATTGAGAGTCACTCGTTAAGTATATATATATAATACGCTGGAAGAACAAACTATCTATCTTTTTTTTTTCGTCAACGAACGATCGAAGCTAATTAAAAACACACGTGGTCATACAAGTTTTGAATATTCGTACTAAATCTTAATATTTGTACACAGAATATTTCGTCGATATATCAAAGCAAAAAGCAGATATACCTATTGTATACCGAAGTTCACACACCTGTCGACAATCTTTCGGAAAAGAAAGTAATAATTTTGATGCAGGTTTCAGTCATCTTAGAGGAGTGTAAATAAGGTGTGCCTTTATACTTTGCGATGATTTTTAGATTCGTAAGCTTTTACATTTGGCAATTTTCACGTTTCGAACACTCGGGATATCTGACTGTATTATACACTCGCGAGTAATTAATTTTACATTTGCATTACCGTCCGATCAATAACTCAATGTTCCCACGTTTAAAATTATAGATTGTTGATCGAGGTACTGTTTTGTAATCGATAATTAATATTTTACGAAGTATTTTAATCAAAACGACATATGATACATTTTTAAGGTGTTTGGCGCAGTGGTTTATTGTATCCAATTTTTTTATCACACCTGCAAATACATTGTATATAAAAAAGTTAATTAATTCAATATTTTCATATAATACATGGACTTTTTATACTTGAACCATTATTTTATAAGGTTGTTCAAATTTTTTTATGTCGAATTATTTAGATATATTTTCAACTTAGCTCATTTTAATATAAAATATTAATTTTTGTAAAAACAGTATTCCCCAGTGTATAATTTTAATTGCGGGAAAATTGAATTATTAATTGAGTTTTTTTTTTACATTCTCTTAGACGTTATAAAGATTCGGTGAGTTGACGCTGTAAGAAACGACAGTGACTTATTTACCAAAAGCATGCTCTTTATGATTACCAGTAGTGATAGAACAAACCCGTGACTTTGTTTGTGTTGGAAGATTGATAATCGAATTTATGGGATGTCAGGACCTATAGCTAACAGCATGATAGATGCTGAAATTGCAAGAGACAGAGTTATAACAATTGTACCATTCATACAAGTTTGTAGTATACGCTCGTTAGAATTTGGTCATCCGTTGAGTGGGTTGTGGAATTTTACAGCCCAAAGATATGAATTTTTGGTCTTGCGCCACACAGTCAATCCCATTGAGTATTTTTAGGAATCAGGAAGTTGCACAAGTTTGGAGAAAGTTGAAGAGGGACTTTGATCCATTAGATATTAACTATACAAATTACTGTAATGGAGCGCGTTGGGTTGGTCAGACAACAACGAGACTCTAGTTTGCTTTAGGAAGATGATAATTTACACAAGTTTGGGTTAATAAACACGTGGTGAATTAATTAAAGCACTGTCTAACAAATTTGAAATCACTAGGGAAATATTAGAGACCTATTCCAAAATGTATATTCCACAAATGATACTTCGATGGATACGCTCTACTACTTCAGAATAGTAGCTGCTTACACTGCAGAGTATCCAGCCACTAAACGGATTGTAGAGGAAAGTGTTGTCTTTCAAGATTCACATTTTGATATAGATCTGAAGCTAATTTCAAGTTGTTAAGACACTTATTCACCCTAAGTGGACATAACTTTGTAATGATGTGTGACATTGTATGTCAATTAATAAATCAAGACTTACCCACTTGCACACACATGTATACAATTCGCGTATTAGTCCTCCACAGTATCGGTATACCGGAGGCGTTTCGCGAGGCAGACTACCCGTGTAGTCGCGAAGACGTTGTCGGCCATTTTGTCGTCTGCGATGCGCGGCTCCCCACGCGTGCAGACGACGTTTCCCATTAATACATGTACTGTCGCAGATGCGACCTCTCCAGGAAGATGACCCAGATTCAAGCGAATTATCACCTGGGGGAAAGGATGCTCCGTCTTTGTTGCTGACCGTTAATGACCGACAGAGATGGATATATATAGTATAAATCGTTAGTGTTCATAAGCTTCTATATATAATTATAGGTAAACGAATCGCGACGTTTGAAAATAATAAATATCTTGATTTATTAGAAGTTTTTAATGTTGGTTTTCAGTTGAACAATTATTCTTATTAATTAATTAAATTTATTAATATTTAACGATAATTTATCTAATGTTGTTCAATTGATATCGATTATTATAAATATAATTTTATATGAGTATTTAATTAAGATTTTTGTTTTTTGGCGCATTTAATTTGGAAATCATGGATACCGGCAAGTGGTCGTATGCTCGGACATTTGGCGCATGCGAACTGTGGGTAGCATGGCAGACCACGCTGTGCTTTGAAGTGTAATATGTGCCTCCACGCGTAGAATGTCCGAGTGGAGGGGATATTCTTCATCCTATCGAGACTACTGACGTGGAGATCCAGGTTCACGGTCGTTCCTAGAAAAAGGATCTTTCAAGAAGTGTGGACTATCCGGAGGTGTATTATTCGCTCAAGTCGATGCAGAAAGGGTAAAAATGGTAGGCAATCTCCCTATGACGTGTTCTACCATTTTGGATACATTGGCGATAAAGCTAATGATCAAGTGTAATACGTGCCTCCACGCGTAGAATGGACGAGTGGAGGGGATATTCTTTATCCTATCGAGACTACTGACGTGGAGATCCAGGTTCACGGTCGTTCCTAGAAAAAGGATCTTTCAAGAGGTGTGGACTATCCGGAGGTGTATTATTCGTTCAGGTCGATGCAGAAAGGGTAAAAATGGTAGGCAATCTCCCTATGACGTTTTGTACCATTTTGGATACATTGGCGATAAAGCTAATGATGAAGTGTAATACGTGCCTCCACGCGTAGAATGTACGAGTGGAGCGGATATTCTTTATCCTATACAGACTACTGACGTGGAGATCCAGGTTCACGGTCGTTCCTAGAAAAAGGATCTTTCAAGAAGTGTGGTCTATCCGGAGGTGTATTATTCGTTCAGGTCGATGCAGAAAGGGTAAAAATGGTAGGCAATCTCCCTATGACGTGTTCTACCATTTTAGATACATTGGCGATAAAGCTAATGATGAAGTGTAATACGTGCCTCCACGCCTAGAATGTACGAGTGGAGGGGATATTCTTTATCCTATCGAGACTACTGACGTGGAGATCCAGGTTCACGGTCGTTCCTAGAAAAAGGATCTTACAAGAAGTGTGGTCTATCCGGAGGTGTATTATTCGTTCAAGTCGATGCAGAAAGGGTAAAAATGGTAGGCAATCTCCCTATGACGTGTTCTACCATTTTAGATACATTGGCGATAAAGCTAATGATGAAGTGTAATACGTGCCTCCACGCGTAGAATGTACGAGTGGAGGGGATATTCTTTATCCTATCGAGACTACTGACGTGGAGATCCAGGTTCACGGTCGTTCCTAGAAAAAGGATCTTTCAAGAAGTGTGGACTATCCGGAGGTGTATTATTCGTTCAAGTCGATGCAGAAAGGGTAAAAATGGTAGGCAATCTCCCTATGACGTGTTCTACCATTTTGGATACAGTGGCGATAAAGCTAATGATGAAGTGTAATACGTGCCTCCACGCGTAGAATGTACGAGTGGAGGGGATATTCTTTATCCTATCGAGACTACTGACGTGGAGATCCAGGTTCACGGTCGTTCCTAGAAAAAGGATCTTTCAAGAAGTGTGGTACTATCCGGAGGTGTATTATTCGTTCAAGTCGATGCAGAAAGGGTAAAATTGGTAGGCAATCTCCCTATGACGTGTTCTACCATTTTGGATACAGTGGCGATAAAGCTAATGATGAAGTGTAATACGTGCCTCCACGCGTAGAATGTACGAGTGGAGGGGATATTCTTTATCCTATCGAGACTACTGACGTGGAGATCCAGGTTCACGGTCGTTCCTAGAAAAAGGATCTTTCAAGAAGTGTGGTCTATCCGGAGGTGTATTATTCGTTCAAGTCGATGCAGAAAGGGTAAAATTGGTAGGCAATCTCCCTATGACGTGTTCTACCATTTTGGATACATTGGCGATAAAGCTAATGATCAAGTGTAATACGTGCCTCCACGCGTAGAATGTACGAGTGGAGGGGATATTCTTTATCCTATCGAGACTACTGACGTGGAGATCCAGGTTCACGGTCGTTCCTAGAAAAAGGATCTTTCAAGAGGTGTGGACTATCCGGAGGTGTATTAATCGTTCAGGTCGATCCAAAAAGGGTAATAATGGTAGTCAATCTCCCTATAACGTTTTCTACCATTTTGGATACAGTGGCGATAAAGCTAATGATGAAGTGTAATACGTGCCTCCACGCGTAGAATGTACGAGTGGAGGGGATATTCTTTATCCTATCGAGACTACTGACGTGGAGATCCAGGTTCACGGTCGTTCCTAGAAAAAGGATCTTTCAAGAAGTGTGGACTATCCGGAGGTGTATTATTCGTTCAAGTCGATGCAGAAAGGGTAAAAATGGTAGGCAATCTCCCTATGACGTGTTCTACCATTTTGGATACATTGGCGATAAAGCTAATGATGAAGTGTAATACGTGCCTCCACGCGTAGAATGTACGAGTGGAGGGGATATTCTTTATCCTATCGAGACTACTGACGTGGAGATCCAGGTTCACGGTCGTTCCTAGAAAAAGGATCTTTCAAGAAGTGTGGACTATCCGGAGGTGTATTAATCGTTCAAGGTCGATGCAGAAAGGGTAAAATGGTAGGCAATCTCCCTATGACGTGTTCTACCATTTTGGATACATTGGCGATAAAGCTAATGATGAAGTGTAATACGTGCCTCCACGCGTAGAATGTACGAGTGGAGGGGATATTCTTTATCCTATCGAGACTACTGACGTGGAGATCCAGGTTCACGGTCGTTCCTATAAAAAGGATCTTTCAAGAAGTGTGGACTATCCGGAGGTGTATTATTCGTTCAAGTCGATGCAGAAAGGGTAAAAATGGTAGGCAATCTCCCTATGACGTGTTCTACCATTTTGGATACATTGGCGATAAAGCTAATGATGAAGTGTAATACGTGCCTCCACGCGTAGAATGTACGAGTGGAGGGGATATTCTTTATCCTATCGAGACTACTGACGTGGAGATCCAGGTTCACGGTCGTTCCTATAAAAAGGATCTTTCAAGAAGTGTGGACTATCCGGAGGTGTATTATTCGTTCAAGTCGATGCAGAAAGGGTAAAAATGGTAGGCAATCTCCCTATAACGTGTTCTACCATTTTGGATACAGTGGCGATAAAGCTAATGATGAAGTGTAATACGTGCCTCCACGCGTAGAATGTACGAGTGGAGGGGATATTCTTTATCCTATCGAGACTACTGACGTGGAGATCCAGGTTCACGGTCGTTCCTAGAAAAAGGATCTTTCAAGAAGTGTGGACTATCCGGAGGTGTATTATTCGTTCAAGTCGATGCAGAAAGGGTAAAAATGGTAGGCAATCTCCCTATAACGTGTTCTACCATTTTGGATACAGTGGCGATAAAGCTAATGATGAAGTGTAATACGTGCCTCCACGCGTAGAATGTACGAGTGGAGGGGATATTCTTTATCCTATCGAGACTACTGACGTGGAGATCCAGGTTCACGGTCGTTCCTAGAAAAAGGATCTTTCAAGAAGTGTGGACTATCCGGAGGTGTATTAATCGTTCAAGTCGATGCAGAAAGGGTAAAATTGGTAGGCAACCTCCCTATAACGTGTTCTACCATTTTGGATACATTGGCGATAAAGCTAATGATCAAGTGTAATACGTGCCTCCACGCGTAGAATGTACGAGTGGAGGGGATATTCTTTATCCTATCGAGACTACTGACGTGGAGATCCAGGTTCACGGTCGTTCCTAGAAAAAGGATCTTTCAAGAAGTGTGGACTATCCGGAGGTGTATTATTCGTTCAAGTCGATGCAGAAAGGGTAAAATTGGTAGGCAATCTCCCTATGACGTGTTCTACCATTTTGGAAACATTGGCGATAAAGCTAATGATGAAGTGTAATACGTGCCTCCACGCGTAGAATGTACGAGTGGAGGGGATATTCTTTATCCTATCGAGACTACTGACGTGGAGATCCAGGTTCACGGTCGTTCCTAGAAAAAGGATCTTTCAAGAAGTGTGGACTATCCGGAGGTGTATTATCGTTCAAGTCGATGCAGAAAGGGTAAAAATGGTAGGCAATCTCCCTATGACGTGTTCTACCATTTTGGATACATTGGCGATAAAGCTAATGATGAAGTGTAATACGTGCCTCCACGCGTAGAATGTACGAGTGGAGGGGATATTCTTTATCCTATCGAGACTACTGACGTGGAGATCCAGGTTCACGGTCGTTCCTAGAAAAAGGATCTTTCAAGAGGTGTGGACTATCCGGAGGTGTATTAATCGTTCAAGGTCGATGCCAGAAAGGGTAATAATGGTAGGCAATCTCCCTATAACGTGTTCTACCATTTTGGATACAGTGGCGATAAAGCTAATGATGAAGTGTAATACGTGCCTCCACGCGTAGAATGTACGAGTGGAGGGGATATTCTTTATCCTATCGAGACTACTGACGTGGAGATCCAGGTTCACGGTCGTTCCTAGAAAAAGGATCTTTCAAGAGGTGTGGACTATCCGGAGGTGTATTATTCGTTCAAGGTCGATGCAGAAAGGGTAAAAATGGTAGGCAATCTCCCTATGACGTGTTCTACCATTTTGGATACATTGGCGATAAAGCTAATGATGAAGTGTAATACGTGCCTCCACGCGTAGAATGTACGAGTGGAGGGGATATTCTTTATCCTATCGAGACTACTGACGTGGAGATCCAGGTTCACGGTCGTTCCTAGAAAAAGGATCTTTCAAGAAGGTGTGGACTATCCGGAGGTGTATTATTCGTTCAAGTCGATGCAGAAAGGGTAAAATGGTAGGCAATCTCCCTATGACGTGTTCTACCATTTTGGATACATTGGCGATAAAGCTAATGATGAAGTGTAATACGTGCCTCCACGCGTAGAATGTACGAGTGGAGGGGATATTCTTTATCCTATCGAGACTACTGACGTGGAGATCCAGGTTCACGGTCGTTCCTAGAAAAAGGATCTTTCAAGAGGTGTGGACTATCCGGAGGTGTATTAATCGTTCAAGTCGATGCAGAAAGGGTAAAATGGTAGGCAATCTCCCTATGACGTGTTCTACCATTTTGGATACATTGGCGATAAAGCTAATGATGAAGTGTAATACGTGCCTCCACGCGTAGAATGTACGAGTGGAGGGGATATTCTTTATCCTATCGAGACTACTGACGTGGAGATCCAGGTTCACGGTCGTTCCTAGAAAAAGGATCTTTCAAGAAGGTGTGGACTATCCGGAGGTGTATTATTCGTTCAAGTCGATGCAGAAAGGGTAAAAATGGTAGGCAATCTCCCTATGACGTGTTCTACCATTTTGGATACATTGGCGATAAAGCTAATGATGAAGTGTAATACGTGCCTCCACGCGTAGAATGTACGAGTGGAGGGGATATTCTTTATCCTATCGAGACTACTGACGTGGAGATCCAGGTTCACGGTCGTTCCTAGAAAAAGGATCTTTCAAGAAGTGTGGACTATCCGGAGGTGTATTATTCGTTCAAGTCGATGCAGAAAGGGTAAAATTGGTAGGCAATCTCCCTATGACGTGTTCTACCATTTTGGATACATTGGCGATAAAGCTAATGATGAAGTGTAATACGTGCCTCCACGCGTAGAATGTACGAGTGGAGGGGATATTCTTTATCCTATCGAGACTACTGACGTGGAGATCCAGGTTCACGGTCGTTCCTAGAAAAAGGATCTTTCAAGAGGTGTGGACTATCCGGAGGTGTATTAATCGTTCAGGTCGATCCAAAAAGGGTAAAAATGGTAGGCAATCTCCCTATGACGTGTTCTACCATTTTGGATACATTGGCGATAAAGCTAATGATGAAGTGTAATACGTGCCTCCACGCGTAGAATGTACGAGTGGAGGGGATATTCTTTATCCTATCGAGACTACTGACGTGGAGATCCAGGTTCACGGTCGTTCCTAGAAAAAGGATCTTTCAAGAAGTGTGGACTATCCGGAGGTGTATTAATCGTTCAAGTCGATGCAGAAAGGGTAAAATTGGTAGGCAATCTCCCTATGACGTGTTCTACCATTTTGGATACATTGGCGATAAAGCTAATGATGAAGTGTAATACGTGCCTCCACGCGTAGAATGTACGAGTGGAGGGGATATTCTTTATCCTATCGAGACTACTGACGTGGAGATCCAGGTTCACGGTCGTTCCTAGAAAAAGGATCTTTCAAGAAGTGTGGACTATCCGGAGGTGTATTATTCGTTCAAGTCGATGCAGAAAGGGTAAAAATGGTAGGCAATCTCCCTATGACGTGTTCTACCATTTTGGATACATTGGCGATAAAGCTAATGATCAAGTGTAATACGTGCCTCCACGCGTAGAATGTACGAGTGGAGGGGATATTCTTTATCCTATCGAGACTACTGACGTGGAGATCCAGGTTCACGGTCGTTCCTAGAAAAAGGATCTTTCAAGAAGTGTGGACTATCCGGAGGTGTATTATTCGTTCAAGGTCGATGCAGAAAGGGTAAAAATGGTAGGCAATCTCCCTATGACGTGTTCTACCATTTTGGATACATTGGCGATAAAGCTAATGATGAAGTGTAATACGTGCCTCCACGCGTAGAATGTACGAGTGGAGGGGATATTCTTTATCCTATCGAGACTACTGACGTGGAGATCCAGGTTCACGGTCGTTCCTAGAAAAAGGATCTTTCAAGAAGTGTGGACTATCCGGAGGTGTATTATTCGTTCAAGTCGATGCAGAAAGGGTAAAATGGTAGGCAATCTCCCTATGACGTGTTCTACCATTTTGGATACATTGGCGATAAAGCTAATGATGAAGTGTAATACGTGCCTCCACGCGTAGAATGTACGAGTGGAGGGGATATTCTTTATCCTATCGAGACTACTGACGTGGAGATCCAGGTTCCCGGTCGTTCCTAGAAAAAGGATCTTTCAAGAGGTGTGGACTATCCGGAGGTGTATTAATCGTTCAAGTCGATGCAGAAAGGGTAAAAATGGTAGGCAACCTCCCTATGACGTGTTCTACCATTTTGGATACATTGGCGATAAAGCTAATGATGAAGTGTAATACGTGCCTCCACGCGTAGAATGTACGAGTGGAGGGGATATTCTTTATCCTATCGAGACTACTGACGTGGAGATCCAGGTTCACGGTCGTTCCTAGAAAAAGGATCTTTCAAGAAGTGTGGACTATCCGGAGGTGTATTATTCGTTCAAGTCGATGCAGAAAGGGTAAAAATGGTAGGCAATCTCCCTATGACGTGTTCTACCATTTTGGATACATTGGCGATAAAGCTAATGATGAAGTGTAATACGTGCCTCCACGCGTAGAATGTACGAGTGGAGGGGATATTCTTTATCCTATCGAGACTACTGACGTGGAGATCCAGGTTCACGGTCGTTCCTAGAAAAAGGATCTTTCAAGAGGTGTGGACTATCCGGAGGTGTATTAATCGTTCAAGGTCGATGCCAGAAAGGGTAAAATGGTAGGCAATCTCCCTATAACGTGTTCTACCATTTTGGATACAGTGGCGATAAAGCTAATGATGAAGTGTAATACGTGCCTCCACGCGTAGAATGTACGAGTGGAGGGGATATTCTTTATCCTATCGAGACTACTGACGTGGAGATCCAGGTTCACGGTCGTTCCTAGAAAAAGGATCTTTCAAGAAGTGTGGACTATCCGGAGGTGTATTAATCGTTCAAGTCGATGCAGAAAGGGTAAAATTGGTAGGCAACCTCCCTATAACTTGTTCTACCATTTTGGATACAGTGGCGATAAAGCTAATGATGAAGTGTAATACGTGCCTCCACGCGTAGAATGTACGAGTGGAGGGGATATTCTTTATCCTATCGAGACTACTGACGTGGAGATCCAGGTTCACGGTCGTTCCTAGAAAAAGGATCTTTCAAGAAGTGTGGACTATCCGGAGGTGTATTATTCGTTCAAGTCGATGCAGAAAGGGTAAAATGGTAGGCAATCTCCCTATGACGTGTTCTACCATTTTGGAAACATTGGCGATAAAGCTAATGATGAAGTGTAATACGTGCCTCCACGCGTAGAATGTACGAGTGGAGGGGATATTCTTTATCCTATCGAGACTACTGACGTGGAGATCCAGGTTCACGGTCGTTCCTAGAAAAAGGATCTTTCAAGAAGTGTGGACTATCCGGAGGTGTATTATTCGTTCAAGTCGATGCAGAAAGGGTAAAATTGGTAGGCAATCTCCCTATGACGTGTTCTACCATTTTGGATACATTGGCGATAAAGCTAATGATGAAGTGTAATACGTGCCTCCACGCGTAGAATGTACGAGTGGAGGGGATATTCTTTATCCTATCGAGACTACTGACGTGGAGATCCAGGTTCACGGTCGTTCCTAGAAAAAGGATCTTTCAAGAAGTGTGGACTATCCGGAGGTGTATTATTCGTTCAAGTCGATGCAGAAAGGGTAAAAATGGTAGGCAATCTCCCTATGACGTGTTCTACCATTTTGGATACATTGGCGATAAAGCTAATGATCAAGTGTAATACGTGCCTCCACGCGTAGAATGTACGAGTGGAGGGGATATTCTTTATCCTATCGAGACTACTGACGTGGAGATCCAGGTTCACGGTCGTTCCTAGAAAAAGGATCTTTCAAGAGGTGTGGACTATCCGGAGGTGTATTAATCGTTCAGGTCGATCCAAAAAGGGTAAAATGGTAGGCAATCTCCCTATGACGTGTTCTACCATTTTGGATACATTGGCGATAAAGCTAATGATGAAGTGTAATACGTGCCTCCACGCGTAGAATGTACGAGTGGAGGGGATATTCTTTATCCTATCGAGACTACTGACGTGGAGATCCAGGTTCACGGTCGTTCCTAGAAAAAGGATCTTTCAAGAAGTGTGGACTATCCGGAGGTGTATTAATCGTTCAAGTCGATGCAGAAAGGGTAAAATGGTAGGCAATCTCCCTATGACGTGTTCTACCATTTTGGATACATTGGCGATAAAGCTAATGATGAAGTGTAATACGTGCCTCCACGCGTAGAATGTACGAGTGGAGGGGATATTCTTTATCCTATCGAGACTACTGACGTGGAGATCCAGGTTCACGGTCGTTCCTAGAAAAAGGATCTTTCAAGAAGTGTGGACTATCCGGAGGTGTATTATTCGTTCAAGTCGATGCAGAAAGGGTAAAAATGGTAGGCAATCTCCCTATGACGTGTTCTACCATTTTGGATACATTGGCGATAAAGCTAATGATCAAGTGTAATACGTGCCTCCACGCGTAGAATGTACGAGTGGAGGGGATATTCTTTATCCTATCGAGACTACTGACGTGGAGATCCAGGTTCACGGTCGTTCCTAGAAAAAGGATCTTTCAAGAAGTGTGGACTATCCGGAGGTGTATTAATCGTTCAAGTCGATGCAGAAAGGGTAAAATTGGTAGGCAATCTCCCTATGACGTGTTCTACCATTTTGGATACATTGGCGATAAAGCTAATGATGAAGTGTAATACGTGCCTCCACGCGTAGAATGTACGAGTGGAGGGGATATTCTTTATCCTATCGAGACTACTGACGTGGAGATCCAGGTTCACGGTCGTTCCTAGAAAAAGGATCTTTCAAGAAGTGTGGACTATCCGGAGGTGTATTATTCGTTCAAGTCGATGCAGAAAGGGTAAAATGGTAGGCAATCTCCCTATGACGTGTTCTACCATTTTGGATACATTGGCGATAAAGCTAATGATGAAGTGTAATACGTGCCTCCACGCGTAGAATGTACGAGTGGAGGGGATATTCTTTATCCTATCGAGACTACTGACGTGGAGATCCAGGTTCACGGTCGTTCCTAGAAAAAGGATCTTTCAAGAGGTGTGGACTATCCGGAGGTGTATTATTCGTTCAAGGTCGATGCAGAAAGGGTAAAAATGGTAGGCAATCTCCCTATGACGTGTTCTACCATTTTGGATACATTGGCGATAAAGCTAATGATGAAGTGTAATACGTGCCTCCACGCGTAGAATGTACGAGTGGAGGGGATATTCTTTATCCTATCGAGACTACTGACGTGGAGATCCAGGTTCACGGTCGTTCCTAGAAAAAGGATCTTTCAAGAGGTGTGGACTATCCGGAGGTGTATTAATCGTTCAGGTCGATGCAGAAAGGGTAAAAATGGTAGGCAATCTCCCTATGACGTGTTCTACCATTTTGGATACATTGGCGATAAAGCTAATGATGAAGTGTAATACGTGCCTCCACGCGTAGAATGTACGAGTGGAGGGGATATTCTTTATCCTATCGAGACTACTGACGTGGAGATCCAGGTTCACGGTCGTTCCTAGAAAAAGGATCTTTCAAGAGGTGTGGACTATCCGGAGGTGTATTAATTCGTTCAAGTCGATGCAGAAAGGGTAAAATGGTAGGCAATCTCCCTATGACGTGTTCTACCATTTTGGATACATTGGCGATAAAGCTAATGATGAAGTGTAATACGTGCCTCCACGCGTAGAATGTACGAGTGGAGGGGATATTCTTTATCCTATCGAGACTACTGACGTGGAGATCCAGGTTCACGGTCGTTCCTAGAAAAAGGATCTTTCAAGAAGTGTGGACTATCCGGAGGTGTATTATTCGTTCAAGTCGATGCAGAAAGGGTAAAAATGGTAGGCAATCTCCCTATGACGTGTTCTACCATTTTGGATACATTGGCGATAAAGCTAATGATGAAGTGTAATACGTGCCTCCACGCGTAGAATGTACGAGTGGAGGGGATATTCTTTATCCTATCGAGACTACTGACGTGGAGATCCAGGTTCACGGTCGTTCCTAGAAAAAGGATCTTTCAAGAAGTGTGGACTATCCGGAGGTGTATTAATCGTTCAAGTCGATGCAGAAAGGGTAAAATTGGTAGGCAATCTCCCTATGACGTGTTCTACCATTTTGGATACATTGGCGATAAAGCTAATGATGAAGTGTAATACGTGCCTCCACGCGTAGAATGTACGAGTGGAGGGGATATTCTTTATCCTATCGAGACTACTGACGTGGAGATCCAGGTTCACGGTCGTTCCTAGAAAAAGGATCTTTCAAGAAGGTGTGGACTATCCGGAGGTGTATTAATCGTTCAGGTCGATGCAGAAAGGGTAAAATGGTAGGCAATCTCCCTATGACGTGTTCTACCATTTTGGATACATTGGCGATAAAGCTAATGATGAAGTGTAATACGTGCCTCCACGCGTAGAATGTACGAGTGGAGGGGATATTCTTTATCCTATCGAGACTACTGACGTGGAGATCCAGGTTCACGGTCGTTCCTAGAAAAAGGATCTTTCAAGAAGTGTGGTACTATCCGGAGGTGTATTATTCGTTCAAGTCGATGCAGAAAGGGTAAAATGGTAGGCAATCTCCCTATGACGTGTTCTACCATTTTGGATACATTGGCGATAAAGCTAATGATGAAGTGTAATACGTGCCTCCACGCGTAGAATGTACGAGTGGAGGGGATATTCTTTATCCTATCGAGACTACTGACGTGGAGATCCAGGTTCACGGTCGTTCCTAGAAAAAGGATCTTTCAAGAGGTGTGGACTATCCGGAGGTGTATTAATCGTTCAGGTCGATGCCAGAAAGGGTAAAATGGTAGGCAATCTCCCTATGACGTGTTCTACCATTTTGGATACATTGGCGATAAAGCTAATGATGAAGTGTAATACGTGCCTCCACGCGTAGAATGTACGAGTGGAGGGGATATTCTTTATCCTATCGAGACTACTGACGTGGAGATCCAGGTTCACGGTCGTTCCTAGAAAAAGGATCTTTCAAGAAGTGTGGACTATCCGGAGGTGTATTATTCGTTCAAGTCGATGCAGAAAGGGTAAAAATGGTAGGCAATCTCCCTATGAACGTGTTCTACCATTTTGGATACAGTGGCGATAAAGCTAATGATGAAGTGTAATACGTGCCTCCACGCGTAGAATGTACGAGTGGAGGGGATATTCTTTATCCTATCGAGACTACTGACGTGGAGATCCAGGTTCACGGTCGTTCCTAGAAAAAGGATCTTTCAAGAAGTGTGGACTATCCGGAGGTGTATTATTCGTTCAAGTCGATGCAGAAAGGGTAAAATGGTAGGCAATCTCCCTATGACGTGTTCTACCATTTTGGATACATTGGCGATAAAGCTAATGATCAAGTGTAATACGTGCCTCCACGCGTAGAATGTACGAGTGGAGGGGATATTCTTTATCCTATCGAGACTACTGACGTGGAGATCCAGGTTCACGGTCGTTCCTAGAAAAAGGATCTTTCAAGAAGTGTGGACTATCCGGAGGTGTATTAATCGTTCAAGTCGATGCAGAAAGGGTAAAATGGTAGGCAATCTCCCTATACGTGTTCTACCATTTTGGATACAGTGGCGATAAAGCTAATGATGAAGTGTAATACGTGCCTCCACGCGTAGAATGTACGAGTGGAGGGGATATTCTTTATCCTATCGAGACTACTGACGTGGAGATCCAGGTTCACGGTCGTTCCTAGAAAAAGGATCTTTCAAGAAGTGTGGTCTATCCGGAGGTGTATTATTCGTTCAAGTCGATGCAGAAAGGGTAAAATTGGTAGGCAATCTCCCTATGACGTGTTCTACCATTTTGGATACATTGGCGATAAAGCTAATGATGAAGTGTAATACGTGCCTCCACGCGTAGAATGTACGAGTGGAGGGGATATTCTTTATCCTATCGAGACTACTGACGTGGAGATCCAGGTTCACGGTCGTTCCTAGAAAAAGGATCTTTCAAGAAGTGTGGACTATCCGGAGGTGTATTATTCGTTCAAGTCGATGCAGAAAGGGTAAAAATGGTAGGCAATCTCCCTATGACGTGTTCTACCATTTTGGATACATTGGCGATAAAGCTAATGATGAAGTGTAATACGTGCCTCCACGCGTAGAATGTACGAGTGGAGGGGATATTCTTTATCCTATCGAGACTACTGACGTGGAGATCCAGGTTCACGGTCGTTCCTAGAAAAAGGATCTTTCAAGAAGTGTGGACTATCCGGAGGTGTATTATTCGTTCAAGTCGATGCAGAAAGGGTAAAAATGGTAGGCAATCTCCCTATGACGTGTTCTACCATTTTGGATACATTGGCGATAAAGCTAATGATGAAGTGTAATACGTGCCTCCACGCGTAGAATGTACGAGTGGAGGGGATATTCTTTATCCTATCGAGACTACTGACGTGGAGATCCAGGTTCACGGTCGTTCCTAGAAAAAGGATCTTTCAAGAAGTGTGGACTATCCGGAGGTGTATTATTCGTTCAAGTCGATGCAGAAAGGGTAAAATGGTAGGCAATCTCCCTATGAACGTGTTCTACCATTTTGGATACAGTGGCGATAAAGCTAATGATGAAGTGTAATACGTGCCTCCACGCGTAGAATGTACGAGTGGAGGGGATATTCTTTATCCTATCGAGACTACTGACGTGGAGATCCAGGTTCACGGTCGTTCCTAGAAAAAGGATCTTTCAAGAAGTGTGGACTATCCGGAGGTGTATTATTCGTTCAAGTCGATGCAGAAAGGGTAAAATGGTAGGCAATCTCCCTATGACGTGTTCTACCATTTTGGATACATTGGCGATAAAGCTAATGATGAAGTGTAATACGTGCCTCCACGCGTAGAATGTACGAGTGGAGGGGATATTCTTTATCCTATCGAGACTACTGACGTGGAGATCCAGGTTCACGGTCGTTCCTAGAAAAAGGATCTTTCAAGAAGTGTGGACTATCCGGAGGTGTATTATTCGTTCAGGTCGATGCAGAAAGGGTAAAATGGTAGGCAATCTCCCTATACGTGTTCTACCATTTTGGATACATTGGCGATAAAGCTAATGATGAAGTGTAATACGTGCCTCCACGCGTAGAATGTACGAGTGGAGGGGATATTCTTTATCCTATCGAGACTACTGACGTGGAGATCCAGGTTCACGGTCGTTCCTAGAAAAAGGATCTTTCAAGAAGTGTGGACTATCCGGAGGTGTATTATCGTTCAAGTCGATGCAGAAAGGGTAAAAATGGTAGGCAATCTCCCTATGACGTGTTCTACCATTTTGGATACATTGGCGATAAAGCTAATGATGAAGTGTAATACGTGCCTCCACGCGTAGAATGTACGAGTGGAGGGGATATTCTTTATCCTATCGAGACTACTGACGTGGAGATCCAGGTTCACGGTCGTTCCTAGAAAAAGGATCTTTCAAGAAGTGTGGACTATCCGGAGGTGTATTATTCGTTCAAGTCGATGCAGAAAGGGTAAAAATGGTAGGCAATCTCCCTATGACGTGTTCTACCATTTTGGATACATTGGCGATAAAGCTAATGATCAAGTGTAATACGTGCCTCCACGCGTAGAATGTACGAGTGGAGGGGATATTCTTTATCCTATCGAGACTACTGACGTGGAGATCCAGGTTCACGGTCGTTCCTATAAAAAGGATCTTTCAAGAAGTGTGGACTATCCGGAGGTGTATTATTCGTTCAAGTCGATGCAGAAAGGGTAAAATGGTAGGCAATCTCCCTATGACGTGTTCTACCATTTTGGATACATTGGCGATAAAGCTAATGATCAAGTGTAATACGTGCCTCCACGCGTAGAATGTACGAGTGGAGGGGATATTCTTTATCCTATCGAGACTACTGACGTGGAGATCCAGGTTCACGGTCGTTCCTAGAAAAAGGATCTTTCAAGAAGTGTGGACTATCCGGAGGTGTATTATTCGTTCAAGTCGATGCAGAAAGGGTAAAATGGTAGGCAATCTCCCTATAACGTGTTCTACCATTTTGGATACAGTGGCGATAAAGCTAATGATGAAGTGTAATACGTGCCTCCACGCGTAGAATGTACGAGTGGAGGGGATATTCTTTATCCTATCGCGACTACTGACGTGGAGATCCAGGTTCACGGTCGTTCCTAGAAAAAGGATCTTTCAAGAAGTGTGGACTATCCGGAGGTGTATTATTCGTTCAAGTCGATGCAGAAAGGGTAAAAATGGTAGGCAATCTCCCTATGACGTGTTCTACCATTTTGGATACATTGGCGATAAAGCTAATGATCAAGTGTAATACGTGCCTCCACGCGTAGAATGTACGAGTGGAGGGGATATTCTTTATCCTATCGAGACTACTGACGTGGAGATCCAGGTTCACGGTCGTTCCTATAAAAAGGATCTTTCAAGAAGTGTGGACTATCCGGAGGTGTATTATTCGTTCAAGGTCGATGCAGAAAGGGTAAAAATGGTAGGCAATCTCCCTATGACGTGTTCTACCATTTTGGATACATTGGCGATAAAGCTAATGATGAAGTGTAATACGTGCCTCCACGCGTAGAATGTACGAGTGGAGGGGATATTCTTTATCCTATCGAGACTACTGACGTGGAGATCCAGGTTCACGGTCGTTCCTAGAAAAAGGATCTTTCAAGAAGTGTGGACTATCCGGAGGTGTATTATTCGTTCAAGTCGATGCAGAAAGGGTAAAATGGTAGGCAATCTCCCTATGACGTGTTCTACCATTTTGGATACATTGGCGATAAAGCTAATGATCAAGTGTAATACGTGCCTCCACGCGTAGAATGTACGAGTGGAGGGGATATTCTTTATCCTATCGAGACTACTGACGTGGAGATCCAGGTTCACGGTCGTTCCTAGAAAAAGGATCTTTCAAGAAGTGTGGACTATCCGGAGGTGTATTATTCGTTCAAGTCGATGCAGAAAGGGTAAAAATGGTAGGCAATCTCCCTATGACGTGTTCTACCATTTTGGATACATTGGCGATAAAGCTAATGATCAAGTGTAATACGTGCCTCCACGCGTAGAATGTACGAGTGGAGGGGATATTCTTTATCCTATCGAGACTACTGACGTGGAGATCCAGGTTCACGGTCGTTCCTAGAAAAAGGATCTTTCAAGAAGTGTGGACTATCCGGAGGTGTATTATTCGTTCAAGTCGATGCAGAAAGGGTAAAAATGGTAGGCAATCTCCCTATGACGTGTTCTACCATTTTGGATACATTGGCGATAAAGCTAATGATGAAGTGTAATACGTGCCTCCACGCGTAGAATGTACGAGTGGAGGGGATATTCTTTATCCTATCGAGACTACTGACGTGGAGATCCAGGTTCACGGTCGTTCCTATAAAAAGGATCTTTCAAGAAGTGTGGACTATCCGGAGGTGTATTATTCGTTCAAGTCGATGCAGAAAGGGTAAAATGGTAGGCAATCTCCCTATAACGTGTTCTACCATTTTGGATACAGTGGCGATAAAGCTAATGATGAAGTGTAATACGTGCCTCCACGCGTAGAATGTACGAGTGGAGGGGATATTCTTTATCCTATCGAGACTACTGACGTGGAGATCCAGGTTCACGGTCGTTCCTAGAAAAAGGATCTTTCAAGAAGTGTGGACTATCCGGAGGTGTATTATTCGTTCAAGTCGATGCAGAAAGGGTAAAAATGGTAGGCAATCTCCCTATGACGTGTTCTACCATTTTGGATACATTGGCGATAAAGCTAATGATCAAGTGTAATACGTGCCTCCACGCGTAGAATGTACGAGTGGAGGGGATATTCTTTATCCTATCGAGACTACTGACGTGGAGATCCAGGTTCACGGTCGTTCCTAGAAAAAGGATCTTTCAAGAAGTGTGGACTATCCGGAGGTGTATTATTCGTTCAAGTCGATGCAGAAAGGGTAAAAATGGTAGGCAATCTCCCTATGACGTGTTCTACCATTTTGGATACATTGGCGATAAAGCTAATGATGAAGTGTAATACGTGCCTCCACGCGTAGAATGTACGAGTGGAGGGGATATTCTTTATCCTATCGAGACTACTGACGTGGAGATCCAGGTTCACGGTCGTTCCTAGAAAAAGGATCTTTCAAGAAGTGTGGACTATCCGGAGGTGTATTATTCGTTCAAGTCGATGCAGAAAGGGTAAAAATGGTAGGCAATCTCCCTATGACGTGTTCTACCATTTTGGATACATTGGCGATAAAGCTAATGATGAAGTGTAATACGTGCCTCCACGCGTAGAATGTACGAGTGGAGGGGATATTCTTTATCCTATCGAGACTACTGACGTGGAGATCCAGGTTCACGGTCGTTCCTAGAAAAAGGATCTTTCAAGAAGTGTGGTCTATCCGGAGGTGTATTATTCGTTCAAGTCGATGCAGAAAGGGTAAAAATGGTAGGCAATCTCCCTATGACGTGTTCTACCATTTTGGATACATTGGCGATAAAGCTAATGATGAAGTGTAATACGTGCCTCCACGCGTAGAATGTACGAGTGGAGGGGATATTCTTTATCCTATCGAGACTACTGACGTGGAGATCCAGGTTCACGGTCGTTCCTAGAAAAAGGATCTTTCAAGAAGTGTGGACTATCCGGAGGTGTATTATTCGTTCAAGTCGATGCAGAAAGGGTAAAATTGGTAGGCAATCTCCCTATGACGTGTTCTACCATTTTGGATACATTGGCGATAAAGCTAATGATCAAGTGTAATACGTGCCTCCACGCGTAGAATGTACGAGTGGAGGGGATATTCTTTATCCTATCGAGACTACTGACGTGGAGATCCAGGTTCACGGTCGTTCCTAGAAAAAGGATCTTTCAAGAAGGTGTGGACTATCCGGAGGTGTATTATTCGTTCAAGGTCGATGCAGAAAGGGTAAAATGGTAGGCAATCTCCCTATAACGTGTTCTACCATTTTGGATACAGTGGCGATAAAGCTAATGATGAAGTGTAATACGTGCCTCCACGCGTAGAATGTACGAGTGGAGGGGATATTCTTTATCCTATCGAGACTACTGACGTGGAGATCCAGGTTCACGGTCGTTCCTAGAAAAAGGATCTTTCAAGAAGTGTGGACTATCCGGAGGTGTATTAATCGTTCAAGTCGATGCAGAAAGGGTAAAAATGGTAGGCAATCTCCCTATGACGTGTTCTACCATTTTGGATACATTGGCGTTAAAGCTAATGATGAAGTGTAATACGTGCCTCCACGCGTAGAATGTACGAGTGGAGGGGATATTCTTTATCCTATCGAGACTACTGACGTGGAGATCCAGGTTCACGGTCGTTCCTAGAAAAAGGATCTTTCAAGAAGTGTGGTCTATCCGGAGGTGTATTATTCGTTCAAGTCGATGCAGAAAGGGTAAAAATGGTAGGCAATCTCCCTATGACGTGTTCTACCATTTTGGATACATTGGCGATAAAGCTAATGATCAAGTGTAATACGTCCTCCACGCGTAGAATGGACGAGTGGAGGGGATATTCTTTATCCTATCGAGACTACTGACGTGGAGATCCAGGTTCACGGTCGTTCCTAGAAAAAGGATCTTTCAAGAAGTGTGGACTATCCGGAGGTGTATTATTCGTTCAAGTCGATGCAGAAAGGGTAACATTGATAGGCAATCTCCCTATGACGTGTTCTACCATTTTGGATACATTGGCGATAAAGCTAATGATCAAGTGTAATACGTGCCTCCACGCGTAGAATGTACGAGTGGAGGGGATATTCTTTATCCTATCGAGACTACTGACGTGGAGATCCAGGTTCACGGTCGTTCCTAGAAAAAGGATATTTCAAGAGGTGTGGACTATCCGGAGGTGTATTATTCGTTCAGGTCGATCCAAAAAGGGTAATAATGGTAGTCAATCTCCCTATAACGTGTTCTACCATTTTGGATGCAGTGGCGATAAAGCTAATGATGAAGTGTAATACGTGCCTCCACGCGTAGAATGTACGAGTGGAGGGGATATTCTTTATCCTATCGAGACTACTGACGTGGAGATCCAGATTCACGGTCGTTCCTAGAAAAAGGATCTTTCAAGAAGTGTGGTCTATCCGGAGGTGTATTAATGGTACAAGTTGAATCTAGAAAGGGTAAAAATGGTAGGCAATCTCCCTATGACGTGTTCTACCATTTTGGATAAATAGGCGATAAAGCTAATTATGAAAAGAACATGGCTGGACTTTGTGGCTTGTCTACTCCAGATTTATTCTGTAATCTCAATAGGTTTGTATGCGAATTCTACTATGAGCGCGCAATGAGACAATGTGTAATGACTACTTTCAAAACGGACGTGCAGAAGGGTAAGGAATCCAAGAGCGTCGCGATAGTCGAGTTAACGGACGATGAAGAATAATAATGAAGAATAACGAAGCGACATGGTGAGCGCGGAAGTAAAGCGAGTAAGGCGATCGAGATAGCGAGTGCTCAGAAATCGGACACTGGTATTAGTAATAGAAATAATTACTATTCGGTTACGGCACGCGTGGGATGATCAAAACCGCAATACAGCAGTATGCCGATTAAGTCGATAGAGTCGCCGTCCTCCAATATACTAGAGGAAATTCGCTGTTATGAGTATAAAAACACGGGGCACTTCGCACGCGACTGTCCGCAACGAAAATGTAGATATTGTAAGAAACCGGGACACCGACTGTAATGTCTAAATAGACCGCGAGTGTCATTAAAAGATCCGAATATTAAAAGATGTCTAGGATATAAACATCCGAATTGCGACATTAAAACTTGTCCGGATTGTGAGGTTATACGAAGAGCCTTGTCGGGAAACGATTAGAGAGATGTAGGCGGGTCTACTGCATCTCAGGCAAACAATAAAGATCCATGCATTTCGTCAAAATCGCTAAATCATAAAAACGGTCAAAAGAGAGATAGATTCGCGGAAAATAACGAAATTAGAAATACCGGTACAGAAGTTGGAGAGGATATTATGTCAGCTCACACTGCACAAATAAATGCAGAGGTTGGTAGCGACAAGTTATCAGGTCGCCAAGTTGTTACGGGAGAATTATCGTGCAGTAATCGCATATTGGATAGTGACGTAGTGGTTCATCATCATTCATTGTTAGATACGAATTTAGGGTTTTCCTGTAGGTGTATTCCCACGATACGTCAACTTTGGTTGGTACCTGCTCTTTGCTTTAATATGTATAAAATACCTTGTTACACTATTTATATTTATATATAAAAAGAAAAATATAACTGCTAATACAAAAAAATGAGAGCAGCTCAAAGAGCGACAAATTGGATATTAACAACAAGTCTAAACTTAGAGTTCAGCTATTGTTTAAATAAAAATAATACAAACAATTATGTATTTATATCACACCGAGGAAAAAATCTTTTTTATATATAATATTTAAGCTAAAACTTTACAAGTTTTACTTTATTGCTAATTTTGCTAAGCCCTTAACTGTCGCATTTTCAATTTTTTTGTCTTTTCCTCCGTTTCCTCCTAGTATTAAATCATTACACAGATTAACTATATATATAAGAAATATTAATGTGTTTAAAAAAGTCTGAGTTAAAGCACACATGATATCGGATATAGAATAATTTCCGACAAATATACTTTGTTGCTGTGCGCATCGAACAAAGTCTGTATTTTCTTTTTTCTCATCTTTATACAAATTTGTCTTAAACATTTTTTTTGAATCTATTAATTATTAATTATTTTACGATTACTTTCAACTGACATAAATTGCATTTCCATTTTAAGCGTGACAAAACATATTTTATGAAATTTTCCGCATCGTAGAATCACAATATGATGTATACATAATCAATATATAATTTACATAAAATTTCTTTATATCATTATTACATTTGCTGATGCTAGAGGCCAGATAATCACAGTAAAAGATTTATTGCCTTTGTTTTAAAATATTATCCAACTTAGAAGTGCTTGAGCATTATCTGTTTGTGCTTGATTAATTTTGTTATTAAACAACAAAGTCGTTTTTCTTCGCAGTAAAAATTAATACAATTGTAATATTTATATACTTATTTGTCAATACTTAAAAAAAAGAAGAAAGAAAACACACACTTAAGCAAGTATTAAATACGCGTCAAAATAACTTTATATTTGTAATGCACTCCACAATCAAAGTTGGGATGGAAAGAAGCAAGTTTTTAATGGAGAGCTTGTTAGTTGTTTTTATCATATTTATACATGTTATCGAATCAAGAGTTAAGTTTTGTTTATCGAATATCAATGGATCAATCTTCTTCCACTTCTCATATAAGAGAATTACCTTTGTAATTTGAAGAATCGTAATATTGTGCTCGCATTTTGCACTCGTCTCATTTATTTTGTGACTTAATTGAGAATTGTGCAAATATTAATTACTCGAAATATACGAGGTAAAGATACTAAAGCTTCTTACATTTTAGCTCTTGAATGAAAAAAATTGTCAGTTAGCTTAGAGAATACAGCACCGGTGTTTTCTGCGACTTGAATTACCAGCCTTCATACGTTTCCTCTTTTCTTTGCCTCTTTGCTCTTTATCTTTTCGAATTTCTCTTACCTATAAAGAAAATAATATAAACAATTTTTTTATACTTTTTGACGTTGCTATATTTTTAATATACCAAAAGCGTCATCACAGAACTTATTAATCACAAATTAATTTACTTTATTTTTAATTAATTAACATATTTAGTGATGTATTTAGATTAAAAATAAATTATTTATGTTTTGCAGAATATTTGAGTACAAATTGCCTGATAAATTATAAAAATAAATTGCAACTTTGACACATAAGAGTTTACTTATATTTTTTCTTCAATAAATGAAGCATGCGGAAGTTGATGCATTTAACAGTTTCTGTGTGATCTCATGCATTGGTATGATTTCAGAGTGTGACATCATACTTTAGAAAAATTACATACTATATTATTTTTTTTACAAATGACATTTTTCACATATGTGGTAATGTTTACGTTTTTCTAGTTAGCTTTTAAATTCAAATTTAATCACTTTAAAATAAAGTTTGAATATTTTTTTAAAATAACTAATGGTAATTAAACTAATATAATTAATTAAAAATTAAACGGTAATTAATAATAATACAATATTGTAAAATTGATTTTTAGATTTCAGACTTTTTCAATGGTATATTGAAACAAGAAGATTTTATATTTGTTTAAACTTTAATTTATGCGATTACTTACTAAAGTATAAAATGCATCGTCAACACCCATTCTTGTTTTAGCGGATGTCTCGACGAACGGTACACCATATTGACGTGCGACTTCCCTAGCTTGCGTCATATTTACAGCCCATGATTGCTGCAAGTCACACTTGTTTCCAACTAATACCATTGGCACTTCATCTGCATCCTTTACCCTTTTAATCTGTTCTCGATATGTACCAATATCCTAACAAACAAGATGTAATGTGATTAATCAAATAAAAATATTTTTAGATATGCATTTATAAATCATACAAATGTATCATATTATCACTATTATTTTAAGTAATTATTTGCTAATACTTGTTTTATTGAACAGGTATATATAAATAAAAATAAAATTGATTTTAAATATGTACCTCAAAACTTTTTGCTGAGTTTACAGCAAACACCAGCAAAAATCCTTCACCTGTCCTCATGTATTGATCCCTCATTGCACTGTATTCCTCTTGACCTGCTGTGTCTAAAATATCTAACAAGCATGTTTCACCATCTATAACAACCTGTAGATAAAAGTAATTTTAGTTTTAACCTTGTTTTACATACATTTCATTGTATCATTAATTTATTGCTTTGGTTAATTTTTAAATATATCACTCTTTACTTATGTTACAGTTTTTTTAATTTTCCATTCAAGTATAGACAACTGTATTTATAGATTGTTTACATTAAAAATTAGCCAAAGTAGATAGATTAATTTAACAAAGTAACTTTTATACCTGTTTTCTATACGAGTCTTCGATAGTAGGATCATATTCGTCTACAAAATGATTTTGAATCAGCTGAATGGTGAGTGCCGATTTTCCTACACCTCCAGCACCAACAACGACAAGCTTGTATTCAGTCATACTGGTAAATTAAGTCAAGATTTACAAAGTACTAAACATACAGAACTAGCAGTCCATCAATCTGAAAATACAAAAAAGTAAATTTAACTTTTGCTTGTAAATGTATAGATAAATATCAAAAGGACAAAAATCAATAATGTTTATTTATCATTTTTAATTGTAGAATAATTTCTACGCCTGTATATAAGTAAATAATGTTGACTTCTTATAGAATCTTAAAACACTTGTTAATCAGCCAAATAAATAATGATACAAGTTAAAACTATTTATTTATGTAGACGTAAAAAGGTATAATTAATGTAGCGAATAAAATATTCAAATTTTACTCCAGTTGAATAATGTTATTAAGATTCTACGATAATAGCAGTTTTATATTTTATAATAAATTATCATATTCATAGATAGTTTGTAAATAAGATGCTGTCCTGCGGGAAAAATTAGATTTAAACTACTATAAGATTGCTTAATTCATAGATAATACTAAATTAGATTAACATTGTGGATAAAAATTGCACTGACAAACTGTAACCAAAATTATCATCGTTATATATTTACAAATTGTCCAAGCTACGATAAACCAATAGACTGAAATACAATGAAAACCTGGAGTGGTCAACTCTCTTGCTCTTGCGTGTATAAACTTAAGACAAAAAAAGAGCCACCATTTGCAAGGATAACAAAAAAGACATACAACAGCAAATAAAAAAAGTTCACTTCTAAACGAATTTAGCACTGCATCGAATTGGAAAAATGAAATCCACAGTTTATCGAGCAACAGGTTATACGCACAAGCCTCGAAATTCCCCGATCGAAAATAAAGAGAAAATAAAAGCGCATAACACAAATTTTTCAGTCAAATCATCAGAGAGTGAGTATATGTACATGGATACTTATAACCTATAGCACTCCCCCTCCCTCCCTCACGCGGGCACTAACGAACGAAAAGAAAAAGAACCTCTAAATATACACACACGCTCGAAGAAGAGAAAAATATACTCGCGCAAAACCAAATAATAAAAATGTTGTTTGTTGTCGAAAAAAAAAAAGAAAGTAGCGTACTTACCTCTCCAGTTTTAACACCCGAGTATACATCCACCCAGAAGAAGAAGAAGAAGAAGCATGGGAGTCGCAACGGGATCCTCTCTCTCCTTCTCTCTTCTATGTACTTATAATATGTGTGCACACCCCTCTTTTTTTCTCTCTCTCTCTCTCTCTCTCTCTCTCTCCCTCTACGCCACACTATATATCCTATATCTCTATCTCTATCTCTCTCACATATATAATACACGCGCGGCTTGGCAGGTTAAAGTGACGTTTCCATTTTTCTCCAATGCATATTGTGCTATGGTATAGTGTGTGAGTAGCTGCTACTATAAGGATGAGTCACGCATCGTTTCCACAGAGAAAGAGAGAAAGGATATATGCAGGCGAGTTTTTCACAACGCTTGCATGGGTGTGTGTGTGTGTCTGTGTAGGTGCGCGCGCGAGATGCTATATAGATGCGCAGGAGCAGGAGACGCGCGTGCGCTTTTGGCTATATTACCAATAAAAGAAAAACATATTTTTTTTAAATAATTCCCTTACGTGATTATTTTGGATTTTATCCAATTTGTGTGATAAGATCCGAATATTTGTTCAATGCCAAAAAAGCCATTCACATTTTCTATTTCAAAACTACATGTGTATACATATATATATATATACATTATATGCGTGTGCAGTAGTGCTGTATATGTGGCTGTTTCCGCTGTTTGTTTTATTATAATCTTTCGGTATATTACGTCGGTACACGCGTATTTTACTGCACATATGTTGATATATATATTATATATAAATATGTGTATATATATATGTGAGTATATATATATGTGAGTGCGTATGTTGATATAATACGTAATTTACTTGTTACTCATATATATATATATATATATATATATATGGATTACGTAATTACACATATGTTTCATATATGTATATGTTAATTAAGAATAATGCAATTTGTAAATAAAAAAATGTTGTATACTTATACGCGTGTAATTACAGGTATATATATATATATGCATCAGTCAATATATATATATATATAAAAGGAAAAAGTATACAAGTTACCACCGATATATATTGAATAGAAAAATCCGGATTTTACCAAATATAATTAGATAAAGTCAGTTTTTTTTCGACGCACCACCGCAGTATCTCGAGTTGTGTGTCTAAATTTTAATTAATATCTAATTAACTCGACTCCGTTACTATACGCAAATTTTTATGGATTTGTATAGAATATATACTTATATATACATGTACATATATATGATGCGTGTATATAGAAGTCCTTATCTTTTCTTTACATTTAAGATATACGCATATATATACCTATATTGATAATTATCGATATAGTATCGAGGTCGATTTTTATTCATATATATATACATGTACACTTTTGTTAATAAACCTATAGATGCATATATATACATTTTATAAAAGATTTTGCCGATGATTTACAATATGTTTTATTTTACAGTTTATCGATCAGTAATGTGATATATATCAATACCTATATATATATATATATATATATATATATATATATATGTATTGAAATTAAATATAATAATAAATCTAATCAAATAAATATAATAATTTGAATTATGTTATAATACTTATAAAAATAATTATAATCAACAATACGATTAATATTATATTTAAACAAAAACATATTACTATATAGGTATTATATATTTATAATTGATATGTTCAATTTTAAAAAAATAAACAATTAATAATACCATTTTACGCACATAACGTTCTTTTACATAAATATTATCAACGCATTTATATCAAACATGTATAAATATTTCACGTATATGTATATAAATATATAAATTATATAATAATATATGTTATAGGGTGATGTGAAATGAAACATACAAAAATATATCATTATTTCGAAAAGGATCTTTATTTCTCGTTTTATACGCTTTTTTTCTCATCCAAATTTTTTTTTTATCCATTTCGTCCTTTATTCTTGCTTCTTTTCTTTTCTTTTTTTTTTTGCATAATTACTCGGCATTTCTGCAAAAATATAAACGTGGAAATCAAACGATTTGTATATATATATATATATGTGTATTGTGTGTGTGTGTGTGGTTTGTATATACATACATGTATGTATGTATGTATATGTATATATACGTCCGCGTTCGCTTTAATCGTACTAATCGACTCACTTAAAATATATATATATATATATATACATATACTGTCTTTATGTATATATACATGTACGAGAGAGTGTGTGTGTGTGTGTGTGTGTCTGTGTGTGTGTGTGCGTGTGTGCCTTCCTATAATTAATTTATAATACGCTGTCGTCATATATATATATATTTATATATGTATATATGTATATCGCTCGAAAAACGAATCGAACAGATGTATACTTTTTGTTTTATTTTTTTTTTGTTAAAATTAAATGGAAGTATCGATACATCTATTCGTTTCGCTGTACATATTTGGGGTCCGAGAGAGAAATTCTTACACTTTTCTATATTTACAAATTTTACACGCTTATCTTCTTCATTTTATGTATACTATATATGTTATTTACACTTTCACCTTTCTTTTTATCATATTTTGACAAAGTTCGGATCTCTTTGACGATGCAATCGATAAATCGTGATTACGTACATGAAAATGTGAGGATCTATGAATTTTGAGAAAGAGAGAAAGAAAAAAAATTGAGATTGCGGCCCAACACGGATGCGTAATAATAATCAAGAATAACGTAATGCGATACTACATTGAAGTTTTAATAATTCATTAAATTTTGGTTTTCTTCGATAATACACACAGTGGTAATCGATAAACAATGATGCATATACATTGTAACGCAAATAATAAGCAAATTAACGTTTTTTATATCGACTTTCACATTTTTGTGTTTGATAACCATATAAATTATTGTAAATTATTTACAATTGTCTATGTACATGCATAATTAAATCATTCTCGAATGTTTTTTATTTTTCATCGATATATATATACCCTTTCACTTATAACTTGTACGTCTCGTAAATTTGTAAATTCATAGAAAAATGTATCGTCAGGATTATTTCTTTACAATTTTGAATTATCTTTAATTATGCATTCACAATGTACTGCGTAACAAACGCGTGTTTAAGTTATATCTTGAAATTCCTTTCTCTATACAGTATTCCCCTTCATTTATAAATGTTTCAAAGCCTCCTTTGTTTCTCTATACAAATTGTCATCGACGCGCACGAAAAACTATAATGCATTTCCAGAAACATCTTGACAAACCTCAATTTTAGAATGAAAGAATTAAACGATCAATCAACAATTATTTGTATTTTCGTAATGTCTAAAATGTTAATAATTTAAGAAATAAAAAATACATTTCTTTGTATTACAGACAGAAAGTAACAGAGAGTAAGAAAAAGAGAGAAAGAGAGAGAGAGAGAGAGAGAGAGAGAGAGAGAGAGAAGAAAAAAGTATAGAAACAAAGTATGAAAAAATACTGTAAACATAAAATCGTTTGATAACTGTTTTAAATCATGACATTTATTTACATTATTTTCACAATTACTACATCTTGAAGATTCTTCTATCTTTTCGTGTTCCGTTTTCTTGATTTATACAAAAATTTACAATTTATTATACACTTTAACACTCGCCTTTCGAAAAAAAAAAATCAAATATCTTCACCATCGGAGTTACACACAAATATTGGGCACTTGCATAATTATACTTATAATTTAACGTTACAAATTAATTTGAAAAGTTATAGTCTTGTCAAGACTCTCGTAAACGCGATTCCCTTGTACATAAAAAATATATGTATATATTATAAATATATATATATATATATATATATATATATATATATAATTATGCGAACATTTTTTCTTTCTTTTTTTCCATCTATATGCAAGATCCCAATTTTGTTATTTATACGTGTATGTATAGCGATAACGGAATTTCCTAAAGGGAAATAATAATTTTGTTTTCACATTTTCATTGACCAAGTATATACGTATACATGCGATTCATCGATTGCGCAAATTAATTTTTATACATCGCGACGCTTTCGGATAAATTACGAAATCGCACTTAGTGTTCTTTTTTTTTTTTTAAAAAAAAAGGTGCTCGGCTAAAATATTTTATAGCCGATAAGCGTATTTAGCTTGTCATTGTCCGCATTTTTCATTTTATTCTTCTTATAAGAGGTAGAAGAAGAATACATTTCAAATTTTTAAATTTTTGTTTAATCCCCTCTAGGCGAATTTTAAGTCGCGAAATAAAAAAAAATATGTGTGTGCTCGAAAAGCGAAAGTTTTTCATATACACAGAGCCATGTACTTTCTATATCATAGTATGTATATATATAATGCCTTTTTCATGATTTTTGTGCTTTTGGAAGATGCAGTAAAAATGATAGATTAAAATTCGATATTTTCACTTTCTTTTAGTACAGTACAATTTATCTTTTTTTCAAATAAATTTTTTACGAACTTGATAGAAAAATTTGATTTTGATTTAATATATATGTATATATAAGGAATGATTTTGTGACGTTACGTCAATTAAGTAGATTTACTTTATAGAAGTATGTAAAAAATAAAACAAGATACAACTAAATTTATTCACAATTTTTTTTTTTCGTTAAATAAAACGTTTTACTTAACTATTTAGTCTTAAATTTTAACACAACAAAACAAAAAATTATCGTGCACAATATTGTGACTATGTAACGAATGTCATATACATTTAATATCACAAAAATATAAACGAAAAAAAAGGTTTTAATCGTAATATAAATTCATGGCGGGTCTACGAAAAAATTTCAAATTTCAAACTCTGTCTCTACAATCTAGTAATCAAGAATATTATATCAGTGCAAAGTATGTGTATACTTTTAAGCTACATCATACCGAAAAGGCAGGATAAGGTTTCTGTTTAACTATATACCCGGATGGAAAAATTATTAAAAAGAAAGAAAAAAGTAAACATTAGTATACAATCGTAAATGCATAAAATTATTTTAAGACGACATTTGCAATATTTACATATGTACACGCGTCAGTTTTCAATTATCATTGTTATAAATATTAATTTAATTATCGTTCCGTATTATTCTAAACTCATTAGGAACTGCAGTGTGTTCTAAAAACGAAGAAGTTGTAAAATATATCGATAAAATGCAAATATTTCGAATATCGCCTTTTTCGTGAAATTGTTTTGTACACAAGGTGGCTTTTGTTCTCCATCGTGGTAATTCTTATCTATAAATCAAAGTTTAACATTGGAAGTAATTGATTTACTTTTTCTAAACGTTCGTTTATGACGATTTTTAATTGGGTTTATAATAGTAAAGGAAGTATGAGTTTCTTTTAAAAATAGCGGAATAATGTAATAAATTGATTGATAATGCAACGTTACTGATAATCGTAAATAAACGAACGAAAATTGCAAAAAGTAATTAAAAATATCTTTTCGCCAAAGTCTCACCAATTAATTCTATCCGCCAATTTAAATGGGTAATATCGAACGGTGAAATTTTTACACCTAATTACGTTATGTCGAACAGTTTCTTATCAACCGCTAAAAGAAGCAATAACAAATCGTTTAAAAATGTAAATTTTTTTTATTAAATCACTATTTGCTTTATTCTAATACTATGAAAAAGAAAAAAAGAGAAGGTGTAATATTGATTGAATGAAAAGAGTAGTGATACGTATACATTAAAAATCTTACTTTAAAAAACCTACTATAAAAATAAAACTAGACACGTAATGTCATTTTACAATTTCACCGTACGACATCGTGACAATTTAGAATTCTTGATGATAGAAAAAACATCAGGCACTGTAGTTAAAACTTTGGTTAGGGATTTTGTTTGTGTTTCTTTTTTATATTCAATTTCTACTACATCTTATGTACAAAAACATACAAATCCCAAGTGTGGAAATTTTCATCGGTCCTCACGTTTGAGAGATTCGTTATGAAAAGAAGCAACGATTCGTATTATATTTCCCAAATATTTTAATTTAGTAAAATACATTGTAAAATACGTAATAATCATCTGTTTTTTGTTTCTAGTTTATCTTTACAAATATTCGGTGAGCACGTAATTCCTCTCCTGCGGCATATTTATACAAACAATCGACACGCGTAACGTCGCGCCTTACTCGACTTATCAAATTTTATTTTAAAAAATAAAAGAAAGAATAAAGAACAAAATACGTCGAATTAAAACGAGATGCAAAGAAAATAATAATAATAATAATAAAACTCGACCATTCGAGTCAACGTGTTTCATTCTTTCCCCCCTTTCTTCTTCTATCAACAAATATATATATGTATATAATAACAAAATTTACAGAGATTAACGACCCGTTGCATACAATAATAATAATAATTCGTTCATTATTATTACCGCGGTTAATAATGATCAGCGTGCATTTCGTAAATATCTTACAAGAACATGTCGAGAGCTTATTATACACGATGGTAAGGAGAAAAATCTTACAAGTTCATCGAAGGGAAAGAAAGTGAATCGCCCCTTTTATTTAAAAAAACGCAATTTCTTTTTCAATTGATAATACAAAAAAAATGAATGAAAGAAAGTTAAAGCGGTAGCCTAAGAAGAAACGTAATAGAAATAAAGACATCCTTGATTAAAAAAATTAAAGAATTTCTTCCCGACGTCCTTTTTATATATACACACATCTTGTTCGTAGATATGCTCGAAAGAAATTAAACTTAATGTAACAAGATCATTAAGTGATCTTGTTAGCGCCGTTAGGATGGAGCTTGTGATGGATGACGACGTTTTTAGCTTCATCTTGGAGTTTTTTCAAATATTCCTCGATTACGCCGGCGAGGTGACGTCGTTTAAAACGTAAGGATTCCTTGACGATATCGCGTACAAAGGCGACTCGAGTCTCGTGGGTGCCTTGAATTGTTTGTAGATGAGTGAAGATGGCCGCATAATCTGTAAAAAGTTTTGTAATGTGAGTAGGTTTCCTTTTGCCGGGAATAGCTGTATGTTATTTAGCAAATTTTATAACGTGATGGTTTGTTATTTAAAGCAGGATTGAGTTATGAAAATTTATTTTTGGTTATGATTTTGAAGCGTATAAAAAATCTATAGTTCATAAAGTGTATTTTTAAATAGTATTTGCGATTCATTTACTGCAATGTATTTGATAGAAAAGCATTTTTTTTTTTATTTCACTCCCTTATACATTTTTGCTTTACTTATTTGTATAAAAATTATGTTTGCCTTTTATTTAATTATTTAATTACGCAAACATTTTTATTACAAAATTTATATATAAATTTATTAGTTACATAAAAAGTAGCGCTTATAGAGCTAACAAGCAATGTAATAATAACATAATTATAAATTTAAACTAATTATAAGTTATGAACATATATCAAATCGTTTTTATATTATCGTGCAAACGTGATAGTACTAATCATTTTATCTTAAATTAACTTTAGTTGGATATAGGGTGCAACTCGCTCGGTTAAATAGACTCTATTTATTCAACGTACATATAGATATAAGTTTCTTTCGTGTCTTACATTGTTGTTTTACTCGATTCAATCTCATTTACATATCTACATCTCTATATGCTCTTTAGATAAAGTCTAACACATATATACGAATATGTATAAATGTATATATGTGTATACAATATGAACACAAAAGGACAATAGTAGGGATCTATATTACCTACACTTGTATGATAATTTTGCAGAAAATTTTATATTTTTTAGCGAGCTATTACAATATTTATTTATTTATGTATATGTATATATAATTGTTCTTTGGGTTGAAGGTTGTATTTATAAAAAAATCCAGTGAAATAACCTGAATATTATAATTATTAAAATGCACATAAAAGTAAATTATAAGAGTAAAACCTTGAATTATAATATATTTCTTAAGTTGTGCTAATAATAACTGAGATAAAGTTTAAAAGTTGTAAAGAAGTAAAAATTTATTGATACTCTTTTATATGTGTGTTTATTACACCTAAATTTATTTTATTTTAAACCACTCTTTATAATGAAATATTTATATTATTTTTATGCTTTTATATTAATTTTTAAAAGCTGCATTTACTTCTTCTTGATTTTGAAGGGAAATTCGCGAAAAAAACATGGGTTCATTTATACATACAGTCTTTGTAAAGTCACCTTGATTTTATTATACTTAAATATTTTTATAATTGAAAAATGTGATAAAAAATGATATAATTTTGATGTTTCTTTAAAGGAAACTTTAGATTCCAAATAATTAAATATTTATGATTTTACTTATTCTTCATTCTCTAATTGTAATTGTAAATTAAATTGAATATCATTAATCGTAAGGTATTCAAAAGGATAATGTTTTGCATTTAAAGTTTTTAAAAATAAATTTGAGGTAATGTCTTAGTAGTTATTTAACTTTTCTCTTTTCCATAAAAATATTACATGCAATAAAATAATGTAAATAACAGAGGAATATTTATAATTTTTGTAATTGAACTTAAGCTGTTTGTTTTATAAATTGAAGTAATGAATAATGGATAAACGGATATTTAAATTTTGCACTATTTGTTAATAAAAAAAAGTAAATTTATCGTAACTCAATCTGCACAAACGAGATGAATAATGAAAACTTACTTCTGCCTTTCCTCCTAATTTCTTTATAAATATTATTTCGGACACCCACGTTATGTTTTCTAATATCCTCCAACTCTTTTGGCGAAAGGGGTTTTTCTTTTTCCACCTTGACCTCTTGCTTAATTTGCCTCTCGTCAACGTGATTCGTCATAGACTGGATTGCACTACCACTGCTTTCCGAATCTACACATTTAACCTTTCCTACACTGATGCTTTCTTGTTGGGTATCAAGATTTGGAGATGCCAACCCCCTAGGTTCGATCTTAATGTCAGTTCTTCCACTATTACTAATACAATCACTAATACTACTACTAGCACTGATCTTGATCGCGTCGATGTTGTTAATCACGACAGAATCACTATTGTGATTTGCACCACTAGCACCAACACCACCATTATTATTACTGTTCACCGCATCAGTGACTGGTACTATAGGATCAAATACCCCGGCGGAAAGAATGTCCCCGTTGACTAATTTTTGCTCAGTTGTCGTCGCACTGTTTATTAACGCATTACCACCCGTCACGCTAGTACTGCTCGCGGTAAACGTCGATGTCACCACACTCGTTGACGTCGTAAGGGACGTCATCGTCGTTGAGTTGAGGTTCGTCGTCAGATTCCTGGTAACTCCGCTTAGGGCACTTGGGGAAGGTGGCGGTGGCAGAGGCGGGGACATCGGAAATTTAATATCATCGGACCAAGGTATGGGCGAACTCGGCGGTGTATTCGGTGGCGAGTAAGATGGTCGTCGTACCGTTATATCCTTTGGAATGGGACCAGGTTTCCGTTTATTTGGTGGACGAGATGAATTCAACCCTCCACCTGGACCAAGGTTACCTGCCTCGGATGCAGAGAGCGAGCGTTTCAAACCCTTTGATGCAGATGACGTTGCACCCACCATGTCAATATCTGCCTCGTCTACCATCATGCGCTTGTCAATCTTGAATGGGTTACCTGGAATTAAATACAATCGTTAAATTTTTGTTTATTCGTTTCATGAAGATTCATGTTGTTCTTAATAAGTAATATTAATAGAAAATAATTTTATGTTATGCCACACTGCTCTCTCAAGCAAAGAAATTAAAAAAATATAAGAAAAGTTTCTAGTCATCATTTTTACTAAAAAATTAAATATATTGAATTATCATTTAAATTTATATTATTTTTATTTATTGAACTATTACTCAGTCAAATGTAACTAAGTACCTAAAAACTACTATCAATTGTGATAAAAACTTTTAAATTACTAAAGCTGTTTCTCTCAAGGTCAATCGCAAGATAAGAAATAATTATTTTAATACGAGATATAACATTGGCGTAAATAAAAATTTACGAGATATGTCTAGGTGTTTTTTCTTTCAATCTGACTGACCATTTTTCGCAATGTTTGGAAAAAGATTTAAAAATTTTTTAAAGATTTAAATATTAAATAAGTAAATATAGTGAAACGACATTTTAGACTCTATACCCTGTCGAATGATTCTATTGATTTTATTTTCATTTTCACTTTATGATCGACTCATCTATTAAAAACAGCTGTTGCAATTGTAATAAACTAATAATGTTTTGAGGAGTAACACCAACCAAACATATGTTGTCGGACAGGCGTACTCTCAATCTCTCGTAGTGGTGGCGTCATGCGTTTCAAGTACTCCTGGTAATTGCCCATTTGAGAGACAGGCATCGAGTGTACAAAGTCATCGTCCAGTAACTTGGTATGCAACAAACCAGGCTGCAGAAAATTGGCGCGCATGCGGACGACCTGGTCGAGCAATGATTTACGTGGTATGTCGAAAGCGTTACGATAACTTTGGGCGCCTCGTTGTTGTTGGTGATTTTTCACTAGACCCACTACGAAGCCGCTGAATTTATTTAGCTCCTCCCTTAGATCCGTTAATGAATTTGTAAGCTGTGTAAAGTAAAAAAATCCCATGAAGTGTTGTAACTATGATTATATTAATTAATGTAATTTATTAACTAATTAAAATACAATTATATTTTGTATGTTGTAAATATAAATTATAAAGCAGCCTGTTTCTTGATTTTTTGAGAAATCGTTCAATTCCATTAAAATAAAATTGCTGTTTTATTATTTTGGCCACAATGTTGTCTTAAAAAGAAGCACAATCAACTTTAACCTTCAAATAAATATTGTTCTAATATTATAATAAAACATTTAATTAAATAAATAAGAACTTTATATATTTCAAACGAGGCTATGCTACGACAAATGGACCGACAGATAAGAGATTGAAAATATGATATGAAATGGTTACCAAATCTTTTTTAATAGTGGTGCGAGGAGTAACGCGTAGACCTTCAAGAACTGCATTGGCACTGCCGTTTTGTAGACTCTTGTTAGCTGCTTGTTTCGATATAACTTCATTACAAAGCCGATCGAATTCCATTTTCGCCGTGTTCTTTAATCGCTTAAGGTAGTTTAGTACACTATACGATAATGTATTATCCATGTTATCGGGTATAAGTGTTTGGGCGAGAGCTGTCGGTGCTCCCATTCTCGTTAATGCTCTCCTTAGTGCCTGTAAAAATAGATGAAAATCGCATCGTAAATCAGTTATTTGAAAAAAAAATTTAAGAATGTTTTGTTTTAAAAAAAAAAAACTTACAGCTGCATAATAAGCTGGCATTGTTCTCATATAATTTGAAAATTGCGTCCTCCATTCGTTACTAGGTTTAAGCCTGTGTACCTTAAACAATTCATCCAAAAGGGGCAGTAACACAGGATAATTGTACGGCATTACGAATAAATTCACGCAGGTCAAATTCGTGCTGGCCTTGAGATAACCAAAAGGATGGCCAACCTCGCTACTTTTGTACGAATTAGCAATGAACACCTGCCAGCATATAGTTGGTTGTTTCCTCGCGAGGATATACTGCGTTAAAGGACTTGGCTCGAGTTCGTATTTATCGAAAGGCAAATTCTCGATCACGAGGGGTTCCTGACTGGTGCATGTAAACTTGACATTTGGATGCGCTGAACGTGGTGGTAACGAGCTCGCCGAAATATCGGGCCAAAAACTTTCGGGGATCGGCCAAAAACCTACGGCAAAACCTTTTTGAGCTGATCGTGGTACGTAGATGAGACGTCGACACGAATGCCAGGCTGTGTTATTGCTCAAGTTGCTTGGCAGGACGGTGCCTATTGTAGAATTTGAATTTGCATTTGGATATGCCGGATTCCTCCCCTGTTGAGAATATAAAAGGGATGAGTCACCGGTTAGGGAGAAAAGTAGTTTAAATGTATTGTTGTTTTGAAAATAAAATTCCATTAAAGTGTCTGTGATATTTTTACGAAACGTTCACATTTTCGAATATTACAATATTGAATTATGTGTTAATAATAAACCAATTATCAAATATTTCATATATTAAATCACATAGAATTGATTCATTAGTATTTTGACTTGATGATCACCGCAAAATTAATTAATGGATTAAAAAGTTTAATATTTGTTTTGTAAAGAAAATGGATTACTGATAAGTCAATAATCTAAATATACATTTATTACAACTAAAATATCATTTTGTTTACAAAACAACAAAACGAATTGTATGAAAATCGATGTTTTGTTTATAACGTTAATTCATACATTTTCAGGTTACACAATATACCACATTTACTTCTGCAATACTTTCTGAATTATTATTAAATAGCTATATTTGAAGGTGATAAGTTAACTTTTACTAACGCGAATAGCTATATTTTTCTCCTATTTATAACTATTACAGATAAATACTTTTTTTTATAAAATCGATATATGTCTGAATGGAACATATGTTTTACATAGTTATATAAATATGAATTTACATTTTAAAAGAACATCAATTTAGTTTTGTAATTAGAATGCATGAAAATGAATTTTTTACTGTAAAATACAGCAACAAACATAATACATTTGATTTTCAAGAGCCATTTATTCTGTTAGGATTATAATATCGGATAAATAATTTTTAGAAATATTGTTAAAGAGAACGTAAACTACCAACAAAAAGTAAATGAAAAACTACATAAACAGATATTAGAACGTAAATAAGTGGCTCTTAAAATCAATAATCGTTACGACAAAGATGATGAAATGTCAGCGATGAGCATATAATAAAAATTGAAAAAAAAATAAAATTTCGAATCTGTCTATTACATTTTTCCTCGACGTTCTCACCGTGGATCCATTAGCGGTTCCACCGTTCATTTCTTCATCGTGATCTTCGTCGTTTTCCGGACAAACCGGTGTCACAGCCTCGTTCGCAAGTGGCAAAGGATCCGGGCCAATTTTTTCAAAATTTATTACGACCCCAGATTGAACTTTTTGAACGAGTGAGTCTATACATTGCATCATCATTCGATGAGAGGTGATACAGTACGATCGTCCGCCTGTTACTTCACACATCGCGTCGATCGGCGATGAATCACTGGCTACGAGTCCCGTGTCCCTTTCGACTGCTGGGGTACCTGATAATCGAAGTACCAGAGAAAAAAGTCGCTGGTCCCATCGGAATGGCTCCTTCGTCAATTCTGATCCGGGTATTGGTGCGTGCATCGGCAGCGTAAACTAATAAATAAATAAAAATATTTATGGTTAGTTTAACGTGTCATTTATATAATTTGCGAAGAAGTATAAGAAAACACTAACATCCTGATGGACTCCATTACTTGTCGTGTATTTCCCACCATCAGTAATGACGACAATCACCGAAGGCTCGAGATAAAACGGACACCTCCCTTGCCCGTATGTGTCTATGCCCGTTTGCATCCGATTGATGTTAAGAACGTCAAACGCATTTTTTAGGGCAGCTCCCAGGGTTGTAAGACCAACGCACTGCAGGTTCTTGAGCTCGTTCATAAACGTCGCAAGATTCTCCTTCCAGCCGGCCTGTCAAATTGAATCACAATTATCTTTTGGATTTAGGCCAAAATTTTCGTTTACTGCGAAGTAAAAGTGTGTGTATTTTCATTTTATTTAAAAATCACTCTAGATATTCTTTTTTGTTCCAGTATTTTTGATAAGAGCGTTTCATTAAAATTTAGTGTTAACTTTCATTATGGCATCAGTTATCATTGAGTACAATTGTAAACAAATAACTCATCTCTTTATCTTTGTTGCTACAAGTCTGATAAATAAACAGTATTTTCTACTAATACACTGATTTGACTGTTTGTACTTTTTACTCAATAATTCAGAGATATTTTTTTTCTTTTTATAATTGAGAGTACATATTTGTGTTTACTTCACAAGTGACCTATATTTTTTAAATTTGTATTAAATCAATTATTTGTATAATTTTAAAAAAGATGCAAATGGGTCAATTGTTAATTAAATAATATCATATACACTTGTACGATCTGACAATAGTCAAAGTAATTACTTTTGAGAATTTAAAACAAAACAATTGAAAAATTTTGTGAGTCATTGGTGACTCACAGAATCCCTTGAGCATATATGAAAAAAAGTGATGTACTATTTTTTACTCTGTCAATGTAATTACTATTATGCATATTAATGAATCTGTTTGTATAATATAGTATTTTCATTCTTGCATTAAATTAAATGCATATACCACTATACAGTTACATTCAGCTATTATTAGACGTTTTGTTTATATAGATTTTAGTTAGGTTATGAAATTGAGTATTTGTGTAACAATAGTAATTCAAGGATCCAACTTTACTTCTTTTTTTAAAATTAAATATCTTAATTAATATAGCTATTAGTATAATTTTTATTATTAATTCTCGTTCAACTAAAAATATTTTATTGTTTATTAGTATCAATAATTGAATTAATTAGTATAAAAAAGTAATATGCATAAATGTAACATATGTGTTCTTCAAAAACTGTCTTGCAAAGTTATAAAAATTAATTAAAAAAGTAAAATATTTGAGGCTTATAGTTATTGTACAATTTAAATGCTTTTAGATTTAGGTCAATAAATTTGCAGGTTGGAGTAAAAAATTGATGTATAGTTGGACCGCTGAGTTATGTTTATAAAAAAATTAAATTTATGCAGCAACATTGTTAAATATTGAAATACTGAAATTTCAAATATAATTTTAATTAATTATGTTTGCTTTCATAAAGTTAATAAATAAAGTTCTTTAACTATCTTTGATTATAATATTCAATGATGGATGTGATAACAAAAATTTTAATTTTGAATCATTAATTAAATTGAGTTGTATAAATAGATGTGGATTTCTTAATGTCCTAAAAATAGATAAGTTGTACCAAATTTGTAATATATTTTTTAACATTATCATCAGCTACATCATTAATTAACTTCTGTGAAGTATACACATAAATTAACTCAAATGCTGTCTGATTGGTAAAGTTTATCTATAAACTTGTTTTTAAATCCTAGTATTCTAAGGCAATAAAATGTGAAGCCAACATATCTGAAAAAGAAAAGGAGTAAGTCAAGTATGTAAGAATAACAATTGCTATACCTTTATGTTATGAGGTGTTTCTTCAAAGGTTAACAACATGTATCTATCTCCTCTACTCTCTGGTGACCTTTGTCGTACCTGAAAAAAGTAGCACATATTAAACCATCCTGGTTAATTATCAATAATTTATAATTATAAAGGGAACAAGTAACAGTAAATTGATACATCATTCAAGACTATTGCTTAAACTAAGCACAAAAGTAATGCACTCGATGTAATGTATTTTTCAGTGTTAATTTCTAATAAAAAATGAAATAAATTACATGTTTATATTACTAATCTGATATTCTGATATTATACATATGATTTACATTTTAAAAATTTTTTTTAACATATGTAAGTATTGGAAATAGCAAAAGCAATTTTCCTTGTTAGGATTTTTTCATTATAAATAACTGCACAAGAATTTATTGGTACTTTATGAAATTTGTAACAGCATAATGCCTTGTATTTCAATGATTCAATTGAGATACAAGTCTAAAACAAATAAGTTTATGCTGTCTTTCCTCTATGAACCATTTAAACGTTTGCCACAATGTCAATTGTTACCGTTTTAACATTGTTCAAAGTATATTTCAAATTAAACACACAAAATATCCCAATTAAATTCTTGCATAGATTTGAGATTAATTGTGCAACTAGTCTCATTTTCTTGTATTAAATTGGGAATTGAGTAAAGGATTATAAGGAAATGAATGAGGCAGTGATATACGACTTTGATGGTATTAAAGGAAGAAAAATGATGATTGTTGGAAAGTAGTGGAGGTACCTTGACAAAGGTTTCGACAGCACTCTTAGCGACATCGAGCAATGTAGGCCTACCACCAAGGTAGGCCCTCTGGTTCATCGATGCAGAGGTATCGATGAGAAAGACTATTATGGTCATGATGGTGCGGTACAATCCAAGTACCCTGTGAACCCAAGACTTTCCCAGATGAAAATCCGGCTTAATCGCCTAATCCTTGTAGTAGCTAGCTCCTGCTGGTGATGGGCTTGAGGCCCGCGCCGGCGTGGCGCACGCTCACTTCCTCGGCCATTCGACGACGCGGTCTCTCCCTCCTCGCTTCCTCCTCCTCCTCCTCTTCACTTCTTTCTCCTCCCTCCGTCAGGTCACACGTACACGAAAGCGAGAGAGAGATAGATATGTGGTATACAGGGTGATGTACGTTAACTATATCTATCCTCCTTTTTTTCCTTCTTCTCACACACTTTGGATGTACGACTTCTTCTCTCTTGTAGAGATGAAAAAAAAAAAAAAAAACGAGCCAAATCTCGTTCGAGTGTAACGAGAATAAAAATTGTTACATCCACTACCTCCTTGTGTACGTATCTCTCTCTCTCGATTTCTATCCACGTTTGAGTATTCTATCCCACACGGCGAGATAGAGAGAGAGACGAACGGTAGCGTACGTGTGTGTGCGTGCGTGTGAGAACGTGTAAAAGAGAGACGGAGAGAGGGGTAGTATACGCGCGGCGTATCGTGCACACACTCACTCTCTCTCTCTCTCTCTCTCTATTTCTCTGTCCGTCTCTTTGGCGTATACGGTGCTCTCTCTCTCTCTCTTTCTGTATCTTCGTAAAGTGCGACTGCGCCCCGTCTACAATATAACCCAAAAAATCGCGACGACGTTATATTTCCTAACCTGTACGTGTACGCGCGCGCATTACAGGAGAGGTTCGCGCGCGCGCGACGACGACGTACACCCCGCCAAGTCAGCGGCTGAAATGCCGCCGCCGCCGCCGCTGCCGCCGCTGCTGGTGCTCTCTCGCCTCGAGAAGGAAAGAGCGACCGAACGGTGGGGCGATTACTTCTCTTTCGTACGTTATAAACCGAGTAACCGAGTGAGAGAGACAAGGATAGAGGCGCCACTGTGCGACTCGCGAGGATGCGCGCGCACCTTACCTCCATACACACACGGCTCACACACGCGTATACACACGCTCATCTCTGTGCAGGATTGCATTAAGGTTGCGTTTACACCTACGTACTTTGCCTTCGTTCTCTTTTTTTTCCATTCGACGACAGAGTCTATATATCTTGTACGTACTCGTGCACTTTTTCGAGGAACCGTATACGTAGGTATTGCGTGTCGGTTAAGGACAACCGAGAAACCAATGTGAGATCATTCGTGATCCATATCGGTCGAGAATGCGATGCGTCTGCACTTATCTAATGCTCGGTGGAGACGGTACGTTAACGTTAATGCTACTTCTCCAATTTATCATTAATCTCGCGCTCCCGTTGTGCCGCGTCTCCACCGACTACGCGCGGTTCCCTTCCTCTTTTTTTTCCTTTCGCGCTAAATTGATACATATAAGTGGAATAGGGCCATTTGTCGTCCCCCCCCCCCTCCGCCGCCACGCTGCCCCTGTGCTATACACAAAGCGATTCGCTCTCCGCGTCAAAGAACCTCTCATCGGTTTACGAATACGTATATTACCTATAGCTTACCGCATATATGTTTTTTTTTCGCAAATAAAATTTTCTCTTTATTTTTTTTTCTTTTCTGCAACGGATAATAATAGTATTCGATGGCTGGAGACGTTTTACGAATACTTCACCGGTCTGTGTAATGGGTGGACAAATACAATTTTCTTTTTTTTTCGGTCTATACGCGCGGTATATTTATCAGCCTTATTATTCTCTCATTATTTTTTTTCATTATGAGTTCGCGAATAGTAATTGACGAGTTTACGATCGTCAATTATTTCTTATCCTTCATTCTATACATATACATCTCTTTTTCACTCTATTGCTTACTTTTCCGTCATGCATTTTCTCGTTTACACTTGTATGTGTGTGTGGTTTACTTTTTATCACAATTTTTGTTGTTTCTCTCTCGGATTCCTCTTTACATTTATATATATATATACATATATATACGTATCCGAAGCTGGCTTTGTTCGTGATCGACTACTTTTCTTTTTTTTTTACTCTTAACATCGATAACATTGTGTATACACTTATATATATGTATACAATTTTCGATGAGTGAGTGAAATTAATTATATCGATTTGTTTTTTTAAAAAGTGATATTAAAGGAAAAAAAAATATTTATCTTGAATGATTTTTTATAGATCACCGTACAGAGGATACATTATATATAGATATTATTAAAATAAATTAACACCAAAACGAATAAATTTTTTTTTCGATATTTGTAGTTGTTATTTAATGCATAAATCGTAACGTGTCATAATACTGATTTTTTTGTACATAGTTTAAGATATATTCTTTCAAATGCCGTCGGGAAAATTGAGCTATCTAACTTTCAAAAAAAGTTATGATTTTTCAAATGTAAAAAAATGCAAAAAAATGATTGCTTTCTTTTTCTAATTGATTTTTTTCTATAATAAAAAATGCATAAAAATCATTTGGACAGTAACCATTGGTGAGCAAAATATAGTGATACTTATACATTGTATTTTTTATTTTTTATTCTAGCATAGGTAAAAAAATTGGTTTTAATGAAAATATATGAGAAAACAGCCAAAGCTAAATAAGTTTCATTGAAACCAATCTTTTATCTATGCTAGAATAAAAAATAAAAAATACAATGTATAAGTATCACTATTTTGCTCACCAATGGTTACTATTCAAATGATTTATATGCATTTTTTTATTATAGAAAAAAATAATTAGAAAAAGAAAGCAATCATTTTTTTTAAGTTTTTTACATTCGAAAAATCATAATTTTTTTTAAAGCTATAGACAGCTCAATTTTCCAGACGGTATATGAAAGAATACATCTAAAACTATGTAGGAAAAAATCAGTATTTTAACACGTTACGATTTATGCATGAAATAGCAACTACGAGTATCGAAAAAAAATTTTGTCCGCTTGGTCGTTAAAGGGTTAATAGGGTAAACTGTTCTGCGTATTAATCCAATATTTTTATTTCGAATTCTTTGACGTTACATTTTGGTCTATTTGAAAAATCAATTATTCTTATCTAAAACACGAGTATTTTTTTGTAGCTTCGAGAACGAAAAAATATTGGTAACAAAACAAATTTTACATTTAACTATACCGCGAGATCTCAAGATTCTAAAATTAAATAAAGTCGGTAACAGTTTAGTTCGCTAATAAAGTAAGACATGTAAACATACAAAATTGTTGTTTTTTTTTAAAACTATACCAATTGGTATACATGTGCCTCTATATATAGAATTCACTCCTGTAAATAGTTCGGATTTAAAATAAATAAGTACAAATAAAATAAAATAGAAAATGTAACATTTAAAATAAACGGTGTAGAGGATACACAGTGATAGTGAATTGTATTACTATTTTGCCATAACGTTTCGGACATTTTGAACTATAAGCGATTATTGATTTGCCTCAACGAAGGTAGCTAATCCTGCAAAAGATTATCGAATACTATATGAACATACATCGAAACAATGTGATTAAAAAAATTGAACGATTATCATGGTTTTGGAAGTGTATAAAAATTGTGACAACTCGAAATCGATCCAACGAAAATCAAATGATAAAATTGAGTGTTCGGAATTATATAGTTGATATAATACGATTGGTAATTGATTTTTATACAATCTAAGGGTATACACTTATTGATCACACCTTTATTATTCATAAATAAAAAATAATTGATCATACATTTACGTGTTGTACACGCTTAATTCTTAAATTCTTATTGCGCGTAGAAAAAACGTGTACATATGATACGATAATCGAAAATCTATCTACACATAAGTATATATATAGCTAGGATTTTTTTTTTTCGTTATTAAATTTTTCAAACCTTATTGAAGGTTTATTTCTGCAAGTTTGGAATATTACGAACCAACGAAAAATATTTAATTCTCAATATGGAGTGCAGTGTGTAAAAAATGTAGCTAATGAGAACGAACACTACGCTTTTGATACTTTGTACATGTGTACTTATTATATATTGAGATTCTTAAAAAATAATGTCCACAAGTATATAAATATTATTAAATGCATTGAACGATATCTGCAGGTAATATTATTATTTACGCCTGAATAGATATATTCACTATACGATGTGTATTACATTTGGAATCATATTTTGTATAAATTAATAAACTGTACGTGAGAATATAAAATATCATCGTTGGTATAAATGTTTTATGTTAAAAATAATAATATTATATTAATAATAATAATGATAGTTTTAACGAGGTCGACAAAACCTAGTCGGCGAAACGGTGCAATTTTCAACAAATAATTGCTCATTTGGTTTAATATCCAACGATCGACCTTTTAGCCAGATCGCAGAAAACAATACCAATTATAGATGATATTAATAATTGTATTTCAGTTATATGTTACTACATATACGAATTTGAAAGAAAAAGTCAATATATATATATATTATTTATTTACCTATTTATTATTATCAAAACTATATTACACTACGCTGCTGAAATGAGAATATTCTATTATAATGTACAAGAATGTATTTGGTTCAGTAATTAATATAAGTACGAAAAAATTGTCATACACAAATAAATTTTCTTTTATATTCGGCGATAATAGAGGCTGAGGTTGATTAACGTACTCTCAAGCAATTAAACAAAAATTGAACACAGACAATAATATATTTTATTAATGTAATATATATAATGTACATGACGAAACAGATTTCCGTTAATTACAATGAGAAATATTATGGAATATAAAATAAATATAATGAACGAGTATACTATGCAATTAAATTAATATGCGCGCACAATTGATCAAATTCCTTTCGTTGTATAAACAAAAGAGCTAGTCAATCGCGACAAATACATTTTATATATTGGATTTTCATAATAATAATAATAACAACAATAATAATAATAATAAATAATAATAAAAATAATAATAGTAAATAATAATAAATCTAACGAATCAGCGGAATTGCATTTTTACCGTGCGTATATATACACACACACACTATATATATATGTATATATATATATACCGTTTTAACTATCAGTTTATGTATATATATATATATATATATATACATTAAAAATACCGTCGGACTCTTTTTGCGAAAACTTTCATCGAGTGAAATACACCTATAATAACATTTGTAACTTCACCAACTATTTTCTTTCTTTTAGTTTTGTATATATATACATGTGTATATTCTATATGTGCATGGATTTGATTTCCTCCGAAGAATTTTTTTTTTGTTAAATATATATTTATATATATCATGTCGGTATATTTTTTTTATCATTTCGTGGAGCGTAAAACAAAAATATTTGTTCTTTGCGAATTGATAAAAGTGAGCTGTTTTTTTTTTTGTAAAAAATCAATCGAAGGTATTTTTTTTTGTTTATTAATAAAATAGAATAAGATTGGCGTGTCTGTAGATATACAGTACAGAGAGTTAGGTTTAATACAAAGAAAATAGATATAAAAAAAAACTAGCTGTAAGTTTTATCTTATACATTTTATTATAGACAATTATCTGTATACGTATCTCTGCAAACAGAAGAATAATAACGTTAAACTATAAAAGTAAATGTTTATGAATAATAATAATTTGTCTAAAACGTTTGACCTCGATTCGGATTCTTCAACGAAGTTTACCGCAATATGTATATATATATTGATATATAGAATACTGCGACGCTGGTGTGAGTAAGCGTGTTATAGGTACCTTAAAATACGAACTGAAATTATGAATTTTTGAAGCGGTAAATTGTATGCGTGTTCGTCAAATAAGTTCAGTAATTTAATATAAGTACGAAAAATTGTCATACACAAATAAATTTTCTTTTTATTCGTGCGATAATAGAGGCTGAGGTTGATTAACGTTACTCAAACAATTAAACAAAAATTGAACACAGACAATATATATTTTATTAATGTAATATATATAATGTACATGACGAAACCAGATTTCGTTATTACAATGAGAAATATTATGGAATATAAAATAAATATATTAACGAGTATACGTATATATATTCCCTTTCGTGTAAATTATCGATTTTCCCATTTTCATTATGATTTAGCTAAATTCCAATAATATGCGAAACTAATTGTCGTGATGAAGCTATGCGATATATACGTGTATTAATTATGATAAAATTACACGATCTATATATATATGTATATATATTTCATTGATTGAATTCGTCCGTTCATTTTTTTATACATACATATACACCACTCTTAATTAGAACGAATTTTTCTTTTTATCGTCGATTAATGTGGAACTAAAAGTTTGAGGAGAAAAAAATGAATTATAGATTTTCAGTATGTGAATTAAAACACCTCACGCGAATTTAATTTACATTTTCACTCGGTTGTTTTTATCGAGTACTTGCCGATTGAGATTCATAATCTTATCTTTCGTTGCATATATATATATTTATATATACATGTATATACGAAATTAGTGTAAGATAATGTGAGTATAGTTCGATTTTTCATTACCGTTGCTTCTTTCTTTTGATATTATAATTATAGGTGCGTCAAGTATGTATGTATATGCTTAATGAATTCATTTGGTCTTCGTTGCGTTCACTTTTGAGTACGGTGGTGAGAAGTTGTGTTTCCTTTTGTGTGTGAAAATTATAATTATTCGAATTTTTAATACCCACATCGAGGGTAGATTTCTTCGTTTGAAAAATTACCCGTTTAGAGACAAATATGCATGCGCGAGATTCTTTTATTTTTTACAACCAAGTTAAATATATATCTGTATATATTATTTAATAATAATATTTTATAATTTTTAAATTAAATATATATATATACGGTATCGTCCATAAGTTTAGGAACATTTGGAAATTTTCTATTTCAATTATTTAACAATCCATTACATTCAAAAAAACTATTGTAAAATAATTTAAAAAAAGCAAAATACGGATATATTTCTTCATCTTTAAGCTGATGTCCCTCAGAATTACCTGAATTTTCGAAAAAAGTGAAGCTGATTAAATAATACTTTTCTTCTTTAGAAATAAAAACATTAACATTATTTTAATTGGGGGATTTTGTAAATTTTGTTCAAAAATCGTCCCATCAGTTACATTTTTTTAATAACCTATGCTAATAATTTTGAGTAATATCATTGAAAGATAAAGAAATATCCTGTATTATCCTTTATTTGAAATTATTCAAAGATATTTTCTCCAAAAGTCGTGGATTGTTAAACATTAGAGATAAAATATACACATTTTAATGGAAAATTTCCAAATGATCCTAAACGTATGGACGGTACTGTATACATTTATTTATTTGGTCCACAAAGTATACATAACATTTACATAATAAACGTAGTAACTCCTACAATCCTATATATAATAATAATCTTAACTTGTTTCAAGTAATAAAATTTCTTAATTCAAGAGAAATTTTCTTTCTTCTTCCCTAGTAGAAATCGAATCCATTTCAGTCCATTTATGAAACGCTTTTTCTCGCATTTCTTGGCGAGTACCAAGCCATTTCATCAAAATCGCTACAAACTGGCTAGGAAATCGTAGAAAAAGCGTTTCAAAAATGGGCCAAAATGGATTCGAATTTTACCAAGACATGTTGATAAATCATAAAAATGGCCGAAAAATGGTCGAATAATGGATTGGATTTCTACTAGGGTTAGAGTGAGTTAATTTTGGCAGGATCTTCGTAATCACTTTTTCACTTCAAATAATTATAGATAATTGAAGATTATCTTGTTTCATCGGATTTATCTATTACATCGCAGTTTGCGTATACAACAATTAAACAATAAGTATAAAGTGAATATATGTATATGTGTGTGTGTGTGTGTGTGTGTGTGTGTGTGTGTGCAATCTAATCTATTTTACGCTATTTTATTTATTTACTTACTTATTTATTTGAACCAGTATATTGCAATTGCGTAACCTATTTTCACAGGTAACAATAGCTGTTGCTATATAAAGAGGTAAAGCAGTATACCTCTTACACAGGGGTTGTATATACATGCAAGTAAAATTAATACTAAAAGCTTACAATATAACGACTTATACAAACTGAATAAAATTAAAGCATTAACTATTTTGCTTTGGTATATGTAACGTTATAGACTTTCACGAATATATGCAAACAGTGTATATACAATTTTGATTAGTAACATAAAATCATTGTATGAGATATACAATTTGATATGTAAATAATTTTCATTTATTAGCGAGATGTGAATTTCAAAATAACCGAAAAGTGATTTATTTTTTATTAAACGTGGAATTTAATTTATTGCTAAAAACGGTATATAACGGTGTTATGTTTTCTTTGAAGTTTTCTCTTTTGATTTTTGCTGTATATTACCGACTGAAAATGATTATATTTACATGTAATTAATTAATATTTAATTATTTCGTATAAAAGGTTTCCATCATTATTTGTGTTGAGAGCTGTAACGTTTCTTTTAGATTTTTCGTGTACAATTAATTAAAATTTTTTTAAATTTTGCCTTTCTCTATAACATAGCTCTGCAATTTAGGTGTCACATCCCCTCAACACGAATATCGTTTGTTTTACTTTGATATTCGATTCTTGGATCTATTCGATACTTTTAATTCACCAGCTATAGTTGATTGAACACTCTAATTTCAACCACAAAATTGTTTCTATTACTGATTGATTTTGTTATTTTGAGTATATATAGAAATATTTCTACTTCCACTTTCATGTAAATATATATACACTGGAGATAAGAATAGTATATTAAAAAATCCTATATTTTTATAGTAACGTAGGAATATACTTGGATTATTATAATTTTCACTATATTTTAGGAATTATTATAGCATGTATATCGTATTTTTTATTAGAATTTATAACAACAAATCACTATATAATATAGTATATTTTATGATAATCGAAGATACGATACTATAACAATATAGTCATTTTTAATATACCATTTTTCTCAGTATATAATATTCCTTTTTTCAGAAATATTTTCCAATTTATTAATTGTAAGGAAAGTAAATTAATTCTATATAGACAAAACGTTAGATAAGAAAATACTCTTGCTTATTACTTTTATTGACCTACATTACATTTGTTTAATTACAATTTTTCAGTTATAAATTTGATTTTTTTTTGTTGTTAGATTTTAAGTTTTACCAGCCCTATATATTTACAAATAAATTTCGTTTATCTCTATATAGGGTCTATATCATTTTTGTATATTGCTTGTACTTTTTTAACTGGTTAAATGAATAAATAAATTAGTATATAAACGTATATAAGAACATTTTCACACGACGTCTTCGTTATGAAATTTTTATCGAGTTCAAATTGAATATTTCAATCGAATTGTATGATATTGGTGGTTAACGTGTAAATTTATATTTTTTTTTAATTAAAAAAAAATCAATCACCCGAGATTTAAAATTAATTATTTACAAATCTATATAGAATTTCGCGATCGATAAAATTTTTAACGATTTTTAGGTCGCGTTATACAGAATTGCTTAACTATACAGTAACGAGACTGTCGGTATAGGAAAAAGGTTTTCCTTAAATATTAACTATAATTACGGATATAAGAAAAGAAAAGTAAAATATATGCGCTTATAGACCATTAATTCAATTATTATGAATTAAGTATAACGCATGTATACATATCGTTGTTACACTCATGTTGGAGAATCCGAGTCGATAAAGAAAAATATATGTGTGTATGTGTATTTGTATAAAAAGTTTTTAAACCGTATTATTGTCTGCGTTAAAATCATCGTTTAAATCATTTATGGTTTCATTCATAAACTACGCAAATGACATTCTCGACGAGATATACCGTTAATTTTTGATGAAGAAAGAGAAAACTGTTGATAATATGTGTATAGATTGCAATTGGTACATCTACATACGTGTGTATGCTGATCGATTTGTTTATGTTTCAAAAGGTTTTTTTCTTGTATAAGAAAGTTGTTCTTATCATCTATTTTTTTTTTATTCAGAATCTTTTTGTAACACTAAGAGAAAAAGTTTTTATATGTGGTTGTTTTATCGAACATTCTTTACGTGTTACGCGAATTAGTATCATAGACATAAATACTTTTTTTACGCATATACGCGGTATATATTCTTAGACGTTTCTACTAAAAATCTCGAGAGTATAGGTCAATCGCTCGATTACATCACGTGATTGATATTGATAATACATTTTGGTCAAGCGTAATATTACTTTGATCACCCGATAAATTTTATATTGCATTTTCAATCGAAAAACGAAAGGTGCTACGGAATTAATTAATAAGCGTTTCAAACGATTAAAATTTTAATCAACTCTGTAATAATTAACATTTTTTTCTCGCGGGTCTAATTGACCGGGATATAGACATGTTAACTTCGTTTTGTGTTGGAAAATTTACGTACAATCCCCTGTACATTGTTAAATATTCAGATTCTCAATAATTAAAAAGAAAAAAAAATGAGATTTTATAATAGTTTACGATGAACGCGTACAAATGTGGTATACGTTATGTTAATTAATAACTACATAAATAGGTAATGATAAAACAAAAATTTTACTTACACACGCACAGAGGCACATCACATATTTTTTCTAATGTGTATACGTCATCGTTTTTATACATATATATATTCCACTCCTTGATGTAAGTTCGCATGAATTATAATGTATTCGCTAATTTTCATATATCTTTTTTTTTTACTTATAGATTTAATAATTCATTTGGATCATAAGTAACATGCATTCAAAGTTTTTTCAAACAATGAGTACTTATTTTTTTTACTGGGTATAGCGTGGTTCATCAACCGACCGAAAAATGTTAATTATTACTATTATTTAGTATATGTTATTGGAAACCCAAGTGCAGAGACATTCGATTATTTAATAATTTATAAACACTCCTGTAAAGTTTTCAAAGTATATATTTCAAGGTGTCTTTTTATTTATTGACTTGCAAGTTTGTATATATTAACGTATATTAATTAATTATATATTTAATTTTTGTAAACGTTATATATGTACAAAAATAAACTATTTTGCTCGGTCGGTATAAAGAATTAGATAATTGCGACACCTCGTTAATTGTAAGGTAATCGTATTAGATCCAAGTGTAATAAAATGAAGTTAAAACCATATATAGGTATATGTATATATATATTTGAACCATTAATATATTTTCGTATAACATTACAATATATCGAGATAGACAGGAGAATAACATACAGTTAACGAGTATATTTTTCATTCAAAATTTTTGTTAATTTTTTTTTTTTTTTTGAAAAACGCGTATGTAAATCAAGTCTACATTTTTAGTATATAATTTAAATATTAAATATGTAACAATTATGCATCTGCATACAATATATATAAAACTTACTTCGCAAAGAATCACCGAATCGGTTGAAATGGTGGGAAAAAAGATTGGGGATTCGCAAACGATTCTGCGTATAATAATCACGACTATATCATATATGCAAAGTCTCGCACGGTCAAGAAGAAAAAGGGAATCTCTCTCTCTCTCTCTCTCTTTCTCTGTTTTATACAGCGAGAGGCTTCCGAAACTTCTCTCAGCTGGGTTAACACACAGACACGCTGCACGCACACACGTGCGCCTCTCTCGCATCTGACTCTCTTTTCCAGGCGACTCTTTGTGTGTGTGTGAGTGTGTGTGTGCGCATAGTGGCCAGTGACGATACACACACACACACACGCACACGCGATGCCTTTTTCTTCGTGCATCCGCATGTTTGCGTTCACGCCGAGTTTGTCTGCACTCGTATAGCAATGTGTTTGTGTATGTATGTGATGTATCATATACACACGTTATGCCTACGTACGTATGGGTGCACCTGTGTTTAGGTGTTGGATTACACGATCTCTCTCTCTGTGTATGTGTGTACGTGTACCTTTTTTACCACAAGTGTGCAAATGTGTGCGTGAGTCGTGCGTACGTGTATCTTCTTTTCCACAAGTGTACAAATATACATATACGTAAGTAAGTATATGTGTGTGTGTCCGTGCGAAACGAGAGAGAAGAGAGCAACAAAAACGATACATCTCTCGCGCGCATTAACAGACCGTATATATATATATACACACAAATATACATTATACGGGATGCGATGGCTGACGGATTGTCGTAATTAATATCTAATATATACACATAGATATATAGATGTATAAACGCGTATAACGTACGTATATGCACTATTTTGGGTGTGTTTATATAGAACGTACACTTTTTACGGTCGCGTTATGGAATATACCTATATCGATCGATAAACTTGATCGTTCGTAAAACTTTCTTTTTTTTTATTTTCTTTCGTTTATATATATATACATATAGAAGTAGTACCTATACATGTGTACACATCCACATCACAGGCAAGCGACTCGCAGGTTGCCGATTCGAGGTAATTATAATCGCTCCTCGACGAAAGTTCATTGATGTAAGTATATGTATATATATAGATATATATATACATGATAAGATATGTATATGTATATGTACACAAACATATTAAAAGGGTATATACACAGACGAAACTAGTTGGGTGTACTATGTGTGTCAGCAAGAGAAAAGTGCTTTGACTATGTCATTGTCGTAGACACGCGCACACACAGGTATAAGTAGCTATATATCTATTTGTACACATGTGCGTCCGAGCGTGTGTATGTGATGTATATAGAGAAAAGATTCGTTTAACGTCAAATGGGACTTTACGCGTAATCGCGCTTTTTACGCTTGCGGATTTCAAATTGTTTAAAGAGAAATTATTTTTATTTATTTTTTTTTTGTAAAATCGTACCTTTTTTTGTTTTTAAATTATTATATCCGCGGTGCAATTTATTGGAATGTTTATTGTACGTAAATATTTTATTATACAGTATTTTTTTTTTACTATAAAGTTTATATCCGTTTGTTTATTTATACAACGAAATCGCTGTAAAATGTATATGTATATACGTTTTCGGTAAGAATAATAATGATAGTAAAACGTTAACTCGCCGAAAATATTAATCTTACTGTGTCGAGCTCTGTGTGTGTGTACTACATGTACACGTTGGGGGAAAAAAAGCAAATAAAGATTTTACGAGATTTCATAAAAAGATTTATATTTGTAAAGATATGAATTACGAAGTACGATATATACATATACCCGTCTCTATTTTGCGTTTTTTTTTCTCTCGGACAAATCTATTTGACATTTTATTGTTGCGCGTATACGAGTGGGATACGTGTTTAGAGTGAAAATCTTGGATTTATTGAGATTATTCATATTTTTTTTGACGAGTGTGTGCATTCATATCCGGGATTTTTTAGTTAATCAATCGTTAACCAAAAAGGTTTTTTACAATTTTCTTTTCAAAATGAATATTGGAATGACATTTTTGAATAGGTGCCTATTATATATAATTTTTTTTATATATCGGAAAATCGAATTTGTTGTAAAAATGTCGTACCCTTTTTCTTTTAAGATTCTCTCGAGCTTCGTTTTAAATTATGTATAGCGTATATGAGAATCTTGGAGTTCCTCATGAAAAATAGATAGATCAGCTGTAATACAAATATTATTAAGTCGAGTGGTTGATATGTGTCTATCCTGTCGTAGAGAGAGAAAAAAAATTATTGAATTCAAGTGAATGGTATATCAAACAAATATTGAATAGTGAACTAATTTATGTATTTTTATTTACATTCGTATCAATTTGCTTCAACCGAATGTGTGTACCTATTTTGTTTCGCTATAAGTCGCTAAATTATCTTATTTAACATATATATGATGGGAATTATATAACACCGCAAAGAGAAAAATGTGATTCAACTAAATTTTCCTTTAAAACTGGACAAAGTCGAAACCACAGTTGTGTTTACTCTTTCCAGTGAAAATTTCACGATGCAAATATTTAAAATTGTTCGTAGGTGTGCGAAGTGTCTATATGTGTGTGCGTCTGCACAGTCGAGTTTAATACAGTAAATGCAAAACTCGTTCGGTAATAGCCAGGATTTAACGTTACTATCTCTTATCTCTCTTTCATATTATAATTATTTAATAAAATGTAAACTTTATATACGGACACCTGATTAATATTTATAAACGTCAGTACATTGTTTGGAACCTAGGATTTTTATTCTCGCAAATTCGTCATTCTATTTCTCTTTCATTTTCGTTAGAAAAATGAAGAATAACAGATTTTATAACGCATCAAGAAATATAAGTTATACACTTCAAAATTGCTGTTCTGTACATACTAGAGTATTAGAATATATAAGGTATAGTTATATAAGCATAAATAATTTCATTATAATTTTTTACTTTATTTTTTAACATGCACATTTTTTAATATGTATATAGGAATTGTTATAAGTTATATTAAAATTTACTACAATTTTTTATATAGTATACTATACGCCGTGTATTAAAAATGCGGAGCTTGCTAAAATCTTATCTTAAGGTAACAGAAGATGATACTCAATTTGTAAAATTGTCTATAAGAGGACGCTAAACAGTCCTGTTTTACCGATATTGCTAAATTAATTTTTTTTTAAAAATAAGACTTGTTCCTATTTATTACAGTAACTAGGAACTTAACGATATTTTTTTGTTTCGATTAAGCATTTTTTGAAAGATAAAACTGAAATAATGAGAGATATATTTTTTGAAAATGCGCGCAATGTACGGGAATCTCATACACGTTCAGTATTTCAAAGTTTTCTCTTTCAAAAAACATTTTATAGAAATAAAAAAAAACTATTGTCAGATTTCTAGTAACTATAACAAGTGGGGATATGTTTTATTTTTTGCGATAAATCGTTATTTTTTTATAAAAATTAATTTAGCAATGTTGATAAAACAGAACTATTTGGCGTCCTCTTAGGGGATGTCAGATCCAAATTACCATGGATATACACCTTTCAATCCAATAATTATATCTACAATATCAAATTAAAAATCTGTGAAAATTCATACGGACATCTTAAAATATAAGAAAGGGCCTGAAGTTTTGTTTTTTTCTATTAATAATAATTGTATCGACAAATTTTTGGTCGGTTATTATTAGCCACAAAAAAAACAAAAAAATACATAAAATTGTAATCCGGACCTACGAACAGGGAATTATATTTCCCTCTGTAAGATTCGAGGAGTTATAGTGGGTTGATGCACTGTAACAGCCTGCGAATGTTGTGTGTACGATTATGTATATTTATATTTGTTTTATATGATGTATATAGAAGCTATGTAACTCTGAATATAAATAAATAAATAAATAAATAAATAAATAAATAAATAAACATAAAATTTAAACCCAAACGTCGTAATTAATGGAAAAATTTGAATGGATTTAAAAAAAAAACTTGTACTTTCGTTAAGAATGAAATATAAACAATGGCCATTTTCTAAGGCTGACATGCGCGTGAATTAGAATAAATTATACAAGTAAAAGTGTAAAATTATTATTGCTATATATAGTATATTACTCGCATGTCACTATCCCTGGTAGAAAATAGCGCAGATTCTGACCAGAATTTCTGGTCAACACATGTTAAATTGGTGTATATCTAGAAATTCTGCAAATTTTCTGAAAAGAATTTCTAACAATATCTTATTTTCAAAAATTTTTACCAGAAATTCTGACCAGAAATAGGCTCAATTTTCTACCAGGGATAATGTGTTCAAAATAAGCTTAAAAAAACCTTAATATAATTGAAATATTATTACAGATATACAATTGTTAATTTACATAATTATTTTTTCAAGAGCGATATTACGATTCGCACTTCGCAATAAAAACGAATTTTACTCTCTTGATACGAAAATATTAATATATATATATATATATACATATTACGCGTTAATATTCACTAGAAAATATATATAGTCAACATTATGATAATGGAAGTGTATATCCCTAGGTTTTTCTAAAATATTATACATAGAGAGAGAAAAATGTTGCACTAAAAATTGTAAATTAATAAATAATAAGCAAACGATGAAATGACTACATTTGCAGTAACGTATAAAGTACATACATTTACCTATAGATGATCGCAATGTTTATTATGCTTTTGTTATAAAAGTGATTGCTATAATTGGTCTAGTACAGATATTTAACTATTTGTTAATGCTTTAAGGTTAAGAATATCTACTTCATATACCGATTTTTAAAAAAATTGATAACTTATATATACCTACCTGTAACGATATCATTTCAATTTCAACTGGAATGCTTTAAAAATGTGTGTATGTAACATTTCAACAATAATTTACGATGATAATTTTTAGTAACATTTATTAGTCTATTTTCTCTCAAAGTAGATATTTATATTAAACCATTTTTTTCTCAATGTGGTTATGCAAAAACACAGGGACTGTTTGCCCCGCGAACTCGTAAAAGAACATTTGCATATACGAAATAAAAAGTATTATAAAAAAAAATATTTAAATCATTGAAATATAATCCATACTTCACGTAAATATTGTCATCGTCGGTGCACGATTATTACATACGAAATGTAAAATTGATACGAATCGAAGTTATTGCAAATTACACGTTTATTTTATTATTTTAAATTAAAACAGAATTCTCTCGGTCTTACGGTCCATTAAATATGGAAAATAAAATATTCATTACGATAATTTAATTTATATCAGTTTGGATAGTCAACATAAGGATTATAAATGATTAATTTATTTCATATTACGTTTCATTCGCTAAGTATTATTAAATTGTACTAATTATATATATCTTCATATATATTTTCAAACAATTATAATTTATTTCGATTGAAATGTAATCGCTTGGTATAATCGTCCTGAAATCGTCTAATATCCGTTGAAATGTTATCGTAAATTATAAGTCTACGCTTAAAATTCATTTGAATTGTGAATCATAATCATACGTGAAGTGTGAATACAATTTTGAAATAAAGTATTATATATTGATATACTTTTTTCGAAAGAACGTGTCAGCCTTACGCGAATTAAATTACAAAATGACGAAGGATTGTTTTTTTTTACATATATATGTGTGAAAAATATAATAAAAATAGATATATACACATGCGTTACGAAAGTAAATAAATATATTATTGATGTATTGATAAAATAAGCGTTGTAGATATATAGATATACATATTTATATTTATATATATATATTCTTTTTTCGTTTTAACTGCACTATTAAGCACCGATAAATGATAAGTGATTTAAAGTAGATCTATAACGTTCATTGTCTGGTACATTATCGTGTATATAAAATATTTATACACAACGTTATAAATACATCGTTATATATTTTTTCACATATATATATCTTACGATTTTAATACACAGTAAGTAATATTTAATTTTGACAGTTCCACAATTCACGAATAAAATTTGTGCAGTACGTATATAAAAAGCCACATTTTCAATTATTCAGCAGTCTAAATTTATAATCTGTCGTATATATACATATACGTATATATACTTAAATATTTTATGCATATATATTTCTTTTCTTTTTTACACTCAAGTTATCTATATATGTATATATGTAAACGGTAAGTATATTATAGTAAAGTAAATTATATATATCACGCAGAGATGTATAAGAAAAAAAAAATTTTTTTAACAATGTATCTATAATTAATGCGGTATATGCGCTTTAATTAGTTAAAGAAAGTAATGAAAAAGAAAAAAAACAATAAAGAATATCTTTGTAATAACTGTATACTGCAAATACTCGGTATCGCAACCTTTCACTCTTAGCTTTCGAGTATAGCTCACCGTTTTTTTTACCTTCCTACGTGTGGATAAAGTGACATTTATTCGATTTACAAAAAAAAAGATAGAAAACTTTCTAGGTGTTACGTATACCTATATATACGTACGTGTAAAAATTTGGATGGTGATTAAATGAAATGATTAAATAAATTTAATAATTAAGTTAAAAATTGTTTTTTTTATTACTGTTTAATTATTATGATAGCACTTATACAATTACTTTTTTTATTATATCAAAGAATTATGATATTTTCATTATGTTTCTTGTTTAATAATTGTATGTATTTTTTTTTTCATTAGCAGTATTGCATATACCTATATATTCACGTTTAGAAATTAAATAAGATTATTTATGATAAAGTAGGGATTTTAAGATACAACAGCAACGTTTGTACCGTTAGTCGATAACGCACTCACTCTTATCTTCGGAAGAAACATTAGGAAGCGAACGATACAATTCGGTAAGCTCTATAATGTATAAAATAAGTAAAATTAATTTAATTACATTACAATACAACGATATTGAATTATTAAATGTAGTGCATATAATGTATAATTTACAATTCGATTTACCGATACATAGGTGTAATTGCGTTGTAGAAAATTAAAACAATATGAAAATGTTTAATTGAAAAATTATGTGTGCATAATTAAATAAATAATGAATTAAAAAAATTGATTTATTCGGTGCTGAAACAACGTAGAGTAGATTATTAAATTCTCATGTGATGTATATGAAAATTCGTTTCGTCCCCTTATCAACCGCTACGATTTCGTACGACTAATTAAGTAGTAATTGTCGGGCTACCAACGACTTTAGACGTAGACGTTCACGTTGCTCCTCGATCAACATGAAACTTTACGTATTTTGTGCTTTCATTTTGTGCTTGACTCCTGTTTTCGTAAGTTTATTTTATTTTTTTATTATACTTGCTTTTTAATGATATATTTGTATTCCTGAAAATGAAATTATATAAGTGTTCGAATAATTAATTGTTTATTATATACCGAAAATATATTTTTTGCTTTACATTTTAGTCTCGTAGAGATAGTTGTAATTAATTGTTTGTACAATTCATTTTGCTTTCTTTTAAGTTTTTACTTTTTATTTGCGTTTATTTTAAAATACGTTATACAAAATAAGAGTTTACATATGTTTAAAAAATATGTTTTCTATTTTTAGTTTTTCATCTGTTTTTAATCAAAATACTCACTGTGTTCTTTTAAATTTTTCTTCGATTTAGATATAAGTAAGTAAGGGCAAGTTTCCTTCTTCAAAAAATTATCGAGACATTGTATGTATTACATGTTTTGAATAAATAAATTGTTAAATATAATTAATTAGATTTAATAAGTTTCAAATTAGTTATTAAAATAATTGAATTTGATTAACATACATACATTACGAGATCTTATTTATTTAAATTGAATAAAAATTAAAACGAATTCATGACTTTAACAGTGATTAATTTGATTAAAAAAACAGTATCAACGTTCTTTTTTTTATGTCAATGTTATTTCAACTTTGAAAATATTCCTTTCCCCACATATATATACGTATTTACTCACACACGCTTTTACATCGTATAAGTGTAGGCATTGAAAAAATGTATCTGAATTTAATAAAAGATTTTATTGAATAGTATTAAAAAAATACTTATCGGAAACTAGAAAGTATTTATCAGTTTGCAAAGACGGTATAGCGATATATCTTTCAAATAAAATATTTTCGTATACTTAAGAATTCTTTTGTCTACGTGAAACAAAAGAAAAACATTTTTTTAATCATATGTCTGTATCTTGGGAAATTACTATTTTAAATAAATTATCTAAAAATTTGTTAAGGGTTTGCTGTTAGCGTCCGTAGATGACGAGTTGCACAAGTACCAAACTGATTGTACAAAAGACACTGGAAGTGATATCGGTGAGTTTGATTGCTTTTCATTGAATAATTCATAATGGATATGTATTTACCAAGGGAATATTTCTTCTTCTGAATGTGTAGAAACTGTTGAATCCGCGAGACGAAATCGAAAGATACCCGACAATGGAAAATTGGACATATTTGCCGGTTGTATGTTGAAGAAATTTAACGTCGTAAGTAATTAATAAAAAAAAATATTTTTATAAGTACGATTGTGGATGTGAATTTATTTATCTTCCAGCTTAATACCGACGGTACGGTAAATCAAAATGTCAACACGTACCGAATATTCTCGGATAATGGATTTATCCATAAAATTTCGGAAAAATGTAAAAATCAAAGTAAGCGCAATATTATATATATATGTGTGTATATAAGTCAATTTAAAAATATTATACGTATACGGTTGATTTATATAATCAAAATACTGATCTATTATTACAGGTGGTGCGAGCGTTGCTGAGATTAATAGGAAAATTATGAATTGTTTTTTAAACGAGGGAGAAATAATGTTACCGCTTAAGCAGCGCGAATAAAAATATATGGAAATTATCGAAAGAAAGTGTGAGGATAAAAAAAATTTAGTTTAATCGTTTTGAATTAATCTCGCGTGTGTAGTGTATGAACTATGTCGAATATTATTTTATTATGTAATTAGGAAAATATTGTAATATCAATAACGTAATGTTATTCAAAGGTATATATTGTAATTTAATTTGTTAATAAAATTTTTTTGTATTTCACTTTATATTGTTTACGAATTTCTTTTTTTTACATTTTAATTTCAACACTGTAATTGCGAAATTTTTATATATACATGGTTTTTCCCCGCAAGCATAGTCGATGATAAAGTGACGTTGCGCATCACTATAGATGATATTTTGATAATTATTGCTTTTATTTCCTTTTACATAATTTACGATTCTAACGCGTAATAAATTATTTATTTTGTGATGATTTATTTTTATGAGGACATTTTTTACACTTCTTTTTTTATAATAATTAATTTGTCACATTTGTTATAAATTTATGTAAGATAAAGTTTGGGAATTTAGTTTTGTACTTACAAAAAAAGAATCTATGTATTTACTCTTACTGAATTACGTTACAAAATAAAACTGGATTGACGATAAAAATAAAATTTTATCAAAATGTACGATTTTTAATTTTAAATAACAAATGTAGAAAAATAAATAAATTGGTTAACAATAAGCTATTTTTTAATTATTAAAATTAGAAAATTTTCGATGAAATTTAGTTAAATATTTGTTATTTTTCTTACCTTTTGAAATCTAATTATTTTTATCATCTTAACTAAAAAGTTTAATTAATTTTTTAGCAAGACTGTCAAATAGATAAAGAAAAAAATCTATTTTAACCCGTCAGTTACGCAATTTAGGTAAATTGGTCCAAAAGTGTAAATATAGGATTCCGACGTATTTTTTAACGCTAAAACCGAATCTTTATGGCGATTCCATAATCTTTGTTCATCAATCAAAGAATTCTGATCATAAAAAACAAACAATTGTTTTTTGACTATTACATATTTATAATAATTATAAACAATAATGTATTCACAAAATATCTCCATGACTCAAGTCTAGGTACAGTAGTACTCAAAAAAGCAAAAAATTTCCAAATCCTGCATCAATTTTGAAAAATATTAAAAAATGAAGGAACAAAATTAAGACGCCCATATATAGGCGTCTATGACTTGAGGGGTTAACTAGATCAATAAAAAATAAAAATATATATAAACTGTAATTAAATAAAAAAAATTACTTTCCTAATCGGATTTCAATCATTAAGTAAAATTGGCAGGTATGATAATAATAACACAAATACTTATATAGATATATATATATATATTCGAGATAAAAAAAAAGTTGAAATCGAAACTTTAATCAACTGCATCTCTCAGTATAAATACAAGTTTTGAGGAGCGCCGTATACATATATACGGCTAATTTTTTATAATATCGTGTATTATATATGTTGCGAATACAATCTAAAAATGCGCAAACGTTTCGACGAATATAAAAATAAAGGGGAATAAAATGTTATAATACTTGGTAAAATTAAAGTAAAAAATAAAGTTCAGACGTTTTTGCAAGATCAATTTTTTTCTTTTATATATATATACCTTTTTCGCTAATACTGTGGTATAGAAACCTTCAATTGACGTATCGAGGCAATATGTCTATGTGTATGTGTGTCTTTGTTCGTTTCCCTTTTGTTCATCTATAATTAAGTAATTTTCGATATAACAGATCACTTTAAGAAATTGATTGTTGTAATTTCACGTTATACTTGAGAAATTTTACAATATTTATATTAATTAATTAATTTCTCAAAGCTCGAAAATGCATCAGTTACTATTATTATCGTTTAGTAATACAACAGTGTGTGTATATGTGTGTATCATTTTTGTTTTCGCGATACTATGTATTTTTCGTCGTAAGATAATTTTCACCTCATTTTCAGTTTTCTAGGCCAGATAATGCACACTCGTTGGGTTTCTTCACGTATCCCGCATGCGCGACAAGCAAACTTTTGACCTATTACAATTTCACTTGAGAGAAGCTTGTTTCTTTCTTTTCAAACATCTCTACGTGTCTCTCTATAATTTTTTTTTTTACTTTTTTTTCTTCTCTCCGATTTCTTGTTTAATGCTATTTACAGATACGAAGGCTATTTACAAAAATTAATCTGGTTGTCACACTGCAAATTATTTTTAGTGTCAAGGGGGTTGCATTTCTTTTTTTGTTCTCAAATTGAAATTAAATGTTTATGTTTGAGAATTATTGAGTTTTAATGATTTATAATTTATAATTTTTGTGAGATAGTCAAATATTTTGAATTAGTTACAAAATTTATGAATTCTTTAGTTAAAATATTATAGGTAAGAAAAAATTTCTTACATACAAGTGAAAAAAATATTTTTTTTATCTAGTAATTGTTGAGTTGGATTGAGAATTTTGACAATTAAATTGTTTACAATGTGACATTACCTAAAATCTATACAAAGCTTCTAGGCTGAGAAGCTCTCTATGATTTAGCATTAAAGCTTTGTCTAGAAAATAATGCAATGCAGCTATAAACTTTCTTATACTCTGGACGAGAGATGAATATTACAATATTTTTCTGCTTGTTATTATTACGAATATAATACAAATTAACGTAATTCTAGAGACATTACATTATTACAAGCCGTTGATACACATGTACCGTATGTCGCATTAAATTGTCTAATTAAAATATGTAAAATACAATAAATGCTATCGTTGGTCTAAATAATTAAAGTATCAAAGTATTTATAATTTAGATATAAAATGAGGATTCTCAATTAAAATTATAAGTATTATTAAGCTATATAAAAAAAAATTGAAAGGAATAAATTTATATAAAGGTCTATTTAAGGGTATTGCGTACGTACAGCTTTCGTATCACAACCTCAATATACACATTACTTCTAGTAGCACTCGAATCAGTCATAGTTTTTCTTTTGATTGCTATGTAGGCTAACAAATTAACACTTTGCTCAAGCAATTGAGATATTGTTGTTTTAATGAAAACTATTCAATCCTTGTATGTCAATATGGAAGTTTTGTCAAGGAGTCTGAGACTACTGTTCCTTAGTTATTTGCATTTAGAGTTTCTTAACTTATAAAAAGTAAATTTTTCTTTAGAACTCAATGCTTATTTCTTTCGTTAATGCAAATGAAATTGTAAATATATACACAATATACACATATACAATAACGGTTCTACTATTTATGTTTTGATGGGCCCTTTAGCACGTTGGTCTTCCATACGACCAGCTTGAAGCCTTTGGATAAGAGCGAACAAATCCTCTTCGGGAACTGTAGCTCCCGATGAAACATTTTCATTATTTTGCGATTCCTGTTCATCTACATCTTTTAAAATAGGGCAGTTTGGCAGTGGGCTGCGTTGATCTTCTAGTCTAGAACTCTGGCATCGAGCCAACATTTCGATAAACGAGTCATCGTCGACGAGGGACTGATTAGACGAGTTGACCGGCGTTTTGTTCTTTGTTGTGTTTAATCCTGGCAAATACGGCAATGTCACGCGTTGCTCATCCATTCTCTTACTTTGCATGCCTGCTATCAATTGTAACAAATCATCTTCGTCTTTTTCTTTATTTTGCGTTATGCCAATATTTTTCTTTTGATTCGTACGAAGTACGCAACGTTGATCGTCCATGCGTCCTGATTGGAAACGAGATAACAATTCAAAGAAATTTTCTTCATCTTCTTCTTCCTTTTGAGATTGTTGCGGTGCCATTCCAGCTCGAGCACGGAAAGGTTCTTCTGGTTCTTTTGATTTTCCATCTGGTGTGAGTTTTATAAGATCTAAATTATCCATACTTTGTCTTCTAAGCCTATATCTGCCTGGCGACGATGCTACAATATTCACCGAAGGAGTGTTTAAAAGATTTTTCTTGTCGTCATCAGTTTTCTCAATGCCCAACATTTTCTGAAGATCAACGACGTTCATTTGTGCAGTAGCCTGTCCCATGGTATCTCCAAGTTCCCTTGAAATTTGTAAATGCAATTTGGCATAATAAAGTGCTTGTTCATGGTTTCCCATAGCGGAGTAGGCATTTCCCAGGGACCAACAAGCTCGTCCTTCTCCTACTCTATCTTTCAATTGTTGAGCTATCAAAAGATGTCTTAAATGGTATTCTATAGCTGCAGGATAGTCTCTAAGTAAGGTATAAGTATTGCCAAGGGAGTAACAAGCTTGCGCTTCAAATGCTTGATCCCCAAGCTCTTGTGCAAGAACCAAAGTACGTCTATAGTGTTGAGCAGCTTTTTCAAACTCACCTAAAAAAATATGTGAATTCCCAAGATTACTGTTAGCTCTTCTCTCAGCTGCTTTTTCACCAAATTCTCGGGCAATTTTAAGTCTTTCATTGTGATAATATATAGCTTTCTGAAAGTCACCTAATAGATAATAGGTATTTCCTAAGTTACCACAGGCTCGTCCTTGAGCTGCAGAATCACCCAGTTCCTTCATCAATTCCAAATTTTCTTGATAATAGCTGACAGCTTGCTGCAAGCATTCCTTCACTTCTTCAGAATATTCACCTGGACCTTGATGTCCTACTCTTCCATTTTGTTTACCTTTTGCATGGTACACATTTCCTAAATTATACAAAGCTCTACCTTCGCTTAATTTATCTCCAATTTCTCTTGATATTTCCAAATGACGTTTACAACAAATCATGGCTTCGTCAAACTTACCCATTACTTTCAGAGTATTACCTAAATTACCGCTTGATTTTGCTTCACCAAGTTTATCTCCCATAGATCTTGCAAGCGTTAAATCATGTTTATGATATTGCATAGCCATCACATAATCTCCAAGATAAAAATAAGCATTTCCTAGTTGACTATAAATGGCACTCAAAGTTCGTAAGTCATCAGTTCCAGCTTGAATAGCTGCTTGAAAAAAAGCAACTCCAGCTCTACAATCACCAGCTTTACAAAGACGTTCACCTTCCAAAGCAAGTTCCAAACACATGTTGGTATCGCTGCTGCTTATTTGAGGCTCATTTGTTAAATTTTCTGCACTAGCGCTTAGAGACATTGTGATTTGCTTGAATTCTTCAGAAGCACAATAGAATTTATTAGAGATAAATTTATCTGTTCAACAAGGAATTCTTAAATTTTGGAACTGTATCTACTCTGAGCTTGTATCATTGAAGAATAATATATAAATTATGATACTCTCTTAAGCAAACAATATTTTCAATGTAGTATTCAAATTAAAACGATAGATTCATAGAAAATCTGTACAATAATTATCGAAAAATGTATGTTTCAAGGATACTTGATTTGTGTAGTTTACAAAATACTTTTCACATTCAAATAGTACTACTAAGAAAACAAAATGTCAATTTGTGAAATATATGTTATCAAAATGTCTAAAAGGAATTTTATAAATTGCTTGTTATGCGTGTAAAGAGATTTACTGGAAGTATAACCATTTAGTTTTACTAGCAAATATCATTTATCATCTCTGAATTGTCATTAAAATAACCTTATATCAACAAGCACCCAATTGTTGTAAGTTACTTCTTCCTTAAGATAGAGCTTATAGTCAACATTAGCAGCAATGGTAAATTGTGTCAACTAATCTCATTGGTATAGTCGTCAACCTGCAATGAAACATATGTAATTATTTGTATTGACATCGACAATAGTATTTCTTTTATAAATTTACAGAAGCTATACAAAGAATGGATATATGTGCAGTTTTTAAATGGTAGAAACAGTGCTTTTTACAATTACAAAATACAATAATTAATATTATTAATATTAATTAATTAATTGCCGATTGTTCATCTTAATTACAATCCACCAATACAAAGTGTCAGTTTTAACTTATTATTTTGAAAAATATTTAAAATTCAACGAAACTAAACACTGCTCCAAACATTTTTCTCACGACTCGCAATTAAATTTAGGTTATGTTTAAATAAATATTTAAAAATTCGAAACGATTGCACAATGCGCGTAACAAATCCAAACGAAACCGAAAATATTCACTAAAAATTACATTCCAACGACACCAACGAAAAGTCTAATTTAAAAAAAAAATAATGTAAATAATCGCACCGATAAAAAGTCGCGCAAAAACCAAGATTGAAATTATCTATAAACCTGGTACAGATCGATACGTAAAAAAAAATATCTTACGGTGGTGAAAAAAAAAAATAAAGTTTTAAATTTTCGGACTACACAGGATGTAAGTGTCTAAACGGATTAGATAAAATAGCGTCACCTCCTCCACAACGGCTCCTCCCTCATTAGTAATGAGTCATTAACCCTCTCTCGCGGCTATAGGAAACATGGCGACTTTTACTAGTATATCTATATATATGTTTCTGGTCGTCGGTTTATTCGATGCGGCTGTTGATTGGTCGATTCCTACGAAATTGACATAGCCAAGAGGCTAAAGCCCGAATGTGACCGGTCAATATATTAGTTTATTCTACTGGACACAGCGACGCGAGTCGGTAAGGTAGGAATCTTACGTTGGATTATTTGGTTTGTGGATAAATAGGAAGTTCTTTCGGTTTCGAATGGTAAGTTTACTTTTACCATTTTATCATTTATAACGATTTTATTGAAATAGTTCAGTTGGATAAATTAAGTAGATTCCTTGGATACTCACGGATTTGGTTTATAAAATTTAGCGGGATGTAAATCTAACAAAGAAAAACATAAAAATGATTTATTTAATAAATAAACGAGGAATTTAATTTATCGAAAAAAAACGTTCTGTAATCTTTTATCATCTTTTGTAAATGTAAGCTTCTATAACTATCAAAAATAGTTACATGTATAATTACTTAATAATTAATTATTTCGTAAAAATCTCTGTCACGCTATTCTATTTGTTTATAACTGTTATTTTTTTCAGATTGTTTTAAATTTTTGGAATTTTCTAGGTAGGTCTCTGCAATTTGTAAGTTCGTAAGTGAATGTTACTTATGTATTTCATATTATAAAAAATAATAATTTTATACAACTTGCGGTAAATATGTTAATTATTCAATGTCGAATATTTATAAATATTAATAAAGTATAATTAATAATGAAAATAAAAATAATATAAATAATAATAATTTAAGCATGTAGTTACAAATAACAATGATGAATGCTTGAATTTTGAAATGATATTTTTAAATTACAATTTCATACCGTTTTAATAATAAATATTGAAACTCGTTTGTATAACACTGTCGGGTGACCGTTAAATTACAGGGATCTACCTTTAAAAACCATAAAATCGTTATACTAAACATCTGATCAGAATTCGTATGCGATACTAAAAAATTCGTAAAGCGGATTTTTCACGATAACTAATTTTTAAGTTAAAATTAATAACGAATAATCACTTTTCGTTGGTAAGTATATATAAAATCGAAGTTTCCAAAAAATATCAATCATATTCGAAAATATTTAAAAAAAAAACATTGTAAACAATTTAAACAGCAGATTTTTCGTAAAAAAAGAGTATACATCCTTAATTTAAAAAAATTAAACTATCGATACAGATTGCGCGTCTAAAAAAAAGTGTTTAAAATAGTCTAAAAAAATAATAACAAACAACTTTAAACGTGTAATGTAATATGTATTATTGAATTGAAAACAGATGAAAAGGATGTGTCTTTAGACTGCAATTACGTCTAACAATGCCGACGGGAATTTGCTCATTACCTTGTATAACACTTGGTGTTTCTCTCGGTACTCTCTACCGGACTATAATTCGAAATTGCAACAAGTATATAGGATTCGCAGTCAGTCAACTGAGAAACTATACGTGAATTTAAATCTCGGTGCACATTGTGTGTGTGTGTGTATATAGATTTATATTAGACGGATGGATTACTTTAACAAATGTAAAAATAAAACGAGTACAATTTATATAATATGATATACATATACAGGCGCGTTATACTTATTGTCACGGAAAAAAGGACTCGAGGAAAAAACATCAAAGTATACATCTAAGTAATTTTCAATAAATATTTTTTTAAAGAGATGTCGTAATTAATTACAGATTCTTATATTGGCATACTTTTTGTTATTTATAATTATGTTTTTGATTTTTAGGTAATTGTTGTTGCGATCGCACAATTGTTATATGAAATAGTAAATATACGCGGATAATGAAAATATTTAGTAAAATATATACACGGAGAATAAATTTTTAGTAAAAATGAGAATGTTAGTTTAATAAAAGAGAGGCAGACTTGACAAATGACAAGAATTACTATTTTGTTACAGGAAAATGTTATACATATATCTATTAATATTTAATATATATCTCGTAAATTTTCCTATAACAAAATAGTATTTTTATCATTTGTCAAGTCTGTCTCTCTTTTACTACAACATTTTTTTTCTTTTTGTAAAAAATAAAAAAAATTTTTTTAATTTGATCGAGCTTAACAATTTTATTAAAATAGTTTTTTAAAATTTGATCATCGACATATTATGTTCAATAAAATTTTTTGTTTGAAATTTAAGTAAGAGATAGACATATTCAATTTAAGGGTATTATCAATATATGTTTCGAGTTTCCATAATTACTGTATGTATTTTTATTGAAGTAGTTTTTTCTATCTCCGTTGTCTCGGTCGTACAAATTTCGATCCGGCTAATGTCAAATTGGCATATAAAGAATAATATCGATGAAAATAATTTAATAATTTAAATTAAAATAAAAGAGCATTATTTATTGTAAATATTTAGTTCGTTGTATGTGTTTAGACAACCACACACGTATGTAGGAAGAATAATAAAAATCAAAGTCAATCACCTAAGTTACAGTTCATACGAAATAACGTAAATAATAGAGAATAGAGTAAAAAAATCCAATTTTTCGAAATTCAGGAGCAATTTCGGGCAATTTCGATGTATAGTATACGGGTCGATGAAACGCGCGTACACAACGATTCGACATGGTTTTCCTACGTTCATTACTGCACACTCCATTTTCTATTTTTTATTCTCTACACGCGTAATTATTCGTAAACGTCGTGTATCGATATCGGAAACGAAATTAATTGAAAATAACGTCTATGCTGAATTCAACTGATTACTGGATATTTAATTAAATAATTTCAAGATTATTACAGGGGATGTTAAAGTGTCGTGTATAATCAGCTTACAAAACTTAGTGTCTTCATTTCGATATCAGTGATTATTAAGTAACTAAGAAGAATACGAAAATATATAAGTGAACGAGGACATTTATCAGTGGATTCAATAATAAATAAAAACAAAATTTCATATAGAAAAAATACAAAAATTGAAGTATTGCTTAAAGATAATGTATTTAGTTTTTTAAAATTGTAAAATTTTATTTACTATTGATCACCAAAATTAACAAAATGTAAAACTCTAGAATAAACCTCACACGTCTTATTCTACTGTTCACTATCTAAAAAAAGAGAAAGGAAAATAATATTTGATATACACTCAAATTATTAAGGATACATTGAGATCGAAAAAAAATAATTGTTTTATTTTCCATTGTAAAATATTTGTATAGTAAAAAATATAAATTTTTCTGAAAAAATGCAAGATGAATCAATTCAATTTAAGTTGTGCAAAAAAATGAGTGTTCGGTACCGGATGCGCTCTTTTGGATTCTTTGGAATTAAATTTTTTGTGAATATCAAATAAATTATAGTATTGAAAGATACATTTTTTACGCGAAAACAACAATTTTTAAAACATATTTTATTTTTTTTCAATAAACAAAGATCCGTTTAAATAAAAAAAAAGCTTATATGTAAAGTTTAAGAAAAATTGAAGCCTCGAAAGATGCATTTGACACCAAACACTAATCGTTGCATAACTTTGGTTAAAAAGATTCTGTCTTATTAAAATTATCCAAAAATATTTACATTTGATTACAAACATGCCACAAACGTTTTAAATCTTAAGTTGAAAAGAAAAACAAAATTCTTTCATATTTTCTCAATTAAACCGTATAAAAGAAATCATCAAGATACATATTATATTCTACTTTCAAATATAATTATAATTAAGTTGGATTATGCTCGTTGCGAGGAACGAAACGAAACGATCTGCATAAAAATAACGTTCTCGTTGAATCGTTCACCTGTGCATGGATGTTGTGTACATGTATACTTTTTCCAGTGTGTTAAAATGATAGAAACGTTTCATATAGGGTAAGTGCGTGTGTATGGATACGTAGCTACTGCAATTTTCGTTGCGGGTTTTGGTTACGGCACTCGCGTCAACCCCCTTTATTTACGACCCATCCCGTTCCTGTCATACGTGGAGATTTACAATGGACGAATCGTCGAGATAATTGGTCATTTTTACGGATAATTACTGAATTGGCAACAAAATATATCTATATATATAATCACGGGGATCCACTTATAAATGATAAAATAAATTCTGAAAAAAATATATATATATAACAAATAGGTTTGTTCTATGTAAAGTAATAATATTTTCTATACATTGTGGCAATTCTATACGCTGAGAAAATTAGAAAATTTGTATTACAATAAAGTGTAAGAAACATTCGTAATGATTTCATATTTATTTATTTTTTATAGATACTGTACTATATGTATAGTTGACGTAGATTTTAATCCAATATTAAAAATTGTTATTCACGTTACACTGCAGTGTTTTAATTTTACTAAAGCGAGAAACCACGCGATCGAATGTGGCTTACATAAATGTCAGAAATCATTTTTGCAAGTGTGTGTAAACGTGATTTTAAATATAATTATTTGTCAATATTTATCCTTTGATGATTTACATTTTGTGTCGGTATTGTTGAACGATAACGTATATAGTACAATTTCGTTAATTAACGTTGATGTATAATCGGCAATTAAGAAATTTTCAGTTTCGTCAATGCAATAAATAAATAAACGAATAAATAAAGTAATTAATAAAAAATGTAAATGAATATATTAAATAAATATAATAATTATTTATATACAATAAGAAAGTAAAAGTCGATAATAAGACGCTTTGATTATAATTAATGTATAATCAAATAAAATAATTATTTCATTATGAATAATATAAATATAAATATATATATATATATATATATATATATATATATATATATATATATATATATACATAAAAATGACAAAATTCTCTTTTTTGTTAAATTATTTCAATTGTTGTAGTCATTTATTTGATTAATATATATATCATAGCAATCCAATTTTTTAGGTCGATATGTATGTACAAGTTAATAAATTACAGTGATCGATCTTTAAAAGCTCAAAATTTATATATCTAATAATTTATAAATAATTAAATATCTGACAAATTTGTAGGTGGTGCCTAAATAAAGCTTAGAGAGCAAATTTATCGAAGTAATTAATTATAAATTGATTAAAAATAAACAATTGACGGTACACGGTAACGAACAGAGAAACGAAACAAAAATTTCGATCACTTAAGGATAAAAAGTGAAAAGAATTTGTAGAAGATAATCGGAGCAAGCAGTCCACGAATAACACAGAAATATTTTGTAAAGAGTACACCTAATATCCTTATAATTAAAAACTAATTATATATATAACTATACTAAATCTTCAGTAATGTATAGTATACCATATCTGTATAAATCGTACATTTTTCTTCCAAATGAATATCTAAAGTTGCTATATACAAAACAATTCAAACAATTATTTAAAATATTTTATCAACGTCCAATAAAAAGATATTTTGAATTATTCATCGCAATGTGTACGATACTGCGTGTATAACACGCATGTATAACTCTATATAAATTTCCCGTTTCGAATGATCGCGTCACAGTTAGCGTCGAGGTCGACTTACGGTTCGTTGCTTTTTGGTTAACGATTGTTACACCACCGTCCTTTTTTTTGTACAGTTGAGTTACGGAAAATTTCTTGTATATAAAAAACCAAACGTAAAAAGAAATCAAAGTATTTTTTATATTTATTCGCACTGCAGTTGACCCTAGACATCGATACTTGCAACAATCAACAGTGGAGAGTGTAAACCAAAAAAAAAGTTCAAGAGGGAGGAAAGTAAACAATTGAATGTAACATTTTTTCTACACTTTATTCAAACTTCGTTATTACAAAGTAAACGGTAAAATAATAATGCATATTATTAATTTTTGTAGATGTACGTGTGTGTATATATATGTGTGAGTGTACGAATTCGTATGTACAATATACCCGATAAATTGTGTGTGTGTATAATAAAAATATATTACACGATGACGATGTAATAGAAAGGAAACTATGGTTAAACACGCATGTAAGGTACGTAACGTAACGAGAAAGGAAAGAAAAATTATACAAATTTCACTTATGCAAACCATGTAGCATATAGAATTAATCGTATATATATATATATATATGTTTCTAGTGTTATTATATTTACAATAAAAATTACTTTTTCTTTAACAGCGAGTAGATTTCGGCGAGCGCCTCTTGTCTTTTATTTTTTTTTTTTCGAGGGGGGTAAGAGCTTATTTCGTTAGTGCTGCGCATGAATGGACGTGGTCTCTTGTTGTCTGCACAGTGTTGACGGTATAACAATAATTTTCGAATATTTTTTTTTGTCTTGCCATTGCACGCACGACAGTAACTCGATCTGCTCTTAAGACTATACGGTAGACTTTAAACTTTGAAATTTCTTTTATGCCCCGTTTCCTATATGCGTAATATTTATGTCATATTGTGTAAATCACTTTATGGGTAATTCTAATACTTTTTTTAAACTGCGGGGGAGGGGGAGGAGGAGGGATGTCGCCGATTTTGCTGGAAATTTAGTATGTTATAGGTTTATAACAAAAAGGTAACTGAAACGAATTTTTTTATAGGTCAACTAGAGACCTAGATATTGATTTTTATGAACTCAAAAACAGGCTATTTTTATGATATATTTCGAGAATTTTCAAATTAGTACCAAAATTTGAAAAAATTTTTTTTTAGCTTGTTTAGCCCAAATTCTTTGTATTGTTATAGATCTACATATAGGCTTATATTTTGGTAGCTATCACAGGTAAAGTCAATATTATTAACTAAAAAGATGCTTTTTTAAGGAGCTGTACCTACAAAAATATAATATCCAGTACAATGACTATACGGGATCTCTTTTCACCTAAAAGAACTGAGTTTTACCCAAATTTAAATAAGCATTTAAAAATGTCAAAAAATACGTTTTTTTTAAATTTTAGGTCAATAACTTTAAATAAGTATAACTTTGACACAAATGAACCTTAGGGTTAGAAACAGCTTATTTCTATATACATATTAAACCGCGTTAGAGTATTTAATAAATATCTATATACAATTAGTAATTTAGCAACATTTTTAAAATGTGCAACATTTGAATCAATAAGAGCTTGCATTTGGATTTGTCAAAATTTTCGTTATTATAACAGCTTGCATTTGGATTTGTCAAAATTTTCGTTATTCTAATTCAATTCAGCTATAGATTAAAAACTTACAAATAGTAATATAAAGAATTTTCGATGGACTGGATAAAGAAATGTAAATTTTTCAAATTTTGGTCTTTTGACAATTGTAAAAAGTTGCCTGATTTGAGATTTTTAAAAATCAATAATTATTTTTTTATAGTTAACTGCAGCAAAATCGACGACATTCCTGACCCTCCCTCCGCGCGGATTTTCAAAATAGTATTGGATTAACCTATAGACATATAATGTGTATTACGAGTGATTAGTATACAATACGAATTTCAAAGTCGAACGTCTAACCGCTTGTCCATTGTGAGAAGTTTTACTTTTTATATTATTTTTCCTTCGTCAGTATTAAGGCAATATTATAAATTGTTATACATATCCAAACGTATGTACCTAAAAATTCTTAGTTAATAATCAATTCGTTTAATAATGAAATTATTTATGTTTATTTGGTTTCTTCGCTTTCTCTTTTTTTTTCCCTTCTTGTAATATCACCTACGTTATGGTTTTTTTGGGTTTATTTTTTTTTTTTCTTTATAGTCAAATTGTGCTTCACTTTATTTTTATATTTATATATATACCTATGTTTATTACATATTAACGGTTTATGTTTGCTTCTTCTTTTTATTGGGTTCTTCGTCATACTCGGACTCGATCGTTATTACAAAAAGGAAATTATATATATCGATGCATGTGTATATATATATATAATTTTGACGATATTTGTGCTTAAGTAGACGTAGTACTTCTTTTTGTTGGTTGCATTTTTTTTCTTTGTTACTTACGTATCTTCGCTAGACTTGAAGTAGGCAAAAATCGACGAATTTTTTTTTGTTTTATCGTGGAAGGAAGGGGGGTTAGTATCAGGTCATATCAAAGGGGCAGTGGAGTACGCATCGGTGGACGAGATAATTATTTTTATACACATTTCTTTTTATCTTTGATTACTCTGATGGTGTAAGGGTAAACGTCGGTGTCGATTTAATTGATCATGCGAAATTTTTTTAAGTCAAAGGAAATATTTATTCAACAATGAATTTTAATGATAATTTATTTTTGTTTGTGCTTACGAAAACGACTAGTTAGGGATTTCATGGAAATTGTCCGCGTTCGCGTAATTTTTTTTTTTAATGTACTGATTACGGTGCGGTATCCAATTATCATGTACAAATAGAAAATATGGTGAGTACAATAATATAATATATTGCAATATTTCTAAAAAAATAATTGTTTTAATTTAGTAATATTTTATTAGAATGAAAATTTTAGATGAAAGAAAGGTATAGAGTATACGACAACTACAAAATAATTCTTAGTTTCACACGATTATTTTTTCTGGAAATGTTGAAAAAATTATTTTGTAGATTTGAATAACCCGTAGAAATCATGGTTTTTAAGATCTTATCGACAACAACTTAGAAAAATAGTAGTAAAAAAGTTGTGTAACTTTCAAAAATACATTTTTTTCTTTATGATTTAAGGGTAGCCCGATAAGTAACCTGACGCGAGCCTGATACTTTTTATTAAAAGTTTTAAAAAATGTAAAATTAAATTCAAAGTTTATCGAAACGTAGCGAAACATGTATTTATTTATGTAAATACAAATACCACATCAATAATAATTAACTAAATATTTAAGTAAAAAATAATGAAATTTAAATTTAATTTTTTATGAGAACATTAATTAAATGTTACGATGGCCTAAGATTTACGGGCAACTCCCGAAGTACTTTCTAATATACCCTACTCGGTAAAAAAAACCCAACCCGACTCGATCTGTATTTTCGAGTGCTCGCATACTTGTAATCAAAAATCTTTAAAAAAATTAATGTATACATATAGTCTTTAAAAAAAATTAATTTCTTAAATTGTTGAATTCATTAAAAATTAACAGCCCAAAAATTTAAATACCCATATACGTCGGAAGTGACACTGGATTTCTTGACCCACCACTTGTCGACATACATTATGTAGTTTCAACATGGTTAAATTTATCTACCTGAATATCAACATTTGCGTAATTTTCATATTTACTTTTTTTTCTTTGTATATAGAGTAAAAAACCGATATGAAAAAAATAATAATGTACTTTTGAGAGCTCAACTACTTCAAGTATAATAATTTTCCTACGTTTTTCCACAGTTGTCGAGATAAACGTATAAAATAATGATTTTTATGGGTTTTAAAGTGTTTTTCACCGTGATAATTTAATTCGAACCAATTTACACACGTCAATATACATAAAGCGCTTATAGTTTCAGTTAAATCCCTGACCTACTCGTCGCAGAAGTAAATCCAATTTTTTTTATTTTCACACTTAAAAAATAAATGCAGTGAATTCAATATAATATTTTTCCATGTGTTGATAAGTATAAGTAAAAAGTATATAATAAACGAAAAAATAAAATAGAAATTTAAATTCCAATTACAATTTTTCCGTTTCAAAGAAATATTGCATTATTTTATTAGGACAATTTACAATAAAATATTTGATTAAATTCACTAAATGTTCTTTGAGTGCGTTTATAAGTATAAACAACTCGGTTAAAGAAAAAATAAATGCAATTTACAAATTATAATTAGGATAATCGTCCACCTCTGCGGAATGAACGCTTCAACAATAATTATACGCCGCGATGTATTCTACATATTTAATTAATACATAAGACGCAACCACATTATCTTTTTTTTTCTCTTTGACCAAGTGTATATTGCTTTAGTCGAATTTCGGTTGTATCAAAGCAATGCCATATAAGTTTTATATACGTCCGTTCATTTAATCTCGACCAGCGCTTCTTTCTTTCTCTCTTTTTTTTCGTCTTACAGTTAATGTAATCATCGCATTTTTCTTTCCCTCTATCGAGTTTCGTGTATAATGATATTAATGCTCAACATTAATTCGAAGGAAATTATGAATAAACACAGAGTTGTTACGATGATGTCGAAATTTGTTTTTTTTTTCACTTTTTTTTTTGTTTATATGTCTATGATGCGCTCACGATGCGAAAAATATACAAGTGCATTAATATAATATTGGTGACAATAAACGCAAGGTATGATTAAAAAGAATATGCATAATTGACAAAATATTTTAACATTTCCTTTTTTTTCCTTGGTTCCGTTTTGCTATACATGTCGATGAATTTCCTGCGATGAAATACTTATGCGCATGGAGCAAATATTTTATGTTAAAATATACGATATTACCGATCATAAAAGGTATTTTTCGAATTTTGAGCGCTTTAATGGAAAAATTTGATTTTTTTTTCTTACATATTAAGAAATTAGTGTATTAATATTAATAACTTAGCAAATGTAATAATTTACAAGGATTACAAAAAGTAGTGGGTTAATTAATCCTCTCATAGTTTTCACTTTCGCGATAGTATTAACAACTTGAACGTATATATATCTTGAAAAATATGTCGTGTATAAGAAATTATGTACGATACTTTATAATAAAACTAAAAACGAGTGTACGTAACATACGCAGTGAAATTATGATAGTCAAATTATAATTTCTTAATATAAAGTATACAATTTATAAAACGATTTTTTTCGGTTTTGTAAGGGGGTATATACTTATTTTAATTATTAAAATTAATAAAAATAATTAAATGTACATAATAATAAGTTTCCTAAAAGATTTGAAATTAAGTTGTACATGTAGAAGTTTAGGTATCTATCCTAAAAGCGATCGACTTTCTAAATTTGAGAGTGAACTAACTCCTAGTGTGTAAAAACTGAGCCACTTTACGCGAGAGTAGCTCGGTTTTCACTCCATTGGAATGGATCTTTTATTCTTAAGGAATAATTGTAAATCCCCGAGAGTAGAAACTTGTCTATTATAGTAAAGCATTCAAATATCCTTTCGATGAGTATTGTTTTCCCACAAAGTTATTTGTTGCAAAGTTCATTTCGGAGCATCGAACCAAAAGTCAATTGATCAATTTACTTGTTAAATTTCTACCTCACATTTTAGTATTAAAACGCCTTTACATTATTATTATTAATAAATCTTTTTATTTAATGTTTTTTGTGAGATATAGTACTGTAACAATTTGAAAAAATTTGAACTTTTAATTTATGGCTCATCGGTCTTATGTGGACAATTCACGACAAGTGTCTTTTCAAGATGATCATGTTCATTCAAGGGATATTTGTATGCTTCACAATTTTTAAATGCAGATTTTTAATAACAAGTGTACGTATACTATATATATATATATATAATATATTATATATATATATACGTACACTTGTTATTAAAATCTGCATTAAAATTGTGAAGCATAAAATTCCCTTGAATGAACATGATCATCTTGAAAAGACACTTGTCGTGAATTGTCCACATAACCGATGAGCCTAAATTAAAGTTCAAATTTTTCAAATTGTTACAGTACTATCTCACAAAAACATTAAATAAAAAGATTTATTAATAATATAATGTAAAGGCGTTTTAATACTAAATGTGAGGTAGAAATTTAACAAGTAAATTGATCAATTGACTTTTGGTTCGATGCTCCGAAATGAACTTTGCAACAATAACTTTGTGGGAAAACAATACTCATCGAAAGGATATTTGAATGCTTTACTATAATAGACAAGTTTCTACTCTCGGGGATTTACAATTATTCCTTAAGAATAAAAGATCCATTCCAATGGAGTGAAAACCGAGCTACCTCTCGCGTAAAGTGGCTCAGTTTTACACACTAGGAGTTAGTTCACTCTCAAATTTAGAAAGTCGATCGCTTTTAGGATAGATACCTAACTTCTACATGTACAACTTAATTTCAAATCTTTAGGAAACTTATTATTATGTACATTTAATTTTTTTATTAATTTTAATATTAAAATAAGTATATACCCCCTTACAAAACCGAAAAAAATCGTTTTATAAATTGTATACTTTATTATAAATTATAATTTGACTATCATAATTTCACTGCGTATGTTACGTACACTCGTTTTTAGTTTTATTATAAGTATCGTACATAATTTCTTATACACGACATATTTTTCAAGATATATATCGTTCAAGTTGTTAATACTATCGCGAAAGTGAAAACTATGAGAGGATTAATACCCTACTTTTTGTAATCCTTGTAAATTATTACATTTGCTAAGTTATTATATTAATACACTAATTTCTTAATATGTAAGAAAAAAAAATCAAATTTTTCCATTAAAGCGCTCAAAATTCGAAAAAATACCTTTTATGATCGGTAATATCGTATATTTTAACATAAAAATTTGCTCCATGCGCATAAGTATTTCATCGCAGGAAATTCATCGACATTATAGCAAAACGGAACCAAGGAAAAAAAAGGAAATGTTAAAATATTTTGTCAATTATGCATATTTCTTTTTAATCATACCTTGCGTTTATTGTCACCAATATTATTAATGCACTTGTATATTTTTCGCATCGTGAGCGCATCATAGACATATAAACAAAAAAAAAGTGAAAAAAAAAACAAATTTCGACATCATCGTAACAACTCTGTGTTTATTCATAATTTCCTTCGAATTAATGTTGAGCATTAATATCATTATACACGAAACTCGATAGAGGGAAAGAAAAATGCGATGATTACATTAACTGTAAGACGAAAAAAAAAGAGAAAGAAAGAAGCGCTGGTCGAGATTAAATGAACGGACGTATATAAAACTTATATGGCATTGCTTTGATACAACCGAAATTCGACTAAAGCAATATACACTTGGTCAAAGAGAAAAAAAAAGATAATGTGGTTGCGTCTTATGTATTAATTAATATGTAGAATACATCGCGGCGTATAATTATTGTTGAAGCGTTCATTCCGCAGAGGTGGACGATTATCCTAATTATAATTGTAAATTGCATTTATTTTTTCTTTAACCGAGTTGTTTATACTTATAAACGCACTCAAAGAACATTTAGTGAATTTAATAAAATCAAATATTTATGTAAATTGTCCTAATAAAATAATGCAATATTTCTTTGAAACGGAAAAATTGTAATTGGAATTTAAATTTCTATTTTATTTTTTCGTTTATTATATACTTTTTACTTATACTTATCAACACATGGAAAAATATTATATTGAATTCACTGCATTTATTTTTTTAAGTGTGAAAAAAAAAAAATTGGATTTACTTCTGCGACGAGTAGGTCAGGGATTTAACTGAAACTATAAGCGCTTTATGTATTTTGACGTGTGTAAATTGGTTCGAATTAAATTATCACGGTGAAAAACACTTTAAAACCCATAAAAATCATTATTTATACGTTTATCTCGACAACTGTGGAAAAACGTAGGAAAATTATACTTGAAGTAGTTGAGCTCTCAAAGTACATTATTATTTTTTTCATATCGGTTTTTTACTCTATATACAAAGAAAAAAAAGTAAATATGAAAATTACCGCAAATGTTGATATTCAGGTAGATAAATTTAACCATGTTGAAACTACATAATGTATGTCGACAAGTGGTGGGTCAAGAAATCCAGTGTCACTTCCGACGTATATGGGTATTTAAATTTTTGGGCTGTTAATTTTTAATGAATTCAACAATTTAAGAATTAATTTTTTAAAGACTATATGTATACATTAATTTTTTTAAAGATTTTTGATTACAAGTATGCGAGCACTCGAAAATACAGATCGAGTCGGGTTGGGTTTTTTTTTACCGAGTAGGGTATATTAGAAAGTACTTCGGGAGTTGCCCGTAAATCTTAGGCCATCGTAACATTTAATTAATGTTCTCATAAAATTAAATTTAAATTCATTATTTTTTACTTAAATATTTAGTTAATTATTATTGATGTGGTATTTGTATTTACATAAATAAATACATGTTTCGCTACGTTTCGATAAACTTTGAATTAATTTTACATTTTTTAAAACTTTTAATAAAAAGTATCAGGCTCGCGTCAGGTTATCTTATCGGGCTAACCCTTAAATCATAAAGAAAAAAATGTATTTTTGAAAGTTACAACAACTTTTTTAACTACTATATGTAGTAAAAAAGTTGTGTAACTTTCAAAAATACATTTTTTTCTTTATGATTTAAGGGTAGCCCGATAAGTAACCTGACGCGAGCCTGATACTTTTTATTAAAAGTTTTAAAAAATGTAAAATTAAATTCAAAGTTTATCGAAACGTAGCGAAACATGTATTTATTTATGTAAATACAAATACCACATCAATAATAATTAACTAAATATTTAAGTAAAAAATAATGAAATTTAAATTTAATTTTTTATGAGAACATTAATTAAATGTTACGATGGCCTAAGATTTACGGGCAACTCCCGAAGTACTTTCTAATATACCCTACTCGGTAAAAAAAACCCAACCCGACTCGATCTGTATTTTCGAGTGCTCGCATACTTGTAATCAAAAATCTTTAAAAAAATTAATGTATACATATAGTCTTTAAAAAAATTAATTTCTTAAATTGTTGAATTCATTAAAAATTAACAGCCCAAAAATTTAAATACCCATATACGTCGGAAGTGACACTGGATTTCTTGACCCACCACTTGTCGACATACATTATGTAGTTTCAACATGGTTAAATTTATCTACCTGAATATCAACATTTGCGTAATTTTCATATTTACTTTTTTTTCTTTGTATATAGAGTAAAAAACCGATATGAAAAAAATAATAATGTACTTTTGAGAGCTCAACTACTTCAAGTATAATAATTTTCCTACGTTTTTCCACAGTTGTCGAGATAAACGTATAAAATAATGATTTTTATGGGTTTTAAAGTGTTTTTCACCGTGATAATTTAATTCGAACCAATTTACACACGTCAATATACATAAAGCGCTTATAGTTTCAGTTAAATCCCTGACCTACTCGTCGCAGAAGTAAATCCAATTTTTTTTATTTTCACACTTAAAAAATAAATGCAGTGAATTCAATATAATATTTTTCCATGTGTTGATAATTATAAGTAAAAAGTATATAATAAACGAAAAAATAAAATAGAAATTTAAATTCCAATTACAATTTTTCCGTTTCAAAGAAATATTGCATTATTTTATTAGGACAATTTACAATAAAATATTTGATTAAATTCACTAAATGTTCTTTGAGTGCGTTTATAAGTATAAACAACTCGGTTAAAGAAAAAATAAATGCAATTTACAAATTATAATTAGGATAATCGTCCACCTCTGCGGAATGAACGCTTCAACAATAATTATACGCCGCGATGTATTCTACATATTTAATTAATACATAAGACGCAACCACATTATCTTTTTTTTTTCTCTTTGACCAAGTGTATATTGCTTTAGTCGAATTTCGGTTGTATCAAAGCAATGCCATATAAGTTTTATATACGTCCGTTCATTTAATCTCGACCAGCGCTTCTTTCTTTCTCTCTTTTTTTTTCGTCTTACAGTTAATGTAATCATCGCATTTTTCTTTCCCTCTATCGAGTTTCGTGTATAATGATATTAATGCTCAACATTAATTCGAAGGAAATTATGAATAAACACAGAGTTGTTACGATGATGTCGAAATTTGTTTTTTTTTTCACTTTTTTTTTTGTTTATATGTCTATGATGCGCTCACGATGCGAAAAATATACAAGTGCATTAATATAATATTGGTGACAATAAACGCAAGGTATGATTAAAAGAATATGCATAATTGACAAAATATTTTAACATTTCCTTTTTTTTCCTTGGTTCCGTTTTGCTATACATGTCGATGAATTTCCTGCGATGAAATACTTATGCGCATGGAGCAAATATTTTATGTTAAAATATACGATATTACCGATCATAAAAGGTATTTTTCGAATTTTGAGCGCTTTAATGGAAAAATTTGATTTTTTTTTCTTACATATTAAGAAATTAGTGTATTAATATTAATAACTTAGCAAATGTAATAATTTACAAGGATTACAAAAAGTAGCGGGTTAATTAATCCTCTCATAGTTTTCACTTTCGCGATAGTATTAACAACTTGAACGTATATATATCTTGAAAAATATGTCGTGTATAAGAAATTATGTACGATACTTTATAATAAAACTAAAAACGAGTGTACGTAACATACGCAGTGAAATTATGATAGTCAAATTATAATTTCTTAATATAAAGTATACAATTTATAAAACGATTTTTTTCGGTTTTGTAAGGGGGTATATACTTATTTTAATTATTAAAATTAATAAAAATAATTAAATGTACATAATAATAAGTTTCCTAAAAGATTTGAAATTAAGTTGTACATGTAGAAGTTTAGGTATCTATCCTAAAAGCGATCGACTTTCTAAATTTGAGAGTGAACTAACTCCTAGTGTGTAAAAACTGAGCCACTTTACGCGAGAGTAGCTCGGTTTTCACTCCATTGGAATGGATCTTTTATTCTTAAGGAATAATTGTAAATCCCCGAGAGTAGAAACTTGTCTATTATAGTAAAGCATTCAAATATCCTTTCGATGAGTATTGTTTTCCCACAAAGTTATTTGTTGCAAAGTTCATTTCGGAGCATCGAACCAAAAGTCAATTGATCAATTTACTTGTTAAATTTCTACCTCACATTTTAGTATTAAAACGCCTTTACATTATTATTATTAATAAATCTTTTTATTTAATGTTTTTTGTGAGATATAGTACTGTAACAATTTGAAAAAATTTGAACTTTTAATTTATGGCTCATCGGTCTTATGTGGACAATTCACGACAAGTGTCTTTTCAAGATGATCATGTTCATTCAAGGGATATTTGTATGCTTCACAATTTTTAAATGCAGATTTTTAATAACAAGTGTACGTATATATATATATATATATATATATATATATATATATATATATATGGGGTATTCCACGTGAAGTGGTCCGATCAAAATTTTAAAATGCACCAAATTTTGGGTACACTTTGCAAATGTTTTTCAGAATACAGAAAAAAATTTTTAGGTACTGGAATCTATTTGCACAAAAGTTATTCTAACCTCAAAAAGTGAATTTTTCCATATTTTTTTCAACACCAGCTGGGTTTACCGCTATATAACTCAAAATCTATCAACTTTTACTATAGAACATTATATGTAACATTCGTTGCTAATTATATCTAGAATTTATTCTTCTGTGTTAGAATTTCTAATCTTAAGGTCAATATTACATAAACTACATGTCAATATTCAACTTGAAAAAAGTGCAAGTGCGCCACCTTTGATTTTTTCATCCAAAAGTCTAAAAGAAAGCTTGGAGCAATACCTTTCAAATGGTCTGTAGCATTTTTATGGCCTCCAATTCTGTAAAAAGTTATGACAATTTAAAGAAAGACGAAATTTTTTTAAAAATTTAAATGGGAATTACCATGTTAATTTTTGTGAATTTTTTGTCTTTCTTTAAATTGTCATAACTTTTTACAGAATTGGAGGCCATAAAAATGCTACAGACCATTTGAAAGGTATTACTCCAAGCTTTCTTTTAGACTTTTGGATGAAAAAATCAAAGGTGGCGCACTTGCACTTTTTTCAAGTTGAATATTGACATGTAGTTTATGTAACATTGACCTTGAGATTAGAAATTCTAACCCAGAAGAATAAATTCTAGATATAATTAGCAACGAATGTTACATATAATGTTCTATAGTAAAAGTTGATAGATTTTGAGTTATATAGCGGTAAACCCAGCTGGTGTTGAAAAAAATATCGAAAAATTCACTTTTTGAGGTTAGAATAACTTTTGAGCAAATAGATTCCAGTACCTAAAAATTTTTTTCTGTATTCTGAAAAACATTTGCAAAGTGTACCCAAAATTTGGTGCATTTTAAAATTTTGATCGGACCACTTCACGTGGAATACCCCATATATATATATATATATATATAACTTAAATTCAAATTTGTATCATCTTTATTTAACCTATATCAAGTCGTTTAACAGTATATATCCCCTTACAGAAATACAGATGTCGAAGCTTGCGTTTTTAAGGGGGTGTCATACTCAATTAAAAATTTAAATTTCGCGTCACAAAATAGAAGACAAAAAACAACTAATTTACTTGTAACAATTAATAAAAACAAATTTACGCATAACTAGGAGTTAGTTGCCTTTCCTTATGTTATTATCTACTATTTTTCAAAGTTTCAAGTTTTTATAATAATATGTCCCTAAGAAAACCTTGAAAAATGCTATTTTCTTATATTTTTCAAGGTTTTCTCGGGGACATTATAATAACATTATAATAACATGAAACTTTGTAAAATGCGTAAATTTGTTATTATTAATTGTTACAAGTAAATTAGTTGTTTTTTCGTCTGCTATTTTGTGGCGCGAAATTTGAATTTTTAATTGTGTATGATACCCCCTTTATTGAAATATGTAAATGACGGTTTTTAATTTGTTATCAATAATTAAAAACGTTTTTGGGGATTTTCGGCATCGGAACGTTATCTTGTAAAGTATCACTAATAATCAGTCAAATTTTAGAGTAAATACGTTGAGTAATAAATAACGAATAATAGCGTGAGATCGTCATTATCGTGTGATGTAACGTAAAAAATGTTTTGTTAGATTGTAATTCACGGATGTACATCAAAATTTGACATATTATTTGCAATAAATGTACTTCACAAAATTAACCTCTGGTTCAAAAGTCCTCAAAAACTTTTATAATAAAGAATAAAAATTAGAAACTGTCGATCGTACATTGTATAGATAAAAATGCTAGCTTCGATGTTCTAAAGTCTGGGTTAAAATTTAGAAAAAATAATTTATTACGTTATATTTGTTTATTTTTTTAAACAAACTGTGATAATGTCTAAGTTTTAACAAAAATTATTTAATTATTTTGTTTGCAACATAATTTTTTAAAATTATTATTGTACGTTACATGATATACCGAGATTTGTATAGTATCATGCTTGTATCGCCAGGAATAGAATTTTTCATTGCAGGATTGCGATTGTGTAATAATAATCTGTATCAGATAGCAACAAGCATGTAAATATTTTCGAAATTTTAACCCAAGCCTATAACTTCTTAAGGGGGTGTCGGACTCAGAAAATATTGTTATTTTTTTACTTTTTTTTTATAAACAAATGAATAAATATTTTTATAAACCCTGAGAGTGCCCTTAGGCATCTTTTAAATAATATACCCAAATTTTCCGAGATTTTTAAATGCATAATTTAAATACGATGTTTGGGTGGAAAGTTTATGCCTTTTTCGACTTATATTTATCGATCAAAAATTGTTTACTCAATTATTATTTAAAACATGTTTTTTTCATTAAAAAATTAAAACGTCAAGTCCTTCCTTATGTTTTAATCTATTTGTATGAATTTTTTTCAGATTATCAATTTAATATTTGAGATATAATTTTTGGGTTAAAAATTACAGATTCTTGTAATTTGGGTCCGACATCCCGTTAAGTGTATATTCTTCAACACGATCTACTGCGTATAAGAAAAATCGTATAAATTTCGCGCGGGTATACGATATAATAACAAAAGTGTCGTTCGATCGCAACGCAAGAATATTCAATGAAACAAAAATGAATGTATATAAATATGACATAACAGTGCATTCAAGATAGCCGCTCGACAGTGGTAGCCGTGGTGCGACCATTGATTCCCCTTTGCAAAACGCAGGCATAAGAGGCGTCGTTCCCGAGAACGAGTAAAGCAACAGTATCGGCGTAACCCCAAGCCAAAAGTAGAGAACGCTCGTCCTGCGAAAGTAAAAACGCTGTTCCGTCATCATCGTCGTGGTCGTATTGTTGGTGCCTGTCTACGATACCCGGTACAAGCTCAACATCATCATCGTCAGCATCGTCGCGATAAGTAGATCGATCGATCGGTGCAGGTGTAGTGGCTGGTGTCGCCGCCACGCTATACTAACTGATCTCATCCGAATCTGGTGAATCAGGTAGTTCATCGGTTTGCGTGGCGGCGTCCCTACCTCACGTTATCAGCACACCACCCGGTGACATCTCCCATGGCAATGGCGGTGTCGTTGCTAATGATAGCGTTGAACATCGCGCTAGCGAGCAACGCTCCATCGAGTACCGCTCTAGCCCTGGAAATCAACAAATTTTTCACTTTTCCTTCATTATTTTCAAATTAAACACGGAAAATTTTTTGTACACTGAGAAAAATGCAATAACAAAAATTACTATATTGTATAGTAACGGTGGGACATACTTCGACTATCGTAATTTTTGCTATATTTTGTAGTAATTTTTGTTATAATTTTTATAAAAATTACTATGTACATAGGAAAAATTGCTATAAAATATAGCAAAAATTACGATAGTCGAAGTATATCCCACCAATATCCCAACCAAATGTCGGTAGTTTAAAATGCAACGCAACTATTTCTATTAGTTAATCATAACTATATCTCAAATAGTTGGATATTGATGCAACTAAAATTTGTAGTGATCGGTATCGCACACTGAGAAAAATGTTATAGTAAAAATTATAATGTTGTCTATTAATGCAAGAACAGACCAAAATTTTTCCATAGTGTATAATAAATTTTACTGAACGTGTAGTAAATATTACCAGAATTGTAGTAAAAATTAATAGCTTCTACAGTAAAGTTTATTATACACTAAAGTTTTGGATTGTGTCAGTCTGTCCCTGCATTATTCATACTAAAAAAACATAGTTTCAAGAACTATAAAAATAGTTAGTATTACTATTAATTTATTGCTAATTAATTATTACAATTATGTTATTATTATTAATACAATTACTAATTATAATAACTATTTTTTATAAGTTATTGTAACCAAATAGAAAATGGTTACGGAAACTATAAAAAAATAGTCGATTATTGACCCTCAACAATCGATTATTCACTAATTCAACAATGGAGGGTGAAAATTACAAATTATAAAAATTAAAATTAAGAGAACCAAGTACTTATAGTTCGAATTTCTAAAGTAATAGTTGCGTCGTTGTATAGTTACAGGAACTACAAGAAATTTTCCGTGAAAATATATGGTTATTTTTGTATTCAATGTGCCGTTTCGACAGACTTATGCGCGATACGTACAAATACAATAATGTTAAATAATCTCAGTAACTTTAAAGATAAAAATTTTATTTTTTGTCTTTAGCATATATTTACTACTCGATGAAATTTTTATTTGAAAATAATCGTCGCTTATTAAACGTATATAGACAGAATTTAGGGCCCATTCGCCTTAATTTTTTTTTAAAGAAATATCGCACGGAAATTTTTTTCATGTGTTTTTTTGTTATCGATATAGATATCAATAAAAAAAAAGATAAAGTAAAAATTGATATAAAATGTTGAACTAGATTAGTAGCTTCTATATTCGAATCCGAAAAATCTTTTAAAAGATTTATAACTTTTCTATTTTCTCTCCCGTTCTCAGGATAAAATAATTTTAAATTCAGTTTGCTGGTATACTTTCGTATGATGAATTGTTATCGAAAAGTTCGAGATTGTTACGAAATGTGAGTTAATTTTATATAGATTTATCTTTTCTGCTAAAAAATGTATACAAGTTTTTGTTTTTAAATGGGATTGTCAAATATTTAAATACAGGTATTTCTCGTTATACGTGAGAGAAAAAAAAATTTATCGTATAATGTCGATATATCGGTTTTTACAATGTACGATTCTTTGTTATATCGTTTAATAGTTAGTGTATCAATCATTTAAAGGTTTAAGAATCGAGGCGCACTGTTTTAATTATGAAAATAATAAATTACAATATAATTCTTCAATTACCTATGACTTATATACGTAAAGTATTATATTTTAAATACACGAATAAAATCTTTAAAAAATTATTAAAGAAAACAAATCGCGGGTTTTTAATAAACATCAGTAACAGTATGTTTTATTTTTGGAATTGAAAAATAATTAGTAATTCAATAGATATAACAATCTTAAATAAATCAGGTATATATATATAGGTATAAGTAATTATTTTTTTTTTTTCGTCCCTGTAATTTTACTTTAGAAAATAAATTAAATAAAACTGTTTCATTATCTTAAAAAATGAATGAAAAAATTGATGATAAAATGTTTAAACAACGCGAATAACCAAAAAATGAAAAATTCGAACGATTCTCCTGAAAATGACCTCTGTAATAAATTAATTTGGGAAACGAAACCGTCGAGTGCATGTCAGCCAAACGTGTGTGGGACCGGTACGCGTTAGTCGTTTTAATCACATTAGTTATTACTGCTCGATATCGTCAATCGTCATTTACGAGGGAATCGAGCCAGAAGTATGGTACACGCCTAATGACTACCGATAATTATGCATCGGTCGATCCATCGCACTCGTTTTCGAGATGGAAATACATTCTTGAGATTCACCCTCTCTTTTTCAAGTGCTTCAACTTTAAAGCTCATTGGATTAATTAATTTTGTTTTTGATTGTCGCGAAACTAGTTTTAATTGAAACGATTTCCTCATAAATATATACTAAATATAGCCATTTACTTAAAAAAAAAGCTATATATTTAACAAATTTAAAATATAAATATATTTAAATATATTTAACAAGCTATATATTTAAAAAAAAAGTTTATATTTAACAAATATGCAAATTTTTACACGTGGACGAAAGGTGATGTATTTATTATATATATATAGAAACGATATAGAGAAAGCGAATTACCTGACAAATCTAATCCACCAATGCTGCTACAAACATCGAGGCCTGCGGTGCTCGTCGCGCAGCAATGCTGCTTCGGTCCCATTGGTTTAGGCCTGCATAAAATCTGTAATCCAACCCACGACACTTAACATTACTCGATTATCTTCACACATTACAATTAATTATTCGAAATCCAAATTTGTAAATTTAAACTGAATTTTTATATGATACATGCAAAATACGAAAAAAGATCGAAAACATCTCTATATATAATTATAATGGATATATACGATACGGTGACATTAATAACCCATCATATATTAATACAGAGGATAATTATTATCATCCGGTTAATTAGTTGGTAAACAAGAGGTAAGTATCATCATTTGTCAATGTTAAGCGTACCCTTGAGTTTGATCGAAATCTAGGTTTCACACCTGTATATACCCCCCTCCTCCACCCCATCATCACTCCCTCTCTCTCTCTCTCTTTCTCTCTCTTTCACTTAAGATTAATTCTCGTTTCGCTGGTGGATCATTAATAATTCAGCAGACGCGTTTCTCTATTATGTAAATCGGTTGTCGTGCAACAGTTAATTATCGTATTCAAGAAAATTCAGTGTTCCTCGCGGTCGAGATGAATTTTTTTTCTTAGTTATACGTTTTAAATAAGGAACGTAACGTCGATTTTCTTTATGGACGAAACCAAATTGTTAGATTTTGTTTAATTGAGCCTACGTCGTTTTGAGGCTGTATCTTTTATGAAAATATTATGACAAACCTTTAGATATATCGCTCATTATTGTTTTTTCAATATTATGAATATGGTTGTTATCCTGAATTCTATACAGTAACATTCGATGCGTCGTGCTTAAATGGCAAATGAGAGAAAACGATATTTGTTATTTAATTGATATTCAGAACTGTTTAATTTTTGTTTGTTTATTCGAGTAAGCTTACTACGTATTTTGTCCATTTCTGCGGTGAAATGCGATTAATACGATTGATTTTTATGGTATATACGTGATATAGTTATCGCTTGATAGTATATATGTAATAAATAAAAATAAGAAAAATATGTTGGCAGCTTGTTCCTTGCGATTAAACGATGTTCTTTTTTCAAATTTACTTGTCACTTGTAATGTACTGAAGCTGGTTTTTATCGAACAAGTTAAAGCCTAAGGATTAACCTATAATACTTTTACCGAATTTGAATTATAAAATCGTACTTTATATTCCTATAAAGAGAGGTTGTTTCAAAAGGGAAGTTCCAAGTATGGTTTAATTGTTATTTAAATATTATAATACACTTTAAGCATGTTCGATAAAAATGACTTAATTCGTTTCAATGTTCCTTATATACAATCACAATATCGACATAATCAGTATGTCAAGATACGCGTGAACTCAAAATTTCATTATAATAAAATTTTAATATAGTTTTATTTTCAAAAATGATTTTCAACGACTTTCAATATATAGACACAAGGCAGATCAAATAAAAATAAAATAAAGAAATAAATAAATAAAATGTAATTTGTACGGTAATTCATTAAAAGAAGTAGCATCACAGCCAATTAACGCCAGTAGAAAAATACGTGACTGTAATAAATAACAAACTAATATATGTATATATAATTGTAAAATGGGGTACACCCCATATACGTATACATGCACGTGTCACCGTGAAATTTAAGCTTGTTCGTTAGGTAAAAATAATCATTGCGCTCATTATTCGTGGATGTCTATATACAGGTATATCGTTGAAATCAGGAAGCTCAGAGGAACGACGGGTGGTTAGATCGCCGATAAATTGGCCGCGTCGAATTAATTATCAGAAGGTTGCTTATGTGTATTTCGAATGTGTGTATATATGTGTACGAACGAGTGTGGGTGGCTCGTACGTTTTTCAATTTAATTGTCGGTACGGCATAGCGTAAATAAACCGAATAACGGGCTGATGCCTATGCGCTAATGACCCAAGTAATCTCGAACCGGTGATGTGCTCTACAGATATATATATATACATATTTGAAATACTAATACGGTTAAACTCTTTGAATACTTATATTATTAATTTTTTTTCCTTTTATTTTTATTAGTATTTCCTGATTGATATCGGTTTGAACTAAGACATAGTGTATCACTTGATTTTGAGGACATTTTTATTTTTTTAAATTTAATGCAGTTTTCGGAGGGGGTAGGCGGTATTTCAGCGGAAAAAGTTAAATTGGTAAGGAAATTTTTTTTTATTTTTCGAATCTTGGGTGTTTGGACTGTAGATTAAGTTATGGGCGACTCGTGTTTCTATTAACGATCATCTTTCAGTTATACTAAGTTTTTTTAATATTCCAAAATTTCTTTAACGTCTTGATATTAAATAGAATTTTAAACAATGTTTTATTATCATTGCTATTTACATATATTAGTATTGGATAAAAATTGTATAGTGCCAGTGTATGGTCAACAGTTTTGAAATATGTTATCGAAGCACCTATACTGAGAAAAAGTTTAGATTGAAAATGACAATAGTGTCTAGTAAATGAATCACAGACTGACAAATTAGGGAAATTACTATAGTTTCCAGTAAAAATTACTATAAAAATTATAATAAAATTTACTATAATTCTTATAATATTTACTATAACTTTTCTAAATTTTAATATAAACTATAGTCATTTTTCTTAGTCAGTCTGTGATTCATTTACTAGAAACAATTGTAATTTTTACAAAATATTTTCTAATTTTTAATACAATATTTCTCTCCGTGTATATCTGGGAAAAATTATCATTTTAATTTTCAATTTTTATTACATTTGGAATAAAGTATTCAACCTCCCCGTACAGCATGATATTTGCTATAGGATACTTTATTATGTAAAAATTTAACACCTGATATCTTGTTACAAGCTCCACTACTTATATGTTACCTTCTTACCCTGAACATTCGAAAATTTTTTATTCACTTTTTTCTTTGTGTAATTAATAAAAATGAAAATCAATCTAAGTTACGTAAAATTTTATTATTAACACGTACATTCTTTAAGTATATATTTAACATTAAAATGTCTTCGAATAATGATTGTTTTAAAATATTTTCAAATTATTGTTTAGTGAAAAAAAAAATTGCATTAGTGGTCAATTTAAATATTTCATTAGAATATTTTTCATTAATTTTTCATTTCCTCGGTACGGTAATGATTACTTTTTTCGAAATATTAAGTTTAATCGATTTTTTTGGAACACGTGTCTTTCTACATTCTCTCTTTTTCGTTGACAAACAGAACAATTTTCTGCAAAAAAATGTATATTCTACCAAAAAACGCAAAATTTTTAATTCGATCGATTAAAATATTTCTCGGATGAGTTTGTCGAAAAATTCATTCGCGTTGCTCAATCTAATTACTGAAAAATACATATATTTTTCCGTAATAAAGTGAAATCTCGTTTACTCGTTTTTATCGTCATAAAAGAGAAATACACTGAATGTTTAAGTAATTTTAATTCGGTAACTTGGAGTTCTTCTTTGAATTAAACAATAGTCACAAATATCCGTTTTCTGGTTTCCTCTTTCTGGGTAAATGGCCATGTGTGTGTGTGTGTGCCCTCGGTTGTCCGCTACATATATATAGTCCCTTTTCCAGTAGTTCGCGTAAACAACGGACCTTGTCGCGTAATCAAAGATTTACGGGGTAACGACGAGCTTTTCACGAAATTCATGAGGTGTAACACCCAAAAGGTGGTAAATCTATCGGGACCTTTTGGATTTTTCCTTTGGAGAACTCGTGACTGATTGACTTTCAACCTTATTTTACGGCTCGCACGTGATACTTTTGCGGTCTTTGTCGAGATTCTTCTAGATCGATTTCTTTCTTTTTTTTTGTTTTTCTTAAAAACCAATATATATATATATATATACATTTGTTCATATGCGTGTATACGTATATACCTTATATACGCGGACAGAAATTTTTTATTACAAATGACTATAGTTTATATTAAAATTTAGAAAAGTTATAGTAAATTTTATTATAAAATATAGTAATTTTTACTGGATACTACTTATACTAATTTTACTCAGTTCGTCAGTCTGTGATTTCTTTACTAGAAATTATAGTCATTTTTAATCTAAACTTTTTCCCAGTGTACAAAATATTTTGGTAAAAGTGAATTATCGTTGTTTGTTCAAGTTTAGGTATCAATTTGAAAATTTGTGTTATATTTGTGAAATGAAATATTTCAAAACTCGTTTATTTTGTTTAATTCTATGAATTTTCGTAAGTATAAACAATTATAATTAACAATGGGGAAAGGAATTTAATTTTGAGCTGAATGGACGAGAGGATATAATTATTTCGGAGACATTTTGGACGAGTATCCTTCATTCTTATCATATTTCTTTTCTTTATTGCACAGTAAACTTGTAATAAGTAAATAAAACTAATAATAAAAAATTAGGCAAATGACGGTGAAATTTTTGCTGGAAAAATAACGGCAAACGAAACATTGAATATGTAATTTTAACGAAAATTAACATAAATTACGAGAGGTCGCTAACTGTTATAGCTTCGTAGATCATATTTATTACATTTGTATTAAAACGTAAATAAACTAATAATAACGTGTATAAGAAGTATTAACATTCAAATATATTACTACATTAATTTAGTTATATATTAATTAACTTTCAGTTAAGTGGAAAGCTTGAGAATTTTTTTTTTATTTTCCAGAAATATTAAAATTAAAAATGTAATCATACACCACAAATGTAAGTATATAAACTAAAACCTATTTATTATTAAGAAACTTAAAAATAACCGCGACAAGCTACAATCAAAATTAAAAAATTACAAAATTTATCATTTGCAGCTTATTTGCTCTATTACACGTTGATCGTGCGAAACAAACGCAAAAGGAAGAATAATAATTGAAAATGTTTTAAATGATAACGACGACGTAATAATACTCAATGACCTATCATCAACTCGTTTAAAATTTCGTACACGGTTCATTATACCCGTTATAGATTTAACGGTTTACATGTAAATATCCGATTGTTTACACGGTAATGACTACTTTCTGCTATTTATAAAAAGACAACTTTAAGCGTTTATTTAGATAGAAATACGGTAAGTCGAAAATCATTGATAATATATAAATATCTATCGTATAGAAATCTTTCCGTATTTTTGGCTAAACTTTGGGTTTTGGAGGAATAACAAACAACTTACACAATGCGTAAATCAACGTAATCACATGCTCTTTAATTTTAGCAACAACACTAGTCTCAATACTGAAAACGAAGGGCTAATGTCAAAGGAAAAAAAAATCGATCGGTCCGAGTTATACAAAATGCAAAGAAAAATAAATACATAGGAAGAAAAGAATAAAACCCTGTAATACAACATAACGTCAAAAAACTATTGTTAAAAGAACTGTAAAAAAATAAAAAATTTTTTTCGGTTACAATTTATCAGGTCACTAAAATCGCCAAAAACTAACAAGAAAACGTAGTAAAAAATATATACGATACACAGAAGGTAAGCAAGTATGAAACTTCTGGAGTACCAAAAGAGATACAAAATTATATTTGAAAAATTTATGAAAAAACTGAGAACAATAAACTTTTTTGTTACCGTGAATATAACCATAATTTTATTTATAAAATTCTCTCCGTGTAGACGATCTTTCAAAACAAATAATTATACTGTAAGTGACTTTTATTTAAATTTTCTTCCCGCGATATATAATTTAAAAAATAATTGCGCTGATAACACTGGCTATTAATATCTACCCACCACGACGTATATCTCCCGAAATGTAAATAAAATAACGTGTACAAACGTCAGATTTATGTACAACACTTACGACAGCAAAGCTCATTCGTGCACGTCGAGTATCATGATGCTTTTTGTATATATAACGTATACAAGAACTTCGCAGTAATGGAGTCGCAAGTACGTTCTTAATCTTAAATAAATAATTAATTTTGAATAAAAAGAGATAGTTCGATCATTTTTACGAAGACTTAACGTTTATACATAGAACACAAAAAAACAGAGGAGATCGCTTTTTTATTTACTACCTTATATATATACCTATACGAGATATCACCGAGCTATCGTAAAAAAAACTCGCGTGGCAATTGTCACATAGTAAAGATAAAACACGAATGGACCGTGATCAATCCTTTAACAGAAAAAAAAAGAAATGTATATCCCCCTTTTCAATTTACACTGTCAAGAAGCCGCGGAAATTCTCTTCAAGGTCCGAAAGTAAAAAAAAAATCTCAAGGCTCTTATATAAGTATCGAACTTTAATCCCCGTATAGTTCAAGAGAGAGAGAAAGAAAGAAAGAAGAGGTTCGACGTTGACTTGGATTTTGTTCTTTTGTTACCTCTTTCCCTCGGTACTTTAACTTGTCCTGGCATTTCACCTCCTTTTTTTTTTATTCTCTATTTTTTTTCGTTTCACTTTTTTTCAGCAATTATTGCTCGAACGGTTGGTTCAGCGCTGCGAGAAAAGTTTTAGAATGCCAAGGAGATTTTTTTTTTTAATTTCGCGAGAGAAAATTGTTTAATTTCACGCGTGTGTGTGTTTTTTCTCCTCCTTTCCTTATTATCCGTATAATCGAATACGAGATAAACAACGGAATCATACAACATTCAAGGTTTAATTGATCGCGAAAAAAAAGAAGAAAACATTTCTGTTTGTTGGATTTTTATTCGCGCATACCCGGGCACAAAAGTGTTTCGCATTTCTCGAACAATAAAAAAATACGGGGGAACGGTAAAACGTCGACTCTTCCTTTTTTCGCAGTTCCAACTCAATATTTTTCGCTGCTGAACTTGCGTAACACCTTTCTTCGTCGGTAAATAAATAATGTTGCAAAAAAAAGTGATAAGTAAAGTGGCTGTTCGAGCTGGTGAATAAAAAAAAAATAGGAAAAAAAGATGGAGAAAGCGACGTGGAAAAATCTCGTTACCGATAACCCGTAACAGTGTTTGCTATTGTAAAGAGCCCAGCGTCTAGTAGGTTTTTTTTTTATTTTTATATATACGTTTGCTTTTTTTCCTTCTGCTCTCGAGTAATATAGTATATAAAATGACGAAGGTAGGGAGGACTAATTTCCTCGTTAAAAGGGTACGATAAAGTAAGTGGGAATAATCGACGTTGTAATATTAAATTTTACACGTGTTTTCATTATTTTTAAAAATCACGTTTCTAACAACAGATTTATTTATATCTTCGGCTGCAGGTGTATAATAACTATTTGTATTTAATGATATAAGAAGCGCTGATTATTTTGATGATGTAAATCGAATTTAAATGTCGAAGAGAAATTGATTTATACGGATACATTCGTTCTGGACAATGGTTTATTCGCATAACAATTTAATAACATTTGATTATAGCAATTTTGTAATTTTCAATGTTTATTATTTTGTTTTCTTAAATACCATAAGTCGTACGTATTGGAATGGTTGCGATTACGAATAAATGAATATATGTAAAATTATTGTTTATACACAAATCTCTTATAATCAATCTGTAATCTTCAAAAATGGTATCGATACCCAGTAGTGTAACATTTTTTTTAATAATTCTTAGCTTACTTATCAAAATTAGACCGGAAGAAACTCAATTTCCTCATGTTTAGAATGATATAAATGCACTTATTTAACAAACTTTGTAGATAGTGACACGGAAAATTGAAAGTGTACTTAAATTACGTAAAGATATTTTTTTTACAAAATATATCACTATTCGAATATTATTTTAAATAACGATAACAATATTATTTGTGATCTGGATGAGGGCCAATATGGTTAGATATAAAAAAAAGACCCTCTAACAAGGTATAGCTATTCAAAATTCCGATGTTTTTTTAATATCTAACCATATTGGCCCTCATCCAGATCGTAAATAATATTTTTATCATTAAACATGGAGGCGGCTGCTGATGATTATTCTATTAATAGTTTTTAAATAAATCGTTATATCATTTTACAAGTGGGAAAATTTAGTTTTCTTTAATCTAAATGTGATGAATAAACTAAAAAAATTATCAAATAATTCTTGTCAGGTTACGTGGTGAGTTGAAGTATATTGTTCATAACTGCAGAAATACATTTTTTTTTTTTAATTTTTAATAATAATGTTAATATTTTTAATTGCTTTTTATTATATTTAAACACTATTAGAATTTGAAACTTTAAGAGTGTCTTTATCTAAGGGAAACAAAGTCTGGAGTTAAAATTTAGAAAAAAAAATTTATTGCAATGATGATTAATATAATACATTGTAATATTGTAATGACTTTAAAGGGATGTAGTCGGACTCAGAAAATAGTTATTTTTTTACTTTTTTTACAGACGAATGAATATATTTAAAAAAAAACCCTGAACGCAGGTCCTTAGGCATGTCTTAAATAGTATACCCAAATTCTTCCATATTTTTAAACCCATAATTGATTAGTATATTTGGGTTGAAAGTTTATGCCTTTTTTGACTAATAATTACCGACCAAAAATTGTTTACTCAGTTATTATTTAAAAAATAACTTTTTCTTAGTAATAGTTTATAGTTGTTGTTTATAGTTGTTGTTATAAAAATTTGAGCCTATTCGATGAATTATTCTCCTGAAATATCTTGCGTTAAGTATATTATATTAAAAAAATCATGATATACGAAGTGTCATAATTGTTTAAAACAGTTAAGTTGTAAGTATCTAACGAATTTGGTTCGAAGTTAGTATTAAATATTTATCTTTTAATTTTGAACCCTCGATGGCAGTAGCATTGCACCTTAGAATATTTTATTTAAAAAAAAAAATAAATAAATTATTGTTATATATACGTATATTCGAGAATAAAAAAAAATAGGAGACGTAAAAGAAGCTCACCTTGGTGTAAAGAAGCTCCCTGGAGATCCTCCGGAAGTGATTGTTGAGAAGCCAGTAGAGGAAGGGATTCCAAAAGCTGTTGGAAAGGGATAGCCACGTGGCAAGGAAGTCAAGAAAGGCAGGCGGCTTACTTCCGGTGCACGCAGCCACCACTTCCTGGATCGTCCAGGGCGTGACCATCACGATGAAACCCAGGCTCATAGCGGCCATTGTACGGGACGCCGCTGTCGACAGTCTACGCTCGTGAAACACCAGCTGAAACAACCGACACTGACAATTATGCACGTGGAACCGATTCTATATATTATCCCTTTCTCCCTACCGCGAGCTTTATCGATGTATATATATACATTTATAGGTTGTTTATATATTTATACGCGTGTTAAGCTACATATATATGTGTGTGTGTGTGTGGTTTTAACCGATATCACCGGTTGACCTTTTGTATTTAGGTTCGCACTCGTAATTTAAATGATTGTCTACGCTTTGATAATACTCATTATTATATCGTTATTCGAAATTTTTGGGTATTTAACGATCTCGTATATTGATATACTATTTTAAAAAGAAAAATCTTCCCGATCAATATTTTTATATTCGACTCGGCGATACAAAATCATTATCCATTAAGTAGATCGAAGAGAAAAGAAAAAACAAACAAACGGTATGGAAACAAACGAATTTCCGAATAAGCCTATATAGTGCGAAAAATCCAAGGCACACACGGTCCGGTGTGAAAGATCCGTACCTAAAGGTACTTAATCCGTGTATATATATATATAGAGAGAGAGAAAGAGGCACACAGGACCCAAAAGAGCAGAAGCCTCTCGGCTAATCTCTTTACTCGGCTTGAGCTTTCGTCGGGGCTTGACGAGCTTAATGCCGCTACGTTAACCACGTCGCAAGCTTCACCTTTTACTTTTACCCTTTTCTCCCCTTCTCGATTCGTTTTTTATATCTTTATACGTTTCACTTTCTACTACTATGGGCTTCTTTATTCGGTACTTGAACTTACGCGCATTGACTATATATGGTTCATTTTTTTATTTTTTTACTTTCGTTTCGCTTACTCTGTTTTACATAACTTTTACGATTTACACGAAATTTTTGCAATGATAGGAGCTTCCGACTAAGAAATCGATAAAAAATATTGTATGATAATAGTATCTAAAAAGAAATGGGATAGTGACATTGAATACCCTATATAAATTAAAGTTACACAATATCCCATAAAATCATTACAAAAAAAGTGTATCTCTTGAAGACAGAAAAACTAAAGTTATCATCGCAAGGCTAAATATTTGTAATTCTACAAAATATAACCAATTAAATGCGAGAACTGCTCTAAAATCACGAACATTTTATAATTGAATGTTCGACACCTAAAACCACAAGAAACAATTTAAGATACGAGAAAATTATTCAATAAAACACAAACCAATTATTCAATAAAAAATGTAATAACTTTCCTGAAAGAAATATAAATAGTTCACCTCATCTAATACCACAAAAATAAAAATATTTACGTCTATATTATAACCATACTTTTAAATGTGTAAAAGTAAGATTAGATATATGTACGTATGGACAAATGATTAACTGTACCAATTAAATTGAAACAATGAAACGATCAATTGTGAAGTAATGTGAAACAAAACTGTAATCTATCCAACAACAGAATACAGTCTATCAAAATAAATAATCAAATTAAATTATACAAATGTAATACAGCGTTATAAATTTTAATACACGAAGTACATTCAAATATATAATATGACTATACATTATGTATTGTATGCTATACAATTATTAAGTGGTTTCTAATAACCGATAAGGTTGATGGGATTTTTACAAACAATAAATTGGAAAATAATTATTTGCTTGTCGTTATTCAAAGAAATATTTTATTCAATTCAATAAATCTTTTTTCAGAGAGAATATTTTCCAAAGAAAATTATCATTGATCAACATCAATGTGAGTCGTAATTATTAAAGAACAAAATAAATAATAAATTATTATATGTTAGACTATTTTTATTGTAGTCGTTTATTTTTTCAGAAATAAAAATTTTTTCATCGAAATTATTATATATCAAATTTGTATTAATCACGCGTATCGAGAGAAAATACATACAAACAAAAATTTGGAAATATAGCTTTTTGTTGTTCACGAAATTAGAATATCCTGCAAGCTTAATACCAAATTTATAATTATTATAGGATTATCGAAATGTTTTTGAGAAATTGTTAATTTTTATTACGAAAATAAAACAAATTTTAAACTATACGCGTATTTAGCTTTTAGTTTATAGCACTAAAGTTAAATACGTAATTTATTATTCAAGGACATATCTCAAAGTTTCAACCAACTTTGTAACCCAAATTTTCTTGTTACGGATATACCTAGTAACTCATGGAAGTACGTACATAATTATATTATTTGAATTATTAAAAGAAAATACTTGTTATTACGTCTATCGAAAAAGAACAGTTTGCAGTGTACAAAAAGAAATTTAGACATTTATTGTTTGTATAAGTATATTGTATAGTATGAAATTAAATTTCAAATACATTAACTAATTTTAGTAAAAAGAATTTAATTTATATGGTCCATGCACAAAATCTTAATCTTTAAATTATTTATTATATCGGATATCTTTCTTTGAAACGTATAATGACAGTCTTTGAAAATAGACAGCACCATAAAAGTCGACTCGTTTCCTTCCAAATATTGTGTTATTTCGCTATAATTATAATACAAAACAATAATTTTTGTAAAATAATGATTGCACAGTTGGTTTTTCGGACGGTAAGTTAACAAGTTTGACAATCCTTTGAAAGGATGTACAGATTCTTATATTAAATTTTTCGTTATCTAAATTTCGTTTTGATGTTTACATAATTTATTATTGTTGTGATCGTACATTTTATGTGAACCAGAAAATACGTGATGATATAAATAAAATATCAAAAGTGGTAAATAAATATCGAAAAGTACAAAAATGTCGGTAAGCGTGTAGTTTTGTATGTAGTATAGATTCCGACATCCCTTTAAAGAGGTTACCCAATGGTTACCGACCGAGCAAAATAAAGATATTTTTGTATTTATTGAACATAATACAGAAACACTAAAATAATGATGTAATATGCCTTTATACCGAGTCAATACGTAAATTACACCTTTAAAAAAGTTCGCACCGAATAATTAATCATATTTATTACGATTCATTCATCCCGAATAAGATCGAAAAGTGATTTGATTTCAGACACATTATCTAAAATTTAGAAGTCCTGGACAAAATAGCAGTTTATGTAATAAAGGCGTAAAGTTGAATTTTTTGCACGAGTAATATTGCAATGACGTCGCTAGCCACTCGTGCACGACAATCACGCGAGTGGAAAAAAGGTAATATGCCCGAGTACCATGCAATTTTTTTTTGCTCGCTATATAGAACTTGTTCTTTACACACTATTTTGCTTTCTTTTAAAAAGTTGACTTTACGCTTGAAAATGGTCTTTTTAGGCAGGAGTTTTACGTATTTGTGAGAAAAAATATACAAAATAAGACGGTATATATTGATATGAAGCATCCAAATATATCTTTTTAAAAAGTCTTAATCGCTTTAAAAGTCGATTAATCCAAAATGAAATATCTAAGTTTTTTTTAGATTTGTTATCGTTATATTTTTTAAATTTTATTATTAATTTTGGATAAAAAAATTATTAAAATGACATAAGAATGGTATTTGACTTTCGGGAAACGAATAATTTGATATCATTCCTGGTAGAAATCTTTATCATTTCTTGATTATAATTTGGTAAAATTTAAGGTAAATCACCAATTTTTGGTAAGGTTTACGATGATAAACCTCGTAAGTAAAGTCACGTTTCAACTGGTTTTTTTAGCATTACATAATGATAAAATGATCATTATACATGCAATTCCAAAATTTGTATTATAAAACGATGAATATAATGGTAAATATTTTTATAGATGTATACATTGTAAATTATAATGAAATTATTTACATGACATATACTGAAATTCATTGAGGTAGTGTAATAAAAAGATGGTTTAGAATCAATATTAAAATTAACCTTTACCAGTCTGTGGCAAACTGTGAAAATACATTGCGCAACTGCATGCTAGAGTGAGAATACGCACGAATCCAATGCTTCTTTCGTTATTTTAGTTCTTTTTTATGTCTTGTTTATGTTGACCTCTGCGCATTTATTATACTGTTTTAATTGCAAAAATTATGAATTACGCTGATTTCGATTATATGTCTTTAAACGTATATTCGTCTTTTTAAATGTTATGCATAGTTATACAAATTTTATAATACATATATCTCCCTTTACGATAATATCACCAGTTTTTAGTAAATTTAAGGTGATTTCAATAGTAATTTTTTGATCGTAAAAAATCATCATAAAATCATAAATCGCCATTTAAAAATGGTAAAGTTTCTTAGCAGGGTTGAAATAGGATTATTTGGCCTGAATTAAAAGATCGAAATTTCGTCCAATGAACCAGTGACTTTACAAGAAAATCATATCCATCAAAAAGGAATACTTGGATGCTTCAACAATTGGGGATTATTAACTTTGGAATATTGCAACGACACGCATACAAATTCCTTTTATCTTATGCTTTGTGATCATTATAGAAGGATCAGTTCGTATCAGGTCGCAGCCTAAAAGATATAATGAAAAAAAATGTATTTGAATCAACAAAATATTTTATTGCATACGTAAAATAAAATATTTGTTAAATTTTATTACATAATGTACGTAGATTAGATACAGTTTTATTGAAATAAAATCACTGAAATTTAATACAAATAAATAATACACATCAAAATAAAAATTAGTTTCGAACAAATGTTTTATTCTCCGTGTATTCAACAAAATATTTTATAGATTCAAATAGATTTTTTTCTCAGTGTACTAATTCTCATGTAAATTATTCACTGTTTTTTCTTTCTTATTAAATGTATTGCATTCGCCTTCTATTCTACTTTGCTATATACTTCACGCTGTCATTCTATATTGCTCTGTATTATTAATAAAGTTATTAAATAACACGAAAACAATTATTTAATACACCAACATCAGCAAGAACTTTTGCAACTCAATTTTTAAATTATCATCAGATCTCCCTTGTAAACCTTGCACCTTATATACAATATAAATAATATTAATTTATATGAATATTTAACGAGTATTTGTCCCGTAAAATAAGATTGGAATAGTGACACACCTGTCTAGAGTACTTCTAGTTGTCTCGTTTTGTATATATAAATCCTAGGATCTCCCGGGTTAATTATACCGTGTACCTTAGAGAGCGGGAGAAAGGAAATAAAGGTAAAACGAGCGGAAGCGCGAGAGAGACGCGATGCACGGCTAGCCTCTAAAACTAAATTTCGCGGCTCATAATTTCTCGAGAGGCGACTCAAGCTGCCTTAACACGCGGCTTATCTAATCCAGCCAAAGCAACCTCCTGTATCACGAGTGCATATACTTTCATACGTGTGACTCTGTCTGCCTCTGGGTGTCTACGTGGCTCTACACGTGACTCGAACTTACATACACATACACACATACACACATACATATATGTCTAATTAAATTATAAATTACTTGTAAATTATATGGATGAATATAAATTTACTTTGTTTTAATATATATATTATACATATATGTATTCATATTTTAGTGTATATATGTTTTGTATATTATAGTGAATATGAACTGTAAAATTATTTGGATAGGTGAATAAGCAGGTGTGCGGTTTAAAAATTTAATGGTTTGTTCATTGATTAAGAAATATTTTAAGAGCAGCGTCTGTTTCTTTCGATACGGCTCAAACTTTGTACGTATATATTTTTTTATTACTATTTTTCTTCCTCGAGGATGCGTATAAGTAGACCTGAATTAACTTTTGCCCGAAGTTCACGCGATATTCTAAGAAATTCAATATTCCGTAGAGGGGCTTTAAATTATGACTATTAAAACGAGAGAGAAAAAAAAGAAAATTAATTTAAATTATTCGTACCAGGTGTTCAGTAACATACTCTTTAACAACTTTTCGGTACAACTTTTAATTGCCTATGATTACCTCTAATGAATTATTAAAATACCGACATAAGTACACTTCTCTTTTTTTTCTAAAAAAAAAAAAGAAAAATATCTTCTATTACAAAAATATCATTCGTCTTTTTTTTACAACGACGGAATCGATATACGGACTTTCCTTAGATTTCACTGAAATTACATTTATCAGGATTGTCTTTTTTTTCTCCCTTTTTCCTTGATGGATTTTCAGTTTCCCTGAAACTTCGAAGTGAAAAACTTTTGTTTCTTACTTCTTTCTCATTGAATGCGTAATTGACAGCCTCGTTGTAAAATGAAACCTCGAACAGTTTCTTACCGTCTTTTGATGTAAAAGAGATATTTTTTTCCTCAATTATATGCAAGAGAAAAAGGATCGGATTGTGTACAATTTTCGAGTGTGTAACGGAGTGGCTCGGTCGAATTCAGTAGATCAATACGATTTTGGTCAGACGGCGCCTAGGATCCGTTTAAATCATATTGTTTGATAGATTTACGGGATTATTTGTTGGCATAAATTTTCTATTAATCAATCAGTTGAATGTATATATACATATATCGATATGATAATTCTTTTGGAAGAATGTTGTGAAAAATGTTGGGTGTAATTAATCTTTACTGAAAAGTCGCGTGTTCAATTAGCTTTGATGGCTTGTAAACGTGTCGATAAAAAAACGTTTATGCTAACACGTATAGCATCGTGTACACACTGAGAAAAATTTGCTAGTATAAATTACTATTTCAATGGTAATAGGAGGACAGACTTGCACAATGATAAAAATTGCTATTAATAATGGTAAAAATTGTCATTATTAATGGTATTTTTACTAAAAAATTTTTCTCGGTGTAATAGTACATAAATACGATATATCAATATATTTTCTAAACTTTGATAAATATGCTGTAAAATGTATAATTCACCGTTGAAACTAAAAAAAAAGATGTGTATAATAAGTATAATGTATGAAAAAGAAGAATATTGCATCGCCGAAACATAATGAAGACCGCGTCTTTTAAAGTTGACATTACACTCTTGCTCTAGTTTTTCGTGCGCTTGGCCAACCGAGCTTGTGTTGGGAGTATGTATCAATGCCGTCGTTGTATCGATTAGAAAAGCTCCAACGCAAATTTTCACATCCGACGACGCTTTTGACTTTGTGCATCTATAAGTAATTTCTTTCGTGAATGCTTTAATATTCTCTCTGTACTACTTCTTTTTCAAACTCATTGTATAAGTAATAAAATTAACAATTTATTATAAGAATTTTTTATCAAGATTCTAAATAAATGAGTTACAGTAAAATCAAATTAGATAGAAAAAATTTACAGTAGGGAGTGACATACTTCATCGAAGAGAATTGTGTCATTTATTGCATTTAATTAACGATTATCACAATGTAAATATTCAGGAGCAGCGAGTATTTAAACAATTTATTATTTCACAAAGTTTAAAAAGCTTCAAAAATATTTGCACGGAAAATAAGGTATAAGCGTACGAATAATGGTCCATATTAGTAGTGTAAATTCATGTTACTTGAACTTAACGGTGTGCCTTAGACAATATTTATCCTCCCAACCTTACCGACAAACGCGATAATTGGCAATAAATATGTAAATAAAATAAAAATAAGGGCGAACTAAAAGAAGAGACGCCTTCGTTTATCAATAATCTAACTGTGTATATTATTATGTTTTTCAAACAAGTCTTACCAAAAATGTAAACCTAATATTTAAGTAAGAGATGCTTATCAAAAACAATAATACTTCACTGTGAAATTCTTCTCTCATTTTTGCACATACTTTTATTTTTATATTAATTAATCAACAAAAACTAAGTATACGACCCCCTTAAGATGAAATTTATGTTTGGCGAAAGTTGATATCAATGTGCCCAACGAGACTTTCTTAAACTTGAAAAATATTAATTGTATCAAGTTTAGATAAATGATATCTGATTGTTACCGACTGAGACAAATAAATTAATTTTTTCTATTATTCAACACAATCTACTATTTTGTGAAAAACTCAAATAATTAATATTACCTTTAAAACAACATATTTTTCATAGGAAAATTTTTTAATGATATAACTAAAATTTAAGTCTAAAACTTTTTAGAAAGATGTAGAAATTGTTTAATAATATATATAGTGAATCAAAGGTATTTAGTTTCTTAAAAAATATTTCCATATTCTTCCCAGGAAACCATATTACTTTGATTTAAATAATAAACAAGTTATTTAATTAATGGAACTACTCTGAGGTTTTTGTCTGAATATTAGAAAAAATCACTTTTTTATTCAAATTGTTATATGATTACCTTAATAAAAATATTTTATAAATTGAAAATTAAAGCCGAAAGTGAATATATTGTTATAATTATATCTTTTTCGATAGTGTCATAAAAACGGTTGATGTTATAAATATTTACGTAGAATTATTTTTTTTATTAATACATTACTTTATATTTAAAATATGTAATTTTACCACAATGGTCAAAAATGTGTATATCAAGGATATTATTAACACATTTATTTATTTTATTTTAATGTCGCGTGAGATTCAATTTTTAAAATACATTTATTTCTGTAATAAAGTTTAAAACATTCTTATTATATTAATGCATGTGCATTTATTTATAATTATTGTACGTTTTTGATATTACATTTAAGGCGATATGTTTACTTAAATTTGATCGAAATTCGATTTAGACATTATTCATATTTGATTAATATTGTTTTCTGTGAAATTAATAATGATATATATGTTTGAATAGAAGAAAGGCACGATGAACAATGAGGACATCGTATAAATAAGGATACATAGAATTTTTTGGATTCCGTTGAAAACTAGAGTAAGTGATAGACACGTACTTGTTTGTAAAATATATGTAATGTAAGTCACGTTAAATTCAGTTTTAAATTTTAAGCTGTATAAATAAAGGGTACAAAGGAAAAAATGTTGTAGTAAAAATTACTATGTCCATAGGGTGACAATTACGTGTAGTAATAATTATTACTAAATATCTGCTAAATTTTCCAAAACTTGTAGTAAATTTTATTTTACACGGTTGATAACGGTTGGAAAATTAAATAAATTATTCCAATAATAACAATAATTTAAAAAAATAATTTTTTCGAATTTTAAAAAAATATGTTTTTATCCAACTCAACCATCGATTATTTATTTGCTTATCTTAATTTTTCTTCATCTTACGTTTTTAATCGTTTTACACAAAATTCGAAAAAAGAAATGGGATCAAATAAGTACTAAGTAGACAAAAATAAAACTCTACTTATTCAATTACAATAAAGTACACGTAAAATATTACAAAAAGGAATCTTTGAAAGTAGAAATGATGTGTTTAATTTAATAAGATAAGATTGATCAGCATGATTCTAAAAAATTAATGATAATTTTTGAAATTATTGTTCCTTATTGATTAGGAAGAATAGGGGTAAAAATTTGCTGTGAAATAATGTTAATTAAATTTTAAGTATTTTTTAATATTTATAGGATTTATCTTTAATGTATTAAGTTAAATCTAAAAAAGGAAATCGCAAATTCGCTTTACATACTAAAATAAACATCTCAGTATCGAGATATACACGACCAATCTGTATCCATCACTCGATACATTTATCTTGTTCTGATTCGACGTTAACTCCGAAGATCCTATGTAGAAAAATGCCCACTATATATATATATCCAAAGTAAGTTACCGAAGTGAATGCGTGAATTTTCTGTATATAAGATTGTGAAAACAACGATGGATAAACCATTCGAAACATCCGAAGCATCTTATTATCAAATAAGTAAGATTCCATCGTTACGAGGAATTAATCTCAGATTGTACACATCTATATATACTTATATAATTTTGCCATCTACGAGATTTCAAGTTTGAATCAATTTCCCATAGGAATCGCCTGAAAAAGTATTTTTACTCTTCTTGTCTTACTTGATAAGTAGCGTAAAAAAAGTAGAAAAATTGGAATTATATTTTTTATTTTATTAAGAATGTATAGTGAATTTTGGATCTATCGCGATATGTACTGGCTGCTATATTGTTTATGATTAATTTAATGCGGGTATAATAAATTGACTTTATGCAAGATAATTATTCAGTCGTAAATATTCACCTTCGGTCGATATTATTATTTATTTTGGAACTGTTGAAGTCAGTAATTTAAATATAAGAGAAGAAGAATGTTTCTGTTTAATTAAAAAAAAAATCACTTCCTACAGAGGATGTTTAAGTAGCCACAGAATCTACGAGAAGGTACATGCGGTAAACGAATTTTTTGCCTGAACTTTACAGACTGCTTATAACTATATCGTCGTTTATTGATAGATTATTAACAAATCGGTTTGAGTAATTTTGAGGTTACGTTACATTTTTGTTTTTTGTTTAAATAAACGGCTACCTCATTTTCAAATATTAATTTCGTATAAATGCTCTGATTGCTAAATATTGATTTTAAAGTGATGATCACATTGAGTATAACAATTTTTTTTAATAAATGCGTTACTCGGGTGAATTAAAGAGATAATGAATTATTTTAAAATTTATATATTTATCCTGTAATTTATACGTTTACTTGATTTTATTATCTTTTATCATCGGAAGAACCAGAGCCCCTTAGGGCATAAATATTATAGAAATACTCTAAAGCTAATAAATATCGCATATATATACATATAAATATGATAATAAAAACAATATAAATAATTTCATTGTTTTTATGTAAACCATTACGTACTGCATTCATATATCGATTTATAAATTTCCTTCTTTTTTTGCTGGGAATTCGATTATTCCTAAATATTCATAAGTCTCAATTCATAATTTTACAAAGAATATTTATAACCAAAAATGATTAAACTTATTATTATTATTTATAACCAAAAAGCGGTTAGCATAATTATAAGTAGAGATTTAAAAAAAAAAAAATAAACAGTTTAAAATTTTTTATTTTGTTAACAATCAGAAATCACTACCCCTAAAAATATTAATTCTGTAATATCAATTAATGAGCACGATCATCTACTTTTATTATTATTAAATGTTCAGTTTCTAATAGAGTTTTTATAACATATTTCATTTAAAAGGAAATATATTTTAAATCTGACCTTTCAAGAATTTGGATCATTCAATGTTTTAATCATAATCATATTTAATATTAAATACAATTATATGCAATATGTTAATATTCAATAAAAGTCGATAGATTTCAGAACAATAGCGTAAGTAACGTACCGCATCCTCTTCTAAAATTTGAAATCCCGTTTTTTCCGGTCTGCGATTAGTAAATCATTAAAAAAAAATGTCACTGAAATATCTCGTTTTAAGTGATAATTTTCTTCATCGAAAATTTTCCGCAATCTATATACAAAATCACAAACAACAATAACGAATAAAAGCACATGTACAAAAATTTTAACAAAAACCCCTATATGTATTCGTCAGAAGGAAAAAAACAGTGCATCACAAGGATCGAAAAGAAAAATCCAGCTCGAACGCGAAGCCAAGTACACAAAGCGCGAAACCCCGTATAATATAGGGGTAAAAAAAAAGAAAGAAACGAGGAAATGAAATCGAAACGCAAGGTTGACACGTCGCTTCCGCGCAAATCGCTCGCGTCTTTTATATACGCGCGTAAAGGTTGTAACTGGTGATTGGAAAACCATGTACATGTACATATATACGCAGATGTGAGAATAAGCGACGTAGTAAAGTTAAACGTGTATAACGATATTGTTTCGACGTTATTTTTCGGGATCGATTGACGTAACGGGGCGTCGCATCGTCCCGAACGGTTTGACGAGCTTGTAATTTTACGTCGTTTTAACACGAATTTTACGTTGTTTGTTCGTTATTTCGTGACGCGCACCGATTCCTCCCACAACGATAATATTATTTTAGAGTGTAATCATTCGTTTCTCCTCGTCTTCCCTCAACAATCAATATTTACATTGCGTTATTATTTGACGTGTGTACACGTTTATTTTTAACAAATTATATTATGCAATGAAAATTATCGCGTATACGTGTGTACAATGTGCGTAACGATAATATATTTAAAAAAAAAGAGAGAAACGACGCGGAATACCGACTGCTCGAGGTAATCGATAAGATCGCCGGCTAAAGTTTCTTGTTTTTTTTTTATTTTCGTGAAGAAGGAAGAAAATAAGATAGTATTAAGAAAAAATAAAATGTGAAGAACGGGCGCAACAATTTCCTGTGCGATCAGCCTCTTCTTCTTCTTCTTCTTGCTTCTCTCCTTTCTTTTTTCGTGGACGCTTGCGCTCTTGGATCGGCGCCTCGTTTCGTAATCGCCCGCGAATCCGCGGGTCGTTAGCTCCGCAACTCCGGAGCCGCCGCGTATTTTCCGGAATTCGAAGGAGAAAATGGGTTAAGTGCACGAGAACCGACCGGTAAGGGGGGAGGGGAGGGGGAGTGGGGGGAGAGGGGAGGAAAAGTGGCGAAGAAGCATCGCTCCCTATAGAAAAGTCGGATAAGGAACGAGAGTAAGTCAGTTTGGAGGAAAGACAAGAGAGTAACAAAAAAAGAGAGAGATTAAGATGTAGTTTATAACCAGAGATAGATAGAAAGAGGGATCAGCGAATAGAAAATTATAAATTATCGAGTTTAATTTGATCCACCTGATTAATTTTATTGGCTGATCTATATTATATTAAAATATATTTGTATATTCAACTGTCTTCCTCATTACCTATATACTCGTTTCGTAATGGTATGTAACGACGAAAAAACGTTCGCCGAAAACTTTTTATACGTTATACTTTTTAATATACGTTACCTCCTCTTTTTTATTTTACCTAAACATTAATATATTGGATATAGTTGCGTGATACATTTTTTTGCAACGTCAAGATAAGAAATTTAAAAACTTAGGTATCAACCGCTAAGTGTCATATGTTGAAAAATCAATTAGTTTTAAAAAATTGAAGTAATATTGCATCGTAAAAGAATATACAGTAGTGTATCAAATAAAGATTATTTGTCTAAATTTCCCAAGATATTATATGTATAAAATTTATTCATCATTAAATTTCGTACATAAATTGATAGTTTATCTATGAAAATATAACATTACCCGAAGTAAGTCGTATATAAATGTTGATTACCTGCTGATCGAAAACGCTTAACGTTTTCCAAACGCTCACCGCAACGTTGTTTTCGTGCGTCACAATATTTTATACAAAAGGACACACTCTATGCTGTATTGACATATATTAAAAGTTGTCGAACCAAAATTGCTGCAACGTTTTCAAAACGTTACGCAGTAATATTATTATTATTCTTACTATTATTCGTTCACGCACAAACACACACACACGTATATATATACACAGTAACACTAACTATTACGAAATACGAAAATATATGAAGTTTTTAAATATACGTTTCAACGAGTGTGTAACGTATAGGAATGATGGCGAGAACTCCGACGCATTTTTTTTCCTCCAAATTAAATTGGTATAGCGATAATGATTTATATATACATATATATTTGTGTGTGGGTGTGTATCAAACGATGCTATAAAATTGAAGGAGGTAGACAGTAAGCCAATAGTTGATATATATCGCGCACTCGAAAGACTCTCGGTTTTTTATAGTACTATAAAACGGACGACCAAAGAGAAAGAAATAGAGAGAGTGAGAATAAAACTGTTGATGTTTGCAGGAAAAGAAAACATCTATAGGATTCTTTATACACTCTCCGTGTGTGTATCTAGATATGTACACTTTTCAATCTGCTTGTATACACAACGCGCAGATCTTGACAAACAGTAAAAAGATGTAATATTTTTTTTAATAAGTGGTCAAATATTTGATTTCTATTTTCTTTTTCAAATCTTTTCATTATTTATCAAACTGCACCGAGTTACGGCAATTTGTGTATTTTAGAACCAACGAGTGATATATACGAGCATAGACGAATGTTTAAAGGTATAGTTTAAATTTCGTCATTTGTTTAAATTGATTTTTTTTGTGTGTTAATATTCGAGAAATACGGATTGAGGGTAAATATTATTTTCTCTCGGTGCACAGAGATGAGTTGATAAACGTTACACTTACTTATAATATCTATATTTGTATACATTAGCAAAACGTTAGACGAGTAATTGTTTTATTTTTTCGTTTTAATTTTAAACGTTACTATTTTTGTGAGATTATTCTATTTTGATCAAAATACTGTAACATACCTGTAATCGTTTGGAAAAGGTAAGTTACGAAAAATTGCTGATCGTGCAGTAGAATCTTAGTAAACGACAAGATTCAGCGAGTATTGTAAAAGGGAAATTCGATTAAATTTATAAGGATATCTCGGAGTCTGTACAAAACTACACGCTTACCGACATTTCCTACTTTTCGTTATTTATTCACCATTTTTGATATTTATGTTTTTAGATTAAATTATTTTTAATATCGCGTATTTTCTGATTCACTGATGATTATATTTATAAATATCAGATAAAAATTTAAATAAAAATTTTTAAGAATTTAAATCAGCAATTAGCTGCGACATTCCGTTAATACACTTAATCGTTGCCTAATTTTCAAATTCTTTGAGAAGTAAACTGTCATTAAAATTAAGCAACAAACGGTTGTGGAATATTCTACCAATTAATATAACCGATCTCTATGAAATATTATTATTTGCATTCAAGAATATTTTATATTTATTTTATTTATTTTATCTTATACTTGTAGAAAGTCCTAAACTATCGTGGTCTAAATTAATTGCGTTGCAGCTCTTATTAGAGGTTCGTTTGTCTTTCTTCCTTTTATCGAAGAGACGTTGCTATTACTCTCTAAATGTCTTCAAGTAAAAAATGACTCGTTTTAGAAACGAAACCCAAACGAATTGCGTATAGAGTCAGAATTTAAACAGTGAACACCATAAACTCAATTTTCTTTCTCCATTGAAAAATTATTTAATTCAATCATTTACTTTCAGTAAAAAAAAATCTAGTGATATGAATTAGAGCAATTTAGTGATCATAGTCAAGTAACTTTTAATCAACCTAAATGTGCGCATCTTTATTGCTTTATTATAAAAATACAACATCTATTGTTCCTCATTGTATAACTGAATAAATGTTGTTTTATAATTTAAGATGGATTCTCGATATCCTCTTAAACAAGAGTTCGAGCCTCGTATCCAAGAGTTTAGAGAGAGAGAGAGGTGGGTAGGGGAAGAGAGAGTCGTATGCAACGCAGCAGCAGTCGGAAATAGGGAAGATAAGTGCTGTTACCAGCATTCTACAAAGTCCAATAGAGAACGTGCACCGAGCGCAGGAGCCAGACGCCTTAAACTACCCTGAATACGATTCGTACCAAAGGGAATGACAAAGAACAAGAAGAAGAAGAAGAGAAAGAATCCAACTCGAAGAAATGTAATAGTTATTACAAAAATTGTATCGCTCCATTTTTCAATCTTATTTCCAATTCTAATATTTTAACCCGTATATGTTTTACATTCGTTTATACATATATACACATATGTATACAGTGTTATTTTTACCAGATACATGTCATTCGATCGTGTGGTTGCGCATCCGTTCGATTCGAACAAAATATTCGTTGCAGTATTTAAATATTTATTTTTTGTTGACACATATCGTTAAGGCAAAAAATTTAATGAATATTTTTTTATATAAGAAACCTAAATGGTATTGTGGATTTTCGTACGTAAATTGTCGGAAAGTTTCGATCTCATTTTCTTTAAGTATTTTCTTCAATACGAAATTTTGACAATATTCCAAAAAATTTTCTCAAGACTCTATACACCGCGAGCGCAATAACATTGAATAATCGTATACGGATCTTTAAACAATTACAAAGTATAAAAGTATGTTAGATTAAATTGTACGGAAAAAATGACTCGTATCGTATCTAGTTTGAAAACAAAAATATAAATTAAAAATTCGATTTTATCGATTTCTTTCTTTAGTGATTTTCTTTTCTTATGATTAATTTAATATCGAGATAGGGGTAATTTTCAACTTAAAAGTCATTAATAATTTATTTCGAAAATTATTTATTTATTTATAAAATTACAATAATCAAGTAGATAATTTCTATACAGGTGTGCAATAAATTGATTGCACGTTCGCAGGTCTGGTGCAATGAATTAATAAAAAGCTAAAAGAAATCAATAATTATTCTCAATCCTGTTAAACGCACGTGAAATGAAAGTGTAATTATTCCTAAACTAATTTTTTAGTTTATTTTTAATAACTTATTATCTTTATAAACTTGAAACGTCTCTAAGATGTAGAAATCTTATCGTCGAAAATTTTATTTTTAAAAATATTGTTCGTGCAAAAACGTTTAAAAAACTAATTTAAACGTTTGTCTGAAATTGTATCAACGTTTTCAAATCAGTTAATGAAATAAAATTTTCGGCAATAGAATAATCCTACGTTTTACAGACTTTTCCAAAATTTTTAAGTGAAGAAGCGTTTCCGAAACACTGTGTGGGGTATGCAATACTTTTGATTCATTAGGTATGTTATTTAAAATTCTAAAAAAATTGTTTTTATTACTTATAGAGTTCGTTATTTTTTGGTATTGGAAAAACTTTTTTTTCTTAACTTCACTCAGACTAATATATCTCATTCCCAATGTAAGATAATGTATAAGAGAAGCCATTTATAAGCGAAAAATAATTCCAATACTTAAATTTAGTGAATGCAGGAAAGACTAATTATTGACAATCACTTTAAAAACAAAAATATAAATTCTGAAGGTAAACCAGTATTAAATGATGAAAAAACATTTATTAAGAAACGAAACAAAAAAGTAAATGTGATCGGAAGAAAATTTAATTAACGCCAGGGAATAAGTTTCGCTCGGTCTTGAAAACCGGAAAGGCGATAGACCGAGGAGAGACGCAAAGGAGAAGAAACAAGATTGTACGTATATATATATACACACACACATACGTATAAAGGAGAAAGAGAAAAGTGTATCAGCGGTAAGGAAAACAAATGCGAAACGGGCCGTCGTAACAAGACAAACCGAGACTCGAAAAACCGGAAGCGAAACGAATCTGGAACAAAGGGTAGAGACAGATGGAGAACGAATGAAAAAAAATACAACAATAGCGCCACGAGTAGAGAAGAAGAAAATATATACGTGTACACATCGAGAAAGATTTTAAATCTTATAGTGAAAAATCTTACTCGGAAATCGATGTATATATATATATATATATATATATATATATATATATATACGATTAAACCGAAAAGAAAATTTAATTTTACTTAACGTACACATCGATGTATATAGAATTAATTTTATTTTATATCAGGTGCAATATTAATTTATTTTAATAAATATATTTTATCTTTATATTGTTTAAACTTCTTTGATTGTACATTTATTTTTTTTCTACTTGGATTCTTGTGTCCGTTAGAGACGTTACGAGCAATAAGGATAACCGCATCCTCTTTCAGATCATCTCTTCTTATCGCGTGGGGCTTGTTTTCGTTTTAACTCCTTGCCAACATCGCTACGGTATTTTCCAACTTTTCTCTTTTTATTGCTTCTTCCACTCACTCGACGGTTTGTTATTCGGATCATCTCCTCGTTAGGTTAATTCTTTTGTAATTCCGGATGTGTGTGTGTATGCGCCCGTCTGAGCTGGTTTGGATCTATATATATATGTACAGAGATTTACCGGCTAATGAGCCGTTTCTCATCGAATGTAAAAACTACTACTATATTTTTCTATCTTGAAAAATATATATAACTATTTGTTTGCGTGTGCGAGTCAAAAGTGTTGTTTATTTTTTAATTATATATATGCGACAAAACGTCGTTGCAATGAATCACGCAAGTTTGGTAAATAATGTTGGTTCCAAGTACATGTCAGTATTGTTGATTTTACATTCATATATTATTGTAAATATTCGTAAATAGTGATCTCGGTAAAAACACGGGTTAACAGTACGGGTGTATAGTGTGCAGTGTAGTGCGAAGGACCACGTGCCTCGAGTTTACAATTTCCATCGATTTATGCATAATCTAATAATAATTTTCAAATATAAATATTCAGTAACATTTTATGTATTTTTTATGATAAATCTAGACTACTCATATTTAATGAAAATTATTAATAAAATGTGCAATCAAAGATCTATCGTAATATATATTTTTTAAATTATATTAACGTTAATTTTACGGATGGGCGGTGGGTGCAAATGAGATTATTCTCCAGTGTGGGTGATGCGTTTCGCGAATTGATTTTTGTCGATTATTACAGCGACGAAAAGAATGTCTTTGTTGAAGTTGTTATCCCTGTTAAATTAATAAAGATAATGCGTTTGTAATTTTAGGGCGCAATACTACATTACAATAATTGTTTGAAATATTTCTAATAAATTGTACAAGGTGGAAACGTCCCAGGTAATTTTAGAATACTAACTCCGTTAAGGCAAATAAAAAAAAAACATATCCAGATATAGTTATTGTTTTTCAAATCTTATTGCGGCAGTCGATTGTACGAGAAAAATATGAAAAAAAGGAATGTAACATTTTTTTGTCGGACTTTAATTTATCATGAAATATAGTTGTGAAACATTAAATTTCCGTTACGTGGATACCGATGGTCAACTAACATAAGTGATGCAATCTGATGATTGAGTTGTAAAAAACAAAATTAACAAATTTTCTGTGCAACCTGTCACTCAAACGTGATCTCTAACTCGGTTTACAAATTTTTATAATGAATAATACACTTTTCTAACTCGTGCACTTAACCGTCAGGTCGCATCACCGCGACGGTGCAAACGGAAATTTAATATTTAACAGCAAATTCAAGTCCGACAAAATCGTTTGCCGTAATTATCTTTGAAAAACAATAACTTTTTTGATAATTTGTTTAACCCTTTCAGTCACGTAATTCGGGTAAATTGGTTCAAAAGTGTAAATATAGATTTCCGACGTATTTTTTAACGCTGAAACTGAATCCTAATAGCGATTCTATAATCTTTATTCATTAATCAAAGAATTCCAATCATAAAAAGCATATGTTACTCATCAAATTTCACCGCTAACGTATTAAATTCTCAAAAACCCTTTTTTTTATTCATTCATTGTGTTTTTTATCGTTTTTTATATTTTTATATATTTTTATATTCTAAAAACATCTCCATAGTCTACGTGCAGTAGTACCTAAAAAAGGAAAAAAATGTAAACTCCTGCATCTATTTAGAAAATTATGAAAAGAGGAAAAAAAAGTTAGGACGCTCATATATATGCGTCTGTGACTGAAAGGGTTAAAAACTTTTTATAAAAAGAAAAAACGCGGGTATGTTTTTTTTTCGATTTGCCTATGAACGGCACAATTATTTTGGTCTACTTTATCTCTTCCAGTTTTTACATGGGCCTTATGGCCTTTTTTAATTGTAATCTTAAAAGTATTAAAATTTAAATTTTCGCGGTTTAACCTTTCAAATATTAAATGATCACACAATTACAGTGCACCCATCATCTTTCGGCTTCTCATTTAGGCTCATCTGTTTTTATAAGAGAATTTAAATGATCATGACGGTTATAGTCATTTTTCGAAAGCATCATCTTTGAAATTCGTTAACGCAAATATACAAGAAAGATCGGTGTTCCTAAAACCATGGAAAAGAGAAAAAAATCCAAAGTCCGAAGTACGTATAAGGTATGTAAGGAAGGAAAAAACCGGCTTAAAAAAATTAAGCCGAGAGTCGCGCAACTGACGGGGTTAAAAGTGCACTTCCGGCCTCGTTCCCGATCCACTCGAGAAACGCGATATCTCGGGGATTCCCCGAGCTCCTATTCTCTCGCCGTATATCGTCCCCACCTCTCCATCTATCTCTCTTTCCCCCCCCCCCCCCCGTATCCCACGTCACCACCTACCGGTTCGATTCGAGTTTAACTCGGTACAAGGCTCAATGGCGCGAAACGCACTCGATCCGAGCTCTCGAGGTTGAAGCGTCAAGTCTGTTAATAGACGCGCTGAATATAGGACAATGCGGGAATATTGGATATTAATCTGTACCGATATTTAATAACCCAATAAATTTCGATTTTCGTGGATTATCATCAGTTTTATTACTTTACGGATACGTATTGCTTCGAATTGATATATATCGTTCATGGTAATATACCTTCAATTTATTTTGCGATATATAGCCAGCCAATACTTTGCATATAATGTGTTATTAGACGATACTTTTTATGTATCTACATAGTTGTAAATATCTAATGAAAAAGAGATTTAGTTAGTAAATTCTAGGAATTTGATGCATGTTGACCAACACTTTTTTTATTTTTCATAGTGATTATTTAATGTTTAAATTATGCTCTATCACACTGCTGATTCTTTTCTTTATAGGTTTGGATGCTTTTTTTCGTTATTTTTTTTAAAATTAATTTTGTTTCACATCATAAAATGTATTTAAACCGTTTTATCCATGAACAAAAGTGTATAAAATAGTTATACTTTGACCCTGTATTTTTTGTATTTTACCCAGATAGTCAAAAATTTTGATTTCAATGTATAAACACTAGAAAACAGAGAAAACTGAACAAAAATTGGCTTTTTTCCATGTATTTTTCATTGAAATCGAAATTTGCAATGAAGGTTCAAACTTTTTTACTCCTAGTAAGGCATTTAGAAAATTGAAAAGAAAATTTAGAAAAAAATCGTCAGTACAGAAAATCTATTTTGAAAGGAAATTTTTTTGGATAATGTTGGCGTCTAACATAATATATACAAAAATTATTTCGGATGTCTCGCGTTAGATACAAAAAATATTATTATTTTGCCTTGTAATACAAAAAAAATATGTGTTTGTTTTAAACAAAAACTCTTAGTTGTTTAAACAATACCAAAACTGCAAGAAAAAAAAATTAAAAAATCCGTAATTCCACTTAAAAAAAGGTTTAAAAGCACTACTTTTATATTGTTATGTATGAGAAGGATAGAAGTGAGCGAAAAAATGGAACAAGTCGGACGACGGCACGCGAACCCGGTAGGATCACTGGAATCATTAGACTACCGCTGGTTTGACAGCGTTTAAAATCGTCAATACTTCATTTCTTCGGTCACCCGATACCTTCTCACAGACAACTGCAGTCGCGGCTGTGTACGTATTAATATACTTTAGTAGTCAAAGAAAATCATAGATGTAATCAAAATTTATGTTTTGAAATGCAATTTTTTTAAATGAAATACGGAATAAATACAATTTAGAATAACTATAGTCCCTATAGGGAAATATCGTTTTCTAATCATTTATAATCTCAAATTATGCGTGTATATATTGTAAAAATTAATGAATATTAAACTAATAAAATGCAGGCGAATAGGTAGAAAATAAAGATTAAGAAAACACCTCGGATATAGTGAAATGACGTTTTGCATTAACCTCCAAATTATTTATTGGACGAATGATAAGTAAAGGCCAATGACACTCTTAAAATTACACGAATCAATCGCTGTTTTTCTAATTACATCGAATTTTATGTGTATTTTTTATGAATTTTATTTAACTATGACATCCCGTGAATATTTATTTATACACTTTTACGAGGAAGAAAAAATTTCTCTCACAGAAAACTAGAATAATGATTGGATAGCTGGGAAATACGGATACATTGGAAATATAATCTCTTTTTTTGGGAACTCGTAAATCGTTCAATAATCCACGTATATACGTATGGAATTTAAGAAATTGCAAGAAAGTCAATCGCGCATGGAAAGGTCAATGAGAAAATTATTCATAATAGAAATATATATATGTGTGTATACACGAAAGAAAGACTGCAGTATATTACAAATTTCCATTATCATCGTATCCTTCTTCAAAATCAGGTAGTACGAATAAATTAAACAGTGATAAATTAAATCTTTCCCACTAGCTCATGAATAAACCTCTCCTTAATCACATCCTATGTACATCTATCCGAGATAAATTATAGAGAGAGAGAGAGAGAGATAGTGAGGGAGAGAGAAGGAGAGATAGCGAGAGAAAAAGAAGAAACGAACCTCGAAGAAAATCCTTAGAAAAGCTTTTTTCACTTTCAAGCTTCTTCTTCGGCTCGATTTGCCCGTTTTATATGTGTGTATATATAGTGAAAAAAAGGAGAAAAAGGTGATATCGAGGGTGGTGTAGGTATAGGGGGTTAGATTATCTTACCGCAAGGTCGAGGGATTTTCGCTTCGGATCGTTGGATATGTGGAGCTCGAAGAATCGGACCGAATCTTGCGGTCTGGTTAATGTCGGGATGAATGCGATTCTGTTCCTGAAAGTGACATACCCCACGGAAAAATATTGTTTACCCTGAAAACTGGGACGTTTCTTGCGCAAAACATTACTTCGCTCTTCTTCTTGTTGTCGTTGTTGTTTAAGGAAGGGTGATCTGGTATTGACCGGGCCAAACGCATTTTTATTACAGTAACAACCCAGCGGTTTGACATTTTGTAAAGTAATAATTTATTGTGTAATTACTCGAATTATTCTTCGATTTTTCTTTAAAAAAGAATTCTTAATTGTTCAAATTATTTATAAAAGGCACTTTAAACGTAAATATTTTAATTATGTGTATCACGTCCTGTATGAAAGGATATGATATACATTTTATTGAATATTTTATTCTACGATTTTTAGGGTCGCTGATTACGAATCTAAATTTAGATTTCAAAATTTCTAGATGCCGACGAGATTTTGCATAATTGGCTGAATTTCGACATAAATTAGCGAACAAGGGATTTTGGGGTCGCTGATTATTTGTATCATTAGTAAAATAAGTTCGCTTTCTGTTTCCTCTCTCGTGGTATTTTTCTTGTATTTGCATATTATTTTAGAAATTTTATTCCATAATAATCCAAAAATTGCATTAGCAATTTTTTTATTTAATTAAATTCTTAAAAACTTTACGCGCAAAAGTTGAAATTGTGTGTAACATTTACTTTTCTTTAATTTATAACCAATTTATTGTTGAAAACACTTCGTTATAACAATGGATAAATGAGTTAAATAAATGAATAAATTAATTAACTAACAAATTGAAAATGCGATAAGATTACAAAAATTTATTGTCACAAACGGTTTAAGAGAAACAATTGGAAATTCACGATACGCCAAACAGAAAACACCCATAATCGAAAAATTACAGGTGTCACGGAAACGAAGCGCGAAAATTCAAATTCACTACAAATTATATTTTTAGAAAAAAATAAAAAAAAACGTAAAATACATTAATTAAAAAAAAATATAAATATTAAAAGTTATTAATCTATTGAGAATGTGTAAATGTGAAGGTTACGGTCAATATGATATTTACTATATCATTATAAATAACCAATTATTTGGAAAAATTCATTTAAGAATCACATATGAATTGTTTATAGAGATTTCTATTTCTATAAGTCAATTATTATTTTTGAAGAGAGATCCTTCTAATCTAATTCAATCACATTTCCTTAATATTATTATTTTTTCTGGTCGTCACACATCTCCATGTAACCTATATAACACTACATACAAGCATCTATAATTTTTTTCGACCATTCAACATAAATCATCATTAAATTAAAAAATTTCCCGTACTCGTGTTTTAAATATACATTCACACTTTTACTGCATATTTTACCATCATCTCTCTGAAAATACTTTCGCGAATATTACAACGAACGCATGAATAATAATATAACGTTCCAAAGTCGAAAGTGAAAAAGTAAAAATTTATAGTTTGAAATTGAAGGTAAAAAAAAAAGATATCATCTTGAAGTGAAGTAATAGAAAAACTTTGATTCCATTTTCGTGTAAATGCCAACGAATAAGAAAACATCCGAATTGTAAAACGCAAAAAATTCTATAAATCAAAAATTAAAAAAATTTCAATAATAATAATCGCAATAAATAAAAAAAACTGCATTGTACGTTACTATTTTTTAATCCAAAAATAAATACAAATGGAAAAATATTTAATTTCTATTTTGTGGGAAAATCTTATTTACTTATTCACGGTGATACGCAGAGAAAATGCCGCTTGCGAATTATTACATTTGAAAAGTTGAAGGATAGACACATTTGTTTTCACCGTATACGTATATGTATAAAGAAAACAGTGTCTGAGATATACCTTTTTTCCCCCATTCCTTTTTCTCGTTCCTTCTATACGCGGAATATTGAAAGTTACTTGCAAGATATTGCGAGATACATTTATCATCCCATTCGTCTATAGCAAGAAATTTACTCAATCAATATTTTCTATTATGATGAATCGTTGCGTCTTTTTCTTCGGTTGAAAAAAAGAATTACTAAACAATTTAGTTGTGCGGCTAAATATTTAAATTTTTTTCCGTATATATAAATGTCGAGACGACAGTTTTAAAACAAATGCAGTTTGTATATATATATATATATATATATATATATACGCTGAGTTCGTAATATACTTTCGAAGAAACCGTCGAGAAAAAGAAGTGCGAATAAGAGGAGAACGAAGATGAGAGCTGGAAGATGGAGTTTCTGAAAATAATGTCTAATTTATTCTAAAACCTGATGGGGGAGGACACTGAGCCAGTTTCGTATATAATATTAGAGGAGACGGACACGGACCACATTTTTTTAAAATTCAACATCGTATCGTTTAAACATATACTTTCACGTTGTATAAAATATATAGAATAACATTTTCTTATCGGATAAAAGCCTACGGAGAGCCAAAAAAAAAATACTCGGAGAAAAAGAAGAAGAAGAAGAATAAAGTGAGGAGCAATTGCCTAAACAAACAAACAAACTCGTTGGTGGATTACACAGAGAAAAAGAGAGAGAGAGAGAGATAGAGGGAGAAAGTTTGTATGCAGTATAACCCTGGAAGCAGGGACGCTAGACTTATTGAAATTTTAAAATCGTCTTGATCCAATATTTATTCGTCTGCGTTCCTGCTATGTTTCTTTTGCGTTCCTCTTATGGGATATGTATTGTGTACACAATTTCTTTTGTTCTACCGTACACTTTTAGCTAAGTAAACTTTATTTCCTTTCTTTTCGATCGAGATATTTTTTTACTTTCTTTCGTTTTTACTGTTACTTAACCAAGTGATACGTAGCCTTGTTTTTTTTATTGATACGTTTCGAAGGATATAATCGGTAATTACGGAAATAAAAGGATTTTATGGTAAATTTTATAACGTATAAGAGTAGGAAGCCATTTCTTGATACCAGTGCGTGTAACGTTGTGGAGATGTTATTTTCAACTTTGATAATATCGTAGTTTTTTTAAATTTTGTATACAAAGTATTTGGGAAATTTTGTGACATGCTAGAGGAACATTGCGATCATCTTCGAGGCATAACTATTTGTCGTCAACCGATTGAGATTTACTGTTTTTTCCACGATCCAAATGTAGAAATAGCAGATCGTTGAATAATTTATCCTCTTGCAAAATTTCAAGCGTATGTTGCAAATATACCTTCAAAATCTATGCCATAAAATGTATAAAATGAAATTAAGGAGTACATACGAAAAAATGATAATTTTATTTCATTTTTGTTATTTTATTAATTTATCAAGATCTCTATTTTGAGTTTTTGATATAAATCTAAATATAAAAAAACGCCTTTAATACAAACACTATAAAGTCGATTTTTAAATTTTAAATTAGTTTAAGTCAGTCTACAAGACCTATATGTTTCTGCCTCTATAGGATGTTATGCTTAGTCGGATATATAAATAAATAATATAAATAAATGTGTTTGAACGGAAAATTATATATTTTCGCTGTAAACTTTTTTGGTCGTATCTTCTTTTTATTGACTTCCAACATTGCACAATATCGTACGTATTATTTAATTATCTAATAATAGGTTTTATTGATTAACAGTACAAAATAATTCATATTGCTCCATTGGTAACTATAGATTTGCTACTCTTTTAGGAGGGTGCCATACTAAACATTTACCTTTACTACTTTATCGACATAAAATATCATATAAAAATTGATATGATATTGAAAACGCAGCGTTAATATATATTATTAAAATGAAAAAAGTAAAATAAGCAGGTCGTGGGCTTCTCGATAACCAATTAATAATTTATTTATTATAATAATTATAAAGAATATTACAAAATTGCGGATTCACTCATTCGTCCACACTCTCACTTACATTCTTAACTATATATATATATATATATATATATATATATCGACGGAAATCCCTCCTCTGAGTTGGTATGGCGTTAAGGCATCCTCGGGTAGTCGACTTAGTCCTTGAGGTCTTGGGTGCGCACCGCCTATTGCTTTCGTGGTGTTGTTTATCGTCAACGACAATTAGAGAAAGAGAAATACGGACAGAACGAATCTTGTCCTCGGCGCTCGGCCGATGAGAAGCAAGTGCTCCGATTTCGGATACTGGGCGTACCATAGACTCGTTTTGCTTTTAATTCTCGGAATTATACTAGCGAATCTAACGGTCTTGAGGTCCCTTTAGACTTCTCTTTCAAACATATAGACTTATATGTGTACCTTACAACTTGATTATAATTCTTAAATTTTTATAAATTAATGCCCTTCTTCAAGGAGATGTCGGATTCAAAAAATGGTCATTTTATATATTTTTTTATAAACAAAAGAATGATATTTTTTTAAAAATCCTGTTCATCAGGCCTTCAGGGATGTTTTTAGTAATAATTTTTCAGATTTTTAAAGCGATATTTCAAATGATGTTTGGGTTGAAAAATAATGTTCTTTTTCACTAATAATTACCGACTCAAAAGGGTTTATTCAATTATTATAAAAAAAATAAGTTAGAAAAAAAATTGATCCTTCAGGCCCTTCCTTATGTTTTAAGCTATCCATATGAATTTTATCAGATTTTTAGTTAAATATTTTAGATATAATTGGTGGGTTGAAAGGTGTGGATCCCTGCAATTCTGGTCTGACATCCCCTTAATTATGTTCAGTTTAATCCGATGTTTTACGTTGATTGGTAGGAAGAATAAAATATGAGTAAGACATCCCATCAAGGGATGCCAAGCTTAAATTTTATTGACTGAGTGAATCGTAAATCCTTCAATTAAGTGTTTTTCTATCATTGTGCTATATTTAAAACAAAAATATTGAGGCATTAAAAATCCCTAGTAAAAATATGGCGATTTTAAATGGTTTGAGTTTAGAGATAGCCATGTTTTAGGTCATAACTAGCCATTTTCTATCGATCTATTAGAAATGCCTCGTTTCTACTTTAAAAATCGTTTCCATTTCTACTAGGGATGGCATTTTTTCAATATTTTTGTTTAAAGTTCAGAACAATTACCGAGAATATATAAATCGGTAATAATATGAGTATACATTCCGTAAAGGGTGTCATTAAAAGATGACTAGTCAACTTTTTTACAAGTTTGAAAACTTTAAAGCAACCGCTAGATGTCGCATGTTGAAATATCAAATATCAAAATCCAAAAGTACATGTCTAGTAGTGCACTAAATAAAAATTTCTATAAACTACCCAATTATAACTAATCTTGAGTGTTATCGGTACTTTAACGTTTCTAAACGTTGAACGCACATTATATTTGCAAATACAATACTGTCCTGTAAAGTAGTAGAAACGTTGGCAAAAGTTGCGGATGATGCAAACGTGGCTGCAACGTTGCTTTCGGACGTCGCATTACATTACAATAATGTAACGGGACACATCTCCCCCCCCCCCTCCCAAGTACCAACGTTTCTACGAGATTTTAACAACTACCACGTCATCGTTGAAAAGTTGCCAAAAGAAGTTTTCCCAAAGGCTATATATACGCGTTGGCAGGAGGATCCATTTACCAACGGAACGATAAAAAAAAAATAATAAATCGGTCAAATCGATTGATTACTATTTCGGTCGAATTAAATTTCGAGTGGATGGCTTAAAAGTCAATTTCACCAAGTGCAAGGGAGGGATATAAGCCAACACTTTTTCGGTCGATATGCCACACGGATTTGCGGAAACAATCCTCGTGTGCGTAGGTATATAGTTCAGGTTAAACGTCGCGAAAAGTCGTGGGATATCCGATACTGGGCGCAACTCCGATGCCTTTCGCATGGCAGAATCTCGGCAATAACTTACCCACGATATCACCAGTGTGTACGTGTATCTGTGTATGTATGTGTCAAACGGGTCTTTGTAGATACTCGGAATTCAGACGTGTATATATATCTTGGTGACGCTCGAACCTTGTTACAACTTGAGAGTCGTGCGTGATTCTGATGAATTTTCAACCGAGAAGGGGGTGGGATCGTATGGAAATTTCGCGTGGAATATACCGTTAAAGATTTTACACAAAATTACATTACGCGGATTGAGTTATGGTCCCGTACCGGTAACATTTGATTATACCCCAGCGAATATCGAGGTTAGGTCGAACCATATTTTTTCGACATTAATCACGGATATATATATATGTACTTATTCCCTACCCTTGGTCATTTAAACTATTTTTTTCTACCGTTTTTTTCATACGTTAAGTAATTATTTTTTTTTTCAAAATAAATTTTCATTAACGCAACGTCGTTTTACAAAGTCGAAACTGTAAAGAAAATCTGTTCGGCCTCCTTTTTATTTTTAATTCACTCATTTAATACCGTTCGAAAAGTCGAGAGATAGGGAGACAGAGATAGGGACGATTCCGCGGGGTAATTACCAACCTCGTTCCTAATTAGCGTAAATGGAGCGGGAAATTATGAATGCCGTTCGTTGAAAAGCCGTTCACTGTCGAGTTTTTTTTTCAGAATTGCAGCAACGAAAAAAAAAGAGTACTGCATTTTCGGATATATGTTTCCGTTTTTATAAACACATCAAGCACCTCGGTCTTCGCACGATATATTGTTGGTATACGACATATTCAAATTTATTTTTTGAAGGACAATTTTTATTTGGTACCAATCGGATTTCGAATTAGTTGTAGGTTTCGTTTATTCGAAGGTTTGATGAAAAAATGTAGAACACACACTACTTAACGCTCAGAAATTTGGTTTCGCTATAAAACGAAAAAGGACCTTTTTTTAAAGTTTAATACCTTTTTGGTTCAAATATAATTTTAAAGAAGCATGTTTGAGATTGTTTGTAAGGTAATTTAGAAAGCTTTCGATTGACCTTTAATTAAAGTCTATATTTACAAATTTCTATCTACTTAAAAAACAAATACTTGAAACAATAAAGTTAAAATTATGGTTTACTTTAAAAATATCTGCACCTGACGAGGACATATACTTCAATGAAAATTAAAGATTTTTTAGAAAGCTATTGATAGGTTTTATAAAGTTTCTGCAGCATAATTTTTAAGGAAGTAACAAAAATTTTTATGCAAAGAAATATATTTTTTAAACTTCTAAAAATCTTGGCAGTGAAGAGACAAAATATTAATAAGCCAATAATAAGTAAACATTCTTTCATTTAAAATGCATTTATAATTTGTGTACTTATTTTTCATGTAACAAAACCACAATTAGTTTTTTTGGACTTGTTTTGATAATATTTAAGAATGCCATGATATTTAGAAAAATGAAATATATATTTATTTGCATAAAAAGTTTTGTAACTTCCTTAAAAATGATGCTACAAAAAATTTAAAGAACTTGTTCAATACTCTTCTAAAACATGCATTATTCTCATTAGATGAAATTAAAGTATACACATGTTCTCAAACGACAGATTTTTTTGAACGAGAGATGATAAACTTTAAAGTTGGCTCGAATTTTATTTTAGTGAACCCAAACTTGCAATCAATAGTGAACATTTCGCAGTTATTTTGATTTATTTGGTTATAAAATGATGAACGTAGAAAAGAATCGAATTTTATGGTTTATTTCAATTTATAGGATTACTGCGTGTAATAAATAGCAAAATTAATATTTCAAAAATTATATGTATATTTCATATAGGAACATAAAGATTATATTTGGACTATCATAATTTCGACTGTATTTTTAGCAAATATTATATTTATTTGTTTATAATAGCCATTTTCAGCATAATTTGTAACAAAAATTACTTATCCATTTCAATATTTACTACAGAATATATCACTGAAAAAAGATTTTGTTGATTCATTTCAATATTTTTTTTCAATGCCAAGATATATATATTAAGAATGAACAACGTTCAATTATAAGAGTGATTTATTTGTAACTATACAAAAATATTTATTGGTTTCATTTTATTATAGTAATTTATTTAATAAAATATATATTATTTAGTGCACTAAATTTTTTTATTGTAGTAAAGATTGCTATGATCTCAGTAAATTATAAAATAAATTCATTTTTAATGTTGTTTGTTCCAGAGTTGAATGTAAATTTACCATGATTACTTCAATTCGTTTAAAAATAATTTTTCGACGCGTGTATTGCGTTATATCGTTATATTTTTAATGCAATTATTTTCTTTGGCCAGAGTAATACATTTTAATTTGTATGATCAACAGCGGTAATACAATTTCCTATTTACAATCGTATAACGATCGCAAATAGTAATTAACCTTTTTCATTCGCATGTTACATTTAATGTGTATATTCGTTGTCTGTTTAATAGTTACGATGAAAACCATTTGTACAATTTGAAAATTTAATTAACATTCGGCTATATTTTATAATTGTACAAAAGATTTAAATCTACAGTAGCGTACAAAGTTTTATGGTCAAAAGGAAAAAAAATGAGTAATAATTGAAAGTTTTACATCTTCTCCAAAAATTTACATTTCATAATAGAAATCAACGTAATTTTAAAGTATTTTTCAAATATCGAGTATTTATATAAAGATTAAAAGATTGTATATAAACTCTATTTCTTTTCGATTTTCGATTTTCTAATCGATTTTCAACCAAATGCGCATATTTTTTTCTAACGAATATTGCTTTTATTTTAAATTTGATTATATTATAATTTACGCACTACAGAAGGTAAGTCTAAAGAGAAGAAATATTTACTTTTCCAAGTTTAATAAAAGTGTACTAAAAAAAATTACATTTATTTCGACATAGGATGAAAATTTTTAGAAAAATTATAGGTTTAATGAAATTTTAATTTATTAGGAGTTTGTTAACAAAAAAGTTGGTTGAATGTAATATTCGATTATTAAAGCTATTTAGATATACTGACTTATATTTTGATTCTATTTTTGACAAATTAATATTTTTAAAGATATATGCAAAAAAATGGTACTCGACATTGGAAAAATAAAAGATATATTTATTAACAATTGATTCGTGTATCGAACGTACAATATAATTATAATTAAAAATTCAAATGACACTGTACGCTTCAAGAAAAAAAATTGGTGTGACACTGCAACGTTACGCGTTGTAAAATAAAATATTTTAAAGAGCACAAAGGAGGCGAAGATACATCATCCGAAATAAAAAGCCCGAAAGGAGGTAAATGTAAAAAATTCCGTTTAAAACTTATCCGTCTCTCTCTCTCTCTTTCTCGGTGCTCGCGTGAAGAAGAAAAAAAAAAAGACACCCCGAAAAAAAAAGAAAATCATCATCCGCCTCGGGTGCAATTAGGAAGAGTCAGGGAGGCGATAAAGGGCCGACGAGAGACCTAGTTCGGTTAAAAAACCAAGGGGCTTACCCTCTCGTTGTGACCGCCACTGACGACTTCGGATGTGTTGACGCAGACCACCCTCTTGAGCCTGAGTTTGTTCACGTGAAAAGCCGAGCCGTAGAAGTACATCAGGGCCATCGTCGTCGGGAAATAGAAGCAGCAGCACGCCAGTATCCTGAAAAATTCAACGGTTACCTACAATTCTCTAAGCTCTCGACAAACTCTTTTTTATTTTTTTTTTCACTCGGAAAATTTTTTTAAATCTTGCGTTGGATTTTACGTACAGTCCTCGATGCGGGCTATTTCCTTGTGTTTACCACAAAATTATGCGGTGATTATTTTTATTTTACAAAAACGTAAATTAAACGCGAAGAATAATCTGTTTTGTTCACTTAGGCGTTAATACGTCTCCTGTTTTTTCCAAAATACTTAAAACTTTATCGACAGTATTTATTTAGATAATTTATTTAAAACGCGTGTTATTGTATGTATCGTCAAGGAATGATAAGAGAAGTTTAAAATAATTTAAAAAAAAGATGTTCAAAGCATCCAGAAATGTTGTAACCTACATAGCTGTAACTTGACATAACCAAAACAATTAATCTAATTAAAAAGAGATTCAAACGTAAAAGAGTGAATATAATTTTAAATAAAAATCTAAAAATCTTTAGCGCAGAAAGTTTCAATGTTAAATTGACTTCTACAACTATATGAAAGAAACATCACAACCTTTAGCAAATTAAAAAATTCATAGGTTCGAAATTATTGAATTGCTTCCGTGATAGAAAAACGTTTCTCGCAACAACAATTCAGATCAATCTTTTAATTTATAATAAAATTTTTAATCAGATCTACTTTTAATATTTATTTTGAAAATCGTCCGTATATACATATACACACAGGTTAGAACATTTTAAAACAGATAATCTAATTAACGAATTTCCCAGTATATATAATTTAAATTTCCACGATGCCAAAATTTTTCCAATATCGATAAAATTAAAATCCGTTAACCATCAAGACGAAAATAAAAAAACCAATTCATTAACTTTGGCGACCTATATGTGTCCGCATTTTTCTAAGAATGCACTAAAAGAATTTTAAAATAAGTTTTACAAAAAGAAAAAGATATAAAGGTTGTAAACGAATACCGGTGTCTGATGGTGTAAATCCAGCATGCAGGACGTAAAATTGTAGGTAGATTTACCTGAGCGAAGCTTTGGCGAAAAAAGGTTCACAAGCGAGGAGCCCGGTGTCGTTGAAATAGTAGCCACCTTTTGGCAATACCAAAGTGCCAAAAATCGCCAGGCTCGCGATCCACGTAGTCGATATCATCGCCACGCAGCCTTGCCGCATGTAATACTAGATGGTACAACAGACAAAGGGAAATCAATTAAGCCTATGTGATACACGAGATTATCGAACGATTACGAAAAGCCTTGTTAAATAACATCCTAAATTTGTATTCTATTTTTCTTTCTCGTTCGAGTGGAGATCCTTTTTTTTACACGATGGAAAGTTTATTATGGATATTTCAGTGTAAAATAAATATCAACTTTATAAAAATCATAAATTAATTTTGATCATTTATAATGGTTTGAAAATATGATTAGATGTATTATAAGTTATATACATATTCATTCATTTTCTACCGATTGATGAACTATAATAAAATCGTTTCGATCTCTAATAGGGTACATTTAAGATGAATAAATTTTTGTTCGAGTCAAAACCACTTTACGCTTTTAATTTAAGGGTAAAGTAGGTCGAAAAAATTTTATTTTTCTTCTGACCTTAAATCATCTAAAATTTTTGTTGGATTTTTTATATTTACTTTATATCATATTAAATGTGGATTTATATTAATTTTTTAAAAATGTGTATTTTTTAATAAACGAAAAACTCTTTAAATAATAAGAGCTTATGAAAAATTGTAGCAATTATTTTAAAAAATATTTACAAAAAATTTCAAATAAATTCGAAAATTGATGAGGCGCAGGAAGTATTTGGAACCAAACACTAATTATCAAAAACGTTTATATCTTTACTTCAAATATGCCACGACAGTTTTAATTCGTTAAGTTGAAAAACAAAACATTTCTAAATTTTTAGAAAAGCTTACATTTTACATTAAAATTCACGGAAATCCATAAAGACATTGTCCTTCGCTACAAGTTCTAATTTATATTTTGCAAAGTTTCAAAATATCTCTAAACTTCAGTTCATAAATAATTTACCGATCATCTTAAAATATTACACAATTACAATGTACTCGGTGTTTTACTTAAATTACAAATATAATAAGATATTAATTATTTTAAAACCAGTACTATACTCACTCAGTAAATGACTTAAAAATCGTTAATAATTTTTACAATTACTCTCGCTTAAAATCGAATTATTTTCACTTTCTTTCCTCATTGTAAACACGGATAAATGTCAATATCAGCTGTTCCTCGCGACGAAAAGTTTTAGATTACGTAACGAAACAAAAACCAACTTTTTATCGACACCTCGACTCCGAAAGATCGATATAAATTAATAAATCTTACACATAAACAACTATCCACTGATAAAATCATTGAACAACGTGAATAAATCGATATTCTATCTGTTTCGTTGTTTTCGATATCACATTATAATGTCCATTTTACCAAAGAGAATGAAAGAGGGAGAGAGAGAGAGAGAGAGATAAAAAGTAACGTCGCGCAGATAAGCACGAGACAAAGAAAAAAAGGTCTAAATAAAGTGGAATTCCGAGTTTGCAAAAACTAAAAAAAGGGGAAGGAGATTTGGAATTTTAATAAAGAAACCTATTGAAAAAGCCAATCATGCCGATAAGGGTTAAAAACGAAGAAAAGAATCGAAAGAGAGGGAGAGGGAGAGAGAGAGAGAGAGAAGGAGAAAAGGACGGGAGGAAGGGAAGGGAAGAGAAATGGCAATTGATCGCCAGCGAAAAGCGAAATGTGTTTTCCCGGTGTACGCATTGGGATTCCCTGAGAAAAAACCATGATGAAGAAATGAAAAAGAGAAAATAGTGTGACCTTTTTATCGTTATGGAAAGTGTTAAATGTTTTGTCGTCCTTTGATCTATGACCAATCGGGTGTGAAGTACTTATACTACAAAATGTCATTAATCAATTTGCTAATCGGTATACGTGTATGTGTCGATATGTACACATTAATGCTATACCAAAAATCGAATTAACGTTACATTTATTTTGCGTTATTAATCGTATGATGTAATAGTAATTATAACGGCACAACAATTGCGACAATGATTCCGATAAAATTTATTTAAATCAAGTGCATATTATATTTCTTCGAAATCGATAAATCCTCTTTTTAGCGCGCGTATACAATCGAATTACGAATTATCAAAGTATCATCCGACAAAGTATAAAGCAATTACGTTGATTGCTCTTATAAACAAAATTCGTTTTAAAAGAGGAAAAGAGAAAGGAAAAAAATGTTAAAGATCGATATCGAAGCTCGGTAATGTTTTCAAATGCCGGTCATCGACGTAGTTCGCACTTTTTTTTTCACCCACTCGATCAGCAGTCCTAAGAGCTTTTTCTCGAACGAATCGGAGGTAAAACAGAGTCGAGGGTTCTAGAGTGAACGATTATTATCGTGAGACAAGGTGTTACAATAAAATCGGTGATCGAATGTGCGGTTACCTTATATATCTGTGTAGCTTTTTATCCGATAAGTATATATTTAAAGACACTTTTAGAATATGTTTTGCATTACAAAATTATTATACTTTTGTTTTATACGAAATTTTGCAGGTGATTATTAATTATTTAGAATGTGTAAAAATAATTTCGGTTCTTGTTTTGAAACGGACGAGTTTAAAGAATTAAATAAAAAACTATTAGATTAACTACAAAATATTTATATATGTATATATTTATAGACCACTTTTTGTTTTTGTTTTATTTTTTTTTCTCAAAAAATAGCAATATCTAAGATAAGTTGACATTGTATGAAGAACTATAAAATGTTAGTTTGTATTTTTTGCTGATTCTAAGCAACTTTCGTTTGACAAAACGTGTTTGTGAAGTTCCTACTTTACGAGGCAAAAAAACTTTCAGTTTTTTTATAAGCTGATGTACAAAAACGGTCATTTTGAAAAAACTGAAACAAGAAACATTTTTCACTGTTTTAGAAATTTTAGACGCTCGGGCTAAGATATCTGCTGTTTAAGGGAATGGCGGACTCAGAATAAATAAAAATAAATTTTAAAATAAAATTTTTAAAAATCTCTGAACGTCAGGCTCTTAGGCATGTCTTAAATAGTATACCCAAATTTTTCCAATTTTTTAAATTCATAATTTGTTACGATGTTTGGGTTGAAAGTTAATACTTTTTTTTGTACAAATAATTAACGACCAAAAATTGTTCATTTAATTAATATTTAAAAAAATGGTTATTTCTTAAAAAAATCAAAACGTCAAGCCCTTCTTTATGTTATATAAGCTGTATGAGTTTTTTCAGTTTCTAAATTCAATATATTTTAGATATAATTTTTGGGTTGAAAGGTGCAGATTCCTGTAATTTGGTACCGATATCCCGTTAAACATTACTAAGCAAGATAAAAAATCGATTTTGAAAAAAGTCGTAAAAATCAAATTAAAAAAAAAAATAATAGGATCGTCGAAGTTATTATGCAAAATAAATGTACCATATTCTATAAGAAAGCATCCTGGAAAAATCAGTGCAAAATACGTTGAAAACAAATAACCTATTTTTTTATATTTTAAAATATATCAAGTACGAATTTCTCGTTCCTTTTCATTGTAAATAGTTTTGATTTAAAATAAAATAAAATAATAACAATAATTTTATTTTAAATAAATAATAATAATTTTCATTGGAATTTCCAAATGTTTTTAAGATTTGTTTTCTGTTTACTGTTGAACGTATTAGAATGGTACGCGAGAAGGGTAGCCGAATAGCCTGCATACATAAATGCAAAAATTACTGTGCTTCGGAGATATTCTTATTTGTAAAATAATACTAATATGAAAATTGTTTAATACCTCGTCAGAGAGGACCAAAAAATGTCAAACATTGAAATTAAATAACTTATTCAAATTTCTCGCAGTTACAAGTCTTATTTTAGTTACATTTACAAAAAAACATCAATTTTTGCTAAACAATTAGAATGTTGTTCTGCGAATACTTGAACATAATATGTAACTTTCTGAAGTTTAAATTAATTATTAATTTTCAAATAATTAAGTGAATTATTTTATAATATTATGTCTAAATATAAATTATATCGAAAAACTTGTGTAGTATAAAAATGTAATCTTGAGGTTAAGGAAAAAATATAATTTTTTTTTGGATCTAACAAAACGTTACGCTCATGCAAACTCATGGAAATTAGATATTTTCATTAATTTTTTTCATTAATTCATCCGATTTCAATGAATTATTAATTACGCATACGTCAAACAGATAAAAGAAAAATAGAATGAAGAAAAGAAAAATGCACATTTCGGTTCTCCTAATATGTTTTCAGTGTACATACGAAAAACAGTGATGCTTTACTTCATTAGTAAAAATGGAAAGGAAAAGAGCGATCCTCTTCGAATGCGTTAAATTGATGAAAGCACGTGTTGACTCGATCGTTAAAACTCGTTGAAATGTGAAGAGAATAAAGACAAATAGTATTCGAAATAGGAAAGGAAGTAAGGGCATTAACAGCAAGAGGATCCGTTGTATCTCCCATAGGATAGCGAGGACAGAGAAAAAAAAGGATCAAGATTGTAATGAATCGCTGAGTCGCGTGTTTCTATACAACTTCGACGACGACAGCCGAATGAACATCCAATCGTTCAACTTTTTTTTCGTATCCTTCCCGGTCATTTTCTTTTGTTACACATACACTTCTTTGTCCCCCTTATTTTTCGCAACTTCGTTAATTTTGTACATTCGCGAGTCGTTTTTGTCGCATTCGCAATTTAATATAATTTTTTTTTTTAAACACACATTTCCTACAAATATAATAAATTTCATTTTTTCAACGGAACGTAATATTCTACAAGGAGAGGAAGGTTCCAGCTATAACGTAAATTTACGCTAAGACTATCGCGCGCCGAGTTTGGAAAATTTGTATTTAGTATTAACTCGTAAAAATAACACATCCGTTGAAATTCGGAATGTTTTTTTTATTGTCTTTTAGTTTTTATTACCTCGCGATCGGCTCGAGTGATACTCTCGTATATTTATTTATTTATATAAATGAATTTAAATTTAAATGTACGGCGCTCTCGAATATGCGTTGTATATATATGATGAAGTTAAATGTTTATTTTTTTTCCCGTGCTGTAAATTTTCATTTTATACCGCGCTACCTTCGAGTACCAATCGACTCGATTTATCGGTAAACAATTAACGATATTTGGGTTAGAACGTAAAACAATACGCGTAAGGACATAATAGGATAGGTTCATTTCGAGATTCGACTGTTACTGGCACTCGCAGTTTCGTGTCACTCGCAGCGCCGTGTGAAGGGGTCCAATTTATTTGACGGTGCGTCGTTATGCTCGGTTAGAAAATTTATATAACTTAAGATTTTTAAACTATAGTGCGTTCTTTATTATTATTGCATGTATAAATGTTGAAATCAGTCCAGTAAAAGAGAATAATTTTTATATAAACCTGCTTTGGACTTTAAAATTCACGGTTTTAAAGCATATTTTTTATCTTCTGGTAGAAATTTGGTCGTTTTCAATGGTTTTGGGACGGAAGTAGTTTATAATTTTGTCATTTTCTATACCGAGTTTCGAACAAGTGGCTATAAGGTTTTATCTAACAAAGTCGTTTCATTTTTTAGTAAGGCTATATTGTTGTTTATTTCAAGAGGATACTTTATTTGTTAGCGACAGAGTAAATTGAAACTTTACATGCTGAAAATAATTATTCTTAGTAAATAAATACAGTGAATTATAGAAAGCTAATCATTTATATTACATTTATCGCCTATCACTTAACTAACCAGAAGGAGTCTAAGATACGGGAATCGGATCATATCTAAACTCTGTAGGATATGTTTTCTACTATAAAAATATTAATTTTTGTCCCATCACTTCGTTTTACGCAAGTTATGGCCAATTTGATTTTTATGTAAAAGTGTAAAACACATGTATGCTACATGTGGTCAATGCATGTAATTACGTATCTTTTCCGATTTCTGCATCTATAGTTTAAAAAGGTTAGTTTTCGTGAGTTGATGTACAGGGTAAAATGCAAGATGTCACCTTATCTCTTTATCTGATTTCACTTAATGATTATTCATGAACAATCTTTATCAAGTCATCATATCAATGGCATTTTACATGACTTATATAATTGCTTTAGAACATTACATGCATTTTACATATTTGCTTAACTTTTAAAAAATGAATTTTACGTCAATGTAAATGCTTTTAATTTTAAAAAACATTTTATAACTTTACATACTTATACATAACTTAGATGTTTTTTTTTATATTTATCTTGATTTTTCCTTCTCTCGTAAGATCTTGATCTTGATCTTTTGTAGTAAAATCTATTTTCTCTTCTTTTCTTGTAATATTTTTCAATTTCTCTTTATTTTGATCTTTCTTTGGCTTTTCCATCGAAATGATACTTTCGCCTTTTATCTGTCTCATAATATTTTTCTCTTTTTCTTGAATGTTATCTACTAACCTCTCTTGATCTTTTTGGTCTTTTTCTAATTATTTCCTTTTCCTTCTTCTTAGCCTCAGTAACTTTTCTTTCTTTTTCGCTTGAAGGTTACTTTTCGATTAATCCTTCTATTTTAAATTTGCATCTTTTTTCCCCTTTTCTATACATATTTTTCTTTTTTTAGGATAGTCTGATTGCGGGTATCTGGAAATAAAAAAGCAAAACACAAAGTATCGAAATATTTTTTTTATATTTAAACAACGGAAAAGAATTTATGGCAGCAAGAAAATTTTCGATACAGAAAATTTAAGGTTAGTAGGTAATCAGACCTATAACCAAGTCGTATTATTATATCTGAAAGACTTTCATATTTTTAAAAACTTATCTGAGTAATCTGGTATTAATCATCTTCATAATTTAGACCTGGTGCGTTAACTCCGATGAAAATTGTTTAATACCTCGTCAGAGAGGACCAAAAAATGTCAAACATTGAAATTAAATAACTTATTCAAATTTCTCGCAGTTACAAGTCTTATTTTAGTTACATTTACAAAAAAACATCAATTTTTGCTAAACAATTAGAATGTTGTTCTGCGAATACTTGAACATAATATGTAACTTTCTGAAGTTTAAATTAATTATTAATTTTCAAATAATTAAGTGAATTATTTTATAATATTATGTCTAAATATAAATTATATCGAAAAACTTGTGTAGTATAAAAATGTAATCTTGAGGTTAAGGAAAAAATATAATTTTTTTTCGCATCTAACAAAACGTTAAGCTCATGTAAACTCATGGAAATTAGATTTTTTCATTAATTTTTTTCATTAATTCATCCGATTTCAATGAATTAATTACGCATACGTCAAACAGATAAAAGAAAAATAGAATGAAGAAAAGTAAAATGCACGTACATACGAAAAACAGTGATGCTTTACTTCATTAGTAAAAATCGAAAGGAAAAGAGCGATCCTCTTCGAATGCGTTAAATTGATGAAAGCACGTGTTGACTCGATCGTTAAAACTCGTTGAAATGTGAAGAGAATAAAGACAAATAGTATACGAAATAGGAAAGAAGTAAGGGCATTAACAGCAAGAGGATCCGTTGTATCTCCCACAGGATAGCGAGGACAGAGAAAAAAAAGGATCAAGATTGTAATGAATCGCTGAGTCGCGTGTTTCTATACAACTTCGACGACGACAGCCGAATGAACATCCAATCGTTCAACTTTTTTTTCGTATCCTTCCCGGTCATTTTCTTTTGTTACACATACACTTCTTTGTCCCCCTTATTTTTTCGCAACTTCGTTAATTTTGTACATTCGCGAGTCGTTTTTGTCGCATTCGCAATTTAATATAATTTTTTTTTTAAACACACATTTCCTACAAATATAATAAATTTCATTTTTTCAGCGGAACGTAATATTTTACAAGGAGAGGAAGGTTCCAGCTATAACGTAAATTTACGCTAAGACTATCGCGCGCCGAGTTTGGAAAATTGTATTTAGTATTAACTCGTAAAATAACACATCCGTTGAAATTCGGAATGTTTTTTTTATTGTCTTTTAGTTTTTATTACCTCGCGATCGGCTCGAGTGATACTCTCGTATATTATTTATTTATATAATGAATTTAAATTTAAATGTACGGCGCTCTCGAATATGCGTTGTATATATATGATGAAGTTAAATGTTTATTTTTTTTTCCCGCGCTGTAAATTTTCAATTTTATACCGCGCTACCTTCGAGTACCAATCGACTCGATTTATCGGTAAACAATTAACGATATTTGGGTTAGAACGTAAAACCAATACGCGTAAGGACATAATAGGATAGGTTCATTTCGAGATTCGACTGTTACTGGCACTCGCAGTTTCGTGTCACTCGCAGCGCCGTGTGAAGGGGTCCAATTTATTTGACGGTGCGTCGTTATGCTCGGTTAGAAAATTTATATAACTTAAGATTTTTAAACTATAGTGCGTTCTTTATTATTATTGCACGTATAAATGTTGAAATCAGTCCAGTAAAAGAGAATAATTTTTATAGAAACCTGCTTTGGACTTTAAAATTCACGGTTTTAAAGCATATTTTTTATCCTCTGGTAGAAATTTGGTCGTTTTCAATGGTTTTGGAATGGAAGTAGTTTATAATGAATTATTTTCTATAGTCGTTTCATTTTTTAGTAAGGCTATATTGTTGTTTATTTCAAGAGGATACTCAATTTGTTAGCGACCGAGTAAATTGAGAGTTTACACGATGAAAATAATTATTTTAGTAAATAAATACAGTGAATTATAGAAAGCTAATCATTTATATTAGATTTATCGTCTATCACTTAACTAACAAGGAGAGATTCTCAGATGCAGGAAACAGATCAAATCGAAACTCTTTTGGATATGTTATCTACTATAAAAATGTTTATTTTTTTCCCCGCGCTGTAAATTTTCATTTTATACCGCGCTACCTTCGAGTACCAATCGACTCGATTTATCGGTAAACAATTAACGATATTTGGGTTAGAACGTAAAACAATACGCGTAAGGACATAATAGGATAGGTTCATTTCGAGATTCGACTGTTACTGGCACTCGCAGTTTCGTGTCACTCGCAGCGCCGTGTGAAGGGGTCCAATTTATTTGACGGTGCGTCGTTATGCTCGGTTAGAAAATTTATATAACTTAAGATTTTTAAACTATAGTGCGTTCTTTATTATTATTGCACGTATAAATGTTGAAATCAGTCCAGTAAAAGAGAATAATTTTTATAGAAACCTGCTTTGGACTTTAAAATTCACGGTTTTAAAGCATATTTTTTATCCTCTGGTAGAAATTTGGTCGTTTTCAATGGTTTTGGAATGGAAGTAGTTTATAATGAATTATTTTCTATAGTCGTTTCATTTTTTAGTAAGGCTATATTGTTGTTTATTTCAAGAGGATACTCAATTTGTTAGCGACCGAGTAAATTGAGAGTTTACACGATGAAAATAATTATTTTAGTAAATAAATACAGTGAATTATAGAAAGCTAATCATTTATATTAGATTTATCGTCTATCACTTAACTAACAAGGAGAGATTCTCAGATGCAGGAAACAGATCAAATCGAAACTCTTTTGGATATGTTATCTACTATAAAAATATTAATTTTTGTCCCATCAGTTCGTTTTACGCAAGTTATGGCCACCCGTGAAAAAATGATTGCATGTAAAATACATGTAAAACACATGTATGCTACATGTGGTCAGATGCATGTAATCTACATGTATCTTATGACCGATTTCTGCATCTATAGTTCACCAATAAAGGTGTAGTTTCGTGTACCGTTGATGTAGATGAGGTGTAAATGTAGTGCAGATGTACACAAAATTAATCTCATTTATGCTGCATTTCACGTTATATATAGATTAAACTTCATGAAAACTACATCTTTATCAACGTACATCATATGAAATAAGTGCATTTTACATGAATTCGTCATATAAGTTCTTTAAGAAACATATACATGCATTTTACATAAATTTTGCATGTAACTTGTTAACAAATGAATTTTACGTCAATGTAAATGCTTTTAATTTATTCAAAACATAGAACATTTTATAACTTTACATAACATAAGTAATAACATAACATTAATAATGATGTTTTTTTTTATATTTATATTGATTTTTCCTTCTCTCGTAAGATCTTGATCTTGATCTTTTGTAGTAAAATCTATTTTCTCTTCTTTTCTTGTAATATTTTTCAATTTCTCTTTATTTTGATCTTTCTTTGGCTTTTCCATCGAAATGATACTTTCGCCTTTATCTGTCTCATAATATTTTTCTCTTTTTCTTGAATGTTATCTACTAACCTCTCTTGATCTTTTTGGTCTTTTTCTAATTATTTCCTTTTCCTTCTTCTTAGCCTCAGTAACTTTTCTTTCTTTTTCGCTTGAAGGTTACTTTTCGATTAATCCTTCTATTTTAAATTTGCATCTTTTTTCCCCTTTTCTATACATATTTTCTTTTTTTAGGATAGTCTGGTTGCGGGTATCTGAAAATAAAAAAGCAAAACACAAAGTATCGAAATATTTTTTTTTATATTTAAAACAACGGAAAAGAATTTATGGCAGCAAGAAAATTTTCGATACAGAAAATTTAAGGTTAATAGGTTATCAGACCTATAACCAAGTCGTATTATTATATCTGAAAGACTTTCATATTTTTTAAAACTTATCTGAGTAATCTGGTATTAATCATCTTCATAATTTAGACCTGGTGCGTTAACTCCGACGAAGATTTTATTAGCATCCGCAGCGGCAGCGCAAACAAATTCTCAAAGTCCGTCACACTGAAGTTGCATCGATGCGAAGTCAAACACAATGAAGTTGCATAAACATATACTTGCATATTTATAGTTTAACGTTTGACTTCGCATCGATGCAACTTCAGTGTGACGGACTTTGAGAATTTGTTTGCGCTGCCGCTGCGGATGCTAATAAAATCTTCGTCGGAGTTTACGCACCAGGTCTAAATTATGAAGATGATTAATACCAGATTACTCAGATAAGTTTTTAAAAATATGAAAGTCTTTCAGATATAATAATACGACTTGGTTATAGGACTGATTACCTACTAACCTTAAATTTTCTGTATCGAAAATTTTCTTGCTGCCATAAATTCTTTTTTGTTGCTTTAAATATAAAAAATATATTTCGATACTTTGTGTTTTGCTTTTTATTTCCAGATACCCGCAATCAGACTATCCTAAAAAAAGAAAAATATGTATAGAAAGGGGAAAAAAGATGCAAATTTAAAATAGAAGGATTAATCGAAAAGTAACCTTCAAGCGAAAAAGAAAGAAAAGTTACTGAGGCTAAGAAGAAGGAAAAGGAAATAATTAGAAAAAGACCAAAAAGATCAAGAGAGGTTAGTAGATAACATTCAAGAAAAAGAGAAAAATATTATGAGACAGATAAAAGGCGAAAGTATCATTTCGATGGAAAAGCCAAAGAAGATCAAAATAAGAGAAATTGAAAAATATTACAAGAAAAGAAGAGAAATAGATTTTACTACAAAAGATCAAGATCAAGATCTTACGAGAGAAGGAAAAATCAATATAAATATAAAAAAAAACATCATTATTAATGTTATGTTATTACTTATGTTATGTAAAGTTATAAAATGTTCTATGTTTTGAATAAATTAAAAGCATTTACATTGACGTAAAATTCATTTTTTTAACAAGTTACATGCAAAATTTATGTAAAATGCAATGTATATGTTTCTTAAAGAACTTATATGACGAATTCATGTAAAATGCACTTATTTCATATGATGTACGTTGATAAAGATGTAGTTTTCATGAAGTTTAATCTATATATAACGTGAAATGCAGCATAAATGAGATTAATTTTGTGTACATCTGCACTACATTTACACCTCATCTACATCAACGGTACACGAAAACTACACCTTTATTGGTGAACTATAGATGCAGAAATCGGTCATAAGATACATGTAGATTACATGCATCTGACCACATGTAGCATACATGTGTTTTACATGTATTTTACATGCAATCATTTTTTCACGGGCAATTTAAGCAAATTTTGTAGAAACAGACCTCCACTTTAATAGCTTATAAGTAGGAAACAAATGAAGATAGATGTTTAATTTAAAAACTAAAAAAAAGATTTATATTTTATTTTTTTTCATTATTTTCAGGCAAATTAACCAATTTGAGCTTCTTTTTTCTTAAATCTTACCTACTTGATGTCAACTTTCTTGCAGTTGTTGGTTCAAGTTTTTATTTTCATTTGTTTCTTAGTTATAGAAGTTTTTTTTTATAAAATTTTTTTCCATTGCCTACAACTCGCGTTTCTCGGATTTGAGACACTCTCATTGTGAGTTTTAAACAAAAATATAGATGGATTGAAAAGATATTCGAAGAAAATTCGTCCGTAGAATAATAGAATTAACAATTGAATTGCCTTCCAATGATTTTTTTTATACATTGATATTTTTAATTGAAATATACTGTATTATCGATAATACTCAAACAAATAGTGACTCGGTCGGTAAATTCTGAGTACACTGAGAAAAATGTCGTAGTAAAAATTACTATGTTGTATTTTAACAACAATTTACTTTATATCTGTTAAATTTCCCAAAATTTGTACTAAATTCTACAATATAACAAGTGTTTAGTAGTTTTTATTATTTTTCAATTGTTTGTCTCTCGAGATAAAATATTAATTATTACAGTTTCTTGAGAAAATCTACAATAATATTACAGTTTCAATAAATTTTGCGTAAAAAAATTTTTAAAACTACTTTTTACCTAGGATTTACTTGCAATTTTGCATAACGCTGTATTATTGAAAACAACTATAGATTTTTAAGTTTGAATAATATTTTAATTAGAATAACTTTTTTAAAAATAACGTGGTATAGTTTAACATATAATATGCTAAAATAAATTTAGCAGAAATTAATAATTTTGAGGTAAGTCGAAATCATTTTTTGGTTAATAATTATGTATATATAAACAGATTTTGATAAAAACAGACTAATGTTTACTAAAAAAACAAGAATATGTTAATCCATTTGTATAAGACAACTTTTTCCTGCGTTTAATTAATATACGTATGTTTAATACTAATGAATATAATATTTTGATTAGCCGTGACACTCCCGCTAACAAAATCATAAAATATAACGATTTGACCAAAAAAAAAAAATAATAAAATTGCATTGTTACCATCAGTTGAAAATTAATTTTACGCGGTCAAACGTATACATGCAATTGTCTCCTTCCCCTTAATTTCGAGTAACTCGAGCACAAGCCGAGACGCACTTCTGAAAACGTTCATACCCCTTGTTAATTCGTCCGAGAGAAGGAATTAGTTGGCACTGAGACAATAAAATGTGCAGGACCTCGTAAACCTGGTGGAGACACGTTGCCGAATCCTACAACGCCAGAGAATATCTTACTATTCTTTTATTTTTCTTTTTCTCCTTTCTCATGAATTTTTAATTAGATATACAATCTTTTCTTTCTTCTTCTTCGTATACTTATACAATCGTTTATTTCGTATGGAATAGGATTTGCCTCTGAGAAGTACATCTAATTTGCAATTAAATTAATTTTTTCTTCTTTCGAGTTTTTCTTCGCTACTTGCGTTTCTAATGTGTATCATATACAAAAAGTGAAATGCAATTATTTAAGATAGGGATAGATTGCTTGAAATCCGGAAAACGAATTTACCTGATATTGTAGAATTTATGGGTCTATGGGGCGAAAAAGTTGTTGCATTCCTATATATAGTAGAAATTTATGAAATGATTTTTTAGTTAAAAATTTGAGATTTGTCATTGACGGGATGCCGGACCCGAGTTACAGGGATCTACATCTTTCAACATAATAATTATGTTGGAAATATTAAATTAAAAATCTCAAAAAATTCATATGGGTATAGTTTAAAACAAAAGCTAGGGCATGGCGTTTTTATTTTATAAGAAAAAACAAATTTGTTAATAATAAATGAATAAACAATTTTTGGTCGGTAATTATTGGTTTAAAAAGGCATGATTGTTGAACGCAAAAATCAGAAATAAATTACAAATTTAAAAATCTGAAAAAATTTGAGTATACTGTTTTAAACATGCCTAAGGCATGGCGTTCACGATTTTAAAAAAAATTTATTCTTTTGTTTATAAAAAAATATTAAAAATTACCATTTTCTGAGCCCGACATCCTCTTAAACTGACTAATAGTATCATAATTAATAGACACTAAATTGTTTATAACTTAAAATGATTAATTTTCACAAGTTATACAATATGTAAAGATGTACGATTTTTTTTCGATCAAATACACGGTGGAAAGGGATTTTTCGAATAACTTCGGTTCTAACATATTTCTAAGCACAACATGACGAGGTCAGATCACGAGCTTTGAACTTTGGTTTGTTCACTTAGCTAACACGTTTCGAAAATTAAGTTGGATCGAAAATTATTTACGAATTCGTGTTAGTATCCGAAGTATTGCTTGTAAAGTAGTTTTGTTAAATATTTTTTGAATGTCTACCGTGTACTAAAACTTAAACGAACCAAAATCAAAACTGAACTTTTTAATTTAAACTTTCCGTTTGTTCCCGTTTAATATTAAATGATTGAATAGAACTTGAATAATTTAAATTTCAGTAAAACTAGATTTAGCACAAAAATTACCGTAGAATTCCGGTCAAAATTTTAATGAAAAGTATCTAAATGTTATGGATAAAAATTGTAATGGTATAGTATGGTAATAATTCATTTTCGTATAGGAAAATAATTTTTTTTACAAAAATTATATTGCTTATGCCACCTAACATCTGAGCAATGTTTATTCATTTGTTTCTTCTCGTTTAGGCTTACCGCGCTATATCACGATAATTTTTATTAGAAAATTCTTTCCTTGTTTAGGTATAATTTCAAACTAAAGATTCATATTTCACGTAAATCCTTTTTCAAAGTTGAAGTGCTTTCTTCGTCAGAATGAAAAGAAAAAGAAATTAATGTTTTCTAGCCTAGGTATATATATACATTGCGAGGATAAAAAAAAGTGAAGGTTAAATAAAAATATACGTAAGTAAAAATGTTAAAATGTATATATATCAAAATTATTATTAAAATATTTTACTGAGACGATACACACGTATAGAATGAATTTATACAAATGATAAATTATATATCCTTTCCTTCTTCTTCTTAAATTTACTTGCCAACGGCGCAGCGTCCTTTGTTAGCTTTCAAGAAGTCTCTCTAGAAATGGAAATTAAAAAAATAATTAATCCGACGTTAAAATTGTAAAAAAAATTGTATCTCCCATTTTAATTTTAGAAATATACTCACAGCGCAACGGATAGCTGCGGGTGGGTTCTTCCAGTGGCCTTTGCATTTGGAAGCGGCTTCGCCAAGGCAGTTGACAGCGGCACCAGTGAACAGAGATCGGATGATCTTGGTCACGATTTTAACAGCCTGATAATGAATTAATAAATGATAATCAACTACCGTTGAACGAAGAAAAAAATTATTCAAATTTTCTACTTACCGGGTTAGCGCGCACGTCGATGTCGACGTCCAATTCGTAGGATGGCTCGACGGCTTCATCGTCGGCATAGACGACACCGGCGAAAAACGCGACCGCGCACAAAGCCAAGAAGTAACGAAGGAACATTGTTTTTTATAATGTGTTTAGAAATTTTAAAAATTTGATAACTGTGATTTTCGAATTGTCGCGATCGAGGTATTTATAGGAAAATCGTGAGGTGCGATAACGCGTCAAATAACAGACTGTTTCTATTGAAAGTTCGTGTTTGCACGTTAAATAAAAACCAGACGCGATACTTTGTACACTCTCTTTCTCTCTTATCAACGCGTATTGAATTTTCAATTTATTTTTTTTTTCAAAATTTTTAATTAAATTTTTTTTTACAAATTATACGCATGCTTGTTCATTCGATCGTATAAAACTGCGCTCGCAATATTATAATTAAATTAATTACGTTTTGAAAATTATCAATTGGCATTTAATTAAATTAATTAATGTCATTTAATACGTCGTTCTTTTTATTAATAATACGTACAATATTAATATCCCACTTAATACACATTATTATTTATGATCCTGTATGATCATTATTCGTGAAAAATTATATTTGAAATGTTCAATATTATTATATACGTTTATAATCAATAAACTATTAATTGTAATATTCAATCGATTGTAACTTGTAAAATTATATGAAATTGAATTATTACTTTATTCGTACTTAACTAACAATGATAGATATACCATGTTACAATGAATATGTTGTATTTAAATATATGTTTGTATAATTATTTTAAATTTATCATTCGATAAAGACGACACTTTCATTTTGATTATCGATAGCGATTTCAATTTCAGAACATGGTTAGTAAAATTTGAATACCTATATATAAAAAAAATATATGAAGTTTTTATATAGTAGATTCTATCTAGATTTTAGGAAATTTGCGAACAAATTTAATAAGATAGTTATATAAACAAATTTAGTAATATTACGTTGTTTATAAACTGTTCATAGTTATATACAAGAAACATTGTTTTGCATAAATCTTTAAGCATCCATGGGATAATCTGCGTTAAAAACGTGTTATAGCTTATTTCAAAAATTCTAAACAAAAATTATGTTTCTATAGGAATATAAATTTGAAAATTCTTAAAAATTTGCAATATTTATGTTTATAAAGGGGATTTAATAAAATTTTCATATTAACTAGATATTTTATAACAAAAATAACGCTATATTCACACTTTATCCATGTTTAGTATAGCTAAAAAATAGCTCAAAGTCCGATCTTTAGACTTTTCTCTAATAAATAACTATACGAACTGGTAGAAAAAGCATTTCACCGAGAGAAAAAATTAACAAGGTTTTTTCTCGTTCATACCAATGAAGCAATCTTTTTATCTACCCATTAAATGGACTTAGATTTCTACTACAGCTGTTTTACGAGTTACCTTTGAAATTATTTGTGAGCACAAAAATAGATTATCATTTATTGTACTAAATTTTATCTGTATACAATATTCAATCTCTTATTTTAATTTAATTGAAATAATAATAATTTAAATGCTAATAAAAATTAATGCAAATGTTAGAACAAAGTATTTAAAAAAAATCAATTTTAAGGCCATTACAATCTTTGAATTTTTGATTACGTTACTTTAAACAATCCTTTTGCAAATTTCATAACGATGAATATATTATAAATAAATAATAAATAAAATGAAATTATAGGTGTATTGTGCGTTTTTTTTAAATAATAAATTTATATTATTTGTATCTTTTACACATGTCAAAGTTACATTATTTACATCGGTTCAATATTATTTTTATTTTACTCGACGACATATTTTTAAAATCTATTAATTTGCGGGTCAAAAATATTTAACGAAGCTGTTTGTTTTTATTACAAATAATATTTGATCTTTGCCCAATCCGTATATAAATATTTATTCTTTTTTCAAAATACTTTATTATCGTTAATAAATGTTTTATATATATATATATATATAAACATGTATAACGTTCTGTTTATATACTTATTGTTAAAAGGAATAATCTTTCTGTTTTTCTAAATCAATGATCTTTTACGTAGAATCAATTTTTCACGATAAGCTGTACAATGTACGTCAACGGGATACGTAAATACTAGATTTTTTTAACCTAGCTAGAAATATTATTTGATTTCCCATATTATCTCATGATAACATTGTCTTCGAAATCATTTTAAAAAAATCTTTAAAATTTCTGTATATATATGATTTAAAATACGATACTGAAGAAAAAATATATAATAACGAGGGATAAATAATCTCGCGCGGGAGAGAACAAAAGAGGAATATAATAATATTTTCAAACGTGTGCGTATAAAAGGTATTTATATTTACCAATGGTTATAAAAAGACAAGAGCGATATAATTCTGTTTTTCTCGTTGGGAGGACAAAAAAAGGAAAAAATTTCGCCGCGCACAATATTGGATTGCTATCGGTTATATAGCCGTACGAAAAATTATTGCATCCAGAAGCGGAAAGGAGGCCGCGCGAGTTTGGGAAATAACTCTTGTGTCTACAGAGATTTACCAAATTGAATTGACACCTCGGGAATTCACTTTGGATTTTCGTTTCTTATTATTTTAGAGTATTGTGTGCGTGTATATATAGCACATATACGTTTAACTGAAATAGTTAATTGTTATAAGAGATTCCTTTTTATATTTTACGTGATTGACGATAACATTTTTTTATAATAATTTAACGAACGAGCTTGTAATTTATTATTCGATTGTCTTCGTTCTGCAATTTATATTTTATTTACATACATTTAAAAATAATCTACGAAATATACATTTTATATTCTGAAGACGAGGAAAAACTGTCAAAATTTACTATGAATAATTATTGATCAATATTTGATGTTTAAGTGAATTGTCTGTTTGATTTTGTAATTAACAAAACGTGGCTTGCACAACGATGTGTATTTAAAGATTTTCGAATGAATCAATTGTACAAATAAAATATCTATATAGAAGTATAATCGTTGGAGAAATTTCACAGTGAGCGAAGAGTACGTACGGAATCTCTTTTGTATTTGAATTGGTATTAACTGCTTAACCCTGATGTCATTACATATATTTAAAAAATCTCGGTAATGATCGGTTGGTCACGATCTGTCGTAGTCACATAGGTTCTACAACTTTTATTTATTTTTTTTCAAAGAAATAATCTCATTGAACTTGAGTGGCATTACAATGATTCTGAAAAAGAAGATGAAACAATTTTTCCAACTACGCGATTAAAGTTGAAATCAAAGTTCCCGGTGCACGTTCTCAAAATCTTGTGAAGGAATACTCGAAAGAACGTACAGAGTGTGCACTTACTTTTTATGTCTTTATTTCAAACTTTAGCTGCAATAAGAGAAACGCGAGAATGGCATTACGAATAACTATATATTGTTATATATTTTTGTAAATTTAATTCGCTCGAATTGTAAATAAACTTTTTACTGTATATCGTAAATATAAGTAGTAATATTATATCGCAGGTGTATAATAGAATTTTTTTTTAAATTTTGTTTTATCTCTTCGTAAACATTTTTTTACGCTTAATCGAAAATGTTTTTTAACAATGCATATTGGATAAGTCTTTCATCCTGGAGATCGGTAATAAATTTTTACGAAGAATAAAATTTGACTTGCGTGTATAAATTCCATTTGCATTTATATACGTTTTAGTCAAACATAAGGTGTGTTCTTTACTGTATGATAGTACGTTTCACCTCTATATTTCACTTGTTTATTTTACCTTGTTGTTATTTAGTTGTGCGGTTACGCGAATATTCGTTATATGTTGTAGATACGAAAAAATATGTAACTTATGCGAATTTTTTTGCTTTTCAACAACGTTGATACAAAATTGGCAACGGTTTTTCGGAGTCGAACGTTTGTTAGCTCGGCGTAAATGTAATTTGAAGAAGAGATATAAGTAACGAATGTAAGTGAGTAATAAAATTATGTAAATTAGAAAGAAAGAATAATGTTTCTTAAAAAAAAGTATTTGATTTTTTATAATTAAATGATTGCTTATCACTGAAAAATTAAAATAATATTCTGTATTGATAAGTATATAAAGGGTTATTAATAATACATACAAAGCTCGTTATATCTTTTGTTCTGCGATAGAAAACGAGGACAATATAAAATTACGTGATTTTTTTTTACTTTTAGATTAAGTACAATTTTGTAATCTGCAATTTAAAAAAAATAGTCTCAGGTTATCAGGGCATCAACTATATGTAAAATATATTTATTATTTTAACAAATTTAAAAAAAAAAAAATTCTTCGTGAGAAAATTTGATGTTACAAAGAAACTGGAGAAAATTTAACGTGAGAATGTACGAGAATGTGACGCCGTAGAAAGACTGGAGAATATCTTCCATGTTAATATTATATCGATGTTTTTCAGTTTGATTTTATTTAACACGCGTCGTTTAACATAAGTCAATTTTTTTTATATTTCTTTACTTACTCTTAGCCTTGAGAAAATCGGAAAGTCGATTTATTGGCTTGATCTACGATACGAACTACAATCAGAGCTGGGGACGTATTGGTCCGCAAATTTTTTATTGTTTTTTAATGATTAACTAATGAAAAAATTTAGATAAAGAATAAATATAGAATAAATTCGTGGTAGTCAATTAGAGCATGCGAGAACGTAGTTTATCAACATTCTGACAGTAGGAGTATGTACGTAAGTGATGATTCTACCGATGGTCAGTTTCGAATTCTATATAACAGTTCAGTTCAGAGGATGTTAGACTCGCAGAATGGTCATTCCTTATATCTTTTTACAAACAAAAAATTCATTATTGGAACAATTCTTTGGGTCACGTCCTCATGCATGCTTTAAACAATATACCTATAATTTTTTTTTAACATTTAGAGTAACGATTAGCTCATAATTTTTTGATTTAAAGTTTATACCTTTTTTACTTAACGTTATCGATCGACCAACAATTTATTCATTCAATTATTATTACAAAAATGATTTTTTTCAAAAGGCCAATCGTTACGTCCCCGGTAAGTTTAAGCTATCCGTATGCATTTTATCAGATTTTCAATTAAATAATGTAAATATCGGTTTTGGGTTGAAAAATGTAGATCCCTGTAATATGGGTCTGACATCCCTTTAGTCCAAATAATTACGAATGAATGCGGTATATAAAAAAAAAATGAATGTGATACTTAATACACATGTTTCATTATTTAACCAGGAGAATGGAAATATATTTATCCAAGGCCAATATGATATCATTGCAAAATATATGGCTGTTTTGCATCGTAAATCAAGATGTTACTGGGATTACAATATCCAAATATTGCAGTAAAGTCACTTATAATATAAGATAATTGATTAATTACGTCGTTATTCGACTATTTACAATTCATCGAAACATTTAGTTAAATGCAAATACTTCGAAATATTCTATTAAAATAACTACACTTTCAATTTGCGTGTTTGTATATATATATATATATATATATATATATATATATATATATATATATGTGTGTAAATAAAAAATTAATTTCTACACGTGTATACGAGTTTATTCGTCATTAACTCAGCGCCCGAAAATTCACGTAATGATAAGGAAAACGTATGTTCAACGTAATACATTCTATAGGTAATATACTCCCTTTTAAAATATATAGGAAGACGATGTCATCTTGTTCCTTTTAAAATTTAAGTCACAAGTTATTTTGCCGAGATATGAGAGAACTGCCACCTAAATCCCACGAGTTTTACGTTATCAACGCATCGCGTTTTTGGCCTTCTGTACTTTGTATGCAGACATTCCGTACCGTAATAAGAAATATATATATAACATACATATATATACCTATTTCATAGCCCAGATGCTGTAGTCTGGTTTCGTTCAATTTCAAGGACGAAATACATTTCGTCTTATGGAATCTTTTATTATACTGGACGTTTTATATATGCGGCTTTCAGATATTTTAGTCAATACTTTACTTTTTTCCCATTTTACTATTTTCTCTTTCGATATATGCTTGTTCCACATTCCAGGAGTGTGAGGATGTTGCCGACTGAGTAATATGGGTTATCTTCGTCATATTTATTTATGTATTTATAAATATCGGAGACTCTGATGCAGAAGTACTGGATAATTAAATAATAACGTCATTTTGCATTGAAAATTTGGAAAATTGGAATGTTTCCTTAAACTCTAGAATGACATTAAGAGAAAAAAAAATAAAGGTTGCAGAGATTTCGGTTGTTCAAATATCAAAATAAACGTTGTATAGGGGTTGCGAAAGTTGAAGAAACGATTGCAGTTTTAGATTTCAAAAATTATAAACAAAAGTTTCTTTTTCAACAATTAGTGGTATAATAGTACTTTTGATTACTCTAGCGTGAAAGATGATTTTCAAACGAGTGAGAATTTTACCGGCCGAGCGAACAATATTTTTTGACACAAAGGAAGTAAAGGCGATATTTTTTAAAAAACGCATTTTACGCACACTGTATCTGCTTTTGCTACTTTAAAATTATTTATATAGTTTTATATGCTACGTGTTTATTGTGGTTAGATAATTAATTTGTACAATTTATTGAATTCTGATGACAAAGAATGAAATTACTATATTATTATACATTAAAAACTATTTGAATAGAGAAAGATTAGTTCAAAGATTATTTGTTTCAATATAATTGTTGTATAAATATATAAGCTTTTAAAAAAAGCAGCATTTTACGATTTTTTGATTTAAAACTTCATACTTAAAAAAAGTGTATGACAAGCCTTTTATTTCATGTTCAAATTTTGTTTCACATATATATGTAGTATAGATGAAGAAAAGTGAGGCCCGGAAGGTATGCCTCAAAAAAAATTTTTTCGAATTCAATATATGAGAATTAGAAATAAAGTTACAGTAATTATCAGTAGTTTAAATAAAGGAGCTCGCGACGAGGCGTTCATCTCTCTCTCGAGCGTTCAAATAATTGATTCGTTCAGACTGGTCTAGTACGTGTGTGGGTGTTGGTGTACAAAGCTTATGCTCATAAATCGCGCGGAAGGCTTTGTTCAGATATAGTCGGTCCAGAGCCGATAAACTCGAGGTGGGTAATGGGATGATGCTCCTAGAGTCCTGAGCTCTCGGTTACCTCGTTCGTTCGAATAAGAAAGTCGACGCGCGAGGCTAACGAGCCGCGACTACCGAGCGACCCGATAATTTCGCCGCGGCTAAATTGCTTCAGGCGTACGCTCCTTTTGTTTCGTCGTTGCACGCGTAAGTGGATTTTCACGAAGAGAGAGAGGGAGAAAGTTGGTGTCTCTGCTCTCGTATACCTGGTTATCGAGATAAACCGACTCCTCGAACGTTTAACGATTCCGACGTATTTTACCTTCCTATTATACCAATACTTATACACTTTTTACTTCTAAGCGACAGGCTTTTATTTACTTTTCTTTATAATATACAACACTGTACATTACTTGGATAGGCGGTTCGTTCGCTGTAATTACACTTTTACCGATTTATAATTTTTTAGTTATATAATTATGTTTCTTACAGATTGTAAATCCCAAAGTGTATGAAAATCGCAGATATGTACAAGAGTAAATAATGATTTGTTTACTTTAATTTTCATATTGAAAAGTATAAAGTACATTTTTATCCATTCGAATGATTAATTGACGTTGTAGCCTTTTCATGGGTGAACTTAAAATGCGTTTCACGATATAACCATTTACGCGTTTTCAAATTAACATTCATTTAATACTTTAGAAGAATTTATTTAGAAGAATTTAAAAATCAAATATTTTTTTCAAATAATTAAAAATAATTATATCTGATACGAAAATTACTGCCTAAAATTTTATATTTTTTAAAAATGGAATACTGTCATTTTTGATACTCCAGTGCATATTTTTAAACTTTCATACACAGAATGAAATTTGGTAATGCTATTATACCAAGTTAAGTGTAAAAGTCACATGCCAAACCGTGTTCAATAGTAGGTATTAACGATGGGTAACAGCGTATACGAATTTTGGTATTTTTACGAACAATATTATTATGGTATTCGAGAATTCCAAACTTTTGCACGTGAAGCGCCCAAGCAGTGAATTGTAGTTTTGCATGTGAAGTTACTTGTATGGCTTATACCTATTATCGCCCAAGATTGAAATCACACGTGCCAATGATCGAGTCAAGAGGTTATAGAATTTTTTTTTACATGTGGCAATCCAAGTTTGGGCGCTTCACATGCCCAACAGTGAAATCGCATTTGCTATACGTTTTTTTTTATACTTGTTATGTCACTAATGGGTATTTATCATGACCATTGTGGAAAGCAGCGTAGACAATCGTTGTATATTAAAGGATTTAATTATACTGTAAAATAGTAGTAATTACAATTTTTGCATAAATTATTCCGAAGTACTGCAATACCAGAAGCAATATTATATTGGAAATAAGGGATGACTATCCTGGTCATTACAAATTTATATGATTCCAATTACATGTTTTGATGTAATATGTCAAATTTTTGGGCATGTGGCATACAAAAAAATTTTTCCGAGTATTTTTCAATAATTATTGTAAATAAACTAAAAATTACTGTGATAGCGTAATAAAAATTGTGACAATTTCCTGAAGGTCTTTGGAGACTAAATGAAAAAGTAAAGAACAAGAATAGATATCGTATATTAAACCTGCTTTAGTATGTCTAATAATGTAAGGAACATCTATTACGCTGATAAAGAAAAAAAATTATCCAAATATTCAGAAGTATTAAAAAATTGAGGTTATATACATTTTTTCCATTGTTTTATAAAAATTTTGACCATGCCAGATAGTAATTTTATCCAGAGCGAGACACTACTAGCGTATTTTTTTCAGAAATTTGACTGCATTGTCATTACAATTTTTATATACACGACATTACTTACTTTAAAAAAAAAATAATTATAAATTTTCGGAAACTTTTAAATCCTAGAGATCTTTATGTTATATTAGTATCACAGTTTCACACTATTATCGTGATTGTACTATGCAAAATAATGCTCTGATGTTATTAATCTTCAAAAGCTTTTTTAAGTATTGATAAAAAGTTTCTTCGACGTCCACTTAAATCTGGACTTAAATCATTGAAACAATATATTTTTGATCTAAAAGGAATTTTTCTTAAATATGCCTAAAAAGAAAACTGCTTGTTCCAATATGATTAATCTATAATTAAATGTATTGATCTATCTATAGGTTTTTACTGCATTTTTGTAATGTTTTGTAAATTATGTTGGCTTAATAATAAAGTATAATAAATAAAGTATAAAGTATCTATAATCAAAGGGAATTTTTTTCTGTAAAACATCATGTAGGTTGATTCTAAAGTAGTCACATTGGAACAACCAGTTTTTTCTTTTGAAGCATATTTAACAAGAATTCTGCTTACACTGACAAAAAATGGATCGTTCATCTCGAGGAGGAATCGATTGAGGTCTTCGATTGAGGAATTATTCTCAGAAACTCTGCCTGATCTAAAATGATTCTTATGTAATCAAGAGAAATATGCGTCATCTTAGAATATTTGTCTTTTTGAATTTAATTTCTTAATTTTGTTCAAAAGTATAGAAGAATCCGCTTGATTATAAAAAATACATTTTAGATCATGCAAATTTTATGCTAGAGTCAGAGGATATGGTAGCCAAATTACAGAGATCTACCTGAGTACCAGAGAAAAAATTTGAGTATACTGTATAAAACATGCTTAAGGGCATGGCGTTCAGGATCTTTTCAAAAATTGATTCTTTTATTTACAAAAAAATATTAAAAATGACCAATTTTCTGAGTCCGACATCCTTTTAAAAACTAGAGTCCATTTTTTCAGCGTGGATGAAAAATCTTCTTTTTCCAGTGTATCTATTTTTTCAACCTGGATAAAGTCCTTTGTAAACATTATGACATTCGTTAATATTCGTTGAAGGACTGACACGTCACAGGTTTACCGTACCGCACGCGGTAATGTTTTTATAATATGACATTCAATTTTAGAAGTGACCTGCATGAATTACAAAATCATACTAACTCATGCTATCTTCCAATTGTATACATGCTGCATTTCGAATTAAATATTTAATTTAACCGACAAGAAAAAAAATAGTATTATTACGATGGCGATAAAACTTTACTAATGATTGTATATGTACATTGATTGTAATTCCTCGGAGTTTAATTAAATAGTATACTTTTCACGGTGAACCAAGCCCGCATATTTCGCTTATTTGCTGCGCGAAACGACAAAAGCTTACCGCGCGCGCGCGCGTTGGTATTTCACGCGCGCGTGTTTAACTTGATTCCGAGCCAATTCACTTCGAAAAGTTGATTGAATTGTCAATTATGTACCGAGGAGCCAGGGAGCGTCCCATTTGGACATGCAAAACTTCGGTTGCATTATTCAACTTTAATCATTCGAATTCTCACATATGGAACTATATTTTTGCATTATACATTCGTTTGTTTAGGTCCAACGACGCGCGCGCCGTTGGTATTTCACGCGCGCGTGTTTAACTTGATTCCGAGCCAATTCACTTCGAAAAGTTGATTGAATTGTCAATTATGTACCGAGGAGCCAGGGATGCGTCCCATTTGGACATGCAAACTTCGGTTGCATTATTCAACTTTTAATCATTCGAATTCTCACATATGGAACTAATATTTTTGCATTATACATTCGTTTGTTTAGGTCCAACGAGTCTCGCGTATGTCATTGCGTAGTTGTCGTAATTTCGACGGTTTTACTCTTAGCGATTAAAGATAATATCACTGTGAGGACTACAGACGTGTAGACGCGATGAGTATTTATATATGATAAAAAATAGGATTTACTATAGTATGCTTTATAAGATTTTAATAGTAATATTATATTAATTATTTGCTAAAATTTACTAATATCTAATTAACTGTAGATAGTATATAAAAATGCTTTGTGGAGACTTTAGGATTTGTAACTACTTGTTTTTACAGTATGTAAGACTTAGAATATGATATTACTTAATATTATGCCTTGTAGCATTGACTTACGTTTTGTAATGTTACCTACAAAAACTAGTATACTACATGCTGGAATGAACCTTAGTATTCAATTTAGTCAAGATTGACATACTCGCGTTCTCTTCTCAGTGACATTAAACCCTAATTTAATACGACTTGTTGCTTTTTGTAAATATTTCTCTGTTCTGGATACAATATATCAGAAATGTATGTGTGTAACTAGATGGAAACTAGACATCAATAGTATAGTCGGTAAATAGATTGTTATAATACTATGCGTTCATCTGTTTAATAGAATGGATGCAACCTAAAAAGATTAAATAGAATTTTCTATCCTTGTGTATACTTGAAATTACTAAATTTTTTTTTAAAATTAGATCGTTAACTAGAATGTTAATGCTAATTAATTATTCTTTCTGTTTTTAAACCAGTCATTTAAACAGAGAATATATACATAGATGGAGACCTCGTGTACATTAATATAATTGACATTATTTGTAAATTGACATGACGTGTATATTAAATGAAAAGTTAAAAAAAAGTTTCAAATAACAGTGGTACCGATGTAAGAAAAATTATCTAAATAGTTCAAAACAACCTAAATAACCTATTTAATACCTAATTTATGTTTAATTATTTTAACAGGCTGTACATTATAGAAATAAATAAAGTAAATATACTTATAGAAAAGTAAAAAACAATTTTTTTTATTAAATTCCCTACTGACGGCAATAAAATTTGGTAAGAATTATCACTGTTCTGATCCGGCTTACCTCGGCTTTCTGATAAGTTAATGCGAATATGACCAGTTCCCGACTGGCAACTAATTTTTCGAAATATTAACAAATATTTATTAATATTTATCAGTTTGTTTAACGATGTTTGGTACGCTTAAATAAATTTTTATTTTGAAAATAATATCCGGGAATCGAAATTTTGACTATTGGGTTGCGTGACGGGACTTTACCGACAGCGCCATTACGTCACTTTAGTTCTACTAGTAAAATTAAAATTTTAACCGCAATGCAATTTAGTGGAATTTACATAATTTACCCTTAATCCGGCACCGAAATTTTATTTCAAGTCCGGATGATCAAATGTAGCTAGCCGTATTGGATTTGTATACTTGTATAGTTTGTTCTTAATTACAACAGTCTGTACATCCATTACTAATTAATACACTCACTTTTAATAGAATATTTTCTCAGTATTTCACTGAAAGATAAAATTAATATAAATTATTAATTATATTTTCTTGCTCATAGTTAGATACTTATATTGTAAGGGGATGTATGTTGGAGTTATAGCCTCTATCGATAGCCGCTCGACCTGAGTGGCGATGTGGTCAGGTGGCAAAGTCAATACGTATTTAAAATATAAATTTTAAAAATCACAGCTATTTAAAGATGTTAAAAAGTACTTGCTCCCTAGATTTAACTCAAATTAAGGTAATTGTACTATTATTCTTGAAGAGTAAAAGAAATGAGAAATACGTTGCGCATGACATTACGGCAGGAATAGACTCGCTGATTACGGGACGTATTTCACATTTCTTTACAAAAATACACATTTGTTGCCAAGAGTAAAAGTATCTTTCAATTGCTCTAAGTAGCTGTAACTTTTATAATTAATGTTTAAAGTACTTTTATCGTTGAAATCGCCACCTGACCGCAGCGCCTTTCGAAGGATCCAGATGGAGCGGCGATCGATGGAGGCTATAACTACGACATCCTCTTGAAGTATTACGGATTAAAAAAGCGAGGAGCGAAAACAGGCGGTGGAAGATGGAATTGGAACACACCGACCTTTGTTTACGAATCTCGTACTAACCATGGAACTAACGTCCGCGCTAGAAATCACCATTTACGTTAGTCAAAACGTCTTATCGTTCACTCTATCCTTCTCATACTGCACCTAAGTCGTGCAGCGACGCTCGTGACAAAGAGAAATAGGTTACATCGATTTTGCTAGATGAAATATTAGAATTTGTTTAGTCGAGCATGGCATTGATGGAAATTTTCCTTTCTTTTTAGGTTATACTTATTGTATTATTAAGATTCATGATAACATTATTATATGTATATGAATTTAGAGTATCGCACATTTTTCCAATTAAAATATGATCGCTTGTCCCATACTAGAAATTAGACTATTTGTTAATATTTCTAGGTTAGGAGAAGCTATATATTATAGTTTATAATAATCCATCGTCCACTCATTTAAAAAAAAAATTTAATTTTTATACTAAACAAAAATGTTTTTTTTCTACAAGGTCTCTGTATATAATTTTACTTTATAAGTTTAATAAAACGTCATAAAGTGAGATTGATTTTTGACTATGCTGAATACTAGAATTTTTATCGAGAAAATTTAGATACTTTGCAGAAAACGTTTCTCTCTATCTAAAAGTGCTTCTGACTTCATTTTCTATTAATTGCGATGTACTGTACGATTATTCTTTTACCAACAAGGCTCTTCGTTTCGTTAAAACAAGGGCACACATCACAAATATATCCTTAACGTACGTCAAAAAAGAAAAAAAAGGATAAAAATAAAAGAATCAAAGTTACCGTACAAATTCTAAATGAACAAATTAACAAAACCGCAAATAAAAATAAATGAAAGAAGAAAATCCGTGGATTTACTTGCGTAAGTGAAACGAATAACGGGTTTCGTTAAATTAAAGAATACGTGGATAGTATGGGTTGGCGCGTCGAGATACCCACTATAACGATAAAGTTGTTGGTTAACGAACCGAGCAGAATCGTCACTGTATATGTACGAACGAGAAGAAAATAAAGGCTTGGTCGGTTAGTTCGTGTGATTTACCTTTTTCGTGGACTGCCTGTGATAGCGATGCGGGTGCAGCATGCACATGTAACGGTCGATCGCCATGCAGACCAATATGACGGCGCTTTGTTGGGTTAGGGCACCCCTCAGCAGTGCCTGTAACATGCGTTAATTCGTTCATTTTATTATTATACAAGCAATAAAAAATTTAGGCAATTATTTAACACGATCGTCGAGTTATTAGTCGTTACAAGCATATAATGTGGATAGCAATTTTTTTTTGGGATGAATGATCATTCCGTGCAGAATAAAAAGGTTTGGGAAAAGTTTGGTTTTCTTAAAGTTTGTCCTCATTAAAATTTGATCCAAAGCTGAACCAAACTTTTCGAGCCAATTTTTTTTTATCAGGAATGGGCGTAAAGTTTTACGTTCATGGTGTGTATCATTATTTTTCGTTACACTCGCGTGAAATCAAACTTTATGCCCGAAAAAAGCGTGTTTTACGCATACTATGATGGAATATTTGGGGTTACCAAACGATATTATATTTTCATTGAGGTAGGTGACAATCACCATTTTTTGCTTTTGTATATGAAAAAAAAATCTAATAAATAATCAGGTTTAATTTTTTGAGACAATTATATTAATTATTAATATGAAAATATCATAAATTGCGGTGTTCACAAATTATAATTGTCGAGTGTTATTAACTGGGTGACAAATATCAGCGTAGAAAGCAATTTTAAGAGTTCATTTTTATTCTTTACTCATTAATTTTTGAGACTCATTTTTTACAAAAAATTTTGAAATAAATTTCAATTGAATATAAACTATAATACGAAAATAATTGCAAATTTTTATAAGAAATTAATCTCTTGTTTTAATTTTATGTCCATTTTTGTACAATTTTTTGGTCGGTAACATAGGAAGGCTAATAAATTCAGTTCGAAACCCTGCAAATAAGATTTCAAATCTTCTTCTCCAGATTGAAATTGAATATAATTATTTATATTATATATTATTGAACATAATTTATTTATTTGATTTAAATTAAAAGTAAAACATTAATTTATACAAAAATTCTAAGATTTGAAGATTCTAAAATTTTAAAGAAATACTACTAAACTCTACGCTGATTTCAGACGGAGGTTCAACATTCGATGAATAAAAAAATAAGGAATCTCACTCTAAAAACAATTAAAATTTCATAAATCAATGCCTATGGGCTATTTCACGTCAAGTGGTACGATGAAAATTTTAAATCGCTCCAAAATTTGAGAACAGGCTGGAAATATCTTCAAGGAGATAGAAAAAAAATTTTAGGTGTTAAAAATAATTTGCCTAAGAGTTATTCCACCATGAAAAATGGAAAATTTTCAATTTTTTAGAAAATTTTCTATTTTTAAAGCCATTTATCTCAAAATCGATTAATTTTATTGAAAAAACATTACAAACAACTTTTGTTCTAAATAATCTTTAGAATTTATCTACCTGAGTTACAATTCTTAATTTTAAAATCTCGAAGAGATAGAACGCCCGGAAATATTGAATATCAAAAAAAGGCGACCACGCCACGATCGATTTTGATCTAACACCGCTCAAAAGATCACATTTTTCGAGAGCTTTCGAATGGCAGTGGTTAGATTATTGGCCAAGACCGCTGGTGTAAGTTATGCCCTAAAATACATGAAAATTAGTGATTTTATGAGGTTTATGGCGTATAACTTACAGCAACAGTCTTGGCCAATAATGTAACCGCCGCCATTCGAAAGCTCTCGAAAAATGTCATCTTTTGAGCGGTGTTAGATCAAAATCGATTGTGGCGTGGTCGTCTTTTTTTGATATTCAATATTTCCGGGCGTTCTATCTCTTCGAGATTTTAAAATTAAGAATTGTAACTCAGGTAGATAAGTTCTAAAGATTATTTTGAACAAAAGTTGTTTGTAATGTTTTTTCAAGAAAATTAATCGATTTTGAGATAAATGGCTTTGAAAATAGAAAATTTTCTAAAAAATTGAAAAATTTCCATTTTTCATGGTGAAATAACTCTTAGGCAAATTATTTTTAACACCTAAAATTTTTTTTTCTATCTTCTTGAAGATATTTCCAGCCTGTTCTCAAATTTTGGAGCGATTTAAAATTTTCATCGTACCACTTGACGTGAAATAGCCCCTATATCCTTATAATTATGTGGCTAATTTTTCAGGTATATGGTATAGGAATATTAAAAATTATATGTACATGGGAACCAATTAATTAAATTTCACGCAAACTGAACGATGATTTAATTATCGATTCGAAATTATTGAAATTTCAATAATATATTTTTTTCAATCGCTATAGTTCATTAATATATATCAGCGCATTTTACTTTTTGTTTTACTGCCCTACTTTGTCTTACAATTTACCTTCATTTCCACACAAATGTAAAATTTGTTTTTCTTCTGTTCCATATGTATATACACGTGGTATCACAATGTGTTTAAGATTTGACACATAGTCGATATATAACCTAACTTTCTCGTCGTGCATTATAAAACAATTTGAACTGCTCATCGATTTATTGCGTCAACTTGTATTTTCGCGTTGTGTATATATATATATACATATTTCAGTTCATTTCAGATGCTACTTATACGCGCTATATATTTCGGATATAACGGAATAATCACGAGTGTCTGAAAAGTTTTGACACCGACATTGTCCTATGTGCTTGTAATAAAATTATAGTTGCCCCTTCCCTCTTACCCTTCTGGCCCTGTATAATTACAACGTTTATATAGGCTCGGGGACCAAAATTTATAGCCCTTAAAGTCATAAAACGGTGGATTACAAAAAAAAAATTAGGGGTACACGCATATGCGCATAAATCACGGTTATGCAATTTTAATGCTGTCTATGTGTGTATATATGTGTATATCTATATACGCGACATTATCAAACTTTATTTTAAAGTACTTAAAGTTGAATGATCCAAGTCGCTGTGAATCGTTTATCTATCAAAGTGATTAATAGGAACGAAGAATAAAAATTATTATGATTGAAATCCTTTTTTAAAACGATTGTTAGTGTGATTAAGGTTCAAATTAGAAAATAAATTTCATCGAAATTGTTTGAAAAATCGTTTATTAATATAATTATGGATATAAGTAGATACTGAGACATTCTGAGGTTAATTCTGAAACCATTTCTAATCATACAAAATTTTTTTAATTTTTTTTTAATTTTTTCATTACTACTATGATTTTAGAATTTGTAAAAATATTCAGGAGAGTTTCGGTGATTCTATTCATCATTGGACCCTCCTTCAAAAGGATGAAAATTTTTCTAAGTAAACAGATATTTATGTTAGTCAAATTTATAAATATTATAATATAATAGTTTTCTTTATGATGATAATACTTGTTTCACTCTCCATTATTAATTTATGAAATTAAAAGAATTATTTTTCAATGTATTGAGAGCCAGGTTTTTTAGTTTATAATAAATAAAAAATTCATTTTTATACCGATTCTTTTTTATAATTAAATTCCGTATCTAAAACAAACAATAAAAACTCGGTTAAACAAAATAAAATATAATAAGAAAAATGATAAAATTATTTTTAGAAATTATCCAGATTGGAAGTAAGAAAAATAGTATAAATACAAAAAAGAGGATATTTATTCATGAAATAAAGTTTATTTACCTCTTCTAAGAAATTGGAAAATAAAAGGTTAAATTATGATATAGTCACTTTTGTTTACATTACGTAATTGTTTGACACTGATTTGTATATAAATAGGTGAAAATGACTGTATACATTTAGTACGATGAGATTATTCACAGATTAATAAGGTAAACGGTTATTGTATTGATTTAATTAAAGTTTTGTATTACTTGTTTTCTGATTGTGTAATTTAATAATAAAAATTGTTTTGTTTACGCTTTACAAATTTTGTGAACGAAACGTTGCATATAACATAAAAATGTTTTTTTTTATTTATTTAAACTAAAGAACCTATATACACCTGTCCTCACGAAATTGAAAAATAATCTTTTTATTTTTTTAAGTTTTCTTTATCTCTACAAACTAAAACCAATAAGACTTTGTAAAAATTAACAAAAATAATGACCTCTTTTATGTAATATTTATAGAATAATTATTAATTTCTTCGAGACTATATTTATATATATAATTTGAGGATTTTACCAAAGTTTGTGAATCGATGTTGAATCGAAACCTTGATTTTTTGAAATTTATAATTGAATGAAAAGAGTTACGAGAAATAATATAAGTGAAATGTTAATAGTATCAAAATCATATTTTGCTAACAAAAAAAACATAGGTGTAATCGTACATTATATCATTTCTCATCGATTCGGTGAGGAAAAATTTATTTATCTTTTCGAGAGGGTAAATATCGAATAAGGTTAATTTTTGGTGAATACCCGAAAGCTCGCGATAAATCGATTAAAATATTAACACTCGAATAAAAATTATTGTTTTGTAAATCCGGGTATGTTTCACAGGTATAATACATACATCCGGAGCGACAAACGCCATCGAGAATTTGATATTTAAACGAGATTTGCGCTGCGATAATTTCGAATATGGAAACATTTCAATTAGCGCACGTGCGATTCACTCCATTCACCAAATCTCCGATGCATGCTAATGAACGTGATGTTAATAACGCTTTTCCAAGAATTCTTGGGTACTTCGATGTGCAGATTTCTCGTATCTCGCTAGCCGTCAGTGAGATGAAGAACAAGTTAGAATTTACACGTTTTTTAAACTTTTTCTAGTAATAAATTTATATAAGAATGAAATTAAAAATTTCTTCACGGTAGGTACTAACAGAGTGTTCATTTACATTTCTAACATATCAAAATAATATATTCTATTAGTAAAATATATATTTCGCAAGGTAATTCGGTTGCGAGAAGACTCATTGACATATCGTCGAGTTTTCTTTAAAGCTAACATTCCGACTGAATAGCTGGTATAACATTCGACACATCAAAGAGTAGAGAAAATGATACTTATTTCACTTTAATTTACGTGAAAGAAAATACTTTGGGAGGATGCAATGTAAAATAAATAATTGAAAAAAAAAATACTTTGATGCTTTGCGAATTATATATATGAATCCTGTAACAGTTATTCACTCGCCTGGAATAAATTAAGTGTTTGGTTTTATGTACACATCGTTTCAGTCTATTGTTAGATATTGAAATAAGAAAAATTTTAAAAATATTTGTTTTTCATAATATACGTTTTATAAGAAATATATAATTTCACGTCATTACGTTGCATTGAAGTTAATTTAATACGAATTTTTGTATAATCACTGTTGTACATCAAAAATCGATTTGCCACGCGATTGTCTGGATTGTCTTGTGGAACGAGAATGGAATAAATAAATAATAAACGCGTATAATGCGTATTGTATATAAGGGATGAAGCTTGGATGAAAATTAATAAAGATATTTATTATAAATAATTAATAATTTATTATGCGATGGTTTATTACACGGAGAAAAATGTTATAATAAATATTACTATGTTCTTTGTAAAAATTGTTATGCTGCTGAGGAATTTAGGAACAGAGTGGACAAACCATAAAAATTACTATGCTACGTAGTAAAATTTACTATAAAATTTGGCAAAATAATAAATTTGTAATAAGTTTTACTACGTAACATAGTAATTTTTATGATTTGTCCACTTTGTTCATAAATTCCTCAACAACATAACAATATTTATTATAACATTTTTCTCCGTGTGAACGTCAAGCCCATAGGCATGTTTTAAATAATATACCCAAATATTTCGAGATTTTTAAATCTCTAATTTGATTACGATGCTTAGGTTGAAAGTTTATTCCTTTTTTGATTAATAATTACCGACCTAAAATTTTTTTTTTTTTAATTTATTTATTTTACGTCGCGTCCCCCTTACGGGTATTGGCGACTGTCAATATTATAAATACATTATATTTATATTATAATTTACAATACAATAATAATACATTAAATGTAAGTTGCGGATATTATATGTCTATAATTATTATATGAGTTTTCGTAGTCCTATTGAGTCTATAAATTTGATTACGTTCATACATTGGTTACTATGACTTAATGCTTCGTTTAGCGTGTGTTTTATCTTGAATTTCTTGCGTTCTGTTCTGTAAGTGGGGCAATGTAATATATGTTCTATGGTATTTTTGACTTTACATGTATCACAATTTTGTTCGGTTTCCTTGTTCAGTAGATAACTGTGTGTGAGTTTAGTATGGCCTATACGCATTCGAGTAATTAAGACTTTATCTTTTCTTGTAAATTTAGAGATTAGGTTACTGTCGAAGACATTGTTCTTAACTTTTATAAGTTGGCTATTGGTAGATTCTTTTTTCCATTTTTTGTTCCAATATTTCTTAATTTTTAAGTTAATTAAGTTATATATGTCTTCTTTATTAAAGATATTGGTGGTATTGGCGTATCTGAGTAGTTTAGCAGGTTCTATGATTGCGTCTATTTTATTTCTGCATTCTATGGGGATTTTTGAGAGACAAATTTTTATTTGCTTCTTGACCGTAAGTATTTTGTTGATGATATAAGAATTTAGTTGGTTGTGATTTTTTATGTTTAATAGGTTATTGATGAAGTTGTGAGAATCAGTATATATTATAATTTTTTCGTCTAGATAGGAATAATTTTCTACTATTTTTGAGATAAGAATTTGTAATGCTGAGTCAGATTTGATCCATATTGGAAATTTGAGAATTATTTTGTCGTTATCGTTAATATATGCAATTACAATAATTGAGTTCTTTGTTTTATTGATTGAGGTGTAAACTTGATAGTAGTTTCCGTGAGTTGTCTTTATTTTATTTATTTCTTTGTCGTTTGGTTTAAGAATCTGTTCATTCAGTGTTTTTATTATTCCAGTATTTGAGATTAGAATGTATATTATGGTATATTTTTGGTGGATCTATATATTAATTTCTTTAAAGTGTTAGTATGATCTGATGTAGAACGGTTTATTAAATGTATCGTTGTTGATGGTTATTTGTCTTTTTAGCAATTGGTGCGCTTGGTTTTTTGGAGAGGAGGTTATTCTAGTAGTATATCTTAGTGATATTTGTTTTCTTCTTATTTCTAGAGGCATGAGTTGGCTTTCTGAGAGAATACTGGTAATAGGGCTGGTGATAAATGTTCCTATAGCGATTCTAGCTCCTGAATTGAGGATTGGATCCAGTCTTTTTAAGTGGATTGGTTTTGCAGATCTGTAGACCATACATCCGTAGTCTATTTTTGGTTGAATGATGGTTTTATAAGTGTTTATTAAAATTTTTTGATTGGCGCCCCAATTTTTGGCTACTAAAGTTTTTAATATATTCAGTCTTCTGATGCAATGATTTTTTAGATTGTCTATATGAGGTTTCCACGTGAGTTTTTTGTCGAATATGATGCCCAATATTTTGATTTCATTAACTATTTGTATTTTTTCTTTTCCAAGTTTTAGTTTTATTTCTTTGTTTTTATTTTTTTTTTTTTGGAAAATACAATTGCGGAAGTTTTGGTTTTTGATATTTTAAATCCGGATGTGTCTGCGAAGGACTGAATATCGTTTAAGGTTTGTTGTAAGATTTTTTTACTGGATCGAATATTTCTGCCTTTGACATATAGTGTTACATCATCCGCGAATATTGTGCATTCGACTGGTTTTTTTAAATGATTTACAATGTCATTTATCGCTAATAGGAAAATGGTTACGCTAATCACCGAACCTTGGGGTACTCCGTTATTGATAATTTGTTTTTGGGATAGCGAGTTGTTTATTTTTACTTGTATAGTTCTATATGAAAGAAAGTTTTTGATGAAGAAGTACATATTACCTGAGATTTTGTGTTTTTTGAGTAATTCAAGAATCCTTCTGCGCCAGATTAGATCGTAAGCTTTCTCCATATCTAAACAAACGGCTATCATGTGTTGATTATTTAAAAAGGCTTCTTGGATGTTTGATTCGAGCATTACGAGGCAATCAGTTGTAGAGCAGTTTTCTCGAAATCCACTTTGGTTTGCTTGATTATATTGTTGTTTTCTAGATACGAACGTAGACGTTTATTTATTATTTTCTCTATAATTTTACACATGCAGCAGGTTAATGTTATTGGTCGGTAGCTATTTTTATCATATTTAATTTTTCCCGGCTTTGGTATAGGTATTACTATTCCTTCCTGCCATTTCTTTGGAAATAGTTTTTTATTCCAAATTAGGTTATAAATTTTTCTTGAGCATTCGATTGCATTTTCTGGAAGTTTTTTGAGGAAAATATTATAAATATTGTCTGGTCCTGCACTAGTATTGTTTGTTTGATGTAGTACTTCCTTTAGTTCTTCATAAGAAAGTTCTTCGTTCAGGCAGTTTGTTTTATTGTTTTCCGAAGTACTTGGATCTATTATTGGATTTTTTTCTGTTTTGTTTTTGTGTAGTAGAAATTTTGTGTTATAATTGCTATTGTTGGAGTTTTTTGCAAAATTTTCTGTCATTATATTAGCAACTTGATAGTGATCAGATATTATATTGTGCTTCTCTTTTAGCGTTATTTGATTTGAATAAATTTTTCCTTCTATCGAATGGATTTTTTGTCATATTTTTTTTTCTTTGATGATTTAACGAGTTTAGATACTTAAACCAGGATTGTTGTTTTTTTGATTTTATTGTTCTTTTTGCGATTGCCTTTTGTCTTTGATGTTCGATTTTTTTTCTACTGTTTTATGTTTACGGTATAGATTGTATGCCTTTTTTGATTTTTTTATCGTGTCTTCACATTCGTCGTCCCACCAATCTATTTTTTTTTCTGTATCTGACCTTTCGTTTTAGGTATACTAATATTAGCTGCTTCGATTAATTTGTTAGAGAATTCAATGATGTAGTCTAGTTCATTGTATTTAATTTTGAAGATTTCTGGTATTTTATTAACGTCGTCTGGTTTTATATACACTTGACGTCTAAAACTGGAAATATGATTGTATCCTTCTTTAGTTATGGATGCTTTTAGTGTAGTGACTGATGAAGTGCGTTTTATATGTAATTGTTCAAGAATAGTTTCTAAAGTATAATTAGGTATGTCTGGGGATACATTAGAAAATAGTATTCTTTTGCTGTTAGAAATTAGTGGTCTACTTGATACGTTTTTGTACTTATCGGTTAAACTGCGAACGAGTTCTTTGGTGTTTAGGTAGATGCATATGCGATTGTTGGATATTCTGGAGGCGTAAAGAACATTTTTTGGTTGCACTATTTCACCAATTGCACACACATAGTCTGCAACAAACTTTTGCTAATTGTAAGGAGATTTAAATAACCAATTCAAAATTAAAGATAGATTAAATCTTATACCATTTTATGCAACATTTAATGTTGATTATTATGGATTATTTCGGGAGGGTGCGAGATTTTTTAAACATTAAATAATAATATAAATCGTTAATTGATTTTTATATACTGGATCCCTCGATGGCAACCATTGACGTCGATTCAGCCTTGTAGTTGAAGCAGCAAAAGAATTAAATAAAATAAAATGTAATAAAGAAAAATGAAAAATATAAGATCAAATAAAATCAAATCATAACAAAATTCATGCATTTAATATAAGCTTTATGATTATAATGAAATTAAATAATATAGGAAAAAAAAAATTTAATATCTCATGCGGAAAATCAACGTTGTTCAGAATTGGTCCATTTCCTCCGATGCGGGTTCTTCCGGTTGCATTTTTTCAAAGAATTATATATACTTAAATTTTATTTATCAAAGGACTTGCATATGTAGGATATGAGAGGGTGAATTAATGCATGCAAAAAATAAAAAAACAATAGAAATTAAGTTTGTTGGCCCTTGGCTCTTTTTCCAATTTATTAAAAAACATTCAAGTTACAGTTTGAATTATCAATTTTACACATATATATAACGAACGAATTTCGCGTTAGATATAATTATCATTCGCGGGAGAAACATTTTTAATGTAATTACGCGAGTTCCCGAGTTAGGTACAAAATGAGAATTCGAAAAGAGAAAATTAATCGATTGAGTCTGTTAACGAATACGCGACGCGGAAACATAACGAACAATCTTTTATGTTCACTATTTAAATAAAAAAATTTAATACGCGAGTATATCACGGAATTCGCGACGCGGAAGATAAACTACTCCGAATTCCTAGATGCCGATTTCTAAAACAGGTGTTGCAGAACCTTAAGTTTCACCCAGCCTAGCCTCAGGCATCGGCGTCATCCATACGGATGGGGCACGCTTAAGGGTCAGAGTCGAAACTGTTTACCTGCTAAAAAAAAAAAGAATTTTTCGCAGTCCCATGTAAAACATGGGACCACTCGGGGCCTGTCGCCGCTAGGGCTACCCAGCTCCTAAAAGGAAAGAATTAGGAATAGAGGTTTCTGTTGTGCAGCATACTTACTACTGCCAATTTACTCAAGACTTCCTTAGACTTAATCTTCCTTGACTCCTTGAATGAATGGGCGTAACTGATTGAAGGTTCGTGCGTAACTGATTGAAAGTGTGAATGAGAATGTCTCGATACTCCTGCTCCCGAGTAAATTATCTCGCCGTACTAGATGAAAGACGAGATAATCTGATGCGCGAAGGGTTTATCCTAATTACGCATATATTAGGTACGCGCACCTAGATTTTCAAAGATATTTATCAATTTGTACTTTTTCATTGATAATTACTATGATAAAGGAAACAATTTATTGATTCATTTAACGAGGAGTGTTAATCTTGATTTTATTGATGCAATATTAAAAATAAACTGTTTAATTTATTAATATTCTAATAATAATAGAAAAAAGATTAGATAATTAATACTCATACACGTGTTCTCGGTCTCCTCTTTGTGCGGATCTTCGTCGTCGCGCACGAACTTGGAGACCCCGCGTTGCGGTAAGGGGAAACACATAGGCGTAAAGTATCGAAATATATGATTTTTCTCATTTCGCACATTTTATTTATTTATTTATTATTATTATTTTATTTGATGAAAATGGGATTGTTGCAAGTCAGTTAGATTTAATCCTTCGATGCAGTCCATTAGTAGTCCTTGTTCTCTTTTAGGTTGTGTAATGTTGGCATAAGTATCTGGATTATTTATAACGAATGTTGGGATGTTATTTAAAGAATTTTGTGAGGTTTGTTGATCCATTGTTCATAGGATGTTGTAATACTCGCTGATTAGCGGGTTTGGCAGGGGCAAAGGCCTGGACGATTGTATTAAACTTCGAGGAAACGGAGCGATGTAAACACGTCTGTTCACTAAGAGCTCTATTCGAAGACTGGACCTAAAATTGTTGACTCAATTATTATTTAAAATTGATGTTTTCTCAAAAAAATTACTATTATATTATTAATTAATAATTCAATATTTTAGATATAACTGTTGGGTTGAAAAGTTTAGATTCGTGTAATTTTGGTTTAAAATTTCGTTAAGTTAATTCATTTGCCGTGCCATCATTTTTTAGGATAATGATACTCGTCATTAAAGCGTATCGCAGGAGCCATGTAGCGATCTGGAATACAGGTTACAGGTTGTGTAACTCACAAATTAACAATTTGGAGTGAAATGTGTGATTTCCAAGAATGGGTGGATCATGCGATGAGGCAAGTTGATATGTATCAAGATGTATTACATGTCGGCACTTCTAATTGAAACATGAATCGATTTTCACATACGACGTTCGGGACTATATGTGAATCTATAATTTAGCATATACACAAAGAGAAAAAAATGTATGATTGTGTCATGAACTGAATAAGCCAATGTAGTTTACATTTTTTCCATGCTCAAACTCCATATGCATTTTTAATATTTATTAGAAATTTTTATGCGTTTTTCAGTATTGAAAAGTACCGTAGAAAAATAATTAGAATAATATAGAATCTTTATATGCATCCAATATCTTTAAGGCAATAAAAGGTTGAAAAAATGTCTACATGTTACTAAAAGATTGTAGAATGGCGAGCGACCCACCCTCGAATATACTTTTCTATAAGGTATAATCGGTACTATATAAACAAAAAATACAAGCCCTTATTTACCTTATACCATACTATTTTACCATGCTAGATTACTTAATTTTTATTCCTTAAATTATTAATTTTACTACAGAATGAAAAGTTAATAATACAATCCTAATAAAAATAACTTTGGTGCAATTGTACATTTTTTCTCTATGCAGTTATAAATGAGTACTTGTAGTAAGTGTAATACAAAAATATCACGTCATCGCCAAATCTATACGGTACACAAACACACGATAATTGCAAAAACAATCTTATCTTCTTTTAAGGAAAAGGGGGCGTCATTTTCTCTGAGGTATCTCACAACCAGCTATCATCGAGAAGCAGGTCAGGGCATGAAAAAACAATTTACGTTTCAAGATCAGGTGTGAGTAATATAATACGGACGTTAATTATCATAAAAACTGTTTAATTGCATAAATCATTCAATAGATTATAAATCCTCTAAACTATTTAATAATTTTATTTAATTTTTATATTTTATTATATAAATATAACAAAGATTTTGAATAAAACCTTTAGTTATATTGTAACCGTTTCATCGAATATAGAATGAAATTTTCTAATCCATGTAAACGGAACATAATTACAAAAAGTATTTAAAACATTTATTTATAAAGTGATTCACCTATTTTATACAACTACATAATTTTTTTAACTTTTTCCAATAATTCTGCAAATGGAATTGTTATTCTAACACTTTTAAATTGTACTCCATTAAGTAAATTGAAATCATATTTTATTAAAATTACAGGCTTTTGGTGAAGTGATATACTCGTATATATAACAAATGTCACAAACCAATTAACCAAAAAATTTTGGATAATAATAATAATAATCACAATAATACAGATTGTTTAAGAAATACTTCAAGTCGTCACATCCATGGCAAAAATCCAATTTAAATAAAAAAAAAATAAAAAAAAAAAATAAATTTAGATGATCAGTATAAAATTTATTGCAACGCTTATTACATAATATATAGCATACATTATTTATAATAATTAAATTATCTTTTCTAAGGTTTAAAGAAATTTCAAACTTTATGTAAGTTTAAAGGAATACCAAAAATAATTTAAAAAATTACTAGGATAACTTACGTATTTAATCAAACGTAATTGTTGAATCATCTAAATGAAATTCAACGGTTAAGTTTCGTAGGTTATTACAAATTTATTGATCTAAAAAGTATCTAAAGTAATATCTAAAGGATCTATATCCCTAGATTTTTTTGAAAAGATGTCCAACCCTAAGAGCTTGTGGATAAAACTTCTAGACGCAAGACAAATATACTTTACCCAAAAAATCATAATCTTCAGTTTGAGATCAATTTATAGTTTGTACGAATAAGTCTGAAAAAAATAAGTCGTGATTTCAACACCCGCGCCTTAAAATTGTAGTTCGCTTCGTAAAATCCTCGTTCGTATATACGCTTTCAAACATTTTACTATCGCGCTAAAATTAAATACGCTGTTTAAACATACATCTTTTTTTTACGTTCAACTAGTTCACGTACATATATTAACAACCGACGAGAACACGCGAGGATTTGTAAAGAGTAGAAAAAAATCGAAATAACAATTGTGTGAAAGTAGGTAGTACCCTTATACGCATAAAACAAAGTGACGCGATCGTCCACGAACGAAGTATTACAAAAAGTTTAAAATAAATTAAATCGAACTAAATAGATGGTTGTTAAAAGTACATTTAGCGCGAGTGAATAACTAAATAATTCAAAACTCTTCAAGCGTTCGTATTTACTTTAACGATGATCAAAACGATAAAGTCATGATAATAAGCATCTTACGGATCGCTTGTTTGTTAAAATTGTTGTGCACAGAACGTACAGAATCGAGCTTCGCTACTAAACGAAATGTTCATCACAAAGTGTCCGATATAATTGTAAGTCCAATAAGTTAACAAATTTTAAGTTCGAAACATCGTGAAACCAATTTATTTACATTTCCAGACCGAAATGGTAGATCACTGTTTCTTCGAAAACAAACGAAGTACGGTCCTCGTGATCAATTGGAAGAAAACAATGTCGCACGATCTAATCGAAATGAAATATCGTAATCCGATTAATTTATTCGGTGAAAACGAATCGATACCTCTGAATATGCACAAAAGATATAAAAATATTTACGAGATCAACGATACCCACGTAGAGACTCTTGTGTATCCTGCAACTGGAGTTGTTATTATCATTCCTTCGGTTAGGTATCTTAAGACAAGTTTGGAAGACATAAGGAACTCGATATGGTGGAGTAACGAAGCAGATTACTTGATCGTTGACGTGAGTTTGAGAAACAATTGTCAAGAGATAGCGTATCAAATTTTAACTGTAGTTTGGATTTACAAAATATTGTCAGGAAGTTATTTGTGCGGATCATTGGGAAGCGAATTGATTATGTACACTATCAACCCTTTTACGGATTATGCCCCGAAATTTTGGAAGAATATTGGTAGTGATAAGTCCGTAACGTTATTCGAGCATAAATTTCAAGAGTTTTCGAATTATCGTAAGTACTTTACGAATGGTTCATTTGAATGATTAATATTCTTTCTGGTTTGAAGCGCATCACCAGAGGGAAAAGTTGAAGCATTTTCTGTTTTGACCACAATGCATTTGCTGCAAGATATTTCAGTAACAATTCTGAAATGTGTACACAATTAATACAACAGCATTATTATTCAAAATTTACAGTTTTTACAGGATAAAAATCGATAAAGAAGCTTTCGCCAACGAATCGAAATTAATTAGTGATTCTTACTTTCGACTAATTTAACACTGCCTATTTAATTGTTTTTCTTATATACTTTGGTCAACCAAATGTAATGACCAATTTTGCAATAAAAAAAATTATTTCTAAAGTTTATTAAAAAATCGATTAACGCGCAAATATTGGTTTTTACATCAAATATCATAGTCATGCAAATTCTGGTTAAAATGATTGCTTCAAAATATCAGTCCATTCAGTCAACTTGTTTCTAAAATATTCTGCGGGAAATGTATTATGGTTAAATCGCATAATTATATAGTATCAAAATTGGTTCAAAGAATATTGCTATTAATGAATTACATAGTTTGCTTTTCAAAAACCTTAAAATATTGTAATTTGTTACACATATTATAAATCGATAAATTTATTTCGACAAAAACAGTATTTCAACTAGGGAAAGAAGTTGTTCTTTAGTGAAAAAAATTTTGTTTGATCGCCAAAATTATACTACTTTTTTCAAAAGATTTACGGAAAAATGGTTGACTTTTAATTCCAATTACTTTAGTTTTAATCATCGTACATTTAGCATTCATACAAGGAATAAGGCTTAGATCAAAAATTTACATTTGATCCGTAACTTCTTTAGATAGTTTAGTAATAAATGATTCAATTTTAGAATATCCAAAAATCAACTTTTGATCTAAGCTAATCATGATAAATTTCGTTTCGTTATTAAACGTATTAAATTGTACATTTACATTACAGAATATACCGACGGATTGTGCAAAACGATATTCTTCGACAAGTCGGTAAAAATGAACGGCTACGACATAAGATTAACTCTAGCAAACGATTCATTCGTCTACACATACCGAGAAGGAGAAATTGGTTGCGAGAGATTCGTCAGTACTGACTTTCACGTGATGTGCACCCTGCTTAGAATGTTAAATTTAACAATCATCACAAAATTATCCAACATTCAAAACAGTCTAAATATCTTCAAAGATGTGCTAGCCAACAGAGCGGACTGTCTACCGTACTTTATTTTCCAGCGTCACTATTGGAAACGTCAAGCGTATCCTTTTCAAAGTGACGTATTAAAAATGATATCTCTAAAGAAACAGATGTCGTTAATCAACACGGTGACATCGATATTGAGCATTAAGGAATGGATATTCCTAGTGCTAAGTTGCGCAATACTGATGCTGATACTAAAATTCATTTTGAAACAACCAGTAACTTCCGCGATGTTGGAATTCATACGAATGTTCACCAACGGTTCCAGTTTTCGAACTCCAGAAACATTGTCTGGTCGAATATTATTGTTACTAGTAATCATCATAATATTCGAGAACAACACTTTGATACAAAGCAATTTGCACGCGATGAAAATTGTGCCAATCAATTTGTTGACGATCGACACGATTGCCGATCTGATTCAATGGAATTACACTGCCCATGGATTCCCAACCTATAAGGAACTTGTACCTAGTAAAGAAATTCGTGATCGTTTCCATCCCGAAGGTGACGTGATCAAATGCATCAATCGAGTTGTAAACGGTGACCACATCGTCTGCATCACGCCTCAGACATTGACACCATTTTTCGATTACAAGAGTCCGCTGCTTCACGTATCGAAAAGTGTTTTGTTGGAAAGATATTATACTTACACTTTTGCGGAAGATTGGCCGTTGATGAAAAAGTTCAATTTGGTCTTGTTTAAAGGGATCGAGGCAGGTATACCTAACTTGATTTACGAACGTTTGAAAAATTTATACGGTAACAAATATGCAGTTAAAGCCGATTTAACTGATATGAGTAATCCTGACATCGATGAAATTATTACTGGTTTTTATATTCTTATGGGTGGTTGGTTGTGCGGTTTTTGCGTATTCTTTGTGGAAATGGCAAGTTTCAAGATAAATATAAAATTTTAAGTACCATGATCCTCCAGTTGGCTAATTTATTTTCCAAATAAACTCATAATTTTATCTTATTCAAATTGTGAAGAGGCAGCGTTTGTACATTTATAGGGAAAAATCTAAATAGCTGCTGAAGTAATATTAGGTTTAAAATTTGTGTAAATAGTCTAATTCTTATTTACTTCCAATTATACGGATGATACCGTACATTTCATCGGAAAATATTTTGATGAAAAGTTATTTCACCAACATTTCATCGAAAAAGACATTGTAATTTTTCCGTAACCCAATTGGTGATATACTTTATCCACTGCTTACCTTGTAAAACTTATTTTATGGTAAAAGTGTAATAATAAAAGTTTGATGAAACGTATACCTTTCGATAAAATTTTATTTAATGAAATGTCTTTTTATGAAATGAATCGATTTTGTTTAAAATACGTTGGATACATAAGTATTTATTCCTTGCTATTTTTGGTATTGGGAATAACGAAACTAAAAGCCACCGATATGAAGATCAAGGATTAGCAAAAATTTGGTAATACAACATTTTTAAAACGATCGGCCAATTAATTTTTGAGTATGAATAATAATCGAAGTTACAGTTGTACACTTGGTGTAACCTAAGGTAAAAGTCAGACCTCTAAAGTATGACGATGGCAGAAGAAAATGTGACTTCAAAGTATTATTCTATTTTAAGAAAGTAAAGTAAAAAATCACATTTTGGGGAGAAAAGTAGGAATGTAATGTCGATATTGTCGAAGAAAAACCATACATGAAGAAAATATGTATGTGATTTGAGAAATGGTAAAAATGACTATAGTATATAATACAATTTTTTACAAATAACAGATAATAGTAATTTTGTCTACATATTATATTAATTTTTACTATTTGTCAAGTCTGCTCCTTTGATTGCTCAATGACATATATTAATTAATTTTTACTACAACATTTTTCTTCGTGTAGTTACAATTAAATGTACTTTACTTTTGCATATAATATTTCAGTTTCACTACTTAAAGTTCCGTTAAATATCGTAATAGAAGGGTAGCGATAAAACTGTTTATTTATCAAGGTGTTGTTAACCAAAAGTCGATGTTACATTTCTTCCCTTAATTGCAGTACAATTTAATGAACATAGTAAAAAATTACAATGTCTAGGTTAAACTCCACAGCGTTCATCAGATTTTTGGACAGTTACTAATTATTACAACTGCACTTTATATTAAAAATGATTTTCCTCTTAAAATCCATGACGAGAGCGAACAAATGTATGAATTAAACAAAAAATAAAAAGATTCATTAAGAAAAAATGCAGTAAAAGAAAAAAATTAACTCGTCATTACGAAAAGAAAAATAGAAGCTCCTTGGGTGCATTAATAATCCTAACCTATATATTCATGAGAAATAATAATTATACATCTTCTTTATATTCCCGACATTACATCCAGTGTATGAGAACTTCTTACAATAAATTTGCGGTTCTCAATTCAACGGTCCTCTCTCTCTCTTTTATACAAAAAGAAATCATACAGTAGCTTTTATTCATATAAAGCAACAAAGCGTCGCGTTTAAAAAAAAAGGAAGAAGATGAAGAAGAAGAGCGCGAAAGAGAGTGAGAATACAATGAAAGTGCGGGTGCATAATGAGTCGCGCATGCGCGATAACCGATTTCCGGTTGGCGTCGAGTCTCTTCCTTGTACGATTCGTGGCCATAAATTTACACTCTTTATGCTTTCGTGTATGTTTATTTGTATATATGCGCGTGGATGTATAAAATTTTTCACCGAGTTTTCTTTATTGCTTACTTGTACGAGATAGAGTTATTAATCAGATGGCTATTGTATTTCATTCGCTGTAAATAAACAAACTATAGTTATTTTTATTTTCAGGCTCCTGCCGTGACTAGCTTTTTTTGAGCATTGAATGCCTCTAGTTAATAAAAATGATAAAAGAGTTATTTGAGAAAATGCAAATTAAAAAATATGAAAGAATTTAGAGGAATTATGATTAATTATATTATAATTATAATAAGAATTATAAATATAATTTAGGTAATTATATTCATTAATTATTTCTACTTACATATATGTGTGTCAATTATAGCGTTGTTCAAAAATTGTATATATAAAAAATAATAATAATAATAAAATAATAATAATTATTATTATTTTTTAAATTAATATTGAATTTTGTTGGTCTTGCTGAGCTAACGTCTAACGACTCTAAGAACTCCAAGTTGCTCGCTCGAAAAGGCACGACAATTCGCCGCGTATCAATTCCGAGGACAACATTATGAAGGCCACAAGCGAATTGTCGTGCCTTTTCGAGCGAGCAACTTGGAGTTCTTAGAGTCGTTAGACGTTAGCTCAGCAAGACCAACAAAATTCAATATTAATTTAAAAACTTTTGCCTGGGCAAGAAAAAAAAAAAAAAAAAAAAAAAAATATATATATTTTTAATAATAATAATTATTATTATTATTTTGTATATAAAAAAATGTAATAAAATTAAGTAAGAATTGGTGTACAGGGTAAAATGGGTGAACAGGGAATAAAGTGATTGAAGGAATAAAATGCAATTTTACTCCACTCGTAGAGATTAATATAGTAGACTTTTTAGATGATCAGGGTGAAAATTAAATTTTTGGGTCAAAAAAATTGTAAATCATGTTTCTCCAACCAAATAAATATTGATTATTATATTTTATGTAATTTTTCATCGATTGGTCGAACAAAACGTCATAATTTTGGAGGGCAAATAACAAGTAAGACCCAGGTAATTAATAAAATAAAGATATAAAATTAATTTTATTTATTAAACAAGTAAATTCTGCATTTTACAATTCGTTTAATGTGAAACATTAGTTTTCTTAAACCAACAAGAAAAAAAAGTTAAACATAACTATTAAAATTAGTGTACAATGTAAATATTGTAGTTGAGTCAAAAAAAAAGATCGATCGGTTAACTATTGAATGGAAATAAATTTATAATTCGAAAGTAAAGCTTGAAATTTCCGAACAAGTCAAACTCTTACAATTCGTTTAAAAGTTACAAAAGCACTCGATAAATCCATGTGTGTGTGTGCACAGTGACTGTGTGTGTGAGCGAAGGTAAGAAAACACTGCACGTACCATATTTCTCTTTTTTTTTATATCCTCAAGTTTTGAAAAGTTGAAGATGATCTCCGGAAAATGAGCTTTGCAATGAGCTGTTAAAACTTAATTTTTACGAGGACATTGCGTTACGTGATATTTATATGCTTGTTTAATCTCGCATATACCCGATCGAATTGTAAATTAAATGGAAGCCGATTTCCTAGCTTACAAATTAAACCAAAGGTATACATATCATTTCGGGGTGTATATATCTATATATAAGTATAATATATATATATGTACAGAGTGTCAAAAAAGTAACGGAACGTATCTTTCATAAATATTATACATCTATCTGTTCCGTTACTTTTTTGACATCCTGCATATACGTACAAAGGAGAATTGCGGTTTTTAAAAATATTGTTCTAAATATTAAAGGATGTTCCTGTGTATAGTGTATAGGATTGTAATATAATGTTACTTTGATAAATTGTTTTTTTTTTAAACAAAGTGCGAATATATATGAAAAAAATAAAATTTTATTTACCTTTACACTAAAATTTCATCGATATATAGTGGTTAGGGAAAACGGACTATTTAGTTGTTTATTCGTGCTGTACGTTTCCCGAATTGATTTTTCTACGATATATATCCGAATTAGTTCAATTTTTATAAAGTAAAAACTTTGATTTGTAGATGTGTACCTTTGTTTTACAAATAACAAATATTTAATTTTTATCGTCCGAGCGATTTTCAAGGTTTTTACATTGAAATTCATTGGTTTTATTATATTTGATATCAGTACCTTAAATACATGGAAAGAATTTTTTTCATAAAATTTACCGAGTAAAGCAGGGTAAACTTGACACGTTTTGTCAGTAATCTAAAAATTACCGTGATAGCATGTTAAAAATTGTAAACATTTCGTTACAAATATGACCTTACAAGCTTATTTTCCTCAAACAGTAACTCAGGGTTGTGAGCAGGCGATTTTTTGTCTTTGTTGTTCGTGCAATACTAGGTTTGAGAAGGGGTTGTGAAGATTTGTTATGGTTAGTGTTTTAAAAATTACTTTATGTAGATGTCGAAACGATTATTTAGGTGTTATAATATCTTTTAATAATGCATAGAAAATTACTACGAATCAGCTAAAAAATATCTATTATTAACCTTAAAAGATGTGAAATAGTTACATTTATACAAAATTTCTGATTTTTTAAGTAGAATTAAAACAATTAATAGAAAGTTTATTTAATAAGAAGATTAATTATAAGAGGTCCAAGTTTGGAGGAAATATAGTATTTATATAGATTAAATTTAGTTTCGAGAGTTGGATTCAACGATATACATTCGTCAAAAACTTATAATGGAAAAATATGAGCCTTTAAGATACTATAAACAATTACTTAATTAGTCGATTTATTAAAAATATTAAAAATATAACACAAATTTAAAAAAAAAATAATAAAAAAAAAAATATAAATACATCCGAGACGATTATTGTATTCCAATTGTAAAAGTAATTGTAACTGTATAAATGAATTTTTTTTAGTAGAAATATGTACATATTGTAGAAAAATATCATTTTTTTTTCTAACGGGTAATAGGAACCAGATGGAAAAATATTGTATCGCTAACGAATATCGTTCGGCGGGTGTATAAATAAATTGAAAAACGATTATTGGATTTGAGGAAATAAATTTCTTGGTTTTATAAAATAAACAATTGACAATATGAATATATTCTAATTGAATTTTTGCGAATCACAATGATTAGATTTATCGTTTAATAAATTTGCATTTTCATCGTGCTGGGTACAACAATTGTACGTGGCTTAAAATATCGTTGGATACGAAATTTTATCGAACACCGACATTTGATGATCTATATATAGGTGCCTATTTGGCGTGAAAGGAACAATCGAGGTGATATCCGAATCTCTTTCCATTAACTCGAAATATTACTAAATATTCTACATTTTCATCTTAACTATTCTAAAACGTCTATTTTATTTACCTCCGCGAAGGGAGTAAAATTGCATTTTGTTCCTTCGATCACTTTATTCCCCGTAGATCCATTTTATTCATCGTAGACACATTTTATTCATCGTAGAGTTACTTTTTTGTTATGAATATTTAGTTTACACTGGAAAAATATGTTTTTGATCTAAGCGGAATTCTTCTTAAATATGTCTCAAGAAGAAAATCTGTTTACTCTAATGTAATTCTTCTGTAATCAAACAAATTTTTTTATAATCGAGCAGAATTTCTTTTTTTAAAAAATGCGATAGTATAACTCAAAAAGATCAATCAAATTTCTATTGATTCTAAAGGAATCTCTCTATTTGAAAAGAATTTCGCTTAGATCAAAAATATATTTTTTCTACAAATACAAAATTAAGTTTATTAAATGTAACAAAAATTTTACAATATTGAACAAAATTTAAAAATAATTTGTTCTCGCATAAATTTACTTTTCAAGTGATCAGGGTGAAAATTTTATATGCCCGAGTTTTAAATAATTGTTTCATTGTTCTTTAATAAACAAAAAACAGATCGACTATCAAATGTCCGATTGGGACTTAATAGATTATCAGAAAAATATCAGATAATCATATATGTACCTTTTTTTATTTAGCATATCCGAGTATTAACATTTCGTCACGCTAACTGATTCTTTTGAAACTTAGAAAAATGCAATTACATTAAATCGACTCGCATCGCATTAATTTACCACGCGTATACGGAAACATTCTTAACTCGCAGAATCTCATAGACTACTTCGCCTTAAGCGGTTGTATAACTAAAACCAAAGGAAAGAGAAGAAATTAATACTTTGCATTATCATATTTCGAGCTCAAAGTAGGAGAACAAAACAAAAAAAAACCCAACAAATTCACGTTTGAAAAATACTCGCTGTTGAATAAAGTGGACCCATAAAGAGAGAAAGCAAAAGAAACTTCGTGGAGTGAAAAAATTACACTTGTCGTAAATAAAAAAAGAATAACGCGTACCGAGCTTTTACTTCGATTAGAAAGTAACGAAAAAAAAAGAAGAAAGGAAAAAAATGATTCTCGTCGTCGTGTTCAAACGATTTAACGTTTATAAAACTGTAGCCACAAAGAGACTGTATGTATATGACGAAGAAAAGCTTACGGATCAAAAGACTTTCGGTATTTACGCACCTACGGGTGATTTGCATTTCGAACGCGGTCGCAGATTCCTTTAACTTTGAACTCGACTTGTCTCTTTTCTTTATGAGGAAACTGTCGTTTTACTTCCCACTCTATTTTTTTCTTCTCTCCATCTCCTTTCGCTTCTAAGAGATTTTAGAAGGTATGTTTTCTTTTCCTTCGGCAAGTCGTTTTTCGGCCCTCTCGGAATGTCTATATACGTATAGTGGAAAGTCGATGGCGAATGTATTTATAGGGTGATTTTCGGATTTATTTTTTAAAAGTTGCTCGCACCGTTTTACGGTTGAAATTTAACGATTGTAAACAATTTGCAACGTCGATCCGAAAACTTTCATAATGTTAATTTTGATTAAAATAATTGAAATATTAAGTGTTTATGGTAAGATTTGAACACTTTCATTATATTCTGATAAAAGTGATTTTAATTGAAATAAGATCAGGATTATAGAGTTGTGTGCATACTATCTATAAATTATTTTTAGAATATATATTGTAGTGTTTTTATAAGTTTCTATCAAAATAAATTAAAATCAATTAATTTAAGTAAATTTGATTTTTTCTAATTTTTACTTACAATATAGCGCGATAGCAAGTAGTCAATTTTGTGATAATTTTTATATCTTTGTGGAAATAAATGAAAATGAAGAACTACTATCACAATGTTGACAAATGAAAAATTATATGGTTCGTTATCGATAAAAACTCCTTCAACAAGTAATTTTTACTCGATCTCTAAACATTTTTACTGACAAGGGGAGTACTTGACTTCCGGGAAACGGATCTTATCTTAACTTTGATAAGTCTTTTGTAATGTAAAAATATGAAGAAAGCCAAGTTATTACTTGCCAATGGCTACTTTTACGTAATTCAAGTAATAATTTCAATTAAAATTACTTCCACTTTGATTGCTTATAACTCGAAAACGAAGAGAAATAGGCACTCAAACTAAAAAACAAAAGAAAGTTGAGTTCAAGTAAATACAATTTGAGAAAAAAGAAGTTTAAATTGCTCAATTTGGAGTAAAGTTATAAAGAAAATAAGAAACTGAAAAATTTTAGGCTAAAAAAACAATAAATTTTTAATATTAAATTTTAGTTATAATTTCTTCAATTTCTTATTTTCTTCATAACTTTGCTCCAAATTAAGCAATTTAAGCTTCTTTTTTTCTTGAACTCAACTTTATTTTAATTTTTAGTTTGAGTGTCTATCTCTGTTTGTTTCGGAGTTATAAGCAATCAAATTGAAAGTAATTTTTATTGAAATTATTACTTGATGTCGAATAACTTTCGTAAAAGTGTCCGTTGGCAAGTAATAACTTGGCTTTCTTTATATTACTATATTACGAAAGACATACCAAAGTTAGGATAAGATCCATTTCCCGGAGATCAAGTACTCCCCTTGTGAGTACACTAAAAAAAATAGATTTTTTGCCAAACTATTTGTCAGAAGGAAAAGTTGGTTGTTTTATTGTGATTCTTCTATAATTAAGCGAATTCTTTTACATAATTTCTTAATTTGAAAATGAGAAAGTGTAAAAGTTCAATACTCTAAAATCAAGGAAATTTTTTCATTGTAAAATAATAACATAAAAGTAACAAATTTTTTGTGACGTATTTAAGAATTCTGAGATTTTGTACAAAAGTTACATTCAGAGCAGGGTTGCACAAAAATTAATTGCACTAATCTATAAATCATAATTCATTTTTTAATTAAACTCTAAAATATTAAGATAATAAAAATTAAGAATATATTATATTATAATAATTATATATAATATAATTATATATAATATATTATAATATAATAATATATAATAAGATAATTAAAATCGATTGAAAAATTATTTGATTTGATCATATACGATACAAAGACGAAATTGTCCCGACTTTTTTTATCATATATATGATACAGTGCCGCTTAACCGGTCAAGTGATCTTCTTTGGTTCAAATTTGCTAATTTTAATAACTCCACAGATAACGGCTAGTTACAATCTATAAAATAACTATTTTTAACCGCACAAATCATTATATAAATTACTGAATTTTAACCAGGATAATAATAAAAATAACTAAATATATATCTGATTAGACAGCTGGCATAGGTCGATGTAATAAAAAGACATGGAATTACCTTTATTATTTTGCTATTCTACGAATATATAACACATTAATAAAACTGATGGTTATTTTAGGAGTTATTTTAAAATTATTATTCAATATTGTAATATTAAATAATTTTTAATAAATTTTTAAAAATGCTCTCAAAATTGCTGCTACGATAATGCGTTACTATCTTCAATCGCATTTTACTATATTAATTTAAAAAATTAATTAACACACTTCTAACAAAAGTTTGAAATAATCATAATTGTTGCAGACTAGATCGGAAGGTTACTTTTCAATCGAGAATTTACATTTTATAGTTTAAGACCAATCCAACCTTTCTATAAAAAGTAAAATAACTTTACTTATCTTTAAAAAAATATACGTATACTTATATGAGTTTGGCGATCTTCAAAAAAAAAAATCTTTCTTATAAAAAAACCTTTTAAAGTAATAAAATGAAAACAAAACGAAACCTCCATAAAGATCGACCTAATTAGTATAAACAAAACTCTATCAACGCGTACACAAGAGGCAAGAGAGACATCGAGTGTTATACGCCAGGCAGTTTGAGGAAGAAAGAGAGAGAGATTTAAGATGGTTACTATGGTGACTGTTGGCATCGTGCCAAGAAAAAAAAAAGAAAAAGGACGGACAGCCGCGCCAGGAACTTTGTCGTTGGGTATGCCCTGGTTTTTCGTCTTTCTGGTGAGAGACCTTCACCCGATTATAATTTAAACAGATTTTTCTTTCGAACGGGTCGATCGGGTTATTTCGAAAAACTTTAAGACAAACTATATAATGTATAAATAATTATATTATTTATTATTATTATTATTATTATTTGAGAAAATGAAAGAAACTAATTTAGATTTATGTAGACTCGCTTGTATATCTTTTAGAAGAAGGGAAAAAAGTGTTGCTAATAGACATCAATCAATTAATTCGTTTGGTGTACTATCTCTTATTCTCTTATAATTAGGATGAGGGAGATAACCGAAAAGCTATATATATGTAAGATTCCCAAGCAACTTGGATTAAACTGATTCTTGTACTTCATTCATTATTATCGCTCATTATACGAGTTCCTCGTGCACGGAGAGAGGATGAGTTCTTAATTTTTAATGCGATCGTTCGATATCGATCGGTTAACTCTATACCGTTAACTAAACTCGGAGATTTATTTTTTCCTTTTCTTGTCTGTGTACACACTCGAGGAAGAACAAAATTTGCGGTTAAACTTATAGAAATCTTTGGTACTCTTGTTTGTGAACATTTTTTTTCTTTTCGAGACTGATTTAATAAAGAACGTTTTCTTTTATATTACGAGTGTTATATGAATTTAGACAGTATTCCGAACATAACATAAAATTTTTTAATTTTTAAAGTTAATTGCTTTTAACTTTTACGCTTTTAAATACTTTTAAACATGTATTTGTTATTTATTTTATTTTATTTATTAATTCCTAACAATTTTACTTAGACAATGATAAAATGAATCTGTACCCTTTAAGTTTCGTGAGAATACTACAAAGAAAAAAGATTGGATCAGAAACAAACGGAAACCATCCATAAAGATACGACCTAATTAGTATATTTTCCGACAACACTCTATCAAGCGTACACAAGAGGGCAAGAGAGACATCGAGTGTTATACGCCAGGCAGTTTGAGGAAGAAGAGAGAGAGATTTAAGATGGTTACTATGGTGACTGTTGGCATCGTGCCAAGAAAAAAAAAAAGACAAAGGGACGGACAGCCGCGCCAGGAACTTTGTCGTTGGGTAGCCCTGGTTTTTCGTCTTTCTGGTGAGAGACCTTCACCCGATTAATTTAAACAGATTTTTCTTTCGAACGGGTCGATCGGGTTATTTCGAAAAACTTTAAGACAAACTATATAATGTATAAATAATTATATTATTTATTATTATTATTATTATTATTATTTGAGAAAATGAAAGAAACTAATTTAGATTTATGTAGACTCGCTTGTATATCTTTTAGAAGAAGGGAAAAAAGTGTTGCTAATAGACATCAATCAATTAATTCGTTTGGTGTACTATCTCTTATTCTCTTATAATTAGGATGAGGGAGATAACCGAAAAGCTATATATATGTAAGATTCCCAAGCAACTTGGATTAAACTGATTCTTGTACTTCATTCATTATTATCTCTCATTATACGAGTTCCTCGTGCACGGGGAGAGGATGAGTTCTTAATTTTTAATGCGATCGTTCGATATCGATCGGTTAACTCTATACCGTTAACTAAACTCGGAGATTTATTTTTTTCCTTTTCTTGTCTGTGTACACACTCGAGGAAGAACAAAATTTGCGGTTATACTTATAGAAATCTTTGGTACTCTTGTTTGTGAACATTTTTTTTCTTTTCGAGACTGATTTCTATTTTAATAAACAACGTTTCCTTTTATATTACGAGTGTTATATGAATTTAGACAGTATTCCGAGCATAACATAAAATTTTTCAATTTTTAAAGTTAATTGCTTTTAAATTTTAATGTTTCAACTATAACATGTATTTATTTGTTATTTATTTTATTTTATTTATTAATTCCTAACAATTTTACTTAGACAATGATAAAATGAATCTGTACCCTTTACGTTTCGTGAGATTACTACAAAGAATAAAGATTGGAAGAAATATAATTAAGGGGACAAGCCTGGGTTAAAACCTGAAAAAGAAGCAATTGTTTTAATGGTATAAAAAAAAATTTCAATTTACATTTAGAATTGTGTAAACAAGTATACTTAGAATATATACTATGTTAAGTTAATTTGCCTGGGTTAAAGCTGTATTCGAAGCCACTTTCCAGGTTACGCTGGTCATGTCAGCGTAGAACCCATTTTTTCATCCAAAGCCACTTGCCGCAGGCTTACTTTCTTGTTGCTCCACCTTTTTAACCCAGGTTGGAAGAACATCACCTCAGTTATTATTTAATCCACTTGAATGGACAACTTTTCTGAAACAAAGAAAGAAAAAAATTTTTTACTGAATTTTAGTAATTTTTTTCATTTTTATTGATTTTTTTGACCAAAAATAGTATCTAACTCACCTGGAAACAATTTTTAACTCAGTCTGCTCCATTCAAGTGGTTCTAAATGTAGATATCAAGGTTTCCTCAAAATTGCATCCAAATTGAATGATAGGATCTAAAGATATCCTGCGGCAAGTGGCTTTGGATGAAAAAATGGGTTCTTCGCTGTCATGGCCAGCGTAACCTGGAAAATGGCTTCGAATACAGCTTTAACCCAGGTAAATTAACTTAACATAGTATATATTCTAAGTATACTTGTTTACACAATCCTAAATGTAAATTGAAAAATTTTTTATATGATTAAAACAATTGCTTCTTTTTCAGGTTTTAACCCAGGCTTGTCCCCTTAACCATCCGAAAAATAATATTGTTGGATCGATGCCGGGAGCCACTGAGCTTTATTATTTTTAGAAAATAAAACATTTCATTTTGCCAATATTTAATTTATTGCAACGTTTCGCTAACTAGGATTTTTAGCTATTTCACGCATTGCCTAAAATACATGAACGAATTAAGAAAACACACTCTCTTTCTCTCTCACACACACACACACTTATATATATATATAAACTTGTCACATATCGTAAATCATACATAGATACTAATTTTTAGATACCTAGGAGTGCACGGTCTGAGATTTTATTTGAATTTTTGGTAGTGACTCCTTACGTGCAGAAAATGTGCAGAAATCTCTAGTAATTTGTTTAAACGGGATGTGAGTTCCCCAAAAAAATAGAAAAATGATGTATGTTTTATTAAACGAGGAATTTAATTTATGTCGAAAAAAACCTTCTGTAACGATGTTGTATTTCCCTTTTTTTATTATTGATAAATCAGCGAGATTTTTGGGCAGCCGTGAATAATTGTTTTATAGCTATATGTTACCGACCAAAAATCATTATTTACATATTATTAATTAATAAGTAATTATTTCGTAAAAATCTCTCTGTCACGCTACTCTGTTTGTTTTGAACAGTATCTGTGATTTTTTTCAGATTTTTATAATTAGGTTTAATTTTTTTTTGGATTTTCTAGGTATCTGCAATTTGGGTATTATATCCCCTTAACAATCGTCATTTCAATTCGTTTTAGCGAAAAATTTAAAATAAAATCACTATAGAATTATCTTTATATAAAATTATATCATTTCCTTAATCAATTCTTATGACAAAAAATTTAGTAAATCTGATTAGCCTAGCATCGTCATGCTCTATTAGTTTAATGTATATACCTTGATTAACTAGTCGGTAACAATAGAATCTATTATGTTCCATTTATCTTTACTAATTGAAGTTGTATAAATTGTCTAAGATTTTCTTTTTTGGTATAAACATTTCCCTTTACTATGTGATTAGAATATTATATCAAACAAAAATTTATTTAATCAATAAATCAAATTTCCCGCATGTAAAATTATTACCTGGGATATACTATTTTTACCAAAATTAATATTTTAAAGAAAAATTTAAACAAAATCTTTGAGCTAAAAATCTTTGATAAAAATCATATTGTCAGTATGGCACAACTTTTGAATATAAACATCTGCCTCTGACTGGCCTGTGCAAAATCTTTTTACTTATAAAAAAGAAACAGTCTTCTATGTATAACTCATAAATCATATAAAATTAATTATAATTAAAAAAGAAAGTTAATTTACGTAAATATGGTAGAATAGTCCCCTTCCTTTATTAATAATCTATCTGTCTTTAAAATTTGAATCAAAAACATTGACTATTTTTGACGAGCATATAACCTTAAATGAACAGCACGGGTCATTATTCTGGATTGGTCTTATATGAAGACAGCCTTACAAATAACTATCCAGCATAATAATGTTTTAATTAGTTTTTCAATTTGACTACAATTCTGGATAAAAAGTTAAGTTAGTTTATTGGATAGTTAACGTCACTTTTTTACCATAAACATTTGGTTAATTTTTATTAATTTTTCTCCCAGGTACATGAAAATTAAATCTGATTATCCCAACCGTTTTTGAGGTCAGTTGTTAGAAAAAATTTGAAATATCGGTACAGAAGAGCAACTAAAATATTTGTATCGCTAATTTATGTAAAAATAGTTACTTCTCAGTTGATAAACGACTCGGATGGTAAACATAACGATTTCGGCATCCCCTTAAAAACGTTCGATTAAAAAGTAATACTACTCACTAAATCTTGTAAAATGAGAACATAATTTAGAATAAAAAGGCCAATCAATTACTAAATACGAGATTCGGAAGTAGACAGAATGAATTATCATCGAAAAGTACAATTACTCCCGTGAAAATATAAGGACGATAAAGTAAAATTTATTATTCCTCGGTAAAAACCGAGATATTCTCTCGTCGGCGCGGTGCACTTGGAAACCGCATGAGAATTAGGAAGCGCGTTTACGTAACACGTGTCCTCGAACTTTCTTAAAGGACAAAAAGAGAGAGAGAGAGAGAGAGAGAGAAAGTGAATTGCAGGACGAGCCTGTCGCGTCCTACATTATGCCTCGAATAACCACAGAGAACTTTAGTCATCGTTTCGAGGCGTACAAACCTGAACTTTCCGCAATTACCCGGTCAAGTGGATGAAAGATATGCTTGGTTGCTGTAAAGTGCAAGAGAGAGAGAGAGAGAGAGAGAGGTTGTGTGCGCTAATTTTCCCTCGATAAACGAGATTGACGCGGTTCCTTCATTGCCCTGCGGTTACATAAGTGACGAGGAGAGTACAGTCACGCTGCTTTCCATTGCGGTTCAATGTGTTAATCGAGTTTATTGGCTTACTGAGTTTTCTCCACCGTTTCTGAATCTTAATGACCTTTCGAATATACCATTCGTTGACCTTCTTATTTTTTCTTATATATTTATGGAATATATCTTGGTTTTTATGGAAAAAACGAATATTTTTTTTATCGAAATGGACAGAGAATGAGAAAAAACAAGAAATCTATTACGTATAAATGTATTTTAAGATATTTGATATTGTGTGAGATGTTCGAATCTCACGCGCATTAAATGTTTGAATTTTTAAAAAGACTCTGTTAATATTTCACAGTTAATTGATTATACGATTATTAGAATGTTAGTTATAGATATAGTTATTATTAATTTTAAAATAAAATTTAATTATTTAATTTAATAATTAAACTATACTTTAGTTAATGTTTTTTACTATTAAAATGTAACTTATAACAAGTATTCAAGAGTGGAAAAATTTGAAAATTTTATTTTCAAATTGTCATGCAGCGAGTGAATTTTTAATAAAATAATGCTCATCGAATGTATAATAGATGCTATTAATACAAAAACAACAAGTCGGTATTGTTAACAAAACTTGCACGTCCCTGGTAAAAAATAAACCAACGAAAATGGTTGACCAACTAATTGTTCGGTAATTTTTTAACTAACGGTTAATCAAAATATTAACCAACAGTTGACCAACCGAACTGGTAAAGACTAAAAAAAATTTGCGATTAAAGTTTATTAAATCTTACAGTTTTTACTTATATAATTTAATGTAGATTATAAGATTATTATTTAAACTATAATATTAACAATTAAATTGTTAAAACATATTTTTTAACAACAACTTTATTTACTTATAGGTTACGGTTCATTGTATTATAAGTTATATATATATATATATAGAAGCGTCAGATCAGCTGACGCGTGGTCTGTTTGCGTATAGTATAAAGCACAGGAAAGCGTTTGATCATCTGTAAATTAAAAAATTACGTATAAGATAGTTTCTGTATAATATACTATTTACAGATGGATAGCAAACGTCGCTCTAAAATATACAGAGACAGAAAAAAAAATGAAAAAAGTTTTGCAAAATGTGTCTAATGCTACTAAGTGTTTAAATGATTTACCTAACCTTAATTGTGGCAGTGTAAAAAGTGATTCAGAGCTACCTATAACACAGAAGGATTCAATAGCAGCTTAAGTGATGTGCTTTGTAACGTTAAAAATTGGGACAGAAAGAAAATTAATTATTGCTAATAACAAAATTCAACATTGGATTCAGTGATTATATATATTAAAAAAAAGTATACATACGTTTATTTATATTGCATACATTTGTATTATATTTTTGATAAAATAATAAAAACTCAATGTTAATGTATCAATCTGTCAATTGAATTTAACCTCGAAATCTCAATGTATTAATTTGTGAATCTCATTTAACCTTACAATTAAAAAGATATAAATAATTTATGCACTTTATACAGTATTTCTTGTAAATAATCTATTTACAATTAATAAAAATAATTATTTACACATAATTATAGAAAATAAATCACTATGTAAAGAAATAAAATTTAACCAACAGTTAACCAACAGAACCGTCTAAAATGTGACGGAATAAGCCGTGTCATTGGTTAACCGTTGGTCAATCCGTTGGCTAACATCTTCATTTTTCGCCAACCGATGTCTAATTGCTTTCTTACGTTTTTTCCAGGGGTATATAACAATTCAAAATCGATTAAATCTATATAAAAACATTATACTTTAATGTAATTTTAATTATTATTTATTTCAATATTTAATAAGTAAGTTGCCTCTTAAAAGGCATATTTCTATTGTACTTGAATTATTTTTTAATAATACAAATTATATTACTCTACGTTTTTCTATTCTACTTATTTATCTATATCTATCAATTATATTTACTTAAATCGAATTAATTAACGACGTCTCTTCGCCAAAATTTCAAGAATATTACCATAATTTTTCTTCTTTTTTTTTTGTTTAAAAAATGTAACTTATAACAAGTATTCACGAGTGGAAAAATTGAAAATTTCATTTTCAAATTGTCATGCGGCGAGTGAATTTTTAATAAAATAATGCTCATCGAATGTATAATAGATGCTATTAATACAAAAACAACAAGTGGGTATTATTAACAAAACTTGCACGTCCCTGGTAAAAAATAAACCAACGAAAATGGTTGACCAACTAATTGTTCGGTAATTTTTTTAACTAACGGTTAATCAAAATATTAACCAACAGTTGACCAACCGAACTGGTAAAGACTAAAAAAAATTTGCGATTAAAGTTTATTAAATCTTTACAGTTTTTTACTTATATAATTTAATGTAGATTATAAGATTATTATTTAAACTATAAATATTAACAATTAAATTGTTAAAACATATTTTTAACAACAACTTTATTTACTTTATAGGTTACGGTTCATTGTATTATAAGTTATATATATATATATAGAAGCGTCAGATCAGCTGACGCGTGGTCTGTTTGCGTATAGTATAAAGCACAGGAAAGCGTTTGATCATCTGTAAATTAAAAAATTACGTATAAGATAGTTTCTGTATAATATACTATTTACAGATGGATAGCAAACGTCGCTCTAAAATATACAGAGGACAGAAAAAAAATGAAAAAAGTTTTGCAAAATGTGTCTAATGCTACTAAGTGTTTAAATGATTTACCTAACCTTAATTGTGGCAGTGTAAAAAGTGATTCAGAGCTACCTATAACACAGAAGGATTCAATAGCATGCTTAAGTGATGTGCTTTGTAACGTTAAAAATTGGGACAGAAAGAAAAATTAATTATTGCTAATAACAAAATTCAACATTGGATTCAGTGATTATATATATTAAAAAAAGTATACATACGTTTATTATATTGCATACATTTGTATTATATTTTTTGATAAAATAATAAAAACTCAATGTTAATGTATCAATCTGTCAATTGAATTTAACCTCGAAATCTCAATGTATTAATTTGTGAATCTCATTTAACCTTACAATTAAAAAGATATAAATAATTTATGCACTTTATACAGTATTCTTGTAAATAATCTATTTACAATTAATAAAAATAATTATTACACATAATTATAGAAAATAAATCACTATGTAAAGAAATAAATTTAACCAACAGTTAACCAACAGAACCGTCTAAAATGTGACGGAATAAGCCGTGTCATTGGTTAACCGTTGGTCAATCCGTTGGCTAACATCTTCATTTTTCGCCAACCGATGTCTAATTGCCTTCTTACGTTTTTTCCAGGGGTATATAACATAATTCAAAATCGATTAAATCTATATAAAAAACATACTTTAATGTAATTTTAATTATTATTTATTTCAATATTTAATAAGTAAGTTGCCTCTTAAAAGGCATATTTCAATTGTACTTAAATTATTTTTTAATAATACAAATTATATTACTCTACGTTTTTCTATTCTACTTATTTATCTATATCTATCAATTACATTTACTTAAATCGAATTAATTAACGACGTCTCTTCGCCAAAATTTCAAGAATATTACCATAATTTTTCTTCTTTTTCTTTTTTGTTTAAAAAATGTTACTTATCGTATCACCCTTATATATGTACGTACATTTTGTCACCGGTGACATCCGAATTTACGCCGAGGCGAAGTAACGTAACGCCTTTAGGTGCTGAAAAAAAAAATAAAATCTACATTTCCAAAAAGCCAAACCCTCCTGTAAATCGTAAACAGAGCCTCTTCTCTTTCGGGTAGGCCGTTAAGAGAGCCTCGAGGATATGTGTCTGTGGGAAAACTCGTCGTTCCTTACCCTGGCATACGCGATCGTAGGTTTAACGATGTGCCCCTAGACGTTAAACTTTTGCGGTTGGATTGTAAAATTTTACGAGGATACACCGTATGCCTCTCCCTCACCATTACCCCTCTCTTCTCACACTTATATATTTTTTTTTTCGTTTTTTTTACTTTGCGAAAGAACACTCTGTATATACCTATTATTCGAAATGTTTCGTCGGTCTTAATTGGTTCCGCAGCAATCTCACGGAGATTTTAACGACGTATCCGTATATAAATATTCGCATTTTTTTAAAAAAAATAATTATTGCAAAATAAAGGTACTTCGAAAGTTGAATAATCGCGTAAACGAATGAAAAATGAAATGAAAATTTAGTCGTGTCGAAAAGGGAGTGGGGGGGGAATAAAAAATGGCTATTACATATTTATGGGAAATTTGCATTTATACCTGGTAAATTTGTTATTCTTTATTAGCCGTGTGCCGTTAATGGGAAAGTTTTTCACTTTAATATTCAATCAGAAGTGATGAAAAGTTTGTCAATTTATGCTGGAATGCATTACTCTAAAGGCTGTACACACTGTTTCAACTTCTTGTTTCGAAGAAACAAGGGAAGAATATCGAATAAAGTACGGTGTTGTGTTTGTGTGCTACTTTTTCCTTTTTTTTTACAGCTAATGAAAACAAAGTTGAATTAATAGTTTCTCGTTTTCACGCGATAACGTAAAAATTTCTTATGCACAATGGAATGGGAGGTTTATAATACAAATTTAACGAACGAATCAGAGTAACCAACTTAAATTATTTATTAGAATTATAACTTTTACCCCTGGGTTGCGTGGAAACTTTTGATTTTATAAGGAGCTTAATGTTATTATAGCCTTACTCGTTACTTTACAAGATGATGATCGATAAGACGTTGCATTTAAGCGTCGAGAGATTTTTTTTTGTGGACGCCGGACTAAAATCGATTGTTACTACTTGGAATTACAAAAATTCAAATAAAATACAATGGTTGCTTTAGGTACTTCGTATTAATGACGAGAGCAATGTAGAGTGTGTAGAATATTATTTTATTTTACTTTATGTTGACAATTAAAGTAATTACAATTAGCAATACTATCTCAAATTCTTAACAGGCAGTGGGAAGTATAATTTCGATTTTTCCAAGTATAGCTCAGGTCTGTGATCATGTATTAATATAATGTATGTTTTTCTATACTTATTAATGTTTTATCTAATCTTTGGGATGCATTATTTATAATACAATTATATGCATTTCCAATTTTATTAAATAAACAGTGATAAAAGATTTATTTTAAAATCCTTAGGACGTAAATTAATATCTAGATCATAGTTATCATATCATATTTAGACTTGGCGAAAGCTTTTTGATACTGTTAATCATAAAATTTTACTAGAAAAATTATACTGTTATGGAATTAGAGGTAATGCATATAAGTTAATGAAAAATTACCTTTTTATGAGAAAACAAAGAGTTAGAATAAATAATATATACAGTGATTACAAAGAAATAAAAATAGGAGTCCCACAAGGAACCATATTAGGACCACTCTTATTTTTACTATACATAAATGACATTATGACTAATGGATCAAATGATAATATGTTATCATTTGCTGACGATATGGCTATAATAGCAAAAGGAACTTCGTGGATTGAAGCACAAGAAAGGATGAACAATCATTTAAAAGAAGTCGCCATTTGGCTTGAATTAAATAAACTATCATTGAATGTTGATAAAACGGTATATATAACCTTCGGAAACTACTGTGATAGTGTTCCATATAAATTAGACATAAAAATTAAAGAAAAAAAAGATTAAAAGAGTCGAAAGTTGTAGATACCTAGAATACTTTTGATTATAATATTAAATGGGACCAACATATTAATTATATAATTAATAAAACTAATACTTAATTTTTATTTTTATAAGTTTATCAAAAATTATGCAGACAAAACATTAATGCTAATATAGTAATGCATTTTTAACAGCATAATTAAGTTATGGAATAATTGCATGGGGAGGAGCGTATAAAAATAGTTTAATATTACTACAAAATTTACAGAATAAATTATTAAAATAATCAATAAAAACAGATATATAACGCATAACTATCCTCTGAATCTGGAACAAATTTTCGCATTAGAATCAATATGTTATCATTATAAAACACTAACGATATGTACACAAAATCAAATAGTAAAACTAGGAACCAAAAGTATAATAATACCAAAAATTTGTCAATAAATAAAAAGACTTTAAAAAGAAAAATTAAAGCTTGGATAAAAGATAATATATGAATTATGTAGGATAAAAATATCAATCATGCTTATTTATGTACCTAGGTTCATATCTTGTGGAGCAAGCAAGAATATAATGAGTTGTAAAATATAAAATATATAAATATATGCATTAATGTGTATATATATGTATTTTCTTTTTGTTATAATACTGTTACTTATGGCACACTGCGGTGTTGCATTGTTTGTTATTGGAATATTAAATAAAATAATATATATTAGATTTAAGGATAAATTAGTTATAGGCTGCAGAAATGCAGCTGATCATTAACTAATTAGTTTAAGTTAGTATATAAGTGGAACCCTAGCCTATGTACAGGTAATTTATTTATCTCTATAGGGTTTGCAGATGTAATAAATCTGTAATTATTAATGGGTTAAATAAAGAATAAAGAATAAAGAATAGTGTCCAATTGCAAACATGATAAACCAAGTTGTTTACTGTAAAGATTGCAAATACTATTGTTATTATTTTTTTTGCAACAAAATATATAGCAACAGTGCGATTATCAGACTAGAAATAAGATGTATTCCTGTATGGTACATATGATAATTGTAGAAAATTTTATTTATATTGCACTGGAAAAAAAATTATTGAATTAATTATATATTTTATTGAATATACCTAAAAAACAGTTTTTGTAACTATTAAGTGATTTTTTGTCGTCCATGCAGTGTATTTAGGAGTAATGTATGTTTTTCTATACTTATTAATGTTTTATCTAATCTTTGGGATGCATTATTTATAATACAATTATATGCATTTCCAATTTTATTAAATAAACAGTGATAAAAGATTTATTTTTAAAATCCTTAGGACGTAAATTAATATCTAGATCATAGTTATCATATCATATTTAGACTTGGCGAAAGCTTTTTGATACTGTTAATCATAAAATTTTACTAGAAAAATTATACTGTTATGGAATTAGAGGTAATGCATATAAGTTAATGAAAAATTACCTTTTTATGAGAAAACAAAGAGTTAGAATAAATAATATATACAGTGATTACAAAGAAATAAAAATAGGAGTCCCACAAGGAACCATATTAGGACCACTCTTATTTTTACTATACATAAATGACATTATGACTAATGGATCAAATGATAATATGTTATCATTTGCTGACGATATGGCTAAATAGCAAAAGGAACTTCGTGGATTGAAGCACAAGAAAGGATGAACAATCATTTAAAAGAAGTCGCCATTTGGCTTGAATTAAATAAACTATCATTGAATGTTGATAAAACGGTATATATAACCTTCGGAAACTACTGTGATAGTGTTCCATATAAATTAGACATAAAAATTAAAGAAAAAAATATTAAAAGAGTCGAAAGTTGTAGATACCTAGGAATACTTTTGATTATAATATTAAATGGGACCAACATATTAATTATATAATTAATAAAACTAAATACTTAATTTTTATTTTTTATAAGTTATCAAAATTATGCAGACAAAAACATTAATGCTAATATATAATGCATTTTTTAACAGCATAATAATTATGGAATAATTGCATGGGGAGGAGCGTATAAAAATAGTTTAATATTACTACAAAATTTACAGAATAAATTATTAAAAATAATCAATAAAAACAGATATATAACGCATAAACTATCCTCTGAATCTGGAACAAATTTTCGCATTAGAATCAATATGTTATCATTATAAAACACTTACACGATATGTACACAAAATCAAATAGTAAAACTAGGAACAAAAGTATAATAATACCAAAAATTTGTCAATAAATAAAAGACTTTAAAAAGAAAAATTAAAGCTTGGATAAAAGATAATATATGAATTATGTAGGATAAAAATATCAATCATGCTTATTTATGTACCTAGGTTCATATATCTTGTGGAGCAAGCAAGAATATAATGAGTTGTAAAATATAAAATATATAATATATGCATTAATGTGTATATATATGTATTTTCTTTTTGTTATAATACTGTTACTTATGGCACACTGCGGTGTTGCATTGTTTGTTATTGGAATATTAAATAAATAATATATATTAGATTTAAGGATAAATTAGTTATAGGCTGCAGAAATGCAGCTGATCATTAACTAATTAGTTTAAGTTAGTATCTAAGTGGAACCCTAGCCTACTGTACAGGTAATTATTTATCTCTATAGGGTTTGCAGATGTAATAAATCTGTAATTATTAATGGGTTAAATAAAGAATAAGAATAAAGAATAGGTGTCCAATTGCAAACATGATAAACCAAGTTGTTTACTGTAAAGATTGCAAATAAATATTGTTATTATTTTTTTTGCAACAAAATATATAGCAACAGTGCGATTATCAGACTAGAAATAAGATGTATTCCTGTATGGTACATATGATAATTGTAGAAAATTTTATTTATATTGCACTGGAAAAAAATTATTGAATTAATTATATATTTTATTGAATATACCTAAAAACAGTTTTTGTAACTAATACATATTAATATAATAATAATAATACACAGACCTTCACTACGGCAAGATCAATGCTTGTTAGATATTGGTAGAAATTTTAAAGTAATACAATTCATATTTTAAATAAATGTAGTAAAGTAAGGACTTGATCCTGTTATTTTAGTAACAGACTGATACAAGTCTAATTTAATTTATATACGTTATTGTATTAAATATATACAGTTGTAAAATTTAAATTCTATAAATGGTTATTTATTTTCATAATTTAGGTTAAGTTAGTTTATAGTAAAGAGTTGGTTTTTGATTGTCTCATTGACCAACACTAACTTAGTTTTACTTACTTTAGTTTTAAGTCCGGATCAGTGTACAGAAAAACATTTTTTCTCTGCTGGATAATTGCGTACAGTTTATTGTATAAAATTATGTAACGTATATGTTACTCTGGATGAATAAATAAATAAAAAAAAAATAAATAAATAAATAATAATAACAAATAAAATAACATTTGAATACTACAAAATACTTACATTAATATCAATAAAACATTATTTTCGAAGTATTTATTAATATATTTTACTAAATTCAATATACTTCATTTCACTGTAATAGTAATTTGAATAGTTAGATATAATAAAAAAAAATCTAAATACTCCAATACGGCGAAACAACAATGCCGAGTTTACGAATTTTGTAAAAGATCTATACGAATTTCCAAAAATTGAAATATTATAAAATGAATGACCACGAAAATCACTTGTAGTACATTTTGTGAAAATATATAGATGTAACGAGAACTGTTTGATATTATTATCAGGAAATATGTGCCAGTTAAAGGGTTATAAATATAATAAAAATATTTAATTTCCCGCGTTGAAATATATTGGATTTTTACATGAAATTATATAAATTACATAACATTTTTCATAAAGAATAATAATCTTATGCTTGTATATTTCTAGGTAATAATTTAATAAATTTATACGCGGTATAATTGTATGTGTTTAAAATGTGTTAAAACACAATTAATCTATAATCTGTAAAGAGGAAAATGGTAAATTCAAAAGAGTAGTCGATTATATCTGCTTATGAAAAAAACTAATACTTTCATTTATTTTTATTAAGAAATTTAAACCCAGGAAATAAAAATTTTTTATTTGTTTCGTGTCCTTTTTACTTACACGTATAAGTATTACATAGGAAAAACTGTGATAAAACAGAATATAGTAAAACAAAATATTATTCATGAAAATTTAAATTTATGAATTACTATCCAGAAATTTTTCCAAAGTAATCTCTAATTACGTATTTGAATTGCTTAAATAAATAAAACAATTTCTGGAATTTGATGGCCCACAATATATATAAGCAAATTAATTTTATACATTTATAGTGCTCATAGATACAATATTAATTAAAAAAGTTCATCAATAATTAAAAATTTGTTCTCTTTTTTTTCTCCAACAAAACGACTCGGAAGTTTCTTAATAATTTGAAAAACTGCTAGCTGTGAAATATTCACTCTTCGAAGCGTAACTTTGAAACTTGGTAAAGAAAAAGAGAGAGAGAGAGAGAGAGAGCGAGAGAAAAAAAAGAAAGAATACCCGTCTACGATGAAAGATCAAAGTGTATTGACCTTGGCGTCGAACGGAGCACTCGAGCACGATTCTCACATCGACTAGAAATTTTCTTTTCACTTACAGTCACTTGGATGTATCGGACTCGGTTCGCATACTCGATGCACCTTTACATTCTATGGGACGATTCGCTTTTCTCCAATTCAAGATCGAACCATGCGTTATATCATCTCGAAAATATATATATGTATATCGAAATGAAAATCATTTTCCAATTTTTCCACAACGATTGTATCGTTTTAATTTTAAACAATCATTTCATTACTCCAACGTAAAACACGAGAATTATTATTTTATTTTCCGGGTTTCGTGTTTTAAATTTTGGATTCTCCCTGAATTTTCATTCAAACAGTTTACCTACCGCTCACCCCTCCCGACACCAAGTTTAATCAATGCTGACACTGTTAATTGATTCATGGGAAAATTGAATTTTCCTCTTTTTTTCATACGAGTACCTTATTTTCCTTTTTACACGCCAGTTATCGTAAATCGTTTACACGACTTTTTTAATAAGTAAATTCTCTGTGATAAAAATTACTGTAATCGTGTATATTTAAATAAAAAAAAATTATTTATAAAGACGGTTAGGAAATAATCGTTTTTACACATCATTACCGACCGAAAGAGCTTCTATATAAAATTTAAAAAAGTAGTTACTTTGTACGCCGAAATAATTATTTTTTTTCCTACCCAAGTGTAAAGTTAATGTAATCTTTTTGTTACATCGTGTCCTATTTTTACACAGTAACGACGAATTCGCGCTATTAAAATTATTAAAATATCAAGAGTATATTAATATTTATGGAGATATTTAATATTAGCGAATAAAAATGATGATTTAATAAGATAATAAAGTGACATAAACGAAGTGTCACCAATCGATGCATAATTCATAAAAGTGATAAAATCTTGTAAATTTAAAATAACGATCGCTTCGATTATTTAAATAATGTTTTAACCATACGATGTCGTTTAAAATGCGTTAGTGATGAAAAGTTATTCCAACGAAGTTGAAAATACCTTTTCTTATACCAATTTTTAAAAAATATGTATAGAATGTCTTTGAAGTAAGATCGATTCGATTATAATTACATTTATTACTGATGTGCAGTTCAGATTTGTAGAGTAATATGTACATTACTTTATTTTACTTTAAACGTTCATGATATTTTCGTTAAATTAAAAATAAATTAAAAAAACATTTTCTTGCTTTTCTATTTCGTAAACACAATATTGCTCAACTTAATGGATTTCAACTACTTGACGTAGATTTTGGCTTGAAAAGCTTAAGTAAACTGCTTTTTTGCTAGATATTAAAAAAAAAATTTGTCAGTTTTAACTAAATTAGAATGTTACGAGGGCGCGAATTATGCGATGATTAAATATTACGTGAAAGAACATTTCTATACGGTCAAATATGTTGATTTTTAACAGGATGTTAATTTAAACAACGCTTTTATAAAATTATGTTTTTTTTTAATTTTACTGAATCTCCGTATTGGATTTCTAATCATAAAATGATGTATATTTTATGTTTTAAAAAATATTCACTGATGAAAATAATAATAAAAGGTTAAGCGTAATTAAAAATTCATTCATAGACGGTAAGAACTTTAAAAAAGTAACTAATTGTTTTTAATCAAACTATAGCGTTAATATTAAAACCACACGTACTTCGACGTTACATCAATATGATTTTGTGGCCCAAGAATTGAAAAAATGTAAGGAAAAAGGGGTTCAACACAAATTGAAATTACTTGCGTTTTAATCAAACGAGTATTACCGTAACAAAACAAACAGGAAAAGCCTAGATCAAGGGCTCCAACTTGAACTTTGGTTTGTTCAACTATTTCAAACGGTTCAAAAGTTATGTTCGGTTGAAGAAATTTCATAAAACAGGTTAAAAAATCATTGCAAATAATATTATAGAAATTAACGTTAACTCGAACTGTTTGAGCGATTTGAATAACCAAAGTTCAAATAAGAGCTTTCGATTTAGTATTTATTTTTATTGTTTATTAGTAACTAGAAGTTTATTAACATTTAAGATATTTTTATTAGTATAAGGATCCTTTATCTTGATTTTTTTAATATATGGGCCATTTCACGTCAATTGGTTGGATTAAAAATTTAAAATGCACCAAATTTTCGGTACAAACTGGAAATGTTATCAAGAAACAGAAAAAAATTTTAGATTCTAAAAATAATTTTTTTAAAAGTTATTCTTACCTCGAAAAGTGAATTATTCCACTTTTTTCAATAATAGCTGACCTTACAGTTCTGAAGTACCTCACTTTTTGAGGTTAGAATAACTTTTAAATAAATTATTTTTAGCACCTAAATTTGTTTTTTCTGTTTTCTTGATAACATTTCCAGTTTGTACCAAAAATTTGGTGCATTTTAAAACGTTGATCCAACCAGTTGACGTGAAATTGCCCATATACTCTTTATCTCTGTGAGCCATTGAACAAATCTAAAAGACACGAATCAATATTTTTTTATCAAAAACTTATTAGGACAATCCATTTCTTGCAATTTCTAGGGTTTCTTACTCAACGTCATGTTAATTTTGATTTTTAAAATTTCTGTACACTTTGAATATTTTTTAATTTCTATTTTATAAATTTGTTTATACTTAAATAGTGATTAAACATTGATTTTAATTTGCACAAAGCGTTGTTCTAATTTTCTTTGGATCAAAGGATTATATCTATTATTTATCAGTAATAATTGCTTAAGAAAATCAATAAAATTTACGGTATCATGTCTTTACTTAAATATTTAATTAAAATTCCCTAAATTACTAAACTTTATTAAATAAAAATTTATTTACCAAAGGTATTAGTAAATTTTGTTTCAGGAGACATTCGAAGTCGAAATTCCTACACGGATGAAAAAATAAAAGATAAACATACTTTTGGTATTACAGTTACCATTCCTTTGAATCAAAAAGAGATTGAGACTGTCTTGAAAAAGGATAGGATCTACACCTTTTAAAAACTCGGGATAAATTGATAACACCGGAGTTAAAAAAAATCTTTAATTTGATAGACTCAACCCCGATTTTTAAAAGTTTTACCATAACTCTGATCTAATCGCTGATGTTACAATTCTCCAAGAATTTAACTACACACTTACATATTTTCCTAGACTCTTCTTCCCATACTACACATATTTAAAAAAAAGTTAAAACGATCAGAAGCACATAGACACTGCCCACATAGAAAGAGAGAGGAGATAAATCAAGCGTGGCGCATCGATTGCCATCACCTGCGGCATAAATAAACCCGATCCTCGTTAAAATAAATTAAGAACGGAGGAGCAAGTGGAGAGGAGGTGCATGCGGCAATGATGGCAAGAAACGTCCGAGGCCCAGAAATCGAGAAAATAGCAAGATCTAGCTCACAAATCACAGGGCCAACCGAGATTATCGCCAGGAACTCGATAACGTAGCTCTCGGGCGTACCTTCGACCTCCGAACCGGAAGTGGCCCCGAGCACCTGACGGCAATTTCCTCTCTCTGTCTCGCTCTTGGGTAGCGAACTCGTCGCGATTTACGCGATGAACTGGGCTTCGGAGTGCCAAGATAGACAGAGAGAGAGAGAGAGAGAGATGAAGTAATGACTGTGGAAGCTAAAAATCCCAAGTAGTACGACTGCTGTGCGCTCTGAAGAAAAGCACAAGACGAAGAGATATACCGCAGATAAATAAGATAATGATATTCAATGTTTTTTAGTACATTCTTTTTATTATTTAGGGTGTTCAAAAAATAACGAAACAGGTAAAAATACACTTTGGAAAATTCTGTAGGTATTTCGTTACTTATTGGACACACTGTATACCCTTTCATTTTTTTGGATTTCCTGAATTTCGATTAGTGAATATATATACCTGCATCTCGTTACAAAGTCGATTTTCGTATCAATTTAGAACTCCTCGTTTGTCAATTCAAGAGATGTACTTGTGCATCGCGAATCGGCGCATGCAATTGTTGAAATTTAAATATTAATTCAGATAATTTCATTAAATTTTCGTTAAACGAACAACGATTAATAATCGAACTCAAAATTTAATTTAAACGTTTATTAAATCAATAATATTTCGATTAAATATTCAACCATACGGGATCCCTGTATAGTAAAAATATTCTACAATATTCTCGTAATTCTCGTCGTTACACTTTGAAAATTCCAATATTCATATATACATTATAACACTTCCGTACACTTGATCTACGTGTTATCAATTTTATATTCGACAAATAATTTTTTAATTCTTGTTTTTAATTATATTGCGACATTTCAGATGGTACTGCAGTAATTGTAACGACACTTAAATTACCGTATATACAAAAAAAAATGTTTGTTACAATTTCCTTAACGGGATGTCAGACCTAAATTGCAGGAACCTGCACCTTACAACCCAAAAAATATATCTAAAATATTACATTAAAAATCTGAACAAAATTCATACGGATACCTGAAAACATAAGAAAGGGCTTGACTTTTGATTTTTTGATGAAAAAACATTCCTTATAAATAATACTTGAGCAAACAATGTTTGGTCGGTAATTATTAGTCAAAAAAGCATAATCTTTCAACCCAAACATCGTAATCAAATTATGGATTTAAAAATCTGGAAAATTTTGCGTATACTGTTTAAAACATGCCTAAGGGTTTGACGTCAGGCGTTTTTTAAAAACTTTATTCATTTGTTTATAAAAAAAGAACAAAACGAGTATTTTCTGGGTCCGACATCCCCTTGACGTAACTTTGGTTGCCCGTTCGCAGTCGTATATAATTTTAAAAGAGTGCAATAAAACATTTTATTCGCTAATACATTTATATTTTTTGTACTCTTTAGAAAAACTGTACTTGCGTTATTTTTATACCGTTTCGTTGTTGTAATACTTACGTAATCCTCTTATTTTCTTGCTCTTCAATTCTTCAAGTTTTATTTTGCGAAAGCTCCTACTAAATTATAGTTGAGAGGGTGAGCTCGTTTCGATCCGCAGTATTTTTCATGTTTATTTATTATTTCGCGAATTAATATTAATAAAAATTCAATAACCATCGCACAGGTACAATATCTATTAACACACAATTTCCAATCTATTAGCATGTAAAATACAATATACGCTTTTGATAGAAAAATACAGTTTTTGTATTAATATATTAACCAAAATTATTGTTTTTATTTGATCAAAAATAATCACTCAATAATTGTATTTATCGTTATTATTTTTATTAACAAATTTTATTTATTGTACTGTGTTAATACGAAAATTCTAATTAACAAAAAATTGTATTTGTACGAGAACTATAATATTCGTTACGTGATCCAATTGTTTCAATCAATTAGTAATTTGAAAAGTGAGGTTAAGGTTCAATTCGTACAAAGTTTTATTCGTTATATGCAATTTGGTCAATAATCTCGAGTACGCCGTACATCTAAAACAAATTTTCCGCTTACTTTGGAGTTTAATCTTGTGTAAGGTATATACGAAAAGTTTTACTTACAACTCTCAATCGAGCGAGAATTCCTAACCTCTAAAATTCCATGATGGGTTCTAAATGTCAAATGTAATAGGTTATAGTTTCTCTACAACGAGGAAAAAACAGATAAATCTATCATTATATGTTCATCTAAGATTGATATATGTTTGAAAAAAAACATAGATTAATAATAATAATATATACTAATGTTAATATTAGTAATAATATTAGTAATAATACCAAAATTAATTTTCTGTTCAAATTTGTTATTTTACAAAAATATTATAATTTCATTGTTAGCGGACACTTTTTTTTTAATTTGTAATAATAATTTAAAATTTTTTTAACGATTGATTTTAATTGCCGACTATCGCCTTAATTAGGCAAATTTCTAAGTTTAAAAAAATACGGTAAATATATTAAACAATACTTAACCGAACACCGCTTCGCCCCGAAGAAATAAAAGTGATGTATATTCTAAATATTTACGTTCAAGGTCATCGAGACAAAAGAACAGGAAACAAAAAGAAGGGAAAATAAACGATACGAATGAGAAAATGCAAATGGCGCAACAGCATGAAAAGGACCGTAGATTCCATTTGAATGGAAGACCCGCGGAGTGACAGAAATAATAATAATAAAAAACTAAGAAATTCAAAGTGGTAAGAAACCGAAGGGAAATAGTGGCGCACAATAAAGAAAAAGAATAAAGAAGAAGAGGAGGAAGAAAGGTGGGTATGAGGATAGAAAAAAAGGCGCAAAGCAAAAGGAGGATCGGAGAAGGAGATGAAATCGTCGTTGGCTGGTTTATTAGCCCAATGAAAGAGTTATTGGTGGGAATTAACGAGACGAGTCAGGGACTCGGGACGTTCTTCAGCCTCCAACGAGATTGAATTAAGATTTTCCTTAAAGGGAAAAAGACGACACGAGATGTCCCTCTTTCCTTTTTTTTTTACTCTTAGAGTCTTCTTGAAAAGTCCTTCGTTCCGTTCAATAGTTTACTCGAGTTCGAGTTTTGCGTTTACGTACCATCTACCTTACTTCATTTTTTTTTTCTCTTTTACGCTCATCTTATTGGGATTCATTTTTACGCGATTACCGGCTCGTTTTTTCCTCTCTCTGTCTCTCTATCTATCTCTTCTCCTTCTGCTTCATAAGGTAATCTGCTTTAGAAAGTAGAAATCTTATATTTGCAGTGGTAAAAAGTTCGTTTTATGTATATATATATATATATATTTATCGGTCTTTCAGTATATTGTAAAAAATTTAATGTCTCATATTTGAGACGACGCTGATGCGTGTTAAGAAGAACTTTGAGAGGAAAGACAAAGTTGGAAGATGATAAAAAAAAAGTTTTTTAAAAAATTCATGAGAAAAACATTGTTTAACTATATATATACGTATATACGATAAGAACAGTCTATCTCGTACAAATTTGAAATTTTTTATTAAGCTGGGATTAGTGTGATCGTGTATCGTTATAAGAAATTTTACTGTTACGATAATTTAAATATTCTAATCGGTACTTAATATTTGGAAGAACTATTTTTAAAATTGTAAATACATTTAGCACATTTTAATTCGAATGCTTCGTCCTTTTATCACGGTAATTTTTAAAAATGGTAACGTCGATTTTCTCGTACAGCGAAATTCATGTTATTGTAACCTCAAAAAGTGTACAATGGTCTAATGTGAAAAGTAAAAAATGCATGATCATTTTTATGTCAAATATCGTTGACTAAAGAAAAACTTTTACCCTACTAAAAGTTTAAGAGTGTAGAAGTTAATGGGATGCCAAAGTAAACTTTAATCCTCCCTACCTTATCAACCGAGCTAAACAAAGAATTAAATTATAATTTATAATGTATGGTAACATTTGACAAAAGAGTGAGAAACAGCTCCTTTATTTACAAATGATTGACCTCTCTGCGACACTAAAGTACAATTGGATTCTCGAGAAATCTTTTACACCAAAAATATTGATGTTACGCCTGCATCATATTTTTGGTAAGGGATTTCTCGAAAACCTGATTAAATTATTGTTTCAATAATTTTGCAGAGAAGTCAATCGTTTGTAAACAAAGGCGCGCCTTCTCGTGCTTTTAAAAAAATCATCGTATTTTATTAATTATAATTAATTTGTTTGTTTAGCTTAATTGATAAGATAGAAGTAATTTTGGTTTCCCCCACAAAACATAATTTCTTTATAATATAAGTAATTTTTTGTTAGTATTTCAATACTATATATATACTTATAATCGAAAAAGACGATTCATATTCCTTATTTCTTTTTGTATACAAATATATTTTAAACAATAACATAAAAATTACATGGATTATTTATTAACTCTTAGCATAAAGAGATGTTTATTGTGAACTATGCACTTCAAAAGTTGCAGACACCTTTGGAAATCTTTAGGAATCTTCTTGATAGTATTTTGGATTGATTTAACCAGTCAAATTGTAATTATATTGCACAACGTTTCGGAAACATTTTTGTTTCCCTCTTGAGGGCAGTCTTCTATTCAATAATAATATTTATAAATTAATATACAATTATCTTTTAGGAATCATTTTTAGGATTTTTGATATTGAATATTGGAATTGAATATTTAGTATATTCAAATATCACTAAGAAAAAATTTTTTTATCTCGTTTCAGACTTCCAAATACTTAAAGATTTTTATAAAGATTTCTGAAGTCTCTGGAAGTCTTTGGAAATGTTTTCGAGATTTTGGAGTTAGTAACCCCTCGCCACTATGTAAACTAAGTATATACCTGTATGAAATATTTACAATGCTGTCTTATTGTCACCAATTAAGTTACCTTCACTGTAATAATCCTAAAGAAATTCATGATAATTTTTATCAGGAATTTCTTTTCTGAATATAGGAACCCCTGAATATAGGAAAGATTAACGAAAATACTAATATCTCTGCAGTATATAATTAAAATGCGCACAGAGATAACTGTCTAATAAAATTTATAACCGTGACAGCAAGGTAAACCTGTCAAATAAACCTAAAAGATTATAACAAATTCGTAATGAAATCGTTGAAATTTTGATCGTATTACCAAGCTATTTAGTCAAACATCCCAGATTTACTGTGTTGTTGTCACGGTATAATTGTTATAAGATAATTATCTTCTCGCGTAATATACGTAGGGACATAAGAGAGCTAGTACATAGAGCATGTAGGTTTAAAATAACTCGAGCTGACGGAGCATGAATTAAATGGTCCGAAAGATCGAATAGCGAATGAATCAGAAAATGACGCACCTGGATCTGGCAGACCACCTCGCCGTAGGGCCAGCAGCTGTAGATGGCGGGTACAAAACCGAACGGCGTCACCAGCAGTCCGATCGCGAGGTCGTTGCTCGCCAGACTCGTCAGCAGATACCTTGGCTAAGGAAGTCGACCGGAAACATACAAGAGTCCCTCGTTAGTTCTTTCTTTCTTTCATTATATTGCTCTCTCCTCTCTCTCTTTCTCTCTCTCTCTTTCTATATATATATAACTAATACCTATTGGGAAAGGAGGCTTTATTCTTTCTTTTTCACTCTCATTCTTTTTATAGATTACTCGGCTTAAATCGACTCGCCATTTACTCGTCAAAAGAGTGATCTGTATAGTGTGACATTATTTTTCAGTTTGGACGACCACCTACCAGTCTGGAAATTTGGCCATTTTCAAGTGAAAAATAAATATTTTGTATAGTACGATGAGACTGTTTTAAAAATGTCGAGTTTACACCTGAAAATGGGTTTCCCTTAAAGAGGACGCTGAAGATTTTATCGACTTATCGACTTATAGGAGTTACCGTTTTTAATTTATATCAATAACTAAAATAGGTTATGAGGAGTTTTACGACTACAGCGCCATTTTATACAGTAATACACGTAATTTGTAAAATTTTGGTACAAATTCAATGAGTACTTACGAAGAATAGTGTGAAACTGTAATTAACAATAATCTGGGTATGTTGCATAAAGATTACAGATTCACACTATTCTTCGTAAATATCCAATGAATTTGCACCAAAAATTGACAAGTTACTTATATTACTGTATAGAATGGGGTTCTGGTTCCAAAATTCCTCATAAACTTTTTAAGTTATTGATAAAAATTAAAAACGGTGACTTCTATACGTCGATAAAATCGCCAGCATCGATGCTCTCTCAAAGATTATATCAAACTGGTTATGTTACCAACCCACTCATTTACCGACCACTGATAAGTATTACTTTTATACATATATTATTTAAATTTAAGGAAAATTATGAAGACAATACCTCTGCTGCGACGCAGTTTACGATTGTGCAAAGTTCTAATGTGATTGGTACATTAAACATCGAGATTAATTGTTTTAAAATTTTTAATCTGAGTGTGTATTGATGTATGTAAACATTTTTAAAACAATTGAGTAAAAATGTGACCAACATTTCGTAAAACCAATATATTTGAAAAACAAAATTTCAATATTTATAAAAAATTGGATGACTGATAAATTACTGCATTTTTTAGTAGAGTATAATATTAATAAAATTTAAAGACACATTATGAAATTTACAAAGCGAGAAAAAGAATAATAAAAATTTCTCAAATGTCCTTAGTAAAATGCTGATATCACTTATATTTGAATCATTTTGGTCCATCATGGGGTCCCAAAGTCAATATTTATCTTCCCTATCTTGTCGACAAACGCGATAATTGTCATAAAAAATATGTAAACAAAAGAGTATGCGACCAAATAAGAGAAGAAGTGTCTTTGTTTATCAATAATCTAACTGTGTATTGAATTTGAAAATAAAATACTATTTACTTAATTGGCTATTTGACAAGTAATAGTTCTCTAAACTACAATAATATTATAGTCTGAAATACAGCATTACACAGCTAGATTATGGATAAACGCAACCGCCTCTTGTCTTATAGTTTTGCACGTACTCATATTTTATATTTCTTGATTAATAAATGAAAATATAGTGTAGAGCCCCTCTAATTGTAATAAAAATTGAGAAAGAGATTGAAATTTTATCCATATAGTGATTAGTCATTTTTTTTCAAATAAACACGTATTTTTATGTCAGATGTTAATCGATCTTAGTGAATAAACGACAATTTTAATTATATGGTGACGTTTCGATGGCTATTTGCCATCCTCCTCAGAATACCGTCTTCTTATTTGTAATATACAAATATAACCATCAGAATCGATTCTGCGTCCCCAAAAAGCTAAAAAGAATATAAAAATTATATTCATAGTTAATCGTATAATTTCTTTAGTTTATTGTCCTACCATTTTTGGCACGTACAGTAAAAAAGGCTGTACCAGTGAAAGGATTAACTAAACTCTAGGATATGTTTTGTAACATAAAAATATGAGGAAACCTACATTTTTAGACCCTAACGCGTTAATTTACCAAAATAAAGACAATTTTATAAAAAAAATTACTGCCACTTTGATTGCTTATAACTCGGAAACAAATAAAGATAGATACCCAATTCCCAAGTTTAAAAGTAAGCTGACATTAAATAGATGTAATTAAGAAAAAAAGCTCAAATCAGTTAATTTGGAGCAAAGTTATATAGAGAAAACAAGAAATTGCTGAAATTTTAACTAAAATTTAATAGTAAAAAAATATTGACGTTTTTGGCTGAATTTTATTAATTTCTTATTTTTTTAGTATCTTAGCTCCAAATTAACCAATTTGACCAATTTGAGCTTATAAGAAAAAGTAAATACATAAAGACATATTTTGATTGAAAATTTAGCACTAACGCTAGAACTATTATCTACATCATATAGTTACATACTAATAAAATTGTTTCTCCGTTTCATCTTTTTTTCTTACTAAATATCACGAGTTCGTAAGTTAATTTTCGTCGATCAGCCAATTTCACCGCTCCAGCTCATTAATTTTCATAGGAAAAATACTCTCTCCGTGCATCAATTTAAATGGTTCCCACAATTGTTGATCAGTCGAATTAAAAAGGTAAATTCTTACTCACTTCCTAAAGAATACTAAGATCTCCCATTTCTTTCCATTGTACCCACGCTGAACTTCCGCAAAAAAAAAGAAATATGTCATATATCATTTCATCTCATCGACATAATTAGCCCGATGAATCTCAATTAGTTCGAAATGTCACTTTCTCTCGAGTACCCGCATAAAATCTGTATAACAAGACGAAAGAAAAAAAAATTGCATCTATGCGAAAGAAAACGAGACTCTCCACTTACAGACCTAGTCTCCAATCAAATCCAAATTTCATCTCCAAGCTTACACACACACACACACACACACACACACACACACACACACACACACACACACACACACACACACACACACACACACACACACACACACACACACACACACACAAACGCACACAGTTACACGCGAAACCGAGCCTTCTTTAATGTATATACACGATATGCATATATAGGTATAGCATGATGAAGCAATCAGTGCAATGTGGGTAAATGTAGGTTCGATAGCTTGTCCTTAACTATAATTAAAACTTCGATGCTGCTGCGAGTGACGTGTAATATTACGTACCTCTCTCTCTCTCTCTCTCTATAGATATATATTTAGGGGGCTCACGTGTGTGCTTTTACGCCTCTACGATATTACCAAGCGAATGTGTGGTTTCCTCGGGAGGTGGAGGAGGGAGAGGTAACCGTGCACGTTGGCTTCTCTATACACACCACTATACGTATATACATCTATGTGTATGTATATATATATATATATATAAGTCGAGAAATAGTTGGACGTTTTCAGAGAAATTTTACTCATTATTCACGCTGCGTGGTTACGCATTTATACCAGGAATTTTCATAACTACGTATCTACATTTGTGTGTATTGGTGCGTACGGTGTATCGGTGTGTGTGTGTGTGTGTGTGTGCGTATCTACGGGGATGACGATCGGGTTCATTTTGTTTTATCGATTAGGAAAGTGGATTATTAACTGCGCCGAGTTATCGCAGTTACCAAATATATATACGGAGTGGATATAACTTTATGCTAAATTGTTCGGCTACGAGGAGAGAGGAGGAGGAATATCCCGTGGTTATGTAATTATTACGCGATTTTCATTATTATATTTTAAAGCTCATAACAGGATGTCACGCTCGATTGTTATCGATCGGGTAAATTTTTTGAGATATTACAAACGATGACAAAAGAGATATTCTGGCTACATAAATAATATGGTGAATTATATGGAGAAACCTGGACATTTGAGTTTTATCGTCTGTATCACACTAAGCTGAATTTCAAAGAAAAATATTCATTTTATTTTTTTCATTGGTATTATTAGAAAGGCTTTTTAAGATTTTTTTTCGGTTACTGCTGAACGTATTATAGAAAGTTACGCGAGAAGGGATGCACAATTGGACAGATTCTTATTTGAAGAATATTGATGCATTCAAAGAATTTTAAATGTAAAAATTGCAGGGTTGGAATTAAAATAACAGTCCGATTTCAATTATTATACTTGTTAATGAGGGCGAGGTGTTGGGTTCTTCATTATTTTTCATATTTATTAAATTATAGTATTTTTTTCGTAACGAGGGCATAAAAAATTACAACCGCGCGTAATAAAAAATACACGAGGTTATTACGTTGCTAAGCACCTGTTGCGAATGATATTTTTTGTTACAGAATGAGCGAAAAATCGCATTTTACACACACGTGTAACGAAAAAAACAGTTTTTCCGTGTCCTTTGACTCAGTCGGTAAAATTTATTATAGTTACTATTTTATTACTATTTTCGAGTTACTAATACGAATTGCTGGTTACGAATCTGTAATAAAAATTCTAAATATAATTCCGCTATATTTAAAAATGACACTTAAAAATGTGATTACAAATTCTAAGATAACCGTGTACAGTACGTCGTGTCGGATAATTAAAAATAACAATTTTTAGCCAATAACAAAAATAAATGATAGGTAAATTTTGACTGAAAGAACAAACTATATATTTTCAACAGAAAACAAATAATACAAAACTGACGAATAAATTTTTCTGGCTTTACCGTTTAAAAAAAGCTTTGTACAAATACATTAGTTATAATTACATATAACGAAAATATTCTTATTGAATTATTAAATTATTTAGTTTCAATAACCGCAGATTTTGTTAAATGTAAAGACCAACGTTTACTTTACTCTACTCGGTAACGCTTTAATAACCACAAAATTGTTTTGACAATATTATTAAAACTACGTTTCTCTCGATTAAAACAATTCACGAATACATTCATAAAAAACAATTACGTATATGAAAATACACCTGCCCAGTACGCAACGAACGAAATGGTTAAACTTTAATCGCAACAAAGTACTCGGAAATTGATGGAGTCGCCAAACGCAAAATTACCGAATGAATAACGCATTAAACAAATCGTGCAAATTGTATAAAAATACAATTCGTTTACCATATTTACAAATTGAACGCGGCTATTGTTATTAACGATCGATCGGTTGAACCTCATACGCGCGTTTAAATATTTAACATTTCGAAATAGCAGAGAAATTGGCATAATGCGGGTTATCAAGGTCACCTAAGAAATTTCCATAAAATTGTGTATGAAAGGTTAAGAAAATACCTTTGAATTTTCTTTTCGGCCTAGAAGGATGAAAACAAGTTCCAGGTGTATTTTCATGGTCTCTATTACATACATACACATACATACCCATACACTTTCACGTACACTTGACAATGCATTTAGATGTATTTAGAAGGCTTTTCGAAAATTCACATATTCATGAATCGAGTGGGGGTATAAAACCAGGCATTTTCTTTGAGGAAAATTATGATAATAACGTCTATTAATTCCTGTGTGAATGGTAGACTTTCTCCTCTGTTCTATATACACCGAGGTGACTAAGCGCAATCAGTTTTTTTTTCAGTAATCGTACGTGGAGAGAATTTTTTAGTAAATATTTGTAATATTTGTAAAGAAATCATTATAATTGGAACAGTGTTTTATACGGTAATTTTTGGGCTACTGATCGGATGTTTTAGGTTCACCGTGTTTTTACGAATAATTTTATGAGGATATAATCTACGTACGTATAACTTATTTATACTTGCATAATTGTCATTTTTTAATGTGAGTCGAAACCAAATTTTCATCACACATCTTACCGACAATCGGTGTAAATTGGAGGTAATTAAAAGAAGGTCTTTTCGTTTATAAGAATCTATGAATTCATTCTTCTTAATTTATTAGTGACCCATACGATTGTTATATTTTAGCCAAAAATATTCGCAAATCTTTTCATGTCACGGAAAATAATTTAAATTAATATTTTATAAAATATTTGGTAACCCCTAGAAGAAATTAAATTACTTTATTAATGACCATTAAATGGTTTCGACTAACCTTATTATACTTAAGTTTTACTATGGGGTCGATGGACTTCAAACACGACTTTTACAACTTGCATTGTCTGGGATTTTTCGTCAACTATGACTTATTGATTTTGTATTAACAGGATACAAACCCCAAAAAAATGGAAAAATTATTTATTTTTTATTTAACGAGGAATGCAATTTATCGAAAAAAACTGTTTTGTGACGATGTCTCCTTTGAAGATATTCCGTAAATTTTTTCAAATATTTCTATTGACAAATCAGCGAGATTTTTGGGCATCCGTGAATAATTGTTTTATATTACCGACCAAAAATAGTTATTTACGTACAATTAATTTATAATTAATTATTTCGTGAAAATCTTTTCTTTGAACAATATCTGTGATTCTTTTCTAATTTTCCTTATATAATTAGGTTTTGAAATTTTTGGAATTTTCAAGGTTGGTCTCTGCATTTTGGGTATCACATCCCTTAGCAACAATTTGTATATTCCATTTTTTTTACCTATGTACAGGAGCACTAAAATACAATATTTTTTAGTAAACATTAAACATCTATAATTACGTTGTTTTATATTTATAATTTTATAATTTTGTACCTTTCGATGCCGTCTTTCATCGCAATCAGATTTTGTTCGAGAAATAATAATTTAAGTTTTTTCTATAAACATTTTTTCCACCAAATTTGGACGAAATCATGTTCCAAATGCATATTTTCAAATAATAAATTTTTATTTTTGGGAAATGCTTTTGGGTTGGAATTGTTTGTAAACTAATTGCCTAACCCGACTTTAATGCCACACGGAACAAAAATTTCTAATAAACTTTACAATGTTCTTTAATAATGGAGAGACAAATTTCATAAATGATAAAAATCACTCCTTTATAGGAAAATTTACGAGATATATATTAAATATTAATAGATATGTAGTAACATTTTCTTATAATAAAATACTAATTTTTATCATTTGTTAAGTCTGTCTCTCCATTACTAAACAACATTGTCATTTTTACTAGAAATTTTCTTTCTGTGCATATCCACCGTGTCAATTGGATCAACCAGTGTTTCAACGAAAAAAAAATTAGTAAGCTTAATGATTATTATCAAAACTTTAGTTTTCAAACTCTATTATCCTTATATAAAAAAAGTAATTGCCGGATGTTATGAAGCCAAGAGAAACGACTATGTGAATATGTGATTGGTTTACGTTTATAGCGCATGCATCTAAAACATTGTAGGTTAGATTTGGCAGCGCGGGAAAAACGTAATGTTTGAATTTTCTTGACAAAATCAGAGTATAATAAATCATGAATAAATATATTATTAAATATTGTTGTTTTAAGTAAATTAGACAGCGTAATATTTCAAATAATGACCGTCAAAAAACGCAAGAGCATGGGAGCGCGCATAGTTTAATCTAGTTTAAAGAAATGATAGATTTAAGTATTATATCAAATTATTTATTACTTCAATATATCACAATCTGCTACGACAAACAGTGGGTTAATAAAATACGTTGTCAAAATCATAATAAAAATTTTAATAAATATACTGTAACCTGTAAAATTTTTTCATATAGATAGCTAATATTTTTCAGCTTACTAAAAATTTTTAAATTTTCTAATCTATGTTTATACTAAATAAATATGTGGAACAACCAAATGGCCACGACCCACATCCTGTGTAGTTGCACGCTCATCCGTATTACATCTGATAGATCAATTAAATTAAGTAAAACTGAAATCTCTCTTACTGCTTTGAAAAATACTTCAAGTTGAAAGCCTAGTGCATATTGCAAAGACGTATGGGTGTGTACGGCTAAAGAGAATATTGAACGTATCTTTGGAACACATCCTCCGTAAAGAAAGTTCGAAACCCTTCGGTTCAACATTGAATCGAGGAAATTGTATCGGTATGTCTTATATACTTTTCCTTAAAATTAACTATACAAATAACAAATTTTATATCGCATGTGCGTGACGTCAGACTCATATTTTTCTGAATTTCCGCACTTTTATAATTAATTGCATTAAACGCGCTGGTGTCAGTTTTTATTCTATAAATGTGACATTGTTAACGTATAATGAGTATACTTGAATAATAAATTAACCGTCGTGTATATATGTATGTAACCGTATAATTTATTTATATTTTTCATACTTAAATTTAGTGTTTACGTATATGACTGAATTATCGTAATTATATACGATCTAAATACTTTAATAGCATATTTATTTACGAAAAACGTAAACTTTTGATTAATAGCGTATTATACGCGAATGATGACATGTAATAAGTGTGGCGGTATCGATATATAAATGATATTCAAAGTACAGACGGGAGGTAGAAAGTCAAAAGGCAGAAAGTGGTATATATGTGAACGTATATAGTGCTAGAAGGCGTGATTGAGCTCGACGTAGCGTATATAACGTTGGGCGCAGCATAGATGCGTAATCCAATGCTAATGAATTCATTCATATTAGTTGCTACCGCTCGACGACCGTAATTACGTAATGAAACAAGACGACTCGACGACACTCTCTTATTATAACAGTCGAGACAAGTTTCTCTTTTCCTTTTCGCTTATCGCTTATGTATTCTATACCACGATACGCGCGTTCACCGTATTGTTTATACCTATCAATTTTTCCCTTTTCCTTTTTTAAATCGACAATTTTGTCAATTTCTTAGGATCCAATTTTGAATATTTTTTTTCGTTCGTGGCGTGTATTTAAATTTTATTTTATTAGTAAATTGTCGATTGTTAAGGTCAATAATAATTGAAATTGGATTTATGTATTAGTCACCTTTAATAATCGACAATTTACTAATTCAACAATGGAGGGTGAAAATTACAAATTAAATTTTATTTCTTTATAGGGATCTACTTTTATCGTTGTGAATGTAAGAGGAAGAATATTTGTAAGTAAAGTATGGAACACGTAGAATAAGTGGATAAATATACATTTAGAGAAAAATAGGTTTTTTCCAACAACCATTATATTAAATAGATAAATTTATCAATTAATTGAAAAATAGGTTTTATTCGTTTTAAATTTGTTAATGTGAAAAAATCATTCAAAACTTTCGGCACAACTGAGTTAGTATATTTAATGAATTAATATTTCACACTTGAATTAAAGAATTATTTTACCCTAATTAAGTAATTTTTCATTCGAAAAAGAAAATTGAGGTTCTGTTTGAGGTCACGTTGTTCGACCCGAAAATTATATATAAAATATTGAATTAAAAATCTGAACGAAATTCATACGGACAGTTTAAATTATAAAAGAGGATCTGCTGTTTTAATTTATGAAGAAAATATAATTTTTGTAACAACAATTGAATAAACTAAAATTGATGAATCAAAACATCCTAATTAAATAATTGATTAAAAATCTGTGAAAATTGGATATATTGTTTAAAACATGCCTAAAACCCTAACATTCATGATTTTCTTTTAAATTGATTATTTATTTATAATGAATATAAAAATGATCATTTTCTGATAATGACATGTCTTTATAAGATTAAACTAGATTAAACTGAAATTGTGACTCGATACCGATTCATCCCAGGTTGTCACTAAACGAGTAATTTTTCAATCAAAGGATTTTAAAGAAATGGTAAACCAAATATTTGATTCCCCATTGTTACTTTAAATGATTCATGTACACTGCCTGCAATATAAATACGAGGAGCTGCTAGAAATATTGTTTCAAAAATATCATGCTCTTTGCATACAAATGTATAAATTCTGCATTAAATTTTGGATGTACCATACCTACCTATTTACGACCTAAAAAATTTATCAACCATTTGTCACTCATAAAATTTTTATTAAAAAAAGGCGAGTGATTTAAAACGCTAAGAATATATGTTTAAAAATATAATTAAATATAATGTAAAGTATAATGCTTGAAAATCTTTTTAAATTTGAAAAAAGTACAAATTCTTCCAATTTTCTTTAAGAAGTCGAACCCAATAAATAATTTGAATTTCCCGCGTTTAAAATTATCGATCGAGGAATACTATTCGTACAAAAATGAATATTTATAATCAAATTTAATCGTTATTTAAATTTTAATATAAAAAACGTGTGAAAACAGTATTTCTCCTGGTCAGTAAGCTAACAAATTTGATACAATCCATAATCTCACGGAATTTAAATTAATTATTTTTTATTCAAATTGTTAATTTATTGCACAGTTGAAACGTTAATGATTAAATATCATTTTATCAACTGATACTTCATTATAATTCGAATATCCCATTCTAAATCGGGAATCAGATATTAAAGTAATTACAATAAAGCAGATTAACAATTCTACTAAGAATAATAATTCAAAGTTTCAAAGCACCTTTACTCTCTCTCTCTCTCTCTCGCTCTGGTAGCATCCATGGTAGAGAATATTAATTAGCAATCGCATCTGGACAGAAATTAAATTCGAATTCTCTTCTGAAGCGCAACCGCGTAATTCGCCTCTTTCTCTCTCCGGCTCTAATTAAGGAACCACGAAAAGGAAAGAAGAAAAAAAAGAAGTATCCCCTGAACTGTAAATCCCCCGATTAGCAATTATCAAGACCTGGTTTAACTAAACGGTTTATCGTAAACTCGAACCGCTTGGGAAATAACAAGACGTATATTTTTTTTACGACTGGCCATTAATCTTTACTCTGATCTTCTTCCTATTTTTTTCCTTCGTTGGACACATTGCACTTTTGAATAAATAATTGTTTCTCTTTTTTTTTCGTTCGTTTACAACGAAATATTGTCACGTCACGGAGATGTTACTAATAAAAAGTATACCGAGATAAAACAGAAAAAGTGAAACGTATCAGCTGTTCCAGAAAAGTTAACCTATCATTTGTAAGAAAATCACTACAATTTTTATCGCGATGACACAGTAATATTTAGGTTGCTGATCAAACGTCCCAGGTTAGAAAGAGATATATCAAAAGAAAATTCTCTCCTTGTATAATAATTTCATACTTAATTCCGATTTGCTTGTATAATGCGAATAAATAATATGCATAATAATAATAATAGGTATATATATGTGTGTGTGTGTAGGTGGGTATGTGTGTATGGCTGTGTATACAGAGGAAGTAAGGACTGAAACGTAGTTGCGGAACCAAAGTAAAGTAGCTTAGAAGCGCAATCACATATAGAGTCCTATTATACCAATTAAACTTGCGACGATAAGACGCGGTACTATACAAATCAACCGGTTTCCTTGTACTATACCATTTTCGGATCTCATTCCACCTTAGTATTATAACCAATATGTACCTAAACCTCCGGATGATAATGTGACTTTACCCATTTCATAGAAATTTATGCGGTCGATGCTGCTGATCGACGTTGATAATTCACAGAGACAAAATACTATACTCGATTGTGTTTGAATATTTGCGCGAAACAAATATATACGTGGAAAAAAGTAGTCAAAAAGTAAAAAGTCGAGCATAAATTGCCTGAGTAATATTTAGTTAACAAGTTACTAAAGAAATAGTGATCGAGTGTTCGCAGAACGTCTTTATTTTAATTTATAATTATCACCCTCCATCGTTGAATCAGTAAATTGTAAATCATTGTAATGGTAAATCGTTCAATTCATCGTAAGATAAGCTTCTTTTATATGTTAGTTCATTTCATATTATTAATATTAGTTTTTAAATTTTCTAGGCGTCCATAGATTGTTCCAAAAATTTGGCGATACTTATAGCTATTCCAGCAGGGTAGCCTCATAAATTTTTTTACTGAAAACTGATGAATCTAATCCAAATAAAAATGACTGGACTTGCTAATTGATTTTGTTAGGATGTTAAAACTTAACAATGAGCAATTTCTGCAACACAATTCATTCAATATAATGTATGCACTGTTTGTAACAATTCATAAAGCATCCCTTTAATAATATCGATAATGAAAATTATATAAATTAGAAGCAATTTAATTTATTATATTTTTTTATCACAATTTTTTTCTAGAGCATAGTTTATCATAATATTACGTTTGTCATAATTTTTGTATAATTTATTTTAAGTAATAAATATAAGATAATAAAATGTTTGTATATTTTATTTTATCACTACTACTCTTTTATGCAAATAGATATAATTACTTATCGTAATAATTGTATAATACTAAAAACTTTTCTAAACAAATTTCGGAAATCGCAAGCAAAGCGAGCGTTTTTGGCTTGTAATGTATAAAAATTATGTAAATAAATGGATACTGTCGCTTACCTGGGCGTGAATGTACTTGTGGGTACCTGCGGCTGTTGATGACGCAGATGACGAGTAGATTGGCACCGAGGATACCGAGGCTGAGGATCAAGATGAGAGAGGCACGTAAAAGCTCGCCGATCCCAGGATTTTGCCAATGAGACTGAAAGCCTCCTCCGGCCGGCAAACTGCGCCAGCAGCTGCTGTTGCTCAGCGCTGGCGCCAGGAGGATCTGCGGCTTCTGATCTATCATCCTCCCAGGACGAGCTGACGCCAGGCTACGCTGGCACCTGCCACCTTCGCGCCTTTTATCCTCGATGACGAGTGCATCCTTACCGCTGAATCAGAACACACACAGTTTATGGGTTATTTCATGCACTTCTTATTTCCTTTTTTATATAATAATATTTTTTCATTTTCTCTATGTTTGTTGCATGCGATTAGCAATTATCAAGACCTGGTTTAACTAAACGGTTTATCGTAAACTCGAACCGCTTGGGAAATAACAAGACGTATATTTTTTTTACGACTGGCCATTAATCTTTACTCTGATCTTCTTCCTATTTTTTTCCTTCGTTGGACACATTGCACTTTTGAATAAATAATTGTTTCTCTTTTTTTTTCGTTCGTTTACAACGAAATATTGTCACGTCACGGAGATGTTACTAATAAAAAGTATACCGAGATAAAACAGAAAAAGTGAAACGTATCAGCTGTTCCAGAAAAGTTAACCTATCATTTGTAAGAAAATCACTACAATTTTTATCGCGATGACACAGTAATATTTAGGTTGCTGATCAAACGTCCCAGGTTAGAAAGAGATATATCAAAAGAAATTCTCTCCTTGTATAATAATTTCATACTTAATTCCGATTTGCTTGTATAATGCGAATAAATAATATGCATATAATAATAATAGGTATATATATGTGTGTGTGTGTAGGTGGGTATGTGTGTATGGCTGTGTATACAGAGGAAGTAAGGACTGAAACGTAGTTGCGGAACCAAAGTAAAGTAGCTTAGAAGCGCAATCACATATAGAGTCCTATTATACCAATTAAACTTGCGACGATAAGACGCGGTACTATACAAATCAACCGGTTTCCTTGTACTATACCATTTTCGGATCTCATTCCACCTTAGTATTATAACCAATATGTACCTAAACCTCCGGATGATAATGTGACTTTACCCATTTCATAGAAATTTATGCGGTCGATGCTGCTGATCGACGTTGATAATTCACAGAGACAAAATACTATACTCGATTGTGTTTGAATATTTGCGCGAAACAAATATATACGTGGAAAAAAGTAGTCAAAAAGTAAAAAGTCGAGCATAAATTGCCTGAGTAATATTTAGTTAACAAGTTACTAAAGAAATAGTGATCGAGTGTTCGCAGAACGTCTTTATTTTAATTTATAATTATCACCCTCCATCGTTGAATCAGTAAATTGTAAATCATTGTAATGGTAAATCGTTCAATTCATCGTAAGATAAGCTTCTTTTATATGTTAGTTCATTTCATATTATTAATATTAGTTTTTAAATTTTCTAGGCGTCCATAGATTGTTCCAAAAATTTGGCGATACTTATAGCTATTCCAGCAGGGTAGCCTCATAAATTTTTTACTGAAACTGATGAATCTAATCCAAATAAAAATGACTGGACTTGCTAATTGATTTTGTTAGGATGTTAAAACTTAACAATGAGCAATTTCTGCAACACAATTCATTCAATATAATGTATGCACTGTTTGTAACAATTCATAAAGCATCCCTTTAATAATATCGATAATGAAAATTATATAAATTAGAAGCAATTTAATTTATTATATTTTTTTATCACAATTTTTTTCTAGAGCATAGTTTATCATAATATTACGTTTGTCATAATTTTTGTATAATTTATTTTAAGTAATAAATATAAGATAATAAAATGTTTGTATATTTTATTTTATCACTACTACTCTTTTATGCAAATAGATATAATTACTTATCGTAATAATTGTATAATACTAAAAACTTTTCTAAACAAATTTCGGAAATCGCAAGCAAAGCGAGCGTTTTTGGCTTGTAATGTATAAAAATTATGTAAATAAATGGATACTGTCGCTTACCTGGGCGTGAATGTACTTGTGGTACCTGCGGCTGTTGATGACGCAGATGACGAGTAGATTGGCACCGAGGATACCGAGGCTGAGGATCAAGATGAGAGAGGCACGTAAAAGCTCGCCGATCCCAGGATTTTGCCAATGAGACTGAAAGCCTCCTCCGGCCGGCAAACTGCGCCAGCAGCTGCTGTTGCTCAGCGCTGGCGCCAGGAGGATCTGCGGCTTCTGATCTATCATCCTCCCAGGACGAGCTGACGCCAGGCTACGCTGGCACCTGCCACCTTCGCGCCTTTTATCCTCGATGACGAGTGCATCCTTACCGCTGAATCAGAACACACACAGTTTATGGGTTATTTCATGCACTTCTTATTTCCTTTATTTTATATAATAATATTTTTTCATTTTCTCTATGTTTGTTGCATGCGAATAGCATCATTTTAAGTGCTATACAAATCGGTTTCCTGCTAACTTTTTACATTAGCTTAAATGTTGTTTTTAATTGTTACGAAATCTTTAACTTGCAAAGGTAGGAATTACTGTTAGAATCATTTAATTCTTCCTGACATACATCTTTTTATAAGTGTTAATAACTCAAAAAGTTTAACTTTGGGGTTCATTGGCTTGCCGATGAGAACGCTGATGTTAGGTTTTTAATTTTACAAATCCAATATGGCGAATCAAAATGGTGGACAAAAACGTTAATAATAAAAATAGCTTTATTCGAATTGTGTATTAGGAAGTGTTTTGAAGTGAGTTTCAAAATTTAAATTAAAAATTCAAATTTCGCGCTAAAAAATAGCAGACGAAAAACATGTAATATACGTATAACAATTAATAGAAACAAATATCTATCATCGCTGAAAAAACTTTGAAAAATGCAATTTTTTTATATTTTCCTCGGTTTTCCCGGCGACATATTGTTATAATAACTTTGCAAAATGATAGATAATTATATAACGAAGGGCAACTAACTCCTGGTTTCGCGTAGATTTGTTTTTATTAATTGTTTTTTCGTCTGCTATTTTATGGCGCGAAATTTGAAATTTGAATTGAGTGTGACATCTCCTTAAATAAATGTGACGACAATCTATTATATTGTGACGGTAAAGGGGGAGTGTGTAATTAAGCATCCGTTATAAAGAATCTTACCGCAAAACAGCTGGAAAGAATCATATTATGCAATTTCGTAATAAGATTTAGATAGAAATGGAGGGGGGGTGACCCCTCGTGCAATTGCATCTGGAACCCGCATGATCGAGTACAGAATCGGTGAGCCAGAACCCGCATTGTTTATCTACGTGTGGTATAGTTCTATAAGACTAAAGGCTTGCGCAAGCTTAATAAGAAAAACTACTTCTAAATGAATCATTTATACATCTGAACCACGTAAGGTCTATTATAAAATAGATATATTTTAATTCTTAGTTTGACTAATATAAATATTAATAACTTATATTTGTAATTGAAAACCCCTGTATACTAATTTCAAAGCACATATATTAATATGCCCTATCGCTATAAAGTTTGATTGAAAAAATGTTTATACTATATAAATAATTTTTATAGAATCGAATTTAATTTTTTCCGCTATTATTACATTCTAATATTTTTTTTTATATATAACAGCGAAGAAGAACAAGAAAAAAGCAGCCCCAAATAGATTTAGTTAAAGGTAAACTACAAAAAAGTAAGTATACTTATCACTATGCCTGACAAGGGGTTAAGAAAAACAATCAACGGTAAACAAGAATTGGTTACAGCAAACAATAAAACTTCCACAATAAGGATTTTTCGAAAAAAAAATTTCGGTACTCAAAAAAGAAAAAAAAATTGCCTATCTCATAGTTCTATACGAAGAAAAATGTTTTTGAAAATGCATTCAAATAAATTTGACATAAACTGTAGAAGCAAGGTAGTAAAATTTTTGAAAGAAAAAATACGTGCTCGAAATCTATCGATACTTGTGGATACACTCCACGTAGATTTATACAAATATACACGGAGAAAAAATTCTGATAAATTTTACCCTGCTGTTCTAGTAAAGGTGGGACGAAGGATACAGTAGCGTAAAAAATACCCAGTTTTCAAATAAATTTTACCCTGCTGCTCGGTTACAGCAGTGAGTACAGCTCTTTTTCTTTCTTTTTTTGTCATGGTTCCCAATTACTTGACATGTATATTAATCAATACTAAGTAAGATAGAAATCATTGATATTTTGTTCTCCATAAGAGAAAAATTTCTGACATAGGGAATTATATGGTGTATTAATAGTTAATGAATATTTATTTGTCTCAAGTAATTCTTTCTAAATATATATCGAGATAGTAGTCATTCCAACCACCATGATTTCTTCTTGATTACTTAATTACCGAGTTATCCGCTTGACGAGCCCGGTAACAATCACGAATAACGATACTCTCGACACGTGACAGTATATCTTACGTCTCAGAAAAATGTCAGTCTATTTTCAACTTTCATATAAATCGTTGCTCAAAAGTTTATATGAATCCGTATACACGACACCTTTTTACCTTGAACTTTAGGTAATTTATGTTAAGGTTTTCAACCCCTCGCTTGAAAAAATTAATATGGTCTTATTTTTCTATTAATTTCTATTATAATTTATAGTAGTGTTTTATAAAAATATATATAGTAATTTTTAATAAATAAATATTTTTAAATATATAGTTAAATTACAATTTCTTTTTTGTAAATGGTACTTACAATTTTCAGAAATAGTTTTACCATAAAATATTGCAGTATAGTTATTGCACTATATTTTCTGGTAATTTTATAGTAAAATTAACCTTTTTTTCTCTCAGTGTATGTCTGACAAGGGGTTAAGAAAAACAATCAACGGTAAACAAGAATTGGTTACAGCAAACAATAAAACTTCCACAATAAGGATTTTTCGAAAAAAAAATTTCGGTACTCAAAAAAGAAAAAAAAATTGCCTATCTCATAGTTCTATACGAAGAAAAATGTTTTTGAAAATGCATTCAAATTAATTTGATAAAAACTGTAGTACCAAGACGGTAAATTTTTGAAAGAAAAAATACGTGCTCGAAATCTATCGATACTTGCGGATACACTCCACGTAGATTTATACAAATATGAGATATAAGTTAACCCATTAAATCCCAACCGACAATTTCACAGGCGATTGTGTTTTTCGCTTAGAAAAATAGAGAATAGACTAGAATAAAAAGGAAATGACTGTTCTTATGTAAAACTTACCGTGCTCTATCTGAATTCAGCATCAGATTTTTGATAGTTTCCACGGAAAATTCAATATAGCCGCCCAAAGTAAAAAAAAAATTCATTTTTGAAATCGACTGTGGGCCTTTATTTTCTAATTTTGACGACAAAATCAAAATGCACATTAGTAAAACGACCATTTGAAAAAAATGAAAATCTGATGCTGAATTCAGATAGAGCATGTAATTTACATAAGAAACAGTCATTTCCTTTTTATTCTAGTCTATTCTCTATTTTTTCTAAGCGCAAAACAAATCGACTGTGAAATGGCGGGTTGGGACTTAATGGGTTAAAGGCACCGGGAACGATTAATAAATTGCTGACGATCTGAAGGAACGCAGCCACGCGCCAGTCGCAACGCGAGGACATGTGCAATCCAAGCGCGAGTAGCAGCTACCGCCCTACCGAATACGTGAAAAGTGTAGAAGAACGAACTTGTGTATATAAATTAGGAAATAAACACTAAGCAGTGCCTCGAACTCACCTAGAAAGAAGAGTACATCCATATTGACGGAAGTTGCAGAAATAACGAAATAACGACACGCCGAGGTTACGACAATCAATGACGAATACATGGAGAGATTTGGTATCGAGTATCGCATTCCATGCAGCCTTACAACACTCACTAGTATATCACTATAGCAATCACTACTATAGACGACTAGTAAGTAAGAAACAATGAAACAATTGTTGACTTACAACTTGTAATTCATAGCGTATACTGAAAACTAAAATATCAAGTAACGAGTACTTTTTTTCTCTCTTTTTGCATCATGTTCCCAATTACTTGACGTGTATATTAATCAGTACTAAGCAGGATAGTATAATCACTGATATTTTTTCTCCATAAGAGAAAAATTTCTGGTGTAGGAAAATATATAGTGTATTAATAGTTAATGAATATTATTTGTCTCAAGTAATTCTTTCTAAATATATATCGAGATAGTAGTCATTCCAACCACCATGATTTCTTCTTGATTACTTAATTACCGAGTTATCCGCTTGACGAGCCCGGTACATCACGAATAACGATACTCTCGACACGTGACAGTATATCTTACGTCTCAGAAAAATGTCAGTCTATTTTTCAACTTTCATATAAATCGTTGCTCAAAAGTTATATGAATCCGTATACACGACACCTTTTTACCTTGAACATTTAGGTAATTTATGTTAATTTTTTCACCCCTCGCTTGAAAAATTAATATGGTCTTTAGCGTTTAGAAATTATATGGCAAAATCCAATAAGTTACCCTATAGTTTATTATAAATTATAAATGGATATTTTAAGAAAATTTTAAGAAAGAAGGCCCGGAAAAAGCGAAGCCCACCCTCGCTTTAGATGGAAAGTGGGGTCAAGTATGGACCGAGAGAGAAAATTTATAGAAGAATTGAGCTATCAAGAACCTTTTGACGAGGACAAGTAAATTTTAGTCCTGCCGGAACATCGCTTGCTTCGAGTCAAAACTACTAATTGAGAATCTTATGTGTTTATTATAAACTCGCGTCGCGCCTTTGTTATTTGTACGGATACTTGTTCGGGCTTTTTCCTCTATACTCCGTGAGGTTTTTTACGCCTAAACAAGTAGTGATATCGAGTTAACGTGAAATAAAAGAACTTTAATATTTATCTTATTCACCGTTGATATGTTTCTTTCTTTTACACCTTAAACTTCACCCTATCCTCTCCTTAACCAGAACAGAACTCACAATGTAAACATTAATGTAAATATCGATGTAGCAAATAACCTCATGTAAAAGATTTAATTCCATTAATTAAAATAACCATTTTTCTCCGTACACTTGTTCATAAATTAATAACTTTTATCTCACATATAAATTTCATACATTATATTTTTCCTTTTAAAAATTTATACGATTATAATAAATATGGTTGTTCGTAAATATAAAAAGGCAAATTCTTAGAATAAAGGTACCTTTAAACTTCAAAAGATATATTTTTTAAACAGATTCAGCACGTGATACATACACCCACACGCACATGCGCGCATACATATATATATCTACGAGTAATAACCCGTAAGAATTCCCTTATTCGACAATAAGCCTTTTGATAAAGCAGACTATATACATTTTTTACGACCCATTCTTCAATCTTTTATCCTTACGATAACCCACACAATTCGGAAACACAGCTATATATACATACATGTAACTTTTAACTTTGAAATTACCCGTAGGGAAACATTCCATCGAACCGAATCAATCTTTCGTTTGGAAAAGGAAATCTGACAAATCACCGTGAGTATAAAAATGTTCGATAAAAAAAAGAGAGAGAGAAGGACATTTGCCGTCTACAAAAATACCTGAGATATTTTGATAAAGAGTTATAGCTACGTATGTATATATATATGTATAAGGAACGAATTTTCACGTAAAAAAAAGTTTGTCGGATATATTCACCGAATGCGGAACGGCGCCTCGTTCCACCTCCAAAAATTCGTCTTTTTAGTCCTCGGGCCAATTCGGTGATCTCTCGACCGTCATCCTCAGGCTCGGCATCCTCGTGCGCTCAATGGTTGGTTAATCTGAAAAAGAAAAAAATATATCGCAACCGTTAAATCGTATATATGCGTACGGGAAAATGCGAATCGAACATATGTGTATGATATAGACGTGAACGAACGGTTTCTTTGAAACTTCCTACTTTGTACATATCTTTAAAAGAAAAATTTTCTTTTCCCAACATTTTCTTTCGTAGAGTAGTTTAGAAAAATCGTTGAATTTCCTTTCTTCGCGACTGTAAATTTATTTATCTGGTTTACGCGTTTTCAAGAAGCAGCATATATTTTCTTTTACCCACAAATCGGAGAATTAGGCGATTTATACTTTTCTTTTCCTAAAATTTAGATGAGATGTTACTGTGCAATTTTGAGATCCAAAGCTTAAGGGAGATTAAACTGTTTCTCCTGGAGTTGATATTATTTAGGTGCAGATCTGCAAAACAGACTCTAAATTCTACATACAAATCCGCTTCCTGAGTACGTGACACCGGACGATGTTAATTTAATTATCTTAAATACGAGATATGTTTAAATATATTTTTTCTTAACTAAAATTAAAAATTAATAATTTTCGAAAAGTGACTTTGTTGCAAGTCGAGTCGCAGCGGGACGATATTGATTTTTTAGAGTCTATCAACAGGTTGTTATCGAATTCGTTGTAGACTTTTTTTATTGCATTTACTTATAATATTCATATAATTTTTTGTCAAATGGCGGGTAAACAAATATTTGTATGCGATATTTAAAACAAAATCGTTATAATTGAAAGAGAGATATGCTGTGTTTAAACCTATTCAATATTTATATAGTCTCCAATAATTATTGTTTTACGAATATTTAAAAGAACGTTTTCGCTAACATTTTTTTAATACTTCAATTATATAATAAGGTGCATTATACATTTTCATTAATTTTAGTAGTAATAAATATAATTTACAGCTTAAATTCATACCACGACGAAATATAAGGTAAAAGACCCAGTAATTGGACATGTCCTAGTTGTTGGACAGAATCATTAATATCTATATTTCAGAATGTACACCCTTCATGGTTATGATAAAATCCACAATATCGATTATAAAGGGTTAAATCCAGGTTGTAATAAATTAACAACCAATTTTGATTTTAAAAAATTGTACGACGTTTCGTCAAAATCATGAATTCGATTTTGAAAATGTTAAAATTTTAGACATTGAAAACTGCTATAAAAAACGTTTGATTTCTGAAATGCTTCATATTAAAAGCACTAAAAATACCATTAATAAGAAAGAAGATACTATTATGTTGAGTAGAATTTATAACAACATCTTGTAACCGTTGAAAATTATTGTTAGAACTTGTAAAATCGTTAGACTGAGCACTTCCTTGTACTTCTGCGAATCGTATACATATTATGTCAATTCTTTTGTACACGCTATATATAGCAATAACAATTTTTGAAATTTCACTTGACTCTACTCATCTACGAGTAATGGAAGTTCATTGCTAACTGTTTGACATTTATGGTAAAGATTGTTTTTTGTTATATGTAGTGTTTTTTGTGATTTGTTATTTAAAAAGTTTTTTGTATATTTATTTATATTTTTTGTGTCCAATAAACCAGTACTTGAAGAGGTCTGCAAAACCTGGCAGACGAAACGTCGTACAATTTTTTAAAATCAAAATTGGTTGTTAATTTATTACAACCTGGATTTAACCCTTTATAATCGATATTGTGGATTTTATCATTAATATCTATATTATAAAAATATGTAGGAAACAAATTCGACTATGAATACTGATTTAATTAAGTAACTTTTTGTTTTACATAGTTTTTTTTCGGCTAGAAACAATTTTCTTAAAATAAATACTAAATTTTGGTGTCCAATTACTACATCATTTCGGTAAGGCTAAGTGTCCAATCACTGGGTTTTTTACCTTACTGGTTATTCGAAAATAGCGGACTATAATGCGACCGATCAAAATTTTCTTTTGCTGCTAGGGTTTTTTGAGAACGCTAATTACGAACTTAAAAACTACTATTTTGTCAAGATTTTTACCTTTTATCGAGGATTTATAATTAGTGACATTAAAAAACGAGATACAATAAAAAGATACAATGTGTTCACGCATCCAAGAAAATTTTCCTGTCAAATCGATACATCATATATGATAAACAAACAAACGTGCTCTTCATAAATCTATAATATATCAAATTTAAATAATAAAAAATATTAATGGTTTACGTTAAGGACGTGTAATATCTCGTGTACGATAAACTATTTACAAAATTATTTCAAACATATTTCTAAACTCCGTGAAGCAATTGTACATTTTACAGCGAGAACTATGCGAAATTCAACAGAATGTTCAATTTAAATAGCTAAATTATTATTGACAATTTAAATAAGCAACATTGCTTAGAACCTAAGCATTCTTAAAATACATACGAGGTAATCTAGTTTTTCTGCGATCAACATTCGATTAAAAGTTAATGTATCTTTGCCCTTATACCCGTCATTCTGAGGTTTTTTACGCCTAAACAAGTAGTGATATCGAGTTAACGTGAAATAAAAGAACTTTAATATTTATCTTATTCACCGTTGATATGTTTCTTTCTTTTACACCTTAAACTTCACCCTATCCTCTCCTTAACCAGAACAGAACTCACAATGTAAACATTAATGTAAATATCGATGTAGCAAATAACCTCATGTAAAAGATTTAATTCCATTAATTAAAATAACCATTTTTCTCCGTACACTTGTTCATAAATTAATAACTTTTATCTCACATATAAATTTCATACATTATATTTTTCCTTTTAAAAATTTATACGATTATAATAAATATGGTTGTTCGTAAATATAAAAAGGCAAATTCTTAGAATAAAGGTACCTTTAAACTTCAAAAGATATATTTTTTAAACAGATTCAGCACGTGATACATACACCACACACACACACGCGCGCATACATATATATATCTACGAGTAATAACCCGTAAGAATTCCCTTATTCGACAATAAGCCTTTTGATAAAGCAGACTATATACATTTTTTACGACCCATTCTTCAATCTTTTATCCTTACGATAACCCACACAATTCGGAAACACAGCTATATATACATACATGTAACTTTTAACTTTGAAATTACCCGTAGGGAAACATTCCATCGAACCGAATCAATCTTTCGTTTGGAAAAGGAAATCTGACAAATCACCGTGAGTATAAAATGTTCGATAAAAAAAAGAGAGAGAGAAGGACATTTGCCGTCTATAAAAATACCTGAGATATTTTGATAAAGAGTTATAGCTACGTATGTATGTATATATATATATGTATAAGGAACGAATTTTCACGTAAAAAAAGTTTGTCGGATATATTCACCGAATGCGGAACGGCGCCTCGTTCCACCTCCAAAAATTCGTCTTTTTAGTCCTCGGGCCAATTCGGTGATCTCTCGACCGTCATCCTCAGGCTCGGCATCCTCGTGCGCTCAATGGTTGGTTAATCTGAAAAAGAAAAAATATATCGCAACCGTTAAATCGTATATATGCGTACGGGAAAATGCGAATCGAACATATGTGTATGATATAGACGTGAACGAACGGTTTCTTTGAAACTTCCTACTTTGTACATATCTTTAAAAGAAAAATTTTCTTTTCCCAACATTTTCTTTCGTAGAGTAGTTTAGAAAAATCGTTGAATTTCCTTTCTTCGCGACTGTAAATTTATTTATCTGGTTTACGCGTTTTCAAGAAGCAGCATATATTTTCTTTTACCCACAAATCGGAGAATTAGGCGATTTATACTTTTTTTTCCTAAAATTTAGATGAGATGTTACTGTACAATTTTGAGATCCAAAGCTTAAGGGAGATTAAACTGTTTCTCCTGGAGTTGATATTATTTAGGTACAGATCTGCAAAACAGACTCTAAATTCTACATACAAATCCGCTTCCTGAGTACGTGACACCGGACGATGTTAATTTAATTATCTTAAATACGAGATATGTCTAAATATATTTTTTCTTACCTAAAATTAAAAATTAATAATTTTCGAAAAGTGACTTTGTTGCAAGTCGAGTCGCAGCGGGACGATATTGATTTTTTAGAGTCTATCAACAGGTTGTTATCGAATTCGTTGTAGACTTTTTTTATTGCATTTACTTATAATATTCATATAATTTTTTGTCAAATGGCGGGTAAACAAATATTTGTATGCGATATTTAAAACAAAATCGTTATAATTGAAAGAGAGATATGCTGTGTTTAAACCTATTCAATATTTATATAGTCTCCAATAATTATTGTTTTACGAATATTTAAAAGAACGTTTTCGCTAACATTTTTTTAATACTTCAATTATATAATAAGGTGCATTATACATTTTCATTAATTTTAGTAGTAATAAATATAATTTACAGCTTAAATTCATACCACGACGAAATATAAGGTAAAATACCCAGTAATTGGACATGTCCTAGTTGTTGGACAGAATCATTAATATCTATTATATAAAAATATGTAGGAAACAAATTCGACTATGAATACTGATTTAATTAAGTAACTTTTGTTTTACATATTTTTTTTTCACTGGATTTTTTACTTTACTGGTTATTCGAAAATAGCGGACTATAATGCGACCCATCAAAATTTTAGAAATTTCTTTTACTGTTAGGGTTTTTTGAGAACGCTAATACGAACTTAAAAATTACTATTTTGTCAAGATTTTTACCTTATTTTTAAGTTTTTTTACCGAGGATTTATAAGTAGTAACATTAAAAAACGAGATACAATAAAAAGATACAATGTGTTAACGCATCCAAGAAAATTTTCCTGTCAAATCGATACATCATATATGATAAACAAACAAACGTGCTCTTCATAAATCTATAATATATCAAATTTAAATAATAAAAAATATTAATGGTTTACGTTAAGGACGTGTAATATCTCGTGTACGATAAACTATTTACAAAATTATTTCAAACATATTTCTAAACTCCGTGAAGCAATTGTACATTTTACAGCGAGAACTATGCGAAATTCAACAGAATGTTCAATTTAAATAGCTAAATTATTATTGACAATTTAAATAAGCAACATTGCTTAGAACCTAAGCATTCTTAAAATACATACGAGGTAATCTAGCTTTTCTGCGATCAACATTCGATTAAAAGTTAATGTATCTTTGCCCTTATACCCGTCATTCTGATGATTTTTACGGGGCTCCTCGAGACAGATGGTGTATTGCATTATTGTTTAGTCAGATTGCGTAGACCCAAATATAGAAATCGAGTTTTTTTTTATTTAACGTCGCTCTTGTAGATTATCTAGTATTAATTAATTAGATATAAATTTATCTGATATTGTGAAATAACATTATTGTCAAAGTTTATCAGATGTAACCTCAAAAACGTAATAATCTATTAAGTACCCTCCACTCTAAATTTTTTCTTTGGAGACAATCTTTGGAGTTACTCGGTATCGAGTCAGAATTTTTTTTTATTTTAACGATGCTCTTTTTACGCACCCAATGTGGTGCTAATCAGCTAAGGAGGCACCATTCGATGTCTTTGTTAAGAAAGCACTTGGTGAAAAATGTATTCCCCAGTGATGCTTGGGAATCTGGGACCTCCAGATTACGAACACAATGCCCTAACCGACCGAGCAATCGCAGACCTTAGTAATCGAATATTCCATACATCTGCCGATCACGTTGTGGAGTACGCCTAACCGATCCGTACGAATATGGGTCACCCATCCAAATACTAGTTGCCAGTAAATCTGCTTAGCTTTCATGATCCACGGTCAAAATGCGTCTTGGACACACCGCGTCGGTTGATTCAAAATTACTATATAAATATATATAAAGATACAAACTGTCAGAATAAAGAAATTATAATATGTCCTTTTTTGTATTATAGCAGTCTGATTTACATCCATTATACTAAATAATATTATAGTAATTTGTAACAAAATATTTTTTTTCCGTGTATGTTAAAAACTGTACTGTTATATACACCCCCTGGAAAAAAGAAAAATAATTAATTGACCAAAAGTAAATATATAAATTTGATCGATCCACAATCCAAACGTAATAAGAACCTCGAGTACCTTTTCATCGCATCTCGAAGAAATAGGAGCCGCGAGCCATTAATTGAATAAGAAATAAAAAAAAAGAAAGAAAAAGAAAAAAGCTTACGCGAAAAGTCGCGAATGAAAAATTCGGCCACGTATCGCTCGTAGAAGATCGAGGTGGAGTTTGCGAGAGTACGAGACTCGCATAATGAGTGGGTAGTTAACGAGGACCGCCGTGAAAGAGAGAGAGAGAAAGAGAGAGGGAGAGAGGGAAAAACCGAATTAGAGATAGAGAGACGAACGTATAGATAAGACCTACGTGGAAATTTGTCTTTGTAGATGAGACTTTTTCTTTCTTTCGGTGAATATATATATGTATGTGTGTGTGTGTGTGTTTTGTATAATTAAAACAGTCAATGTGGTTTTTCAAAAGTAATAATTTTTCTTTTGACCTTTTGTATGGTGACATATTTCTTTTTTTTTGCGGTCACTCCTTTTGTGTAATTCGTGATATTATTATTAAGAATTTAAATAGAGGATGTTAGTGTTGGATTCTTTTTAAATTGTGTTTTTTTTACTTAAGGAGATGGCATACCCGGCGAGTTACCGACCGAGCAAAAATTGATAATTATTACATTTATTTAAAAAAATATGCGTATAATATAAATGTACGTTTGTTTATGATTTTTCGGTGCAGAAAATTTTTGGGTTGTCCTTGTTGTATTGACCTGAAACTTTGTAGAATGACTTATTATTTAATTATCTACTGCTTCTGTATTCGGGATTTGCATAAACTTGCATATTTATTTAAATAAATGTATTAATTTTTTTTGCTCGATCGGTAACCTACTATGTATGCCACCCCCTTATATTCGAAATTTGATCGAACTATTCAAAGGTTCGAAGGACAGAATTTTTTGAAAAATGTGTTTTTAATTTATAAAAAAATATAACAAATGACCTTTTTTTGACTCCGATATCCCGTTAAGTGAAATAAAAATAGTGTATGGTTATTGTATAGTGTTAGTGTAGTATGTAAGTGAATCTATAAATTATAAAAAAAAGATAGTGAATCTAAATAAAGGACTGCAGAAAATATTGTAAATGAAATGTCTATAGTTTTTAATGATATAATTTTGATTAAATTAGAATTGTACTTATGCAATAATACAATTTTTATGTATATTTTTGTATTGCAATTTTTAATTACTGGATTTTTCTCTCTTATTGGGTAACCAACAAGTAAACCCGAGAAGGTATTCAAACCGATTTAACGATTTGATTTCAGTTATCTTGTTTGAATGTGAAATAAAATTGGTTATTTTCAATAGAATATGTCTGAACGAATAATTAATTAATACTATTTTTTACAGAAATATTAATAAAATTTTTATAGACTTCTGACTATAATAAACAAATTTTTAATATATTATTGAAGTCACTAAACATAACAATGATTACCTAAGGTATTGAAATCTCAATTCTGGAACATTATTCACTATAATTATAGACATTTAAAAAAAATTTTAAATCTTACGGAATTTGTATTTATTTTGAAAATCTCAGGTAATTTCCTGGAATTTAGAGACGTCGATCTTTATCTTTATCAGTAACGTAGAAATGAATCTATAATTTATTCAATCAATTAATTATTAAAAAAAAATAAAAGAAAATTAATTCTCTATTGACTATCTCAAAAATCCTTCTGTCTCTATGAAAATACATCGATCCAAACGTCAATTCCGACATTTGCCACTGTTTTTTTTATTTCGAAACACGAAGCGAAAAAAAATGGTATACCGACTGTGGATAAAGTGAATAAAAATATTTACATTTATATTTCTGTCTTCGTTACTATAAATCGGATCTACGACTCGAACGGGAAATTTACGAGAGAAATGTGCAAATCTTGTGGAAAAAAGCTCAGGGAAAAGTTGGCGCTGGATGACATTCGTATACAAATATTCATAAAGGAAATATTCTTCGTCTTCTCGTAAAATATGTTTTTTCGTTCGTATATATGTATACTTTCTCCTTTTTCTGATATACTAACTTTGCAAGATTCGATGAAAATTAATAGCGTTTTTTTTCGAAGCGTAATGCTAATAATCCTGTTCTCGTCGTTATTTCTCCATTTATTTTAAGAGGATGTACTCCTTTACTTTTTCGAACGCAATTGTGGAAAGAATGCGTTGTGTCCTATTTAACATTTCGATAAATAAATAATGAATCAATTTGTATAATTCAAGTATATACTTCAATCGATTCGATTGTTTAGATCAAGCGTATACTTTAAAATCTTTAATTCTTACATTTTTAGTATTTTACATTATTGGTTATAAACTCGTTAAAATAAATAATAAAAAATAAAATGGCATAGAATAATATAGGCATGTTACGTTATTAGATGATCAGCCGTTATCTTAGATGATTTCTAGCGTTGACGCAACATGAAAGTATATGCTTGAGGCCTTATAGACCAGTGTCTTTTTTTTTTGGTGAACGAAGTTTTACATAGATTGTCATATTTCTTTTTCGATATAATTTTACAGTTTATCGAACAGTCTTAAAAATACAGGTATTTGTTAAGAAATTAAAATATATACTTGTGAAAGACGAAGCAAATTTTTAATTAAATTTCAGAACTATTCAATAAAATTCACTAAAAATTTTTTGTCAGTGTAAGAATATCTATTCGGGTAATTGCGTTTATACACCTCCTCTAGGATTTTACTGACGTGTAACAGCACATCTGGTATTTTACAATGTAATTCTCTTGGTACTGGTAATTCATGCAATTGTCCCATATTACTAAATAAAAAAAAACACAGCCCCAAACGGGCTCGACGAATGGTCCATTAATATATTAATTACACCGATATATACCTCGCACGTATATATACAATATCCTAATTATATTCCTCCGCTGATAGAAAAAAAATCTCTTGAAAATTGCAAGCACATAACGAGGGTAACAAGAGAGAGAGAGGGGGGAGGATGATGCAAAAAAAAAACGCTTGGAATCGAATGAGAGAAGAAAGGTGGTCGACTCTCGTAAAATCCGGAACGCCTCGATCTCGAGTGTGGAGCTTATCCCGGTTACATAAACCACCAGCAGCACCCCCCTGTTCTCTTGGTAAAACCCGGTCGATACGTCGCGTGAAACTACGTTTAAACTCGAGCGTTCCTCCCTCCTCTTCCTCTCCGCATCCGCCTCATCCCCGTCAAGGGTTAATCGCCTCGTATTCGACTTTACTCGATGACAGGAGATAGATTACGGATTTTAAACCTTTTCAAATTACGCGCGCATAGATCTTTACGTCGGCTTCTCGTGATTATCGTTACCTTCTCCTTTCCTCTTTGGATAATGGGACGGGTTCGTGCATGGATCGCGATGAAAATGTCTTCCTTGGGCCTTTCGCATCTTTCGGGGTTAACCAAAAATGTCTAATTTTTTTCGAAAAATTTTTATATTAAATTTAATGTCATCGACGTAATTTGTGTCGTTCTGATTAACGTAATTTTTGCAGTATTTAATAATAATAAAATGCTATATATACACGACGATTTCAATAAATAGTCAACATTTATAATGAGATAGCAAGTTTATAGGTGCTATAAAATATTTCTCGTTTATTAATTATCCTATTCCTATATTATCCTATTATACTAAATGAACGCTCGATAATCAATAATCGATAATCTTTAAAATTTTAAATTGATCTCGAAATTATTTGAAAATCTCGATCTTTATAAACGAAATGGTAATGAGCTTATATATTGCTTCGTATCGGGATTTCCTATTGTTTGTCGTGTAGAGATTAAAAACAGAACCGCAAATATCGCGGAGTTTGCGCGTTGTGATCATGTTTATGCTCCCAAATCGGTACTAATCAACGATAAAAGCATGAGATGTCTTTGTATTTGTAAAATTATCTACAAACGCTTTGAACAGTGTTTGATCAAATTAATTGCAATCAAACCTTTCTACTCTTTTATATGGGGACCAATGGGTATAGAGATCTTTTTCTTTCACTGCACGCAACTACTTCTCTAACTCCGTTTTTGTATAATTCGTGGAGACACGGTACATTCAGAAATTTTTCGATTATCGTGATGTGCACAAAATATAATTTAAAAATCTGAAAAAATTCTAAATAAAAGATAGTTTTGTTTTAATATAACATTATTTTTTTTAAATATCGTCTATAAGATTTTTGACTTACACTCTTATCAATTTTATAATTAGATTTGTTTTATGCAACATTTTCTAAATAATTATTGGTTATCCCAAATCTCCTTTCCCATTCCTTTAAATTTTATCTTATTCGAATAAGTTGATAACGACGTACACTGAAAAAATGTAGTTAATTTAAAAAATATTTTATTGGATACGTCTAATCCTCGAAAAAAATAAGCCAACTGAAGTAACCTATACCAAGTAACATATAAAGATTAAAATATAAGCTATATATTGGATTGCAAACCCAATAACCCAAAATATACGTTTTCATTATTTCTCCTCTTATACAGGTTGTAAAAAAATAGAAAATGTAATACGCTCCTTATCTGCTTATATGATTAACTAAATTAATATTTACTCTTTACTCGACGTAATTAAATAATTTTTTACTCCGTTTTTAAGCAGGTTAGATAACACGATTTTAATGTAATATATTATAGATACGTATGTCGAATGTTTGTTAGTTAAGTTAAATAAATATACATCGTGTTCTTCCAAACCAAATTAATACATCTTTTAACCCTAGTAGAAATTTGAATCTAAGAACTAGAAATTAAACATTGGTATTAAATACCTTGTGATGAAACGCTTTTTCACCCATTTTTTTACACTTAATAGAATGACCATAACCTCAAGACATTCGAATAATGTTTCCAGCTTTCCGGTAACAGTAAACTTCAAAATTTCTATAGTTTCGGATGAATTTTTAATGTTTTCGTCTGATTTACAACTAATTTCCGTTATATTTCCAGTATTTACGAAAATAAATGTGATTTTATTATATTTTTCACTTGTCCATGTTTAATAGACATTTACTAGCATATAACTAGACTCAAATTTGATCTATGTTTATAAGCTAAAAATTAGTTCAACACAGAATATAAGTTATATTTTAGTCTATTTAATGGTTAAAATTTGGGAGAAAAAGCGTTTCACCGGGAGGATAAAAATGGGCACATTTTTCGCCTATTTTTCACCCATTTTTCGACCATTCTATTTAGAATATCTATTTATTACCTATTTTATGGAATACGATTTCTACTGATTTAAAATATTTATCAAAATATCTTTATGTTCTTATTTCTTTCATAATTTTGGACCAAATCAAGATATATTTGAGCATCCTTTTTTTAATAAAATCTACTCGATCTCAGTTTTTTTTCGATTATTAGAAGTATATATTTATTTGTTTTCGAGTTAGCAGCAATTAAAGGCTCAACTAGTAGAAATTTAAAACTAAGAACTAGGAATTAAAAATTGGTAGTAAGTACCTTGTGATGAAACGCTTTTTCTCCCATTTTATTAACACTTAATAGAATGACCACAACCTCAAAACATTCGAATAATGCTTCCAGCTTTCCGGAAAGAGTAAACTTCAAAATTCCTATATAGTTTCGGATGGGTTTTTAACGTTTTCGTCTGATTTACAACTAATTTCTGTTGTATTTCCCGTATTTACGACGATAAACGCTGTTTTATTAGATTTTTCACTTGTCCATTTTTAATAGATATTTAATAGGACTAACTAGATTCAACTGTAATCTATATTTACAAGCTCAAAAATTGGAGAAAAATAAGATTTTACATTAATAAATGGTCATAAAATGTGAGAAAAAGCGTTTCATCGATAGGAGAAGAATGGGCACATTTTTCGCCTATTTTTTGCCCATTCTATTCAAACAGTCTATTTAATACTTATTTAATGGAATATGTTTTCTACCATAAGAATCTGTTTTATTATACAATATAAATAAGTAATTTATTTAAATTTAATTTATATAAATAATCAAAAATCTGCTTAGTACACTGAGATAAAGGAATATTTTATTAGACAATCTACGTTGTCTAATAAATGAATGTTTCTTTACAAATTAGTCTTATTTGCATCAGTTCTTAACTCTTAAACTTTCATTCGTGTCTTTTTTCATAAATTATTTTAAAAAATCAATGCACAATTTTTTTGTTACAAAAATTTTTTTCTCTCGCTGTCAGCGTAAGGAAATTCGAAGTCTTATTCAATAAAATATTTTACTGAATAAACTAATTTTTTTTTAAGAATAAATAATAGGAAATTATATTTACATTCACATTAATTTTTTTGCAGATTTAAATCTTAAAACGCGCGGGAAAAGAAAACTGTTCATCAACGCACATTTTTGACTAATTAAATCTCTCGGAAACGGCATCCTCCACTTAAAAAAAAGTGTACACCCACAGATTTATTAAAAAATTAATTACTAAAATACCACCGCGTTTGCCTTTATGATTTCTCAATTAGATAAAGATTACCACACGACCGCCTTACGTATTTTTAATGCAAAATAAAACTTGGTCAAAAAAAAAGTGAATCGACCTGTCGCATATAATATAAAAGCGAAAAATAGTATATGAATTCAGTTTTAAGATCATACACGAAAGGGAGTATATAGCGGGAAAAAATCCTAATTCAAACATATAAATGCATCCGGCGATGCTCGTCTCGACGCTTCGTCACGCGGCTTATCCGCCGTAATAAAGCCATTCGAAGTTAATCCTTCTAACCCCTAGGTGTTTCCTCTTTCCTCTTTCTTCTCAACCTTCTCTCCCTTCACTTTCATTCTTCTTTACTCGACTATTTCCTCGAGGTCTGATTTCGTCTCGTCTTCGTAATGGATTTCTTCTTCTACCTCTTGTAAATCATTACGAACACGAGGATTTCCCGATTCCTCTATCCCTCTCTCTTTATATATGTATATACTTATAGGCACCTCGAGTACCCTTCAAAAAGATAAAATTCACGATAATTATATATATATACTTTTTTTTATTTCTTTTTGAATCATCTTCTCTTTTTTTACGATTAATATCATTAATATTATTATTCCTTTTTTCGCGATAATTATAGCGCCGAGAGAGAAATTTTTCTACAGTGTCATTAAAAATTAATTGCATAAGTCTATAACGCGGACGGGTTTAATTATCATACACGATATCGATTCTTTATTATTAGTCGGGTATACCCGAAGCTCGTTGTATGATCTTTGTAATGAGATACGTTTTTGTACATTCTACCAATTTTTGGTATTTAATTCACGGTCATTGTCGGTTAAACGATCATAGTTTTTGGATAAAAAAACGTTTTATCAATGTTTCGTTTCTCATATACGACTTTTAATCCCAGGGGTGCGGTAAAAAAAATTATTTACTTCTTTTTACAAAAGTTAAAAATTTTTATGATAGTTTTTATTGTTTAGCCACGTTTAACAATTGCTACTTTTGAAAAGAAAAAAATCTCTCGGCTATGCATTACTCTATAAATTCTTAACTAATAAGACAATGATCAACTCTTTATTTGAGTGTTTTTCAACCTTTGGAATAATTATAAAAAAGAATTGATAAAAAAAAATATAACGGATACTGGTCAGGTTAACCAAGTAATCGACTCTTTGTTTAACAATTTAAAAATATACTGGTATACAAAATTTTTAAGTATTACAATATATAATATTAAATTTTTTCTTAATAACATTCCAATATAATGGTACATAAACCTATATACGTACTCCAAATTGAAAGCATTACACGTGTGATACAACCTTACGACCCAACTCCGGCAAACAGTATTAAATTGTAACTTTTCACCATTTTCTCCTTTTCTTTGATAAACTGATGAATATTTACTGCGTGTAAGAATATTAAAAAGAAAAAAGAAAAAGAAACATCGTATTTTTTAAAAAGTATCGAGAATATGAATTTTTGTCTGTACACGTATATATATACATATTCGGTCTGTTTCTCCTTACTAGCGAGAGAGGCTCGCGATTCGAGAATTTTAATAACGTACTTTGAGGTATATACACTTGCCATGGCTGTAGTAACCAAATGAAACGCAGAAAGTGCATATAATAAGTAGTACTACGAGTGTTAATATCTCTTGAGAACTCGGGATTCTAGACGTTATTTGAAAAAGAAAAAAGGAATTAAATAACCCGCCCGGTGAATTTAAAATGCATTTTTATTCCTTCGTAAGAAACTTTTTTCCCCTTATGTAAATCTTTAAGCTTTTCTTGTACCTATTATTATTGTTGTTATTACTATTATTTTTATTATTGAAGTGGAAATTTTTAATTATAAATTGCTTAAAAATAAATAACAGTTATTAAAATTGAGTAAAAATATATATATTTTTTAAGAAAATCTTGGATTGAAATTAGAATTTAAGTTACGTATTTACAGGTCTTGTTGAAAAGTTTCACATAATTCGACCGGTGAACTAAAAATCAAATGCCAAGATTGCTTAATTTCTTATAATTGTATATTACTTTTTAATCATAATACATATTTTCTAATTTTATTTAGCAATAGTAAGTCATATAATTCACCGTTTTACTAATAATTATTAAAAAATTGAATAAGTGACAACTATAACACGTATTCAAAAAAATTTGATTTTCGGCTTATGGTCCTAACTGGACTTCACGACAACTGACTTTTTAGGATGATATAATGATGACTATTGAAAAGATATTTGGCTAGTTATAAAAAATTGGAAATTTTTAACAAACTTATATACGGATAAGATAACTTTAAATTTCTGCCAAATATTTTTTTAAACTTTTACGCCATGCTTAGAATGTTATTTATTTCAGTATTTACTCAGCATGTACCCTCTTGGGAATATCGTACAGATTACAAATTGCTGTACGCAGCACACGCGCAATTATTGCACATGATAGAATGCACCTTGAGTTATACATTTGAAAAGATATGCAAATTAAAAGATAAATTTGAAAAATCAGTCAATGTTGGTAAGCGTGTATATTTAATGAAGGCCCTGTGTTAACATGTAGAAAAAATAATTAACCATAAATAATCAGTAATAATCTATTAACTACCCTAGTAGAAATTTACCATTTGAAGGTTAAATAAAACTCTAATTTTACCATTAATTGGGCATTTTTTCGATATTTTATGACACTTGGCCAATTGTGGCTTAAAAAGCGTAACATTTATGGTCAGATTTCTACTAGGGTACATTATAATTGTTTTTACAAAAATAAAATTAAAGGCTTATTCGACAAGGATGTCCAAAATTTACTCAACGCTGCAGATCTATCTGCTCAACGGTCTAAATTAAACGGCTTACATCTCAACACAACTAAAACAAAGACTATCATCCTTTGGACTAGGCCATATGTGTTATCACTTGACTTTGACTCCGTCCCCAACATCAACATTTCTGGCTCTGAAATAGAATTTGTCTCCGTTGTTAAAAGTCTGGACGTCTGGATTTCCTCAACCTTTGATTGGGATCACCAGACGAGAAGCATCTCGCAAAAGGTTCATGGACTACTTCATTCTCTACGTCACCATAGACGTGCCCTTGCCTTTGATACTCGTAAACTACTCGTTCAATCCCTTATCTTCCCACACTTTGACTATGCTGTGCAGTGTACCTTAATTTTGACAAACCTTTAAACATTAAACTTCAGCGCTTGCAAAATGCATGCACTCGCTTAGCTTTTAGTCGCATTGGCAGGACTGTGCATGTCACCCCCTATAGAATTAAATTAGGGTGGCTCTTAGTCGAACGAAGAATAGAATTCTTGAGCACTATTTTAGGGTTAAAGATCATTTCATTCAACAACCTTCTATACCTCTCAGAGATATTTGTCATTGCAAATAGAGATCTCGTAGTTAGACAATCTGCTCGCCTATTGTCTCAAGTTCTTTTATATAAGTCCTCGAGAACGGAATTCCTCAATAAATCGTTTATACTTTTCGTATGGAAGCTTATAAACACCTTAAAGGGAATTACTTTTGATTCTAAGGATATATTCCTGAAGTTAAAAAACAACTTCTCTTGGATCTTGCTTGTAAGGATCTGGGAGATTTGAGTGATTAATGAAGGACTTGTGCCCTTCACAACCTAATCCATCTCTGATACTATTTTGCTTGTAGCTTGTTGTCACTAATTGCACAGTGCTGATTCGAGAACGAATAAAAACGATATTTCAATACTTGTTTAGTTTTTATACTTCAGTTATTATTTTTATATTTTTAAGTTTATATTTGTCATTTTCCTTCGATTACTTATTATATATTTAGTTATAAGTTTATTTTTATCACCTTCATTTTTAATATGAGCTAGATAGGGTTGTACCCCAAGGCTTAATAAATTATGAATCAATCAATAAAAGTACCACGCTCAAATATTCAGCAAAACCTAGGTAATAATTTAGATTTTTTTTCAAATCATTTTGTTGGTTCTATTGCTGGTATATGAAGTTGGGCATAAAATTACTGTGCACCTTTCTCAGACCTTTACTCACCAGTCTCGGAGTAGCGCTTCATCGCACTCGGTCTTCGAGTGCTCACATCGATCTAGTGACTTGCAATTCAATTATCTCCATATTTTCGCAAATGTACCAGTGAGTTTCTTCATCAGCGCTCGTACTTTCTCACCTTGACTATTTCAATTGTATCATATTTGATGGGACTTTAGCACAGAAATTTAGGTTTCAACGGCTGGAGGACCCCTGTATGAAGTCACATTTTTTGAGTTGGACAGGATGCCACTATTTTTTATAAACTTTTTAATTTAAAGACACCATCTTCTTTTACCGAGGGTAGAATAGGTGAGGTTCTGAAAGTCTACTGATTTCTCTAATTCGCTCAGAGTTTGTAAGATGCTCGTTCCATTACCAGGGAGCTTTTTTCTGGAACTCACTGTTAGCAGGCATTGGACACTTGCACTCGATTGCGCGTTTCAAGAACTAGATAAATTCTAATTTTTTTTACTTGGATATAGTTAATTATTTATTTGTTTATTCATTTATGTGTTTAATTAGACATATACATCAAATAAATTAATAATTATTATTTATATTATTATAACTATAATCAACATTTTTTAATTAATTTATTTAAATACAACTTTTAATTTTTCATTATTTAAACCGTCTAAAATTTTAATGCTAACAAATAAACATGCCATTGATCTAACTCATTTAATATAATTTAGAATAGAATTTAAAAATATTTAATTACAAAATACAAGCAATAAAAAATTTAATTATAAAATAATAGCCAAACTATAAAACAATTTAAATATTTATTGTATTTCTTTTCTATTATTAAGTAGATTAAAAGTAATGTATTGTTACTTTTAAAATTTTAAGCTAAATTCAATAAAAAATACTTCTTTGAGACAGACCGTTTGATGAATACATTTACCTAAAAAAATTATGGTTAAAGTTAACAATATTACATTTTGTTTGAAAACTAAGAGAAATATTTATATTACAAATAATAAAAATAAATAATTATTTTTTTTAAAGTTTTACTCTGACTTAAAAATATTATTAAAATCCAAATAAACATTGACCCGTATATCGAGCTATGAAAAGTCTCTTAAACACGTCGATAAACGACAAGTTGAAAAAAGTAAAATGAACTTTATTTTTTTTTCCTCATCGCGAGGGAAACGAGGAGTCAAGTTGCCTCGCATCGTCTACGAAAATTGGCGAAAAGCGGCTTCCCAGGTATATAAGAAAAGTATAAGAGTACGTTTCAAACCGAAGTCGCTCGATGCGGCTTACCCTCGGTAGAGTCGTACGATTTAAGAAGTTTCGACCTCTCTCGCTCTCTTACTCCCTCTCAATTTCGAATGAATAGCATCACATTCACGGTCGAGCGGTGGCTCTGTACAGCATACGTGAAAATTTCTAGTTCTATTATTTTTTAAAACCTAACCACTGCGAAAATAGTTGGATTTTTATCAGTTTTTATTATGTGGCTGATGATGTGAAATTTACTATCTTTAGGTTTTTGAAGAAATGTATAGTTTTTGTTATTTTGTGCAGTGAAAATTCACTACGAATCCTGAAGTTAGTAATCTATTTTATTTCTGTATATAAAACAAAATGGATTTTTGTAAAAAAAATGATTTTGTATTTTAATAATGTAGATGATTTTTTGTAGTTTTCTAAATCACTAATTTTTGATATATGATTTATATTCGCTTTTTTAATTTTAAATTAAACCAACAATATATTATTTATTTAATTATAATTTTAAAATATACAGTTTTTCTAGTAAGTAATAGTTTTTTATTCACTATTGTATACTTGACAATGGGGTAATAAAGATAGATCCTCATAATTAAGTAACTTTCCCTAAGCTGTCTCTACACTGAGAAAAATTTTTTAGTAAAAATTACTATTTTAGTGGTAAACGGAGGACAGACTTGCAAGTATAAAAATTGCTATTAATAATGGTGAAAAATGCCACCATTTTGGAAAAATTACCATTAATAATGGCAATTTTTACCATTATTAATAGCGATTTTTATAATTATGCAAGTCTGTCCTCCTTTTATCATTAAAATAATCATATATACTAGCAAATTTTTCTCAGTGTAACCTTTAAAAATAGACATATTATAAGATCATTTGTTATTTATTACAGTTTAGACTCGTTATAGCTTCTTATACGTGTATTAAACTTTCTTTTTTTTTAAATTTTGAATTTAACACTTTAAACATTACTTTTGGATCGAAAAGTAGTGGTAGATCCCTGTAATTTGAAATTAACATCACCTTAAACATAATCGATGCAGGGGTATGCTTGAAATTCAAATGGTATTAGAGTATACGAAGAAAGGAAATTAAATTTACAAAAAAAAAGAAAATTATTCACATTTAATTTCCCGAGTTCGTATCCGTTACGGTATAGCGTCACATAAAAAGTACTTTCCATAAATTTCAAATCATTTTATACTTACATTAATCTCTCTTTTTTTTAAATAACTATGGTATACATTTTTGGCAAAAATTCTAAATAAAATACAATTATTTTAAATTATCTATCGAACAATAATACATTTGCCAACAGATGTTATTTTTATTGCGATTAATTGTCATTAATACGTGCATTTCTGTTAATCCAACGTATAGTGTACATTACATCGACGATTCTAACAAAGGCACAGGCACGTTTCAATTTTGTCGAAGAAAAAGATACCTCTATTCCATAGAATGTAACATTGATTATTATTATTTATTATTTATTATTAATTATTAATTATTATTTTACAGATGTAATTAACAAATAGACGGAGAAAAAGGTTCTATTAGTAGATAAATCATAAAAATGACTGTGTTATGTATAGGTAAAGTTTTGAGAAAATTCAACATATAGATAGATACTTTATTGCAACCTTTGAGTAAAACGTTAGCTAGAAATTCGAACAAACGTTGCACACCCATGTCACATTTTATCACCAATTTTTTTCTGAAAGAACTTTCAAAATTCTACGTGACCCCTAAAGATCTCTATCTTACATTGTTTAAAATTAAAAAATATAATATTTTTTATAATAGTATGCGTAAAGTGCGATTTTACGCATACTTTGAATTTTAAAAATCACATTTACGCCTCCAATAACAAAAAATAATGTTCGTTACATGTACAAAAGATTAAATTTTTTATTTTGACTTAGCTGGTCTAGGTCTTCTTTCAAACACTCATCCTGTGAGGTTTCTAAAGTGGCTGGTATTAATACAGTCCGCCTTACTGAGTTGTGAGGAATAGTCTTTGGCTTGTGGAGGTCATTAAATTTATTTATCATAAATCTTATAGTGTAAACAAGCAATAGATTCACGAATTTTCTGATAGTTGGAAAAATTCAAATGTTAAAATTTATATTCAAGAATATAATGTTTATCACTCAGACAAAATTTTTTATAGTAATACAGAAATTTATCGATCTTGCTGAGTTAACGTCTAAGAACTCCAAGCTGCTTGCTCGAAAAATAAATTTCTGTATTACTTTAAAAAAGTTAAAATTTATAGTTAGCTTTGCTGATTCGTCTGAATGATTTTAATAGTAACCTGAACCACACTTCTTGGTAGATGGCAAAAGCAAAGCGATCAAAGTCGGGTTTGTTAAAAAATATTAAAAAGCGAGCTTAGGAGAGTTTTCTAAAAATAGCTTAATTTTATCGATTTATGAAACTTTGAAAAATTGTATCTCAAAGCCAGAGGCCTTTAGGTGTCAGACAATTTTTTTAAAGTTCTTTCAGAAAAAAATTGATGATGAAATGTGACATGGTCGCGCAGCGTTTTTCCAAATTTCACTGGCCTGTCTCATATATGTACAGATATAGAGAATCCTTGTATAAAAAAGTGACTGCTGGATGTTGTGAAGCCAAATGAAACGGCTACGTGATTGTTTTACGTTTAGCGCATGCGTCTAAAACTATTTCTATTTCTATTTCTTTAAATTGGCTATGGATTCACACTCGAATCCGGTTTGCCACCATTCAAACGTAATGCCATTTAGGACTTTATTTTTATTTTTTCCCTATAGTCGTGTTGCACTTGTACCCCCTTTCCTTATTGCTAAGAAAGGAAATTCATGTGCAACACAACTGGCCCTACAGTTTAAGGTGGGATCCGAACCACCAGAACCACGGTGTTGAAAATTTTAGCACATACACTTTTTGAAAAAAAGTCAGAGGTGCCTGCCTCGGGAATCGAACTCGGACCCTTCGCATGAAAGGCCGAGTCCCAATCCACTGAGCCACCGCGGCTCTATGCGTCTAAAACATTGTAGGTTAGATTAGGCAGCGCGGGAAAAACGTAATGTTTGAATTTTTTGACAAAATCGGAATATAATAAATCATGAATAAATATATTATTAAATATTGTTGTTTTAAGTAAATAAGACAGAGTAATATTTTAATTAATGACCGTTAAAATCGCAGGAGCGCGCGGAGCGCGCATGGTTAATTTTAGTATTAATAAATTTGTAGTTGATTTTCCTACGCAACATAGAAATGTTATAACAATTTACAAGTCTGTCTCTAAATTACTCAATAAATCATTTTCTTCTCCGTGCAAATTTGCATTTCATTATTTATTGTTATTTAAAAAGTTTGTTCGATCGTTCATGTCAATCCTGTAACATTATCAATTGTACGTTCTAGTCTTCACACGAACCGTCGACATTATATATATATTATTTTAAATTATATATTGATTCAATTCGACAATCACACACATAAATTCATCGACGTCGATAATTCGAAAGTACCAGTAACTCGTAACAAAGTAGCTTTTCGCACACAGGCGTTCCGTAAGTTTAAAACACCAGGTATATAAAACGATGTCGTCAAAAAAAGAAGCTTGCGGAAGCTCAGCCACTTTGAAAGGAAAATTACCGCGTAGGCCGTAAACGTGTGCGTATAGTGACAAAGTGAGGGTTTTTTTTCACCTGACCTTTATGTATATAAATATAAAAAAAAGATATATAGCTCTCGTTGAGAGTTTTCAGGGATTGGACCGTTGTTGAATCTTTCATGAGGAGCGGTGCGATTATGGTGACTTTGGTATATCCGGTATATACTCTCTTTTATATCAAAGAATCAGTTTTCATATAGGAGGTTGATATTTCGATTTGAGAATTTTTATTTTTTAGTTTACACATCATATAATTGAAGTGTATCATGAAAGAGTGATCTGCAATTACATTTTCGGGGCGAACTATTATTTGACAATATATTGTTCATTGACATATGTGACTGGAAAAAAATTAGAAAAGTGTTTACTTACACGTTATTAATTGTGACATTAAAACATGCAAATTTTTAATACTTATGTTCAAAACAAATGAAATTTATGAGATTATATAAGTTTCGAATCAAATTTTTAAAATAGTTCAAGCAGAGAATTGTTGATTTTTACTAGTCAATGGGCCACTTATTAGACAAATACGAAATTTTTATAATTTAAAGACAAACTTTCGAAGGACTCAATTGAAAGAAAAGCAGTCGTATATATCCAAGAGAGAATGCTACATCGGTGATTAAAGGATGAAAATTTTGTTGATTATTTAAAATAAATTAAAAAACCTTTAATTAGTGCAATAAATAAGAAGATAAGTAATATACAAAAAAAAATATTAATAGTAGATAATTCGGTTTTTGAATATTATTCTATTCTTATTCGTGAAATAATTATATTCACAAAAACATATTTAACTTAAAACTTTTGCACGTGTCTGTAGCTGGGATATATATTTCAATATTCTCGAGTGCAAATTTTGAATACTTTCGATCGAAAGTGCCGGACGATTTGAAAAGTGAACAAGGATGTCTGTTGCTAAGATCGTCGGAGATAATACACTTACACGATCGATCGATTAAAAAAAATTTTTTTTTTCAGGATTACGCGCACACCCCAAGTACAATTGATGATGAAAAAAAGAAATATACGTTTATGATAATGAAGCATTTGGTAATCACTTTCTAGGATTATACAATTCATTTAAGATTCATATATACAATTAAGTATGCTCTCTTTGACGTGGATTATCAGTGATCGATAAATGTATCTTAATTCGGTAATGTATCATTTTACGTCTAGCTAGTAAACCTGGGTAAATGTGTACTAAAAATAGTAAATAATTAATTTTTCTCGAAAGAACTGTAAAAATCATTTTAAATTTTAAATAAAATCTAATTAAAAATTTTGTATACAAATATTTCGAGTGATTACGTAATAATAATTATTATCAATTATTAATAATAAAAATTATTTTGTCTAAATATTAATCCATCAGATGTGTCTCTGAAAAAAAATTAGCAAAAAATTACAATCTAACCTTTTTCTTTTCCTTTAGCGAATTTATTCGAATGTTACGTATCATTCCAGTTTGCATTGAGCAACATCGTACTTGTAATGAATTTGAATAAGAAAACATCAGTTGACATGCACTTCGTACGGCTTAATTAATTTACTCGCGTCGGTTCTCGCACCGTAATCTATACGTAGAAAATTTTTGTTCCTCAACCTAGTAAAACCGTGATGAAATCCTTTTTTCCTTCCGCAACGGAAGATCGTATCGCAAATGTATCGTAAACCTGCAATTATGAAATATAATTACACAAAAAATAATCCTTAATTAAATTTTTTTTTACAAAGAGATATACGCGTATAAAAATTAATAATATTTAAAAAAAATGCAAAATAAAAAGAACTGTCAATTATTCTTTGAAATAATTAATTTAAATTGTTGTCATATCGATGATACGACAGCGATGAAAGTCGTGTAACCGAACGTTTAACCTCATTGTTAACCGATAATAAATTTCGACTTTAACGACCTCGCGTTAAACGTATACGTCTATTTTTATCGTTTTCACGGTTCTCCTTACGACGACGATGGTAATAACTTTTTCGAAAAGAGAAAAAAGAAGATTTTTCGATTCGATCGACGATGAGGCGCAAAATCAAAGAATTATTAGCTGCACCGATATCGATGTATTAAAAACAGAAAAAAGAAATCCCTGACATCCCGAACTAATTACCCGGGCTAAGAGTTTTGAGGAGAGAGAAAAAATAACCGAGTGTCCCTGGGCTCTCGCGTGAGATAAGACACGCGCGGTTGAAAAGCGATCTTATTGTTGGAACGCGGGGGGAAATTAGATACAGGTATGCATCTATACGTATAAAAAAAATGATACTTGTAATATACGTCCATAACTATTACAAGTATACCATTTTTTCGAATTATGTATATGTATAAGCATCAAGTAATAATTGTCGGTCAGTGTAACGGACGAAAGCGAGGTTTCCTGCGTTACGTAGAGGTGAATTACGATCATCGTGATAACTCTATAACCAATCGATTCCCAAAGGGGGATGATTTCTCGCTCGTTCGAGAAACCCGTTTTAGATATACCATGAATTATTTATGTTTCTCAGCTGTTATATAATTTCGTAACTTGGTGGTTATTATGTGTGATTAACGTCGTTGATATTGTCGAATAATTGATTTTTTGTTGGTCCGTTGTTTGCCTTAAGGTGATGAGGGTGTCGAATTGCGGGGATCTATCTTTATTAATTCGAGAAACGTGCTTAAAATATTAAATGGAAAATTTGAAAATAGTTTACGAGGGCGATAGAGAGAAGGATTGGCAGAGCGAAATTTTGAAAAACAAAACCTAAATTGTCATGTAAATTATCTTACCTACAACCTACAAAAATGTTACTCCATTGTATAAAGTAAATACAAGGATGCGATGAAAAAGATTTTTTGGAAGAAAATGATTCCCTTTGTTTAAAAAAAATATATAATATTTGCTTATTTTTAAAAATTCGATATATCAAATAAAGAAAATGTGAAGAAATGACGAGAAAACCCAAAATTAAGGGTACCGATCTGGGGTCAGAATTAAAAAAATGAATTTCTCTTATGCAAAGATTTAAAATATTTCTTATTTCTTCATTAAATTGTAACATATTTTTAAAATTGAACCATAATTTTTTAGTTAATTTATCTGTAACGTAATTTATTTTTAATCATTTATAACATTTGGTATCAAAATTTTTAACATAGAGCACTGACCGATAGACATCTTAGAAACCACTATATCAGTAGCCTAAAAATTTAGCAGCAACAATCAAACCTTCTAATTCTAATTCATATCTTAAATGATAAAAGATTTAGAAAAATTGAAATAAAAAATAAATATACAAAATTATTGCAAAAAGTAAAAAACTATGTTAATAGCAAATAAAACAACTTTTAAATGAATGTTTAAATATTTTTTTTGTAATTCTACTTCATTTAAATAGACTGGAAACATATTTTATTATTATTTGAGCATACTCATAAAGTGGCTCCTAAGGAATATCTTGCAGTTAGTAATAAAGTTGCAATCGAGTGTCATTAATAATTAAAATAAATTCTGTTCTAATAAATTATTTAATATAATGTGAATAAAAGTTAATAATAAACGCAGTTTGTTTGAAAAATTAGGGAATATTATGAATAATTACGTGATAAATATTAATTATTTATAATAAATTATTATTACTATAGCATGTGTAAAGTTTCTTTATTGTTCACTATATTGTTTATGACGAAAGGATTATTTTGTTCGATTTTGATTAAGAAATATTAGCTTTATTTCTTTACTATTGCAAATTTTCTGCAATCCTGTGTATAATGCATAATATATTTAATAATTCGTCGTTTAGACGTTTCTTTACCAGATGTTCTTCTTTTCACCACGAATTAGCCAAATAACGGTGAAGTTTCAACTAAAACTTTTGGTTTAACGATTCACTTTAATCACAATGTTTTTTATACGAAAAAAATTTTTTACATTCTAATTATCAAAGATTGCAATTGTAGCTACTATCCATATAATTAAATGACGACCATTTCGTAATGTTTAATGTAACGTAAAACGGTAATAGTGTTTTCCCCCGGAGATAAAATTTACTACAGTCATTTAAGAAAGTCATTAAGAAAAAGAAGAATTGTTACCTGACTATTAATTGTACTTAAACTTTGGAATTATTTGGCTTAGAAAACCACGAGAGATTTATTAACATTTGTTACGAGCTGATAATCTACATGCATTATAACCCACACCATTTGCAATCTTTCTAATTTTTATGTATCTTTTTTGTTTCTTTATACATATTTAATAAAATATGTTCTCTTATTGTGAATATTAATATTGTCATCTTTTAAAGAAGAATAAGTAATTTTCTCTTTCATCTATGGCACTTGAATTTTTTAGTAGCCTCGACTGGTATATAAGTTTAACTGAAGTAAGACTGGTACCAGTTTAAAAATATTAATATAATTGTTAAACGATATCTGGTGCAAAGTTAATGATAAATAGTATGATTAGAGAACTACAAAAACTTTTTTCATATATTGTTACTGCATTTTCTGAGATGGACTATATTGGTCTTGGTAACTTCGTACACGAAATATTTCAAAGAATTTGAAAGAAATGCAAAAATGTTGCTACAACATGAAAAATTGTATAAAAATCAAATTTTTCTTTGATTAATAACATTGTATTCATGTTTTTGTAATTATATTCCACATACTTTCTATCAGTTAATTTAAACAAGCTTTCAGAAATTTTAGCAAAATCCAATAATGAAAAATAAAAAATAAACCTTTCGGTAGAAACGAGTACGAACCGTGTAAAATAATACTGATTATGGATCTTTCGCTGAACCAAGGATTCTGATGGTTCTATTTTGTCAATTTTTCTAACCAAAATTTCAAAATGTTTGCAAAAACCATATTTTAATTTATGTGCAATAAGGAGATCTGATAGCCAAATTACAGTGATCTACTTTTAAAATTTCTCAAAAATTTTCTGCAATTATCGAATTAAAAATCTGGATAAATTCATATATGACACTTAAGCAATATAGAAGAAACTGATAAAGAGATTTTTTTGCAATTATTGATTTTAAATTAATTAAAAATTAATAACCACTTATCCTCGGTAATGATTAAGTGAAAAATTGATCCTTGATAAAAAACTTTGAAAAAAAACGTACACTATTCAAGACAAGTAGAAAAGCGTTATAGAGAGATGTTTTGAAAAAAGTGAACCCATTGTTAATTAAAAAATAAATAAGCATTCCAATTTTTTTAGTCTCACATCTCCTTAACATATCTTCTGTATTACCATACGAATTAAACGTTTAATTGAAATTTCAAATGGATTTTACGCGAAAAACTGTTTGGCCCCCTTGAAAGGAAAGATTTAAGAAAAAGCACATTCGCAATAAAAAATATAAGGTTTTAAAAATGATGGCCTTAATAAAATTAAAAGATTTGGTGTAAGTTTTAAAAAAAATTTAAGATAAAAGAAAAGTAACCTACAGATTAAATGATTACGGTCCTGTAAATAAAATTGATTCTTGTCAATTATTAAGTTCCTTACATTGTTTTTCGCAGATTTATGATATTTATTATATTTATAATTAAATGATTCAGTAACGTAAAGTAAAATAACCTATTTATTTCCATGTATCACGTAAAAATCGTGGTATGATTTCTAATGCGATAAACAAATAGATTTCGATTGTATTACATTGATAGTACTTATATGTGATTGTACAAAGTAAGTAAAAGAGAAACGATCGAATAACCAAAAAAGCAAACATTCTCTCGAGTGCGTCGGGTGTACGTCCGAAAGACGAGGTTGCAATTAACGGCTGGCACCGAGTCAAACGCCGAACGAAATAGCGAAAGGAGGAAGTACACCGCCTCGAGCTTGAGTACACGAGCGCAAACTGCCCCGAGCGAAAAACCGTGAACAAATTTTCAAAGTGTAAAAAAAATAATAGCTTCAAGGCGCAAAAAATAAAAGGTACCGGGAGATGCCCATGAGATATTTCCTCTTCCCTCGGGCTTGTGTATCTTACTATTTTTTTTTCTTTCTTTCTTTTGAATCCACGCGCGTGAGATTCTGCGCTCTCTTTGTAATACAGCCCGTGAATTCGCACAAATTATACACTAAACCCGATTGACTTAGCGATTATGATTTCGAAGGTGAGTCGATGAACTTTAATTGGTATAGATGTAACTTTGAATGTTTTTATTCGTTCGAATTAAATCGAATTAAATTGACTTGTATTTGCACAAAATTTGGTTGAAAGTGCATGTTTTCATTAAAATATTTTGGCCCGATCTCTCGAGGCGTTTGACGTAAAAAAACTCATTTATATCCGAATTTATTTATTTTTTTCAAATAACTAATGAATTACATTATTCAAAATGTTTACAGTATATAGCCACTGTTATGTTCTATTATCATGATTTCCTTAGCACATTCAACTAATTAGTTTCGGAGTTACAACAAATTGAAAAAAATGTCAGAATTTTAATGACTTAAAATTTAACAGAGATAATTAGAGAAAAAAAACTCGAATCGAGAGGATAAATTTCTTTATTATACATTTAGTCTGATTACAAAATCATACGTAAAATTTAAAGTTATTACAAAAATTTTTTTGATAAATCATAATTTGACTATAAACACACACATACACACACATATAAATCCATAGAGACAGATCAGGTACACGTGTCAAAACGGACTTTCAACATGTTCTTATCAAATCGAAAAATTGTACTCTTACACAAATCTTTCCTCAACGAGAAACCAAAATTTTACAATATTATCCATTTGTTAAAAAATGTGTATAGAAAATACTTAATATCTATAAATGATCAAACTATAAAAAATCGCCCTATCAGAATATATACACGGAATACAATAGAAAAAAAAACTAAAAAGAAGTCACATCAACAATATCGGCTATGGCACTAAATGCTTGAAAACATTATCACGATAGTTCCGTCGAAGTGCTAAAGTCGAGCTGCGAAATATATGCGTATATATATATGGAAACAGTAGTGACGAAGGACTTGGACAAAACAGCACGTCGAAACTGCGCACGTCGAAAGTTTGATGTATACGAAGTTTAGACGAAACTTGGCAAGCCTATCTCCTCGTGAAACATATATATGCACACACACACACCTTGTCCTCGTAGTAATAAAGGTCTCAGATGTATATATATATATATGCATATATAACTATTTTAATGTTGATTACCGATGTTATAAAGAAATATCGTATTACACATTTTTTTTGTTTATCGACGATTAATATAGTTCCCAAAACTGTGTTGGGAATTTAGAAAAAAAAATAGAAAAATGAATTTTATGTAATATTTCTATATTGTGAAAATTGCATGGTTTGAACGACGAAAGTTAATTCACAGAAGTGTTACGTAACAGTCAAAAGGTTTCGTACACTGAATTTTGAATAGCTAACGAGAGACAAAGTTTGGTCTCCTGCAAGTGCTTAAATAAAAAAATAAATTACATATATTTGACACGGCTTTCAAATATTCTAACCTACAAATTTTCGAAATCAATCAAACGAATTAAATGAACATTAATAAAACTTTGCAGAGTGACATATCGTATTGAAACGCACGAGGCAATGTGAAGAAGAAACTAAAATTCATTTTTAATATAATTAAAAATTTGACTATTTTGTAGCACGTGAGCACAAACTGTATAAGGCAATATCTAATTGTTATATTATACTACCTAAGCTACAATATAAAATATTAAGTATAATTGGAGTTACTTTCAAAATTGACAAATAAATCAATCACCAATATTATGGAATTATTAAACTTAACCTTTAAATCTAAGAAACCCACGATTGAATCGTTTGATGCAGCAAAATTTTCGAATTTTCTCTATCTACAATAAATAACACGCAGATATCAAATTATTATTAAATCCAATAAATATATTTGAAATTTTCCCAACCACTTCCTTACCGTCTCGCGCGTGTATATCTGTATTTATAGGTTATATTTTTAAAATTTATTATGACTCTGTATATATCATCGTTCTATACATTATTTATGAAAGAAACCGATACAGTAGTTAAAGCAAAAAAAATGGAGAAAATAACGAGTATTTCCAAAGTCGAACGTTTAAAAAAAAATGATCAAAGTGGGGGAATCCCACAATAAATCAGCGTCAAATTTTGCCTTCACGACGCGGCCTCGGCATATAAATCTCGGCTCTCGCGGAGAAAAGTAACTGAGCGTAAAGCCAGTGTTGAATCTATAGCCCACGATGTATATACCAAATTCTCTGGTCTCTGTCTTCAGGGCCATATTCCTGCGTTTTTCTTGATATCTAGAACGATTCCGACCTATAGGTGTTTACAGCTTACGGAAAACGGATCGTTCCTTATCGCGGAAAATGAGGAATTATGTCGGTAGTCGATCGCGACTTTAAGAAAATATATGCAATTGGATGATGCACAGATGACGATGATAATAAATAAATAAAATTATTTAGTTAAAAATATATTTTAAATAATGTATTGGATGCTTCGTGGCTAAGAATCTGCGATTTTCAGGAAATATTAGTGCGCGATGTGTATACACTTATGTATGTGTTAAATTAAAAATTGTTCAGCTCGATTTCTTTGTTTAGTTCAAAGTATAAGATGGTGGTACGATTTTTCATTTTTTTTTAATTAATTATTATTTAATCATTACGAATTGTCGATTTAAAAAAAATTCTGCTAATTAAAAAAAATCTTAAAAGCTAAATAAGAATTTAAATTAACTTATGCAACTTGCATTAAATTATTAATTAGAGTTACGATGAGTAAAAAATTAACTATTTCTTTTATAAATATTTTTATAGGTTATTTCTGAAGAGGACAATTTGTTTAAAAACATAGATAATATCTCGGAATCTAGCAAAACAACGGACTTAAAAAAAATTCATAATTATTCGCAAGTGTGGGATTTATAAACAGTTAATTTTTCAGATGTATTATATATTGATTTATTTTTAAAGTAGAAAATTAATTTGATATTTTAAAAAATGTGTATAGAAAATACTTAATATCTATAAATGATCAAACTATAAAAAATCGCCCTATCAGAATATATACACGGAATACAATAGAAAAAAAAACTAAAAAGAAGTCACATCAACAATATCGGCTATGGCACTAAATGCTTGAAAACATTATCACGATAGTTCCGTCGAAGTGCTAAAGTCGAGCTGCGAAATATATGCGTATATATATGGAAACAGTAGTGACGAAGGACTTGGACAAAACAGCACGTCGAAACTGCGCACGTCGAAAGTTTGATGTATACGAAGTTTAGACGAAACTTGGCAAGCCTATCTCCTCGTGAAACATATATGCACACACACACACCTTGTCCTCGTAGTAATAAAGGTCTCAGATGTATATATATATATGCATATATAACTATTTTAATGTTGATTACCGATGTTATAAAGAAATATCGTATTACACATTTTTTTTGTTTATCGACGATTAATATAGTTCCCAAAACTGTGTTGGGAATTTAGAAAAAAAAATAGAAAAATGAATTTTATGTAATATTTCTATATTGTGAAAATTGCATGGTTTGAACGACGAAAGTTAATTCACAGAAGTGTTACGTAACAGTCAAAAGGTTTCGTACACTGAATTTTGAATAGCTAACGAGAGACAAAGTTTGGTCTCCTGCAAGTGCTTAAATAAAAAAATAAATTACATATATTTGACACGGCTTTCAAATATTCTAACCTACAAATTTTCGAAATCAATCAAACGAATTAAATGAACATTAATAAAACTTTGCAGAGTGACATATCGTATTGAAACGCACGAGGCAATGTGAAGAAGAAACTAAAATTCATTTTTAATATAATTAAAATTTGACTATTTTGTAGCACGTGAGCACAAACTGTATAAGGCAATATCTAATTGTTATATTATACTACCTAAGCTACAATATAAAATATTAAGTATAATTGGAGTTACTTTCAAAATTGACAAATAAATCAATCACCAATATTATGGAATTATTAAACTTAACCTTTAAATCTAAGAAACCCACGATTGAATCGTTTGATGCAGCAAAATTTTCGAATTTTCTCTATCTACAATAAATAACACGCAGATATCAAATTATTATTAAATCCAATAAATATATTTGAAATTTTCCCAACCACTTCCTTACCGTCTCGCGCGTGTATATCTGTATTTATAGGTTATATTTTTAAAATTTATTATGACTCTGTATATATCATCGTTCTATACATTATTTATGAAAGAAACCGATACAGTAGTTAAAGCAAAAAAAATGGAGAAAATAACGAGTATTTCCAAAGTCGAACGTTTAAAAAAAATGATCAAAGTGGGGGAATCCCACAATAAATCAGCGTCAAATTTTGCCTTCACGACGCGGCCTCGGCATATAAATCTCGGCTCTCGCGGAGAAAAGTAACTGAGCGTAAAGCCAGTGTTGAATCTATAGCCCACGATGTATATACCAAATTCTCTGGTCTCTGTCTTCAGGGCCATATTCCTGCGTTTTTCTTGATATCTAGAACGATTCCGACCTATAGGTGTTTACAGCTTACGGAAAACGGATCGTTCCTTATCGCGGAAAATGAGGAATTATGTCGGTAGTCGATCGCGACTTTAAGAAAATATATGCAATTGGATGATGCACAGATGACGATGATAATAAATAAATAAAATTATTTAGTTAAAAATATATTTTAAATAATGTATTGGATGCTTCGTGGCTAAGAATCTGCGATTTTCAGGAAATATTAGTGCGCGATGTGTATACACTTATGTATGTGTTAAATTAAAAATTGTTCAGCTCGATTTCTTTGTTTAGTTCAAAGTATAAGATGGTGGTACGATTTTTCATTTTTTTTTTAATTAATTATTATTTAATCATTACGAATTGTCGATTTAAAAAAAATTCTGCTAATTAAAAAAAATCTTAAAAGCTAAATAAGAATTTAAATTAACTTATGCAACTTGCATTAAATTATTAATTAGAGTTACGATGAGTAAAAAATTAACTATTTCTTTTATAAATATTTTTATAGGTTATTTCTGAAGAGGACAATTTGTTTAAAAACATAGATAATATCTCGGAATCTAGCAAAACAACGGACTTAAAAAAAATTCATAATTATTCGCAAGTGTGGGATTTATAAACAGTTAATTTTTCAGATGTATTTATATATTGATTTATTTTTAAAGTAGAAAATTAATTTGATATTTTAAAAAATGTCAATGAAAATGTGCTGACATGAATTACTAATTACGTAATTATAAATAAAAATAATGTATGAAATAGAAACGATTTGGTTATAAGTATAAATTCACAATCTTTTAAAATCCTGTTGAAAATGATTTGTTATTAACTATAAAATAACTATCTTTTCTAAACCTCACATTATTTAGAAATGTTTCAATTTCTACTATGGACCATAAAGATTTTTATTATAATTTTTATATTATTACATCATTTTGAAAACATATGAAAATTTTTACGCGTAATACTGTTATGCGGTACCATATTCTCCGAAATTTTATTTAAAAAATGTTATCGCAAACGTTAGGTAAATTTTTATACGTCGGAAAATATTATATTACTTTATGTATCCAACAAATTGTGTTCTCTATAACGATTGGAAATTATAAGAATATTCCCACTCTTCTCTAAAACGTGGAAAAAATATTTTCGACACCCTCGAAATCCTCTTCGAAAGCACCGGAATTTCCACCGTAAGTGTACAATTACAAATGAAACTAGAAAATAAAAAGAAAAAGGTAAGACGAATCCAAAGGTAGTAATATTCTCATATATAGCAAGGTTTTTGCCAATGATCGTTATAAGCAATTTCTTTTTTTTTTTTACCTCGTCGTTACCATGCGGACGATTTTCGTGTGTTACCGAGGGGTAAAAATCGTTATATACATACACATATAGGCGATGACTCTGCAGTTTTCGAAAAAATATTTAATACCACACGGTAACACCTGCTACCTTCGATGTTATATATTATTCATCTTACGCTTGGATCTCGCATATTACGAGATAATAAAAAAAATTATCTTTTTCTTTTCGAAATCTTGCTTAATTGAATATTTATTTAAAAACAGTATACATATAGAGGAGAAAAAAAAGGAAGAAAGATGCACGTGGAATGATAACGTTGGCGAAGAATAAGTGACGAAGGGATGAAAAGAGGAAAGAGAATTCTGAAGATAAACGTATGTTTAACTTGAATCTGTTCTTTGGCGGCATTAGAAAGATATAGCGAGGCGTTTCCGACGTCGAAACTCTCATGGGTAAAAACCTCTACACTCCTCCCCGTTGAATGAACCAAGTGAGATAAAAAAGGAAATACCTTGCCGGAAGGTAATTCTTCTCTAATTTTTTTTACCCATTTGCGGGGACAGGATTATTACAATTCTGTGAATTTATCATTTTCTTTTACTAGACGATTAATTCGGTGTTAATTTATATTCTCTCGTTTTTTTTAGCCAGGGTTTTAATTTTTCTTTGAAAATTTAATAATTAATTCATTTTCCATTGAAAATTTCGAAATTTTTTTTAAAGATGTTTCTCTGAAATTGTTTGTAACCTATTCGATTGAGAAAATGTCAGAAATATCAAGTAAAATCTTGTATTTAGTAATGTAAATTATATTTTGTACGAGAAATTTTACTAGTTATCCTTAAGATATTGCAATTGATTTACGTAATTTTTATTTATCTTAAAAAAAGACAACAACTTTCGTTGCTCTAGTATTAAGAATAAATTGTGAAAAATGTATCAGAGTTTAATAATTTTTAAATAAATTAAATAAATAAAATTATTGTTTAATAAATTAATAACGTATAACGATATAAATAATTTTACAAGAAACAAATGATAAATTCTTTATAAAACACAATTTTTTGGAGAGGCAATTTCATCGGAATATGTTGCATAGATAATGGAGACGAGGTAACAAATATTTAACACTATTATACTGTGTACGTACATCGAGTACGTGGTAAAGCTTATAAATTTCGAACCATCGAAAGTTTTTTAAGTGCTCTCGGGCTACGATTATGCCCGGAAAACTTTTCCGAGTGATAATATACTAAGGTGTGAACGTAATCCCGGTATCCATTCGTTTTTTTTTTTTGGAGGGTTGGTTGGACGGAATAACTTTTCTAGAATTTCCTTCGTGTCTCGGGAGCTGGAAAATACAATTTTTCTCGTGTCTTTTTTAAACCGCTAAGTAATTTATATTTCTACTGTAAATTTAACACGTTGAAAGTGTAACGCGTAGATATTTTGTTGACGTTTCACTATTTTTTTTCCATAATATTTAGGGTTTAATTATATGAATTTTCGTAATAATTTCGAATATAATAAATTTAAATTTCCCGCGATTAATATTTTGAAAATTTTTTTTTTTAACATTTTTTTAAAACGTGCAAATTTTTATTATTGTAAATGATGAAATAGGTTTGTGTGAATTAGATTATTTCAAAACGTATCAAGTATGTGACGTAACAAAAGTAGTGTCCATTCATTTGTCTATTTGTAAAATTTAAATTATTTATGGTAATTTATTTAATAGATTTATAGGTTACTCAGTTTGTATGAAGATAACATATTCATCTTTATCTGATCAAATGAAGATAAATTATTAAAATTTTTTAAGTTTATTAGATTGTGATATATTATTATAATTACACGGAGAGAATTGTTTTAAAAAAGTATCTAAATGTTTGGTATACAATTGTAGCCCAGTTGAAATTGTCAATTTGATTCTCACTAATTATATAAAAATTGTAGGAGAAAAATATTGCATAACCTGACACACACCTCACAACTGTTTGCCTTGAAGATCTACCTATAATTTTAATTCATTTTTCTCTGTGCGTAGAGAACACCGATTAATAATTACATATAGAAAGTATACAAAGAAAATATTTAATTTTTTTTTTAATTTTTCAGGTTTATCAAGATCTACAGAGACAATAAACATAACAATTACGTAAGTCGGATCGTATGAATCTGTAAACGTCGGAAAATTGAAACCCCGCGAAATTTAAATTTTCCATCTTAACCTTGACATCGTCATATTTGTGAAAATAAATAGATGATATTAACGATTACTCTTCACGCACTCATCTCGACATGTTCAATAAAGAATCGTATTAAAAAATACTGAACGACGCATGGGAAAGAAAGAAAGTGAAGCAGTACGTAAGAAAAAGAAAAATAAGAAGAGAGAAAGAAGGGTAAGTCTGTAAATATCCATCAAGCGTCTCCGTTGCATCTCGTCAAAAGGATTTATCACCAGGGTGGAATGAAAGGTTTCCCTCAGTTTTGCGTGCGGGACTCTCGAAACGTTAAGGAAAGAGTGGGCAAAAAGAGAAAAAAAAACGTATAGGAGAGACACGCTCAGGGTAACCACCCTCTCGTAAAAAGGTATATATTTGCGAGCCGCGAAAGGCACTCGTAAAACCCGTTCTTCTTCTTCTTCTTACTTCATCCCTCTCTTTTTTTCCCGGGGAATATCTTATTTCTTTGTACTTTGCTTTGTACTGAGCGAAGATTTACGGGTTAAGTAAAAGTGAATATACACCGTGTGTACTCTCGTTTAATGCGGTTACTTTTTTCTTTAGAACCCTCGCGACTACGCGTTTCACTAGGTATTAGTATTATACACGTTTCGTCGAATGTTAATTTATCGAGTTAAAAGAAAAATTTTACATCGGAAATAAGAGGAGTTGTAGATGTTATTTATACATATACGGTCGTTCAAAATTTTCTTTTTCTCTCTCCGTTTATTCAATAATAAAGGTTAAGCGCACCATCCTGGAACGTTATATATTCTTTCTACTTTTTTTTTTGCTCGTCAAGTTTTTTTTTATTCGAGTGTTGATACGCTTAGAAATGAGATGAAGATGATCTTTATTGCATTTTTAATGGCTCCGCGATGCGATGAGATATGGAATACACAGTCTTATTCTTCTTCTTCTCCTTCTTCTTCTTCATCTTCTTTGCAGCGCAATTTCATCTCTCGGGAACTTTATGATTAATGCATGTTTAAAAAGGTTTACAAATTTCTTTCATCTGTTGTAAAATAAATATCATTTTCCTAGTGGAATTGAATTATACGTTATTTACATTTTTATTATTGTGTGTAATTGTTTGGTTGTAATTCACTTTCAAAGTAATATTTTATACCGGCCGAGTCAACGGAGATGAGAAAATAATTTTAATTGTTCGTTTGCTCGATAACAATAGTATGTTACCTCCTTAATATGTGTTTATGTTTTACTCTGCTAGAAATTTTTAACATCTTCAAATTTTGCGAAACAAAGACATTTTTCTTAACAAAGACATCGTATGACCTCCGTGGCTGATTAGCACCGATTTGGGAGCATAAAAAGAGCAACGTTAAAAAAAATTTGCGAACAAAAAACATTGACACTGTTTATCTAATACATATATAGGTATATTTAGATAGACTTGCAATACTAAAATTGAAATTTATCTGGTTGATTTTGGTTTTGAGCTTATGTAAATCTTATCTTTGTTTTTCGACGCTTCCAAACGTTTTCGATTATTTATGTTCAGTGGCTTTCGTTTTCAGTATAGACAGTTAGAATTAAAAGTATTTCTTTTTAAATTTCAATGTTAACGGTGTTTGAACTATTCCTTTAAAATTGTGTTGTTGGACTCTCGGATCTCAATCAAAATATACAATTTGTAAAATGATTACAATTGTGGCGTATGTAAACGGTGATAGGAGAGGACCGAATAAAAAATTGAAAATCGCGATTTTGACAAACCACTAGGCTATCGTCCGCGATTTCTTGTTATAGTTATAGCATTCGTCTTGATATTTCGCGTTTCGGTCATTCTACACCTTTCTCGCACACGTGCCGATCCGCGCGTCGATGTTATACAATGTATAATTAACAACTAGAAAAAATTATATAACTATAGAAATTTAACAAAGAAAGTTTAAAATATGTTGTAGATGCTGACGAAGCTACATTTTAAGGTACTTTCTCGGCAGGTTTTCTGGTAAAGGAAATTATACATGTCGATGTACGCCAAATAAATCTACAAACATTTTTAGGTGACCTCAAGAAAAGAATTAAAAAAATCTTATATCTGAAAAATCGAAGGAATTAATAACTTGAGAGTGTGAGGTTTTTTTAATTATATCGATATATTCGGCGTTCGGTCATTCTACACCTTTCTCGCACACGTGCCGATCGCGCGTCGATGTTATACAATGTATAATTAACAACTAGAAAAAATTATATAACTATAGAATTTAACAAAGAAAGTTTAAATATGTGTAGATGCTGACGAAGCTACATTTTAAGGTACTTCTCGGCAGGTTTTCTGGTAAAGGAAATATACATGCGATGTACGCCAAATTAAATCTACAAACATTTTTAGGTGAACCTCAAAGAAAAGAATTAAAAAAATCTTATATCTGAAAAATCGAAGGAATTAATAACTTGAGAGTGTGAGGTTTTTTTAATTATTAAAACTTTTGAATATGGTATAATAAAAAATTAAAATTGAAAAAAAGAAAATTTTTATTTAATATTCATAAGCGTTGATGCAATTTAATTGGAGGAGGGTGTAAATTGATTTTGATGAATTAAAAATATAATTTCCATCTGCACTGAAAAAAAAATTTATTTGAATTAACCAAATCATTTTATTGAACTATAAACAACTAAATATTTATTTAATACAAATAAAATTTAATTGACTGAAATAAATATTTAGTTGAAATGACATTTTTGATTTATGTGAATATGTATTTAGTTGATTCAAATATAATTTATCTGAAATAACTAAACATATAGTTATTCGAAACAAATGATTTATTAGAAACGAATAAATTAGTTTATTTGTAATTATTATATGACGCTTAATAAATATTTAATAGAAACAACTAAATATACACTTGTTCACAACAAAAAATTTATTTGGAATAAATAAATTGATTTATTTGTAATTGTTATTTATAATTATAATACGTTTAATAAATATTTAGTAAAAACAGATAAATATATACTTGCTCACAACAAATGATTTATTACGAATAAACAAATTGATTATTTGAAATTATTATTCAAAATTATAATACGTCTAATAAATATTTAGTAAAAGCAAATAAATATATATACTTGCTTACAACAAATGATTTATTACGAATTAAGAAAGATTATTTGAAATTATTATTCAAAATTAATATACGATTAATAAATATTTAGTAAAAGCAATTAAATATATATACTTGCTCACAGCAAATGATTTATTACGAATTAACGAATTTTCAAATAAATATGTATGCAATATTTATTACAATTAAATAAACCGTTTGTTAAAAATAGTAGTTTCAGATAACGTCCACTAGATGGATCCAGGTGACACGCAAACGACTAACTATTCTTCTGATTAGTATATAAGAAAATTTAAAAACTTGCAGAGTATGTGCGTATACAATTGTACCGATGCGATCTGCGAATATATATAAATGCGTTTATTTTCAAGTGCGATAAAATTATATGTAAATTAAGTCATGCGTTTAGAAAATAAAGCAAGGAAGAAGAAATTTGGTGATAAAAAAATACTTTATTGAAACAAAATAAAAATTTATATGACTCGAAAATTTATTTCAACTCGAAGAAATATTCCATTACAACAATGAAATATTTCATTTAAATTGGAGAAATATTTACTTCAGTCACAGAAACATTGCCTTGCAATGATAACATTGAATATTGATGTCAAAGGAATATTCTTTTAGTTCAAAGATATATTTCTTTAAAACTAAAAAATACTTTATGTGAATAGAAGAAATATTTACTTGGACGAAAGAATTATTTCTTCAAACCCATGAAACGATTTACGAAAAACAAACAAATGATCAGTTCAATTACATAAATATTTCATTGCTTTAAATTATATATAAAGTTGGTTCTATTAAATATTTCTTAAAATTGAGTAAGTTATTTTCTTTGATTCAAAGAAATCATTGTCACAGGAGTATTGAACAAAATTATTTCTTTGAATCAAAAAAATTTTCTTTGTTATTACTAAATTTTTTTTTCAGTGTGGCTATACGTTTCGAACGATACTTTCTACTCTCTTGAACCTCGAACTAGAAGAGTGCCCGACCTTCGGGTGATCTTACCCAAACTCTGTGTTATGTTATGTTTTTTGATATTAAATATGAAGAATCCCAGATTTTTAGACCCTTAACGCTAAAATTTAAAAAAATAAATACTTCCACTTTAATTGCTTATAACTCGTTAGCAAATAATGGTATATGCACTCATATTCAAAACACAAGAAAGCTAAAGTGAAATACTCTAAAATATTGATTTATAACAAAGTTATAGAAAAAACAAGCTGTTGCTGAAATTTTTACGAAAAAATATAGTATTATCAATGTATTTGATTTTTTTAGGTATAATTTTGTAAAATACAAAAATATATGTTGTCAAAACTAAAAGTAAAGAGATATTAATCATTGCTTTATATTAAAAAAATTAATAAAAATGTGTTTCTTGACAAACAAATAATTAGTGATAAAAATGTTTTGCGTTATCTTTTACCGTTTGATTTAGGAAAAACTTCATTTGCGGTGGAGGACTTATAAGATATATAACAACTCTTTTATAACATGATAATACCGAGAATTTTGTACGAGAAAATGTATGTGTGTGTGTATGTATATAATACGTCTGTGTAATAGAGACGACGCGATAAACAATCGGAAAAAGCCGGGGGGATCGGTAAAAAAATCGTCGAGGGAGGATATAATATATCAAATAGAGGCGGGATATCCGGTTTTTCATTCTGAAAATAAGCAAGGTGTTAAACGCAAACATCAAGCGGGATGGTATGATCCTCGATAAATTTATTCGTTGGCAGGTACATAAAAGGTTGCCCTCTAATCGAAAACGAATAGCCCGCGAATTTATCTCCACCCTCGTTGTATAATTCAACGATATATTTTCCGCGATCCTCGGTTAAAAGTTTAACGATTCTTCGTCACCCCCAATAATACCGACGAACTAAGATTTACCAAAAAAAAAAGAAACGTAACGGATTTATACATCGACGTTATTTAATGTATCCTTTTTTTAACGATTCCAAGTTTCATTAGTTTATGGTCACTCGATATTTTGAAATTATTTTTACTATGTGCCACGCGAATGTACGTGTTTGCGTGCGTCTCAGATTACGTACCGACAAATCCCGTATACTCGTGTAATTTTCCGCGTGCTAGTCATTTTTCACCGTTGCCGTTGTTGTTTCATAACGCGCGAGTACTAAACTTCCGAGGTAAAGTTTCACCCGTACTTCTGTTTCCCTCTTTTTTTTTTCTTCTTTTCCTCACCCAGTCAAGTAAGTCGCGAAAATTTCTTCTTCCGTTTTTTTTCTCTCCTCCGTTTTCCGCTCTCGGGAAGTTTTTCCGGGATGGCGCGTGGGCGAGAAAGTCACCGTTAAACCGGACGGTATAAAAACGGAGAGAAGTTTTACCTTTGTGTTTTAATCAAATGTTTGTATAAACGCGCGATAATATTACACAAAGTGAGAGAAAACCTCCTGAATTTTAGTGTAATCAACTCGTTGTTACAGCTACCTCGAAACTTTTAATAAGCGCACTTTTATTTACAATAATGACGCAAATGTTTTTATCGCAATTTGTTAATTGGCCGAACGTTGTAATCACATTTCGTTTATGCTAATTTCGTATACTTTAACGAATAAACTTTCATTTTTTAATTAAACCGTATAGTCATTTTTGTTGACAATTACGAGCTACAATGTACGTATTTCGAAGAATAGAAATATTTTTTAATAAAAATTGAATTTTACTCGATTATCTTCCAGAGCATGGGTTTTTCTCTCGTAGACATGTCAATTCGACATTTGTCATTTCTGAAAAATTATTGTTCGAATAATCTTAAAATTATATATATAGGTACATATATTTTTTAATCCTTTTTGCTCTTTCGACGAAACGTAACCTCCCATAAAAAGTATCAGCAAGGTCGATAACTTTGGTATATGGGACTTGATTTCTCTTTTTTGTTTCTTGATCCCTACGAGTTTTCTTTCTGAAGGGCTTGCACAACTTTATTAGTGAATTTAATCGGTCGAATCGAGTTAAAAAGATATTGGATTCTTTATTTGGAAGAAATACATTTTTTAATAATTAAAAGAAGAAATGGCAATTATTTAAATGTAACTATGATTTTGATGAGAAAGATGTGTGCATCATCTAAAATATGTGTGTATTTTAGGATTAATATATTATTTAATAGTTGCAATAAAAAAATTATTATACGGTGAGGAAAAATTATGTAATAACTTTTTTGATACGATTTTTGGTGTAATTTAATTGGAGAAAAGGTAAAAAAGCTATAGATGTAGTCGATAAAACAGTTATTTATAAACTTCAATTATTTAATTAAGTTAATTCTAATCTTAATTGAATTAAATTTGTACATAAAAACTAACAAACGATCAAATTATTTTACTAGTTTATAATACATACCAATTTATGCAGGTAATTATCGATTTTAAAGAGCAAATAAATAAAAAAAATTGTATTTATTATTGCCCAAAGTTTCGTCTGCTACATTTTGGCAAATCTCCTTAGGTACTAAAATTTTGATCAAATACAAAAAAATGAATATTGTGAATAAGTTAAAATGTGAACGAAAGACTGTATGTTTAACGTAGATAATTACATCAGAAAATGATACATTTTACAAAAACAAATTAAAATAATTATTTGAAATTAAGCGCATATCTTACTGCTCACTCGATCCGTTTCATCGTACGATTATAAACGTGACAATTATAAGCTAGGAAATTGAAGATTGTATCCACGTTCTATACTTAAATATGAATATTTAATTTTCCGTATTTATTATCGCTATATTTGTGAACGAACCAATTTATTAAATTACACCAATCGTCAATCAAAAACAAGATTCAATTTTCATTTACGCAGAGTTTTTCCAAGTTTGATGTTGATAAGTTGAGTGCCGGATGATACGTTTTTGATTTATAGATGTAGTTTAGCGCTGACTTTAGAATTTTTACTTTGACCGATTGATGATAACGAAGAGTGTCTGTAGGATATAATTCTTTAACCCAAAAAACTTGATTTATGGTCCTTGGAGACAAAGGTAACAACATTCTCTAAAAATTCTGGGGATAAGTTTTACACAAATTGAAATGATTTGAATTTGAAGTACGTAACTATATATAGTACCGTAAAGTAGATTAAGAGCTTTCATTTAAATGTTGGTTCGTTAAAACAGCTTCAATGGTTTGAAATTTATGTTGGATTGAAAAATATTAGTTGTTGGTTATTTTTAACGTATTAATTTTAGTGTTTTTTTAACGTGATGTCGAACCCAAGTTACAGAGATCTGCACCGTTTAACATAAGAATTATCTTGGAAATATTGAATTAAAAATCTGAAAAAATTCATATCAGTAGTTTAAAATAAAAGCGAGGGCATGACGTTTTTATTTTTAAGAAAAAATCATTTTTTTAATAATAATTGAATAAACAATTTTCGGTCGGTAATTATTGATCTAAAAAGGCATGAATTTTCAATGCAAAAATCAGAATTCAATTGCAGATTTAGTTTATTAGTTTATTAGTTTATTAGTTTATTTATTTACCAGAGTAATATACACAAAGTACATACATGTTTGCTAACCTCTAAACATACATAATATGTCCGAGGTAGCCAAAAACATCCTATAGAGGTAGACACAGCTACCTGTACATAGGTCCAGTTTATCTAACACTTACAAACTACTTAAAACTACAATTCCAAGATCTTCAAATCATCTTGAATATTAATCACAGTACCCAAAACAAAAAAGCTGTAATTCAATTATAGTATTGCATATATATATATTATTTTTCTATAAATATTTTCTATAATATATTTGTTCCAATCCATTTCTTAATCTTTTTCTTATTGTATTTTTTATTTATGTCTTAATTTTTAAGATTAATGTTAGTATTAGGCAAATCTATTTTAAAAATCTAAAAAAATTTGAGTATACTGTTTAAAACATGACGTTCAGGATTTTTTCAAAAATTTATTCTATTGTTTATAAAAAAATATTAAATATGACCATGAGTCTGAGAAAGAAACCAAAATTAACATGAAAGCTCTTGATCTAAGATTTGTTATGCTTATCCGTGGTGATTAAGATCTTCATTAACACTTGATTTATTTCAATTTTACGTAAAGACGCTATTTCCTTAGATTTCTCGAAAAGTCGTGTCATATCATCGACACAGATTAATTTAGTTTGAATAAAAAAATTATATTAGTTAGTTTTAAATTAATCAACTACATAGAGCCTTATATATCACTAACTTTTACTTCAACTATTCGTCATTTTAATCATTGATTTTGAAAAAATTGCGATTATAAGAAATACGCTAAGAAATAAGGTTAATTTTACTACAAAATTACCAGAAAATATAGTGCAATAACTATACTGTTATATTATTACTGAAACATTATTTATTAAAAATTGCTATATCATATTTTTATTAAATAATACTAAAATAGTTATGTTAGAAATTAATATAATAATAATATTACAAATACATAATAATTTTTAAATTTACAATTATAATTTATAACAAATTATATTTTCAGGTATGGTTGTATGAAATTTAAAAAAAATAGTTAAAATTTTGTTTTTGATAAATAATTTTTTTTATAAAACAAGTATTACATAGTTTTATTTTTAAACAATTGTAATTCATGTAGACAATACAATTTTATTTCATGTGTTTTTATGATATAAATAAGGATTTAAAATTATCTGGTGTTTGTCAAATTAAAAATGATGCGATTTTATTTTAATAAATTAATAAAATAAAAAGTTATTGTTACGGAAAATAAATAATTGTTTCAAAATACAATTTTTATAGCGTTAACAATCATCTTCCTCATAAATTTTTCGATTTGACTTCGTTCAAGTGAAAATATTAATTCAAACAAAAAAATCTCTTAAATATTCTAAAAATAAATCCATTAGAGGGACAACGAATCCACTCAACAAATCTAGTATACGCACACATTGGTTAAACGAATTCAAAGTCGACTCAGCCACGCGATTAAACGAAACAATCAGGTGCAAAATTCGAGATCGTATTTATTATTATTCGAAAGTTTGCTTGAATTAACCGACATCCAATTAGGATGAACGCACGTCCATATATATACATATACTTACACACGTGTACATCCACCGTACATGTGTGAGAAAATAAAGTAATCGTCGCTCGCGAACCCATTAATGTGTATACGTCGAACAAGAAGGGAAACAAAACAAGAGAGCCTCACTTTGAATTTACATTGCAAAAGACCTCGGTATATACCTATATATATATATATATATATATACACCTGAACCGATTACCAAAGTGAAGTGAACGCCACAAACGGCTGGTCAATCAAGACCATAAGGTCTTCTCTCACATTGAGGTTATATGTACATATATATTCATAGTGTTTCGCAATTCGATGCATCCACCAAAATGCACATAGCCACGAGTTTAATGAATTTAACTCGACGGTCGTGTCTAATTGACGTGTCGCTCTCTCTCTCTCTCTCTTTCTCTTTATCTCGGTGCCTACGTTAATCTGTTACGCAAACCCGTCCTTCCGCGAATTACAACGAATCCATCAATAAGATTCGTATCGGATATCGATGGATCATAGTTGTTGATGTAATACTTGTCTAACAACACTATTAAGATCTCTCACGTTTTTAATATAATGAACCAAATTTTTTTCTCATTTTTTATATTTAGATGCGACATTTTAAAATTCCCGGCGCTTACGATTTTTAAATAGTCTTCTTACACGTATAGAAATTTATGTGACACTGTTTTACGTATATAAATTAAATCCAAATTTTTTGTGCGTTTCGAAATATTTTTTATACTGTTTTTATGCATCTTCCGTTATTACACATTGTTATTTTATCATTTTTATATTTTATTATTTTTATTTTTTATTTTTATGTTTGTACATATTTATTTTATATTTATTTTTTTCCGCTGCGTCTTTTCTGCGTTATTACTCTCGTTATTATATAAGCGCTGCGCTCTTTTTTATTGTTATTTATCTGCTTCTTGCTTATATTTTTTACACTGTTTTTATGCATCTTCCGTTATTACACATTGTTATTTTATCATTTTTATACTTTTATTGTTTTTACTTTTATTTTTTATTTTTATTGTTTATACATATTTATATTATTCCGCTGCGTCCTTATACTGCGTTTTTACTCACGTTATTATATTATTTATTTATTGTTGTTATACCATCCTTATGTTTTTATTATCATGTATAATTTTTGTATTTTATATTCCGTTCATCTTTATGTATGTAATTTTGTGTTAACAGGGTTTCTACCCTAATAACCCAATAAAGTATCTATCGGTGCCTACGTTAATCTGTTACGCAAACCCGTCCTTCCGCGAATTACAACGAATCCATCAATAAGATTCGTATCGGATATCGATGGATCATAGTTGTTGATGTAATACTTGTCTAACAACACTATTAAGATCTCTCACGTTTTTAATATAATGAACCAAAATTTTTTTTCTCATTTTTTATATTTTAATGCGACATTTTAAAATTCCCGCGCTTACGATTTTTAAATAGTCTTCTTACACGTATAGAAATTTATGTGACACTGTTTTACGTATATAAATTAAATCCAAATTTTTGTGCGTTTCGAAATATTTTTTATACGATTTTAGCCCATTAACGCCCAAACAGTTTTTTTAGCTTTACGTAGTTGTTATTTGATGCATACATCGTAGCCAATTACAATGCTGAATAGTTTTATGTATAGTTTTAGATACATCATTTAAAATATTGTCGGAAAAATTGACCTCATTAAAAAAAAAGTAAAAAATTTATTGCTTTTATTTATTTAATAAAAAATGCATATTTAAATCATTCGGGAAAGAATAGTGATATTTTTACTCTGTATTATTTATTTTTTATTCTAACATAGTTAAAAAAATTGGTTTCAATGAAGATATTTGATAAAATAGGTATAAAACAATTTGACGAACGAGTAATGAATAGAGTTAATTCGAATATTAAGAGTATGATACGCGATGATCAGATCCCCCTTGATTTCACTAAAATACATCATGTACGTACATCGACTTAAATATAAAATAAGAGTAAGAAGAAATATAAAAATTTTATAGTTAAATCAAAGACAAAATATTTGCGTATATATAAAAATTTACTTAAATTTTAATTAATTACGTTCATTCGTTCGTTAAATTATAATTGTTTCGAACATTTTTTGTCGATTGTAGAATAAACATTTATACGGTATAAAAATACTAAAATTTTAAACGCTAAAATTTGTATTATACGATAAAGAAAAAAAAAGAATCTCGATGAAACCACCAATAATAACGAACGTTATAAAGTACAGTACACACACATATATATATACAGTATAAGAAAAGAAAAATATTATTAAACGAAAAATTATTGTTTCCACGTACGCACGCGGGTACATTTGATGAATAATGCAAAATCCGTCGAGAATCGATTTCTTGTCATACAGGAAAATTACGAGGTTTGACAAAACCATAGATCCTCGTACATTACGTATATATCACGTGCCTCAAACTCCATTCTCCTTTCCTCTCTCTTTCTTTCTTCCCCTTTTTTTTAAAACTAAAGCTGTGATCCTTAAAAACCTGGCATAAATCCACGTTACTCCCCCGGCACCTGAGACAAATATTAAGTAATTCCGAATATGTAACTTCTACTCTTTTATTTTATTATTATTTAATTCGCCACCTCAAAAATTAACGATAACAACATTCAACGATTTCGACGTTCAAAAGAATGTCCGCGTGTTTGAATATTTATCGGTATAAGGAATATCTATGTATGTGTGTGCGTATATATCGAGGACGATCAGAATTAACAGGGATTACCGCAACTAATTCAATCAGTCAGAGGACTCGAACTAATCGAGAAATTAAATCAATAGAGTTAGTTTTGGTAAACGAAGTTATCGGACGTATATATATATATATATATATATAAATATACACCCGAGCGGTATATAACGTACACTTTCGTTAAAAAAGTTTACCACGTCTCGTTTAATAAAATTTTCAAGTCACACCTCTGTAGTTACAAAAATTATTCAGATTTATTCAGATACGCCATATTTTCGGAGCACACGGACGACGACGACGACGAGGAGGGCGATGGTTAAACGTTTCTACCTCTAATTTCATTAAATTCAAGATTTTATACTTTTTCTATATATATATACATTTTTCGGATTATACACCGTATATATGTATATATATATCTATACTTTGTTTAAATATGAATAATTAAAATACGTTGAGGTATTATACACATACGTGGAGGGTAAGTATATATATGTTTGTAGCGTTATTTACTTTTTCTTTTGATAAATTAACTTGGTTTGTCCAACACTGTTCTTTACGTTCAAACACCTACGAGAAAATATGTATTTTTTCAAAGTAAGGACAAAAATCCAGATGCGCGTAGATCCTCAGTTTCGCACGTACGTATATTTATATACTGCAAAGCTAAATGTATACGTATGATAAAGATAATTTTTTCGAAAGAGAAGGTAAACCATATAATAAGTTTTCTTGAGTATTATATTTTTCACGTCTTCTGAATTTGATATGATGGATTTTGTTAAATTTACCAGTTTATGCTAATTTTAAGGAGAAAAACGTTTAATTGTAATTATTATAATTTCTTAATTAAAATAATTATCACTGTTTAGGCGCATTGTATTTTTATTTAACTTATATACTTATATTTAAATATATCAATTAAAAATGTTTCCGTTTGATTTACAAGTTGACCAGTGAACACTGAACAATTTCCATTATAACAAATATATATATACGAATAAGAGAATATATGTTTTAATGTATGACGGTAAATCTGGGACTTTATTACTATCAGCTGTTCCAAAAAAAAAGATTAATCTTGAATTTCATAATATTTGTAATGAAATCGTTACATTTTTTACAAAGCTCTCAAGGTTATTTGTAGATTGCAGCTGATCAGACGTCCCAGGTTTATTGTGTTTACGCGGGGAATTTCATAAGAACACTTTAGCTGATCCATGTGAGTGAACTGAATTCTATTAAAATCGACAATTATTGATTAAAAAGTTGCTTCACAGTGAATCTGAAAACGTTATTAATTAATTTAATTCAAATCCGTGTGTATATATAGTATATAAATTAAATTAAAGAAACTAAGATAATTAAGCCTTCAGAATTATGTATCCAAAGCGGTTCCAGTATAGTCAAATTACAAAAATCTAGTTTGAAAAATTCGAATATAGTAACAAAATTATGAAACCAAAAATCTGAAAAGATTCGTAGATACGTCTCAATTAAATGACATAGAAGAATTAGGGAGAGTGAGTTTTTTTCGAAACAGTTAATAAAATAAAAAACCACTTTTTGTAGGTAACGATAGTGTATGTATATACAAAATCGAGTCGAAAATTTTCGAGAAAAATTATTGTATATACATTATCTCCAATTAAAAAATAGATATAGCGATACCAATTTATGGATTGTTAGATTTCCGTAAGTGAAATTACCGAGACCATCGTTATTGACGTAATATTTGTTAAAATTATTTAATTATTATTAATCAATTAAGACAAGATAATTTTTGCAATTATTCAATAAAATCTACTATTTTACGGTAAGCTCGAATACAGAAGCTAGATAATAATTGTTAACAAAAATTTAAAGGTGCCGTGAGTTCTGTCATTATAAATATTAGATTTTATTGAATAAATGTAAAAATTAACAAATACTCGGTCTGTAATAAATGTCACCCTGCAAATTAATAATTAGAAAAAGCTCATCATTAAAGTTTTGAACATATATTAGTGTTTTATGTACTCAGTTTTAAAAAGTAAATTTCCTTTTACTTAAAATCTTAAAATTTTACTTAAAATTTTAAATAAATTTAAGTTGTATTTAACAATTATACGAACACGAAGTACATAAATTAATTAAAAATATTCTCTTTATTTACATAAAAAAAATTAACGATCGATTTTCAAAGTTTATCATATTCTTTTTACACTTTGCGTTACTTTCCAAGCGTTGGCTAGTATATACAGAAATGAGAGTGCATATTTACGAAACGTTTAATGAAACATGTCCACATTAAACCCGTAATATTAAAAATAGTTTCACGTAATCCTAAAATATTCTTAGTTTCTACTACGCTTCATACAATTCATTTAATAAGGTTATTACATTAATTATCAAAAAATAACACCTTCACCGATTCTTTTCTCACAGTATCCAACTATTACCAAATCCCATAAAACACGAATTACGCAAAATATTCGTTTACGCGTACATCTCAAGGTGATACAATTTTGAGTTACGATCTCTCTCCTTCTCAGCCATTAAGAAACTCAAACGAATTCGCTACACGCGTAAAAAAAGAAAGAAGGAGAAATGAAATGATATCAAACCGATTTTTCCTCGTACAACACATCTACATTTAAAATGATCAATGTCGCCCAAGTGATTAATTCTATAAAGTTACATGGTGCGGATATTTGTGTGTGTGTGTGCACTTAACCCAATTTCCTACGTCATTCCCAATCACTCAAACGAACCTTCCATTTTCGACTCTTGGGATAAAAGTAAAGGAAAGAAATGTACATATGAGGTATATACATATATATACATCACTGGCGAAACAATTAGTTGATAAGACTATAAGAAAGAACCCGCGGAGTTGGTCACGCTAACAATTTTATTAATTAAACCTCTCTCCACTTTGTAATTATTCACCTCTTTCATCGAGGTGTCGTTTAAGGTGTATTATATATAAAGTGTCCTCGTTCGAAGGAAAAATATAAGGAACTGTGGATAATTATCAGTAGGTTTTTCTTTTAATAGAATTGAGAAAAATAAATTTAGTGAGCTCGATAAAATATTTTATCGGATGTTACGAAAAAACAATTGTCTAAGATGTATAAATTTTTTTTTTAATTAAAATATTCTCCGTTCTGAATAAATAACTCTTACACACGTAGAGAAATATTGTACTAAAAATTACAATAGTTTCTGATAAAGAGATTATACATTGACAAACTGAGGAAAATTATATTAAAATTTACAAAAGTTACAGTACATGTTACAAGAATTATAGTAAATTTTATTACTAACTATATAGTTATTTTTACTAGGAAACTAGATTGATTTTAACAAAATTAAAAGGGTTATTTTTCAATTTCTTGAGGGTCAATTTCAGGGAGGTTTTTATTAATTTAAATAAATAAAAACACCATTTTTACGTTTTTATATGCAACGTTTCGTTGACAAAATTGGCCAACCTCTTCAGGCTAAACAAAACAATTTTTATTATTAAATTACACAATAACCAAACGAATAATACAAAAGTTTAATTAAATCAACACAATGACAATATACTTATATACGATTAGTATACTAATTTTTCTGAGTTTAGCATATGTGATTTATTTACTAGATATACTGTATTATAATTTTAAATGTAAACTTTTTCTCAGTATCGTTTTTTTTATATAGTCGACAAATCTTTCAATTTAAAACTTTATACGTTCTTAATACACATTCCTTGTTTAAACAAATATTGTTAAAGGATTATTCGATAAAATGTTTTATTGTGATCACCAAATCTTTTAGTTATATCCATTCAACCGATTTGTAACCGTAGTCGTTATTGATCGAGGATTAAGCACTGCGAATCTTAAGAAGTCTATAGTCTTACTTGTAAAGTCGGATTTAAGTTACCGCTTGAGTTTATTATCTCAGATCGGTAAATTCGAACTACACTTTGAAATTAATACATCGATAATTTACGATATTAATTACTTTTTATCCTCATCGTTATAATTCATTAATAATAATTAAAAAAGTTTTCTTTTTTTTTCGCGACATCTCAAATTTCAATTTCTATATAAAAGTTGTTCACCGTTGTTATTGCTAAGTAACGATAAATTTAACAATTACATGAAAATAATAAGCATATTATTTCTCGAACATTTTAATTTTGTGTCTAATTAGTGAGCCTATAGCTTGATTTTACCGTTAATACTATATACCGTATGCTCTTTTTTTTAATGATTTGTTAATTAAAATTCATTATCAAATATTCCTTCTTCTTAATGATTATTAAATTACGTCGAAAAAAGAAAACACTCGATAATAATGTAATACTAGAAATATTAATTACATTACGAATACATAACGATTTTCTAATTATAAAAGTGCTTTTTACACACCTCTTTTTCATTATTTCGCATTCATTATCCGATAAGTTTTTTTTTCTCTCTTATCTTTTCACTCAGTAATAAAAAAATACGTCGATTACCACTTTTAATCGAATATTGTATACAAATAAATTTCATTTGAAAAAATATATAAATAATAGCATGCGTAATTTTGACTAAGCGCATAAAATTAATTTTTTTTTTCAGGTAATAACTCTGTGTACACGTGTGCGAATGTTACAGAAATTCAAGGCTTTGTCTTTCTCGTCCTCTCAATTTGCGCGACATTTCGGTGAACGAGGTCACGAAATTGTACTCGTTACATTGTGAATCAGATTATTCGCTTTCTTTTCCTTTTTTTTTAATATCTTAAAACAATAGAGCGACACGGCGAAAAATTTTTGATAATATAGAAGAAAAGAAATTTCTTAGGTGTTCGGATCAATTGTAAAAAGGTACAGTAATTTCGTTACGCGTAACGCACACTTTTGAATGAAACGTAACGATTACGCGTCACCCGGTGTACGTTGCATTATTACGTAAAGTTCAGTAAACTCGAATCGAATAATAAGTGACATTTTCATTTCGGTTGGAATTTCTTCTTTTCTTTTTTTTTTTCTTCTTGAAATGTACGAGATAAGTATAAAGTTCGTTAACCTTACATACAGTCTGATTATAAAATGTTACATAATGTTGTAATATTGACCTTGGAATTTCAATATTGAGTTTACTTATTTTTTTTTATTTTTAAAACCTGAATTATTTACTTAATGTAAATTTTTTTTTAAGACGATGAGGAAGTCATGCAACACAGATGTGCTTTTGAAATTTGAAAATAATTATTTAATTATAAAATTTCATAATTAAGAAAATGACAAAGCCAATAGAAGAATCAAGAAGACCATTTTTGAATTTTTACACGACAATATTCTCTGTCACTCTGTGACATTTGAATTAATTATCTAAATTGATTATTTTAAATGAATATACCTATACATTTTCTTAGTAGGTATGCAGGATTTTGAGGTTAATTGAAACCATTTTTTGGTTATTTATCACGGGTTCATATGACATTTTTGGTAAAACTGCCAATTTTAGTCAAAAAAATGTGCTAGTTTTATTTCTAATATATTAAAGTTGTGAACATAGTTAATTTAAATTTAAAAGTGTGATAAATTGCGTCATGCAATGATGCACAAGTAGCTGACGAGGCAAGTTTTTTTGAAATAACGAATTTCATAATTTTTTAATAATAAATTAGTCGATAATATTTAGTATTATAGATGTAAAACTGAGGTTTTCGTACGTCGATTACCACTTTTAATCGAATATTGTATACAAATAAATTCATTTGAAAAAATTATAAATAATAGCATGCGTATTTTGACCTAAGCGCATATAAAATTAATTTTTTTTTTCAGGTAATAACTCTGTGTACACGTGTGCGAATGTTACAGAAATTCAAGGCTTTGTCTTTCTCGTCCTCTCAATTTGCGCGACATTTCGGTGAACGAGGTCACGAAATTGTACTCGTTACATTGTGAATCAGATTATTCGCTTTCTTTTCCTTTTTTTTTAATATCTTAAAACAATAGAAGCGACACGGCGAAAATTTTTGATAATATAGAAGAAAAGAAATTTCTTAGGTGTTCGGATCAATTGTAAAAAGGTACAATAATTTCGTTACGCGTAACGCACACTTTGAATGAAACGTAACGATTACGCGTCACCCGGTTGTACGTTGCATTATTACGTAAAGTTCAGTAAACTCGAATCGAATAATAAGTGACATTTTCATTTCGGTTGGAATTTCTTCTTTTCTTTTTTTTTCTTCTTGAAATGTACGAGATAAGTATAATAATTATCGGTCTCTCCGAACCAAATGTACGAGATAAGTTCGTTAACCTTACATACAGTCTGATTGTAAAATGTTGCATAATGTTGTAATATTGACCTTGGAATTTCAATATTGAGTTTACTTATTTTTTTTTATTTTTTAAAACCTGAATTATTTACTTAATGTAAATTTTTTTTTAAGACGATGAGGAAGTCATGCAACACAGATGTGCTTTTGAAATTTGAAAATAATTATTTAATTATAAAATTTCATAATTAAGAAAATGACAAAGCCAATAGAAGAATCAAGAAGACCATTTTTGAATTTTTACACGACAATATTCTCTGTCACTCTGTGACATTTGAATTAATTATCTAATTGATTATTTTAAATGAATATTACCTATACATTTTCTTAGTAGGTATGCAGGATTTTGAGGTTAATTGAAACCATTTTTTGGTTATTTATCACGGGTTCATATGACATTTTTGGTAAAACTGCCAATTTTTAGTCAAAAAAATGTGCTAGTTTTATTTCTAATATATTAAAGTTGTGAACATAGTTAATTTAAATTTAAAAGTGTGATAAATTGCGTCATGCAATGATGCACAAGTAGCTGACGAGGCAAGTTTTTTTGAAATAACGAATTTCATAATTTTTATAATAATTACTAAAATTTACTATTATAGATGTAAAACTGAGGTTTTCGTATACACGTAGAAATTTCAATCGTTTATTACGGATAAAAAATATTGAAGAAAATTAAAGGTGATAGAAGAGTGAGCAAACAATCCGAGACAATCATTGTAGAGTAATTTTTTGAAGAATGTTAACTTATCGTCGATCAAAACTAGGTATATACCAATAATTCATAAAATTATTAACTGCAATAATTTGTATTATTCAGTTTAATTGTGAAATATAATAATAAAAATTGTTTGTTTAACCTTAAGTGTTATTTTTATATTTAAAATAAAAAACTTACCTGGCCCTCAAGATATAGAAAAAAAAATCCTTTCAATTTTTAAATTATTATTGAAATATTGAACATTATTTCATCGTAATTTATCTAATTTCTTTATAACATAAGGTTTATTTTACGTATTTTAATTATTTTATTTATTCTATTTATATTTTATTGATTTATTTATTAATTTATTTATTTATTTACTTATTAATTCCAATCCCTTTATTTATTCGTTTGTACTTTTCGCTATACAAAAAGAAGGACTTTACTCTGGAAAAAAAAAATTCCACTTGTCTACTCGTTGGAAATATATAACCCAAAAATCACATACAGTAAGGATCGTTGAGGACATCCGGTTGAAAGGTCAAGTCCCTCGTCGTCACCACAAATCTCGAGACTGCCTTATCCGAGAGCGCAATAAGCTTGTCCAACACGACAGAGAAAGGGACGGGGGAGGGGGAGGAGGAGGAGGAGGAGGAGGTTATCCCAAGTTCGATCGGCCGTATGATTTTCGTAGCTCTTATACCCAAGGGAATTTGCTTGGTCTACACTACGTACGATTCACGAGCTTGTCACTTTTTACCGATCTCACCTTTTTCAATTGCGACCGACGCGTTCTCTATATATACGTATATATACCGGTTTGTAACACTGCACCTCATCACATTTTTCAATTTTAGTACACGTATTCTTTTCTTTCGTAACGATGCGTTTCTTCTTCTTATTTAATATAAATGTGTGCATGTGGATACACGTTGTAATTAAGTGTATCTACAATGTGGAATATCGAAGTAATTAAGTGTATCTACAATGTGGAATATCGAAGTAATTGTTTATTTAATTTTCATTCAAACAGATAAATCTTGAAAAATGTTTGTTAAAATTTCGTAATAATATAGAGTTTTATCTAGAAAGATTGGTCAGATATTTGATATTAAAAATTGTGTATTCGGAGAAAAAAGTTATAGTAAAAATTATTGATTCATAAACAGAGTTGACAAATTATAAAAATTAATCTTTTTTACGAGAAAAATTTACTACTGTTTGTTTAATATTTACTATATATATGGCAGATTTTACTTTATACCCGGTGAATTTTCGTATAAAAAATTTGTATAGTTTTTATAATTTGTCAAGTCTGTCTTCAAATTATTTAATAAAGTATTAATTGTTATTAGAATCTTTTTCTCCATTGCACACACTAAAAAGATAAAAATATCTCTTCGATATGGGTATTGTCTATTTGAGACTAATAATATACCTAAAAATTTATATTTATTTATTAAAAATAATTTAAAAATTTAATTAAATGACTTAATATTAAGTAATATAAGTAGTAAATGCGTTTCTATATTAAAATATAATGTGTAAGAGAGATTTATATAACTAAATATAACCAATTTTAAAAAGTTGGACATTTAAAATTTTTGTTTCCTTGACCCCAAAGTAGACAGTTTAACGCAAGTGACTTTTCAAAAAACTGACCATTGAAGAGTTATTTAGACGCTTATTTATAATAAATAGAAATTTTTAACAAGAACTATGTACATGCAATTGAATTTCAAATTTCTTACAAAATCTTACACGCTTTTAACGATTGTTATATCTATTTCAATTTTTAACCACTAATATTGTCCCCATTAATAGAAACAGTGACTCAACGAAAATTAAATAAAAGAAAAAACTTGGTAATATTAGTAATAGAAAGAAAAAATAAAATACAATAAAGTGATTATGCAAATACTTTTAAATCAACTTACATCTTTTTTTTCCGTTTCCTCATATTTATGGATCAGGGTTCACGATCCTCGTACGTATAGAAATAAATATTTATACATGCATAATTTTGAAATTAGATTTTGAGATATAATACATTTTAATACGAACTGTATACAAACATTTGGTAAATTTTTATTTTTAAAATTCAATCTCTCAGCGAATATGAATTACATTAGATACACATACAGCAAGAAAACTGAAAATCAAGATTGAAAGTGATGCACCGAAATAAAAGAAAATAAAAACGATAAGATCCTTTCGATAAAAAAGAATCAATTAGAATATTAAATCTTTAATTAATATAATAGTATTGAAATATAAAAGATAGGCGAAAAAGATGATGCAATTAGTGTAATTAAAAAAATATAAATTTGAAAAAAAGATAAGTTAAACGGTAAAGCGTTTATCGCACTATTCAATTATTGCGAACCTTGCAGTAATTTTTATGAAAGAATCCTTTCTACACTCGCATTAGCACTACATGAAGAAACATTTATTCCGAATTTCATCAGCTTTTATATCCACGAGTTTTCAAGATAATGTACATTTATATACGCGTGCAAATACATTTCATACATACGATTAACAGTAGTATTTTTTAAACAAAAAAAAAAGTCTAGCCACGCATTTGTAATACAGTGTTAAAGTGCTCTATGAAACACTTTTGCAGTGATACAATGTTCATAATTTTTTCTTTCACGAAATTATTGTTATTCGTTAATTGTTTGTAAAATTTTGATATGAATATTTTGCGCGAATTTAAATTCTGTTTGACATTTGAGTATTGTTATTGACGTTGTCACGAAGAATCGACTATATCGATGCTTGCGTAACAAATAGATTTTTAAAATTTTCTTTGTTCTATAGATCTATTTTTTTTATATTTATTAGAGATTTTTCGTAATTGTCTCTAATACAATTTTAGATGATTGTAGAAACGAAAAAAAACAAATTTGTAATTTTATTAGTAATGAAAACTTTTATAATAAATTTTACCAAAATAAGAAAACCACGCATAATTCGTCATTTTTTTTTAAATTTGAATAAATTATGTTAATTTGTACATCGCATTAATCGTTTTGAAATTTTCCTAGTCTAGAATGTAAAACCATTTATTAGATATAAATTAGCCATTTTTTAAAAATTGGCTGAAAATAGCGAATGATAACCAACAAATTGGTTGATCATTGAAAATATCCAAATTTTTATAAGATTTTATAGGTTACAATTTGTCATTTATTTATTTATTTAACCGGAGTAACAAAATAATACACAACAATATACATAGACTGTACTCCGGTATACCCAGCAGAGAAAAATATTTTCTGTACATTGATCTGGGCTAAGACTATAAAATTAACATTTGAAAACAATTAATCGATCGATTCAAACTTCTCAGTGACAGATCACGAAAATAAGCAGGTCAGTGTTTTTTTTCGGGCAGAGACATTTTCCTAATTTGTATTAAAATTTTGATTTTGAATTAATAATTATCCTTTAGATCCATGTAAGCAAGCTTATCTATAGGATAAACACGAAACATTTTCAAACAACCAAATTTCGAAGTATTTACTGGTTCTGTAAAGCAGTTTAACGAGGAAATGTTTGACTGCATTAATATTACCGAATCACCCGATAATACGAGTAATTCGAGCGTAAAGGAAGGCAAACATTCTTAAAAGCCAAGCGGAGATTCGAATTTGCCGCGGTTGGATTAAGATTGGTCCAGAAAGCGTACACTAGAGAGAGAGGAAGAGTTTGATCGATCACACGGACGGATTACGCGTAGACACAGCGTTTGGGGGATTGCGTTCCTCGTTTTCCAGTCGATCAACAGTTTGACGCGTTACGAGAGAGTGAGAGAGAGAGGGAAGCCCTTTTCGTTCCCAAGAGTTGGTGTACAGTTGGTACTTTATAGTTGGTACTCCGCTACCAAGTTGCCCAAACCCGGGACTTTACCCTTAATCGTTTCCTTGTTTGACAGTCTAATTACCTGTTATCCTTTAGAACTTTTGCTTTCGAGGATTTGTTATGGCTGCTTTTGTTGCTGATTTATCGACGGTATTGTCAGTCCATACTTTCCTTTGACTTGTTTCATAATTTCATTGGGGAGAATTTTAGTGAAAAATCTGATGAAAATCTGCTCCGTGACATAAAGTAGTGAAATGAGTAAATAATTGAAATGTGTGGTACTTTCATGAGGATTAAAAAGTAAAATAAACGCTGTTCAGATATATGATCTTATTTGTTTCGTATATCAATTTCTTATTATGTACATTGGCACAGCGAATTTTTAATAGATCTCGTACAATTTAGGAAACTTCGTTATATGTCTAAGTATTAGATAATATTTACAAATTTCTCGGGAGATAGCTAAAGCAGAATAGCTACTTTCCCTAAAGGATCCTTTCTTATCGTGGTTGCCTTGGAATTTGAAAGATATAATCACGATTCAACAAAATTAATAGCTTCGACGGTACGTAGAAGTTTTATTTTTTATTTAATTTTTACAAAAATGGTCAATTAGTTGAACTAGTCGGTTGGTTATTAACCGGTAGACGCATTGTTTTCGTTATATTTTTTGGATTCATTAACCAAGGATTGACGATCACTGGAATTGAAAAAAGTCGTATACGTAATTATTGATTTATGCTGTTTAAAGTACTCTAGAAAAAAAATTCATCAGTGAAATTGTTTATTGGACTAGTCTTTAAGGGGATGTCGGACCCGTAGCCTCCATCAAAAGCCGCTCAATCTCGCGGCTTCGAATGGCGCTGTAGTCAGGTGTCGACTTCTACGATAAACGTACTTAAAACATAAATTATAAATTTTACAGCTACATAGAGCTGTTGAAAGATACTTTCCCCCCTAGCTATGACTAAACTTAAGGTAATTATAATATTACTCTTGGCAGCAAATGTTTATTTTTTTAAAGAAATGTGAAATACGTCTCATATTCAATAAATCTATATCTGCCGTAATGCTACACGCAACGTATTTCACATTTTTTTAAAAAAATAAACATTTGCTGCCAAGAGTAATATTATAATTACCTTAAGTTTAGTCATAGCTAGGGGGGAAAGTATCTTTCAACAGCTCTATGTAGCTGTAAAATTTATAATTTATGTTTTAAGTACGTTTATCGTAGAAATCGACACCTGACTACAGCGCCATTCGAAGCCGCGAGATCGAGCGGCTTTTGATGGAGGCTATAGCTCCGACATCCCCTTAAACAATATAAACGTTATATTACATGATTTTTTCAATTATATAGTTTTGACGAAAACAACATCAACTGTTTTTAGTGTACTCAAATGACTGGCCAGTTCATTTTTCACTAACAAAGGGAGTACTTGACCTCCGGGAAACGGATCTTATCCTAACTTTAGTATGTCTTTCGTAATGTAGCAATATAAAGAAAGCCAAGTCATTACTTGCCAATGGCCACTTTTACGAAAGCGATTCGACATCAAGTAATAATTTCAATAAAAAATACTTCCACTTTGATAACTAACAAAGTTATGAAGAAAATGAGAAATTGAAGAAATTATAACTAAAATTTAACATTAAAAATTTATGGTTTTTTAGCCTAAAATTCTTCAATTTCTTATTTTCTTTATAACTTTGCTCCAAATTAAGCTCCTTTTTTCAAATTGTATTTACTTGAACTCAACTTTCTTTTAATTTTTAGTTTGAGTGTATATCTCCATTTGTTCCGGAGTTATAAACGATTAAATTGGAAGTAATTTTTATTGAAATTATTACTTGATGTCGAATAACTTTGGTAAAAGTGGCCATTGGCAAGTAATAACTTGGCAAGTACTTCCGTTGTGAACTACCCAAAAACTACTTATCGATCCCTAGCATAAATGGGAACGATTTTTGGAGGAGAAACTATAAACCGTTTAAAAAATATGTTGAAAAATAATATAACTATTATTACTTAATCTCAACCATTACCTCAACGAATATCTACCAGGAATTGTACCAAGGTATTGTAAACAGAGAAAAATGATTGCAGAGTTGATTATTATATAAGTATTTTTATCAATAAACTTATCTAAGCTTTCAGAACGAAAAATGATGTATTTGGCATTTTTGTAGGTTATGTATGCAAATTGCGCATCAGTATCGATGTTTAAGCAGCGTTTCGCCAGTGACTGAACTAAGAATTGGCCAGTTAGTTTTAACTGCAGAGACTAGTATGCTAACCAATTTTGTACTAAAATTCATCAAAATTCGAGCTTTCAGAAAGTTTACCCATGCATGAAAATTTGCCACATTATTTTTTATAATACTAAGCGACAATTTGAGTAATACAGATTTCGATATTTCCAAATTTTTTAAGTGAAGTACCTTTTTTGTTCGGAAGATAATTCATGTAGTTTGGATAATAATGATAATTCGATTTCTTCCGTTTCATAAAAAATAAAAAAATATAGTTTATACGTTAAAACAAACATATTGTTGACGCATTTACGAATGATACAGACGTTATAACTTTACGTGTAATAGTGATTTTCTAGTTGTAGACATAAAATTACGATTTATAGACTTAAAGGTCACATCGCAAATCGTAACTTTGAAATCCGGATAATTTATCCGAGAGAGAAAGAGAGAGAGAGTAGAACAGTTCTTACAATGCGGAACCTCGAAGAAGCGTTTCATGTAAATTTCTCATCCAACTATTATATATATATATATATATATATATATGAATTATTAAAACACCAATGCAACGGTAATAAATGTACAATACATTATCGTATATTCCTTACGACGCGAATTCACACATCCCGCACCTATAGTTTTCGGATGAAAGAAGATAAAACCGAGTTCTCGGATTACGGAAAATTCGAAGGGTCAATCACAAAAGTACATGGGATATTTTCGTTTCAACAACGAAATTACTATTTAAGTACCCCGCTTCAACGATATTGATCAGTATGACAAAATAAAAAGGATGCGAGTTGTTAAAAAAATATTTAGCTCCATCGAAATTTCAAGCGATTAACATACGTCGTTTACAAACGAGGAAACCTCTCATCCAAATAAAAAAAATGAAGGAGTGAAGTATATATATATATGTTGTACGAGGTTTCGGTCAAGCATCGCGTCTCTTTTATCGCAGAGAAAAGAGACGACAATGAAAAAGAAAGAAAATTAGACGCGTCTGTATGTGTGTGCATGCTTGAAAAACGGGTCGGTTTTTGCTCTCAACTGGGTGGACCATATAAATTATCGAGTAATGTCGCTCGAATGTACGCATGGCCGAGCTCTTTAAAGCCGGATTCACAATAGCTTGGACATCGCACAAAAGCGGCTTCTTCCACTTTTTCTCGCATTAACATTTTAAATTTGTAACGCTGCACGAGCATTTTTCATCGATTGCCTTTCGATTATTTTTTTTTTTATTATTTCATTCATAGTTCGGTTGCACCGTGGTAAATTCGTTTGACGGATATTATTATGTCAATGTCAAAATTTGGTTTGGATCTGGTTGATTATGAAAATGTAACGTTTTACTCTATGAGCAAGGTGGAAAGCATTTTTTTTGATCTTGTATTTTGAGTGTGTGATATGCTTTGACCTAAACTTTGAAAAATCCTTTTTCTTACTGGTAAGTTTTTTATAGTGGTACACGCTGAATAAAGTGTAGTATAACAGTTTGATAATTGAATGTTGTCAAATCACTAATTTTGTGTGCATATTTTACTGGCGTTCTTTATGCAGTTAAACACAATGTTGATGATATGTATAAATTCTTTTTTAATTTTACTATTTTTTGACTAATGGTTCCTCATAGAAATTTAACCAATTGTTAAAGTAGATATAACTAATTATTTTCTATCAATTAAAAAAAAAGGTTGATTTATAACTAAGAAAACTATTATAATTTTTCACCAGAAAGCTTTTCAACAAGAAACTGTCCAATTTATGGTGTATATTTTACTCATCTCCACGGACGGAATTCCCTACGATGACCATGTAATCATCCCGAGTACGTTCTGCAATAATTTTTATATAGATATACATATGGTCTTCCGGTATAAATTAATCTGATCTTGACCCGACCAGTTTCGAAATCTGCAAGTTTTACGAAACTTAAAACATATTGAATTTTTTATTAATGTGGTTCTAATTCGGAATGGTATCAAAAAATTAAACATTTTAAACCAACAATTAACTTACTACAAAATCAAAAAAATATCTACTTTTCAAAGTCGAAACAGTGACATTTTGTACTATAATTCAAATAGTGAAAAAATGGGGATAGATCATAAATGAATATTTTAAAAAAATAATAATAATAAAAACAAAGCTTTGATCGATTGATAACTAATATATAAAGTGCTTATTTACATGGCGCTTAATAAAATATATTAATCACTATCAGTGTTAACACGAATAATTATTTCATACACGAGTTATATAGGTGTATATTCTTAGTGAAAATTAAAGAATTAATAAAACGTTTCTTTTGGCAAAAAAATTGACAAATACGTTCGAAACTAATAGCTGAAAAATGATTTCGCTTAACCTCAAAATGCTCTATTTACACTAATTTATCGATTTTTTTAAAACGATATCTAATTTACATTAGAAACAACAAAATAAAATCAACAGTGAAGAATTGAAGTCACATCAAAATAATAAAACAGTATCAGTTAAACATATTTAATAAATTTTTCACTGTTTTAACTTATAGTAGATCGGTAATCGACAGTCAAGTAACTTTATATTGGAAAAACGTTTCACTACGATATTTAGTAGAATTTTCACTGTTACAACTTTAGTGAGAGAGAGCACGGCAAGCTTATCGCTTATTCGCTTCGAAGAATTAACAAAGGACGATTTCTCGTTTAGCCATAATCGTATATCCCCTAGTCCATTTGAGATTTACATCATTTGCGTAACCGGTAGACATATATATGCGTGCGTGTGTGTATCTATATGCACATAGCAACACCTTTATATTCAGATGTGTAAAACCTGGTCAACAACTCGGTGCGCGGCTGATGCAACAGTGCACGAAATGTCACTGCACGTCGCGCTTTCTTTTCCGTGGGGGGACGTGCACTCGCAACCGCGACCTTCACTCCGGAGAGGACCATTTTTAACAAAACCAATTCCGCTTCGATGAAGATCAATCTACATCTAATTCGATAAACATATAAACTATATTAAAATATATATATATACCTGACCTTGTTCGGCCACGATTACGTGAATAATATAAAGTTTCGATATTGTATCGTACCGATGTTATACAATGCACGCGCGTGTATGTGTACGTACCACTAGACACGATATGTTGCAATTTCGTAATTTATTTATACACATTGCGCGCGCGTCTTTAATTTATGCACAGTGAAAAGAAGCGTATAATCCCTCCACTTGCACTTTTTATGGATTTTGTGTGTGTATCACGCGAATTTTTAACGCGATCGTGTAAATGCTAATTAAAATAGGCTTTTTAATTTAATTTATTGTTGGTGTGTCTGCGATGCACTTGGAATTTTCGTAATGAACTTGCAGCGATAGTTATAAGTTTGTGACATTTATATTTTTATATTTGTATGTATGTATTAGACTCTTGAGATGTACAGTTTATTGTTCGTGGGTGTGTCCGCTATTCTTAATATTTAATGTAAATTAAGCTAATTTTGATCGATAGAGATTAAGCTGTATAATTTAATCAAGGGAATCACAAATATTTATTTCGAGCTGAGTATTTTTTAATATAATTATTGTGATACGACGATAAACCTATATTATAGATATGGAAAATATAAAGTCATAATATTAGACAAGAAAATATTTTTACATCAGTGATCTGTTTTCCATACAGATTTACCGTGTGATCGCCACTAACTTTTGTATCAAACTTATATATCTACGTATACTTTCAAAATTTAAATTTTTGATATTAATGTTGTACATGGGAAAGAAACTCACGTAAACATTGTTTGAGCACTTTTAAATAAATATGACTCAAGTTTTATTTCCACAAATTTTATTAGAGTATTCCAGTAAAATTGACTGAACCACTTGAACAACTTGTACTCGACCCGTAGAAAAATTATGTACTCACGTAATTTCAGTAATTTTTTACTCAAGATTTTTTTCCTTTGAGAATTTCGGTTTTCAAGTTACTGCTATAATCCATGTAAGAGTTCGTATAATTAAAAAGGATAAATTAAGTTAAAAATTATACTTTTAAGATAAATAGTTTACTTATATATAATTGTCTCGCGTAGAATTTTATCAAAATCTTATTGAAAAACTTGACTCACATGAGGGAATGTCAAGGATAATTGAAAATTCATTTTATAGCTTCAATTCTCGAATTTTTAATTATAATACTAATACACGTATTCACATCAATCTTCGATAATACAAGAACATTGTCCTGTGAATTGACATAAGTAATTAGGTCATTTAAGTTTAAATTAATTATGCTCATTCACTTATTAGATTAATGAGGTATTTTGAAAATTACGAAATATAGTTTTGAAGGTTACAATATATATTACAATATTAATCTATAATGACTGAACGATAATAATCAATTCGGATTTGAAAACGCGATGTAGCTTACGATCATCGATATTTCTCCTCGTGTCGACCTAATTCAATGATTTTTGTAATCGTAATTAAAAATTCAAAAAATGTAAGGCGGGGTAACATTTATTTTTTATTGAGCTTGTCATCTTGTTAAGTACTTCACTTGTACGTGCAATTTAAAGGTACATCAGTCGGATAGGTAAGAAATAAAATAAAAGTAACGAAGAAAAAAAGCGTCTGACGTTACAAGGCAACTTGAACTCGTCGAAATTTGAAACGATTGTAGTCGAAGGAAAGGGAATAAAGTAAGTATAGAGACAGAAGACAAGGAAAGCAACGAGGTAATAAAAATTTGAAAGAAACAGACTTTCTTTATCATCGCTGTAGGATCAGTGTTGGCTTTAGACCCTTGGCCTTGGTTGAAGCCTTGGCCGACCAAAGATCCTCGGCGAACAATGGCCCGCGTGTATCTCCCACCTGGGTGTAGTATTACGGAAGAGGCTCTCTTTCTCTCGGCAGCCTTGCTCCCGATCGATGTATATATAAGCCGGAGCTCGGACTACCCAAATCATCAATTTCACTCGTACCTTCCGCACAAGAAGACAAACGACAACCAACCACCATGTTCAAATTCTTGGTACTCGCTGCTGCCTGCTTGGCTTACGCCAACGCTGGACTCATCGCTGGTGCTGCACCTCTAGCCTACAGTGCGTACAGTGCACCTTTGGCTTACAGCGCGCCTCTGGCCACATCCTACAGCAACGTCTACAAGGCAGCTCCTCTTGCCTACGCTGCACCAGCACCAATCATCAAGGCAGCTCCTCTTGCCTATGCTGCACCAGCACCCATCATCAAGGCTGCACCTTTGGCCTATGCTGCACCAGCACCAATCATCAAAGCTGCTCCTTTGGCTTACGCTGCACCAGCACCCATCATTAAGACTGCTCCTTTGGCTTACGCTGCCGCCCCCGCTTACGCCGGCTGGTAATTCGTTTCCATCATCGATGTTCAATAGACAGTAGATTATAACCATCAACCTCGTCAAAGTCCTTGCGACTCTGGACTAACCCACGATGTCCATCTTTACATTTTTGTGATTTGTTTTATATACAATATTGTCCTTTTTGGACGATGACTTTAATAAATTATATAGTTTTAAGTTGAAACTTTTGTGTTTGTTTCATTATTTCCTCCTATATCAAAATATCTTAAAATTTCGATGCGTAAAAGGAAAACAATAAGAAATAAAACGTGTTGCACTTTTATTTTATTGTATTGTTGTGACCTTATTATTTACAGGATTATTATAAGAAGTGGTGTACTTTCTGTAATTATTACCATAAAATTTATTTTTACATTAATTATTTGCGACGAATCGGTTAAATATAATAAAATATTGAAAATTAAGGAAACTGCAGGTTGAACAAAATATTTTATAATTTTGTAAAAACTCTGTTTTAATTCCTAAGAAAATTAATTTTCATTTCTTTAAGATATATTTCCAAATAATTTTTTTTTTTCAATGTTCCATCAAAGTTTGAGTAAAGATTCACATATTGGATTAAATTAAATGAAACAGTACTAAATTTTATAATAAGCAAATCGCTAATGAAGATTATGTTTATTAATTTGATAAAAGTAATATAACAACATTTTTTTCAAAAACGATAAAATATTATTTAATAAAATAATAAATATTAGATTGATCGTTCAATAAGAATTTGAACGGAACGATCATTGGGATTAATATTTGGACAATAATTAAATAACTACTATTTATTTGACATATTATACCAATGCATATACCAATGCCAATGCATTTGAATTGTTTAGGATTTAAATTTCTGTGATGCACCGAAAAATGTCAATTTAAGCAATTTATCATAATTAACAATAAAATGTTTCGAGATTACGTTTGAGTAGTGACTTTACGAAAATGGTAGTACAAGTTTACTTTGAATAAACATTGTATAGTAATAATAAAATAATATACCAAAAATAAGAAATGTAGTAATTTTTAGTTACAAAATTAATAATTCCATTTTAAGCTAAAATTTGATGCATTTCTTATTTCTTTTATAACTCTCGATCTAATAGACGGATTTGGGCTTTCTTTATTTAAATCTAAACCACTCGATCCAAACTTTCTTTTAAATTTTGGTTTGAATATCTCTATTTAGTCATTTAGAAGTTATAAACGATTAGTGTAAGGCATCTATTTTTCGATTTCGCACACGGGATTCTAAAATTCTTTTTTTTCATGTTTTTATATTACAAAACAAGTCCAAAACTTTGGTTTAAATCCGGGATCTAAAGGTCGTATCCTCTCTTTGTAAATAAAAGAAAATATCACGTGACCTGTTAATTCAGTAGTGATAGTCTTATCCGTTGATTCAAAAACAGCAAACACTTACTTATTTGCTAAATGTAAATAGTGAAACCAACTAAATACATTAGATGAAAAATGTAAATACAAATGGTAATCACTGTGAATAGTGTGTAAACATGCGTTGTTCTACCTATACAACGTTTCTACCGTATTGAGCTATTTTATTTTTCCTATATATTAAAATTTGCAAAAGGTAATTTCATTGTCTGGTTTAAACAATACCGTGAATACACAAACATGTTTGCCACATTGAACAAATATGAACATTCATCTCCAGTTTGGATACTTGTAAAAAAGAACTAGGGATTTATTTATTTCCTCAAGTATCAGATGAAAAATGCAACTTCTGTAAGCGATCCTATGTAATAAGTGCACAGCCAATAATATTTCTAGCGTGCAGAAAAATAGATTTCTCCATCTATCGGTAGCATAACTACCAACTAGAACAATATAATTTGATAAATATATGTCTATTATTTATCTTTAAAAAAATTTAAATAGACATTTGGATTATTTATATTATAATGGATAATCGGTATTTCCGAACTAATTTGCGTTGCTCAATATTTTTTCAAATATTGCACAAAACCCTCTTTTATTAGCAACTTACTTGCATATCGCTAAGTCTTAAATGTTGCAACATAAATTAGTTCGGAAATACCGATTAAAATTTATATAATACTTTGTAATAAATACATACACGGGCGATTTAGAGTCAAAATTTAAAATATAATGGATAATGTTGGAAAAAATTTTTTTACGTGATATAATTTTTAAGGAAACATTTGTTTAAAAATATCTGTTTAATTCTTTTATAACACTGTTTTATTACCGTAAGTACTTTTTCAAAAGCAGACATTTGTGAATACTTTTATTACCCTTTTTTCGTAAGGATGCTTATTTGACGTAATTCTCATAAATATTAATTATTAACGCATAAAATCTAATTTTTGTTTGCGTATACAAAGTGGAAAAAAAATTGATGATAAATTGATTTAAATTAAATTCAGGAGGTTCTACCGGTACGTAGTTAGTCAAAAGAGTGTGCCTTGCATTTCAGAATAGCCGTATATTCTCTCACACTTTCTACCTCTCTGACTCTCCATCTCTCTTTCCCTCTCTGTCATTATTTCCCTATTTTTTTAACTACTGTTTCTACTGCAAGAATAAAACTAAAAAAAATAAATAAAATAGTTTGTTTTTAAGCTTGAAAAATTATGTTCCTCAAATATTTGTTTAATATCGTAAGTGTTGTAAATGCAATCTCAATGTTTATTTAACTTTTATATTGTGAAAAAAGACGCATTCTCGTAAGACATCCACATACACTTCAACATCTATAAAAGTCGACATAAACAAAATAGACATACTGTTGTTTTTATTTTTAAAAGTAACAGAGAAAATATTTTTACATTTGAAGCGTACACAGTTAAATATTTCTATTTTTGCGCATAGTCTAACATTAAAACATTTTCGTAAAGTGAAAACAGTTAATTTTATACTTTATGAAGAATTTTATACTTAAAGAAATTTTTTTATATATCGGTATGATATTATGAACTTATGTTGAGTGAACTTATCGATATTTTCACTAATAAAAAATATATATATTTTGGCATTATTTTGCCCAAATATTTAGCCATTGAAGGTTAGGGTATAAATATTGAATTACCAAATGCATAATAATGTATATTTTAGCGTTAAAGTCAAAATATCTAGAGATTACTAAAAATTTAACTGCAGCTGTTTAAGTCTTTCAATAACATAAATTTTAATTGTTTTTCTGGTAGAACCTTCTCAACAGTGAGCCCAAGTATCAGATAGTGCAAGGTTGCGATATTTGCAGATAAATACATTTCTTATTGTTTGGATGTAATATTTACAAAACACGTTATTTGACAATATTAAAAAGGACATTTTAAAAAAATTGAAATGGTGAATTAACGCTGTATTATTAAAATGTTAATTTATCAGGTGTATCATATTTGAACGTCGTCAAGCAGTCAAAACGTTTCGATGTACCCTCGTTCCGAAGGAAATTTTATATTTTAATGCGTCGCTGCATTATTTGAGTATCCGTCGTATAAAATTTCGTTTAAAAGCATATTAATATTAAATAATTTTAAGAAAATTTAATGAACAATCACCATAGTATTATTCGCAAACATTAGCGAAATTAAAATAGGAATAAAGAAAAGCAGATGTAATGTTTGAAGGAGACGGAGTGTATAGGTTCAGAATGAATAAAAAATAAAAATACAATGTACTAGCATTAAGAGGGAATAATTTATTTAAAAAAATGTTACGCACAGCCAATATAAACAAAAAGTGACTTAGGGATTCCTTAAAAATTAAAAAATTTCGGATTCCATTGCAGGTGGTTCTTATAACAATCTTGAGATCCAATTGAATCGATAGGAGTTGATTTCCAGGTACAAAAAGACGAGCACATTCTCGAGAGAGGTTGAATGTTTACCAAGATCCGGCCCATGGGTTACCCCATGCTCCACCCCACGCTCCACCCTTGATGATAGCTGGTCCAGGAGCAGCCAAAAGGGGAGCAGATTTGACGATGCTAACTGGAGCAGCCCAGGCGAGCGGAGCAGCGGCAACAGTCTTGGTGATGATGGGTTGCGGAACGATCAAAGGTGCAGCCGATGCGATTTTGATAATTGGCTGTGGTGAGGCCAACGGTGATTGACCAACCAGTCCAGTCAAGCCACCAGGGTGAGCGTGGGCAGCAGCCAAGCAGACGGCGACGAGTACCACGAACTTGAACATGGTGATGATATTGTTTTGGTTGTTCGAGCTAAGTTTACTTGTTATCGAGAGAAGGACGTTGAAGCGTCTGATGTCTTACCTGGACGCAGCCGCAGGTTTATATAGTCGTTTTGTCTTAGGGATCCAGACCAAGGCTGACCGGTGAGGACTCATTGCATCAGCCAATAGGAGCATACTACAAGCGCATATTGTTAGTTGCACCGCAGCCATACACACACTCGTATATCTGCACACCGAGGTAGATCGTATGCATAGTTCTATTCTGGCTGATGTAACCCAGGGCGGGCTTTGGCTGATGCAAGTCCTATGCAACTGTTTATTCAATCCGGAATAAAGAGAGCGGAGCGTGGATTTGTTTCTTCGCGGCTAAGGGGATTGGTCATTGTAGGCGTTTCTTGTGTGGCGTACCATATTTTTCTCTTTTTCCATATTTTATATCTTTCTTCTTTTTTTTCAAACTTCAACCACGAGTTCCCGAGTTAATGATCCTGCCCTTACTCATAGATACATTTTTACGTTTTCGACGACGCGTTTTATTATCTACGTTCGACATCTCGTCGATCGATGAAGATTATTACTTATCGAACGTAATTATCGCATTTAAAACGGGAAAATATTGTAAATCGTTGTGATCGTTTCACGTTTAATTACAACGTTGGATATTCGTTATGCCATTTTATCGCGTTTGTCGGGATTTTTCTTTTGAAAACATATTATCGACGGACATTTTTATGAATATTTTTTTTCTGGTGTTTCTTCGTTTATCAATGTAATAAAAATTTAGTATTTATATTATTAGGGTCATCGGGTTATTTCTACAGTGTTTGCACAATCATATATAAAGAAATTGCTTTTTTCTAAAAGATTTGTTTCGAGAAACATGTTTTAAAAATTGCTTTTCGGAGAAATCATTATCTTAAACAATTAACTACAAAAATGTTAAGATAAAATTTCTTTAAAAAAATTTTTTCCACAAAAATCACCATTAATATTTTTTTCTGAGTAATGTATTCTTAAAAATGTGATTTTCTTACCAATTTTCTATCGAAAAAATATCATCGAAAAAGATATTTTTGCGGAATCTTATTTCGAAAAACTTGCTACCAAAAAATTACTATTACAAAAAAAAAATATGTGGAATATCGTGTCAGAAAACATTACATAATTAAGAGGACGTCGAAGCTAGCATTTTTACCATCAGAGTAACTCTACCTAATGGCACATATTCGCAATCAGTTTCACACTATTCTTCGTTATTTGCTGCTAGATTTCAATGAAATTTGCACAGGATATATAAAATGATGCAGAGAATTGGGCTGTGCATCGAAAAGCGGCGAAAATTGAAAGAAAAACCTTTCTGATTAGTCTAAAACTGCTAACCCCAACATCGATGCACCCATACAGCGCCACCTCTTGGGGAATATCCTTACTACATACGTATAACGTACGCGGTTGGGGTTAGCAGTTTTAGACTAATCAGAAAGGTTTTTCTTTCAGTTTTCGCCGCTTTTCGATGCACAGCCCAATTCTCTGTATCATTTTATATATCCTGTGCAAATTTCATTGAAATCTAGCGGCAAATAACGAAGAATAGTGTGAAACTGATTGCGAATGTGTGCCATTAGGTAGAGTTACTCTGATGGTAAAAATGCTAGCTTCGACGTCCTCTTAAAAAATATTCTTGACAAAACGGTTTTCAAAAAAGAATATATAATCCAATTTTTTGGTTGTTTTCAGATTTTTTTTACCCCCATCGATAAGAAAATATTTAAAAATAATTTTTGAATAAGTAACATTTATTAAAAATATTCCTCTTTCCCTTCTCATTGATATATATTTAAAGTGAAATATTATATCAAATATTATAATGAAATTAATTTAATTATTGTTTCGAAAGGTAAAGTATTAAACTGACGTCAACAAGTATAAACATCGTTTAATCGGATATTACGCGAACAATTATATAACCGCAATCAATTTATAAATAATAAAAATAAAATTTGAAATATTAAACTAAATTATTTGTTATTCCAAACGATTCATCCGTCGTGGTAGCGGCATAAAATATTCTATAATTATTATATTCCATTATTCATAAATCGCAAATAAAGAGTAAAATTGTATTTACGCGACGAATAAAAATTATTATAATACTGGAAAAAAGTATAAATGCGTATTATGATGAAAGTATTATTTCTATTACACGAGATAATATTGAAAATTCGCTCGCTGCTATTCACAGAAACTAGAACAAGGTTTTCGATCAACGGTCATAAATAAATGAAAGACATATATTAAATTGATATTTATTATGTCAAAAGAATATTTTATTTTACAAATCGAATTGTCATATTGTAATAAAGAAATTTTCATGTTTACTTCGATTTCTTTATTAAAGAATCATCATCGTCATTGCACGTGGGTAATAAAATTTACAAAGCTTACGTTTTTAGATTGTGTAATGTGCAGGCTGATTAACAAAGTATCACGTTTTAAATAGATAATGGTTTGTAATATTTAATTTTCATGGAATATTTGATTATTCACGTGAAAACGTTTTTGAAAGTGAATTATTGTATATATACCCTTTGAAACATAATTATAAAACATTACTTTACTTTCTTGTTTTTACAAACTTTATACACAATTTATATTAACGCTTTTTATTAACAAATGTAATGTCACTTTTTCCTTTAAACGTAACAAAAAATGTAAAAGAATGATACACAACGATTCTTATCTATGCAAGAAGAGAAAATTTTTCTCTTGCTCAAAAATAATTCTCAATTTTTATTTATTTATTTTTTGTCAAAAAATGCATAACCTGGCATATATAGCTTACCATCGATAAGTTGTTAATATTTATTAAAATTTGAATTTTTCCCTCGCACGTACATCAATCAATAATAAAGAATTTTCCTATTTAAAAATCATAAAAAATTATTTTAAAAGAATTTACTATTTATTATCGTCCTGTTAATTTTTATTCAACTTTTCTATCGTTGTATAGGCATTCACGATGAAAGTAAAACCTGCGCTATTAATTCCAATTTCTAATTATTTGAATATATATATAGGAGGAAACTCAACGTCAATGTCAAGGATACTTATTACAGATTGCGTAAAACAATAATAAATTTCGAAGATTAGCAATGAATTTGACATGCGTTTACGAAATAAAATTGTACCAAAAATCTATTAAGTCATATTGGCATATAGGTTTGATTTAGATACTATTCTCGGTGTGAATATTAATTACATTATTTACATATATCGGGGGAATGTATAATGGTGTATTCGTGACGTATATACAAGGAAAAATGAAATAGCAAATTATTAAATCCCACTATTGTTTATCGATTAATTATAAATTTATTGTTGACGTTGATCTAATTATTCCGGTTACAATCCAAACGTGAGAAAATAAGAAACAATATATAAACTTTTTTTAGGAAGTAGATGTTATATTTATCCTCGTACACGTGGAGTAAGTCGAGGAGAAAATTATTTTTTCGTCCATTGTTTGATTAATAACAAATTTTATAATTATTTTAAATTAAACATTATTAATATACAAATGTATCATTCATATATATATATCAAACCGATATGTCGATCAGACATTGAAGCATCTCGTTGAATATGTATATATAACAATATTAAATGAATATATTAATATGGACTATCGTATAACTGCGTTATTTACTTTCGTGCGCGTACGATGAATCTGTATATATATAATACATAGAATTTGCGGATCTGGTTTGTTTCATTATAAATAAATATGTTGATAATATTTTATTAATACAAAGATTCGCACAGAAGCATGTATTTTCATATTTTTTTTTAAATAAAATTTGTAATATTTATTATTATTTATTTATACAAAAAAACGAGTGTTTCGCGATGTGTACAGATATCTACTTATTACTTATAAATATATCAAAAAATTACGTATATTCAGTGCATATATTTTGGCAGTAGTGTTCGTTTAATTCACATAAACCCATTTACGAGAAGATATTTCTTATTTACTTATACATTTTGTTACGTGTGGATACACGTCACGAATAAATTAAGACAAATAAATAGTTATTTCACCAAAAATGCTGACCGTTAAGAACACAACGCAAGTGAACCTAACGCACTTATACGAGGATCGACCTGGAGAAAAGTATAACAATTCATCTGCCTCTTTACGCCTGTACTCACTGATCTTTGGATTCGACGAGCCGCGGTACCCACGAAAACGAAATACACGTTACCGTTCAAACGTAACAATTTCATATTTGTTTTTATGGTACACGTACATATAATAGTTATTATTTTTCAAACTATTAAACTACCCTCGACCGCATAGTATTCAGTAAATGGAATGCTATTTTTAATTATTAATGTTTTGTAATATATGTATATCGCCTGTGCGTATGAAAAGAAACTCCCAAATTATAATACTATGAAAAAAACACTGCCTATCATAACGTCATGAAAACAAATTCATCTAAATACTTAATTGGTATGAAAGAAACTGTATCTCAATAAACGCTGTGAAAAAAAATATTCTTAATAAATACTGAAGAAAAACCCTTTTCAAAAAACCGCCGTAAGAATAAACTTATTTTTAAAGATAAATATTTTTGTCACTAATAAACAAAGTTTAAAGTGCGTCTATTTATATTATAATTGAATATTTATAATTTATAATATTTATGATGGTTAATATATATATATATAAACGGGTCTAGAAAATTGCAGTGGTTTTTCATTATTTCCTCTTTTATTTATTATATAAATAAATTAAGGCACGTTATACTTGTTACGTTTTACATTTTATGAAAGTAATTTTTCTAGATATTACTAGTTTCTTTAAAAATGTTAATAGAAACAATATCGTTTCGTCCGATCGAACCGAAACTTCGTGCTTGCAAGATGCATACTTCAAACTTCAAAACGACACTTCAAGAATAATTAGGGAATAAAGTTCTTTTTCACGGCTTTTTCAAAGTTAACGGAGTGCCAAAGTCAAGTTTTATTTACCTACCTTACCGATCTCGAAAATAACATAAAATTAGTTATAATTAAAAAAGGTAGTTAATTTAGGTAAATCTAGAAGGACAGTCCCCTTCCTTTAATCATAATCATGGGCTAGCCAAAAACTGCTTAACATTTCTACCAGGATATCTGTCTTTAAAATTTGATGGAAAAATATTGACTACTTTTTTGAGAAAACCCTTACCAAAAATCTTGATATGCCTTTTAATTAGTCGAGCGTATAACCTCAAATTGCACGAAATTATCGTAAATTTTGGCAAGAGATTTCTCGAAAACTAATCAATATTTTGGCTTCAAATTTTTTAACTAAGATAGATTATTAATAAAGAAAGGGGGCTGTTTTCCTCAATTTGCGTATTAAATTGTCATGTTTTTTTAATTATAACTAATTTTCTGTGACTTTTGAGGCACACTTTGGTAATGTAGGGACGATAGAACTTGACTTTGAAACCCCCTAAAAGTTTTTCTTCACAGTGTTTGTAGCAGTAAGGTTTTTTTTCACAGCATTTTCCGAAATATATTTTGTTTCATAGCCTTTCACTGAGATGGATTTTTCTTCACGATGTTATACAACAATATTATCTTTTTCACAGTGTTTTGAAACAATATATTTTTTTCACTGCGACCTAATGAACATATACTTTTCCACATGCGTCTTGAAAAAGGTTTCTTTCTAATCTATTATTTAATTTTTAGAGGTATAATAATATTAAGAAATCCTAATTAAAACGAAGAATTATAAATATATCATATCCAATGAGATTGTTTTACAATTGTTAATTTTACTTTATCTATTTTTTGCACAAATCATTTATACCACCCAATTTCTTGTTACAAATTCAAATATCTTAACAATAAGAAATATCCGTTAACGGTTAACACACGCGACTATTATTCATGGAAATGAAAGTTTCATTAGCTGTTGAATGAATATTCATTGCGCTCCAATTTAAATCCACATTCATTAACAGTTAATGACAATTACCTTTATCACAAATCATATTTTCTCTCGGCACGCGATAATACAAATTTTTAAAACAAATACTAAATAATTGTTTATTTTCAAATGACGCTGGATTAAGCAAATGGTTATAATGACTATTATCTTCCTGTTATGTTCTCCATATGGAATTAAATTTCTTAATGGTATTTCATTAAAAAAAATGAATCTATATATTTATATTTGCCGAACTTTAGACGATGGATCGAGGGAAAGTAGGGTTTAAGAGTTGCCAGAAGTAACAAGACAGTGTATGTAAAGTAAAATGTATGGTTTATTCAGTTGATGATTGATTCTAATAGTGGTAGACGGAGACGCAGAGGCGCGCCGATATATTTACATAAATAATAATAATATCTCGATTGTCATTTTTATATACAAATGTTGAAGCAACGCAGAATCCGCGAAGCCAATATGGCGAAGATGTGTACGTGGATTATAAACTATATTCACACCGAACGATCTAGTTGTAATTACCAGCTGGTGTAGGCGGGAGCGGCAGCATAAGCCAAAGGAGCAGTCTTGATGATGGGTGCTGGTGCAGCATAGGCCAAAGGTGCAGCCTTGATGATGGGTGCTGGTGCAGCGTAGGCGAGAGGAGCAGCCTTGATGATGGGTGCTGGTGCAGCGTAGGCAAGAGGAGCTGCCTTGTAGATGTTGCTGTAGGATGTGGCCAAAGGCGCGCTGTAGGCCAATGGTGCACTGTACGCACTGTAGGCCAAAGGTGCACTATGCGCGCTGTAAGCCAAAGGTGCACTGTACGCACTGTAGGCTAGAGGTGCAGCTCCAGCAATGAGTCCAGCGTTGGCGTAAGCCAAGCAGGCAGCAGCGAGTACCAAGAATTTGAACATGGTGAGTTCGAGTGTTTTACTTCTACTTGTTGTCTTGCGAGTTGGAAGAGTCGAAGGCGAGTGATGTCGGTTAGGTCCGAGACCAATGTTTTATATACCCGAAATCGGTACAAGGACTGACACCTTCGGCTTCCGTTACGCGAGAAAGAGAGTTTCGTTTGGGTGGTACCGGCGTTCAAGGTCACGCCTTCGTTTTTTAAAAGAGAGCAGACCATTCGAGTTTAATGACAGCGAGGATGTTGAAAAAAACGAATATATATATACATACATACTTATATGTAACTGGTTTAGTCAAATTATTATTTCATCGAAATATACGTCGGCCGATGGGCTATTGCGTCGGAATTCAAATTATCGACCTTAAGCCAGATGAAATTCATCCATCTGTCTAATGGGATACGCGGGTTTCGCAACCAACGCGACGAACTACATTTTATCCGTATCGTACCTAGACTTAATGTTTGTTTTATTCAATTTACTTATGTAAATGTATCACTCTAAGGTTAATGTATTCGTTCAAATTTTTCTTTCGACAAAATTATAAATAATCAAGTGATTTATACGCGGATGTGAATGCCTTTATACTCACGGAGGATCCTATACTTTTCAAACAGATAATTTAAAGAGAGAATGTTTAATACGAGTGACAGATTTTTTTTTAATTATCCCGCGTAATTATTTATTTATACATTCTACGTAACAAAGATGGCATTTGTCCATTTAATTTTTAAATATCAAAGGATAATGATATTTTACGAAAATAAAATTGCTTTAAACTGCATAAGTGTTGTTTTTTTATGTACTTACTGTTAATTAAAAATTGTTCTTAAAAAATTTTTTAAATTGTAGAAATATCGGATTTATACTGCAGATATATACTTTTATAATAATCCGAAAATTAATTTGAAAGTATAAAAGTAAAATAATAAATATATGCGCAAAGTAGCGTCAGTATATACTGAAGGATTGACAAAGCTATACAGTTTGAATTATAACAACTTCTATTTTTATTAATAAAATAAGCAGCAATTAGTCGATAATTTTTATTAATTATAAGTATAAACAAACAAGTATGATATACAATATAAATAAATAGTATTCTACAAGCATCGTATTTGAAATTTTATTATTAACTCGTAACTCGCGTGTCTATCCCATTTTCAATACACATTAACAGTTTTTTAATTCTATTAATTATGTTTTAGTATATTTAAATTAACTTGTCCGACGTATCGTTATAATACGATGGTGCTACGATTTAAATGCGATGCGGTTAGAAATCAATCAACTTTCTTATTTATGATGATAAATTACTTTTCGGAAAGACCGGCTTGATACATTTTTTTTCCTTCACTGCCTGAAACTCGCTTGAAGTAACAGAGAGTTTTATTTAGCATAATTTTGGTTTTTTAAACTCCCAAATTTAATAGGATTAAGAAATTATAATTGTCATAATATGATTAATATATGATTTTTATTGACTGTCATAAAAATCATTTTTAATAATCTTTTTCTGTAGCATTACTTCGGCAACTGTTATAAAAAAAATTCAAAGAATAATTCACGTTTTAAATCTACTGATAGAAATTTTATTTGTTTCCACCTTATTTTCACGAATATTGCGAAAGTACCTTAAATCAATAATCTGAGAAAAAATAATGTAACTAAACACAATGACCAATGGAAAGGTTTTTTTTTTACAAAATAATCCGTTCATTTATAATAAAACATATATGTTAAAAGTTCAAAATGTTCTGAATTATCGAGATTTTAATTAACAAAGTTAAATGTTGCATTTAAAAAAATGACGTTTTAATTGTATTTTCTTGTTATTAAAAAGTATACCCTGATGAAGATGGAAGATACTCATCGAAAAGTCACGAAATTAATTTAAGATCATAGTTTTCTTCACACAATTACATTACACGAGAAAATTAGAAAAAATTTAATTACTATTTACGTACTTGATTAAGCGACGCTATTTGTAGAAAATTACTTATATATTTTTCTACAATTCTCAACGATCGTTTATACAATATTTCATTAATTTGCATAATTTTTGGAAAATTTTCGATTTACCGTATTAAATCACTCTTCGTTCAATTTTGTAAATTCAAGATCAATAACTTGTTACAAAATTACTCACGCCAGAAAACCTGTGAAATTTAAAAACGTCGAAGTTCACGTACGCATGTATAACGTACACGTTCTTTGGAATGCCGAAGTATTAAGTACGAAATTTAAAAAAAAAGAGGCTCTTATGCGGCGGTTTGTAGGTTGAGGAGATAATTCGAGTTACCTTCTTAGAAATGACTACACCAATTTTGAAAGAAATGATACATCCATTTATATAATGAGCCAATATATAACGAACGAATGGTTATTAGATAAACGTAATTAGAAAAATAATAGATATTTATTAAAAAATTAATTAAATCATTATATTATTATTGTTGGTGTTTGAACACAATAATCTATAAATATTTAATAATTTACGTATGTGTATCTATTGCATTATACAATGTAAAGTAATTGTTTAATATCTCGTACAACGGGAACCGTGTAATATTCGAATTAAAGAAATAGCGGAGAGAAATTAATTATACGTTTCATATAATTACTTGCGTGTAAAGGACAGAATCTTATGATCTATTGCTCGCGGGTAATAATGTACGCGATGATTAGGCTGCACCTCCAAGAAAAAATTAATTTATAAATAGTAAGAATTTATAGTGCGTTTTTACAGTATTAAAAAATATAGAAGAAGTTAAGTAATTAATGTCGTTTATATATCTGAATAAAAATTCATATCAATAAGTATACACTTAAAATTCTAATATGCTAAATGGATAGGAATTATTCAACTTTTGTTAAATAAAAATTGAAAATGTTAATTAGCGACGTTTCGATAGTGTTTCGTTTTCCACATCAAGCTGTATACTTAAACCGTCAAGTTACATGATAAAGAAATCTACATCCCTGATTCGTTGACTCTCTCCTTATAGTATAATCTGCCCATATATCTAAATAATTTCAAATATTAATTAATAAATATAATTAATAGTGTAAATTAAATAAATAAATAAAAAATAACACGAATAAATTAACATAAAAATAAGCAAAAACGGATAGACCTAGAACATATTGCGTGAATTATCACAGATATAGTTAGTAATTTTTTTAAAGTTAAAATAGACGCTGGAATGTGTGCAAAATTGTGGATTGACAACTACACTTTAATTTTAACACTTAAAGTTTTAAAGTGAAAAATTAAAACTTTCATTTGCATTTACAGTACCGATCATAAGCATAGGATCGTCTGTAAATTTTCCTTTGAAATGTGTATATTTTATCTACTGTTTAATAATCCACAACTTTCGAAGAAAATATATCGTATATTAATTTTAAAAATAAGCATAATACAGGATATTTTTTCGAAAATTAGATCTAGTAGTTCTGAGTGACATCAGCTTAAAGATCAAGAAAATACCTGTATTTTACTTTTTTTTTAATTACTGTACGATATTTTCTTCGTATGTAATGTTAATTATAATGTAATGGATTGTTAAATATCAGATAAAATATATAAATATAAGTAGAAAATTTCCAAATTATCCTAAACTTATGAATGGTACTGTAGATATACATTTTTCATTTAATAGTCATTGATCAAAGCTTTGTTTGCAATTTAAAAGTACATTTTTTAGAGATAGGTGGTCGAAGATTTATATATATTAAAAAAGTGGAATAAATATTAATCGACGATTTCTTCAATAAGGATTAACCAACAAAATAAAAATCGGTCGGTCGTTCTGTAACCCGAAGTTAAGAAAGTTATAATGTATTCGTAGATCGATAACCGGACGTCAGGTTCGAAATTCGTATTCGGTCAATTAAAGTTATTTATGTAATAATAATGGTAACATTAGCTCCCGAATGAATAACAAGTGGACGGAGTCGAACTCGGAACGTCAGAACAAAATCCACGCCCGTCCGTATTTGATTCATAAGGTCACTTGAAGAGCTTGAGCAACATCGACGATCCCTATATATATATATATATACACTTTTTTTCGTCCGTTCATTAAACCTTTCGATAGCCTTGGGATCAGTCAAAACAGTCGGGTGCCACAACCACAGATTACCATCGGAGGATCCGAGGACCTGACACAACGTAACAATACACACTTGCAACCCAAGTGTATATACATATAGATATATATATACACACCGGTCAGCCTTGTACCAAATTTTCGAAATTTACGAGTATAAATACCAGAGCTCACCGAGCAACCGGCATCACTCGATTATCTTCACTTGTAAGACAAACTGTAGTAGCAACTCCGCTCAAACTTTTCACCATGTTCAAATTCTTGGTACTCGCTGCTGCCTGCTTGGCTTACGCCAACGCTGGACTCATCGCTGGAGCTGCACCTCTAGCCTACAGTGCGTACAGTGCACCTTTGGCCTACAGCGCGCATAGTGCACCTTTGGCCTACACTGCACACAGTGCACCATTGGCCTACAGCGCACCTCTGGCCACATCCTACAGCAACGTCTACAAGGCAGCTCCTCTTGCCTACGCTGCACCAGCACCAATCATCAAGGCTGCTCCTCTCGCCTACGCTGCACCAGCACCGATCATCAAGGCTGCACCTCTGGCCTATGCTGCACCAGCACCAATCATCAAGGCTGCTCCTCTGGCTTACGCCGCTGCTCCTGCTTACACCAGCTGGTGATTTCTTTCAACTCGTTCGTTTCATAGTCATAGATCTTAAATGTACCCAACATAAATCTTCGTCACATTCGGTGCACTCTTAGCGCTCCTACAACATTTGTACATAAAAACTCGAAACTTTATTGTTGTTATCACTATATTATTTATGTAAATATGCCGGCTCGATTTTACGCATCGTCTACTATCATCTATTAAATAAAAACCATATGCATTTCACAATTTACAATATTGTTTTATTAACCGATATTTATACACCCGATCCTAAACTGGAAAGTGAAAAGCTTCACGACGAATATTTATTAAAGGGCTTCGGTTGAAAAAAAAAAAAAAAGATTAAATATTAACAATTAATAAGTTTTTTAATTAATTTTTATTAAAAAATTTTTAGATTATTTATTTTTAACATAATTTTTTAATCACTTTAACGAATTGACTGAAATTTTTAACGGTAATAATTAAATATGATTTTAATCCGAACAGAATATGCACACTGCAATGAAGAAAATTATCCTTGCCAAATTATTGGGAAAAATAGAAAAATTATTTAAAAACCAACTAAATAATTTTTTAAATAAACATTTAAACATTTTTTGCAATTCTGTTTCATTTGAATGGATTAAAATCATATTGAACTGTGTTACTATTAAAATTTCCTAACATATCCTGCGGTAAGTTTATTGTGGAAAAAATCAGAGTTCGGAGTCTAATAATTGACTAAAATAGTTATGTTACAAATGCATTGGCCCAAAAATTTTAAACAAAAGTTAATACAATACATTATGTTAAAAAAATTGAAAAATGTTATTACTTTTATCGTAATACCTATATGTATTCTCGATCACTCTGGCAAGTAACAACGATAAACTCGATTTTAATATGGGATGTAGTTTAAAAATTAATATTATTTTTAAAAAATTTTAATTTTATGATACGTCTTTTCATATACGAAAAGATTATTTTAAAAAACGTGTCCTTTAAATTACATTCACTTTGGGGAAAACTGTTTTCGAAAAAAATCGTTAACGATAAAATTAAATGGTATAAAAGTACAATTGCTCTATCAATTATAAATTTGAATAAATTTTAATAAATAATTTTAATATTTCTAAATAGAAAATTTAGTATTCCTAATTATAAAAATGTAATGTGAAAGTTGATACCTTCTATAAAACGAAAATTGACAAAAAATATTACTATGAGATTATATTAACTTTTACCGGTTGTTCCAAACGAAAAATTAATTTTAAATTAGAGAAGACTAATTATACTTTTCTTCTACTATCATTTTTATAAAAAAAAATTGCAGTCGTTTCGTCCTCGATCTCCATTTTACAAATTACATAATTTTATTAAGTTACACGTATTATATACACCGAACAATTAAATTTTCGCGTATAAAATGCATCACCGTGGTTAAGAATAAAAAACTATATTAATTTAATTTAAAGTTACTTGATTCGGAAACACGACCGTAAATGCCTGTAAAATAAAAAACTATATTATTTTTCAGTCGATTACTACTTCGCGACTCTTCAAACGTCACGAATTCATCGTACATTCGTAACGTCAATCCAATAACGAAATCTCCGTACACTTAACAATACTACATCTGTTTTCCTATTAATTTACAACACTCGACTACCATTCACCATTACAAACAAATCAACGTGTATGCGATACATCCAAATTACATATATTATATGCGCTTCAAATTAATAAACATATTTAATCGTTAATTTTATTCTGTTACACACTTCAATCACGCTATTTACACAACAATAATTGTACGTATACAGGCAAAACGACGGTAATCTTCTTGCATATATGTATACAATAAATTTGAACCTACAAAAGAATTTATACGAAATAAGTGTTACGATAATCCTTTATTTTTCTGTTTTTTTTCACGGTGTATCTTAAAAACTCTCCCGAAAATAAATCAGACAACGGATTGCGTTAATGAGCCGCGAAATTTCAATGATAAACCATATAGAAAATATCCTATACTGACGCACGCGCCACACACACACATATCCCGAACCTGTTGGTAAATTCAATTGTTTAAATTATCTGATATTATCGTGACTAAGAGAGAAAGAGAGTGCAGCTACGCAACACACAGTTACGCACACACACACATACACGCATACCTGCACGAAATGTATATTATTACACATAGAGTATCGCTTTACATGCTAATTTGTGAAAGTAGGTATATACACGTAATGCGCACGTGTGTGTGTGTGTGTGTGTGTGAGTGTATTATATTATGTACGTTCGAACTAAAATTCTGAACAGCTTGTAAATTGATCTGTCTTAATAATATACATAGTTGAGCGGCGGTATTATATGTTTTATTGAGTTTAATCATCTACAAACTACTTTTGCATTTATAATTACTTTATACGATCGCAACGTTATAATCTTCCTATTTTTTTTTCTTTCTCGCTCTCAACGGTATCAATATTGTTGTTCTTATATATATATTTTACACAATGCGCGTAAACGAAAATCACGTTTTAAAGAAAAACAAGACCGTGTAATCGCTTTGCACTTTACGATTTTTTCTATATCAGCCGATATAACCGCGCATTACGCTGTTATAATGACAATGAAACGAAAAGGCGAAAAATTAAATTCACACGCGACTCTTTTTCTCACGCATAAGTATATGTATATTGTGTTTGTGCGTGTACGAATAAAAATTATTCCGCAAATAGAGATGTTTATATCTTTGATATACGCACACGCAGGCGCATTACGCGTATATATCGTTGTTATGAAATACGGTAATGTAAATGTTTTTATGTATGTATATGTACATGTATTTTCTGTGTACTGGTGTAGATATATATATAGGCGTGCGTATTGTTGTTTATTAACGCAACGAACTCTCCCCCGCTCGCGCGCTCATTCGATTTAATTTACTATTGTTAATTTGTTTGTCGTAACAATATAGTTTACTTCGTTATTACCATTATATTAAATATACTCGTATGAATTTTAATTATCGATTTGTTACGGTTCCAACGTATCTTTACACCCCGTTTATGTCGAATTGTTCATTCGTTATCGTAAGAGAGGGAGAGATTGTGGCTAAATCGAATTTTGCAATTTATCGACTGCATAATTTTTTAAGCCTGGGTTAATAGAGGTAGATTTAGAGGAAATTAAGGGGACAAGCCTGGGTTAAAATTAAAAAAGAACTATTCAATATTAACAATTAATAATTTTTTTCATAATAATTGAAAACATTTCTTAAGTTTTTAAATTAATAAATATTTTAATTAATTATGAGACTCTTCTACACTGTGATTTTTTTCCATAATGGACTTACCACAGGATATCTCAGGAACCACTTCATCGAATAGACTGAATTTTCAATAGTAACTTTTATATATGATTCTATAAAACTCTAATGTTTACTTAAAAAAATTATTTAGCTTTTGCTTACACAAATTTTTAATTTCTCAAAATAATTTGAAAATACTAATTTTTTTATTACAATGTTAACACAGTCTGCTCCATTCAATTGGATTAAAGTCATATTTAAAAGTTGATGTTAAAATTTCATTCTATTCGATGAAATGGTTCGATGAAGATATCTTGCGGTAAGTCCATTATGGAAAAAAATCACAGTATAGTGTCTCATAATTAATTAAAATAGTTATGTTACGTATTAATTGACCCAAAAAATTCTAAATAAAAGTTAATAATAATACAATTTGTTTAAAAAATTAAGAAATGTTTTCAATTATTATGAAAAGAATTATCAATTGTTAATATTGAATAGCTTTTTTTCAATTTTAAACCAGATTTGTCCATTCAAGTTTTACCATTTTACTATATGGATAACTTGATATTCGGAGTTTGAAATTTATCCGAACTTTATGTGTTTTGTAATATAAAAATATGATAAACGCCTAAGTTATCATTATACTCTTAATAGTTGAAGAATTAAAAATTGATAGTAAGTACCTTGTGATGAAACGCTTTTTCATTCATTTATTAGCACTTAATAAAATTACCATAACCTCAAAACATTCGAATAATATGTCCAGTTTTTCGCGAGCAGTAAACTTAAAAATTCCAGTATGAGTTTGGATGGTTTTTTATCATTCCTTTCTGATTTTTACAACTAATTTCTGTTTTTCCATTTTATTAGATTTCCACTTGCTCATTTTCAATACACTGTTAATAGCACATATCCATGTTCAATCTTAATCTTTGTTTACAAGATCATAATAGGTGAAAATTATGGATTTTACTTTAATAAATGTTCATAAAATAGGAGAAAAAGGGATGATTTTTACCTATTTAAAAAAAAAAAAAACAATCTATTTAATACTTATTTATGGAGTACGATTTCTATCAGGGACGCTTTGATGGACATTTTTACAAAAACTGTCATTTAACAATAATTTCAATGAAAATTACTTCTACGTTAATTGCTTATAACTCGCAAATAAATATAGATAAACGTTCAAACCAAAATTCTGCAGAAAGCTGAGATCGAGTAGTTTAAATATACAAGTCAAATAAGCTTAAATCTGCATATTTAGCTTAAAGTTATGGAAAAATAAAAAATACAAGGAATTTTAACGTATATTTAAAATAAAAATTTATTATTTTATTTTTTTTAACAAAATTTCTCTTATTTTTTATTTTTTTTTAAATAAATAAACAAAGTTATTATTAAACAATTTATTTATTCATCAAAACGTTGTCAATTAATCTGTCGAACAATTCTTTGCTTGATCGTGTAACGAAAAAAAAATATGAAAATTGATTATCGGATCGTAAAAGTGAAAGTATATGTAGGAAACAAGTAACACGATATATAGGTGCAAAAGGTCGCACTTGATTTTGAAGTATGCAGAGACACTGTATACCTCTATATACCTATATACATGTGTATTCATACTTACCGACAGGTTTTCTCTTTTTTTATTTTATAATCAATTACTATAGCCTCACGCTCGTATTTCATTAAAAAAACGTAACGCTTTTGAATCTTTATTCACAAGTGTGCGTTAACGTTTGTATAACTTGCATTTTATCAAATTTGAATAGATTAATTTTTTTTTTATTATTTATGAGATACAAGTTTTTTGTTTTTAAAACGATTGTAGTATTTGAGGATAGTGTACTTTCATTTTAGTAAACACCAAAATTTCATTCATTTCGCTCTATCGCTTACCGTTTTCGAGATATTCGCAAGGAGAAAAAAATAGAAATTTCATTTTTCGCTTTCGCTTGGGACAAAAGTGTGCAGTTGCATTTTTCGAGGGGGAAAAAGGAGAAGCGCTTTTTCCGTTTTAGCAAACCTGAAAATTTCATCCGTTTCGTCCTGTTTCTTGCAAATTTCGAGATATTCCGAGGTAAGAAATCTGCCTTCTTTCACGCTTGGTATAAATATTTAATATTTCTATAAAACGATTATTTTTTTTTTAAATTTCTCCGATCATCAATCATTCTTGAAATTTGTATCCTAAGGACGACGATGAGTCACAACAAGGAAAAATATCGAGAAACGTACGCACGAGTGATAGAATCATTTTAATCGATACTTTTAACCCACTTAAAGCCAACTCATCAAGTAAAATTGGTGAAAAATTACATAAATTTTTGACACCTGTAAAAAAAATCCTATACCACGTAATAAATAAAAAAATACATAGTCTCAATACAGCACATTCAAAATACATGCATTACCAATACATTCAACCAAACCCACTATTAAAATGAAAACTTCCCTCCAAAAAAAAGAGAAACTTAAAACCTCTTGACTGCATATTTTTACAACACTAGCGTGCTAGACTATAAAATCCAAAAACAAAACGATCCATATTCGGGTGGAAAAAATATAGCAAATTTTAAAGTTGTTGAAAATTTGATAGAAAAACATATTGGTTTGGAAAAAAAGATAACGTAATTAAGTTTATATTAAAGTTTTTTTTCCACACATGGTTCACCGCATAATCTCCTTTTTTCGTAGGGCATAATCTATGGGATTAACAAAGAGGCTCAGTCGGTTGATTTTGCTTTCTCGATATAGATTTTCATTCGTTTTAACGTCAAAATCTTATTTTTATATTCATTCGTTGGTATATATACAGTGTTGTTTTTGACATGTATATTGATAGACCAAAATAAATTTTTAACAAATTTAACTAAATTACTTAATTATTGTAGCCCAGGCAGAAGCTACTTTTTTTAAAATAAGAGAAGAAGCGCCTTCGTTTATTGACAATCTAACTGTGTGCAGAATTTTAGAGTCCATTAAAATATTATTGCGTTGTCGAGAAAAGTCTTACCAAAAATATAAAAATTTTTCACCTCGTTGAGGTTAGGTTCACATTTTTGGTAAGACTTGTCTCAAAAACGCAATATAATTTTAATCTGAATTTCGGCACACAGTTATATTATCAATAAATGAATCACATACTGCTTTATTTACAAATTTATTACTAATAATCGCGATTGTCGATAAGGTAGGGAGGATAAATATTGACTATGGCACCCCGTTAATAGATATATTCTATTTTTCGGGTAAAGGTGTGAAAAAAAAAGAAAAAGAACAGTATTTTTTTATGTCGTTTTCGTGGTCAATGCCACTCTCTTCAGGTTGTAAAATTTTGTTACACATCTCAAACATATTATACGTAATTGATTAATTGAATTAAAAATGTGTGCCTTATAATTGAATAGTTAACAAATTCTTCGCTGAAAGTAAAATAATTATCGCTTAATCTTCCTCACTATATTTATATAAGAGTATTATCTATATTTCACACGACGAAATTTTAGGTTATGTGAAGCAATAATACTTTTCGAACCAGTATTCCTTGAACATGTAATTCACTGATCAATATATATATATATACTTGTTAAATCGTATGAAATAAGTGATTTAAAAAATCGATGTACAAGACTACAATAGTCGGACACTGCCTGAAAACGTGGATTCTGTACTTAGACGCAATACTTGAACTATATTGTAATACGTGTCCAAGTAGACGGTAATGGTATTCAAGAGGTAGGTAAACTTGTACAACCATTTTCGTAAACTCGTTTTTTTAAACATAACCTCGAAACGTTTTATTGTTAATTGTGACGAATTAAAAAAATAAACTAATATAATTTTTGGTACAACTCAAAACTTTATTCCGTACAGATTATATATAATTAAATATACATTGTTTATAAATACATTACTACCATTATAACATTTGAAATAACTGCTAGTTATTTACTACTGTCCTGTGAATCGGTTATAATTTCCATTTGGTCCAAATACTGGGTAATTTTACGTCGTAATTTTTCAATATAGTATTTAATGATTATCAAATGTCTATCTCCATAAGAATGCTGAATCGATGTGTTCTACGTATAAGAGATAGATTAAAATTCAAATTATAAAATTACACTAAATTTTAAAAGAGAAAAAGTTTTTTTTTCAATAGTAAGTTTAACTATGAAGTCCCATACATTTTACAATAAAATAAAAATTTCCAAACAAAAATTAAACTTTTCCTAAAAATTTTATCCAAAATAACTAAAAAGTATTAGTTTATGTAACGAAATATTTCTCATTATACACCGATATTCATCGTTTATATTCGCTGAGTTTATAGACTGTAAGATATTTATAAATAAAGTTAGAGACTAGAATATAAAAATGTTTTTTCTTACTTAATGATCTATAACTTTTGTGGCACATTTATTGTACAAATCTGAATATTTTTGGAAAATTTCATATAGACAGAATCACTTTACTTATCAAATAACGCGGTGGCTCATGGGTAGAGCTCCCGACTCTCACACCGAGGGTCGTGGGTTCGATCCCAGACGTGTACCTCTGAAAATTTTTTCATGTGCATTTTTCGAACACCGTGACTCAGTGGCTCGGCGTGTCACTATAATGTGACGCCAGTTCAGGTTCGCGTGCGTTTCGTGCATTTTTCGTGCATGAGAGGCACGGGCATCTGAACTATAGGGAACGTTAGGGACGCGAAGATGTAAAGAGGATCGCGGTGGTTCCATCGGGAGGACAGGAAACTGTAATTATTAGACTAATTACAGTGACCGATGATATCTTCCGATGGACACAAGCACCACTGTTTCAACTACATGTGCTTTGTTTACAGACACACCGTTCACCTCCGTCGCTGATTAGCCCTGCAGCATAAATAGAGCGACGTTAAATAACATAAAAAAAAAAAATCGCGATTGCCGATAAGGTAGGGAGGATAAATATTGACTATGGCACCCCGTTAATAGATATATTCTATTTTTCGGGTAAAGGTATGAAAAAAAACGAAAAAGAACAGTATTTTTTTATGTCGTTTTCGTGGTCAATGCCACTCTCTTCAGGTTGTAAAATTTTGTTACACATCTCAAACATATTATACGTAATTGATTAATTGAATTAAAAATGTATGCCTTATAATTGAATAGTTAACAAATTCTTCGCTGAAAGTAAATTAATTATCGCTTAATCTTCCTCACTATACTTATATAAGAGTTTTCAGCCTACTAATTCGTACAACGACTCTTACGTGCAGAGCTTCCACACGACGAAATTTTAGGGTTATGTGAGCAATAATACTTTTTCGAACCAGTATTCCTTGAACATGTAATTCACTGATCAAATATATATATATATACTTGTTAAATCGTATGAAATAAGTGATTTTAAAAAATCGATGTACAAGACTACAATAGTCGGACACTGCCTGGAAAACGTGGATTCTGTACTTAGACGCAATACTTGAACTATATTGTAATACGTGTCCAAGTAGACGGTAATGGTATTCAAGAGGTAGGTAAACTTGTACAACCATTTTCGTAAACTCGTTTTTTTAAACATAACCTCGAAACGTTTTATTGTTAATTGTGACGAATTAAAAAATAAACTAATATAATTTTTGGTACAACTCAAAACTTTATTCCGTACAGATTATATATAATTAAATATACATTGTTTATAAATACATTACTACCATTATAACATTTGAAATAACTGCTAGTTATTTACTACTGTCCTGTGAATCGGTTATAATTTCCATTTGGTCCAAATACTGGGTAATTTTACGTTGTAATTTTTCAATATAGTATTTAATGATTATCAAATGTCTATCTCCATAAGAATGCTGAATCGATGTGTTCTACGTATAAGAGATAGATTAACATTCAAATTATAAAATTACACTAAATTTTAAAGAGAAAAAGTTTTTTTTTACAATAGTAAGTTTAACTATGAAGTCCCATACATTTTACTAATAAAATAAAAAGTTTCCAAACAAAAATTAAACTTTTCCTAAACATTTTATCCAAAATAACCTAAAAAGTATTAGTTTATGTAACGAAATATTTCTCATTATACACCGATATTCATCGTTTATATTCGCTGAGTTTATAGACTGTAAGATATTTATAAATAAAGTTAGAGACTAGAATATAAAAATGTTTTTTCTTACTTAATGATCTATAACTTTTGTGGCACATTTATTGTACAAATCTGAATATTTTTGGAAAATTTCATATAGACAGAATCACTTTACTTATCAATATAAATGTTCTGTGCCAAATGCACCTTATTGCGTCTCATCATTATTTCCATTAATTTGAAATTTTTGTGAATATTTTGTGAATTTACTTTACTTAACAAAAAAGCAATGTTTTCAACAATTTGTATTTTGTAGTAAATTATTGTTTATCTATTAAACAAAAAACTGTTTATATAAAAAAAACAATTACTTGGAAGGATAATCACATACAATTTAAACATAAATCTAAAAATTGATGTGACGCGTAAGGAACATTTTTCTGCACAACTATAAGATTTTGTCGTGTTGAAATTTCCAAGAAAAATGAATATTTTTACTACAAAATATGTCATAACAGATTTAGGTCATTAAGACAAAAAATAAAACTAATATGTCGGACTCAGAAAATGGCCATTTTGTACTATTATTTTATAAAAAAGTGAATAAATTTTTTAAATAACCCTGAACGTCAAGCTCTTAGGCATGTATTAAACAATGTACCCAAATTTTTCCAGATTTTTAAATCCATAATTTGATTACGATGTTTGGGTTGAAAGTTTATGCCTTTTTTTTTACTAATAATTACCGACCAAAAATTGTTTATTCAATTATTATTTAAAAAATAACTTTTTGTTAAAAAAATCAAAGCCCTTCCTTATGTTTAAGGTATCCGTATGAATTTCGTTTATATTTTTAATTTAATATTTTAGATATAATTTTTTTATTGAAAGCTGCAAATTCCTGTAATTTGGATCCGACATCCCGTTAATAAAACAATGTCAATATAATTTTTGGAAGTAAGATTTGTCGATTAATTAATAAATGTCGCAATTTCCTAATTTATTACTTTAATAATACTGTGTCAAAGGATACCTTAAAACTTTCTCGAGGTTTTGGTACTTCTACTCACAGGTCAAGAGTTTAGTCCATACCTGCGCTTCGAACAGAACACTTGCCTATTTATTTGAGTCTATATAGTACGTATGTGTATAATATAAACTGTGTATTTGATTATTGAAGAGTTTTATTTCACATAAAAATAAACAGTAGTTATTACTATTTTTTGTATAACCTGATTTTACAAAAGAAATTTAATAGAATTACCAGATTATTATAAAATCAACTAAACAAAATCGATACGCTCGAGTGTTTGTGTTGAAATTGAGATATATATATATATATGCATTAGCTAAAACCAATTTATTTGTATTAGTTTACTTTAATACTTTCAGTGTATATTTGCAGTCAGTTGGACCGTGTAAATGAAACTACCAGAAATGTATATATTTAACATTCGACTGCTCGTTTAATATATATATATATTACAAAGTTTAACGTATCATAAAGCATTTCCCATCGCAATAATTAACAACTAGTTTCTATACACGAAATTTACTCGTTTTCGAGATTAGTAAAATTATAGGAAATACTCGTTTAAGATAAACGTTGCATAATTATTTTTTCTTTACAATAAATTCTGTAGAATTGAGTTATAGTAAAAATTTTAAAAAGCTTAAATTATTTAAAGTTTAACGGAAATTTTTTTCGAGATTATCCTCATTAATTATTTATCATAATTCAATATTTTTGTGTTCTCCGATAATTCGTATAAGTTTCAAATTTAAATCGTATCAAATCCTCATTCGAGATTAATTTTGTTTATCACGTATTGCTGTTTAATTATTTTTTTTTAATGATAAATTGTAAACGTTTAATTTAAGATAAGTGAAGTAAAAATTTTATACTCATCGAACGTATCCGATCTACATAATGCAACATCAAATATTTTTTAGTTATCCTTTATCGTACACTTATACCTTCTAAAATAATCCCATAAATTTGAAAAAATATTTTTGACTTCACGAATACACGTAACACGCAAGTGCACACAGTAAAGAATGTATGCGAAAAGTTTAGGAAGAACTCTTACTTAAATTTATGATATTTTCTCTGCATCTGTTGTATCAAATATTAATTTTGAAACACTGATTTAAACCCGACAAGAAGCTGAATATAAATTTTTCCATTTGCAATAAAATTTTTTATATATTTTTTTTAATAAATAAGCGCTTTAATAACACTCGTAAAGTAATTAATAAAAATATACCATAAATACGAACTCTTTATTATCAAATTGAAATATTAATTCGTGCGATAAGAAGCTCGATAAAGCAATGAAAACTAAATAAAATTACCATAAGAAAAAAAAGTTTATATTGCTTTTTTGATTTACTTTTCGAGAGCACTTCGCATTGTCTTTTCTTGTTGCGAATATATCCACAAAATCATATCCAATCGTATATATTTCAAGTCGTTTATTTATCATTTAACAAAGGACCCTCGGTTGATCTTTTCAGAAAAGGGGATGCAAATTTTTTTTTTAATTAAACGCATATAAACTCGACTTTTTTTGCCAGAAAGCTCGTTATCCTCGTGCTTTCAAAATTATGTGTATATAGAACTAGAATTTGGCTAGTTAATTTGAATCGTTAATTCCTCGAAATGCCCGATATCGCTCGTTCGGCTTTCTCATTCGGATGCGATTTCTTCTTTTTAGGGGAAACGAACTTATGAAAACTTGGGGAGTGAAAATTGAGAAAAGTATTTTAATATATACGTTATTAAAAAGCTTCTGGATTTTTTTCTCAAATACGGGTATTTGTTATTGGATTAAGGGTTAATTCGTTACGTAATCTCGTGTTTATTAAAACTTGGAATTTGCGTAAACTTCTTTCTCTTTACAATATATACATAAGTAATTCATCGAAATTACGTGAAATTCAATTTTTGTAATTAATGAATTCTCTACTGCACGTATTATACAGCGGGATACATTATTGCAAAGTAATAGAGAAAAGAACGAATAAAATCTAGCGGCAAAATTATGAAACGGAATATTTTATAAAAATAATATTATCGAAGTGAAACAATTGTTAGCAGAACAAAAATTTTTGTCAAACAAAAACATAAAGAGGGTTTTGTCTTATATTTGAAAAAATATTGAGAAACGTAATTTAGCTCGGAAATACCGATTAATATATACTTTGTAATGAAACAAATATTGTTTAGTAAAATTTATTTTTGAATACGTAAGAAAAACGATTTTTGATACGTTTTTTAGACCGTTTTATTTATGTTTTAAAATGGTATTATTACTACTTTAAGATAGATTTTTTACATATTGTCAATCACGTATCACAAATAGCTTAAAATCGTATTAAAATTTTTTTTAAACTTCCAGTGCTAAGTATCCAAAGGATTTTAAAATAGTAATAAAATTTATAAAATGTGATCTTAAAATGATCTTCATATATCAAAACATGTGAAATTTACATAATTTAGCGTAACCTTATGAATCTTAAAATAATATGAAAATAGTTTCGAAAGTGTGATTCTTTAATATCTTAAAACGATCAATTTAAGATATTAAAGTTACCTATAACATATTTTCGTCTCAAGATATCTCAAATCGTGCCATTTTAGAGACATATCTTTTTGTGTTCTATTTTTGATCTTACTTTTTTTACGCGGGTAATTTTAAATAACAATGTACATCCTGAGATATATAACGAATTTGTGCAGTGTGAAGAAACTGGCACTGCTGATGATCACCGAAATGTGACAAAAATTAACATATTTTTATTTTCTTTTCACACCTTGATTCGGAAAGTTGGATAGAATAGCATAAATTAGGTTGCATTCGAAGGGTATTCAGACAATTGTATCATTAAAATTAAAGGGATGTATAGCTTTAAAAATTCCAGAAATTCAAATCGTATAACTATAAATTTGAAAATGAATGATGCTCACTCAAAATAGAAAAGGCTTAGGGAACGAGTTTTTATGAAATAATCTATTTAAAATCAATTAACGATAAGTAATCTCCTTCCGGCAGCAGTGAGAATTACTCAATTGAACTGAAAATTCTAAATATATTTAAGAAATAAAGAATTGTGATAAAATTAATTAGTGACATTCAAACAGGAGAGCTTTTTTGGATAAAAATTAATCGCAAAAATAAAAAAAAAACGGTAAAATTTTTCTCTAATTTTTTGCGGGCACTTCAAATACATTGTAAAAAAACGAAATACAAGCAGTTTTCCATGCTGTTCATTCTCATTTAGTTAAAAAAAATACTTAAATAATAACGATAATTAGCTTGTTAATATACCTTTTCTTCTTTTTAAGGTTGAAAAGGGTACGTTATCGTTGCGCATTTGCATAGAGAAGAGGAAAATGTATGCACGTGTATCAACATAAGCACAGAAGTACGTAAGAGGTTTAATGTAGCACCAACTTCCTACGTTTTACAACGATTACAAATGGGTGTCTTGAAATTATTTTATTACTGACAAATATATAAATTTACCTAATTTTCATCGCGATCTCTTTCGCTGATTAAAGTTTTCTATCGCTACTCCTCTAGGTCCTTGAAATATTATCCATTTTTGTTTTATTTTAACCCTTTCAGACCTGAATTAATTTAGAATTTTACTCATATTTTTATTTATAATTTTATCACGCACGGTTTGTTTTAAATATTTAATTGGTATAATATTATGTTATCAATCTAAAAATATTAATGAAATATTTTTTGACTATAATTTTCTCCTTATAATCCAATGTACGTTGGATCTGAAAGGGTTATAATAATATGTATTTTTTGAATTTTTAATTTGGAAAAAAGGAACAATGATCAAACTTTAGATAACAATGGCGTTCGTACATTACAGGTCACAGGATCGCGCATCCTTAATTCAATTTTCAAGGTTTCAACCACACATTCGTTTCATCCTTGACTTTTTACCCACTTTTTATTATTATTTTCCACCCTCCTCTGTTCTATTTATCTCTCTCTCTCTCTCTCACATCGAGAGTTCATTTTTTATCGTCCTCCATTTAACTCGGACCTCCTCCATTCTCTCTCTCTTTATACATACAAAGCTAAACCAACACGCCCTCCACCTTTTTTTCCCATCGAAATCTGGTATACTCTACCTCACACCCTTAGTCTCTATTAAATTCATTTGCACCTGCATTAAAGAATGCTCCTCCTCATCCTCCCACTTATCCCAAGTTAATTTAACGACCGACTGAATTCGTTGTTTTTTTTGCTTTGTTTTCCTATGTATATATATATACGTTTTAGCGATCGGCAGTAAAAGACCGTGTTAAATTTATAATTCTATTATATACCTCACTCGTGGATTTAAGAGCTGAACGTGAACGGATGTGCTTCCGAATTTTATATATATAGAATTGTTCCTTAGTATAGATATTTATTTGTACAAAATTGATCATGTTGGTGATTAATGTCCAAAAGTTAGGTCGACTACCCTTACAATCGAAAATTTTTTTTTTTTTTTTTTTTTATTTATTTATTTTATGTCGCATCAACTACAAGGTTATTAGCGACAACATATAATACATTTTAATACAGATATAGTTTTACAATTCTTTTACAGAGTAAGTATATAGTACATAATAAATATATGAATGATTAACAATTTTTTTTACCTTTTTTACTTTTCATTGTTAGTATAATATTTATTATATCATTGCTAATAGTTTTGTATTCGTAAGGTAGTTTATTATATTATGAAAATTTTGATCACTCAATGCAGTTTTCATGTCTTGAGGGTTGTTGTTGATAAGCCGTTCCTTTGTATATTTATTGCATTCTAGCAATAAATGTCTTGTCGTGAGAAAATTGTCGCAGTGTTCACATTTGGGAGGGAGCCGTTTCTCTAAAAGATGATCGTGAGTAATTTTGGTGTGGCCAATTCTTAATCTATTTAGTGCTACTTGTTCCTTTCTCTGTAGGGTATGTATAGAGCTTTTAATGAAGATGTTTTCTCGAAGTGTGTGTAGCTGTGTTGGTTTGTTTACTAACCATTTTTCGTTCCATAAATTTAGTATTAATTTTGATAGGGTTTTTTGTGCGTCTTCGGTAAGTAACGGTATCTCATTTTCTTCAGGAGGATTTTGGGAAGCTTGTGTAGCTAAATTATTTATTATGTTTAATTGTTCAAAATGAATAGTTGGGTTTGTACACTGTAGATATATATTTTCTTTGTTGTAAAGTAACCATTGGATGTGTTTAACGAGTATATTTTCTGAATAGGGATTTATAATTTCTTGAATAACACTATCTTCAGTGGTATATATTATTGTTTTTAGAGTTGCTTCTTCAGTTAGATTGACTAAGGACCAGTATATGGCAAAATATTTGGAGTTTAAATTAGAATATGAGTTAGGTAGTGCAATTTTATATTTTTGTTGTAAGTTGTATATGGCTGCTCCAGCTCTTTTATTATTATTTATTCCTTGTGTAAAGATGTGTTGAATATTCCGATTTTTAAGGTTTTCTGATGTTATTCTATCTTTTAAAGGAGTATTTGGAGGAATATCCATTGGTTTATTTAATATATATGGGATCGTCTCATCAAGTCTATGTAAGATGTTTTCTAGTCTGTGTTCATAGGGCTTCGGAATTTTGCTTTTTTCTTTATATGGTAGTTTCTGTTCGATATAAATTTTGTTAGAAGCAGGATTTTCCGGTAGGGCTGCGAGTCTGCAGGCATATTTACAAATGAGGTTCATTCTTCGGAATTCTAACGGCGTAGTATTACTTTCAGCTAAGGTACTGGAAGTAGGACTTGTGTGATGTGCACCCAGGGCTATTTTTAAGCCTTTATGGTGGATTGTATTTAGTATGTTAGTAAATTTAGATGAGTCATAGAATATGCTACCGTAATCGAGTTTTGACAGGACAGTTGCTTTATAAGTATTTAAGAGTATTTGTTGATCAGCTCCCCAATTTTTAGCGGCTAGCGATTTCAGCAAATTTAACCTTTGCATTGCCACGGATTTAAGATGGAGCAGATGATGTTTCCAGTTCAGTTTATATTGTCAAAGGTTAAGCCTAGAATTTTAATGTGTTGCGCTTCTACCAGTTTGTTATTATTTAATTCTAATGAAATCTCAGCTCGTCGTCTATTGTTTGTAAATATTATATATTCACTTTTTGAGCTTGAAAATATGAACCCTGTTGTTTATGCCCATTTTTGTAGCTGATTGATAGCGTTTTGCAGAATCTCTTGTGATATTTTATAATCATTTTTACTGTAGTATATGGTTAAATCATCTGCGAATAGACAGATCTTTACTGGGAGCTAAATTTTCTGTACTATATCGTAAATGGCAACCATAAATAGAGTGACGCTGAGGACCGAACCCTGTGGGACTCCGTTGATCAAAAATTTAGTAGATGATAGAACACCATTAACTCTGACTTAAATTAATCTTTCTTTAAGAAAGTTTTCGATAAATTTCAGCATGTGATCATCTACTGAGGCTATTTTCAGAATTTAAATAACTCTCCTCCTCCACAACATCTCGAATGCTTTCTCAATATTAAAGGATAGTGCAATTAAGTGAAGTTTCTTTCGAAATGCTTCACAAATTGCTGATTCCAATTGGAGAATATGGTCGTAAGTAGAGCGATTGCTTCTGAAGCCACTTTGCTGAGGTACAAAGAATTTTTTTGCTTCTAAAAACACTTTAAGTCTCTTATTGAGAATTTTTTCCATTAGTTTACAAAGATTATTTGTAAGCGAGATAGGTCGGTAGTTCTTTGGATTGGTTTTATCTTTGCCTGGCTTCGGAATAGGTATAATTAATGCAAGCTTCCATTGGTTTGGAAATTTTCTTTCAGTCCAAATGATGTTAAATAGCTTCTCAATATATTCTATGGCAGCGATTGGAAGATTTTTAAGTATTATATTTGGGATTCCATCAGGTCCTGGACTAGAGTTTTTGGTTTTTTTTAAGGTATTTTTTATTTCTTCTAGGGTAATGTTTTGGCTCATTAACATATTTTCTTTATTTTTTACTTTAATATTAGTGTTTTTTTCTGTTAGTTTAGATTTAGTTTGTATAAATTCGGGGTTATAGTTATCGTCACTAGAATTATTTATTAACGTTTTAGCTAGAATATTTGCCACCTGATAAGGGTCTGAGACCATATCGCCACTGTCGTCTGAAATGGTATTGACCGAGTTCGATTTACGTTTTCCTTCTATCCTTTGGATAGCTTGCCAAATCATTGAAGAGGGAGTGTGTGTATTAAGCAAACTGACAAATTCCAACCAATAATTGATTTTTGTTGTTTTTAGAGTACGTCTACAAAGGGCTCTTTGTTTTTTTAATTCGATTTTATTCTCTATTGTATTTCTTTTTTTATATTATTAAACGCATGTTTAAATTTTTTGGATGTTTCCTCGCAGTTATTATTCCACCAGGGTACTTGATTTTTGTTAGGTTTAATTTTTTTGGGTATAGTTTCATCCATTATATTAATTATCATAGTATTGAATTGATCTATTAATTCATCTATAGTAATTTTGCTTTCTTGTGTCGGTATTTTTAATTCTGTGACTTTATTTTCGATTTCTCTTGAAACAATTTCCAGTTAGCTTTTTTATAATTATAAGCCGGCTTAAAATTATTAACAGTATTGGGATATGACTTGTTAGTTGTTAGGTTGAGAGTGATTGGGTAATGGTCACTGTCAAACAATTCATCTGAGACTTCCCAGTCGATATCTTCTGTTATGCAGGACGATGTTATTGCAAAGTCAATGTTACTCTCAGATGCATTGGAGAAGTTAAAGTATGTTGCATTACCTTTGTTTAACAAATTTAGGTCTGGTTCTTGTAAGAATTCTTCAATTATTTTTCCTCTAGTATCAGTTTTGGTTGAACCCCAGATTATGTTATGTGAGTTGAAGTCTCCAAGAATAACAAAAGGTTTCGGTAATTGATTTTTAATGTAGAGTAGATCATCTAAGGAGAACATCTTTCTATTCGGAATATAAATATTACAAATTGTTACTTTTTGGGCATAAAGCAAGTCACTGCAATTGCTTCGAGAGTGGTATCAAGTTTTATTTCAATACCATGTATATTATTTTTTATGAATATTGCCACACCGCCACTAGCGTGATTGGTATTACGATTAACATAAAATTCGTTATAACCTTTTATTTTACCACAATTTTCGTTTTTGAAATTTGTCTCTTGTAAGCATATTATTTTTAATTCTTTTAATTTAATTAACTGTTGTAAATTTATTAGTCTATTATAAAATCCGTTTACATTCCATTGCAGTATTTTGCTGAACATTTTGACTATTTATTATATTAATGTATTTGTTTATTTATTTTATTTTTTTTATAGTAATAGTGATTTTTCAATTTTTTTTATAATCTTTGTGAATCTAGATTTTAGATTTCTTGATTCTAGATAAGGATACAGAGATCGAAGCATTTCTGATATTTCTTGTATATTATTAGTATATTCTAATGCAATTTCCGGTACAAATTCATTTGAGAATGCTTTATCTAAGAAACTCTTAAATTTCAAAAAGTCTAGTGGGAATGATTCGCCGGGGAGTTCAATTTTTTCTTTTACTTTTTGTAAGTGAAGATCCAAATCAATGGTGTATTTATTTGTTTTGAATTCTGATTTAATTTTTTTAGTTTGCGATTTTACCGCAGAATTTAGATTGCTTTCTTTGTTTTGCGCGGAATACTTAGTGTCTAATAGTGATTCTATACTTGACTCAGATGTTGAGAGATGTCGATTATGTTCTATTTGAGAGGATTGGTCAGAAATTGAATGAGGGCGTTTAAAGCTATTTTTTAAATTCTCTGTTGGGAAATCCATTATTATTTGTGTTGCTGGTTCATTTTCAAAGTCTGAGAGTGTGTCCTCGTTTAATATCGTGTCTTGGTTGGTATTAGTAATGTTTATAGTTTTAGATTTAATTTGCGAGTATTCGTCTATGTGTAATTGTGAACTGGAGGGGCAGTGACGGGCTGTGTGTCCCGTTTGTTTACAATTATAACATGTCATAGAGTCGCTGGTAATAAAGATTCTATTGTTTATTTCATCAAATTGTAATGTAAACGAAGGTGGAATTTCTGCGGAATTTTCTGGATCGATAAATACCTGTCGTCGAAAACTTAATATGTGCTCGAATCCAGGTTCTGACATCCCAGCTTTAAGAAATGATATTTTAGATTCTAATTTAATTTTAAAATTAATTAAAGCATTTTCTATAACTGTATGTGGGATACATGGGTTAACATTCGATAGAATTATTCTTTGGGCTCTTGATACTAGAGGTCGAATTTTTAGTTTTGAATTGTTTATTGTAATGGATTCCTTAATTAGTGTATCAGCAATATCTTTTGAAGCTAGGTATATACATATTCTTTTGTTTGAAATTCTTGATACAAATTTTATATTTTTAGAATTCGTTATTTTAGCTATCTCACTTACATAGTTTTTAATTGGTTGGTCTTCAATTGCGTCCAATATAATAGCCTGATCCTTCTTTGGGAAATTTTCGGTTTGTGCAACTTTGGAATAGCTGAGTTGAGTGTCCTGTTGAGCATTATTACCGTTGTTGGTTGAACTTGGTTGTAGATTTCAGTAAGTTGTAATGACATATTCTTTTGTTGAGAGGACCCTCTGTACTCAGAGGAATCCTGCATTTTTAGTATCCCTTCACTAATTATGATGTCTCAAATGGTGTTGATTAATAGAAAATAATAATTTTCCATTGAAACAGGCTTTGAACACTCGCGATTATTTACACTCTCGATAATAGGGTTCGAGCGGATGTAAACACGTGCGAACAGTTCGACGTCTCGAACGAGAATGAATCGAAAATTGTTTATTCAATTATTATTAAAAATTAAAAACGGCATGCCTTCGCTTTCGTTTTAATCTACTCTTATGAATTTTTTTAGATTTTTAATTCAATATTTTAAACAGATTTCTTATGTTGAAATCTGTCGATCTCTCTAATTTGGGTCTGACATCCCTTTAAATTAATATTTCTTTTAGTTGATAGAAATATATTTGGTAACAGTCTTGATATTTCTTAATAATTTGTTTTCGTTAAGGAGATGTTAAGCCTCAAATATATAAATAGTGCATGTTTTATTTTTTGTGAAACAAGAAAATTACTTTGTTTCGACGAAATAAATCATTTACGCTAACGATTTTGTTGTGTATGTCAAACAGCCATGTTTTTAAAAATGGATAGAAAATGACTATTTGTGAACTTTAAAATAGATATTTTTAACCGCAAAATAGTAACAAATGATTTTATTTCTACTAGAGATTAATGTTGTTAATTACTTTCATTTATTATTAAATACCAAACATTATATTTAGTTTGGATATTGTCCCGAACGGACCATTCACTTAAAGCTATATACGTATCAAATCTTCTTTATTTTTATTACAATACTATAATAATTTAATAAATTGCAATAAATTAATTAATTTTCATAGAAAAGGCTTAGAAATGTATTTCTTTTTTAAATTAATAACCAAAATTCAAGAAATTTATCACACATTCAGAACGAATTATACCATGCGTAAAAAACAGTATACTTCTCCTACCAAAAATTAAATTTATTATTCATGTGGAAAAATTTATAAAGTTTTTAAATAAATTTGGTTCTCTTAACGTTTTATAAAGCTTATAATAAATTTATTAAATTTATTAATTTATTATTTTATATGTTTAATAATATTTTTAATTATATAATTATGAACGGTCGAAAACAAAATTTGTTTAATTGGAAGAGTAGCCTATATATTTAATCATTTAGTTTCAAATTCAAATCTACAATAATAATTTTATAAATTTTTCCGCAATCGATAAAAAGTGATTTTTTTTAACAAACATACAAATTGATATTTGTAATTGATCACATTGTAGAAATCAGATAAATTTTCTAAATATTATATTAGATTAGTCGTAATCCATACGAACCTCAAAATTGTCGACGTATCGGGTAACGCGAATACACTAGTCACTAGCCACAGCATAATCGATAGTTTTCATATTTTATTTTAACCACTTTATACCTAACATGTAACAAGTTATTTCATTAAATATTCACTAGTTTATCATATTTTTAAAAAATCACACCGTAGTTCACATTTTCACTTGTACAAAATTGTGTTTACTGTAACAGATTAAAAAAAATTATTTTTGTAAAATGGAGTTGTTTAATTTTGTAATTTTTTTGTTAAATTTGATTTTTTTATCCGTTTTTTAAAGTCGTTAGAGTGAAAACGAGAGGAAAGTCAGCTAAAAACCGTATCAATGATCGACCTATATTTTCGTGGAGTGATTTTCGACTTTTTCCACTCCAAATTCAAAGATAAACAAGTGCATAAAGAAATTATAAACACTTTGTTGTACATTTGAAAATAAAACTCATCAAAAATTGTTGCCACGCGAATAATCTCTCAAAATTCTTACTACATAACTTTGAAATTAAATAACGAAAAAATGTGTATCATAAAATAATTAAATGTTAAAAGAAAAATAGTGCGATTAGTATAAATGAGCGAAAATTTAATCGAAAGAGAAAGAAGGTTGGCTGAAAGGAGTCGCGCATATCCCAATTAGATCCCATACGATTTTAGGGCGGAAAATGATCAATCGATGGGTGATCGGCTCCGACTTTAATAAGCCGAACGAAAACTTCTAAGGGATTTCGAACGCGCATCTCGTATTCGAAGAGGTCTGTTACGAAACGTACCTCAACTTTCTCAAGACGAATCGCTCGAATATCGTATTAATTAATCTTTTGAATACGAAAATTAGAATCGTTGCACCTTGAAATTAAAATTTTGTATAAAATTTTTTTTGTATTTCTCAACATATTATTGTCGATCTTCAAACGCTTAAAAAGGTAATTAAATATTTAATTAAATAAAGATTTAAAAAAAAGGTAAATATTACGTACTCGAGTACATTCTATGCATTACATTTATTATAATAATTAAAAAGTTGCACCACTTCTAAAAATTATTATGTACTTAAAAAATGATTAGTAAACTAATCACTTTGAAAATGTGACATATATACATAGAATGATGACTAATTTACGGATACGGATATTATTGTAAATACGAAGCTTTAACCACGAAACCGAGATTACGAATCGTTACGTTAATTGTACCCAGAACACCTAAAATTATGACATCAATTATTACAAATAATGATCGGAATACATATATATATGTATATTATTTAAATATATATACACACACTTAGCGACCAAAATTAAAAAATATTGCATTTGTCCATTACCGTTAATTGAGCGCACTATAGTCATCGCGAAAAAAAATTATTATTTTTAACACGGATATATTCGAAAGACAAATATAAAAATTTTACCACCAACATTACCACGCGGAACTTATGGTATATACACACTTTTTTTTTGTTTACACGAATAATAAATTAGCCGAGTTTTAATTAAGTTTCAAGCAGTAAGTGGGGGCACTCTAAAATTTTTGCGGTCAATATCATAATGCTGTCAAAGTATCAAGTAATTAAGGAGGGTAGGGGGTGTAGGGGAAGGGCTCTATAACAGTATCAAGTTTTAGTATAAAGTTCTGCACAAACTTTAGCAGGGATATTTTTTAAAACGTAACGTCTCCGTTAAGTCAACATTATCACCATTTCCTTGGCGTGGTAAATGTAACTTCTCGTGGTGCACGTTACACTAAATATCTCCACGTTTTGTCAAGTTTTTTTTAAAATGGGCGGGAATTAATCGGAAGAAGGTCTTTAATGGTTTTGATTGTTGAAATGTTATCGATTTTATGGAAATGATTTGTGGGTAATTAAAAATTGTAATGAATTATTTTAAGTGATGTTCTAATAAGTTTTTTTTCCGTTTTATGTTATATTTTTCTTGTAGTAAAGTTGTTGTAACTCAGTTTTGAAACAATAAATTTTAAGGTGCTTTACGATTGTAAATACCGCCAAGTATTATAAATGAAGTTTACAAAAAGGGGAGTTACGTTACAATATTATTTTTTGCAACACAAGTCGCGAAAGACGAGTTGCGTAAGCTTCTTTCTTTGGGATTTTTTTTTTCACTTGATACCGAGGAATATTTTTTCGAAAAGAGCTTTGGAATTTCAAATGTCAATTTTGATAAAAGGAAATTTTAATTATTCCGTGCTTTATTCTTCTAATTTCAAAGTTAAAATAATCCGTTAGTTTAATAAAAGTTAAAAAAAATGTTTGGTCAACTGAAATTTTTTTTATACAACTTTGAACTGAAAAAAAAGGAAAAAAATATTTTTGTGATAGGCAGGAGTATAAACCAAGTATGTGGGATGCGTGTAAAAGTGTAGAAGAGGATAAAAGCAACCCACCAAAAAGAGATAAGAAAGTTTTTTCCGACCGGCCGGAATATCGGTCGGCGATAGAGGCGCGTAGGCGTCGCGACGCTCGCGGAGGCTGACGACGCACTGGCTCGACGTCGTCTCTAACGGCGGCTAAACCGACGCCGGCGCGCGCGCTATGATGATGCTGCGCGTCGAAGGCCAAGTGCGCACTTGTGTCTGTACGTGTATCAGTACCACACAGTTTTGTTAAACCATTTTTGTTAATTACGTGCAAATATTAATATATTAAAATGTTAAATTGAAATTGTTAAATTTTAAATTGCAATAATTGAGGTTTAAGTGTGGGTATTTATTATATAGGTAGAGTTAAGTTGGGAAAATATATACAATTTTTTTTTGTTTATCGATTTAATGATTTATATTTTTTGTGGTATGTTTTTATTTAAAATATAATAAAATAAAATATAAACGTAAAATTTTAACAAGATGGAAACACTTTAAAAGGAAAAGAATATATGAAAAAATAAAAATTGTATAAAACTTTGGTTTTTTTTACATAAACAATTAATTTTTTAATAATACATTTTGTCTGATATGCAACAAATAGTAGTATTAATTAAAAAAAGCTTAAACAATTAGTTCGGACTCAGAAATTGGTAATTTTTAATATTGTTTTTATAAACAAAAGAATAAATTTTTGAAAAAATCGTGAACGCCATGCCCTTAGGCATATTTTAAACACTATACTCAAATTATTTTAGATTTTTAAATTTGTAATTAAATTCTGATTTTGCGTTGAAGATTCATGTAATTTTAAACCAATAACTACAGACCGAAAATTGTTTATTCAATTATTATTAACAAATTTATTTATTAAATAAAGAGGGTTTTGTGCAATATTTGAGAAAATATTGATTAACGCAATTTAGCTCGCTAATACCGATTAAAATTCATATAAACTCTGCAATAAATACATGCACGGGCGATTTAGAGTCCAAAATTAAAAATTTATTTTTTCTAAAAAAAATCTAAACGCTATGCCCTCGCTTTTGTTTTAAATTACTCAAATGAATTTTTTCAGATTTTTAATTCAATATTTTTAACATAATTCTTATGTTGAAAGGTGTTGATCCCTGTAACTTAGGTTCAACATCCCGCGTTCTTCTTTAATATCGGGAATCGTGTAAATTATTTATTGTGAAATAACATTTAAAGAAATATTTTTTACATTTAATTGGATATCAATATTTAATTTTCAAGAGTAAATGCAAACCCTACGTTGCACGGTGTTTTGTATACCGTAACCATTGACTTATATCTTTTTCTTAAATTTTAGTTTTAAATTTACTAACAATTACATTTCCAAGGATTTTTGAGGTATTAATTATAAATATGTTACGAGTTTTTTAAATTTCAAAATGACAAATCCAACGTCAAAGAGAATATACTAAAAGTTTTACAAAAATTTTACAATTGTGCATTTTCGTGTCTATTTTGGGTCACTATCATTTAAAGAGGTTCTTCTCGGATACATAGACATTTTTAAATGTAATTATTATTTTTAGTTATGTCAATATCATATATCAAATTCCAAATTGACGTACAAATAAAAGAATCAAGGGTTTAAAAAGGAGTAATAATTTTCTATAATTCAATTCATGACGTGGTTGCGCAGATATCGCTACCATATAAAAAGTTCTCGACAAAGTACTGGAATCTTTTTTGTTTCTCAACCAAATCGAACGTATTTGGGCTCATTTTCTTCTTTAATTAATTTCATGGGGAGTTACCGATAGGATCTGAGTAAGTGGAATCAATGATAAATCGTAAATTACTATTGTTATTATTAAAAACAATTGTCATTTACGATTTATCAGTGATGCCAATCACTTAAGTTGTACCTACATTTTATATATTGTCGTTCCTTACGAAAACTAGCACATCTGAGTGTTTTATTAAATGTAAACGTGCTACTCTTCGTATCAATATAATGCTAACAGGACTAAAAATAATATAGTTACTTTTAAAAAGTTTATATATACGAGAAGAATCACCTTAACTCTTTGAGTAGACCATTTTTTTTAAAAACCTTTCCTAAAAAAATTAATTTTTTTTATGTATTGTTTATATATAACAATTAAGAAAACAAACACATAGCCTAAATTTTGATAATAGTTATATATGTCCAAAAATAATAAAAGCTAAAAATGAAAAACATCGAAAAAATAAAAAAAAATTATGTCCAAGAATAAAAACTATGAAAGAGATAATAGACATACTTTTGATCAATTTAGGAAAATTGTGTTTTATCTAATATATCTTAGAAATTATGAATTCCTTGACGTTAAAGAACAACGAATTATGCGTATACGAAAACCAAAAAATTTTCACAAGATGATCTATTTACTGGCTAATTTTCTTACTTTCATGCACATTCTCCTCATTTTTATTTCTACAAAGTAAATATACGAATCCATTAATAATTTGCGGGTATATTGCCTATCACGTTGGATCCACCATTTTGAATTTTGAAAAATTGATGACGCACTCGTAATTGGTGGGCTCGAACAACCCCTTGTACCATAATTTCAGAGTAAACGGTACGTTACGAAAATTCGTGCAACAAAGGGTTAAAATAACACGCTTGATTTAAAATTATTTAGAAAAATTTCTTTACTATACTGATTTTGTCAGAAATATATACGCTATACTTAAAATTCAGGTAGATATAATAGATTACATAATAATTCAAAATAAATATGTAAATATTTGTATCATTCTCGAGCTAATCAACCTTATAAACTATATTTAATTAAATAAATAATAGCGAAACTGTCAACGCTGTTCCAAGTTGGGTAGTGCACTGAGAAGTTAGGTTGCGCGCCTCGTAAAACAAGTACCGTGATACAAACAATCCTACCAAAATAAGTGTGCAACACTGCCTCGTAAAATATAACACGAATAATGCCTTTGTAAACAGAATAAATTTTTTAAAATGATGCACAATTCATTAGATGAAAAAAAGGAGATTCTACTCATATGAAGTAATTAAAATAAAAAATTTCTTTTAAAGAAAATTCAAACAGTAACAAATCGAATATACACGCATCACAGTTAGAATAAACCATTACATTGTAAATTAATTTAAAATGTTTATAGGAGATGTTTACATGAATAATACTTCCATAATTGCACAAATAATACGAATAATTTATTAAAATGTTATTAAAATAACGCTGATATTTATAAAATTGAAAATAACAAAAGATCAGTATAGTCGATAGTGATATTTTAATTATTACTAATTATAATGCATTATCGAAGAAAATATAGACGAAAGAGAGATTACTCTGTATCTATAGGGATGTACATTTACATGCGATAAAAATCTTCTTTCCGCTCTTTAATCCCTTCGATTTTACATATGGAGATGTTCCAAGTTTCCCTTCCCTCTTTTCCTTATATACTCTTTTCACGACGGTTTAACGTATAAATAAAAAAGAAGAAGTTTGAGTTAAGAGATTCATTTTTTGGGGGTGAGAATTGTAAGCGGCTTTTTTAGTGAGCTCTCTCTCTCTTTTTTCTCTAGTGGATATATCTTGACAATTCTTCTCGATGCGTAAGCGATTTTTTTAAGATACAATTCACTGATATTGAGAGTTTCTTATTAATTTATTCTCAGCAGTGTAGGAATTTATTATACACTCACGTTAATATAATATATTTTTTTTCTGTTTTTTAAAAGAAATCGATCATTTTGATAAATTTATATAAGAAATTTTTCGAAATTACTAATTCATTTGTACTTTAATTATTTTTTGAAAAGCACATGGAAATTGATAAAAATATATCGTTCTTATTTTTGTTTCTCTTAAGAATCTTTGGAAATCAAACAGGAGCTATGTATTCCTGTATTAAAAGTTATTTCTTATAACGAAATGATGACTTGTTGAAAATTCGAAATGTTTTTCTAAGATTTATGTTTTTGTTACTGTTGAACGTATTAGAAAGTTTTGCGAAAAGGGATGCTGTTACTATATGCTTTGGAAATATCAACGAAAATTCTCATTAGAAATTGTTTACGTTATTTATACTCCTATACGCAAAATGTCATTTTAGTCGATAAGCTACACGTGCTCTTGAAATAATTAAAAAGTGAAATATTCTTCCCTGGATTCTATAACTTTTTCAACTATTTTTATTTTTTACTTGAGTTAACTTAATTGAGGACTTGTTGGTCAATTGCAGTCAAACGACTAATTTTTGTCTAAATAACGTATCCTATTACCTTTTGTTTCTAGAAATATTTGTTTATGAATGTTTATAATAATTTTAAGGTATGGTGAAAATAGAATTAATTTAATTTGGCAATTTTTATGATTATCAATGTTATTGCTACAAAAAATGTTGATTTATATATTATACAAAGCGTATACACAAAACATTTTCCACTTTCTTTCAGTTGAGGAGTGAGAAAAAAGAAAGATATCACGGATTTTTGTTGGTCAATGCCTATTCTCTTCGTGGCATGTATTTCCACTTTTCTTTCATCATTGAACTTTGAGATAAAGTTAATATCAGCTGTTCGCACGACAAAAATTAAATTTACCTAATTTATTATAATATTATTATCGTATATGTAACAATTTAAATACAAAGGTACGATATTATTTCATACACGTAGAATATTTATGCTGATTTTCAATAATATCTAAAGGTACACAATAAATTTGAATACAACCCTACCAAAAATTTCACGATTACATAATTTCATTTCTCGAATCAATAATATTTTTAATAAATGAGTTTAAAAATTATAACAATCTTTTTTTATTATATTTCATTTTAGTTTAAGTAAATTAATATTTACTATCGGTATGATTTCAATAAGTCACATTTCTTTTCTCGGATAAATGCAGGTGACTTTATAATAAGTAAATCTTTCACTTGGAAATATTTCACGCACTCGAGAAATGAGTATTTATTTAAAGATAAGAAATATTTATATGACAGAATTTTCTTTTGACATATATGCTGACAACACGGTAAATCTAGGACATTTGATCAGCAACCTAAAAATCGTAATAGCCTATTATGACACGTACTTTAGATTAGATCTCTCCAAACAGCTGATACATATCCCAAGTTTACCAGCTGTCACGGTAATTTTCATTAGAAAATTCTCTCCGTGAATTAAAAAAAACCATTACGTATTACTTAAGCTTTCACTGTAAATATGATTACTCGTTTTTTTTTTAATTTAATAATACAGTACATAATGCAAAACGGAATAAACAACGCGCAGCATTGTATCGAAAAGCTTTGTTTGCTTTCTGCAATCTACTTACAACGTTTTGGTACATTAAGTAATTAAAGCGCATAAATTACGTGAAACATCGACGTAACAATGAAACTGTATCTATGTCGTATGTACATTTCGATGGAAAAAAATATGAAAAAATAAGAAAAAAAATCTATACAAATCGGATTAAATTAATTATGGTGCACGTTTTTGTAATTATTAATCGGGTTTAATCCCTGTATTCGATTACTTAGTTTCAAACGATACAACGTGTTTACACGCTTATTCTGTAAACATTGTGATAATACATTTTATGGTTTATTCAAAACGTTTGTAAATGAAAATTATAATATACTTTACTTATTTATTAGATGCAATTAGAAAAAATAGGGTACTCAAGATTACTGTGGCGAGTATTCTAAATTCGATGTAGAGTGAAATTCTGAATGGTTATCAGTTCAGTCAGATGTGTCTGTAAAAAGCTAATTTTTTAATAGAAGAAATTGAGGGACTATAGGTATACGATTGAATATAAAAAAATTATTAACATATGACTGACCAAGAAAAACGATATTTTGGTGACATTCTTATACTGGGAATAATATTTTTTAATATACCATTTTTCTTAGAGATAGAGATTGATGTGTAAATTAATTTCTTATTGATTAATCAGAGTATACATCGTAATAAAAAGATTTAAAATTTTTAATATTGTTTTATTTAAATATAATATTTTACATGAAGCACTTTATTTGTTTCTGAACATATGTCAATTTTACATTTCGACAAAAAAATATTTCGATAACTGTGATTAAGTATAATTTAAAAAAAAAAGAAACTCTTCTTTAGTGCTTCAACCGCAGTTTGTAAAATAACTACCGTTCATAAATTTCCGAAAATTTTTTTAACAAACAGGTAATACATTAATATTTCCGGTTCGATTGATCGTATGATAAAAATAAAAAAAGCAAATTAAAGGGCAAGCCAAATACTAACTTTCTACGATTTTAAAAAAATTTTAAATTGATTTTGATATATTTTATTTAGCTTTAAATAAAGTAGAATTTATTTATTTACTTATTTATTGCTGTTCAAAGTATTTCCTGTTTTTCAAAAAATTTGCGGAAATTTTATGAACGGTAGTGTATTAATTACTAATTAATTATATTCATTTGACGCTTATAACAATTGACAAATTCAAGTAGGTACTTGCATTAATAGAAAAAAATAATATTAATGTATCTTTATATTACGATAGAGTATAATACGTGTTATTTAATATTTACTATTATTTTACCTTATGCATGAGAAAGTACGGAGGATACGTATATATAGGTGTATTTCCCATGGTGGAAAAATGAAAATCCAATAAACCACAGAGGGTGTAATAAGCCACAATAAACTTTGGAAGCTGTGTGTTTAAGCGGACTAATCGCTTACGCATTACACGAGCCGGAGAGTCCGTGTAATGAAGAGTATTCGCTTATACATCCACCGCACCTACCTGCACTAACCTCGATTTATCATATCGACACATTTATGATTCTCTCGTTACCAATGATAAATTACGAGTCATTTTCTAATTATACGCATTCGTTAATTTTAATCTTTATTAAAATATACCGTAGGATATATATATTTATTGAAAAAATTAATAAAAATTATTGAAGCGTTCGATGTAACATGGTATGGTGTACATGTGAGATTAAGGAAGGCATTTATTTGGAATTCGACCCCTCAAAAAAATTATGTTTTTTTCTGATCCAATCCATTAGAAAATTTATAACATAAGTTTTTAATTACTTTTTTGAGTGGGAGATATGTATTTACGAAATTCTTTTTATGAAAAAAAATTGATTTTTCAACAACAAAAACTACAAACTAATATTGTACAACAGATAATTGTGTGTGAACGTTATGTGTATATGTGCATTAACCATTGTACACAAAGTAATAAAGTTTTTCTCAACTAACATTTTGGGTTAAACACCGTTTGGCGAAACAATAGAATTTGAAATTCTTTAATACTGGCCTAAATCAAAAGCGAGTTCGGCCCGGTTTAGTGGTTTATTCTTATTTGGATTATTGGGTTATATGTATATATGTTTGGTAAAAAAAAATGATCGTAAACGCATTTCTCCACTTAAAAAAGTAATTACAAAGATATTTTATGCATTTTTTAATCGATTGGTAAAAAAAATATCATTTTCCGAACAAGATCCTTACAGAATTTTTGTCTAGAAATATAATAAAAAGTGAGTTTTACTTGACAATTTTCACCATGCATTTTTTTCTAGATGAGCATGTGAATTCAATTAGAATTGCAATTATTAATTACCAATATTTGTATATATGATTATTAAATAGAAGCAAAATAGCGAGCGATTTAACTATAGTATAGCAGTGAAAAGAAAATTACATCGATCAAATTGACATACGGGGCGATTTAAAGCTTAAAATAATATTGCAAGCTTAAAACACGAAAATAATTAAATAAGAAGATTATAAATACGAGTGACATTATATTTATCTATTATACAAAGTAGACCAAAAATTCCATACATTTAGGGAAAAAAATGACCAAATATTGTTATAATATTAAAGAAAAAGTTGAAATTCACATCGCGTGTAATACATGATAGGGTATATATATAAAGTAAACATTCTTTGAAGAAGAGGTATAGGATCGTAGCATTTGAAACGTGAAAATGTCTACATGGATTTTATACGTGAATGGATAGTAGAAAAGTTAGGATTGATGCAAGAGCAAGGAAAAAGATAAGAATAAAACAAATCCCTCTGCAGCTGCATATATAGATTTACTCAACAAAATATATTTCCCTAATACGCACTTTGTATACGAACAATTAATATTAATCAATATTTCCGTCGGTTTTACGTAAAAGCGTGATTACACAACAAACAAACAATTAACAAAATTAATATAACATAAATATCGGTCTTTCCGAACTAAATGCTTTATTTTTGGAATAATTTCACATTGCGACAGGCGTTTAAGGTATGATCTCCAGTTCCTTACTGAGGAGTCCAAACTGGGGATCAAGGACGAAACGCCTTTAATTTTTTGTTTTAATTTTTTAAAAAGGGCTTTACTCTGGGAACTTCCTCCAACCATAGTGGACAAAGGGTATAATGGGCCCGCTTTATTCCAAAAATAAAGCATTTAGTTCGGAAAGACCGATATTTATATTATATAAATTATCACCGAACGTTAAATTCATATTGTTTTAATTAAAAAAATTGTTAAACTGTTACGCTAAGGCTTCTTAACCTAATGATATCTCTAACGCTACAAATTCCCGATATATACGTAAGCACAAAGTTCAAAGATCAAATTAACTATTCAAGTATATACACCCATAGAAATTACCATAATTGCGGTATAACATAAAGTTTATCTCTGAGAATATAACAAAAGCCTCTTACATAAAAGTACCTGCAAAGTACTTATAATATATATATATAGGTGTACATGTGTGTTCGCGTACTTATAGATAAATAGAGACACACACACAGTGCCGTAATCATCCAGTAGTCATCGAGGCAATAACAAGCATCGTCTATCCGTTAATCGTCGCCTTAAACCACGACAACACACCAGCCGATAAAGCCGTGAACTGATTTCGAATAAGCCGCAAGCACCACACCTCTCCCTCTCTCTCCCTCATCCACTTCCTCATCCTCTGTATATACATGCACCATCCCTTACGCGCGTATGTATATACATATACAGCTCATTTGTATTTACACGAGGACGTCTATATCGTGGATTCTAGCGCGTGACGCGACTTTTCTATATTACGGATCCATACATGCATATGCGATTATATCTTTATTATTTTTAAAACTCGAAATATAATTGTTAACTTTTTATGCGATATCTGTAATTGGTATGGTAAATATTAAATGGGTACTATTTAAAGATTTCATTAGATTTATAGAAATATTTTACTCGTTCCTTTTGGTATGATGCTTTTTATTATTATGGGTATATATATTAACTTATTTTTACAAGCTTAAAAACTTATATGCGATCTGACGAAGGCAAAAGAAAAAAATCTTAAAGAGACAGATTTTTTTAATTATAAGCAACGTTTTGCTGGGTTTCTTTTGTGTCTAATAAATAGATTAGACCATGGTTAACACCATGGACAGTGATTGCGATATATACAATACTTATTTTTATAGTTTTTTGAGATTACGTAAAGAAAAATTGGAATGATTGCTATGTTGTTATTTCCGATTTTAAGGAAATCAAATGTTAGGAAAAACGAAGAATCTAAAGAGACTTGTAAATTAAAGAATATTTAGATTTTACATCGAACGCAGATATTGAAGGTTCGAATTATTAATAGAGAACTCCAAAATCATTATACCAGTGTGTCAAAATATTATTTTCAAAAATATAAAAAATTAGCCAAATGTTTGAGGTAACATACACGTTTTTGTCCAGAATTTTGTATAAAAGCGAGATATATTAAAAGTAAAAAATTTATATATTTAATTTAAGATTTTTTACCATTTCGACACTACAATTTTTGTGTAAAAGATTTAGATATTTTTCAGGAAAACTTTCCCTCAATGCATCGTACCATAGGTATTCAATTTAAATTGTACATACAATTTATTAATTGATGTTGGAGTACAAATATGTATGCTCATATAATATCCCCTCTAGTCGTTGAGGTACGCGACTTGACCTTAAGTTTTATGAAAAGACCTACGCAAGAGGTTAAAAGCGAGGACAACGAAAGAAGAGACAAGTGCCAAGGAATCGACATCTAAGCGCAGATCACTTATTAGGTACTTTTGTACAAATACATATTTCACTTTGTATCTAGTGTATTCATTGTTGAATAAATAACGATAAAATTAATAAGAAACTCAAATGATTAAATTTACGATAATGATCTTCGGTTTTCGTTTTCTTAATAAACACGTACAGTTTTTTACTACTTTAATTCATTATGTTTTCTCTTTATTTAACGACATATAAATGAAATGTGTTTAATATCTCTATTACATTATTATTTCATTCCTACATTTCCAATGTTGACTTTTTTTTGTGTTAGTTCCATCTAAAAATTAATTAATTTAAGAAACAAAAAGAGATAATACGTGCATGCGTGCGTGGTAAAATTTGAATGTTTGATGTGACCCGTAGCGAATCTATATAATTATTCGAATACGATATACAAACAACACAAGTGTTAACTGAACTGATCAAAATAAAGTAGATGATTTAAAGAGAATCCTATATTGTAACATTTATTATCAATATAGCTACTGATAAAATTTCATTAAATTTTTCTATAAATAACTTCACACAAAAATTTTATCATTTTTTCCTCTATTCTCTAGTACAAATTAAAACCATTTTGTTTCATATATACTACCCATTTTAAAAAATCGGTGGAAAAGTATTAACTACAAAATAACGATTTCTCAAAACCTTAACTAATGGTCAAATTTCTGACATAACTGTAAAACCAGTGTCTACTTAGGATTTGGCATTACCTTGCAAATCTGTTTCGCTCTCTCCCTCACTCGGTCCGTATAATTAATTTACGATTCTACGAGCTGTAAAATATGCAAGTTCCCTTTTTTCCATGGAGAAAAAGAAAAATGTTTTTCTCTACAGCAAATTGATAATTCGTATTTCTCTATACCTCGCATACCTCATGAATCATGATATTTTTATGTTCCCGCAAAATTTTTTATAATCACCGTCTATATATATATAGGATAATATATTTATTTACTCGTTTTGTCGCGCGTCTCCCGGGTATGAATATTTTTTGGTAATGTCCCGTAAACAAAAGATTAAATGTGTATACCGGTCATTTTTTATACTCTTTATATATGTGTATATAAACGTGTGTGTTGACGTTTTAGTTTCGTTTATATAAATTTCAAAATATAACCCAGTGGGTGCTTACATTTACGTGATTCTCGTGAATATATATATAACTATATGTCACTTTCAATTTTCTTGATTAAATGTGATTAATGTTTATCGATATAGCGGGAGGGATAAGATCGTCTGACCTAGTTCGAGGTGTATCTACTTGCCCTGATTTTTGTATCACTTTTATTCTATTATTTTTCTTTTTGGATTCTAGGAAGAGTTGTCAGTTCCTGGTTTTACTTTATTTTTTTTAATGATTTTTCAAGACTTGCGGTATATAGTAAATAAGTGTCCATACGATTTAAAATTTAAAGCTTCATAATTTTGAAATAATATATGATTTAAATTATTTTAATATTAATTTTAAGTACCAATTAAATTCATAGTCGAGTTTAAATTACACAGTTTTTCAAAATTGATATCAAGTGTCAAAATAATTGTATTTGAACTTAATGTGCATTATTTAGAACTCGAAACGAATTTCAAAATCATCACTCTGTTTTGTATTAATTTAAAATGAATTGAAACAAATATTACACGATTTTAAATGAAATTTTAAGTACGTAATCATATATGTGGAGCATTTAATTATTCGATAACGAGTACAGATACAGTTTTTCAAATATTACTGTTTTCAGGTAATTTACTCTATAAGTTATATTAATACGAGGTAATTTAGATACCGTCTAAAATTGTTTGAAAATTCACTTTATAAAGGTATGCACTATTGATAATACGTCATTAAAATTAATGTTAATATTGTAAATGTATCTATATCAATAGCATGCATTTATTGTCAGCAATAATAATATAATTAAATTTTTAATTTAACAAATTATCCATATTTCACACAATACGAAATTAACATTTCTATAAATACCAAAAATCATTTAATTAAGAGACATTTCCAATGAAAAATATATTAGAATAATAAGCGTGATAATCTAAATAAAGAATAAACATGGTTTAGAACAATCTAATAAGAAATAAGTAACGTCTTAAATTAAAAAAAACTAACTTAATTATTGTTAAACGCAAAAGCTTATGTTCATACCGCGAATCGCGTCGAGGCAACTAATAGTTACTAAAAGTATCGATCATCGAGAACGGAACGATAGTCGCGTGAATAAATTGTCAGACGCGTTTCTATATGGATCATCACCTTTAAAGTGTCTTCACTTCCCTCTCTCTCTCTTTCTCTTGTACCCGATGGTATATGCACTTACTTGTCATAAATTCAGTAATTATTTTTCAAGCGCGAAAAGTCGTGCTTTAACCAAAACTTTCTTCATTAATCTTCTGTAATTAATGAGTGTGTACATTGGAATTTCTCGGTCCTTTGTGTGGTTGGGATATTTAAGGTTACTGTCCTCGATCGAGAATTCGCTAGATTAACAGTTGTTACGTAAGTCTTTCGTCATTTTCAATTATTTTTATTGTTTATGTAGAACAATATTTATAAGGATACTTAATAAATTCGAGGTATAATTGTGTTGTTTTTAATATTATATGAATGACGGAAAATTAAGGAGTAGCAAATAAATCTGTTAATAAAATAAGGGTACGTGAGATATTCAAATTTCCCGCATTTACGATTTTCGGATTTTTTAAATTGTAGAACACATAAAAAAATATTTGATACGCTATAAGTATTTTACATATTTTTGTATACAGAAATGTGGTTCCACTAATTTTGAATCCCAAAAAATACTCCTGGTTAATAATTAATTATTTACATTATTATTAACTAGGAGAAGAAAAATCACGTGACCTATTCATATTCGTTGATTTATTGGTGAAGACACCCTACGGTTATTTTTGCCAAAACTAGGAAAACGTTAGCAACTATCAGTTGTTTAATTGTATAGATCATTAATTTTGATTTAATGATGCTTCTACCGTATAATACCTACCTCAGGAACAATTAATCGGTTGAGATTTCAACAGAATAATAATAGACGCTTCTAATCAACTTATATGAAATAGAATTGCAATAAATGTTACTAAAGAATGTGTTACGTGTGGTACTAGATCGATAAATAATTAGTTTTATATCTGCGCAAATATAAAATAGAATAAGAAAGTATTTTGGAGTTAAGACGCGATGCGTAATATGATCGGTTACATCCGTTCACGCCAGTTGTCGAGTATTCTCTCGAAGAAAGCGCTGACTCTGAGCGTCAGTACCCGCGAAAAATCATTTACATACACATTCACACAATTCACATAGACACTAGATGCGACAGGTAGGAATTAAGTTATCAAAAGAGGGGATATCACACAACGAGGCCATAAAAAGGGGTGATTCGACCATCCGCGTAAAAAAATGTAACTTAATATGAACTTTATATAAAGTTTAAGTTTAGCTAAATTTCATGTATGAGTTCATCCAATGGCACTGAGCTGAACTTGTCTAAAAGTTTATATAAAATTTAGTTAAAGGTTAATAATCGTTTTTTATAAGTTAAAAATGCCTTATATCAACCTATAAAATTTAAAAAATTTAAAAACAATTTAATTTTCGAGGGATTTGAACCTTCAATCTTCTACTTCGGAATCTGTCGCTCTTCCATAACTGAGCTATTTTATTGTTTCTGTCATTATGTTAAATTTTGGTTATAAAGAACGATTGAAACATGTATCGTAATTTATAATCAAAATTTAACATAATGATATAAACAATGAAATAGCTCAGTTATGGAAGAGCGACAGATTCCGAAGTAGAAGATCGGAGGTTTAAATCCCCGAACATTAATTTTTTTTTAATTTTTTAGGTTTAAATAAGGCATTTTTAACTTATAAAAAACGATTATTAATCTTTAACTAAACTTTATATTAAATTTTAAACAAGTTCAGCTCAGTGCCATTAAATGAACTCATATGAAGTTTAGCTAAACTTAAACTTTATATGAAGTTGATATAAAGTTAAATTTTTTTACGCGGGCATGGACGCTCTCTTACACCTAGACTCGTTCTTAGTCAGACGATCAGCCAAGAAACGATTTCCTCCTAGTTTTGGGACAGAGTCCCACACCCATTAATACGGAAGCTCTAGCGTAACCGACGATCCTCGACAATCATCATCCAGCCAATCTGATCATTTCAACCGCAATCAACCAAGTAGCCAATAAGCCAATCAATCCATCGAGAGTTGACAGGACGATTCGAGAGTAATCCAAATATACCTTTGTGGCCGCACCTAGTAAACTAGCATCTCTCTTTTGTGCTTAAACTACCGAATAAACCTAGCATTCAAATTACATCCGAGTACTACAGTTTATTTATCCTATTCTTCCTTCACGTAACTCACAAGGTTAACTCCAAGTGACGCCAACGGTTACCCACTAGAATTTGGAAATACTTACCCTTCACACGTAACAAATGATATTAAAAAATTATTTACTATTCTGCAGATGACTCTATTTCTATTGAATTTTTATAAATTCTGTACAAATGGATTAGGATTATTTTTCTACTGTTACTGTTCAAACTTCATCCTATTCGAAGAAGTGGTTCCCGAAATAACACGCTACGGATTATTACAATTAACTAAAATAGTTATTTCGCAAGTGTATAATTTAAAAAATGTTTGTTAAAGTGTTATGTTCTATACAGTTTATTTAAATCATTGTAAAATATTAGAAACTAAGTCGAAATAAATTTTTCTTTAATTATAACCCAGGCTTGTCCTTTTAAGTGCCCACAAAGCAACTTATGCTGCTTAAAAATTTTATTAAAAAATTTACTCTTTTAATTTTTATCCACATTAACCGTAACAAATCTAATAAATGCAATCAAAGTAATCTAATAACTATATTACACTATTACAATTTTACATGTAAAGTATATAGAATAATTGTTTATTAACAGATAACAACAAGTAAATAATAATAATTTATCTATTAAATTAATTTCACCGACGTGAAGTAAAACTATTGATATTTTAAAGTACAATAGCTGTAATTACGCGATACACCCGCGTAAATTAATATAACAAGTATAGAACACTCGCTACCTGTCGATATATCTCTTCGCTAATGATGAAGATGAAAATTAAAATTTATTTTTACTTTACTCCATCTCGTAATAAAATTGTTATAATTGCACTTTACATGTCCGGAGAAAAGAAGTTGTTGGTACAGTGTATTTTCCGCAAATTATGCATTTTCTTCAGAAACTAAGAGATCCATGTAAAACTTAATTTCATGGGTCTAATCCTTCAGTACTCTTGGGAAATATAAAGTGGATTGCACAAAAGGTGCCTGTACGAGATTTCTCCTTTTTCTGGAATAAAAAAAAAGATGATTTACACACGTATAAATAAGAAATGCAAGTTTAAAGCTTGCAAGCTCGTAGACAGAATTTTGATCTTATTGATTTAGTGCGTACGTATACTATTAAATTTCATCAATTGTGTCTTATCTAACAATCGTCTGTGGATTTGGAGGCATTTTCAATTCATTAAATTAATTGTATCTGTAAAAAAATGTATAAAAACCACGAAAATTATTTTATAGCAAATTTTGTTATACTATAAATAATTTAGAGTGAAAAATATACCGAGTAAATATTGAGTTAAAGGAAAACCACCAAATTGACAAAACTACCCTTATTTCTTTTAATTTAGACCTTATGTCATTATTTATTATTTCTTATACTTGTGTTTGTTATAAATTAATAACAAACATTATTTAATAAACATGATATACAAGATTATTTTCAAACGAATTTCTTTTAAGTTTGCGAGATATCAAATTAATCGTACGAAACGTACTTGCAATTCTTTGACGACTGGTTCATTGTACGCATTAAGCTAATTCGATGAGCAGTATATATACGTATAATAGAAAATGGTGGAGAAGGTCCAAACAAGATGGCCGAAATTCCATCGGTCCACGTGTATAATAACAATTGCGCTATTTGCCTATCTTCGAGAAACTGCAAAACTAAAGCTTGCGCAACAGTGAAATGTTATTAGAGCTACGTTTCCCCTCCATTGTCTAAACTCGAATGGGTACACGCATTCACGGGGAATGCAAACACAGCTGCGCACCTACCACCGATATATTCGTTTATATATATACATTTTTTTGTAGTTTCCCTTCATATAAACAAATTGTCATGCAAAGCTTTTCTTTCTCTCTTTATTACTTCTATTTTTTTCCTCGCGCGATTTGGATCGTTTTACAAATTGAAAAATATATTATCATTGTCTTTTGGAGAACGAACGTGTAAAACGGAAATGCTGTCCATTGAAACAAATTTTCGATTAGAACGATGTGCGTAAGAGTATTTCTTATTTGTTAGTTATCGGTATTTTTAGTTACGGTCCGTTGATAAATTATGATGAGTAAGTTTCAACTGACCTATTTCAAATTATGATATATATATATATATATATATATATATATATATGTATATGTACGTATCAAATTAGAAACATATTCACTATGAGATATACGGTAGTTTGAAGTTTCAAAGTTACTTCAGTAGAAGTTTGCATTAAGGACTCTGGTTGAGTTGTTTTACTATTACAATACCGAATTTGTCATGCATCTCTCTATTAATTCTGAAAATAGAGATAGATGATTCAAAGTATTTCAGAAATAATCGATAATAATCATAAAAATCGATTTCAAACAGACAGATTTTTAACTTATCGATTGTACATTCCTAGCTGTCATTACATTAATATTCTAGTTTTTGAAAATAAAATATGCAGTCGCATGCAAAAGTCTCGAGCCAAACTATTTTATGCCAAAATTTATTTCCTGAATAATGGTGAAAAAAATGTCCAGTTACCAAATATTCCAGTATTGATATTTTTTGTAAAAAGTACACTGACTAAAGATTCTTCGTCACCTACTATAGAGACTTGTTTGTTATATCCCTTCCTCCCCAAAATTTTTTTTTTCATAAATTGTTAAAAACTGACGAAATATATAAATAAATTTGTTTAACATTTAAATAACCCAATAACGCAATGTCTAATAATTATTGGGTTATTGGATAATTTAAAATATGAGTTTCTCCATCGAAACTTGTATATTTATAATATTATATATTTGGTCATTTTCTAACGATTGTGTTTTATTTTTTTTAGTGGGGGATGAATAAAACTCACGACTATAATCAAATAATTACACTATCTTCAGGCCAATTTCAGAGAAATCATAATGCAACTAGTGTGTGCAAAATATTCATCTATCGATTCTAGGGTATCGTTACAGCGTTATTTTTTCGTCCTGTTCTAGGGGAATGTGATACCCAAATTGCAGAGAGCTACCTTGAAAATCCCAATTATTTTAAAACCTAATCATAAGAAAAATCTGAAAAACATCGCAGATATTGTTTAACACAAATAGAATAACGTGCCAGAAAGATTTTAACGAAATAATAAATTATAAATTAATTATATATAAATAACTATTTTGGTCAGTAACATACAATTATAAAACAATTATTTTTCTTTGATAAATTGAATTGCTCGTTTAACAAAAAATAAATCATTTTTCTATTTTTGGAGATTCGCATCCCGATAAGGAGAATGTTAACCATTTATTAAATTAATATTATTTTATATAGAAAAATTAAGCAACCACGAAAATGTTGCCGTTTCCTACGATACAATCTATGATTAGATCAGACTTGTATATAGTAGTTTATGAAATTAACTACAAGTAGTTGTAGAGTGTTAGAATATTAACAAACTTTTTAATCAATAACCAAATTGTCGATAAGGTATCTCCTTGATTATTACATAATATGGATCAACAAACCTACTCATACTGTAATATGGAAGAAACTGTAGTATTTTTAAGTTTTATTTCTAAATAAAAATAATAATCTTCGTACTAAAGCTAGTGTGGCTTAAACTAGTCTGCAGTGATACTATAATCACGTGACTGTGAAATATACTCGCTATCATTTACCTCGTATAACTGCTGAAAAATAATCGAGGTATTCAAAATAAACAATCGCCTCTCGTATTTTAAAAAAATCAATGGATGACCTATAAAATTGAATAGTAGTTCAATTGGGTTGAAAATACGATAAGTACAATATTTATAAAATTAAAAAAAATGGTAACACATAAATTGTAATAAATTGGAGAATCATATTGAGTTATTGCTCATATTGGTAGACTTTATCCCTGTACATGTCGATCTGCTTTCGAACTGACAATTATGCCCATTCTCGAATGTAAGAAGATTATCGTAATATAATATTACCATTGTTAGAATCGAGAAAAGTGCAAGTATGGGTCATACTGGCAGTAATAATTCCTAGGTCATGTGAAAATGAAAGTAGAAGCCTAATGAAGCTTGCTCTACATACTAACCATATTTAGAATCAAAGAATAAGAAACGCGAAAAACAATTCGTCTGTTTATCAGAATTATTTAAAATCAAAAAGATATATTTTTAGAATCATAGAAGCAAATACTATAGTTTCATTAATTGATTAAAATTACTTACTTAATTACTTAATTAGAATTACTTTGCGAAGAAAGAACTATGTATAGAATAGCTTCTTCTTTCGGTTTCGACTTACTCAATTAGACATTTTTGCACAGGAAAAAACTTAGGTGAAACATTTGTGTGAGTGCCCAGTGTAGAGTACTGTGAAGTAAACATTGCTTAACCCTTTCACTGGCAATGTATCATATATGATCAAATTGAATAACTGCTGCATTTTTCAGTCAATTCATTTCAACTTCGGTGTGTAAGAGTTTTGGGGTTTGCTGATTACGAATCTAAGGTCAGAATTAAAAAATTGAAAATGACGCAAACATAATCATCAAAATCGATTCTGCGTCCCCAAAAGCCTTATATTCATAGTTAATCGTATAATTTCTTTAGTTTATTGTCCTACCATTTTTGGCACGTACAGTAAAAAAGGCTGCACCAGTGAAAGGGTTAAGCACTTACGTAAAAATTACTAAACTTCTTTGGCAAAATTTACTCGATCACTTGAGCAACAATGTTATAGAGATATTACTTGAATACTTAAGTTATTTTACCGTGACACTCTAGGAAATCAAAAATTTGAAAAAAACACAATTTTACTTAATTTTATTTTTACGTTTTATTTAATGCAATTAAATATTATCAAAAAGAAATCGAAATTAAGTAAATGCACGAAATCGCGTATTACTTTAATTTATTTTGATACGCACTAAAAAAAACTGTATGTTTTTTTACCAAGACACTCTAGGAAATCAAAAATTTGAAAAAAACACAATTTTACTTAATTTTATTTTTACGTTTTATTTAATGCAATTAAATATTATCAAAAAGAAATCGAAATTAAGTAAACGCAAGAATTGCGTATTATTTTAATTTATTTTGATACGCACCAAAATAAAACTGTATAAATACAAATTATAATTTGCAATTTTGTTTTCTTTTGTGATCATATTTATTATTTATCCTACTCAAATAAATATTATTGAAGTTAAATTTCGACAAATGTATCTACAGTACTCCATTAAAATTTATTGAACCATTAAGGCAATATTTACTTGACATTTGGAATTTTTTTTAAGTTTTTATTTCGTGTGTAAGGTTAAAAATAGTACACACAGCGGAAAAAATCGTTTCTTTGCAATAAAGAAATTGGAAACATTTTTTACCCATTTTCTCTATTTAAAATAGCTGTTTCATACTTAAAAAATGCAATGAATTTTCATTAGGATCATAAACTTTCAATATCTTTGTAACTTAAGTTCAGACGAATTTACTATTCCTTTACAAACGACGAAGTTCAATCACATAATGAAAATTAAAAAAAAAAAGAACAAGATTTGATTCGCAAACTGAACTAACTGTGTATACATTGCATACAACTAAGTTTAACCCAGATACTTTGAAATGTAAGTGGGTATGGTAGGGGTTCGACAACACTTGAATTTGCAAGGTTTCGCGGAAGCCCTCGTGACGCTATCGGGGACTCTGACAAGAGGTACCCAGTGACTCGGCCAACGTCCGCGGAAGGCGTACCCTGCGCCTTCTACAATAGTACAAAATTTCTTTACCCCGGTCAAAATAAATAATTCAAGATTCCGCGTTTAGTTATTCTCGGTATACTTATCTTCGTCGCCATATTCTGGCTGCTCACCGGTCTGATCATCGAATGGTGAGCCATGGCGTGGTCACTTTGCTTCACTGGTAAACTTTATTTATTTTCCATTTTTTTTTCAAGTATGTACGACTGGTTGTGTAACGATAGTGGCGTGTCGTTGGCGGTGCAACAGTGAAACAATGATGATCGTTGTAAGCGTCGAGTGATAAGGGTTTTACGAAATTGGTCATTTGGAAAGTAGATAAAAATACGTCCATATCGGAAAATCGCCAGTGTACATTAAAATTTATAATGTTTTGTTAATAAAGTTATTAAATTTTATATTTATAATATTTTTTCTTTATTAATGAAATTTCTGTACCAGGGATACTGATGCTTGTGACGTTCTTAAGAATCGCATCGTCACAAGAAGCGTACCAGTCGGAATTACCTACGACAATGCTCAACTGTACGCCGACGGATGAATACGTCAGCTTTCACCCAACGAATGCTAGTAGGTTGGACGAAACAAAATTATTTCAGCATCGTAGCTCAAAAGATGAATCGCAAGATCAACGTTTTAGTAGGAAGTATCAGGATCAACGTGAACATCTTAATGTTGATGACTTTGGAAAACACACGAATGGGCAGCAAACAAAAAAGTATTTTAATATGGAAGATGTAAACAGGAATATAAAAGTTCAACCACTTCATAGTCGTTTGGATGATCAACGACAAATCGAAAACCCATCTTTAAACAGGAATTCGGATCATTTATCTGGTAGATATTACGACAATCAAATATCTAAAAAGAATCTTGTCGATCAAAGTACTGATGATCAACGTCTAAAAAGTAAATTGAACGATGAATATGTTTACAAGGATCAGGAGGAGGAGATTTCGAATAGACGTTATTTCAATAAATATAACAACAGGTATGTCGATGATCTACAACCTGATAAAGATCCCAGTGATGAAAATTTTGACAGACATCTGATTGACCCACGACCTGACAGTCGTTTGATCGATCAAAATTTTGGAAGACGACCGACTAATCAACAATCTGATAAATTTCGTGATAATTTACAACCTAACCGACACTTAGAAGATGACAGTTTTGAAAGACATGCAATCGAACAACCTGTTAGACATTTCGACGATCAAGAAACAACTAGAAAATTGTTTGATGATCTTCCACTTGAAAGACGTTTCGATGAACCAAAAGATAATTATGAAAATCCTAATAAAGATGTGGATAATTTACATTTGGATAGGCGGTTCAAGGATCAAAATTTTGAAAAACACAATATTGATCAAATTTCCAACAATGATGGTGATTCTGACAAAAAATTTGATGAAGACTACGATCATCATCTTGCCAATCAAAATCATGATAGACATCGGGAAGGTCAATATCCTGGCAATGAACTTGAATCAGTCAATCCTGATAGACGTTTAGAAAATCCAAAGGTAATATTTCATTACAAGTTACATAGAACAATAGGTATAGTTATATTCCTGGTAGAAATCTTTGTTTTTCCCGCAAAAACTTATATAATTGAATAAACATAAAACCTCAGAAATTTTTTATTTGTTTCATTAATTTTTTAATTTGTATCACTCTAAATAAATCTAAATTTCCTATTACGTCAAATGTGTTGATAGATTATTAACGCAAATTACTTGTATTAATGAAAACCATTCTAGCTGATTTCATCCTATAATAAATCAATACAAACAAAGGGATAAAACTTTGACCATGAAAAAAGAAGCTTTTAATGTATTTATATTTGCAATATTAAATCATAAGAAATCAAATCAATTTTTACCAGGAATAATTCCTTACAAATCTTAGTAGAAATATTAATATCAGAATAAGATGTTAAAAATTGTTCATAAATGGTTTGTAATGAAACGTTTTTTGGATCATTTATTTAGCATTCGATGGAATAAACAATCCTCAAAATGTTCACATTACTTCTCCAACTTATTGAAACTAGATTTAACTTTATTTTTAGACACTCTTGATATAACTTGTGATTTTTTTATATCTTATATTTCGTGTATTCACGTAGTGATAATTATGATAAATAAAAATACAATTAAAAATATACAATAACCAAATGTAATTTTATAAACCACGCACGTAGTAAACTAAATTCTTCCTGAAACATGTAATGTCGCAAGATATCATAAAAACTTTTTGTAACCAGATTCTCGAAGAGGAGACAACAATAATCCCACGTAAAGAGTCGAACGCTTCACACTTGATGACATTCACGCTATCAAAAGATTGGGACGAAAGTAAGCCAAAATTACATTTTCCAAAAAAAAGTGGGAATGAAAGGTACAAAATGACCACGCTGTATCTGGACAAAGGACTATTCCTCTTTGATTTTTTAAGAAAGATACTGTCCATCATTCAGCCTCGAAATGTTCCTCTGGGTAATGCAATTTATATTATCTAACGAGTTTTACCAGTCACAATTCAAACTTTAAACGATTATTTTGAAATTGTTATATATATATAAAGAAAAGTTTTCGGGAAATTAATTAATACATCTACTTTATATTACACACTCGATGTTAATTAGAAACTTTGATAATTATCGCTTTACCGATATACTTACACCAGTTGTTTGAAATTCTGTTGATATGCTTGGACTTTTCATTGACCGTGATAAAAGATCTCCTGAAAGACACTTTGGAAGGTAAAGTAAACGTCTCAACGTTAATTACGCAGGTGATTACCTAAAGCTTCTTTAACAACTATTCTTGCTTAATTTATTACACGTGTCCCTTTTTGCACATTATTAATTAATCGCCCATTCCAGTTTTATTTTTCTCTCGTACACACTCTGCCGTTCACTTTTCGTTTTGATAGTTTAACGTTCTAAAAATTAAAATCGACTAGTACAATAATTAAGTATTCTTTTTGTTCAGGTGTCGCACAAAAATAATTTCCGCGATGTAATGTTCTATCTACATTTTAACGAGGTTCAAATTTAAAGGTGATGTTTCACCCTGGGACACGGAGAATTTAATGCATAATAAGTGATCCCTGTTATATCGTTTTATTCGAAAGTCGTACACTGCACATGCTTCAAATTATATTAAATGCGTACACGTTGAAAGTATCGCAAGAATGTAATTAGCGTGTAGACTGTAAAATATTTATGTTCAATAGGTAACAAATGATAAATTTTACAGACGGTTCATTTGGAAATAGTGTTCATCGCTGTGATATCGGTATTCATCGTGATGATGTTCGTTCTTCCTAGTACTGAGCTTTGGTTATGTTGTAGACCAAATAGGTACAGTTATCAAAGACAGCGTCATGGAACTTTGTTATTTTTTCTAATCGCATTTTCTATTATTATTGGGTAAGTCTTTTTATTTTAAATTTTTTAAATTTACAAATATTCAAATAATCCAAATTGACGAAATTTATTGTTGATCATTTCTGTTGGAAATTAAATCAATATTTACCCTTAACATTAAAAAATAACTAAAATAGACAGTTGGTGACTAATGATGAAACGTTTTTCTTTCTATTAAAGGAACAAGCCTGGGTTAAAATTTGGTACAATCAATTTATTATAAATATTTAATAATTTATTAAGAAATTACTGGAAATATTTTTTATTACTAACTTATGACATAATTTTTTACATCATTTCGAACTTTTTATACTATGATTTTGCCAATAAATTTTTTTATCGCATAATTTTTAAATTCTATTCCATAATTCAAGTGGATTATAATTATGTTTCGTTGTTACTGTTAAATTTTCAGGTAATTTAATTAATTGGTTTATGAAAAATTATAATATAAAAAGTTGTAATATGGTGTAACATAAACAAGGTTGCAAATAATTAATTACTTTTTTAAAATACTCCATTTAATTCATAATCCTTTTTTAATTTATGAATTAAACTCGTCCTTAATTCACAAATCATTATTAATTTTTTAATTAAACTCATCCTAAATTTACAAATTATTTTTAATTTTGTATAAATTATGTTATTAATATTATTAATTTTATTTTCTTAATATTTAGAGTTTAATTAAAAAATCAAACATGATTTGTAAATTATAAAGGCGAGTTTAATTTATAAATCAATATAATGATTTGGTAATTAAACACGAGTTTAATTCATAAATCAAAATTGATTTGTGAATTATAGGCAAGTTTAATTCATAAATCAAAAATGAATTGTTTTATTATAGATTGGTGCAATTAATTTTTTTGCGACCCTGAATATAAGCAAATGAAATAATTTTATTACAAATACATCATCTAAAAGTGTTTGTTAAAATGTAATAAGAATAAATTATTAAGTATTGTAAATTATTTGATCTATATTTTAATCCAAGCTTATCCCCTTAAATTAATTTATTATTTTCTGAAATAACCTCTTCATATATATTGCACACGAATTGGCTCTTCATATGGAAAAATAATTCGAAGGTTCTTCTAAAATTAGATGTATATACGCAAAGTGTTAATAGTTTACATGAAAATAATTGTCAAAAAGTTGTTTCATTGACAAATTTGTGGAGAATCATTTTTCAATTCCAAAGCTAATCAAAATTCTTATTTAGTTTTAATTTAAAAAACATTTTATAAAATTAAAATAAAATCATTGACTATTTTTTTCTTGAAAAAAACATTGCGATTACATCATAGAAATAATAATATCTAAAAGCTCTTTTTTTGTTATAAATTACTAAAAATAAATTCTTATATTTAAAGGTGTAATCGTTTCTATTGATTACAATTTTTAATTGTGTCACTATATATAAAAATTCTATCGCGAGTATTAATTATTTTTTCTTAACAAATTAATTGGTTGAAATCCGAAGATTTATATATTTACTAGTAGATACATGTCACGCGTATAGTAAGACACGAGTTATGCATGTTTACAAGGTAGTCGGGTTCTGTTACCAAGTAAACTTCTAACGGAAATTTCCAAACTTCCTATGCATTTAAGCGGATCAAATTTTCTTTCGGGGAAAATCATACTATAGAGTCATAGGGAAAACTTAACGGTTTCCAATTTCACACAAGACAGAATCTCATATAAACATCGCGTACGTTACTGTGTAAGCAAAAAAATACAATTCGTAAGTCCCTTTTGTATTTTAAAATATATTCCGTAATTAATTTTCACATTTTATTCGATATTACTAACGATACATGAAATATTTATACAAGATGTAAGTAAATATATATTCATTGTATGTATACGTCAATATTTTTATACATTTAAGTAATTTATCAATTATTTGGTAGTTTGTACTGCCGTTGAGTAGTACCGCCGCGATATTTTACTACTTTATATTTTAATTTTATACGTTTCTCAAGTAATGACGTATATTTGGAAAAAAGTAAACGAATTTTAGAAAGAAAAATATCCGAAGTAATTTGAATATTATATTACCTGATGAATAAATGTATATACGGTCCATTTAAGAAAATCAATTATTCAAATGAAACTCATTTGTTAAAAGGAAAGAGGATATTTTACAGGGTGTTGTGTGCGAGCCATAGTAAAAACTCGCGGATCCCCTTCAATTTTCATTCAATTTGTTGCGATATTTAAAAAAAAACAAAACACGAACGAAATAATAAAAATGATTATCCTATATTTTTATTGATATTTTAAATTTTTTAAATTTACAAATATTCAAATAATCCAAATTGACGAAATTTATTGTTGATCATTTCTGTTGGAAATTAAATCAATATTTACCCTTAACATTAAAAAATAACTAAAATAGACAGTTGGTGACTAATGATGAAACGTTTTTCTTTCTATTAAAGGAACAAGCCTGGGTTAAAATTTGGTACAATCAATTTATTATAAATATTTAATAATTTATTAAGAAATTACTGGAAATATTTTTTATTACTAACTTATGACATAATTTTTTACATCATTTCGAACTTTTTATACTATGATTTTGCCAATAAATTTTTTTATCGCATAATTTTTAAATTCTATTCCATAATTCAAGTGGATTATAATTATGTTTCGTTGTTACTGTTAAATTTTCAGGTAATTTAATTAATTGGTTTATGAAAAATTATAATATAAAAAGTTGTAATATGGTGTAACATAAACAAGGTTGCAAATAATTAATTACTTTTTTAAAATACTCCATTTAATTCATAATCCTTTTTTAATTTATGAATTAAACTCGTCCTTAATTCACAAATCATTATTAATTTTTTAATTAAACTCATCCTAAATTTACAAATTATTTTTAATTTTGTATAAATTATGTTATTAATATTATTAATTTTATTTTCTTAATATTTAGAGTTTAATTAAAAAATCAAACATGATTTGTAAATTATAAAGGCGAGTTTAATTTATAAATCAATATAATGATTTGGTAATTAAACACGAGTTTAATTCATAAATCAAAATTGATTTGTGAATTATAGGCAAGTTTAATTCATAAATCAAAAATGAATTGTTTTATTATAGATTGGTGCAATTAATTTTTTTGCGACCCTGAATATAAGCAAATGAAATAATTTTATTACAAATACATCATCTAAAAGTGTTTGTTAAAATGTAATAAGAATAAATTATTAAGTATTGTAAATTATTTGATCTATATTTTAATCCAAGCTTATCCCCTTAAATTAATTTATTATTTTCTGAAATAACCTCTTCATATATATTGCACACGAATTGGCTCTTCATATGGAAAAATAATTCGAAGGTTCTTCTAAAATTAGATGTATATACGCAAAGTGTTAATAGTTTACATGAAAATAATTGTCAAAAAGTTGTTTCATTGACAAATTTGTGGAGAATCATTTTTCAATTCCAAAGCTAATCAAAATTCTTATTTAGTTTTAATTTAAAAAACATTTTATAAAATTAAAATAAAATCATTGACTATTTTTTTCTTGAAAAAAACATTGCGATTACATCATAGAAATAATAATATCTAAAAGCTCTTTTTTTTGTTATAAATTACTAAAAATAAATTCTTATATTTAAAGGTGTAATCGTTTCTATTGATTACAATTTTTAATTGTGTCACTATATATAAAAATTCTATCGCGAGTATTAATTATTTTTTTCTTAACAAATTAATTGGTTGAAATCCGAAGATTTATATATTTACTAGTAGATACATGTCACGCGTATAGTAAGACACGAGTTATGCATGTTTACAAGGTAGTCGGGTTCTGTTACCAAGTAAACTTCTAACGGAAATTTCCAAACTTCCTATGCATTTAAGCGGATCAAATTTTCTTTCGGGGAAAATCATACTATAGAGTCATAGGGAAAACTTAACGGTTTCCAATTTCACACAAGACAGAATCTCATATAAACATCGCGTACGTTACTGTGTAAGCAAAAAAATACAATTCGTAAGTCCCTTTTGTATTTTAAAATATATTCCGTAATTAATTTTCACATTTTATTCGATATTACTAACGATACATGAAATATTTATACAAGATGTAAGTAAATATATATTCATTGTATGTATACGTCAATATTTTTATACATTTAAGTAATTTATCAATTATTTGGTAGTTTGTACTGCCGTTGAGTAGTACCGCCGCGATATTTTACTACTTTATATTTTAATTTTATACGTTTCTCAAGTAATGACGTATATTTGGAAAAAAGTAAACGAATTTTAGAAAGAAAAATATCCGAAGTAATTTGAATATTATATTACCTGATGAATAAATGTATATACGGTCCATTTAAGAAAATCAATTATTCAAATGAAAACTCATTTGTTAAAAGGAAAGAGGATATTTTACAGGGTGTTGTGTGCGAGACCATAGTAATAAACTCGCGGATCCCCTTCAATTTTTCATTCAAATTTGTTGCGATATTTAAAAAAAACAAAACACGAACGAAATAATAAAAATGATTATCCTATATTTTTATTGATATTTTAAAGTTAAGTTGATAAAATAGAGATTTACTGATAATTTGGTATACGCAACGCTACCGGATAAAAAGAACGAGCTAATAGATTTTTTTTACGAGGGTAACAAGGCTCGATTAGTCAAGCATTTTATTATTTACAATTATTTTGTTTATAAATACACCGCATGCCTTTGTTATTAATTACCGACGTTTGATTAAAAGATTATAACTATATAAAATTAATCAAACGGTTAACATTTGATTTTGTCAATTTAAATACTGCTAATTTATAAAATAGAATTGTCCATACATTTTTTTTACTAGTTGGTATATACAGAGATAATACACCTATATACGTCGGGTGTTTTTTTCTATCGCGATTGCACTGAAATTAGTGTAACCCCATGGTATTCAGTCGTTATACTAAAAATAATGTTTTATTTAACATTTTTTTAAAAAGACGATATCTGTTCAATTTTACTACATAATATAGTAATTTTTTGTATTTTTAAAATCTACACATCCGTTACTAACTCATGTTACAATTTTTTATGTACACTTTTCTCAATGTAGAATTGCTAAGACACTATTTTTTTTAATTACTGTATTTTAAAATAATCCAGAATTTTCTATTTTTATGAAATATCATACATTTTTGGTAGGAAAACCTTGCTTTATAGGTTCTTACTTTAAATATTCAAAGTGATCGTTACAGTTATTTATGAAAATAATTGTCTTGAAAGTATTATTAGTCGCTCTTTACTAAGATTTTAAAATGTTTAGAACAATTAATCTCGCAAGGTACTGTATAACTAAACAGTTTGAATCTTTCGATAATGTTCATATAGTTTTTCTTAATTTTTAATATAAAACGTTAAAATAGTACTGTTTATAGATAGTGAGGCATTTGAATGGTAACATAAAAAGTTTTGGGACACCCATTTTAATAGGTCTTACATACATTTAAGGAGATGTTAATCTTGCTACGTTACCATCCGTGATTTAAGTGACTGAGAAATAATATACATTGACAAAAATTAATATCCCACAGAAAAATTTGAACAAAACCAAGAGAACACGTTGCTCTTTACTAAAATACAATTTATACACAGAGAAAAATTTCTGATAAATTTTACCCTGGTGTTCTAGTAAAAGTGGGACGAAAGACGCAGCAGGGTAAAAAATATCCAGTTTTGAAATAAATTTTAAGCGAGCAGCAGGGTAAAATTTATTTGGGGTACTTTTACCCTGATACTTCGTACCACTTTTACTGCAGGGTAAAATTTATCAGAAATTTTTCTTCGTGTAATTATGGAAAGTTTCAAGGTATAATTGTAAAATTTGTAAAACAATTAATCCGATTACATATTGCACTAATCGCGTTGAAAGTTTGCAAAGTAATAAATTACACCGTAGCCAAAAGGCGATGTTCTCGTGGTATTGTTTAAATTTTAAATATAAAATAGTAGTTTGTGTAAAAACAGTGATTAAACGAGGAGGGTGGTAATGTAAAAAATGTGGCATATCCCTAGTAGACATCTGACCATAAATGTAACGTTTTGTTAGTAGTAGTTTTGTTAGGGTAGAGTATGGTCGAAAATTTAAAAGAAAATCAATTTATTTTAATTTTATAAACAAGTTCTAAATGTTACGTAGCATGTGCGTAAATAATGTTTCAGCATTAGATAATCTTCAGTTAATGCAATAAGTCATGTATCTTAATCTTTAAAGCTAAATAATTCAAAAACTATTTTGTTATACCTTTAAAACATTCCTTGCAGGATAATTTTTATATGATAGACTCATGAAATTTTGCACACATCTTGAGGTATGTATGAATTATAAAGTTACACAGCCTTTTTTATTTAGAATTAAATGTGATATTTTTATTACTATTTTTTTAATGAAAAATCTGACATTTTTTAAGCAATTATTTAAACTAATTAGGTTTATCGAGCCTGAAAGTGCATTTTTCTAGATAAACTTTATTCGCTGTGTAAAGTTAAAGCTCTTATATGTATATAAGTTCGAAACTTTTTCATCCGAGTTCTTTGATAACTTTTATCCTGCAAGGAGTTTTTTTGAATTTGTAACTGTTTTAGGCCTATTTTGTTAAATATTTTAATATTTCACGTAATTTGGGTGTTAGTAATCATCGATAAAGATGACATTTCACATAATATTTTATAAAAATTACGAAAATATTTTTCTAACCATACTCTACTACCCTTAAGCCAAAAAATGGCCAAGTGTCATAAAATACCGAATAAATGCCCAATAAATGTCAAAATTAGTTTTACTTAACCTTCAAATGTTGAATTTCTACTAGGGATTCCCTTAATTATTTCAAACTTAATCAATAACAAAAACCCCTTTAAATTCAATAAAACGATAAATAAAAAAAGGTTAACAAAAAAATAGAGAGAAAATCAATAGTTACTAGAGTAGAGATAGATCCTAAATGAACAAATGTTTCCAGGTCATGTGTGGTGACGATGTTGATATGTAACGAGGAAGTATCCGTAGGTATCGAGAGAATCCCAGAGACAGTGGAAGCAGCGTTACAAGACCTAAGGGACTATCATTCGGGTACAGTGATGCAGCTACGCAAGTGTCTAACACGTAGCCTCGACGTAGCGAGTGAAGCCATCCTTGCCGATTTGGACAGTGAGTTTGCTCATCCTATCCACTTCTACATACATATATACATTTGCTCACGTACGTTCCATACCTCTTCCTCCTCCTCTTCTATAGTTGTAGTTTCGTATAGCTGTATATGTACATAGACGTACAAGTTGAGATCTCTAGGTTTTTCAAAGTTTCACGTGTATGGACGTGTCCCGTAAGAAAACCAAAGTATTCACGTTCGATAACGAGTTTGAATGGACCAGATGTTTCGTCTATGTATATCTATGTGTGTGTCTCTACATGCTGAAGAAACTTTCCTTTATGTGTATGTATATACGGTGTATTTTCAACGAGATTTCACTATACGAAACTTTAAGGGATTCTTCCTTCGAACATATGGGGTTTTCAGGTGTCTTTGTTATTCTCATTGGGAATCAAGTATAGGTAACTATATATATTTTTAATATTACGCGTATATGTGTGTACGCGTATCAGTATAACTGCAGTCAAACATTTCGTGCGGTCGGTCCTCACACAATATTTACCTTATAGTCTAAAATAATTCGTGTCAAGATGTGTAATTATAAATAAATATATATACCTCACATCGATTTTAAATATTTTTTATTCAAAGTTAATTCATTTTTTTTATACGAATGTTTGGAATTACACGATTGAAAAATTTTTGTATAATTTGTGTTGGAAGAGTTTGATTGACAAGAAAACGAGCAACATTCGAAAAAAAAGAAATATTCAAATGTTCTCTCTACTTTGCTGATCATACAAATAGTACACAAAAAATACACAATTATGAAAAGATAATTAATTAACACTACAATTTTGAGTATTCATTAGAAAACGCTGAATTTGAAAAGAATAATTTATTCTTTTTCGAGAAATAACTTACGAAAATGTATGATAATTTTCGTATAATTTGAGGTAAAGGTCAATAAAATAATATTATGAATAATCAATATTTCTCTTAAAAATTTAATTATAAACGAAGGGTACCCTTGGAATTAAATCCGTAAATTCATAGCTAGCTTTTAATAATCGTGTACGATTTTATTTATTTATTTAAATCAGAATAAACAGAAAAATCTATACTAAGGAGATCTTGAACTCAGAAAGAGGGCATTGCTTATATTTTTTATAAACAAAAAAATTAATTTTTGGAAAATCTTATATATTATAGATACTCTATGCATGCTTTAAACAATGTACTCAAATATTTTTAAATTTTTTAATCGATAATTGTAGTGTATAATATTTAAAGTTTATACCTTATTTACTCAAAATTACCGGGCAAAAATTTATTTATTCAATTATTATTACAAAAATATATATTTTTTTCAATAAATTTAATCGTCACGCACACCATTATATTTTAAACTATATATGTATTTCAATTCGTATAATTATTCCTAAGCCAATATTTTTAGTTTTTATATATCAGTTAATTTACTAGTGCGTAATACTTTCAGTTCTATAAAGCAAGTTAATAAAATTCTAATATACTGTAACGAATCAATGTAATATTTGATTATATTACATTGCTCGTTACATTCTCTCTCTCTGTCTAGCCTATGTACTAATCATTATACAGCTGTTACAGGTCGGCGTTCGACGATTTTCGGCGATTATCGCGGACCTTCGTAAAGGTAAAAGTAGGGAAAGAGAGAGAGAGTTTTCGGTTCGTAAGTGCGAGAGCACTGAGACTAAGCTCAACCGTCGGGAGATTAAACTCAACCGTGGAGCAACTAATCTCAACCGCCGAGAGATTAAAATTCAACCGTGCGCTTAATTTGAACTATCGTGAGAAACCTTGTGATTTGTTTCTCCATATTTTGATCGCCCCGTGCTTGTGATCCTGGTGCTGTGCTGGTGATCCAGTGGAGTCATATTAGTTTGTTTGGCGACGACGCAGCCCAGGAAGCTAAAGGGTAGCGACTACGCAGACTTCGCCTGGTGGTTTATTCATCGATCGCGGCTCACGCACTGTAAGTGCCAGTCTTGTAGTCTCTCTCTCTCTCTTTCTCTCTTTATTTATCTCGCGTGTATATTGACCTGCGTTTCGCGCGCTGCGACGCGCCTGTATTATTGTTTTTCCCGAATACATTTATTTCTGTTATTAATTAAATACTGCATTGTTGTTTATTTAATTGTTTACCCTCTTTTTCTCGCGTTTCGCTAAATAAAGATTACCGCCGCCTCCGCATATACGTTTGGTTTTGTATTATTACTGAGCGGCCGATCGCATAGAGACTATTATTTTAACGGTAGTTAATTGTTATTATCTTTTTGTATTTATATTTAAAAATAGCAAAACCGTTACATGGCGCCCAACGTGCATGGTAATTAGCGATACGCATATTATTGACAAATAATAGTCTAAAAATTAAATTTCTAATATTTAAAAATTTTCAATTCAGTCAATAGGCGTGTTAAATTAAGAGATCTTATTTCGAGCATTTCGAGAGCGAGCGAGCGCATTGTTTACGTTTCGCGGTGATTCGCGGTGTTTACGCTGCGAATAATATTTGAATATTGTACTTGCTATACATTTCGAAAATATTCTTTCGTATCTTATATTATTTGAATCTTAAATCGAATTTTCTTTTCGTTTAATTTTAGCGTATTGCGAATTTAATTATTTCGTGCTTCTTTTATTATTTAATTGTTTATTTAAATAATTATTAGCGACACCGCGGAAAATAAAATTATTGTTTTTTTTAATAATTTGTCGTAAACTGTATAATCGCAATTTAGGTTGAGTTAGTCTATTTCGCGTGCGTGCGTGTAAGTGTGTGTGTGATTTACGCGGTAAATATAAGTATTGTAGCGTATCGCGGTACATGTATGTAGGTGTATGTAAGCGTGTGCGCAAATAAAGTAAATTAATTTTTTTTTTAATTTGAATTCAATTTAATTTTTTTTTGTTGTTATTATAAATTATTAAAATAATTTTTATAGCGTTTCTTCGCAATTTAAAATTTTGTCTTTTTTTAAATAATTATTATATTTAAACAATTTGTCTTTAAATTCTTTTAAATTTTGAATATTATATTTGTTAATTCAATTTTATTCTATTTTTTGTAAACAATTGGAAAATTTATTTTAACAAATTACAGATTTGTAATATTTTGTTTTTTTTACAAAGTGGTTGATCTTAGTAAATTTAATTTGGTTAAGCGAATTTGCGCATAATTTGATAGCGATTCGCAATTATTTTGTAATTTGTTTAATAAATTTTTTTTAATTGTGAGAATTTATTTTGCCAATAAGGCCTAAAATTTAAATTTTATTTAATTTCTATAATTCAAAATGGCGTGTATGAACGAGTGTGATTTCGATCAAACGTACGGAGTTGAGATCCAAGGATGGATTTTGAATCTAACAAGCGATCAATTCGATTCTGTACTTGATCAGCTAGAATTGACGCGCGACGGTACGCCCTTTGTACGTGTAGACAGGTTATATAGGCGTTTACGCGGCGATTATACAGCCGCGGATTTCGTCCAGTCAACTAGTGACGATGATTTAGTTTCGCGGACTCGTCGTGAACAAAGACTCTGCACCATTTTGAAACATGCGAAATTTAGCGAAGAAGCGCAAGTACAGATTGCGCACAGACAATTTGAAAATCTCAATCGAGCGGATGAGAGCGGATTCTCTCCGCTTGCCAATAGCTCGAAGTCAAATGACGATCAACTTGCCGATTCCGATGCGGAATCGCAGCATAGCGAGGTTAACGCGGGAAATATCGCGGGGAACCTTGCGGAAAACGCGGCGGAAAACACCGCCGAAAATAATTTTAAATCAAATTTTGAATTGACTTCGATAAAAACGCTTAACACAACTATACCGGTAAGACCAATTCCTACCATTTCGACCGCGATGATAACGACCGCTACTACAACTACGTACTCGACGACGCAAGCAGCGAGTACGCATTTACAATCAAGAGGTGCGATACCAAAAACGGTATTTTCTTCAAAAGAAAATAATAAAATAGATAATGATATCGTTTTATGTGCATTAGCTAATGGCGTAGTCTACAACGCTCCAAGGGGTTTAGCCCTGGAGTTGAGTAGAACGCAATCGCTTGCCTTTCAACAAGAGAAGGAGTTGAATTATCTAAGGCAGCAATTAGCGGATTTTGCGACGAGTACGCAGCTTCCGACGCAAACGTCAATTGCGGCGGAAAAGCAGCGGAAAAATCGCAAAAGTGTTAATTTTCAAGATACTTTTAATTTAAATTATTTTGAAACGAATAAGCATCCTGAAGCACCTCAAGCGGTATTACACACGCAAACGGAAAAGTCGCTTGGATCGCGTTTAAACGCAAACGCGTTAAATTTTCCGACTCCTACGTCTAATTTCTCGTCTCTGCCAGCTCCTGCGGATTGGCAAGAGTCTGGAAGGGGGGAAAATGTGCCTGTAGTTACAAGCGATCAACTTACGCAAATCTTGTCGAATATGTCGACTAGAGCGCCTATACAGTCACATGACGTAGGTCGCACAGTTCGCCAGTGGAATATTAAGTTTTCCGGCGAAAAACGCGAAAGCATCGAGGAATTTATTCAGCGCGTAGAAGAATGTCGCAAGTTAGCGCATATTTCCGACGCGGATTTACTGAATGCTTTTTCGGAATTATTAACTGGCGTAGCGCTACATTGGTATCGCCAATCGCGGAAAGATTGGAATACTTGGGCTGATTTTTGCAATGCTGCTCGACGATGTTATGGCGTTGAGCAGAACTTTCAGCAGCGCTTAATGGCGGAAGCGCAAGCACGCAAGCAGGGTAGAGAAGAGCCTGCTCGCGATTACATTTTCTGCTTGCTAACTATATTTAGCAGAATGAATGCGCCTCCAAGTACGCAGTTTCAGCTAGACATGTTGTATGCTAACATGTTGCCGTCTGTTCGGAAGTTAGTTCCGAAAGAAAAAGTTACAAGCGTCGATAGGCTTGTGCAGCTAGCTCGTCAGGCGGAAGAGCTTATCGAGGAAGAGCGGAATTTTCCCGCGCCTCCGCCGCCAGAAAAGAGCGTTCTGCCTTCTGTGGCTTATAAGCAGCCAGAAACCAGAGGTAAGAAGGGCGGAAAAGCTGCTAGCGATGATGCTACGGTAAAAGTAGCGAGTATCGCAGAACCGACAATGGAAAATTTGGCCAAACTCTTAGAGAAGATGCTAGATGAAAGATTTAGCAAATATGCGAATTCGTTTGCGAATTCCGCCAATAAGAAAGGTCAAACCGCGCGTAATTTCCATAAACCAGGTGCGCCGAAAGGAGCAAAGAATGTTTCTGATAAGCCATCTGGCGTGACTAGTACCGAGAGGAAGGATGATGGTAAAAATAAATCATCCATTACTAATGGAAAATCCGCGCGTAGTCGCAACCGCGATAAGAAAGCAGGTCCCAAAGAGCGTGTGTACTGCTATCGCTGCGGTTGGCCCGGGTATATCAAGACGGATTGTCCTGAGTGCTCGGGAAACGAGAAAAGGGGCGAATAGATAAGGTCCCTATCGCCCCAATTATTAGTGAGACCTCTGATGGTGATAAGTCACAATCAGTACCTGCGCAAACGGAAAAAGTGCCCTCGCTTTTGCCTGTCGGAGTGGGCAGACAATCAGCGGAAAAAGGTGTTTGCGATTCCCGCGCTGAAACGCCAGTGGAGGAGGAAACTCCGCAGTTTACTCGCTGGTGGCTGCAGATCGGAATCGGTGGATTCCGCGTACGCGCTTTGTACGATTCAGGGGCGGCTCGCACGGTTATTAATTCCTTAGGCTTGCAAATAGCATCAGCCATAGGAAAACCGTTAACTCCTTACATTGGACCAGGTGCACGACTCGCTAACGGCCAACGCGCTCCAATACTTGGACGTTTAGAGCTGCCGTTTGATTTAGCGAATGAACGCCATTACTTAGATGTTTTAGTGATGAGCGATCTCGACGCCGACTGCATTCTCGGTGCCGACTTTATTCGTGCATTTAATGCTGTTTTGTTGCCCCGTGAAAATCAGTTAGTGATTGAGAACGTGGCCGAAGCAATTCAGCTTGAAGTATCTGCTATCGGCATTGACGATGTATGTACGCTAGCTGCCGTCGGCTTAGCAGATATTGACGAAGCGCAACGCAAACAACTCAATGAGTTGTTGGAAAAGCGTTTGACTGCTCCGAATGCAAAGCTAGGCTGTACTAACTTAGCTGAGCATGAAATTGATGTGGGCGGTTTGCGTCCCATCATGCAGCGCTATTATCTAGTCTCTCGGAAGATTAAGCTGTCGCTGATAGCAAAGCCGCAGCAGCTGTTCAAAATTGGCAACAGCGTATGCAAACGTTGCCAGAGCTGCAAGCTCAAGCTGCTGAACGAGCGACATGCGCACAAGCCCGTCAGGCCGAATATTATAATTCAAAACGCCGCGATGTACAATTTGCTGTGGGACAAAAAGTTTCTAAGCGGAATCGTATACTTTCGTCCACTGCCCAAGGCATAGCTGCTAAGCTAGCTCCAAAGTACATCGGCCCTTTTATCGTTTCGGCGTTACTCGGCTCAAACGTGGTAGAGCTCATCGACAATGATGGAAAAGAAGCAGGTAAATGCCACATCAGTGATATTAAGCCATTCTACGAAGACCAAACGGACGTATCTGTGGAGAGTAGATTAAATCGAGAGGATGCGACAAGGGACAGCGAGGGATTAAACGCAGAGCGAAGAGCTAGCGACGAGTCCAACGATAATGATCCTGTGAGCGCGAACGCACAGCGTAAGCGAGGTAGGCCGTGCAAAACTCGGGTAATTGTTAATCGTATGACTGCGGTAGATCGTGCCCCTTCTAAAGAGCGATTAAACGCGAATACCGTTGTATGCGCGAATCCTCCGATGACGGAAATTAGGCGCGGAAGGCCGAAGGGTTCAAAGAACAAGCCCGTATCCCCGGTGGAAACGATCGAACAGCGCACTCGGTCGCAGAAACCGTAAATGTTCCTTTGAGCGATTGATGTATCTACGCGTACCTTTTCTCCGATCTTGTCATCTTCGTAAGGCGTATCGCTCTTAATTGTTGTTATAATAAAGAGAGAAATCTTTTATATGTTGGCCTGCTTACCATTTTCTTTTGTCTGATGTTTTGCTTACAAATAAATTTATTTTATTTATTTATAAATATTATTTATGTTAATTATTTGTCGGAGTGGGGCAGACAATCAGCGGAAAAAGGTGTTTGCGATTCCCGCGCTGAAACGCCAGTGGAGGAGGAAACTCCGCAGTTTACTCGCTGGTGGCTGCAGATCGGAATCGGTGGATTCCGCGTACGCGCTTTGTACGATTCAGGGGCGGCTCGCACGGTTATTAATTCCTTAGGCTTGCAAATAGCATCAGCCATAGGAAAACCGTTAACTCCTTACATTGGACCAGGTGCACGACTCGCTAACGGCCAACGCGCTCCAATACTTGGACGTTTAGAGCTGCCGTTTGATTTAGCGAAATGAACGCCATTACTTAGATGTTTTAGTGATGAGCGATCTCGACGCCGACTGCATTCTCGGTGCCGACTTTATTCGTGCATTTAATGCTGTTTTGTTGCCCCGTGAAAATCAGTTAGTGATTGAGAACGTGGCCGAAGCAATTCAGCTTGAAGTATCTGCTATCGGCATTGACGATGTATGTACGCTAGCTGCCGTCGGCTTAGCAGATATTGACGAAGCGCAACGCAAACAACTCAATGAGTTGTTGGAAAAGCGTTTGACTGCTCCGAATGCAAAGCTAGGCTGTACTAACTTAGCTGAGCATGAAATTGATGTGGGCGGTTTGCGTCCCATCATGCAGCGCTATTATCTAGTCTCTCGGAAGATTAAGCTGTCGCTGATAGCAAAGCCGCAGCAGCTGTTCAAAATTGGCAACAGCGTATGCAAACGTTGCCAGAGCTGCAAGCTCAAGCTGCTGAACGAGCGACATGCGCACAAGCCCGTCAGGCCGAATATTATAATTCAAAACGCCGCGATGTACAATTTGCTGTGGGACAAAAAGTTTCTAAGCGGAATCGTATACTTTCGTCCACTGCCCAAGGCATAGCTGCTAAGCTAGCTCCAAAGTACATCGGCCCTTTTATCGTTTCGGCGTTACTCGGCTCAAACGTGGTAGAGCTCATCGACAATGATGGAAAAGAAGCAGGTAAATGCCACATCAGTGATATTAAGCCATTCTACGAAGACCAAACGGACGTATCTGTGGAGAGTAGATTAAATCGAGAGGATGCGACAAGGGACAGCGAGGGATTAAACGCAGAGCGAAGAGCTAGCGACGAGTCCAACGATAATGATCCTGTGAGCGCGAACGCACAGCGTAAGCGAGGTAGGCCGTGCAAAACTCGGGTAATTGTTAATCGTATGACTGCGGTAGATCGTGCCCCTTCTAAAGAGCGATTAAACGCGAATACCGTTGTATGCGCGAATCCTCCGATGACGGAAATTAGGCGCGGAAGGCCGAAGGGTTCAAAGAACAAGCCCGTATCCCCGGTGGAAACGATCGAACAGCGCACTCGGTCGCAGAAACCGTAAATGTTCCTTTGAGCGATTGATGTATCTACGCGTACCTTTTCTCCGATCTTGTCATCTTCGTAAGGCGTATCGCTCTTAATTGTTGTTATAATAAAGAGAGAAATCTTTTATATGTTGGCCTGCTTACCATTTTCTTTTGTCTGATGTTTTGCTTACAAATAAATTTATTTTATTTATTTATAAATATTATTTATGTTAATTATCTTTTTCATTTTGTCTTCTGGCCTAGAGAGAGAGTAGAAATGCAGAGCTGGTACGTCTTCGGCTACCCAGCGTCTGGAAGGGGGGAGTGTAACGAATCAATGTAATATTTGATTATATTACATTGCTCGTTACATTCTCTCTCTCTGTCTAGCCTATGTACTAATCATTATACAGCTGTTACAGGTCGGCGTTCGACGATTTTCGGCGATTATCGCGGACCTTCGTAAAGGTAAAAGTAGGGAAAGAGAGAGAGAGTTTTCGGTTCGTAAGTGCGAGAGCACTGAGACTAAGCTCAACCGTCGGGAGATTAAACTCAACCGTGGAGCAACTAATCTCAACCGCCGAGAGATTAAAATTCAACCGTGCGCTTAATTTGAACTATCGTGAGAAACCTTGTGATTTGTTTCTCCATATTTTGATCGCCCCGTGCTTGTGATCCTGGTGCTGTGCTGGTGATCCAGTGGAGTCATATTAGTTTGTTTGGCGACGACGCAGCCCAGGAAGCTAAAGGGTAGCGACTACGCAGACTTCGCCTGGTGGTTTATTCATCGATCGCGGCTCACGCACTGTAAGTGCCAGTCTTGTAGTCTCTCTCTCTCTCTTTCTCTCTTTATTTATCTCGCGTGTATATTGACCTGCGTTTCGCGCGCTGCGACGCGCCTGTATTATTGTTTTTCCCGAATACATTTATTTCTGTTATTAATTAAATACTGCATTGTTGTTTATTTAATTGTTTACCCTCTTTTTCTCGCGTTTCGCTAAATAAAGATTACCGCCGCCTCCGCATATACGTTTGGTTTTGTATTATTACTGAGCGGCCGATCGCATAGAGACTATTATTTTAACGGTAGTTAATTGTTATTATCTTTTTGTATTTATATTTAAAAATAGCAAAACCGTTACAATACCTACTACCTAATTATTTTAAATTACAAATTGATTTAGTTGTTTTTAGTAATAATTTAAGATGTTAAATTAGAAAAAAATTTTTATTATATTCTCCATAAACTACAGTAAAAAACTGAGTTTAGTAAACGACTCCGAAAAACGAAAAATCTATCATACTTTGAGAATATTTTTCTTAAAGAAACTAAACAGCGTATCCAAATAGAATTTGGCAATAATTATACATTGTTTTAAATCTATCTAAAACAAACTAGCCAATTTTCAGAATTATAGTGACTGTACTCTGCAATTATAAAGATAAATTCACGAATTTAAAAAAATTTCGATAAAAGATGGTAACAGCTTTCGCGGTGTATATAGGGTTTTATTTACTTGACTTTTGCAAAAATGTCATGTTTTAAAAAAATATTGGAAAAACCACAAACAAAAATCGCTTGAATATTGTTAATAACAATTGAGCTGTACGATATAAAAGAAAATCCTATACATATACCTTCAAAGGGAAAATAGTTTGGAATATGCGATGCAAAGTTCAAGTCGATCGGACAAAAAAAGTATTGATTCGGTCAACTCGAAATTTGTTGTTTCGTGACAAACACTTTTAAAGTTTTAACTACTGAAAAAACATAGGGTAAAAGGGATGACGCTACAGTTGAAATTTGAGCTCTTATAGAAGATTCTTTTCGTGCGTGAAACTTTACCATGTAATATTTATAATATTAATATACATTTTAAAAACAAAAAATTCGAACCTTCTTAACGGGATGTCGAACCCAAATAACAGGAATGTGCACTTAAACATTCAACCTAAACATTATTGGTATAATATCGATTAAAAATCTGATATAATTCGTACGGATAGCTTAAAACATAAGAAAGGGCTCGACGTTTTATAATCGAGTAAACAATTTTTGGTCGGTAATTATTAGTCGAAAAAAGCATAAATTTTAACGCAAATTTTTCTAAATCCATAACTTGATTATCTGGAAAAATTTGGATATACTGTTTAAAACATGCCTATAAGGGCCTGAAGTTCAAAGTTTTTTAAAAAAATTATTCATTCATCTTTAAAAAAAGTAAAAAATGACCATTTCTGTCTTTTACAAACACAATGTTTCACTGTTTTTAAAGATATTTAACACCTATAGATTGCCATTCTGTATAGTATAAGAGTATTAATTTTTAATGAAAATGGATTTATCAACAATAACAGAAAATAGTGTCAATCAGTGATTCACACATCTACTAAATTCAGAGTTTATAAGTTATGTTATACAAGAATCACAGTTTCATACTATGCTTCTTCGTTATACATAACAATTTCACATCACCGAAAAGTTTTACTTCTTTTAATTATCGCTAAATATTAGAAAAATCCGCAAATCGATAAGTCGGTAAAAATGTAATAAAAAGAAAAAAAATACATTAATAAACAACGTATCGAGTGCTATACATAGTGACATATATGTATACTTTGAAATTTACAAAGAAAGTCAGTGAAAAAATTGTATAATTGTGAATGCATATACCTTTGGGAGGATCTTGGGATTGTAAATCTCGTCACGTCGATTCGACCGCTAATAATTTATTCAACGAACCAATGTAAATTCGTTTTATCGGATCTCTGATAAACCGTGACCAAAAAGAAAAAGTAAAAATGTACGAAAAAGTAGACAATGTAAATATATATACCTATGGAAGAATATGTTTCGAATATGACTTCGAAATTATGTGGGATACAATTAAAATTTAGCAACTGTTTGTATGAGTGCGTTTCTTTTATCAATTGAATTGAAAATTGTGTGATAATATTAACAATCAATCCGTTAGAAGAAAAATTGCGTATAATTTAAGACGATATTATAGTTAAAATTTATGCGCGTAAATATAAAAGGGCTTTACCGATAGAAATTGTCGATCGTGGAAGAATTAAAATTCTAAGTTGCATTATCACATTACAATTAAAAAATAACAGTTTTGAAAAGTATATAATGCAAGATTGTTTCGATGTAAAAGAAATTTTATAATTAAAAACAGAATGAATTCAATACACACGACTATTAAATATAATTATTTATCAAAATGAAATAATAATTTTCATGTTAAATAATTTAAATATTTTGCGTAAGCATGATCACTAGTAAATAATATGTATAATGTATATTACGATATGACGTGAGAGAATACGTCAGGGCAAATATATAATCAATACGTACTTTAGTATACTATTAATTGATATTGTAGATGACACATTTATTAAATTATAACTGCAATTTAACAATATGTTATTGTTAGTAGCTGTCTTTATAGATAATATTGACATAATATTACATATTTATGTTACTATATACGACTTTTTTTCCTCGGGTAATTGTATCGCACGCGTATATAATGTATATTTCGAATTGAAGTTATATTTTACTCGTGATGAATAAGGAGTTTTTAGTATATTTCAATTTTTAACGATTATAGTTAAGTAGCGCGTGTTAAACATTTTTCAAGATTTAGTAGAATTACAATAACCTCAAAACTTTTTAATCGTGTTATCAGCTTTTTCCGCGACTAATGTACTTTGGAATCTTATGAATTCGTTTCGGATTTTCAAGTCTATACGTTTCGTTATGTATAGTTACATTATTTGCGAAGATAAACATAAACACGACTAAATTTTGATTCATGCTCCAACTGCATGTTGATCGATAAGACAAAAGTGAACTTCGCCCAGTGTATTAAAATATTCTATTTATTTTATTTTTTTTATGGAATAAATTTCTATTCGTTCGTTTATATGAAATTTTATTTTATTTTTATATTCTACAAAATAAATATTTATCAATAAAGTTCTAAACTGAATGTGCTATAGGAACGATTCGGCATTGAAATTTCGAAAAATTATTTTTATAAATATAACAAATTGTATTATTACGTTTAGTCAAAATTTTACGTTAAAATTATTTGGAACGTAGTTATTTTTAATCAATTATGATGCGTGTTACCAAGATTTTTCCTCAAGAGGAACTAAATTTTAAAAAATCATTTGTAAAGTTATTGTAAAAATTCAGAAACGATACACATGTATAGGTAAACAATTTTGATGAGTAAACATTTTAGGTATTAATTGTAATTTTGTTGGATTAAAGTTGATTTGAAAAATCGCGTTTTATTATTACTATTAAAATTTCAGTCTATTGGACGAAAAGTGGGAAACCTCCTGAGGTATATCTGCAATAATTGCATTATGCTACAATAAAACAGGGTTGGGAAAGTAGTCACCAACCATTCATTTTCGAATAGTTTTTCTTTATTTGAATGTAAAGCTCAAAAAATCAAATCGACATGACAACATTGTATATGGTGTATATATACCAGCTAACGCTCGATAAAAAATATTCGAAAAAGTATTTGACGAATACTTTTCGAATACTGCGTAGCAATTTTTAAATTAATTAAATTTTATATAATTGTAACTTTCATTTTTAAAAAGATTTTAACAATCATTGCCAAAACAGTATATAAAGAAGATTTTTGTGTATAACATGATTTGAATTGTACTGTAGATCAATTAACGAAAATTGAGCACTATAAATTTTATTAATTTTTTTAAGCTGAATTGGTCGATTTGTATTTTTAAATTTTTATACTCAAATAATGAAAAAGTATTCGAAAATGAGTAGTAGGCGACTGCATTAAAATTTAAAAATAATTAACTATCATAATTTTATTCAAATTCAAATTTTTATTGGAATTACTTGTGTCGATTGAAATTCATAAGCCAATTCATGACCTCCGTCGCTGATTAGTAACAAGTTAGGAGCATAAAAAGAGGAACGTTAAAATATCAATTAAAAAAAGAAACATTTAAACCTAACCTCGTCCCCTTAATAATCGATAAATATTAAATTCAAATATAATTTATTATTTGTTCAAAACACATATTGTTATTGCATTTTTATATATTTAAATATATGTAATTAATACAAATAGAGAAAAAGTACGTATAATTAACTAAAAATCATTGAAGCTTATGCTCTTTTCTTTTCTGTCTCCCTCTCGTTTAGTATCAAAGGGCCTTCGATAAAACCTTCAATAAAATCCGTGGAAAAGACCGCGTAATCTTTAGATCGCGTGACTCTCAGGTGTATAAAGCCTATCTCAAAGCTCTTTGGCTCTTTCTCTCTCTCTTTCTCTGTCTCTTATGGTTCAAGGTCGTGATTCGAAAGCGCTTTTTTTCTATACTTGAATCTCGATGGATTCATTCTGTCTTTCTACATATATGTGTAGAGAGAGAGAGGGAATTACAAATCTTCGATTTATTTAGCTTGAATTTATTCGGTTAATTACCGAGAACGGGCTAATTTTCCACTTTTCGTTTTACCCTACATTAGGAGTCTGGTGAAACATTAATTCCTCACTTCTGCAGACGAGCAATGTATATATCTACACGAATGTAGTGATGTTCAATTAAATTTTAATCGACGCGGTTGCGAGATTTCGGTAAACGTTAATGGGCTTGTTTAATTAATTCATTTGAATACACACATATATACATATACCGCCGATCACTTTTACAATTTTCGTTCAATGGAGTTTATTAGTTATCTTATTCACAATTCAACTACATCTTTATTTTTTCTACAAGTTATAACAAGCTAAATATATATTGAATTTTCTTTTTTCATTTCCTGATATACAATCGAAAATCCGATAGCTCGTATGTATCGCATTGCCGTATACATACGGTAACGTTATATTACGCACAACTTCAAAATGTCAATATGAAAAGTGATATTTAATTATATTTTAATCAAATGGACACGTATATTGAATTAAGGAGACCACTCAGTGTTAAAATTGAAAAAAAACTCTACTCAATATTAGCAATTAATAATTTTTTTCATAACAATTGAAAACTTATTAAATTTTATTTAAAATTTTTTGGCTAATTTATATATAACAGAACTATTTTTATTAATTATAAGACTTCATACTCTGATTCTTTTTTTCAGATTGGGTTTACCGCAGGATATCTCAGGTTATCGAATAGGCTGAAATTTTAACAGTAACTTTTAAATATTATTTTAATCGTCTCGTAATTAATTAAAATAGTAATGTGTTAAAATAATTATGAAAATTAATATTAATATATTTTGTTTAAAAAATTAGGAAATGTCTTTAAATGTTATGAAAAATATTAGTAATTGTTAATATTGAATAGATTTTTTTCAATTTTAACATTGGCTGGTCCCCTTAACTTTTTTAAGAAGAATTTGTCACTTTGTGGATATTCAGGTAGATAATCTTTCAGAATTTAATGAGTAATTACTAGGCTTGGAAAATAATAATGGATTAAAAATGAATATATTTTTCTAAACTAGTAGTAATTCAACGATTTCTTTGTTGTGTTTTGTCCATTGTTAAGTTTAAATTATGAATCTTAATAACTGTATAGTAGATTCTAGGTTGTAAAAGTGATTACCTAAGAGCCTAGAAGATCTGATTAGTTTTAAGATAGATAATTAATATACTAAAATCGTTTCGATAGTTAATTTGACAATTTTATGATATTCAATGTACGTGTATATATTTGATAGGATCACTGATGTACTCACTTCACGCAGTATTCTTTAATCAAATAATTTTATCATTTCTTATACAGATTATCATTAAAAAAAAACACAGCACCGCGATGCAGAATGTATTTTTTTTTTTTTTGATAAATTGAATTTCGTTAGGGATTTATACACCTTGCGAGCCAATCAAATTTAGATAAAAAATTGTATCTAAAATATTAAATTACAAATCTGAACAAAATTCATACATAGCTTCAAACATAAGTAAGGGCCTTTATATAGATGTATCTTTATCATCCACGCATAATTTATATTTTTTATTTCTAAGGTAATTTTCTCGATCTTGATGAATAAACCATACTTTTAATTAGTTGACTTTTCGTCATCCTCGTCAGGCTATACCTTTATTTATGAAAAAACGAATACATTTACATGAAGAAGGGCCTGACGTATTAATTTTTAAAGAAGAAACAACGCTTTAATAATTATTAAATAAACAATCGTTAGTCAGCAATAATAAATAAAAAAGATAAATTTTCAACCCAAGCATCCTAATTAAACGATGAATATAAAAATCTGAAAAAATGTGGGTATATCATTTCGAACATGCCTGATTACCTAACTATACTGAATATACTGAATATAATGAACCGACACGGTGGCGGAGTGGCGGAGACGCACCTCGGCCGATCACGAAAGTTAAGCAGCACTGAGTGCGGTTGGCACTTGGATGGGTGACACCATTCTTGTGCGGCTTTCGGGATCGGTTAGGTGTTTTTCCACGCTTCATAACGTGAGCGGAAGGTGTGGAACATTCGGTTTCGGTGTTTGGGCCTACGCAAGGTGACCTGAACATCTAAACAGAATGTTTCAATACACCGGCCTCTCGAGGAAGGTTTTCCTACAAGGTTTTCCCTTCCTCACGGGCATAACCCCGGGCGAATGCGTGGCGGTGGGGACCGGGATGGGAAATTGGAATGTCTTCACCCCCACACATAGGTAGTAGGAGTGTCCCTGTAAAAAAACCCGTTTAATGGGTATACGGGGTGATGAGCAACGAGAATAAAAAAAAAATAAATACTGAATATAACATTGTTTATAAAAAAAAATTACCATTTTCTGGACTTCACGTGTCTTCAAGAAATCAAGTGACCTCTTTACAGTAAATTTTACTCAATTAAATCAATAACATTCAATCAACCTTGTTAGACATCGCACTTTACGAAATATATCACTCGAGTACCCAGTATAATTTTTACACTCTACTCTATTCTCCGCGGCGGAAGGTGAAATATAATCGAAAAGCACAAACATTTCGATTGTTGTCGAGTACACGACGATTTCGAACACACGCGCCCGGTACACATAGACCTAGTACGTATCAGGAGAAGGATGATACGCGATATATACATGTACACATATATACACACATATATATATAGGACGAACAACAAAACAACCGACCGATGAATCCATTATATAACAGACCGCGAAATTCCGGTAGAGCAGCGGTGGCATAATCGAAATTGTTCGACACGAGGTACGATCGGACGTGGGCAATTTGCGATCGATCTATACTCTCACCTCATCCCCTTCGATTCACCATGACCATACATAGATCCATACACGTCCATATAGATATATACCAAACTCCGTTTATCCATAGGTGGATAGGTATATGTATATGTATATATATATATACATCGCGTATACACACATACTTTCTATTTCAGGGACGTCAAATCGACGTATTACCTCCCGCACATCAATTGACGGTTAATACCACCGAATGCGCCTTCTCGTGTATTACGAATCCTCGATTATCGCGCCGGAAACGCTCCTCTTTACTCTTTTCCATCCGATTATATAACGCAACGTAAAAATCGATTATCACCGATAAACGTGTGTGTATGTATATATACGCAACAACGTGGGTGTATCGGTAATTAACGTTAATAAGGGCGGCAAACAGAGCACTTCGTATATATATATATGCTAATACACGCGAAGAAGAAAGAGAGAGAGAAAGTGTGCGCAACGAATTATATTACGGTGGAGTAAAAAAAAAAAACGTTGTCCGGGGGATTGGCATCAATTTGGCGGATTAATCAAGAATGAGCAATAAATAATCTAGATGTACATCCTGTATTTCGATATAATCGGAAACTCGACACGGTTAGGGAAGTCAAAAAGGACGAGAACCGAGTCGTTTCCACTACGCCCACCGAGATCTATATGTATATAGATATTTCAACTACGAACGAACCCGATCCCCTCTTGCGAGAGAGCCTCTAATGAACGTCCGGTACCGAGCAAATAGAGAGAGATAGACCTATAGGGAATCGCATCGCGACAGACCTCCGGATTAATTTTATAGGTCAATAGGCCGATCCATATGCGTTTACAGGTTAATAACCTATAGCTTGGATCACGATGACGACGGTGACCAGTCGCGCTTCGACTTATCCTTTCCTATAAGACGCGCACGTGCACACGTTAAATACAACCTTTTTTTTTGAAGAATTCGTTGAATTTATACGCATAAACAGGATTAAGAGACGAGGAGGTTACAAATGAAAGCTCTTGTTTTAAATGAACGATCTTGAGAGAGGATCGTTTTTTTTTGACTTAATTTTGCTGTGTACAACATCCTGCGCCCTTACTGTGATAAGCTTGTGTGTATGTGATGTGTGCACATAATATGTACGTCTCGGAATACAATTTTTTGAGACAATATACCCAAATTTTTAAGATTTTTAAATCGTTATTTAACGTTAAATATTTGGATAGTGTAAAGTTAAGTTCATTACTTTTGAGCAAATTGATTAAGATACTTATTTGAGCTTTTTTTTATTAAATCCAATCTACTCGATTTCAGCTTTCTTCTGGACTTTAAGAGCATATATTTATATGTTTCGGAGTTACAAGTAACCAAAATCAAAGATACTTACTGCAAATTTTTTTTTTATTTGCTTATAAATTCCGTAAAAAAAGGGCGTTAGAGTCTATAACTCCGGGTTACTACATATATTTTTATAGAAGAAATAAATATAAATAAACAAACATAATTTAAAGTTTGGTAAAGATTCTTTCTCCTTGTTATTAGCTAATAAAATTAGACAGTTTTTAGGATCTTAACTAAAAACTTTAGTTTATCGCGTATGAGGATATTCAAACTCCGAGGTTGCGCTAAAATTATGCGTGTTATCTGAAAGCTTACATTGAAAAGCTTGACTCAATTATCTATATCAAAGAGATCGATACATTAAAAAAAATGTTTTGTGTATGGTATTAAGATATTCAATTTCTAATTAAAAGAATTTTAAGATCTTAGAAAAAAATTCAAATTTCCCGCGCTCTAAAAATTTAAAAATGTTTAAGAGGCAACGTCCTCGGGCTCAAACTTTGCGAAACAAATAATCACTATCCGAAATTATACAAATTGTAACTTCTAGATTTTGAAAAGTTATTACTCACGAAAGTTCGAAGATTAAATATTCTCTTTGTAAACTTTGTAAGTAACTCTAAATTTTTAGTCATGAAAATTTAATCGTTTATTTGGTTATATTGTATAACACAAGAATATTTAGATATAGAAATATCAAAAAATCTGTGTATATACCAGCAACAAAAATATAGAAAAATGAATTGAAAAAAAAAATACTACAGTTATTACTTTAATCATATATATATATATATATATATATATATATATAATAACTGATTAAAGTAATAACGCTTAATAATCATTATATCCTTATATAAATTTCGTTTTAATTCAAAATTTTGTATAACATTGTAGTTATTTTTATTTAATACATATTATCACCCTAAAATATTACTCATTGTAAGTTTGTTGGCAATAAATGAATAAACAAAATGAATATAAATATAAAAGAAAATTGACTAAACGTCAAACTGTTTTTCATTGATCGCAGATGTGGAGGATTTACTGGGTAAACCGATACAAGCTCAACTGTCATCCGAGACTGGAGTAGACGAGATCCTGGACACCCTGATGGACGTCGCGAACTGTAAGTTATATATATATACTATGTAATTTCCCTCGATTAAATTTTACTTGGCTTGATTGAAAGTACGTTTCGATCGGATTATTTTATTTACCTCACTACTCGATTTAACGCGTTAATCAACCGTTCTTTCTCACTCTCTCTCTCTCTTTCTTTCTTTCTTTTTTAATCCCGGAATTAAATTAAAAATTACGTTTTCTTTTTCTTTGATAATGGCGAAAAGTTTCATGGTCTCGAGGTACCGCTAAATCATGATAGTGTTTTGAAAATAAAGAGGGACATTCGATCTTGATTCATCTCGTTCGAAACTTTTTCGAACTAAAAATCTCATCGTATATATACATGTAGCAATATGAAAACGTCGCGTGTCCCAAAGTTTGACGTTAGCATTTTCGGTGGATATAATGCATTTATTGCCGAAGTAACTTTAAATTTTTAAGGTACCCGGGAACTTTTTCATTCGTCGACGTGATACTTACTACAAATTTTTAAAATTCCCTCGACCTTGTCGTTTGTGGAAGATGTGTGATGTTTTAAAAATCTCAGTTCATTATTGTGCAATGTATATCCTCTACAAGAACAATGTAGCAACGGGACAACCCATCAGTGTTAAAAATAATAAAAAAAATATTTAATGTTTCGTTCGCAGAAATTTTTAAAATTAATTTAATATTTTAAATATATTATCAGTCATATAGATATTCTAAAAAGTCAATAATATAAGTCCAGTTAGACCCAAAAATATTTATGTCTTATTTCAGTTGTATGTAGTCCAACGTAAACTTAGTTTTCCTGGTTGTCCTGTAATTCAATGAATTTTCGACGGATTGAGGTCTAGTTAGACTCATTTTTTTATTTTTATTTAATAAATGAAAAAAATGAGACTTTATTGGATGTGTTTTTAGGGACATATATATTCGCATGAGGTATATATTTTAATCTATCATAACGTTAAATTTAAATTTGTAATATAAATTTGTTGTAATTTGCGTCGAGGCAATTGATTCAAAGTAAAGTGTTTTGCCGATTTTTAGTGAACAAACCATAAAGTTTACTTAACAAGGAACGTAGTAAGATCTCCTCCATCCCCACCAGGTTATACCTTTATTAAATCAATCATTTCTTATAACATTTTACCTTTTCGTATTTAAAATTACTTACTGTTTGTCGCACGTAAAGTACAGGAATTTGACATTTTAAGCCAAAAGGAATATCTAAATTCTTAAAAAATTCATACCGATAGCTTGAAACAAGGAAAGGCTTGAAATTTTGATTTTTATAAGAAAAGTTAATTTTTAAATAACAATTAAATGAACAAAGTTTTGTCGGTAATATTAGTCAAAAAAGGAATAAACTTTCAACCTAAACATCGTAATCAAATTATAAGTTTAAAAATCTGTAAAAAATTGGGTATATTATTTAAAATATGCTTCAGGGCCTGAGTTTTTTCAAAAATTTATTCATTTGTTTATAAAAAAAAAAAGTAAAATATGACCATTTTCTTAGTCCGACACCCCCACCAAAATCTCCATAGTATCTTATGTGTCGCTCGATAATTAACAAGTAGGAATTGTCTATGTTAAAATTTGCACAAAGATTATTAGATTGAGGTTATGAAATTTATTTTTACCTTTCTTCTGTGAAAATTATATATACAATATCATAATATATTGTTCACCTTAATCATCTAAAAAGTCTACTTTATTGACCTCTACGAAGGGAGTTAAATTGCATTTTATTCCCTTCATATGATTTTATTGATCGTAGATCCATTTAATCTTGGTAGACTTACTTTTTTTGTTTTGAACACTTAATTTATCCTTTTTCTACAAAAATTTTCTCACTAAACATTATATAATAATTTTCTTTCCACAAACACCAATAATTTTAATTTTCCATAATCGCACTTTACTTATTATCAAATAAATTAAAAAACACATGCGATACAGTTTCTAAATACGCTCTTGTAATAATCATGTAGAATAATATTAAGTGAAAGTTGTAGAATAACGTATAAAATCTCGTGTTAAAGCATCTGTTGGGTAATTGAAACTAGGTAGACTAGGGGTATAAATTCTCGAAAAGTCCCCTCGTTCCAAACAATAATACTCGTGCAACCTTTCAAAATCTATTGCGAGGATCGTCATCTGGCACGTATTAAACGCGTTTACGTACACACACACACACATACCCGCAGACAGGGTTGAATCGCAAGTTCAACGGGGAAATTAGTTTAATTAAAGGTGAACTCAAGATACGCTGTTTTCGTGTACAACGAGGACACTTTCCCAGATGTATACGCAGTGTAGCATCTTTCACAAAATTAACGTATAATATTGCGTGGATTATTCTATTTCCTTTTCAAATTTAAATGGTTTGTATATATATGTGATAACGAAAAAAAAGTTTTTTTTTAATCGATACAAGGATAAAATAAATACCCGATAGACCAACTGTTTATGTTTACTCGATGAAACTCGGATCGGTCTTGGTCTTTCCGAATTGCAGATGTTGCATTACCGTTAATTTATATACTTTTGTTGTATTACGGCAACCGTTACGTACACCAATAAACAGTCGATCGTATTCTATTTCGATCCTCAATTTTCAAAGTTATTTCGTAAGTTTTATAGAGGAAGACAATCGAATCAATGGTAATTTATGTACAATCTATCGAGTAAAGAAAATTACGTGCGAATCGAAACAAAATATTTATTTTTATAATTGTCGGTCAATTTTTTTGTAGGCTAATTTACGTGCAGGTTGAGTGAGCTTTCTCGATTCCTGAACATCAACGGAGCACTGAGTTGCCAACTGAATATTAAATGAATTAGTGGCTCTCAAGTGCCATGAGAACCCGAGGTTTTTCTTTCTTCGATTGCTCTTTGAATCATAAGTATAGATAGTTTGTCTTTTTCCAGGTTGGTAGTATTTTAGTTTTTCACTTTACTGTACAAACACGAACTTTGTATTTAATTAAATAATTGTTATGATACGTGTAATATGCATATAATTAGTTTCCTGGCTATTAAGTCAGAATGTGGCAGAGATATTTTATTAAAATTTTTTAAATATACATTTACAATTTGTGTGAATTGTTTCTTTATTTTTAAGAGGAATTGTAAATATATGCACAGATAATTCGATTACTTTTAATAATTTGGTTCGCGATCGAGCATCTAATTTTTTTTTAATTTTACATAATCAGAGTATCACTAATCAATGATATTTGAATCCTTAAATCAAAATATATAGATTATAATTTTTTGAAATTTCGTTTTATTTGATATTCACTAACAAAAAGATAATTTTTGAGAAATTTTTCTGAGCTTTCAATTACTAATATTCGATTGTTATAGCTTGCATTTCTTGATTTTTTTCGTTACCTATGAATTCATATTTTTTAAAGAACGACCAGTTTATCAGTGAACATATCAGGTATATTTAAATTAGACAGTTTTTATATTTAATTTTTAAATGAAGTTGATTCTCTGTGTATAAAAATAAAAGTTATAGCCCACAGCTTGAATTATTAAATTAAAAGTGCACGAAAATTAATAAAAGATTTTACACGGGTGTTAATTATCACTTTACAATGTTTCAACATCATGTTAATATAATTTATTCCTTTTAAGGGAATGTCGGACTCAGAAAATGGTCCTTTTTAATATTTTTTTATAAACAAAAGTATACATTTTTGAAAAAATCCTATACGCCATGCCCTCGGGCATGTTTTAAACAGTATACTTAAATTTTTTCAGATTTTGAAACCTGTAATTTAATTCTGATTTTTGCGTTGAAAATTCATGCCTTTTTAGATCCATAATTACCGACCGAAAATTGTTTATACAATTATTAATAATAAATTTACTTTTTTTAAAAAATCGAAACGTCATGCTCTTGCTTTTGTTTCAAACTATCTATAAGAATTTTTTCAAATTTTTAATTCAATATTTCCAAGATAATTCTTATATTGAAAGGTGTAGATCCCTGTAACTTGGGTACCGTTAAGAAAAATCTAAGCTAGTACCTTTTTTTCAAGTAAAGTCTTATCTGACAGCTTTTTTATGGTAAAAACGGCAAAATGCGAAACGTTTAATATCCTTCTTAATTTAATTAAATTTCAGTACAAAATTATAAACATACGTATATATAATTTTCATAAACAACTCGCTCACAAAAAAACTAATATACCGTACAGATAATCGAAATGATACAAAACAAATGTAGTACAAAACAAAAAGTTTTTCAATATCGAAATTCCGAACGAATGAGATAAATGAAAAGTCCATTATAAAAGTATCAGTGGCACGAGAATACGAGTATACGTCCACACAACTTTTGAGTCGATCAGTCCTGATTAATAGGTGATCCCGCGAAAACTCATTAACCTCCGACGGCGTGGGCAAAACAGAGAGGAATGCAATTCCGTATAGCAAATGAAGCTATCATCGTTGAAGATGTATATATATATATATATATATATATATAGAGAGAGAGGGAGACAGCGAAGGGGGTACGTTATACGCGTTAACGACGTTAACTTTGAATTCTACCGGATAGAAGGCGGATGTACGACATCGTGTGCGGAAGTGAAGGGGGGTAAAGCTCGATTATTAATGTACACGAAGCAAAAGTCCCTGGTAAGTTTAAATTGGCTTAAACGACGCGACTAAGCTAACGAAATTTCCTTTATTTTCCTTCAGACAATGCGCAAACTTTTCAAGATAGAGAAGTAAATAGTTCACTCCTTTTTTTCTATATGTACAACACCTCGCCTCTCGTTATTCAATTATTTTAATCGTTTTATGACAAAAGAAATTACGAGGTGTTGTACTGATTTCACTTATTTTCTTTTTTCTTGCCAAAGGTGTTTATTCAAACATTTTTAATTAATTGACTAAATAATAGTAGATTGTAAATTTTTATTTGGAAGAGGAAGGTGCTTTTGTGGCGATGATAATAAGTTCGTGGTAAAGCTGATACAATTGTAATACATACCATTTTTATGTGGATTGCAAGGACAGTGGTTTACCGTTATCATTTGAAATCGTGAAGTAGTTTCTTTATTGGTCAAAATGAAAGGACCAATGAAGGATGTTGACATTAGGAACTATTATTTCAACTTTAGTTTATTTCAATAGCTCTAACGACGCAAAGGTCATGTTTATTTTATAAATTATACTTACGAATTTACGTTAATTTTTTATTAAAACTATCCATTAATTTTTTAAACCTTTTTTTCAATTAAACGTAACTTTTAAATCTAAATAACTTTGAATTTACCCACGAAATAATATTTCTCTTAAGAAATTAATAAATTATCTTGCTAAATTTTTTAAATATTTTAAAGCTCTTGATACAAGCTTTTTTCGTTTTCGATCGGATATTTATAGCTTATTTAGAACTATTTTTTTTTCTAGTTTTTCCAAAAAGATCAGAATTTTGTTCCCTTACAGTCCATTAGAAAAAATGTCCGACACATGGGTATCTTTTCTTTTGGACCAAAAAATCATACCCCATAGTTTCAAACATCGTTTCTCAAAGGTTGAATACTTGTGAATTTGTTATTTTTAAAAATCGCGCGGTAGACAAAAAAACTAATATACCGTACAGATAATCGAAATGATACAAAACAAATGTAGTACAAAACAAAAAGTTTTTCAATATCGAAATTCCGAACGAATGAGATAAATGAAAAGTCCATTATAAAAGTATCAGTGGCACGAGAATACGAGTATACGTCCACACAACTTTTGAGTCGATCAGTCCTGATTAATAGGTGATCCCGCGAAAACTCATTAACCTCCGACGGCGTGGGCAAAACAGAGAGGAATGCAATTCCGTATAGCAAATGAAGCTATCATCGTTGAAGATGTATATATATATATATATATATATATAGAGAGAGGGAGACAGCGAAGGGGGTACGTTATACGCGTTAACGACGTTAACTTTGAATTCTACCGGATAGAAGGCGGATGTACGACATCGTGTGCGGAAGTGAAGGGGGGTAAAGCTCGATTATTAATGTACACGAAGCAAAAGTCCCTGGTAAGTTTAAATTGGCTTAAACGACGCGACTAAGCTAACGAAATTTCCTTTATTTTCCTTCAGACAATGCGCAAACTTTTCAAGATAGAGAAGTAAATAGTTCACTCCTTTTTTTCTATATGTACAACACCTCGCCTCTCGTTATTCAATTATTTTAATCGTTTTATGACAAAAGAAATTACGAGGTGTTGTACTGATTTCACTTATTTTCTTTTTTCTTGCCAAAGGTGTTTATTCAAACATTTTTAATTAATTGACTAAATAATAGTAGATTGTAAATTTTTATTTGGAAGAGGAAGGTGCTTTTGTGGCGATGATAATAAAGTTCGTGGTAAAGCTGATACAATTGTAATACATACCATTTTTATGTGGATTGCAAGGACAGTGGTTTACCGTTATCATTTGAAATCGTGAAGTAGTTTCTTTATTGGTCAAATGAAAGGACCAATGAAGGATGTTGACATTAGGAACTATTATTTCAACTTTAGTTTATTTCAATAGCTCTAACGACGCAAAGGTCATGTTTATTTTATAAATTATACTTACGAATTTACGTTAATTTTTTATTAAAACTATCCATTAATTTTTTAAACCTTTTTTTCAATTAAACGTAACTTTTAAATCTAAATAACTTTGAATTTACCCACGAAATAATATTTCTCTTAAGAAATTAATAAATTATCTTGCTAAATTTTTTAAATATTTTAAAGCTCTTGATACAAGCTTTTTTCGTTTTCGATCGGATATTTATAGCTTATTTAGAACTATTTTTTTTTCTAGTTTTTCCAAAAAGATCAGAATTTTGTTCCCTTACAGTCCATTAGAAAAAATGTCCGACACATGGGTATCTTTTCTTTTGGACCAAAAAATCATACCCCATAGTTTCAAACATCGTTTCTCAAAGGTTGAATACTTGTGAATTTGTTATTTTTAAAAATCGCGCGGTAGACAAACAAATTTTTCAATTATACCTATATGTAGGAAATAATAATTTTGATAATTCGAATTGCAGATTTTTATTGATAATCTCCAACCAATATATGCACAATATGGTCCTGTATGAAAAATGAAATATTGTAGGTCTTTTACGAAAAATGAAATATTACTTTTAGGCTGGTAATAATCATACATTAAAAAGATTAAATTAACAATCATTAATGAAATATATATTAATAAATTATTTCTTAATAGTGGTTGAGTTATTTCTTTCACGGGAAAAAAATAATAAAAGTTAAAAAGATAGTAACCATCAAAGAATTTTAAAATTTAAATTTTTTAACAATTTTAATACGTAAAAATATGGTAGTACCTTGATAGTGAAAGCTAATGGTTTTTATTAAAAAAAATATACACTATTTTTAATAGTAATTTAAAAAATTTGATTACGAAGTTTTGCTGACGTGGTTAGCTACCCTCTGTAGGTCTAAACAAAATTTGAAATAATTTTAGTATCAATTTATAATTGGTCATTATTATTTTTATTAATGTGCAAATTATTTCTTTCACGGAAAATATTATATAACTATGAAAAAAATAAATTTTATGCAACTATTGTTGTTTTCTATTTCTTACTTACTAATGTTTAGAAAGAATTATTTTCTTTTGGATTAGAAATAGAAAACATCACATTTTAACATTTTATTTTTTTTAATATATAATAGATAACCTCTTTCGTTAGCAGGAATTACTACAATCCGTCGTATAAATTAATATATTATATGTTTATAGATTATATGACACGTTGCTCTATGATTATAAATTTTCTTTCTTAAAGATTCACAATAAATATAACCAAAATAAATAAACAGTATCTAACTAATATTGTTTTTATGTAACAAATTTATATGTGATAAGTATTTATATATTTTTGTTATGTATTAATTTTTATTTCAATAAATATAAGATTACTATTCATTCATCAAAATCAACCAAAACATCCTTTCATAACAATTATTGTTCATCACTGTAAAAATTGTTTAGTAAATACTTTACAAAAATCTGCATTGTAATTTTTTTTACAAAATTCACGATAATAATAAAATTACAAAATAGGTGTTATCAATAAACCGTGAACGTACCTATACAATCGAACTGAAATGTCTAGCTTCGACGGAGCTTGCCTTCAAGACGGACGTGCTGTTGAAACGAGCAGAGAGAGCACGCGATTTGGGGTTGGAGTTGAGCCGCGAAACCGACGAGATCCGACGTGACATCGAACTCACGACGCGGGATTGCGCAGTCGAAGATCGTTCCCTCTGCGCTGTACTCGATCCTACAGGACTCCATCTAGCCTTGAGACTTGAACGGGTGAGACCTCTTATACTGCATTACAAGTGTTTCATATACACATTTTAATAAATCTGATGAATTCAACACTAACAGAATTTTTATATAGAAAATTACTTTTTCTTTTCAAGACACATAATATTTACATAATTTCTCATTAATTCTATACAATTTACCTACAGATCGAAATTATTTTTTTCAAAGTCGATATCTCTTAAGCACTGTTATTTTTGCATTTAGTTTCGCCAATTCGCGCTTCCTTTTCTGCGACAACATTCTATAAATACGTTCAACACTAACAGAGAAAGAATCTTAGAAAATATTTAAAAATTTATTTATACAAAATTATTTTTATCGACAACTAAGAATATTTTCATATCGGAATATGGAATTGACACGTTTGGGAAATTAATGATTAAGAGATATTTCAAAATATTTCTATGTATTATTTTTTAAGACACCTGAAATACATGAAGATTTCAAACATCAATTTATTATATAAGTATTTATTAAATATTACAATTTATCACCTACTTTATAATTACGTAAATATTATACACAAACATAAAAAATAAAGATGTTAAATGTATATAACGATTAGATTTTCCGAACTTAATATCCGTAGGGAAAAAGCGTTTGAAGTTAAATGTAAAGATCCCTTTCCAAACGTATATCCTAAAAAGATTCGACGAGTACGATCATTTATTTCGAACAATCCCATTTCGAGATACTGCAAACTCTCAAAGAAATATTACCGGGTAATAAACGAATTGAAATGCTTTTATATACATCGATCTTACGATGATCATCAGTTCCAGTAACTTAAACGAAAAAAAAGTCAAATACTCGTTAATGCAATAGTAAAACAGAGTAACGATATATATCTCGAAATAAAAAAAATAGAAACAGAGTCATTGAGAATCACTTAATCGTTCATAAAAAAAATAATCGAGGAAACGAAATCGTTATGTATACTTATAGAACGAGACGCCAAGATTTTCAAGATATAGATTACACTGTAGGTTACCACTCGTTGAACCCTTTCCTCCCCATCATTACGAGGACAGTCCCAAAATCCTCACGAGCAGTTTCCGGATTTTTCAGGTTGCATTGTATATATATATATATATATATATATATATATATACGATGCTTAAGTCGAACGGTTGGCGAATTTTAAGGAGCTCCAAAAAGGGGGCGTATCGTCGGTTTATCTGCTGGGGAAAAATCGTCCTCCTAGGGAATATAAATTTTAAAGGATGAACACAATCGTTATATTCTCTTTTTTCTGCGTTTTTATCGTTTATTGTTTGTTCAATCTTTAATGTCACCGACACTGTCTAGAATATATTACAATATGCAAAAAAAAATTATTCTTTCAACTTCATTTTTTCTTATTCAAATACTATACGAGATTGGTTTTACAAGTACTATTTAAAATATTTTGTGTAATTAAAAATTTATTTCCCCAGACAGTCAGCTTTTAAATAAAAGAATATCGAAATTAGAAATTTTCGTTAATTGTTGTTGCAATATTTATTCGTATTAAAGAGATAATTAAATTTTTACAAAAAATAAATAAAATAATCCAATAATTTATTGAGTTAATATCGTGTTTAATTATTTATATAGGTCAGGTTATTTAAAAATAATTAATCCAATGATGAATTATTAATAATTAATTAAAACTTGAAATAACAATAGATTATGAACAAAGATTTCTGTTTTATTTTCTACAATTAAAAAATTTGTTTATGTATAAAATTTAAAAAACGTTTCATAAATGTTTCGATTTCTACTAGGGATTTTTTAAATATTATAAAATTATTAATTTTAAGTATAGAACATTAATTTGAGAAGGTAAAGAGAAAATTGATACAGTGAGAATAAACAAAATAACAAATAATAAAATAATAACAAAATAATAAATAATATAATTGAAATATCAGTAGAAAAGTCAAGATTTCGTCATCCATTCAGTAGTATAATTTTAATTAAATCAATTTCTAAATGTTTTTTTAAGATAAAAGTAAATATTAGTTTATAAACTTATATTTGTATACTTTCTTCGCGTTCTAATAAATTTTATCATTTTTCTATAAGAATGTTTTGTATAAACTTACAGAAATATTTGTGAGGCATCCTACTTTTTATACATAATATGAAATTGATGTATCGAAATAATAGATATTGGGCTGATATAAAGGAACATTCTTATTTGAATATCGCAATGTGATAATTAAGAAAGTAATAAATAGTTAAAATACATTATACATAACTATCTTTGAGAAATAACAACAAATGCGAATAGATTTTTTCTTGCTAATTTTAAGCATTATGTTGCACAAAATTTTTTATTATAAAATCGTTCCTTTTCGACTACAAAAAATGACAAATTTTTTTTGTCAGTCTGCACGTGATAAAGCGAACAGTCGAGTGCACATATTTTCCGTTGAAATTCGGTATCCGAGTTAAAAGTCGAGGGTAACGCTTATGTATACGCATGTAATTTAAAATTCTTTCCACGAGAAAATTCGAGTCTCTGGAGTTTTACAGGTTGTACGAGACGATCGACTCTTGAGGCTTCGAGCAGCAGGTAGGGATAATTTAACCGAAACTGGACGGCAAGCAAGAGGCGAGTACCTTTACGTACCTCATCACATCGCCAGATCAACCTTGGATGCTAGGAATCGTAAGTTATCATTATTTATCAATTTAATTAAATAATAATCAATACTAACAATTTAATTTTAATGGTTGATATTTGTTTTAAATACATATCGTAATATACATTTTTGAAGAAAAAAAAATAACATATTTATTTTGCAATATTTTATATGCATTAAAGTTTTTTCTTTTTGATTCTATACGCATTAAATTATTTTATTTTTGATATTTCAATGAATTTTATAATTTTTTATTTTTTCTTTGACACTCTAGGTCTCAAATAGTATGAAATAATATGTAATAATAAATTCAATAAAATATTTATCTAAATCCTAGAAATATTTATGAAAATTAAAAAAAATTTTATTTGAAAGATAGATATTTGATGTAAATATTTATTAGTTTTACAACTATTCAAATTTTTCATTGAATTCACTAAATTTTTATTCAGAGTATCGATGCGTAGATCCAACAGTTTTTAATTTTTATAAAGAATTAAAAAAGTTTTTGGGGATTTTATTACTATAGCCAAATTAAGTTTGCCAGTATTCTTCGCTTAGTACTCAACATATCGTCGCCTTAGTGCAATAAGGTTCCAATTCAAATTTTTTTTCAAAAAGGGTCCGATTCAAATTTTTTTTCAAAAAGGTTCCAACTCAAATTTTTCTTCAAGAAGGGTCCAATTCAACTTTTTATTTCAAAAAGGTTCCAATTCAAATTTTTTTTCAAGAAGGTCTCAACTCAAATATTTTTTCAAAAAGGTTCCAATTCAAATTTCTTTTCAAGAAGGTATCAACTCAAATATTTTTTCAAAAAGGTTCCAATTCACTTATTCATTTAGTTACTCTAAAAAATTGTGAAAGCACCTTAATTTTCAAATAATTACGTTTGTGCTTACAATTAACATATGTTTATATTATCAAAAGTAATTATTTCTAGGATAATTAGATGTAATAATGTATACTGGTGAAGCATATAAGATAAAAAAATGTATATATATATACATATATATATATACATATATATATATATACATATATATATATATACATATATATATATATATGGGAGATTCCATGTGAAGTGATCCAGTTAAAAAATAGAATTTTGTTTTAATGTATGGAATCAGTAAAAAACTACTTGAATAAAGTGTAGCTAAATTTTTAGACCTGAATTTCAATTAGTACCAGAGTTGTAGCCAATCAAAAAATCGATTTTTTTGAAAAAATTGATTTTTTGGCCATGTTTATCACTTAATAACTCAAAATCTAACAATTTTTTCTTATATACATTAAATTTGAAAAAGTTTATTAATTTCAAGAAGAATCAGTTGAAATATTTCATTTACATTATTTTAAAACTTTGAATATAGTTAAAATCAATAAAAACCTTTATAGTAAAAAAAAGGGTTGTACGATCAAAAATATTTTATTCATCCAAAACTCTAATTCATCGATGATTACCTTCAAAATAATGCAAAGTTTGAGTGCGGCAGAGCATTTCAGTCAAAGTTATGGTGTTTTTAGGCAAATTTCTTAAAAAAAGAAAGTAAATGCATTTTATGAAAAAAACAGACTAACTGTATACTTGCATTCAAACAATATGGCACTATTATTCCTCAATATTACTAAAATATACTATTTATTGTTAGTTACTGATACTTTTATTTAGTTGTTATTTAATTCTGATACTTTTAGTTATACCTATTATATAATTGGATTTATTGGAATTATATAAAGTTTCAGGTATTTATCCAATTATATAACAGGTATAACTGCTTATACCTACTGTATTGTGTTTGTAAGCAACTTAGAGATTAAAAAGTATCAGTGACTAACAATAAATAGTATATTTTAGTAATATTGAGGAAAATAGTGCCATATTGTTTGAATGCAAGTATACGGTTAGTCTGTTTTCTTCATAAAATGCATTTGCTCTCCTTTTTTAAGAAATTTGCCTAAAAACACCATAACTTTGACTGAAATGCTCTGCCGCACTCAAACTTTGCACCATTTTGAAGGTAATTAATCATTGATGAATTAGATACTTGGATGGATAAAATATTTTTGATCGTACAACCCTTTTTTTTACTATAAAGGTTTTTATAGATTATAACTATATTCAAAGTTTTAAAATAAAATAAATGAAATATTTGAACTGATTCTTCTTGAAATTAATAAACTTTTTCAAATTTAATGTATATAAGAAAAAATTGTTAGATTTTGAGTTATTAAGTGATAAACATGGCCAAAAAGTCAATTTTTTCAAAAAATTCGATTTTTTGATGGCTACAACTCTGGTACTAATTGAAATTCAGGTCTAAAAATTTAGTTACACTCTATTCAAGTAGTTTTTTACTGATTACATACATTAAAATAAAATTCTATTTTTTAACTGGATCACTTCACATGGAATCTCCCATATATATATATATATATATATATATATATATATATATATATATATATATATATAAATGATGCTTTATTTGGTCATTCAAATTTAAGGGAGTTGCGAATGTACAGTTTCTTCGCAGCAGATATCTTAATTGAAAGTACGACCACGTGAGTCGGGAGTCAAAACGTACATGCAACATTTGGTATGAAGCACTCATACGGCACCTAACCGCTGTACCGACTGTACGTACATCGGTTTAATCAGCCACCTATATTGAGTAATAATGAATTAAGGTGCTTATTTGAAATTAAGGTGCTTTCACAATTTTTTAGAGTAACAAAATGAGTAAGTGAATTGGAACCTTTTTGAAAAAATATTTGAGTTGATACCTTCTTGAAAAAAAATTTGAATTGGAACCTTTTTGAAAAAATATTTGAGTTGATACCTTCTTGAAAAAAAATTTGAATTGGAACCTTTTTGAAATAAAAAGTTGAATTGGACCCTTCTTAAAGAAAACTTTGATTTGGAACCTTTTTGAAAAAAAATTTGAATCGGACCCTTTTTGAAAAAAAATTTGAATTGGAACCTTATTGCACTAAGGCGACGATATATTGTCCAAATATTCCAGATTATACTTGCATACAGAATATGGTTCAAATACCATAAATCTTTATAAAAACATTTTTAATAATTATAAAACTTAAATTGTCAAATCGATATATTGGTACATTCAAAAAAATTTAATGAATTCAATGAAAAATTTCTTTTAATATAGTGGAAGATATTTTTTAACCGATATTTGCTGAAATCTAATGTATATATATATTTACGTCAAATACGATTTCTATCTTTCAAATAAACTTTTTCTTTATTTTCATAAATATTTATTTATTTTTGTTAAAATAAACATAATTTGATTGTTCCATTGTTAATAAAAAACTAAAATTTTATTCATTATATTAACCATACGTGGTCGACATTAGTCATTTAAGAAATAAATCGAATTTGAATTATTCATCTTTCCAAAACTTTGGCTACCTTATCGTTTAAGAAGATGTGATAGCAAAATTACAGGAATCTACTTTTAAAAACCCAAAAATTTTCTGCAATTATCGAATTAAAAATCTGGAAAAATTTATGCGTGACACTTGATTAATATAGAAGAAGCTGACAGAGATTTTTTTTAAATAATTAGTATTAAGTAATTAAAAAATTAATAACCACTTTCGTCGGTAATGATTAGGTGAAAATGATTGTTGCTTGCGGCTGCACAAAAATCTCGATCATTTAGTGATAAAAAATTTTGAAAAAAATCGTACATACTATTCAAAGCAAATAGACAAGCGTTACAGAGAGATTTATTGGAAAAAGTCAATCCATTGTTATTTAAAAAATAAATAAGGAACCCAATTTTTTTAGTCTCACATCTCCTGAAATAAAATTATGAAAAGCAACAATAATAAATTGTGTTACCATCCAATGATTTAACACAAATTTCGAAAATCTATGATTCAATAAGCATGCACATATACATTTCCAAAAACAATGGGTGTACACATGTACAACCAAAGTAAACGGGAAAGAAACTTGTTTAATGGAGACTACAACATAACTTACCGGACGACATCTTGAAAGCAATTCCAATAAAGCTATCAATAATGAATTCCACCGAGTTCAAAGGCATTTATCATCGATCCTACGACGTGTAAGCATCCGGACGACCCAAACATATCGTCCTCGTTGCAAACATCGAACTATACTCCCTTCTCACCCTTACTCCAAAAAAAAGAGAAACGATAGGATTGAAAAACTTAGGTAAAAATTTACCAAAAAAAGATGGTGATCTCCTACGTCACGGAAGCGCAAAATCGTAAATAAATTTTCAAGGAAAACAGTCGAGCAGAATTATCTCTGCAAATGGCTACTGAATTTTCATTTGAACGTGTATTAATATACGCTGGGTGATACGTCAAAATTTTGCTACTTTTACGAGACTAAGCGGTCTTCCTTCTACTTTTTTTTTTTCTTTTTTACGACGATATACCTATAAATTTTCGTAAACATGGTATTTCGCGTCAATTTCACGCGGTTCGGTAAATACATCGTTCGCGAAACCCAATCCTTAAATTCATTTGAAGCGCCTTTAAACGCACGTGAATTTGTTTTTTTACGGTGCGATCGAAAAACGATGTACGACAAATCGCTACGTCAAAATGTATATAAATATTCATCGAGCTTGATATTTTCTTCTCTACCCCCCCCCCCCCCCCTTTTCCCAACAATATGCAACAATTGCGTCCGAATTGTATTAAAATACATATACGTATATAAGAAAAAAAAAAACAAAAAAAAAAGAAACGGATCGAAAATCCTTTTTCTATGGAAATATTCGGACGTTTTAAATTTACTCATGGGGCTTCCCGAATCGACAGACGTGCGCGTCACCTCTTTTTTCTTCTTCTTCTATACATTTCGTCGTAGGATGAACAAACAGGAGAAGAGCGACGCAAACATCGTCGCGATAAAGTCTGCCGTTACGAACGTTTGAATAAACTCGTGGAGCAAAATAAAAAAATAAAATAAAATCTCGAGAACAACGCGGAGAAACCGAAGAGAGCTTTTTTTATTTACTATAAGCTTAAATCTGTACATAGATTTATTCGCTGACGAGCTTTTAGTGCCTTGAGCGAGACACGATTGAGCTTGACAAATATTATTGATTATTTGTATGATCGTGAGAATGTTTGTTTTAATAATTAACAACAAAAAATAAAACAATATTTTGAATAAACAAACTAATTTATTTATTCGTCCAGCCAACGTTTCAAATCTATTAAAAAGAATCCTCTATCATTGATTTTGATTTTTATGCATCAAGTGTTTCATATATTGTTTGGTTTTAGTTCATCTTTTGTAGTTTCCGAAATATGAAGTTTGACTGTTTATGTATTCATTGCTTGAACTTATTTGTATGTATAAAGAAAATTATTTATAACATATTTGCTATTTGTATAACGAAAACCATTTAATTTTTTTCAATATTTACCGACCATGTCGATAGAAACGAAACAATTATTTTAGTTAAATAAATATGGTAGATAATAGACAAACCAAGACATCATCGTACAAAAATCAACTCTTATCATACCCAAGTTAAACAAATAATATTAAATATAATTTAAAACACGGAAAACCGATTATATTTAAGTCTCATAATTTGCACCGAAGTCCATTATTTGTAAACACAGACGTGTCTTCTACTTTTTCAAATATTATCATACATTATTATTTAGTATCAAATTTTTCGTCTATCTCGGCTGATAGGGTAGGAAGGATTAAAAGTTAAGTTTAGAACCCCCTTGAGTAGATAATATACCGGTGGGTTACCGACCGAGCAAAAAGATGATTACACATATATTTATAAATATGGAATTTTATGCGAACACCCAAATAAAAAAGCAACAGATAATTAAATAATAAATCATTCTACTAAAATTATAGGTCAATACAACGAACTATCAGGAATAATTATTATTAAATATATTTAAACACGGAAAACCGATTATATTAAGTCTCATAATTTGCACCGAAGTCCATTATTTGTAAACACAGGACGTGTCTTCTACTTTTTCAAATATTATCATACATTATTATTTAGTATCAATTTTTCGTCTATCTCGGCTGATAGGGTAAGGAAGGATAAAAGTTAGTTTAGAACCCCTTGAGTAGATAATATACCCGGTGGGTTTACCGACCGAGCAAAAAAGATGATTACACATATATTTATAAAATATGGAATTTTATGCGAAACCCAATAAAAAAGCAACAGATAATTAAATAATAAATCATTCTACTAAATTATAGGTCAATACAACGAAATATCAGGAATAATTATACATATTCTATTTCCTTTAAATGTTCATAATTATTCTCGAATATGACTCAGCTTATCTGACGGCAGCGTCATTTTTGCTCGCGAAATTCGGGTGGTGGATTTGTGAAGCTATGAGTACGGACTGCCCTTAAGGGGGTACCAAAGTCAAGTTTTATCCTCCCTACCTTACCAGCCTCAAAAGTCATAGAAAATTAGTTATAATTAAAAAAGGATGATAATTTACTTAAACTGAGAACAGTCCCTTTTTTTAATAATCCATCTTGGTTCAAAATTTGAAGCAAAAAAATATCGATTGATTTTCGAGTAATCCTTACCAAAATTTATGATAATTTCGTGCAATTGGAGGTTATGCGCTCGACTAATTAAAAGGCATGTCAAAATTTTTGGTAAGGGTTTTCTCAAAAACATAATCAATATTTTTGCTTCAAATTTTTAAGACAGATAGATTATTAATAAATGAAGAGGACTGTTCTTCCATTTTTACGTAAATCAACTTTCTTTTTTAATTATAATTAATTTTATGTAATTTTCGAGGCCGGTAAGGTAGGGTGGATAAAATTTGGCTTTGGCACCCCGATAACGATGTGTGTAATTTTATTGCAACAAAAATTGAGAACTATTTTTGAATGTTTTAAGTGTACACTGTGACGTGGCGATTTGTAAGCCAGTCACATGTGTGTATGTGTGTTCGTCGGGCCATATTCTCAGCGCTCGGTAAGCGCACGGGCAACCGCGAAACTACGCGATCGGCCGCGGCCGCAGCTCGAGTTTGGCCCGCTCTCTCTCGTTCTGGACGCTCGGCGAGCAACACGCCCGATGCCGCACGCGGTACGCGAGCGCGCGACTCCCGGTGAGTGTGAGGCCCTAAGCATGGCTTACTCGCGCGGTACGAGTGTGCGTGTGCTAGTAGTTATTTGTCACTCGAATAGTGACTGGCGACCGTGATTTTAAGAACTGTATTTGTAATAAATCTCCAGCAACATTTTAAGAACCTGCCAGTATTTCTTTTAAACAAATATAATAATTACCTTATTCTACTCGATAACTCACCGGGTATGCCCCCCTTAAGGGGGTACCAAACTCAAGTTTTATCCTCCCTACCTTACCAGCCTCAAAAGTCATAGAAAATTAGTTATAATTAAAAAAGGATGATAATTTACTTAAACTGAGAACAGTCCCTTTTTTTTAATAATCCATCTCGGTTCAAAATTTGAAGCAAAAAAATATCGATTGATTTTCGAGTAATTCCTTACCATTTATGATATGATTTCTCAAAAACATAATCAATATTTTTGCTTCAAATTTTTAAGAGATATAGATTATTAATATATGAAGAGGACTGTTCTTCCATTTTTACGTAAATTAACTTTCTTTTTTAATTATAATTAATTTTATGTAATTTTCGAAGCCGGTAAGGTAGGGTGGGTAAAATTTGGCTTTGACACTCCGTTAACGATGTGTGTGATTTTATTGCAACAAAAATTGAAGAACTATTTTTGAATGTTTTAAGTGTACACCTAACTGGTGACCAAAAAACCTAGAAAATTACTTTGAAAAAACTAAACGGCATATTCAAATTCGATAAGAATATTCTTGTTATAAAAGTATTAAATAATATTTATACATTTTTATTCCCTAAGAGATCATTTTTCTTGGCTATCTGGCTGAACCGATGCAACTTCTGTAATTTAAAAGATACATTCGCAATTTCATAATTGTAATAGAGTTCGATAACGATATACTTCGATGGAATTATGGGATAAAATCGAAAGGAAAAACAGAAAGAAAAAAACGCGAGAAGATCTTTCAGAACAGTCGAGTCAATACCAAAGAGAAAGTAGTTTCGACTATACGACATAAATTTTAAGTGAATCAAACAAAAAGTGTATTAGTAACGACGTTATCTAATTAATAAAATTAGCTCAAAATCGTCATTTCTTGCAATATAAGTTTACTTTATCAATATACTTTATCAATATAAGTTAATACAATATAAGTTTAATTAATTATTTTTTGTCACCTCGAAGCGTCATTTAAATAACGATATGGTTAATCATTTAACAAAATATAAACGTTCAGTTATAATTGAAACGATACTGTAGATAGAAAAATTCAATGGATCGGATATATAGTTAAAGAAAAAGAAACTAAAAGAGTGAAATATAAACGAGCTGTCAGTCGGTTGTGATTGATACGGTGACGATGTGTTGTTGACACATTCTGTCGCGTCTTACATTTTCCTCGGTAAATCTCGTCAACCTTTTTTTTTGTACCCTTACACATCCTCCGGAAAATCCTTCGTTTTACCTTGACTTGTCTTTTCTCCGATACGCCAACTTTATTGTCCTTTCATTTATTTCACCGTTTACATTATTCAATTTTTCTTATTTTATTATTATTACATTTTTTCGATGAAAATTCATTTTATATTATACAAATTTTTATGTACGAACCCACGCGGTTTCGAAGTATTACTTCGCAAAAGATAATAAAATAAAGTTATAAAAATGGTATAATAATATACCTGTATATGTATGTAAACGTATTGTAAATATATTCTTTTTTTCCATTTAAAAGTGAATTTTTATGGGATAATTAAATTTAAAAATACTTTCGTGTATGCGCATTTTTTTCGTTGATATATGTATACATATATATATGTGTGTGTGTGTATATGCATATATATTCTCTTTTTATATTTCGATGGAATTATTAACTGCGGTGTTTGAAGTTTGACGATTTTTTTATAGGCTCTTGATTAAAATAAATAAAACGACGCGAATATACAGTAATTGTTAATCACCAAATTATTGTAATATTATTAAATAATGTACCTATTGTTTGTAATTTTTATGAATAAGTGATTTCGATAACTTCGTAAAGAAAAAAAGAAAAAATTAATTATTACTCTATGATTTTTAATGATCGATATATTTATAAAAGAGAAAAATTTCTGTTAATATTACCTTGTATTACATGGTAAAAATTACATTGTTAATTTTACTTAATATTTTACCTTTAAAAACTACCGGTGTCTCCAATTAATTTTACTTCGCTCTATAAAGGCAAAAGGGTAAAAAAGATTAATTTATTGATTTGACACCTTTCAGTCACGTAGAAAATTAAGAATCCATTTTCCGATATCTGTAAATTTCGCAATTTACATCAATATTAATTTTTATCCATAACATACGGTAGGTGATTAGTGGAGTAGTTTATGAGATCAAGAGGATGTCAAACTCGTTGTGTTACCATTGGAGCGAACTCTAAATTGAGAAGTACTGTTTTGACGTATATTACCAATTTGTATTTAAATTTAAGTAAAATCATTTGTCCAAATTGTTATAAAAAGTTTAATATCTGAGCACAGAGCGATTAAAATTAATCTTGTAAACTATTGCACTAATCAATTTGAAACTTCTCAAAATTATAGTTTCCGTGCAGGTAACAAAGTGTAATGTTCATGCGCGATTTTATATAAATTTTAATAACAAACCATTAATTATGGTGTATATTAAAAATAATAATATTACTATCATATATGCATAATTTTTGCAATTTTTTATATGTTATTCAGAAATAGGTAAAAAAAACTTTTTTTATAAATTTAGTATTTCTCAATCGGTAAATAAATCTGATGTTAATTCAAAAGGCATTCTCAACATTCTTATATCGCTCTCTCGAATTAATAAAAAAAAACGAATATTTGTTAATCGAGAAACCGTATTACACCATCGACGCAAACGATTTTTCATTGATCTCGAGAGTTTTCTCCGGTATATAGCTCTTCATTATTTTTCCCCTGTCGCACGAAATGACGCTTGCGTAAACATCGCGTTTTCTTGGTAGACGAGTCATACTTATCGGCTCGAAGGTAGTAAATCTATAGCGAGACTAACGTGGCTTATCCACGAGCATTGCCAATAAGGAGAGGCGTCGCGCACGTCTTCCTATATGCCTCAGTCTCTCTCTCTCTCTCTCTCTCCCTCTACATATATGTATGCGTACATATAAGAAAAGAAGAGAAGCTAATGCGAAATCCATATATCGGTAGGTGGATGAGAAATGTTGGGGATGCGCGAAAACCCATCAAACTATAGGCTTTTGGATTGTGAATAATGGCATTAGCTTCAGTGACTATCGAGCAATTTTATTGTTTTCTTTTTTCATACCGGTATAAACTGCATCTACGTCGTCCGTTTTTGAAATTTCAATACTATTTTTTTTTTATTTTTAGGAAATAAGAGGATGGCGGAGTTGACCGAAAATTCAAATTTCCCGTGTTTGCAGTTTATGCGTTGTGAATTATAATGAAAAATATACATAGGACAGTATGTGTTCTGAGCGTAGAGATAAAATATCACGTTGTAAATCTTTAAATTGATTATTCTTTATTTATCAAGTGGATTATTATTATTTAAGATACTACGCGTTTATACATGAACCTTTAAAATATATATAATTTTTATTGTTTTACTCCACGCAGAATATCTGTACTTTACGTAAACAGAAATTTTGGACCTATCTTAAAAATGTTTTTTTTTAAATGAGTAGATACAAAAATATCATAAAACATATATCATGATTTTAGTTTATTAAGACAGTATTTTTGGTTAATAAAAAAGAGAGGGAGGAAATTATGCACAATTATTTACCTAATGAAATTTTGACACACAAAATATAAAAATTAAGTATCACTCTAATCCCTTACGTAGTGTAACTTTGAAATACTTAAATAAATGTTTCTTAATTTATATTTTGATTTAAACGAAAAAAAGAGGAGGCCACAGTGTCACCCTGTATCTTTAATTTATATTAAATATGAATAAATAGATTTTAGTAATAAAAAAATTTTAGTAATGAAAAATATAATACAAAATAGAAAATCGTGGTACAGAATAAAAGAAATGTAAAACGTTCCGTCGGAAGTATTTCAACTTCCTTTATCACAGCTCGTAAGAAATATTTATGTGAAATATATCAAAAAGATCGTGTAATCTTCTTCCGTTCTTCGTGATGTGAATTCTCGTATCTAATCTTAAATCTAACATAAAAATCTCATGTTTATTACCGACCTCTTAGCTTAAACACTATAAAAAAAATTATGGTATTTTAAAATTCACCGATTGCATCACCGAATAAAGAAAAAAAACTAAATAATGTAGAGTGATGAAAAGTGTATATAAATAAATAACTAAACAAATAAAATGGAACGGAACGCGAGAAAAATGTAGTGCGGGTTTGGAATCAAGTCTCGAGGACGCGATCGGTCGTAAAAATAAAGGTTAGATACTTCCTCGAGTAGAAAAGAGGGTTTGGAATGCAGAAGGTATACGCGCGCATTGCTTCGGTATAATGAAAAGTAACATCGTAACGCTTGAAAAAGGAAGTGATAGTTTAACCGGCAATTCGTATTCTTCTCCATCGATGTGTCTTGGATAAAGATTCAAATTAAGAATTCAAAAGAAAGGAAAGATTTTACTTAACCCTTCTTTTTTTTAAATAAATATACTTTGATGAAGAGCTTGATTATTGAAAAATAATAAATAATCTGATATTTATATCAGCTGTTTAAGAAATATTTTTTAAATTCTTGATTGATACAAGAAAATTATCTTGGTGTACCTGTCTGACTAAAATCATGCATTTTCTACTTGTTTTAATTTAAGCTTTTATTATATATTTTATAATTATAAATTATATTTTATATATTATATATTTATAATTATATATTATATTTATAAATTGGTCATGCATTTATTACTTATTTCACTTATGTTTTATAAATTGATAATATGTGTCTTTCAGAGATTCGACGTGAAATCAGCACGGCTCGTGCTAAAGTGTCGGATGAAGCTCGAGGCATCGAAGCTCGTGGTTCAGATTTGACGAATCATCTGGACACTGTACGCAGGACTACGAATGAAGTACAACCGTATATTAAATCATTCGAGTATAAACGATGGCTCATCGGTTTTGGTATGTTTTCTCTCTCGAGACAAAATAATAATTGACTTATTATCAATCTAGTTTTCTAAATATTTTCCGTGTTAAACTTTTGAGAGTGGTGGATATGTTTAGGTGTGTTGTGTGACAAAATAAATTTTAAATGATTTTCGGGGAGATAGTCAGCCTTCAATGAATGATAAAGGAATTTAGAATTTTCTTCTGAACGAGTAATTTTTAGGTTATATAAATTGAGTATCGAATTTCAAGTGATACCAAAATTAATTACAAATTTTGAATGACTTTAATAATGGTCTCAAGCCACAAATGAATTTAAAATTTACTTTGAATTTTAAATGTTTTCAAAGTTACAAATGATTTCACTATTATTTCCAAAATTTGAATGAGATTAATATTTGTTTCATATTTTTCAAATTATATCTAAATTAATTTGTAGATTTAAAATTTAATGCTTTGTTATCTAGTATATTTCCATTTCAAAATCAATCTAATGTTTTGTAATAATTTCAAGGATGTATTCTACAACTTTAACTTGTTTTTAAAGTAATTTCGAAAAATAAAAATTCAATAATTTCAATAGAATAATTTCAATTGCAATCAATTTAATTTTGTAATCATAATGTCAGTCAATAATCGTCCAATACATTCAAACATATCTTATGATTACAATCTCGATTTCATACGAGGGTAGCTAATAATTTCACATGGCGCATAACTAAATAAATTTTTCACAATAACTAAATAAATTTTTATCGTTACGCATATGATTGCCCCAATACACAATCAGGTTTTATTTGTCTATTAATAAAAATTGGTTATTACATTATAATTAAGGAACAAAGAGATTTTTACTCAATCCACGCGTACATCCGCAATTAAAATATGGAATAAAATCTGTAAAAACGTAACGAATCATCACGGTCGAATAATTCGACGAAAAGGAAGAAAAAAGAATAGTTTAATCCGCAAACGCATCTGCGAGAATGAATTCTTGAGCATGGAGAAAAATTCGAAATTGAATAAAGTGAAAGCCACGTGTACGTAAAAATCAATACGGTACTCCTCGGTCGTCACACCTGACCTAATCAGCACACATTCTCGAACCGATAAATTCTTACTTTTTCTTTTAAATAACGAAGTGCTTTTCTTTTCTTTGTTTTTTTTTTTTTTTTGGTTTTATGGGTACGACGACCTCCTAAGGTACTGGTATGTGCGTACTGCTAGTCTGGCTGTTACTTTTCGGGGCGCTGTGCTGTCGGTGTGGACCCTCCGAAGACAAAGTACGACCGACTCTTTTATGGTGAGTAAATGGAAGCCCCGATGATCGATGCTCCCTACTTTCTTTTCTCTTCCCTTCGTATACCTAGGAATTTGTCGTGTCGAGCTTTGACAAGTGCTTCAGGGGATTTTCTACCTCCAGTCTCGTTATTCGACTTTCTCTCTCTCTCTCTTACCCTTTTTTTCCTCTCCTTTACTCCTCTCGGATGTATAGCTTTGTAGCTCGAATTCGCTGATTCGGGTTATGCGTATATATATACTTTTGTAAATCCGATGGAATTTATTTTATTTGTGGGGGACGTTGTGTGTGCGTGATTTTTTTTTTTGACGACTTTTTCATTTTGCTCAGTCAAACGAAAATTGGTGATTTGATTTGTTAGAAATGTTATCTGTATATATACCGTTTAAAAATCTAAAAAGTAAAATGTCAAAATAGCTGAGGATATTTGTATGTGCAAACACTAAATAATGTGGAAGAATTTCACAAAGCGAGTTTTTCTATATAATTACTTAATTTTTTATTAGTCAATAATAAATAATAATACACAGTTGTTAATGTTTAGTATATTATCAACTTTAGGGGTTATCACAAGCATTTAAAATATTATGGAATAATTATTGAATAATGTCAAAATAGCGTAGTAAATCGTGACAGAGAGAAAGTTTTCGAAACAGTGAGTGTATTCATAATTTCAAAAAATAAACGGTATAATATATTTTTAAGTAATAAAGCTTCTTGTAAGTGGAAACTAATGTTAGCATTATTACAGACGCGTTTTAATTTTTGTCAGCAATATTTATAAAAGTTTTTGAAGATTTTTGGTACTAGAGCCTAATTTTATTTAGTAATCTGGTTAGTAATCTGTCAAATTTTGGTGTAAATCTATCGAGCAAGAATAAGTAAATCATAGGATTTTAGGTAATGTTACAGGAAAATCACGCAACTTCGCACTATTCTTCATTACTTAAGGAAATGTGTGATACCCAAAATACAGGGATCCATTTTTAAAAACTAAAAAATTTTCTGCAATTATTGAACTAAAAATTTGTAAAAATTCATACGTGATACATGAGTATACTTTTCTATATTATAATATAGAAGAAGTAGAGAGAGATTTTTTTCAAAATAATTAATTTTATAACTTAATTAAACATTCATTTTCGTCGGTAATGATTAGGTGAAAAAAACAGAGTTACAGGGAGATTTTTCGGAAAAAGTCAACCCACTGTTATAATTATAAAATAAATAAGTATTCCAATTCTTTTTAGTCTCATGGCTCTTTAACAAATTTACATAAATACTTGACAGACTACTTGTAATACTATACCGATCCGGACTCTAGGGCCAGAAATCCCTAAACACTTTTTTAATTATTGATAAAAATTAAAAAATGAGTTTCAAGTACTTATATGGTTTCTCTAAAATTTCTTATTTCATGCAAAGTAAAATTCTAATAAGTCTACATTACGCCCTATTTAACAATAGCTACATTTGGTATTCCATTGGTATAGGTGCTTGTAGAATTAATTTTGACTTTTCACAAAGTATAATTGTAACTAAAAATTAATTAAAATAGTTAGTAATAAAAATTCGTTTAAAAATGATCTTATAAGCTTGGAGCAATATGCAAAAAAGCTCTAGTTACTGTAGATTCCGGCAAGCTTTACTGGACCGGTTTGGTATAAAAGTACAGTCAACCAATGAAAACAATATCTAACACTTACATAACACTTACATCATAACACGTACATATTCCAGAGTTAAAAAATAACGTATTACTTTAACAAGAAAGAAAAAACAACTTAATTCAATGTTTTATTTTGTAAAGCTTATATTAATTAATCGATTAGCTAAAGAATTCATTAATCATTTAATTTATAAAAACAGTCAGCCATTAATATTCACATGAATACAGGTTCGTCTTTTTAAGCTGCATCGTATCCATGGGTCTTTGGCTGGTGTTAATAGCTGGTTTAGCAATAGCCTCGCACGCGGAATTACTGCTGTGTCGGCCTCTTGACGATCCCGAATACAGGACTGTTGAGGCCATTTTGGAGACAAAGGTTTTCCTTGGCAGACGTCTCAGTGTACCCCTCAAGGATCTCTTCGAGTGAGTTTAAATTTTCCTTAAAATCCAAATTTGCCAACTAGATATTAACGGAATGTGATACTCGAATGAGGATCCCAACGATACATATGATCTGGCCCCCTAGAGTAGACGTATATAACCTGTACTATACTCGAAAGTAGACACAAAAATATAGATTAAAAAAATTTTCATGGTCTACGATGGCGGGAACATATAAAAAAAATAATCAAAAGATATCATCCCCTAAAAGAAAAAATCCCATAAATTAGGTGAAAACAAGTACTTGGCAGTGCTTTAAGAAATGAGGTCGCAGAAATATCGAAATATAAATATATTTAACAAACTTTCTTGTTATTTCTGAATCAGCACCATGCGCTTCTTTGTTTAAAGGGCAGATTTTCTTTTAAGGGTAGTTTGATAATTATAAGAAAAAAAATATAAACGTTAACTTGGCAGTATTTTTATAAAAAAAATTATATCAAAATAAAGCTAGAGATAAAATACTTTAATCAGGTAAATACTCCTAAATCAGCTCCATAAGTTTTAATGGACCTCGATGAATCATTTAGCGAAAAAAAGACTTTCGAACCAATAACTGATGATTTTAGTAAAAAATATGCAATGGCAGTACTTTTCGTTGAAAATCTTAAATGGAATGAAAAAGTATAAACAAAATCTTTCAACACCATAAGTAACAGCGCCATAAGTTTCCTGAGCTTGATTATAAAATAATCAATTTTTCAAGAATTGAACAAAATAAACGATATGAGCTGTTTCCAAAAATGTTGAAATTGCATGATTTTATGATATACTTGTTACTGCTGTAAGAATTTTCTAAAAAAAATACTGTAAAAGTACATTTTTAAGTGTAAGCTCTGGTAAAGTTCGGGTAATATGTTAAACCTCACCCCCAATAAGCGTGCATTTGAAATTCATGTTAGAGAAGTCTTAGTCTCGTTAAGAGGTCTTACTCTTCGTCCACTATGGTTGGATGAAGTGCCAGAGTAGCCTTTCTAAACATAAAAAATTAGAACATTCAACCAAGGATCTGTAGCTTGCGGTTTCACAGTAAATAAAAAAAATTAATTGTTTATTTTTGGAAATTCTATTCTGGGACTTCGACCAACCATAGTGGACGAAGAGTAAGACCTTTTATATATAAAGCATATTGGGAATAGTTCGCATAACTCGTATTATTATTTATTTTAAACTTTTATAGTGAACGATTAAATTCATATCTAATTTTACTTAACTTCTATAATTTAAACTACATGTACGATATCCCCATAGATTAGGAAATTATTTATTAATGTGATTCTGTTATGATGTTAATTTTACATTGAGTCGCAGTAACAATACAAATATTAATAATATAATCACTTAAGTATAAAAAAGTATACAAAATTTGCGGATGATTTACAGAGCAAATAGAAAAGAACACTTTGAAAGAAAAAATGTACCAATAGTTAATTAAACAATAAACCTTTCCGAAAATGTTCAAAAATATTTAATTTACTTAAAAATATATGTACATATTAATTCACTTCTGACGTAAAATAACAAAGGAAATGCGAGGAGAAAGATGCCGCTTATCCGGCATTCCAATTGGACAACACACTGAAGCTCGAACAATTGACAGCTCATTGGACTTGGTCAGGATTGACAAGAGGTTTTGCAAAGCTGAAGGTCGACTTGACAGGACTTAGGATTCTAACGCCGAATTTACGAGAACGTTTGCAAAACTTACTTTACGCCAGTGGACCTAATCTCACTGAGCACCGAATAATGGTAAGTCCAGTCGTTGTTATCTAATCTTCGCACTACATAAATACGCCCGCGGACTTTACTTTTGGACTTTGAGTTAATTTATTACGTGTACATCGGGCTCTTGAGGAAATTACGAATACATTTTTTTAATTTACTGTGATTCATTTTATTTGACGAAGCTTCTCGAATACCTACAATTATACCTTTATTGCAATATTTTATTTTTTATTAACGTCGACAATCTTAAATTTTTTAGTATTTACTTCACTTCTACAAAATTTACAAAAATGATCAGTTTACGACTATTGTCTGAACTCTTATCTAGTATTGAAACGTAATTCTTGATACATTAAACTAATTTTATACCTTAAAATTAGTCGGTTTTCTTGGGTTAAAAAACTTGTACATTTTATAATCTATTTTACTCCCGGTGAAACCACGTAAAGAGAAACGTCATAATCAGGAAGAAAAGGAATCAAAACAAATACAAATTATGATTTTAATATAAAGAAAATCTATATCTCTAGTAAAAGTCAATAATTCTAGTAAATATTTAAGAATTTTGAAATTAACAAAAAAATATAATTTTGTTAAATATATATTTTAATTTGCCAATTAATCACCTAAAATAAACGTTACACTTATACAAAAATTTCTATTAGAAAATATACTAAATATCAGCACTTGGTTAGACCTTCCACGAATTCATGATGGTCCTATAGTATGATTTACTTCTATTACATGATGAGGCTTGATATTTATGATATAACTGAATCACAGATCTACCATTTTTAATTTCATAAATCTATAGTAACGTAATTTCAACTTGCAATAACACAAACTTACATTAATATCGATTTTAATTTATGATAATTTAAATTTTTTTACGAAAATTCTCATGCAGATCGATTATATTCGATCCGTCAATTTACAATTTTTAAGATATAATCATTTTCATTTTTATAAGTATGTTGAAAATTACCAGTTTTAAAAAATGAATTTTAATCGATCCTTTCGGATCACATAACTTCCTGTTGAACATATGTCAATTTAAAATTCCAATAGAGAAATTTCATCATAATTAAAATTCCCAAACAATGATTTTGAAAAAAATAGCCTTGATACTCAAGTGAATAAAAAGTTTAAATTGATTAATTTTTTACAAGTTAATTACGGAAGTACATACTGAATAAATATTGCAATAATTAACAATTAAAAAAATTGTAAGAGTAAATTCATATTTGTTGTACTAAAGTATCTGAATACTCCATCAATGAAATTAAAAGTGACCGATCTAACAAAAATGAAATGTCGAAGTTTTTTATAAACACATTTACTAATTTTATTACGCAACAGTGAGTAATTGTAGGCACTTACCTTATTAAAACTCTTCAAAAAATCTAATAAACGGATATACTAATTTATATTAAAAATTATTTACTGAATAAAAAAACTATACTAACAAGGAGAACATCATATGTTTGGGAAACAGATCGTGCCCAGCTTGTAGAATATGTTTTCTTATATAAATATATGTAGAAAGCCAGAGCCGCAGACCCTAACAATCGTTTTTTCAAAAGTTATACGCTATTAAAACAAAATTTTCAAAAAAAAGAGACTTTATTTTAAACGCTTGTAACTTCTAACCTATCAAATATTGGCATTCAAATCAAAGTTTAATGAAAAGCTGAGATAAAATAGATATAATTTAAAAACTTGAGGGTCCGAAATATGTAAAGCTATACGCTTTTACATTCCAGGCAACATCGTTAAATGTTTTAATAAATAAACGACAGTAATATTTAGAAGTTACTATATAAAAATACATTTTAGTCAAATCAGTAGAAATTGACTGAATTTTTCGATTGACTTGTTTTACATGCATAGTTTTCATGAATGTATCTTTAAAAATATTGCTCGAATCAGAAAGTGTTGCATAGAAATGTTTTATAATTTTAAGACGCACATTTTGTCTAAATTCATTATGTACGTAAGAATAGTGTTTTTAAAGATAATGTGTGCATAAACCAATAATTATAACAAATATTCCCTGTAAATTTCAGCTGATTCGATTAAAAATTAGCAGAGTTATTTTGGTCACAGGATTTCATACATACGCACATCCATACATACATTTTAGGGAGAGGTTTGAATGAGTTCTAAGTTACATAAATTCTATTTTTATCTCAAAATATACACTTTTTTGACGTATCACATATTTTGCGGTGATGAAAATATAAGGCACTGTATCGTGTGACGATCGTGCCTAAAAAGTACGTTCAAATCCGTTAGAATGGAGCAATTTTTGTTTAAAATTTCTTCAAATTCTTAATTCGATTGTAACTTTGTTCCATTCTAATAAATTTGAGAGTACATTTTTAAAATTATATCTATTTTATCTCAGCTTTCCATTAAACTTTAGTTTGAATGTCAATATTTGATAGGTAAGAAGTTATAAGCGTTTAAAGTAGTCTCTATTTTTTAGAAATTTTGCTTTAGTAGCGTATTACTTTTGAAAAAACGATTGTTAGGATCTACAGCTCTGGCTTTCCACATATTTTTATATTAGAAAACATATCCTACAAGCTGGGTACGATCCGTTTTCCAAACATATGATGAAGTATTGCATAATAAAATCAGGAAAATATAATTTAACGGGGTGCCATAGTCAATATTTATCCTCCCTACCTTATCGGCAATCGTGATTATTAGTAATAAATGTGTAAATAAAACAGTATGTGAAAAAATAAGAGAAGAGGCGCCTTCGTTTATTAATAATCTAACTGTGTGCTGAATTTCAGATGAAAATTATATTGCGTTTTTGAGAAAAGTCTTACCAAAAATGTGAACCTAACCTCAACGAGGTGAAAAGATTTGATATTTTTGGTAAGACTTTTCTCAAAAACGCAATAATATTTAAATCTAAAATTCAGCACACAGTTAGATTGTCAATAAACGAAGGCGCCTCTTCTCTTATTTTTCACATACTGTTCTACTTTTTTATTAATTAATCATCAAAAATTGAGTATGGAACCCCCTTAAGTTTAATTGAAAAAACTTGGACGATTGATATTTGAATAGAAGTAATAATTGTGATAAAATTAAAAAAAAATTGATATTGATTGATATAGATCCAAGGACCAATTTTGAACAAAGATTTAACCGCATTGTCGGATCAGGTAGAAAACGTAGCGCGACAGTTAACAGATCGACGTACAGCACGGAGTTTTCAGACGCTCGCGGCGCAAATGCGGGATCTCCTCTCGCGTCGCGTCAAACCATTAATGAAGATGCAAGACGACTTGGTCTACCAACTTGCAGCCCTCGAGCTTCATATGCAACCGTTGCAACGTCAGGTCAATCAGACTCTTACGCAACTGCGTACCATCCAGTATTACATCGACAGTCAAGGCGACAAAATTGGCCAACTCGTTAGTCATTTTTTTTTGTTTCATCCGTGCAGTAATTTTTTTATAACTATAAATAATGAACCTTCAATTATAAAATGAAAAAAATTTTTTCACAGAAAACCAAGGCTTACATCGATAGAATGGGTAGCTATCTGGATCAGTGGCGTGCACACGTGCTCACCGAAGTTAACTCCGGGGTGTCAAAGTGTCGACCTCTCTGGGACATACTGCAAGGCATCAAACTACTTTTTGCAGTCACATTTTAGGACCTTTGGTAAGATCATTTATAATCACCTTGAATTTTTTTAAATAATTCAATTATTTTAATAGTTATTTGTAAATTATTACACTCTACTGTTTTATTAATTATTTTTAATTATAACTTTTATAATATTTATACATGTAAGTGAACATTCTCTTGTCAAAGTAAATATATTTAATTTTTATTTTATATTTATAAGTATGTATGCATTTACCAAATAACTTTGTCAAGAAATTTATGAGAAAATTGATACTTAAAAGTTTAGATCAAGAGCTTTCCATTAAACTTTAGTTTGAATGTCAATATTTGATAGGTAAGAAGTTATAAGCGTTTAAAGTAGTCTCTATTTTTTAGAAATTTTGCTTTAGTAGCGTATTACTTTTGAAAAAACGATTGTTAGGATCTACAGCTCTGGCTTTCCACATATTTTTATATTAGAAAACATATCCTACAAGCTGGGTACGATCCGTTTCCAAACATATGATGTTCACCTTGTAAGTATTGCATAATAAAATCAGGAAAATATAATTTAACGGGGTGCCATAGTCAATATTTATCCTCCCTACCTTATCGGCAATCGTGATTATTAGTAATAAATGTGTAAATAAAACAGTATGTGAAAAAATAAGAGAAGAGGCGCCTTCGTTTATTAATAATCTAACTGTGTGCTGAATTTCAGATGAAAATTATATTGCGTTTTTGAGAAAAGTCTTACCAAAAATGTGAACCTAACCTCAACGAGGTGAAAAGATTTGATATTTTTGGTAAGACTTTTCTCAAAAACGCAATAATATTTAAATCTAAAATTCAGCACACAGTTAGATTGTCAATAAACGAAGGCGCCTCTTCTCTTATTTTTTCACATACTGTTCTACTTTTTTATTAATTAATCATCAAAATTGAGTATGGAACCCCCTTAAGTTTAATTGAAAAAACTTGGACGATTGATATTTGAATAGAAGTAATAATTGTGATAAAATTAAAAAAAAATTGATATTGATTGATATAGATCCAAGGACCAATTTTGAACAAAGATTTAACCGCATTGTCGGATCAGGTAGAAAACGTAGCGCGACAGTTAACAGATCGACGTACAGCACGGAGTTTTCAGACGCTCGCGGCGCAAATGCGGGATCTCCTCTCGCGTCGCGTCAAACCATTAATGAAGATGCAAGACGACTTGGTCTACCAACTTGCAGCCCTCGAGCTTCATATGCAACCGTTGCAACGTCAGGTCAATCAGACTCTTACGCAACTGCGTACCATCCAGTATTACATCGACAGTCAAGGCGACAAAATTGGCCAACTCGTTAGTCATTTTTTTTTGTTTCATCCGTGCAGTAATTTTTTTTATAACTATAAATAATGAACCTTCAATTATAAAATGAAAAAAATTTTTTCACAGAAAACCAAGGCTTACATCGATAGAATGGGTAGCTATCTGGATCAGTGGCGTGCACACGTGCTCACCGAAGTTAACTCCGGGGTGTCAAAGTGTCGACCTCTCTGGGACATACTGCAAGGCATCAAACTACTTTTTTGCAGTCACATTTTAGGACCTTTGGTAAGATCATTTATAATCACCTTGAATTTTTTTTAAATAATTCAATTATTTTAATAGTTATTTGTAAATTATTACACTCTACTGTTTTTATTAATTATTTTTTAATTATAACTTTTATAATATTTATACATGTAAGTGAACATTCTCTTGTCAAAGTAAATATATTTAATTTTTATTTTATATTTATAAGTATGTATGCATTTACCAAATAACTTTGTCAAGAAATTTATGAGAAAATTGATACTTAAAAGTTTAGATCAAGAGATTTGAATTAAATTTAGGCTACTTTAAATGACTTGAACGGTTCAAAAGTTACGTTTGATTAAAAAATAGTTACAAATTTGCATTAACTTTTTATTTATTATTTTGAATGATTCTGTAATCTATTTCTGAAGATTTTTATTATTCAAATAATTTTAATATTTAGTATGACATTGCTTTAATATCGAAGTTACGATTGCAAGTTTATTTTAAAACTGTAGAATTATTTCAATTTGCCTAAAATTCCTTATCTCCTAGATATCTTTTCGAATTTAATTCGTGATATAGATTAATTTTCTTTGATGCAAAAAATATATTCAACTTCAAAATGTAATATATAAATTTATCAATATTTCTAAATAAAAAAACATATTCTTCAGTGTTACATCAATTAGTTCCCTTCTATCACGCATCGGAAATATTTATTTTTACAGAACGGATACTGGTTCGCCACTTTGATTTGCGTTTTGTCGCTCTTGATATGTACACCTTCGGCTCACACAATCGCCACTAGCTACTGGAAACCTCCATCGAGCAAAGGATCTGTACTTTTGTCGAGGCAGTAAGCGAATCCCCCAAAAAAAGAAATTATTAAATTAAGTAATAAAATATCGAAACAAATTTTTAATTATTTTATCGTAGGGGTAGTCCGGACACTGTTGTTGTTGAACGAGAGACGTGGCGGACGCCCGAGTAAGTCATTTGATTATTTTCTTTTTCTTTATATAATCAGTTTAATATCCGTATGTGTAAATCTTACGTTGACTTTAGCTGAAAGTGGAACCAGACCAACTCTCTAAATTCGATTGAGTAAAGAATCACTCAAAGCTTTCACCGAAACGAAGTCACTTGCGTTTAGAAAAGTGAAAAGTTCATTCGAATAGAGAAATTTTTTACGCGAATCAAAGAATTTTTCACGTGAAAGAAAATTAATATTATCGTTTCATTCTTTAAGTGTGACGTTTAAGTTGATTGGAATAAAATTCCGAATCGACAAACAATTCACTCAAATATGTGTCTAAAGGAGTACTTTTTCATTTGAATAGACTTAAAGAGAAAGTCACAAGTATTTAAAAATTGTTTATAACTTTAAGGAAAGATCTTTATTATCTCTTAAACGTTGACAAAATAATAAAGGAAAACTATGATAATAAAATATACTGTTTACGTAAAAATAAGCTTTTATTAATAATGAAAAAAAATTAGTTATTACACAAATAATACTTATATTTTTTTGTTTATTCAACAATGCGATGTTAGTACGTGTTAAATTAGATTTAAAATAAACAATAAACAAAAATTCTTTTCAGTCCTCCGCCATCAATGGATAGTTGGTGATCTCTAGATTGGGTGATCTACGGCTCGTCGGAACGATCTGTTTTATATAAAAGCTGCCACAATAATCAACAAATAATATTAATTTAAAATAGGCATACGTAATTATTGTAAGTGTATCCCGTGTAATCATCTTTAGGTGTTCAACAATTTCGACAAAAAGGATTTTTACGTCTACATTCCGATTTATTTCTTGCGTGATATATATTAATATATAAGTTGTGCGTTACATCGCAAAGCTACAAATGTAAAAAAAAAAAAGAAAAATGAAGCGCAATGGTTTTCTTTTTGTTATCGATCAATAAACGACAATTATTATGATTTGTAATAAGAGTGTTTTTATTTTAAAAATTAAAAATTAACCCGCAAATCAAAGATAATATATCTAAGAATAGTTTTTTTTAATAAAAATTCAGTAATGCCTACACGGAGAAAAATGTTATAATAAGTATTGTTATGTTGTTGATGAATTTAGGAACAGAATGGACAAATCATAAAAATTACTATGTTACGTAGTAAAATTTATTACAAATTTATCAAATTTTGCCAAATTTTATAGTAAATTTTACTACGTAACATAGTAATTTTTATGATTTGTCCACTCTGTTCCCAAATTCCTCAATAATATAACAATTTTTACAAAAAAACATAGTAATTTTTATTATAACATTTTTCTCCGTGTATACTGAAATTTAGTAGATCGAATAAAATATTTATTTAACAGTCGTAAACAAAAGAGATATTTAGTAACTACATATATTTTTTCAAATAATAAATAAATTTCTTAAGATTCAAAGGATTATTATATTTTTATACAAAAAAAATATTTGATCGAATTCATTAAATTATTCTTTTTTTCCAATGTAATGACGAGTGCATACGTTTTCCAAATTACCTATCTGGTATACGTGGAGGAGGTGGTTGTCTTTTCATCCAATCGAGACGATCGAAGCGGCACTGGCTTCCCCAACCGAATTGTTAGCTATACAGTGATAAGTTCCAACGTGTTGCCTTTCGAGTCGTGCAAGTTGCAACCAAGATGCTCGCATGAATGCTTCTGGACCTTCGCTCGTGTTCACGTCCCCATCGATCATTGCTTCGTCTGTGTAAAAGCATCGAACTAGATATAACTAAATGATGTAGCTATATGAATAAGAAGAGTACCCAAGTTTAATAAACTTTGAAACTGTCCTGCGATACGATGTAACTATTTTGATCTTGATTATAACCTTTGATGTACGTGACCCAAAATAAAAAATACCGAAATGCTTATGGATATTTGAGGGATCAAAATTTACTAAAAATATAATGTATAGGTTCGACCTGATAAATTTATTTTTAAAGATTTTTCTTTATGCTCGATAAATTAACACTATCCTATACATATTAATTTAAATGCGTTTAATTGATTATATCATTCAACAAAACGCAGATCTTTACGTCTAATTTCTTTTATATTTTAGCGTTTTTTTAGGATCGTTATTACAAGTGATCGTACAAAAAATGTACAATAATCCATAAGAATGTTTTGAAAAATGCGTTATTTATTATATAAACTAAACAGTTATTAAATCGCAATAAAAATTACAAAAACTAACCCTAATTTAAATATATCGTTTTAATATTATTTGTATTACGTTACAGTATTAAAATATGTGAATTAGTGAAATCTATATGTATACCGAAAATTAGTACGTATTACACAATGTATGTAGAAAAAATTATATTAAACCGTCTTTTAAAAAAATGGTTCTTGCTATTTTTCAAATATTTTAGTGGAGGTTACCCTTATTTTCAGTTGTTGTGGGTATAATTACGATATTTTCATTAATAATTAACTTTAAGCAATATTTTCATTATTGATGTAGTCATAAATAATAATGTTGTGCCTAAGAAACATTGAAATTATAGAAATAATTTATTTGTGTGAAAACAAGCGTAAATTTTTTATATTTAATTATAAATTCACAGAGTCAGATTTCTCAAGGGGGTGGCATATTTAATGGGTTACCGACCCAGCGAAAAAGATAATTATTACATATATTTAAAAAAATATGGAATTTTATGTAAAACCCGAATACAGAAGCACTAGATAATTAAATAATAAGTCAATATATAAAGCATTCCATAAAAATTAAACATAAACATAAAAATTTCTGCACCGAAAAATCACGGAAAGTCGTACGTTTTCGGTGCAGAAATTTTTTAGGGTGTCTTTGTTGTATTGGCCTGGAACTTTGTAGAATCACTTATTATCGAATGATGTAGTGCTTCTGTATTCGGGGTTTGCATAAAATTGCATGTTTTTTAAATAAATGTAATAATTATCTTTTTTTGCTCGGTCGGTAACGCACCGGGTATGTCACCTCCTGTCAAGACGTCAGATCCGAATTAAAAAATATTTCCAACTTTGTTACGATGAAACAAAGATTTTTTTTTCCATGGTTATTGCTCACTTATTAGAATGAAAACAACTGTTCCATACGCTTATCAATTTACAATGAAATTTTGGCTTTATAAAATTGGCTTATCACAATTAATTAAAAAAAAAACACGAGATCAAAAATATTTTTTGGCATATTTGGTTCCGATAATAGAAAATCGTATGTAACTCATTGAAATTAATAATCGAGTCGACCGCTCCGACTTGATAGGAAAAGCTGAATTAAAATAAATTTGAGGTTTAACAACAAGCTATTTTCATAAGAAACATTTAACAAATGATTAAATTTAAAAAATTTCAGAAAAATACAAATAAAACAAGAAGTACTCCATATCCAAATTGTTAATACCGAGTTATGCTAAGAGAGAAAATTGAAATTGAACTTAATTTACTGAGGACAGATCCTAAAGCTTATACACTGATTTTTATCGAAAAATCAGCCAATTATGGAAAATTTGATCTATATAAAAAAACGTATAGAATGTGTAGAATAAAAAAAAGAAGATATCTCACTTGGCAACCTAAGTGCTCTGGTACCGTCCTCGGAATGAAATTCCCAAAATATATCAGGCAATGGAAACCCTTTGACCTCGCAATTAAGAGCGACGAGTTGTCCAGTGGTAGCAACGACATCTTCAGGTGCTGAATAAATACTTGGTCTACTCGGACAAGGTCCAAGATGTTGTAACCGCAAACCCAAACTTTTGAATCTCGTTGCTTCTTCGTGTAATGCGCAAGGTGTTGGATAGGTACGATTGTTACTACCGCAAGCTGGACTGTTCTCCATGCAAACACATGTCGCTTCTGGCACGTCCTACAAGAGATTAACCAACTTTACATTATTCGAATATGTAAGATATTTCATTTAGTTAAAAATAATTATCATCTAACATTGATATACCAGCTGAAATTGAGGTTTAAAATTTAAATTTTTAATTGGCTGTCCGATAAATTAATCTTCGAAAAAACAATCGACTATCTGAAACTCGGTCAAACCTATCGAAGAAAAATAGAAGTACAAAAAAGAAAAGAAAAAAAGGGGGAATTTCAACGCGGCACTCTTTTCTGTAATGAGACCTCCTAGGCACTTGTGCGGAGCAATTATTAATCTTGGTTTCTTCGAGGTTGATTGCATGATTGCGCGCGCGCTCGGTCACCGACACCGAGATACACATATCCGTGGGTGTCGTATCGTAGTTGCAAAAATTGTGCGATTCTGAAACGAGAGATGATCTAAGAACTTGCCCAATAAAATTAATCCCTGCGGAAACGAGCACCTTACTCTAATCGCGCTGGGATCTTTAGTCAATCTGATCTCGTGCGTAACACTTCAGAATTGCAGTTGATCTAATTTTATAGGATTTGCAGGAATTTTAACTTATTTATTTTATGCGAATACTGCGAATCAATCAGCAATGTAATTGAGTTAATTATATTTCTAGAATAGAAAAATTGTGCTGAAAGAGATTCAAAGTTTTTAAAAGGAATTAACGTTAACTTTTAATTTTAATGTATTTTTAAGGAAAACATAATGAATTTTTGGAGTGACACCTACAACTTTCGGAAAAATGGATTTTATATCAAGGTAGTTTTGTGTAGTAAAGAAACACTTTTTTAACCATTTAAATTAATACTAGGATTATTTCCATTTAAATATTCTTTTTGTCATGTTCATTTGTATATCTTTGCTCTAACGATTTTAACATAATAAAGAATAATCAATTATTAGATAATTTCACAAGTTTTTGACTTGTTTCGTACACACCATGAGAAATAGCATTCACGTGCAATATTGTACGGTAATATCCATTTCATAAAAACGTGCAAAAAACTTTCATCGCTAGTCAGAAACTGCATATTTTACACAAAAGAAAAGACAAACAAAAAATATTGAATACTGGAGTAAAGTTTAAAGAAATCAAATAAAACTTTTCAGCCTTTTATTACCGTTTATTTAAATCATAAAATTGTAATTTAGGAACAATTGTGTACATATATTGAAAAGAGATTTAAAAATAGTTTATTTTTTTAAATTAATTAAATGATGCGTTTATATACATTGTAACGTATATGTAATACTAACAAGAAGAATACTTGCAATTGGAATATAATTCTTTGTATTGATGATACACTGAGAAAAATTTTCAGTAAAAATTACAATACTGTCTGGTAAAAGAGTCACAGACTGCCAAAAATGAGAAAAATTACTATACTTTATAGTAAAATTTACTATAATTCTTGTAAATTTTACTATAAAGTATAGTAATTTTTCTCATTTTTGGCAGTCTGTGACTCTTTTACTAGACAGTATTGTAATTTTTACTGAAAATTTTTCTCAGTGTAGAAATAAAATGATCCAAACAAATTTAGAGAAGAATAAGATCGGTTACATCACTTAAAATTAAACGTTTAACGCTAAAACGAAAAGAAAACTTAAATCAGAGCGTAAATACTATACTTTTCGTTCGCTAGAATAATTTAAACGGAACGAGAATTATGTTTGATTAAAAAAATTTCAAAAATTAGTATGAAATATCAGTGGGAACGTTTGAATAATAATTAAATTAAGTAAATTTTTAACCTTTTTTAATGTAACATTACGTTTAAACCGTTTAAGATATTCAAACAATACAAAGCTGAAATAATAGCTGTTAGTGTTGGATTTCTTCTTGTCTTTGAATAATGGTTACGCGATGATAGAAATCAAGCTACTATAATCAAAAGAAAGGCTTTTGTCTCCTAAGTTTGTTCGAAAAGGTTGAATGCCTTTATTCCTAGGGCTCATTGGACAAAACCTAGAGGTATTTTTATTTTTACGACTGCATAATCATATTCCTCGATTCCAAACAAATGCTTTCAAAATTTTCATTCGTTTCCAAAAGTTAAAATACTGTCCTTGATATTAATTGAAGATACTTCTGAGTAGAAATTGGCCTATTTCTTTTTTGTTTTAACATTGTATCATAGGTAATAACCAGTCATTTTCTACCGATTTTTACAAAAATGATTAGTTTTTACTGAAAATGTTGATGTAATAATTGATAAAATTTGAATTGTTCATTTCCTATTGATTACAAATGATCTTTTCATTATTCAAATTAAAGATAGAAATATCCATTACCTTATGTTTGATCATTAGAAATTTAATTTCCAATTATTCGGTTTTCAAAAAGTAATACATGTTATTGTCTAAAATTTAAAAATTTTAGACATTTAAATTTCGCGCCAAGAATTTAATTGATTATTTCGTGTTCATTGTAAAAATAATTATTTTAAATAAAAATAAAGAGCTGACCTTGCTAGCTATCATAACAAGCAACATTTTTGTCAAGGAAGAGTAAATAATAATGTTGTGTTTTTATGAAAATTTTTTGACATTTTAAATGAAGAGGTTATGTTTTACCTTTTTCAGTAAGTCAAACTTTTCACAAGCGCGAAACAATATTATTTACTCTCCCTTGATATAAATGTTGTTTGTTGATAATAAATAGCTAGCGGGGACAAATAGTCCTAATTTTATTTGAAATAATTATTTTCAGAACACGGACAAATCAAGAAAATATTTGGCGCCGAATTTAAATTTCTTAAGAGGTTTTTGTACTATCTTAATTAATATATTAATTTTTATGTCATATTTAAAGGGAGGCTAACTAAAAGATCGCATATTTAGCTTTATTTATAGCTATTGCAAAATCAATAAACGAATAGTAGAGCGCCATAAAGCTCGATTCAATGAAGCATTTTCTGTTTAAGATTAAGTTGATTAAGTAATTTTTTTTTTGAAAAACTTTTGAAATACCAAGGCTTATTTACGCGCTTAAACCTAATCTCAAAATGCATGTATCCTAGAAATTATTAAATTACTTTACATTGGTAAATTTTGTACACCCTCCATTGTAGGTTAAAAAAAGGAAGAAAATGTCGATCTTTGAGGGTCAATCCAAGTTAAACAAGGAATAAAAAATTTTTTATTTTCAATTTTAAAAAATCGTGCAACGTTTCGTCCACTGGTTTGCGGACCTCTTCAGGCACTTCGTAAAAACAAAGTATACGTTTCAAATTTTACTCCATTGTAAGGTAACGTCCAAGTGAAAACTCAAGTCAAAGATCGACATTTTCTTCCTTTTTTTACTTTACATTATTATAATATTTATTTAAATAAATAGAACAGCGTCCTAGCTATCAATATTATGTATCGATCTGTCCAAAGCAGATATCAATTAATTTTACCATTTTTTTTAAAAACTTTGAAATACGAAGACGTCGGATAACTAAAAGGGGGGTGGGGCTTTAGTCTCCCCATAACGTGGGTAAGGTACACGCTTAAACTGGTAGAGTTAATTTTAACTCTTAATAGAGTAAGATAAACTCTAAGGCTTGAGTTGATTATTTTACCTCTATTAGAGTTGAGGACTTGAATCTAGTTAGAGTTAAATTAAAATAACTCTAAGGTAGAGTTCAACTAAATCTAAGATAGAGTATTAGAGCTCTTTCTTATTTCCGATACATTCGACGATTTTAAAAATGTAAAAAATAAACAAAACTGCATATTTATTAGAGTAAAATTTATATTAAATTATTTAAGGTAAGACTTAAAGACACACTTGAACTTTTAGATTTATGTAACCTCATTATACAGCTAGTAATAAAATCATAATAATTTCGTAATGCTAGGGTTAAAGTTGAGTACTTATGACATTCTTTTATATAAATATTTCATAAGAAATCAACTTTAGAACTACATTAGTAAAATCAACTAAATCGCAACAGTAAATATTACTTTCATTTATAATAATCAGAAAATCGAAGTAATTTATCGAAATTATTTATTTATTATTTATCATGATTTATTTACGCTGATTACACCAGAGGTAAATATACAAAAATTTTCACCCTATTCATTCAAAAGGCCACAACAATTTGTTTTTAAATTTCTAAAATTTTGTTCAATATTGTAAAATCTTTTGATATATTTTTAATTTAATGTAATAAATATAATTTTGCAATTGTAGAAAAAACGAAGTGTTCAAAACAAAATAGTAAGTCTATACGATGAATGAAATGAATCTACGGAGAATAACATCATCGAAGGTGTAAAAAGCAATTACTCTCTTCGTAGAGGTCATAAAGCAGACGTTTCAGATGATGAGGGTGAAAAAGACTTTCATAAAGAATGAACTGATAAAACTGTATAAGATTAATCCTTACATCAATTTCAAGATCCGTGCGCAATTGACACACATAATTTCGTGCACATAGACCTTCGTTGCGCCTTTCCTTTGGCAACTCGGCGATGCTGGCGTTCCAACAGGATTCACCATCCAGGCGCGCGCAAACACCTTGAGAGCAACACCCGCAAGTATCGGGCACTGTACCTAATAAACAATCTTTTGGGTCTCCTGGACATCTGCGAATTGTTCATTATCTCAACAAAACGTATATTCTCTAATATATTATACAGATTTTGAATAGGGAATTAAAATTAGTTTTTGCGATCGAATTAATAAAAATTTTATTCACTTTGAAAAATATTGATTAATCGAATATTCTTAAAAAAGTAGGTTAAAACATTAAAAGGCTGTTTTGACATTTAAAAACCGATCCGTTTGCGCATCTGCGTGGAGAGAATAAACATCTATTTACGTTTTATCGAAAATCTGAATCATTTGGTGATTAGTCATTGAACGGAAGACTTAGAGAAATGTTAGTTATCTACTCTACGGTAAAGAGAAGTGGTTTGTCAAAAATTAAATATCATAATATTTTTAATAATTACGTTCAAAGAGCAACCGTGTATAACCAGTTTTACCGATATTTTATAAAAAAAATCATGACACAAACTTCTCTCTTAAATCGATTGTTTCGTTTTAGATATTGCAGGATTATTAAATATATAAATATGAAGGTGAATAATTCATAAAATATCTTAAAATGTAAAATTAAACGTGATATCAAAATACTTATGTATTATCAAACTTTTATTAATGAAGGTTTTAAATATATTTTTAACAATAAGAATAATTCTTATATTCGAGTTATTTTTTTAATTAACTTTTTAATATTATAACATTTAATAAGTTGCTTCTTTGCTTCCTTCATTCGAATACCCTTCAAAATGTGATACGAGATAACTTTGATTTACCATTTTATCAAAATATCTGTTATATACAGGTCACTTATTGCCGTTAAGATGTAATTAATATATAAGATAATGTAAGAAATCGCGAACACATCCTTGCACATTAACTTTCCTAATAAAAATTCGACAACACTTTTTTCCCAATATAAGATGAACGAATTCATCGATTTCGTCAAATCAAGGTATCAGTATAAGAGAAGAAAAACAGAGGGTATTGTCTTTTTCGTGGTCAATCTTACTTTATTGAGACTGCGGAAAATTAATAACATTTATATACCTGCTAATTTAATCGATTTACTTTCCACGTTGTGATTGTAAAAAAACGACGATATATCAGCTGTTCCCAACCAAACGTCACAATAAAGAAAATACCGTAAAGTACCCAATTATTGATTATGAAGCAATTTCTGATCGGTAGTATATTATTTCAATATAATAATAAGATTTCCATAATTCTAAATGTTGCTTTAAAGGTTAAACAATCAATAATTGGTTAGCAGTGTTAACTAGGAATTGATATACGTACCGAAAACTTTATACTCATCAGAAATTGGTACTTCCCGCTTTTTTTCTTAGATTAATTGTTGCTTACTTTAAAAATAGCAGTTATTTTATTTTTCTTAGAGCGTTAAAAAGAAGTTTAATACTTATATACTTTCTGTATACATCAAAATATATACAATTGTTAGTTTTTATTAACATAAAATTATTCTATGAACGTACGAATTTGCCTTAACAGATTAACAATTGGGTATATGATGACGATACCATTTTTTCACCACACCGTGTCTCGGAAAGATCGATAAATCGATTAATCTCGTATACACTACTATTACCAACTGATAAAATCAAAGAAAATAGTAGTTAGAAATAAATAGAAATGAAACATTAGTAGTTTCGACAGACCTGTAATCGGCACACACGTAGCAACCCTCGGCATAGAGGTCCTCGGTAATATTGCCATGGGAATCCCGATCCTGAGGGATCCTACCGGCCATTACGGAAGTGGACGCGGCAAGTATCACTACCACTAGGAAGAAAAGTAGCCTCTTCTGGCGCATCATTTCGCAGACTGACGTCCGGCTTGTCTCCTCCGAACTCGAACACAAGATGTGGGATTAAACATTAAGGGGGAAATCAGATAACAACTCTCTGCTCATCTCTCTCTCTCTCTCTCTGTTCCTTCTACATCCCATCTAGATGAGAACTTTTCCTTTACGCTATATACACTCCTCGTGAGATATTTTCATTTTTCTAAATATTTATTCATTTTGATCGATTGCTGGTTTATCGGTGTGTGTATATATATATAGGTGAGACGTTACAACATTCGAACGATTACAGAAGAAAAAAAAAAAGATCTTGTATTGACAAACAAATTTCTATTTATGTATATACGTGTATGGAAATCTATTCCTGTCGAGTTGCTTATTCAATTAAACCTAACAGAGTAATATCTGTAAACCAAGATAAAGTTCGAAAGAGAGAAGAAGCGAATGCAAGTGACGCATCGTTCGATATCTTTGCGAGCCGCGTTTCGTAATCCATCGGAGATGATAAGACGATGCATCAAAGTGATCGTTGTCGATTGGTTTATATATGACACAAGACCACTCGCGATCTTTCCATAATAATCCGTATCCTTCTTTTTTTTTCTCTTTTTTTCACTTTTGATATTTGACAGATATATCGTTGATTTATCCGGGATTGAAATTCTTGGTGATGTATATGTGCGCTCGAAGAAATTTCAAAGGATATACGTCGCGACGTAAATAAATCGTAATGGACGTTTTTTCAATCCGATATACGAGTAGATCGATGTTTTTGGGTATCTTGTATATGTTTCATGGTAATTCGCGGTGAGTCTCCGATTTTTATTTGTTTGGTACGCTGCAGTATTTGCAACTCGGAGGGCATCGCGATTTCTTATTCTTCGACGACGTACCGAAGATGTTTCTTAAAATCTGAAATTTAGTTTATTGATTATATATATATATATATATTAGTTAAGGGGATGTGATACCCAAATTGCAGAGACCTAACTAGAAAATCTCAAAAATTTTAAAACCTAATTATATGAAAAACCTGACGAAAATCACAGATACTGTTCAAAACAAATAGAATAGCGTTACAGAAAGATTTTTACGAAATAATAAATTATTAATCAATAAAACAATAATTCACGGCTGCCCGAAAATATTGCTGATTTATCAATAAAAAGATTTGAAAAAATTCATAGATTCATCTTCAAAGGAAACACAGCATCGTTACAGAACATTTTTTTCGATAAATTGAATTCCTCGTTTAATCAAAAATAAATCATTTTTCTAGTTTCGGGGTTCACATTCCATTAAGAGGGAGTAATCCTAATTTTTAGTGTTCACTGTTTTACCGACCTAAAATTATAGACATAATTAAGAAAAGATTTTTTCTGAAATTTTTCACCATAATATAGAATTTGTGATAGAGATAAAGTACAAATGTAACGTTTTTTAATGGTTGTTTGACACAAAATAGCAAAAAGAAGTACGCACATTATATTTTTGATTAACTTTACATATTTAAAATTTCTACTTTTTGTTTATTACATATTCATATGCTAAAATTTAAGTAAAAATGTTTGTTTTATAGGAGAACCATTTCTTATCAAAATTTACATTCATACAGTACAATTTAAGATTATATTTAAAACAAATTGAAAAAAAACGATATCTAGAATTCTAGTAAATATTTCTCTCTAAACTTTATAATACGAACAGAAACTCTCAGAATTCTGCAAATTCGTGCTCTCGTTTCATTATGCCCAATTTTATACAATTCCTTAAGTCGGTAAAATTGCATTTGAAAGTTACTTAAGAATTAATAAATAAATAATTTGATACAGAATTATTAAAGTAACCATTAATAACATTACTTACGCTCGATCTTGTTTTATTAGTTGCCTCCTGCTTTGCGACACTTATACTCGTCATCTTCTTACATTTTTTTAATTCTCTATGAGAAAATTGCGTACACGCGTCTTTAACTTCGGATTTCACAACTGAAGCATTACAATTCGTATTTTTCGATTTCGCGTTTGTAACATTCGAATTTTTTAAATCTGTAAAAGTAAGGTAACACAATCAATCTATAATCATCTTTATATATTAAAATATTTTAATTAGATATTATTAATAAATCTTATTCCTTAATTTTTATAAAAAATTATTTTACTTTCAGATTTAATATTATTACATGAATAATAATTAAAATTTTTTACAAACTAAATGAAAACCTTCAAACAATTTGTTGGCTTTTTTAGCACAATCCAACTTTGCGAAATTGCAGCCTTTAACGTTTTCCTGGAACGTAATTTTTTCCGGCTGGTTCTTCGTCTCCTCGACAATGGTCGAGATCGAAAATCGTTGCAAGCTCGATTTATCAGGAGGAACGTCACCCTCAATTTTGATCGTTTCTTTACTGCAACCCTCTTCTTTTCCCTTGCAAACTTCAAAATTGCGATACTCTTCGGTTAGGTTGGGTGATTCATCGCTTTACAAAAAAATTTATGTGATTTTCAACATATACCTACTTTAGAAAATGATCTAAAACTAATGTTTGTGAATCTCAAAGAATGTATTGAAAAGATACTCGGTTTTTAATATGTTTACAATAGACAAGATCGCGATTTTAAAGTATTTTAATTTACATTTTCGTTTTATTAATATGTTCGGTCATTTTTGTGTTTAATTACTCGGCAATAATATCGAAAGTAAATATTTGAAAAATTTAATGAATACTTTTACAATAGTTTACATATATACATGTTTATTTTTATACGCAAAGCGAAATGTTAAGTAAAAAGAGAAATTAAATTATAATTTATCAATATTATCGCAAAATTATTTTCTATAAATATAATAATTACGATCGTGTATGTTTTGCAAATATCCATTATTATTTAGGCAAAATGAAAGTATTTTTAGTGCTAAGCATAGGTTGATTATGCATAATGTTTAATTTAATTTTACTATATTTATGCAATTTTTTAATTTAAATTGAGTAATTATAATCTAAATATGATTAATAAGAAATTATTCCAAAAATCAGAATAAAATAAGTCTCCATACGCATATTATAAAAAAGAATCCATAATTTAATAAAAAAAGCCGAAAAAAATAACTGCACACACAATATTCATTCGTACAATTGAAAATCGAACAATACAATGCGATAAAATCTGTAAAAATTACTCACTAATGATAAAAAAAAACTAATTCCCGATTGGCATTAAAAAATCACTTGCTATGTACGCATTATCATTTTATACGCGTCCACTCACCGATTTCGACCGCACTCGATTTTATCGTGAATTTGTGTCAAGTTTTCTTTTTGCGAGCCCACGTCATTTTTGGTTGAATCGGATGAATCTTTGATAATTAATATTTCATTTTGCTCACTGATAATCTCCTGGCAATGATTCGTACTAAGTTCTTCCTTGTTTTCTATCCGATCGTACTGAAATTATTATTTACGTATATTGTTGACTTTTACGAGTCGCGTTTCGTTTCTGTGTAATACATTTTTTACGTCATTAAATTCTTAAATACTTAAAAATAAAATTTTTAATTTTTTAAATTTCACTCAAATAATCGCATAACAAGGTGAGAATATTGTCGTAACAGCTGATATATAAACGTTAGAATAACATTTTTATAAATTTCAACGGTTATGCAATTAAACGTGGAGTATACTCAAAATAATTAATAAATAGTAAAAGTGTATAGTTACGCTTTTTTACACAATAAATGATCGAATCGAAAAATTACAAAAAGAAAAATCAAACACGCAAATGTAACGTCTATTAAAATTTATTTTAATTGCTGAACTCGCATATATATAAATCCAAAATTATACAATCAACGGTACACTCTTGCCAAATTTATAATTGACATAAAGCAGGTGTAGACCGAAAAATCCGTTAACAAATAACGCGAAATATATTTCCAATAAAACAAGATCGATCTAAATTTGTATACAAATAGAGGAAGCAAAATCGAACACGTATCTACGTATACGTGTGAGGTATAAAACGCGCCAAAATAACGCGTCATCGATCAAAAATACCGCAAGTTCCTTACGTCACTTATATCGCTGCTTTTTCGACTGTTACGGTGTTGGCTACCTCGCGATATTACTCGATCAGGTGTCCAGCTATCCAATGAATTTTTATCGCCGATATATCGATCCCGCCGTTCGCTACATAGATATATATATACCATGAATAAAATCCGAGTCATTGATAAACGTTTTTATTTATTTTTTTTTTACTTCTCTTTTTTGTTATAATTAAACGTATATGTAAGTGCGTTACTTCTTAATTAAGAAAACTTGGCTACTTGATTATTTAGGTATGACAGGTTGATAGATTTGCAAGTACGTATTAAAAACCGTTGCAGAGAAACAGTGTTATTTATCGTTGCGTTTGAATTTCGGTGTTAATTGACAAATTATTGACTGATGATTTACGAGGTTTAGAGAATCCAAGCTATACTCTAAATTTATTTATATTTTCATCCTTAACGTCGCGGTTGTAACGTGAAATATTAAACCTGAGTAAAAATAAAAAAAATATTTTTATTTTTCCTTAATAAAATTGAAATTTACATTCAATTATTAGCAAATTATAGAGAATCTTAATTTAATTTAATCAAATATTTTACAGAGTGTACTACGATTGAAAAATTTATTTTATAGTTTTTCGGTTAAAATTTTTAATAAATATTTATTACAATGTAAAAAAGATCATTTTTATACGAAAATTTGAAGTAGAAATAGTGATAAAGCTTTTCGAAGTTTTAATAATTCCATAATAACTATTTGCATAACGTACAAAAGATACACGAAAAATAAATGTAACATCTTTTTGCCGTATTCAGTGTAATGATGTAATCGAAAATTCACCAGATGCTATCGATTGTTAATTTTATCAATTAGTCGATATAGCTGGATGATTATTTCACGGTTCCCAAATATTTAGTTAGCCAAATGAACGAAAAAAAGAGTAAGTTACCTGATTACTTTTTATGGAATAAATATATATCATACCTTTGATTGAAACGGCAATGCTGTTGATGATCTGTAAAGTGAAATTATCGTTTCGTGTATTATTGTTTATTTAATAATATGAATAATCAATGTGTCATTTAACTGAGAAAAAATATTTAATGAATTCAATAAAATATAGGTTTGAATGTTCGATAGCATGTAATTGTTTGAAATTAAGATAACCGAGAAAAATTTATTAGTGTTTCAAATAATGACTTGTTTATGATTGCTCAAACAAATATTCTATTGAATTCACTTTTTTCAGGAAAAAAAGACATATCGGTATCGAACATAATATAATATGGACGAAACCTCCTACAAATTTTGGATATAGGTGTAAATTTCTAGAGGCTAAAATTTAAATTTAATAGTTTTAGAGATATTAAATTTAAAAAATGATTAATTTAACACTTTTTTTAATTTTATGCTTATTTGTAATCATTTATAACTCAAAAACGGTTAATCGGATGCGTAGTAACACTTAAATACCTTTTTTGCAATACATAATTTAAAAAATATATTGTCGAATATCATTGAGCACATCATTACAATTAACGAGGTTCCATAGTCAATATTTATCCACCTAACCTTACCGACTAACGCAATAATTGGCAATAAATCTGTAAATAAAAGAATACGTGCGCAAATAAGAAAAGAGGCGCCTTCGTTTATCAATACTCCAACTGTGTGCTTAATTTGAAATTGAAAACATTTTGCGTTTTTAAGAAAAGTTTAACCAAAAAATTCAATGTAACCTTAAGAAAGCACGTATAGACTTGACATTTTACTGAAATTCAGCTGACTATTAGATTGTGGATAAACGAAAGCACCTCTTCTCTTATTTTTCTACGTACTCTTTTATTTGTTATTAATTAAACAACCAAAAGGGTAGTCCGTACTCATAGCTTCACAAATCCACCACCCGAATTTTGCGAGCTGAAGTGGCGCTGCCCTCAGATAGACTGAGTTCATATCGACAATAATTATGGACATTTAAAGAAAATAGAGTTTCTACCACACACAAAATCGAAGTTGAGCGTCATAGCTATTGATCTAATGATTAATTACATATTACTTACCTGATCGAAAAGTCAGTATTTACGACGAATAGTGATAAGTACGAATCAATGCTCAGAACACATACCGAAGTCACTTCGTACTTATCACTATTCGTCGAAAATACTGACTTTTCGATCAGGTAATCAATATATAATTAATCATTACATCAATAGCTATGACGCTCAACTTGGATTTTATGTGGTAGAATCTTTATTTTCTTTAGTTGCCCATAATTATTCTCGAATATGAACTCAACCTATCTGACGGCAGCGCCACTTCTGCTTGCAAATTTTCGGGTGGCGGATTTGTGAAGCTATTAGTACGGACTCCCCTTGAGAAGGAGAAGACCAACTCTGCGTTAACCAGATGTAATATTAAAATAAACTTACAACTGTGCTCATACGAGCAAGGTACTGCCACTCATTCGTAAATATTTTCCTCATTATTTAAATTTACAGTGATTAATATATTCATAAAAACACATCGATTAATTGATAAAAATATGGAGACAGTTTAAAAATGTCTACTTTTTTTTATTGTTAAACGATTGAACAAATAGTTACAACGAATGTACAAAAAAATATTAGATTATTTAAAAGAGAAGATAAAAGAGGATAACGTACGTAATGGGTATTACCGGCAATATCTTTTATAACAGCGCGGACGACTCGAAGATCGAAGAAGAGAGTTAACGGACCATCCGACGGCGACGAGGATCAGCAGAGCGAAGGAAGCAAGTCCAACACTACCACGAGTTCCGCCAAATTGTCTTCCACGCGATACATCAGTTTCAACATCTTGTTCGAATTACACGGTTAATTTTAGTCATTTCACTTATTTATTCATATTTCCTATATTATTAGACATTATATTACACTCTTTTTTTATCTTTTCAAGCATTAAAATTGTTACTGCCTTTTTTAGGAATTAGACGACGCGAAATTTGTTTTTAAATTCGTTTTCTCCCTTCCTTCGATTTCCTCGTCGCGTGTCGCGATGTCAGAGGACAATCTAACGATTTACAAAAAATATTTTTTAGATCTGTTATGGTAACGTTTAGCCGGATTACGAATCTGTTATTACATAATTTTCTTTGATATTAAGCCTACCAAGAATTTAAATATTTTGAGTTTAACCAACAATATAATCTATTTTTTTCGTATTTTATCGCTGAAAATGCAATTATCCTTACACCTCATTTATGCTAGTAAACGACATTCTGACTATAAGATGTAAATTTGTTTTTTTTGTAGATTTTAGGTTCTCCCCTGATCAGAAATATAATTATCTGAAAATTTAAATATTATATACTTATATTCACCTTTTACAGTTTCGTTACATTGTATTTTCTTCGTTTCGTCGTAATCAATCTCTTGTGCATTGTTACGATATCCATTTTTCTTTTCACGTTGACGTGGCGCACATTTTTGAACCGACTTGATAAACAAACAGGTATGTATTGATACAGCAAACGTTAATTTTTGTTAAAAACTGGCTAAGTTACTAAATATGGTTAATTAGTTCGTGATTGATAGTCAAAAAGTTGTTTCGAATAACCTCAAAATTATCGATTTTTACTAGAGTTATCATAGTAATTTCATAAAATATAGTTTAAAAATTTATATGTTTCATAAGTATTCCTCGTGAAAATCTGACCATAAGAGTAACATATTTTAACCAAAAATGGCCAAGGGTCATAAAATATCGAAAAAATACCTTATTTAATGACAGAATTAAAGTTTTATTTAAAGGAATGTAAAACTAAGAAATTGGAATCGCATCTTATTTTTTAATTAATAATTGGTTGAATTTTTTCAAAAAAATCTCTCTGTAACGCTCTTCTACTTGTTTTGAATAGTATTTTTTTTTAAATTTTTATCACTAAATAATCGAGATTTTCGTGCAGTCACAAGGATCAATTTTTCAACTAATCATTACTGACGAAAAGTGATTATTAATTTTTGATTATTTTAAAATCAATTATATCGAAAAAATAATCTCTGTCAGCTTTTTCTATGTTACTCAAACGTTACTTATGATTTTTCTTAGATTTTTCTGTATTTACAAAAAATTTTTAGGTTCTTAACAGTAGATCCCTGTAATTTGGCTATCATACCTCCTAAGGGGGTCGCATACCTAATGAGTTACCGACCGAGCAAAAAAGATCAATTATTGCATTTATTTAAAAAAATATACAATTTTATGCAAATCCCGAACACAGAAGCACTATATCATTTGATAAGAAGTGATTCTACAAAGTTCCAGGTCAATATAAGAAAGACACCCTAAAAAATTTCTGCACCGAATATTTACGATTATCCCTGATTTTTCGGTGCAGAAATTTGTTAGGGTGTCTTTGTTGCATTGACCTGGAACTTTGTCGAATGACTTATTATTTAATTATCTAGTGCTTCTGTATTCGGGTTTTACATACAATTGCGTAAAATTAGAGTTATAACTAAAAATAAAAGATAGATATCTTATTGATACCTGATTTTGTACAAGTGGTTTTCGACATTCGGCGCACTCCGAATTATCGTCAGACCGAGAAGTTTGACAATACTCGACGACAGGACAACGACGAGTCGATTTGAAAAAGTTTCGCTCGCTAGGTGGACAAGGACACTTGAGAGAAGACAAACACTTGCAACTGCAGTCACGATTCGAACGAGCGTCGATACGTACAGGTGCTGGACAAGAGCAGTCACGTTTCTGCGGTTGACATAGACAGTAACCTGTTTTACGAAAATGTCGTTTATTTTTCATAATCTTTCTTTCAAATTTCTTACTTAAACTGCATTGAAATGTTTTTTATATCACTTTAAACTCGTGAGAGTGAAAAATCTACTCCTTGGCCGAATGGAGTGATTTTTCATTTGTTTTTTTACTCGATGGTATATCTATAGAAAGCGTTTGAAATAGGAAAATTAACATTTCTACTTTTGGAAAAGTTACATTTCGAAGTTTCTACAAAGTAAATATATTGAACTACACAAACATTTTTCTAAATAAGCAATTAGAAATTTTCCATTTTCATATTATTCAAATACGTGGTAAAGTAGAAACTTTGAATTTTATACAATTAAAAAGTAGAAACTTCAATTTTTCATACTCTTCTGCGTCAATCTTTGTAATATCGAGGTTACAGTGTATAAAATATATACATGTAGGGCAATCTTACGAATAAAAATTTGATACAATGCAGTTAAAACTATAACAATTCACATGCCACAATCGTCTTTGAAACTTGTTTCCTTTGCCCTGGTACGAGAACTAGAAGAGCGGGATTCTGTGGGAGACACGCAATTACGTTGAAGGTGCGAACCGCAACGATCACTTTGGTTATTCGGTCTAACTTTCTTCAAATAATCATTATCTTTCTCAAGACACTCCTATAAAATATACATTTTTTTCTTAATTGTAAGTCTAATGCTATTAACCTCCATACCTTACCAAACTACAAAATTGTATAATATTTGACATAATTAAAAAAATATAACGTTACTCCTTAAAGTTTGTTGTTCTTTATTCATCAATCTATTCGTTATCTACATTTTAGTCAGATTTATTATTTTCGAATAAATCTGTTATGAAAATTTTCGTATAAGTTAAGGTTATGTTCAAAATGATTTTTAAAAGCGCTGGAAAAAGGAATTGTTCAAGAAGTAATAAATATTTCTGTTTAAAAATTTTATTTATGAATGAATCCTTTAATTCGTGCAACTTTTACGACTTTTCGTGCATAAGAGCACGTCGAAGCTAGCGATTTTACCGATATATGTAAGGAATGACCGTTTTCAATTTTTATCTATAACTAAACCAGTTTATGGGGAATTTTCAGACCAGAGCCCCATTCTATACAGTACTACAAGTAACTTGTCAAATTTTGGTGCAAATTCATTGAGTATATTTATGAAGAATAGTGCGAAATTGCAATTCACAATAATCAGGCTATTTGCATAAAAATTACAGTTCCGCACTATTCTTCGTAAATACTAGATGAATACGCACCAAAATTTGACAGATTACTTATATTAGTACATAGACCAAAAATTCCCCCAAAAACTGGTTTAGTTATTGATAAAAATTAAAAGCGTCATTTGTTCAGGCTTTTTCAGATTATGTCGTATCAAATTATTGTTTCGCACTATTCTTCGTAGATACACAATGAATTCGCACCAAAATTTAACAAGTTACTTGTAGTACTGTATAGTATGGGGCTCTGGTCCCAAATTACCTAAAAACTGGTCTAGTTATTGATAAAAATTAAAAAGTTTAGAATTGCTTTTATATGTATACTCAATTCTACAATACTTTTTAGCTCGGTAAAGTAAAAAAGTACAATATTTTATAAACTACTTCAAATGATTTTAATAGTATACCTTGTTAGTACTAGTAGGAATATGATCTTCTTTATCTTCTGAATGTACAGGAAGTGACGATTTTTTTCTGCTGCAAAAAATAAAATTAGTGTCGTATTCTCCTTAATAGAAATCGATCTATTTAGAATAACATAACCCTGATAAAAATTTTCACCAATTTCTGACCAGCCCATAGCTAATTTTAAGGAAATAAACGTTTGTTTATAATGTAATTGATATTTCTCAATTTAAAAATTCATTTAACGTGCATCTTTATCAATAGTTTAAATTATTTAGACATTGTATTTTCATTTAATTTATATATAGATATATCAACTAAAAATGTTTCCATTTGATTAATACATTGACTAGCGAACCCTAGGGAATTTTCCACCAGGGAGCCTTGAAATATTTTAATTAACTTTCTAAACTTAGAATATTATTCCAGCATCTTGTGGTCTGTCGAATTTTTTTTATAATATTTAGCTTACAAGGAGAGCATCAGGCCTTCGGAAAACAGTTCTTTACCAAACTCTGGAATATGATTTCTACTATAAAAATGTGTAGAAAGCCGGAGTTATAGATGCCAATGCCCATTTTTAATTTATTAGAATTTATAAGCAAATAAGAAAAAGATTCAACAAACAAAATGTTTCATTTTGGTGGCGTTTGACTCTAAAACAAACAGAGATATACTTTTAAACTTATGTCGAAGAGAAAGCTGAGGTCGAGTAGATTTGATAAAAAAAAAGGTAAAATATTTTAAAATTTGTCAAAAGTTGCGGAAGAAAAAAGAATAAAAAAATAGTTTAGCCTAAAAATCAATCCATTTAAGTCATAAAGACCTAAACGGGTACAAATTTTTTTCGAATATTTTAGTTATTATTTATGGCATGAAGCAAACCCTATCATAATGTCGATTTTTTCTACATAGTTTTAGATAACTTCTTTCAAATGCCGTCGGGAAAATTGACCTATCAAATTAACAATGAAAAGTATAAGTACTTTTTTGAATGTAAAAATACAAAAAATATTTGCTTTCTTTCTTAATTAATTTTTTTCATGACAAAAAATTCAATTATTTCTTCCATTTGTTAACAAAGGTTGTTAACGTTGTACTTTTGGTTTTTCATTACAAGATAGTCAAAAAATTTGATTTCAATAAAAATTTACGAAAAAATAACGAAAAATGATTAAAATAAGCAATTTTTTTTATTTTTAAGCTTACCAAGAACCCGAGGAGGGTTCATACAGCTAATAAGCAATTTTTAGTATACATTTTTAGTATAGCATTTATTGAATTTTAGGCCAAACTATCTTTTTATTGTTCTTTCTTTCGTAACTTTTGACCATATTAAGATATTTGTGCTTCCTTTTTTTAATAAAATTTACTCGATCTCAGCTTTCATTTGGACTTAAGTTTGTGAGTATATCTCTATTTGTTTTAGAGATACACACGACCAAATTCAAACATTTTATTTCTGGAATAAATTCTGATTTGCTTATAAATTCCGTAAAAAGGGACATTGGTATCTGTAACTCCAGCTTTCTTTATATTTTTATAGTAGAAATCATATCCCAGAGTTTGGTAAAGATCCGTTTTCCGAAGGCCTAATGTTGTACTTGTTAGTTATCAGAGTTACATCCGAGAAATGGAATGTATTTTCACTAGGAACACAAATAATTAAAAAGGTGTTCTACACGCAATTTTTGACGATTAATTAAAAAAAATAAAAGAATAACAGCTCTAGTAGAAATCTGGCCATAAATGTAACGTTTTTTAAGCCAAAAAATGGCCAAGTGTCATAAAATACCGAAATAATGCCCAATTAATGTCAAAATTAAAGTTTTATTTAACCTTCAAATGTTGACTTTCTACTAGGGAGAAGAGGCGCTTTTATTTGTCTATAATTTAACTGTGCACTGAATTTCAAACTAAAATATTATTGCGTTTTGGAGAAAAGTCTTACCAACAATATCAAATCCGTTCACCTTATTGAAGTCAGATTTACATTTGTGGGTAAGACTTTTTTCAAAAAAGCAATAATATTTTCGTCTGAAATTCAGCAGACAGTTATAGATTATTGATAAACAAAGGCGCTCCTTCTCTTATGTTTCCACATATTATTTTATTTGCAGATTTATTACCGATTATCGTGTTTGTCGTTAAAGAAAAAAAATGAAAGGTAAACAATTACCAATCGTTGCAGGAGGAACTAAGTCGTTTAGCGTGTTCGCTCCACGTGCGTCTAAGCTCGTTAAAGTTGTCATTCCATTTGCGATCAGGTTTAGGTGGTGTACTGGCATTCCACGTTTCCTCGGCAGCGCACTGGCATCTACCACAGCCCAAATCTCGCCTGGGACGATTACCCGTGCAATATTTTCTTCGAGATACTGCGTACAAAATTTTAAATTTACCGTGTAATGATTGATTTTTTTGTTTCGTGTACTCCAAAAGTTGGTCAATCGAGGAAAATTCAAAGGCGGGTACATTACAACGTAGGATCGAACGAGCGTATAAGGTTGGCAACGCGCCAAAACGCCATGCACACACGCGTGTATAATAAAACTATACTCAACTATAATATACGCGTATAAGTAAAATTTACTTTTATTTTCTTCTTACCGCGATATCCATCCTCGGAAGATTCTACGAGGTTATCATTGCATTTGCACATTTTATGGGAATCGACGAGGAAGATTTTTTTATTTTCACGATAATTTCGGTATCGCGATTTCTTAGTGTTCGTCCCTTCGATATCCGAGGATACATATTGACTACTGGAATCTCGGGTATTTTCCTTCGTCATATACAAAATTACGTTTATTTTTTCTTTTTATTCTTCAACCGAAATTTAGTAATCTTACTTCTACTTACATCTTGAAAGGTTATGTTCGTTTGTTTGTTTATTTGTTTTTTTATTTAGGTTATATATACATGTGGATTTTCTCGTGTATATCATCACACGGTGTGCGAAATTATTCGTTCTTTATATATTAATGGTACGATTTTGTAAAAGGTTGACCAAGTTTTCGATCGAATTATCGTTACGTAACGTTTATAGGGTTTCCCCTCCTCGTAAATTCGATATAGGCGAATTATTGTTAAATGCGACCTTGCTACACAATTCTGATTGACGTAATTTATTAGCATTACGCGCGCATATACTCGACACAACGTTTATCTTTATTATATTACAATCTTATATATATATACGGTATGGGCATTTGACATCGTACATCGCAATGACAATTATACATTTATTTTATTGTTTTATACAGTTTATACATTATATATAAGTATATATCGATATATTAATTAACGTGAAATCTCCGTTTTATACATTTCAATTACGATAATTTACTTATTATCGATCTTTTATGTTTTTTTTATTGACTTACGTGATAACATGAAATTCTTCTATGTAGTATCTGGGAATCGTAAAATAAATTTTATTGCCTTTATTAAAGATTGTTCTCGGTTAAAATGAGATTACCTTCGAATTCGACGAGGTGTGCGTTTCTTTTTTTTTTTGGTAACGATGTAAACGTTAGACGTTAATTAATAAATTTAATTTAATTTTCTTACGCGATCGCAAGTGCGAAACTATTAGTAATTTTACCGAAAAGTGCGAATTTTGTGTTTGAATATGAAAATCTACTTTACCGACAAAATCGAAGGGAATATATTAAGTGTATTGTTAAAACGTTTAAAAATTTGAATGTTGCACATTGTTTCAATGAAAATTCGTTAGAAAGACAGATAAACAAAATTTAGTATAGTGATCTAAAAGAGAAATCATAAAGGCACTTCATTTCATCTCAGAATAAGTATCTACACTTATACATAAATGTTAATAAAATTATTTGTTTAATCTACGCAATCTTTATTTAAATATCATTTAATTCATAATTAATCTATATCAAAAATAAAATTCACACGTAATTAAATTGTTGTACAACTAAATTTTTACAGCGTATTTTGTCTTACTGCAGATTCCATAAATGTAAACATCAAAGTAATAAAAAATCAAAATAAAAAAATTCTTTCGATCCTTTCTCGGAACAAACAAACAAAAAAAAAAGGAATACTCAATAAAAAATTTGGAAATTCGCAATTACAAGACGGTAAGTGGATACCCCGATGAAATTCGCGCGCGCGTGACATTCGCGTGCGCGATAAACCGTCCAATCACCTTTACGATCCCCACCGGCGTCGCGAGAGTTCGCCACCCGTGTATGCCTCTCTCTCTTACCAAAGTAAAACCGAACCAAGAAAAATATGTATATATATATATAGATATACGCATATAAAACCATCCGCTGTCCGCGATGTAATTTTTTGACCTCCCGGCTCATATACACATCACACACTCTCGCTTATTAATATACGTGTGCGCATCGCACACACGGCGGCGAGAGACCGACTCGATTCGCTCACGCACACACACGTGTGAGAGGCGCGTGTACGTGTCACAGAGGCGCGTGTACGTGTCTCTGCATGTACGTGTGGTACCAGCCATTTTTAAACTCCATCTGCGAGAGTGAGTATATATATAGATATATTTGTGTGTGTGTTGTGTGTATGTGTACTTACTGACGGGTAGGAGCGGAAAGGAAGGAATATACACGAACGAAGGAGTGGGGGCGTGCGCGAGAGAGCGAGAGGAGAGGGGGAGACAGACAGTCGACAGAGTAACCTAACCTATACGCGTAGGAGAGAGAACAAGTGCGTGTGTGTGCGTGCGTGCGTGCGTGCGTGTCTCTCGCCGTCGTCGCCGTCGTCGTCGTCGTCGTCGTGTCGTTAGAGCCTGCACGATGGGCGGCCCGCGGTTGTACTGAACGATATTATCCAGGAATCGTATACGTATGTGTATATGTATATATATAGATATGTTACGGGTACACGCGCACACGTACGTACTTACGTGTATTGTACATACATTTTCTACACACAGACGATATTAAAAATGTTAAGTGATCATAGTGTTAAATGATATACGTGTGTGTACATAAAGAGAAAGAGAAAAAGAGAGAGAGAGAGGAATCAAGTCGTCGAATATACATATATAAATACATGCATTCACGCGTACGTGTACGTGCAATGTGCGTGTAGAGGTGTATGTATATATAATAATAATACAAGTCCTGATTATACATTTTTTTGTTGTTGTTATAAAACACAACACACATCGATTCGAAGAAGAGAACACACACAAGTCGCAAGTCGCAACTGTCTCTCTTTCTCTCTACACACGTAAACGCGTATAAACACACATGCGAAGGACGTCGTCGTGAAGGAAAGACAGAGTGAGAGCGAGAGAGCAAGAGAGACGGAGAGAGGGAACGAGAAATATATATATATATATATATATATTTTTTTTTTCAATGTGTAAACCCCTCGCGCCGACGAGAAGGAAGAGGAGGAGGAATTAATGTTCAACTGTCAACTTTTTAACCTATCCAGGGCGGATTGAATATATTTTCTCCGAGGATATATAGTGCAGTAGTGTATCTTCCTACCTCTCTGTGTGTGCGTGTGTGCGTGTGCGGGTGCGGGTGTGTGGGTAGTCAGTACGTACGTACACATACACCTATATCTCTGATAAGGTGATCCTCGATTTCTCGCACCCATAAGAAGGAGGGAGGTATACATACAGAGAGAAAGAGAGTGAGAGAGAGAGTCGAAAAAATAAAAAGGAGAGAAAGGGAGAAAATTTAAACCCGAGGAAAAAACGCGGAAGGCAGTTTAAGCAACGGAAGGGTAAGTGCGCGCTTGGAATTGATATATCACAATTTTTAATACTCTCTCTCTCTCTCTCTCTCTCTCTCTCTCTCTCTCTCTTTCTTTGTGCGTGCGCCCGTGTACCCGTGTCCGTGTATGCATGCGTGTGTATATCGGGTTATAACAGGAAAACATCCATTTTCATATCACGTTCATTTTAGGTGTTCCTAGTGTTGTAGCCTGTCGGACACAAAATAAAATGACTGGACAATGTCCGTCACAAGTCGGTCACATGTCCAAACGAAAAATGACAGAAATTTGTGACGAGATTTATTCTAGGAATTTCAATATCTAACGGCGCGCAACGGTGCAAAGAGGACTAGAGGAGTTTCGGAGTATTTGAGCGAGGATATTTTACGGTGCAAGTCAATCCACATTTGTTGCGAGTTTGAAGCAGTCAAGTTTATTGAAAGTGTTGTTTTGTAAAATCGATTCGAAATTCATACGTACGCCGGTACGCGTTACATGATTTGGCGACTTTCTTGCGCAACCATTTTTCGCTTGTTTGTTGATTAGTATACAGTGTTTACACAGCGCGTAGTACAATGTACACAGCGACCAGCGACTGAACTTCTAATTCGTACATAAATATTAAAATAAATATTAAAATTAAATTTTGGTGTAATTTTATTTATGATAATTTGGGCAAAACACAAGATATACAGATAGTTTAGGTAATTTAATGTACATTATTATTGCACTAGCCGACATATGTCCAAATATTTTCTGACGGACATTTTACAACTATATAGTGGATAGGGTGTCTGTATATTTGTGTCTGTGCTCATTTTTTTTATGTCTGACATTTAAACAATGAAATTTTGTTGTCGGTCACGTGTCCGACACATGTCCGTCACAAATCGCGTCATATGCTCATTTCTAAAATGTCCGGACATTCTACAACACTAGGTGTTCCTACCATTGACGCACATATAACAGACAGAGAGAAAGAGAGAGAGAGAAGGAGAGAGATTTTTGCTAGTATATGACCTCCCCTCCTTGTTTCTTTTCTCTCCTTTTCGCCGGAGCGCTGCCCCGTTCTATCTTTCTTTCTTTCACGTTCCTGTGTAGGTGTCCATTGTCTACTTGCTCGTTTCTCCTTTTTCCAGGATGTACGGTACGGTCTACTCGCACTTGCTTCTCTCTCCTTTCTTCTTTTTTTTTTTCAATACCTTACTGTATTCTTTATCATTTTATAATTCTACACGCGAATACCTTATTCACTTGATTTTCCTAATTTTTACTTACTTATTTCCTGCCTTTTTTCTTTTCTTTTTGATTTATTACCTTGCCTACTTTTTATGTGTCAATTTTGGCTGTGCGAATATGTGTCCACAATTGCCTTTTACAAGCTGTAAGAGGTTAATAGCTGGATTGTTCATTTCTTCCATACGGTCATTTGGAGTCCCAGTCTTTCAATTATAAATCAATCCATAGAATTATCTCGTTAATTTTACATTCTGTACATTAGACCAATGGTAGATCAAATTTATTTTTTAGGTAACGTACCTCTTACTCGTGTTTCTCGTGTAAGTTGCTTTCGGTCGCTATGCAGAGTGTCTTTGCTGTGTATTACTATCAATCGGTTGAGAGTCTTTGCAATCTTGGAGGTTACTTTGTGGTTAAACTTATTTTTTCTTTTTCATCATTGTGGTTTTTCAAAGTTGTAGCTTTTAGTTTTTTTCTCTATTTATGTAGTGTAAATGTTTTTACTACTTCTGTCGTATCGTCGGTTACTTAGGTGAGGAAAAGTCTTACTTGCAGTCAATTATGTAGAACTTTAAAAAATTATTGTTTACTTAATCAAAGATTCTTATTTTTACCTATATTTTGTACATGCCTACATATATAATTTGTAATATTCAAATAATTAAGTATGTAAATTAACTGTGGATATAATTGATTGTCACTAATTGACTTTCCAGCAAAAATAAGTGAGGTTAGGTTCTGCAGTGAGAATACTTTTAGCATTATCGTGCCTTTCTTCTATTGCACCCAATTATTATTTATTATAAGACTTGTGATACAATAAATAGCTATAAATGCATAATTTGGTATAGTTAATTTAAACTATGTTCAGTTCAAATACACATTATTTAACTATATAATATTTATAGTTTCTCTTGTTAATTCTGTAATTAGTACAAAATCATAGTCAATTATTACTTTCATATATATCAAAGTTTTCACATAAAAATATTACTATTTGATTATATTATCGCTTATTAAATAATTATAAGTTATTTATAACTTATTCATCTTTTTTCAAAATAATATTATCTGTCCAATACCAAACTTATTGTTGTATACGAATATCTTTTTGTAACATATGTAACAATTAATTTTTTAATAATGCAAATATATAATTAATTTAAAACATAATAATGAAATAATTTAAAAAAATATGTAAGTTAATCATAAATAATGTAACATCTATACATTTATGTAAATTATATGTTGTATGTGATTCATATTACAAGTTATGTATGAATCATAGCTTTCAATTGATCGATTGGACTGATAATACTTTCCAACTATAGCCATGTTTTTTTTTTCTAATGTATGAATAATCACAAAATGCAAATAGTTAGGCAATATTTTTTTAAAATAAATTAGAAACGTTTATGTATTGATAATTGACTTGATTTAAAAATTAGTGTTTTGAATAACAAAATTTCAAAAATAGAAAATTCTTGGTTATGTAAAGAAAAAAAAATCAACCATTCAATTAAGATAGGATTAGATATAATTGTTAAAAAAAATTAAGTAGATTTGCGAAAGTGAACAAATCTTCAACAATAAAAATTAATTTTACACTGATAGTATTAACTACTTCTCTTCTTTGTCAATGTTAATACATTTATTTCTAATAATTATACATAACACCATATAAATCTAGAATCAATGACTAATAAAAGTAAAAAAATTTGCAGGAAACTGGACAATCCTCGCAGAACAATAGGAAGTTCGTCGCGTAGCGGTGCATCGTTAGGGCGACATGTCGTGTCTACTATGCACTACAGAGGTACGAGACATACGAGGTGCTTCGCAGGAGCGAAAGACGAGGAAGCAACTCGCGGAGCAGGATCTCGTTATTTACGTAACTGTTGCCTGGTAAGGAGGCCAGGTCGATAGTCTACGATGGCGGATAATGTCCTGAGGAAACCATCGCCGAAGTTACCACCATCGCCGGCTGATGTATCTGGACAAATACCTGCTCGGAAAATATCGGCACCAGTACATCGTACAACGACCGAGACGATACGACTCGGCGAACCCCTCGAAAATTCTGGTTAGGCAGCCTTTACTTTTTATTGCGATCAAAACTGCCGTGTTAAAACTGCAGTGTTGAGAAAAAGATTGATTTAATTTTTTAAAAATATACTTAATATTTAAAAATTTTTTATTTCAATTAATTACGAATTTTAGTTTGATATTATCGTAGAGATATGTATATTATGTGAAAAAATATCGTTAAATGTCATACGATACGAATACATGTAGTCAAAGTTTTGTTTAAAAATATAGCGGAATTATAACGGAATATTAGAACGCGAATTGAATAATTTACTTTTAAACGAAAGGTTTAACGAGTATTTAAAATAAGTTTAATGTATGCATATTTCTTGTAAAGACGTTCGTGCGTCTACATTTAAAATTCTATTATCGTATAATTGTTTAATCGATCGTTTTCTCCATTTTAAATAGCTATTACTTAAGTTATAGTAGTTACCTACGAAACAGATTCGCTTAAAAGTCGTGAGGATAAAAATAAAACAATCAATTTTTTTCTCAATAATCAAAATTTCTTTTCTTTTTTGTTTCAATCATTAAAAGAAAGCAGTGTGGAAAATAGTGAATAAAATTATTCAATTTTTTGTACAAATATAATAATTACAATACATTATAGTGCCCATCTTTATTTAAAAAATAAAATGTATATTACAGGGAAAATCCATCATCATCATCACGGTCAATCGTTGGGTTCGATGCCGATACCAATCGGTAACTCAACGCCAAACGCCCAGAACAATACAGGTCAATGCCGTACCAAGAAGACATCGTCCTTCCAAATAACCAGCGTTACGGTCGGATGTCGCATGAGTAACGACACCGGTGAAGACTCGAATGACGACCTCGACGAGTCGCATACGGAAGACAACAGTGTCGAGCACTCAAGATTGACGGATATCGAGACACCGAGTTATTCCGAGGATACATTCTCAAAGGACGACGTTTTCTTTAACGCGAGTAACGCGGCTCTCAGTACAGCCCCTGTCATACCTACGAGTTCGCAGTATGGTTTAGCTATAGTCCCGTCTTCGGAGGCGAACAACGCCAACAACTCGACAAACGATAGCAACATCAACACATTGGATATTGCATCCGTTACGGACAACAATATTATTAATTTATTATCGGGTAATGCCAAACAAGATGCCGATTTACGCGAGGTTCATTCGCACGGTAAGTAGTTCTTATATAGTTAGATTATATTCTTTTTTGTAAAGCACGCCGTAAATTCTAAAGTGTAAAAATTTTTGATAGAAGATTATAAATTGACAACTTTGTATTTTAGAAAGATGTAAAATGAGACAATTGCGCCTTTTAAAAGTGTTAGATGTGTTATAAAAGTAAATAATATTTATTACATAAATGTTTAATGAACGTTATTGACCTTTCATATTCTGAAGTTATAAATATCTTAGATAATGTTTACATGTTTAATGATATAACCTTTTAGTGTGTATATACTTACAACCTTCCTACGTTACAGGATATTATTTACAAAATTTAATTTCCTTTTTTTTAAAAGTATTTAATCCATTAAATACACCACTAAAAATACTGCTCGCAATTCTATACTTTTATAAAGTGTAATACTCACATTTTACACTTTTTGTAAATAGTCTAATTTTCGAACAATTTTTACTCAACATGGTTTGTATAATATTTCTGGTGGTATTTAATTTTTGTCGTTATTAAAATTGCAGGTAGGAACGAAAGGTTTAAGGTTGTCAAAATCGAGAGTACCGAGCCGTTTAAACGCGGTCGGTGGACATGCATGGATTATTTGGACCACACATCTGTAAACCAACCGACAGCGATAAGCACACCAAAAGTATCGGACCCAAACGAGGTATGCATATCTTACGGGGTAACGGACACCGGTATCGTTGTACCCGAAGCCGTAAAGCAACAAGTCGTCGATGACAAGGGTATTTCGATCGATGCGAATGGACCCCTCCATCCGGAGGTACAACAGATGAGTGCTGGTGGTTACGCGGTACCGAGTCAACAACAACAACAACAGCAGCAGCAACAGCAAGTGCCACAGCAATATTTCCAGTCTTCGGCCTCACAAACGCAACCGCCACAGCAGCAACAACAGCAGCAGCAACAAGGAACTGCTCAAGGTGCTACGTTACCGACTAATCTGCAACCTACTCATCCTAATAATATAGGACAAACGCAGAGCATGCCTCAAGGAACTATTCCAATACTCACGCAACAAGGATGGTGTGTTTTCAATTATAAAACTTCTTTTCATACGTTAATCGGTGTTAATTTTTTAAACGATTTTCAGTCCTGTTTCGCAAACTAGTAGTAACGTAGCAGCGCAACAGCAGCCTCAGCAGCAACAACAAAATATCAGTCATCCTAAGGACGAAACGGCATACGTCCCGGTGAATTCTCAGGGTCAAACGATGCCACCTCAAGCACAAAATGTTTGTCCGCCTAGTGGTAGCGCGTCACAAAGCTCTCAGCCGCCAAGTATACTCGTATCGCAGCCGCAACAGCAACCACCAACGTCACAGCAGCAACAAGCCCAACAATCGCAAATGTCTGACTCGATAGCCGCGATGCAAGGTATCCAGGGCATGCAGAATATTCATAAAGTTCCTCAGCCCAGTGCAACGCCGTCTCAGCAACAGCAGTTACCACCGCAGTCACAGGTGACTTATTCGTTTCCTCATACTTACTCAATGAACAATGAAATTTTTACCGATTGCCACATAATTTTAGGTGTTAACGTCGACCGGGCAAATACAACCGGGACCACCGCAACAGCAGGCGGCAACCGGAGCGACCGCGGGAGCTCCAGTTCAAATAGTTGGTGGTATGCAGCAGGGTAACATTGCGTTTCATCAGCAACAGCAACAACAACCCGATCCGGAGCAGGACTCCTTATCGGGCATGGTTGTATCCGGGACTACACCCGGTCAGTCCGTGGCTGCTGACGCTGCACTCCTCGAATCGCTTGCCGAGGTTACACTGAACGCTGATGACCATCAAACCCACGAAGATAACGAAAGGTGAATATCATCGTTTCATTTTTAATTATTATTAAACAATACAATATTAATTTACGTTAACTTTAATAATGTTATTAAATAAATACCAATAAAACTTTATGGTTATTAAATGTAACACATATACTAAAAAAAAAAATTATGAGGAAATAAGTATAAATGAACTATCTACTAAAAATTAATATTGATACATAACATTATTATGTAGTACTTCATTTATTCAATTTATTTATATTTAATTCATGAAAATTATACAATTGGAAAGTCAATATACATTCCCTTAAATAATCAGTTACTTTACAAACGTTATCCTTATTTAAAAAAGAAATTTTTTTAGTTTTTCCTAAACAAACAAAACAATAAACTACTGGGTTTCTTTTTTTTAATTCGAAAACTTAGATTATTATATTAACAGAGGTGATATCTAAGGTATCTAAATTCTATTGTAATTTGTACAGATATCAAAATTTATTTCTATAGTTATTATATAGTCTACTCAATCGGTAATCAAACGATTTTATTTTTCTTCTTATTTTTTTGCTTCATCTCATTTTCGTAGATGTTTAGGAATAGCGATGACGATTGATTTGTAATTTGTGTAATTTACAGTATGTCGGGGACAAGTGCCGTAGCCATCGACAATAAAATCGAGCAAGCTATGGTAAGTACTTATAATTATAATTTTTTTCTTTAAATAGTCCGTAGAGGGAGGAATGTAATTAATTTTTTTCGTTGAGTTTTATCATGTACGCTCTATTCATAGATTTTTTTATAGATCCAATCTATTATGCAACATCAAATCATCCATGTCTACTTTATCTCGAAGTACTCTTTATTTCTTTTAAATATAAAATTTAACTACAGTCGGATAATCACTCGAAAAGATTTCAGTGCAAATGCGTTATTGTACAGCGATCACCCAAGTATTATAAATAATAAGAAATACTTAAATTAATCAGTTTTTCCAAAAAACAATTCGGAACAATTTTTTTTCTATTTCTTTCTTTTTCTCAAAGCTTTCAGCAGAAAATTTACAATTAAAAAAGTAGAAATTTTTTTGTTTTTTTTTACAATCAAGAAAAATATACATCTATTTTCTACTTGATACTGCTCATCTAATAGGGCATACGTATATCTAAACAATTTTGTTTATTCAGATTATTAAAAAGAGAAATGCAAACTTTTTGCTTTATAATCCTAAATTGATTCAAAGTTTTATGAATCAAAACAAAAAATAATATAATAATACAAATATAACCATTTTAATGATCTGAATAAGTACTCGCGATATTTTATGCGATATACCTATTTGCAATGATTTTATAATTCATTAAAAGTAATCTACGCTTATGTAAGACTTTTTATAAATATTGAAAATTATTTAAAGTCAAATAATATGGCGTTGTTCATAAAAGTATATAAAAAGTTAAAAAACTTAATTTTCAAATTAATAATTATAATAAATTAATTGAACAGATATAGTACTTATCACCGAAACAATGAATTCGTTAAAAATAAATTTACCTAACCTTAACTTTACATAATTCTCATAAACTAACTTATTTATCGTTTGTACATTGCAAATAGTTACAGCAAATATGTAATTTTACAATGTTTCCTACAGTGTGCATAATACGTGTAACAAATTGAAAAAAAGAGAGAGATTACAGTACAAAAATACGGGTTTTTTTTCCTTCTTTCTAGGATTTGGTAAAGAGTCATTTGATGTTCGCCGTACGCGAAGAGGTCGAGGTGCTAAAAGAAAAAATAGCCGAGCTGATGGATCGTATCAATCAATTGGAGGCGGAGAATTCGATCCTAAAAGCTCACGCCACGCCGGAAACTCTGGCTCAATTAAGTCAGACGGCCACAAAGTTGCCCATCAACAATTCGGGAGGTGGTCAATAGGTAACCGCTTGTACATAAGTTTCTCATCGAAAATGAAGAAAAAACTACCCCCCGCCCCCTTCGTCGTCGTCGAAGTACATAATGGATAATATAATTATTGTATATAACTTTACGATTTTTAGAAATTTATAAATAATGAGATTTATTATATTATACATAATAGCGCGTTAGTGAGTTTTCCTCTGTTTATTTTTTCTCTTTCTCTCTAATTTTTTTTGTAAAAAAAAGAAGGAATAAGAATGGAATAACCGTACGTTAAAAAAAATGTGGACCGATCGAACGAAACTGATGATTTAACGTGCATAGAATATTTTTTACTATTTCCGTTTATTGTTTATAGGCAAGATCAAGAAAGTAATACATAATTCGAATATTGTGTAAAAATACCGTCAGATTTTCAATTAAATGCTGTTTTTTTATATCATACATTACGATTATTATTTTTGTTTTGTGTTTTCAATGCAATAATTAAAGAAAATAATATAAGTTCTCGCTGCAAGTCAGCTAAGAAACGAGGAATTGCGAAACAAAAGTAAGTGAAAGTGCTTTGCTTTTTTACTGTAAACCGTACACGATGAGCGATAAGTTTTTCAATACGACTTAAGGACAGTAAGGCAGCTAGAAGCTAAATTCCTATTTATTCTCTCGTATCATTAACGTTACCGTGAATCAGCATTGACTATGGAAACAAATTAAAATTAATCGAATTTAATCGGAAAAGAAAAGAAAGTAATACCAAAGTTTGCACTTGACATCAAAACCCATTAGCGAAATTAAATGATCGCGTATTTTCAACTGAGATCTCCAAGGAACGTATAAATTGCGTTTGTAATATACAAACGTGGAAAAAAATTCTAAATTATTATCAATTTCGGTAATTGAGTTGTGCATTTATTTTAAATTCCAATGACAAATTTCATATATTAGCTACACCTCGCTTGTGTAGTGATTTTTCCTTTTATCTAAAAAAAAATAAAAAAATGGTACGTAACATAAGAAAACAACAAAATCATTGCGCCAACAAACGCTTATCTTTTCCCGATATGTACGCGACAACAATTTTGACAAAAAAATTTGCATTCTGTCTACATCTTATGTTACATTATTACACGCCTAATAAAAAATTTTTAATTGTAAACAAAGTTTTTTTATCTCATTTTCATTAATTTGTAAAATTTCCCGGAGACTTATCCAGTATCTTGTTTACCGATATTTTTAATTTTTACTACAATTAAGTAACTTACTATTTTAACAAGCTGGCAGTCTCGCGAATCAAAATATAAATAATAAATAAACTTAACAAGTGCATAATAAAGTAAATATGATTAGATTTATATAAGTTCATAAAATTAAAATATTCTTAAAATCAACGTGTTGAGTAAAATCATTCTCTTCATTTTTTAATGAAATTCAAATTATGTAACATTTTTATGTAATTATTTTATTAAAATTCATAAATTTAATTTTTCTTAAAAATGAAAGTAAAATGATTCTATTAAATATATATAACTTAATATATTACTTGTATGGTACATAAAAAGGCTGCACATTTGTTAAAACAATAGTTACATAATTTAGAAAAATCAAAATCATCTTTGAAATTTCGAATAAAACAGGTTAAGGTAGTTAGAAAAATAAAATAAAAGCAAAACCTTTCGGATATACGTGGAATAAATTCCTTTTGATTTTTACGAAAGTTTTATTACTTCGGGTCACTATATAAAGGCTAAATATGACACTTTTCTTTAAACGTAAATCCTTAATATTCCGACGAGAAGCGACACACCGTACATCGTATGACGGTTTTTCTTTTTCAAGAGCAATAATGTTCAATAATTACACCTTATAAATTTATAAATGTTAAAAACTTTTTCTTAGGAAAAAAGCTAAAGAAATATAACAACGTGTAACTCTTCTTATCATTTTAGTCTGTTCGTCCCATCACGTTCAATTCTTTATCTTTCATTTTCCATTCCGAAGGCGTGAAGAAAATTGGGGAACTTGCTTGAATGTCCGTTTCCAACTTTCGATATTGTTTAATCGACAGGCAGTTATTAATAAACATAACATTAATCAAACGGTAAATTTTAAGTCACAATATTTTTTTTCATATTGCAAACACTGATTAACTGAAGTAACATATATTTATGTATATCAAATTGGTGTTATTTCATCGTATCGGTAACAAGAGACGACACTTAAGTTAATTAATCTACACGTTTTTACAGTATGCAAAAAAATAAGTAAATAGTAGTAGCATTAAGAAGTAGTACTTCGCTATCTTTTTTCACTTATTTTATCTTTATACAAGAAATTATAAATATAATATATATTTATATATATATATATATATATATATATATATATATATATGTATGTGTATATATATATATGTATATATATGTATATTTATTTTTACGTGAATTTACACGTAAAAATCACGTAACTAACGTTTTATTTATTTTTTTTTTTATTTTCTGACTATCTTAATTGCAGTTACTTATTTGTTTGCACTGTACAAGCACCCAATGAAATTGTAAGTTATCTGTAATAGTTCCAAATCGACATCGGAATTCCACTTGTTTATTTAACTTACAAGAGTTAAGATTATAAGAGAAAGATCTTGAATTCAACAAACGCAACTCTCTAAAACTCGGAAAAAATATTGTTAAACCCAACGTACTGTTTAATAAATGTTGTCGTTTTACAACATATCCATCGATTAATACAAAAAGTTAAAACTTGCAAGTTCCCTAACAATTTGTGGGCAGAGGGGGATGAGGGTCGAGAGAGCGAGGACGAATGCTTTTTTTCCCTCAGACGAAGCCAAAATTCTTTGTTTTGATGGCGAGTAGCAGCTTGTGGCGCAACACGTGACGTGAGCTGTATAAGGGAACATAGAGGCGCGATATACAGGTGTTGGCCGTTGGCAAATGAGCGTCGTCAGCTGGACGAATTGTTACACTGGGCATCGGCTGGAAACCGTCCTCGCTCGCTGGTAATGCCGGTGATCCGGTCCAGAAATAAACCTTAAATCGAAATTTATTCAATATTAAAATTTACATTCTAACGGAAAATTTTTAAACAGTAAATTATTTTTATTTTGTATTTGTCTATCGCTTATTATGCAAGTTATATGATTATAACGTTTTTTTATGGTTTACACTTTACTTACAATAGCATTAAGTTTGCAATAGTTACTTACCAAATCCTGCCTCTCTACGTGCGACATTTTCTCGACAATAGACCAGAGCCACCTTTTGAATTTGACAAGTCTTTCGGTTGATTCTCCAGATTCATCGTTAAACGACGTATAGGAGATTAATACAGATACATTGATATCTCCCACACCGTTCAACAAAAGTCTCAAATCTTCGGCGGTGAGACCGTCAAGTGCGCCTTCCGGTAGTACGTCAAACACGCCTTCACGCATCGCTTCGAGTGCTTTTTCCTGCACCTTGATCATTCGCACTTCTGCGTATTTGCGTACGTAATCATAAACGTTTCCAGTTGTTACTTCGATATCACGACCATTAGGCACCAATTCTATGGAACCACCACCTTCCTCCGGACATAAATCAATACTGCAGAAAAAGAGAATTCTTATGAAAAATAAGTTCATTAAAATAAATAGTAAATATTTACAATTGTTAGGTTGACTAACCTAAACGTAAGATCTAATTGGAACAAATTACTGCTATCCTTGGTCTCGGCATCAATGACAAGCTGCCTTAAACTTTCATATATGACCGAGTCAAAAAATGCAAGATCGTGGAATCTTATCGGCCTAGCGAGCAAGTATTTCAGCACATGCCGATTTAAAAATATCGGACACAATTCATTTTGCAGTAAACACAGTCCAATCAATCGACCTACGTTCCTGAAGGCGTTTAGTCTTTCGTAGCTCCCTCTCCCTTGCCTTGGCGTATAAAATCCACGTTTTCCAGGTGAGTAGAACAACGGTGCATTGTCCTCTGTGTCGTCGATAATCGAATTCTCTGATTAGGTAAATAATGGTATTAATATATTATGATTAAAGTTAAACGAATGAACAAGATTTGAATTATATTTTCAAAATAATCCATTTTTCCGACTAAATTTTTTTCTAATTATCAATATCAATACATATTAATCTTTGCAAAATGTTAACCGAAACGTAACAAAAAAAGCAGTTCGTGTTCAATTCGAAATTACTGTAATCATGTGTAGATATACGTACATATATTTAAAGGTCTGTATGTTAAAAATGAATGCTTAAATACCTATTTGTTTTTTCTTATTGGCATCACAACGTTCGGTGAGACTAAATACATCAAGATCAAGGAGAGCTTCCCTAGCCAAATCTTGATTATGACTGTGTATTAATTCGAATGCTTCTTCAACTTTTTGTCTTAGAGTATCTTCAGATGCCAAAAGTATTAAAAGTTGTGCAGGTGTTAATTCAAGAAGCATCCCGGTGATTTTTTCGGCATGCGTTGGACGTAAAGCATAAACTTTTGGATATATTCGATCTCCCAGTTGCTGTTGGTGCATTGTCAAATGCTCGTTGTTAGCATGACCAAAAGGCGGAGGGTGAGCTGCGGATGAAGAATTTCCAGAGTTAGTAGAGCTTCCTTCAAGCGAAGTTGAAGGATGAAAAGATCGAGCCTCGAACGATAAAGGCCGACGAGCTTCCCTACATTTTCCGGATGAACGAGGATTCTGAAATTATAATTAATTTTTTTATCTTACGATTTTCCTATAACTTGTAATATAAAATTTATTAATTAATAAAGTCTTACTGGTCTCCGAAGAAGATCTCGATCGCGATCTCTAATCTTAAGTTTCTGTAAAACATTATATTGCGCGTACTTTGAACCTACTTGTGCCGCTTCTAAATTTGGTAATTTTTCATTTGCTAAAAGGGCCTGTAAAAGATAAATTAAACAAAAAAGAAGATAATATTAATAAAAATTCAAGCACACGATATTTATAGACTTGTACTCACCTCTGCGATAGCCGTATAAAAACTACGAGCAACGCCCGAACCTTCACCCGGTTCATCTTTAAATGTGACTTTAACACGATTCACCGTTAACGGCGGTGTATTCGACGCTCTCCGATTATAAAGATTATATTGCGTATTTAATTCTTTCATTGTGTGAACAAGAAGCTGCGTCCTGTCACGTTCAACCTATAATTTTAAATATTACTTATAATTATTGATAAAAAATAAATACAATTAACACGTAAAAAATGTAAAAATAAAACATCACCTTAGATAATGTAATATCCTTTTGTTGAGAGTTTCTAAGTTTCTCCATATCTCTTCTAAATTTGGCCTCTTTCACAGGAAATCCCCCCAATTCCGAGACTATACTTCCCGCTTCTAAGCCAACGTCTTCCATGAAAACCCTACCAAACAAATCAAGCGATAACCTCCACCTGCCAAGTAAAATGTTGTGCGATATTTTCGAGCCAATCATCGAGACTTGTACCCTTGCGGGTGTTGCCGTCATATTCACGGGTTCAGAAGGTGGTTGACTCGTTTCAACTGTTTCGTGTGCCGAAATTTCTTGATTCGAGGCTGTAGTCGCTAAATCCATAACTTCTTCATTTGCACCTACCGTTTGTGATTCAACCACATTTTGCGCAGTATTCAGCATTTCCGAAGCAACAACGTTGGACTAGATAGAAATAAATACAAGTTAATAAATATGAAGAAATTTAATTATTAATTTAGAAAATTTTTAATTAATTAACTTTCAATTAAATGAACGAAATATACAATAAGAAGAGTATTTGAAAATAAACAATTTCCTACCTGTTTATTTACATTGTTTTGTGTCTCCGTTGTGCAAGTGATATTGCTGCTTCCGGCGCATACTATGACACTACGTTCAGCCTTGTTAGATTTTGGAGGATTACCATTAGTACTATCTGTATCGATCAGTTGATTATTCGTTGAAACGATTATCGGTGCCCGATCCGTTTGCTGTTCACTAGTTACAATGGCAGAAGTTACTTCTGCTGTCTGACTATAGATTTTTGGTTTATCCTGTAAAATACATTTACATATTAATACGCTCGTACATTCTTAAAATTAAAATTCGTCACGTACTTTTGTCTATCATCAAAATAATATTTTTGTCAAAAGTTAAATACATACATTATATTTACTGCTACTAGGCTCTCCGGCATTGTTATGTCCACTTATAATATTCCTTCTATCCGAACTCGAAGATCCATGACTTCGAGTAATTTGATCGAATGTATGGCCAAGAATTAATGTTGACGAGTTCAATTGGCCATCGGCGTTTCTCGTTGACAAACCAAGTCTAGTTGGTAAACCTTCGAGGTTATTCCCTCCAGCACCACCAAGTGAGCCAGCTGCAGACTGTCGTGGAACTCCAAAAAGATCTTCTCGTCGCGAGTGAGGTTGCAAGAGGTGAGGTTGATCAGCAAGAGGTAACGCTTCCGACATTACTGTATCGAATGGATCGAGAGGGGGACAACCTAAACATAATGTTGAATCTGAGCGCTGTAGAAATGGATGTTTACGGCCTTTCGCAGCACTCGAGTTATTAGTAGTGCTATTATTCGAGGTACATGGGATGTTCAGAAGGTCTGGATAATCGACTGAATCTGTTTCCATGCTTGCGCTTGTGTGTAGTGTGTCGTCTTCACCTTCCTCGTTGTCATTTTCATCCTGCGAATTAAACGTTTAGTTTGTGGTTACATTCCTTAGTTATTTCATTCCAAAGGTTACTTTGAAGAGTTGGAAAATAGAATTCATATTTGTAATCATAAGGATATATAATAATTTAATCCATCAAAAAATGTTTTTACATGATTTTGCACAAAAAATTACCTGATCGTTCCACGTAGCATCAGCCGTGTCTTTTTGAGTATCACCTCTTGTCGAAATTGGCTCCGATAATGATCGCATATAATACACCAAAGCATCAAAAACGTACGCTACATGACGTAAAGCTGATACATCAAGAACTGGCAAACTATCTCTATGTTCGCCATTATGAGCTCGCATTAAAGACAAACAATAAGACAAAAATTCACGCCTAGCTGAATGTACATCTCCACCTGTAATTTAAAAGTAATAGTTAAAAAATGTAAAGAAAATAAGATTAAATTTATAATTAACAATTATTTAGAATATTTCAGGAGTAAATGAACCCAATTCCCCAATCCAGGAAAATCCTAGAATAAATCCCCTAAAAATAAGTACCCTCACGTTCTCTATTGCTGCGTGTAGCCTCGTTTACACCTGTGAAACCAACTGTAAATCTAGTTGAATTTTGATTCGACGCGATGTTGGAAGTTGCTGTAATACCGCTGCGAGCACTGCGACCAGTATTATTCTGGAGTGACAATGATAACGCTGCTGAATTCAGTAAACCTGTGAAATTCCCACCGGATAATGATGGTGCACTATTTAGAGGATGCTCTGGATGCGTAGGATCGGCACTACGAGTTAAAGAGACGCCAAAACGAAGTTGAGCTTCCGTTGCATCCATGACAGTCAATAGCCAATCCCAGGTTGGTTTCAAGTGTGCTTCCAAATACATCTACGAATAAATTTCAATTGATTTCGTAAATATTTTTTATACTCGATGTAATACTTAAATTTTATTGACCAAATCAATAAAAAGCAATAAACTATTTTAATTAAATATAGTAAATTAGGTCAAACAAAGACAACATTGCCCTTCAATGTGTTTATCACTCAGCTAATTTCAAGTAAAAATATTAATGAATTAAAAAATATGCGTTCGTACAAAATTTTACTTAATTTGGTTTAATGTCTAATGTTCTCTATACTATAAAATCAAAAAGTAGAAGAGTCAGTAAGGTCAAAGCACGTATTTGAAGGTCAGTAACAAATTATTTAAAAAAAATAAAGTAAAACATATTTTCTTCAATATTTAGCGTAGTGATAGACCATACTCAAATGAAAAGCACGATGTTTTGGTTTTTCATAATTATACCATTTTCATTTAATTAGAATATTTTTTTCCATTCTTTAATCTCTCAATTCTCCGTGACATCCCTTTAAGACAACATTTTCATTTACCTGTAAGCTTATAGCATCCAGGAAAGAAACTTCTAAAGTCCTAGGTAGTGCAGGGGATACCATTTTGTAGTCTTGCATCACAGTTAACAAATCAGCAATCTGACGAATTACTATACCAAAAGCTCGAGCTAAGCAACTAGCGGTGGTTCCCATGGTAATTGGCTCTTGAGCTGCAGCTACAGCCGAAGTTGTTGTTGAACGTCTAAGAGATGATGGATCTATGAATACCAAATTACTACCTCCAGTTACACGTAAACCAGTTGTTCGAGTATTTGGTTCTCGATTACGTATAGCCCATTGCATTGACACGGGGGCTAAATTGTTACGATGGGAGTGTCCAGTCGAACCACTATAATTCAAAGAAAATTCACAGCATTGCATTGGAAATTTTTTTTTTACAAAGAATAAAGTTTATTGTCGAGCTTTAATAACCTGCTAATAATAAACGTTGATAAAACTAACCTGCGACGTTCTAATTGTTCATCAGCAATTTGGAATTCTTCAGTATCCTGCTCGTCGGTTTCGCCAGCTTCGCTTTCATCGTCCTCTTGTTGGCTGGATTCGCCAGATTCATCCTCTGGATACAACAATATCGAGTTCATACCACCATCGGATCCAGCGGTTGCTCCAGTTTGAACACTGCGCTGAGCTGATGCCGCATCTTGATTACTGTGATTATCATCTGAATCAGATTCAGTTTCAGCTTCGACGAGTAAATCCAGCTCGGTGTCGGATTCGCCATCGCCAGCTGGTTCTTCACCTACGCCTGCTGCGCTCCCGTCTACTTCACCAAGTGGTTGCGTACTTACAGCAGCAGATGATTCTTCGTGCTCACTTATGTCGCCATCCAAATCCATCGGCACTTCTGTTGATGTAGTACAATTATTATTTTATAATTAATTATTAAATTCACAATTATTTATTACAATGTATCAAAGTCTAATTTGTTTAAATAATTTTTTTTCATGTAATTTTGATACTTGTTAAAATTAACATTAAATTATAGGGAAATCTAAACATAATGTAAATTATAATTTACATTAGTGATTAGTAATCATTACATTTTGTAAAAACATCTTCATTAATTCTAAGTCAACTCTATTAAACAAGATAGCTGATTCAAAAAAAATATAATTATATTTTTTATTTATATGATTATATAATTTCTACAATATTAAATCTTCTACTACAATTATTCTCTATTTTGTGAAAGTAAATTACTTGCTCAAATCGAATTCTATGTAATCAGTTTAAACATATACATTTTAAACCAATGAATAAGATATATGTAAATTATGTATAATTTAATATGTAATGTACAAGTGTTTCTATATTTTCTTATCTTATTTGAGGTACTTGACCTTATCTATCATGCTAAGATACTGCTAGCCATCAGGCTTGGGTAGCTCAGTCGGTAGAGCATCAGACTTTTAATCTGAGGGTCCAGGGTTCAAGTCCCTGTCCGAGCGTATTTTTTTTTTTTTTTTTTTTTAGAACGAAATAAGATTGTAAAATTAAATATTTTAAAACTATACTTGAAATTCTTTTTTTAAATATTTAAATTTAATTAAATTTAATTCATTTTAATTAATTAAATTACCTTCTCCTGGTTCAGTTTCATCCATAGCTGAAACATCTCTAGCGATAGTTATATTGTTATTTCCTTGTTGTGCTTGTAACGTGGCATCTAAATTTTGAGAGTTGAGACCACTGTGAGGAATTAATGGTTCAATGGAGAATAATTCTTCCGAACCGTTAATTACTTCGATAGCTGAACTTGTTAAAGTAAATGGCGCAGTTGGCCTGGCAACACCCAATCGAACCGGTGCAATAAGTGAATCAGCAGTTTCACACAGTTCTTCCACTGCTAATTTTATCAATGCTTGGAATATTCTACGACACTTCATCAATGGTTGTGATGCTTGACTTGCACTAAAAATTAATGCAAACATTAAAATCCCAATACAATTAATAAATTCCATTGATTAACTAAGAAAAATTGTATATTTTAGTAAGAATGTAAGAATATAATGTAAAATGAAAATGATTACCTTCTCCTTTTGGTGGTGTTAGGCGCCATTTCGATAGTAAATATGACGAAAATTCTCGCGACTGATCTTACAAATCTTCTAGCGACCACAACAGCCTCCTCTTGCCGTCCGGGTATGCTGTCGTTCTGTAACTCCCGAATAAGAGTCGTCAATAAAGTATCCAACATCTCAGCTCTACATTTAACTAGAAGCGAGTGGGTAAACTTGTCAAGAAGAGCAGTTCCACTTTGTCGGCAAGATTGACCCTGATCACCGAATAGCTGGTCGTTCGAATTTTCATGAACACCCGACATTATCGTGCATTGAACTGCTGGCCAGTCATTGAGTAGACGCTCGAGAGCTCGACGACTAAAGCGCGGTGGTTCCAAATCGTGATCCGGCATGTCCGATTCTGCAGCAATACCATCCGATGTTGGATTTTTTCGATTAGCCGAAGTGGAACGCTGTCGTGGTGTTGAGCGAAATTGTATTTGCTCAACGGATTGTCGCCCAACCGTTTGCACGAGGAATAGCAAAATTGATTCACCCCTGTAATTGAAAATAATAATAATAAATGCAGTATACACCTAAAGAAATATACAACGTTAATTTCATAAACTGTACAAGGTAAATATTATACCTAGAATTGATTTTTGTTGCAAGATCCGTGCTAGTAACCAGCCTACAAAGTAAATCATATCTAGCACTTTGTCTTCCAGCGATAAGAGCTTTGCATTTGCATTTTTCCCAACAATCGCAATAGGCCGTAGGCGAAGTATGCTTAAGCTTACAATCGTGACCGCGATGACAAACTCTGGCACACTCAGTGCAACAGCATAGCGTACCGGTAAGACCGCAAGTACGACATTCAAAAATGTCTTGATTGATATGGTCAGCTCCAGTCCAAGTAAAGCTACACGTGTCGTTGCAGCAGGTGACGAATAAGGGTGATAAATCCGGATTTGCATCTGCTGGCAAAATCATCGAGGAACAATCCCAAGCATCTTTACCAACGCGCTGAATCGTGTCTAACACTATTAAAGCAGCGTGATATGCACGAACTGATACTGCCAACATTAATGGCGTCTGACCTTGTGCGTCTCTGCAATAACGTGAAAGTTATTTAATCAGTATACACATCATTAAGTTTTTTTATTTAAAATAACTATTTTTCATGCGATTCGCTTACCTAGCGGAAAGTAATTCTTTTAAGTGTGGAGCTAAAACTGGACTTTCACACATAAATTTCAGAATGAGTAAAGCATTGTTCCGTCGCTCGACGGAGTCGATTATATACGTGTTGTTTGCAGTAGAACCTAATAAAATTAATTATTGAAATATAAGTACAAATCAATATTAATGTTAAAATGATTAATTTTAATTTTAATTAACCTACCAGCTTTATTCATCATAGAAATACTAGTAGCACCAATTCCAAGTAAAGAATCTTCCTCGCCCGATGTGTTATCGAATGCTTCGGGAGGCCAGCTGAGCGTTGGGATAGGTTCTTCGATTGGAGCAGAATTAGTGTCAACTGTATTAGTAACTAATTCATGCTCAATACCTTTGGTAATATAATGATATAAATATAATAAATGGAAGTGTTAACGAAAATAAATTGAAACATAATATATAACCATATTTAAAAATACCTTGCTCGTTTTCTTTATTGGATGTAGGGGCACACATATTGATACAAGCATGAAGAATATTACGATTACCGTCACAGCGTTCGTTGAGAATGGTTTGCATTTGAACAGAATTCGTTTCTAAAATTTGTAATTACTGTATAGTATATATTTTTTAGAACTAAAAATAAATTAACGATTATTATTGTTAAATTTGCTTACTTAGATCTTGTTCTAAATTTGCGAAAATTTGTTTAACACCATCATAGTCACATCTCAAAATTCGTGGCATGAGTAGAAGATTGTCGAATACTAAAGCGATTACAGCTACTTGATTTTTTAAATTCATGGCTGGAATATTTGGAATAGGAATGGTTGAGGCACCAATGCAAATCACTGGTACAAGATCCAGCCAATTAGGATCACGAATTGCATCTGCACAGTCTTTAGCGATGGGATATATAGTGTTATTGCCGTCCCGTAGTATCATTGAACATTCAGTATTCTATAAAAATTTTTAAACTTACGTATAATCTCGCATATTATAAAAGTGTAATGCAAAAAAAAAACTAATATATAATTTACCTCTCCAGCACTGGTGAGACTGATATTTTGTGGTTGTAGGCCCAAAAATGAAGAAATATCTGATGGAATGCAACAATCTTGAACATATCTTCCAGTACTGAGATTGTAAATAACATAGCTTAATTTAGTTCCACTGCGAAGGATAGCGTGTATTCCTTGACCATCCGTGGAAATTGCTAAAAGATTTTCATTAGAACCTTCGGTAATATTAACCCGTCTTGGAGTTCTTTGGAAACAGTCTGGAGCTCGTGAACTCATTGAAGATTTTATTACCTAAATATTGAAAATTTTTTTTTAAGAAACCTTAATCATTTAAAATACTTAAAGAAATATTAAAACAAATACACACTACTAATTCATCCTTCCTAAGAAGCCTGCAATCAGCCAAAAGTTTAGTAGGTTCTTCAGCAGTCGCATCAACATTATTGTAATCTTTATCTTTGGACTCTTTTTCCTTTTCTTTCGTATCTTTCGAGAAAAATTTAACCGCGACGTAACATCCATCTACTTTAATTACTTTTCCTATTGGAAGTGTCTTTACGTCTTCAACAAAAACAACAGTTTTCAAATGCCATTCTTCTTCGTCTTTTCGATCAGGTTCACCCTCACTTTTGGGTGCCATACGTTTCTGGCGTTCTATTAAATATATGGGATATTAGATTATAATACTACAACTTAATATTTTTATTTACAATTATATTTAATTTATATTTAATATATATTAGTACAAAAAAATCAACTTTATTTTTTGAAGTGTTAATTTAAATTTTCTATTTGAGGTAATAGTATACTCACTATGGCTAGTTGTTATACTGCCTGTATCACTACAAGTACTAGAAGCCGGTGATGGTGGAGGTGGCATATCGATTCGATCGGCTGTTTCTTTATGACTCGATTTATTACTGCTATTAGAAGATCCATTTCCATTTGACTCTCGCTTATCCGTCGCAACGTTAGGTGGCAATATTCCGGCAGGTAAAATTTTGAAACGACAAACATCTTCAAGACTCCATACTGCTGATAAAAGTTGTCCTACTTTTGGTACGCCGTTTGCTATTGTAAATCCTAGTAAATCACATAAATTAATATAAATTAATAAATAAACGTGACACAAATATATTAGAAAAAAGTATTAAATAAATTTACCTATAGCTCCTGCTTGATAAATTGGACTATTTTTCATGCAAACATGGCTTCCATATGTTATTTCAGAAGATACAACATTAGATGGTCTGTGCTTCCTAGCTTTCGCTTTGTATTTTTCCCACAATTTCATTCGCTGAGCAAATGGCAGTACACCCCTAAAGAAAAAATAAAATTAAATATTATTTTTCCGTAAAGCATGTAACTCAAAGTGTAATAGGTCTAAAATAAAAAATATATTTAGTTAAGTTTTAAAAAGAAACATAGATAAATACTAACCACCAATATAGCGCCCCACTTTCGAGTCGGGCCACAGTATATAAGGCGCAAGTGTGCAATGAGACAATTTTATCTAATGTAAATTCAGTGAATGTCTGTGCTGGTTGTTCCAATCGTGAAGCGACGTGTCCCAGTTGTTCATCTAGCCAGGTCGCAACTTTACCACTTTCTGTGCTAACTGAGCACCGAATCGCTGTTGCAGATATGTTAACTATTTTCTCCCCTACCAAATTTAGCCCTACTGTTTTCGGATGATGTATGTTTGGATTCTGAAATGATAATTAACGATAAATCTTACTGAAGATAGACATTTATTACAAAAAAAGAAATGTTCACATCAAAATAATAATAATAATAAGAAGTTAAAATTGTTAACTTACATCTGGATGTTTAAACGACTCTGCATCTGACCATCTCCACTGATACAATTGGCCTGTTGATGATATAGCAATTAATTCGCTATACAGTGCAGCAATTTGAACAAATCTAGGAGCCGGTTCGCTACGTTCATTCCACCACTCCAAGTCTTCCGATATCCATAGGGGACTTTGAGATGCCAACTCTTTCTTTTTGATATCTAAATTGAATAAAGAATATATACACTGAGCTATTAAAAACATTTTTTAATAGCTCAAACATTATTTTAAGTGGCTCTAAATACACTTATTTATTAAATTTATTAATTTTAAAAACAAATACCACGAAATTAACTACAATTTTGCATTTACGCAAGTGGCATAATAAATTAATTAAAAAACAATAAGTTGAATACAAAAATAATAAAAAATGAAAAAATTAATTTATTAACAATTAAAATTTTTACTACGCTTACCTGGATCTTTCTCCCATGAATCTTTTGATGCAGTTTCAAGCCAACGTCGTGGACCATAATATTGACGATCCCGCCAGCGGCTAAAGCTATCACGATCTCTATCTCGTTCAGTTGATCTTTCACTATCTCGATCATTACCAAGTCTACGTGACGAACTCCCACGACTGAAGCGTATATGAAATATAATAAACGTATTTAAAAAGAAACATCTACATGTCTTCTATAATAAAAACTTTCATATATTTTTATTTACTTTTAAGTAAACATTCTTTAATGAAAATCTTTAAGTTTTTTCAAAGTTAGTTTTTTGCAAATAATTAATTTTTGTTAAAAATTTAATTCATTACTAAAGATGTGAATGTAAAAAAAGTCATAGTAAAAGTTTGCTCACTTTCTCATTCCGGGATAGCCAAAAACGTCTTCAGAAAACATGGAATCAGCATCAATGACAACAGAATAATTTTCGTTATTAAATCCTCCATCCAATAGTGATATAAGGTCTTCCGGTACATAACTATCTGATGCATCTTCTGCGTCATCTCCTTCCTCGTCATCTCTTGACAATAGATTGTTAACTGCCAGATTCACATCCAAATTTGTGCGTTGTAGTTCACGCATAATTAAATTGCGGCTTTTACCCTGTAGAACTACTTGAGCCTGTTGAAAGTTCACAAAAAGAACGTTATTTCTTTATGTATTGAAATCGAAATTAAATGCTTTTATTGCAGTACAATATTTTCTACGTAAAATAAATATGTTTAAAATGTTAATAAAATACATAAAGTAAAACAAAAACTAATAATTTATTTGATGTCAATTAATAGTGTTGTTTTATTATTTTTAATAATTCGCACAAATTTAAATTGCTGGTTCAAATATGAAAAAAAATTGTCTGTTGTAAAATTGCAACGTAAAATTTATTACTTTTTTTACCTGAGAAATCAGGTCTTCGGGTACATAGGGCGCGGGTACAGAGACGATAGGCCGAGTACTGCCTCCGCTCCCTCCACCCATGATGACGGGCGGACCAATGCGACCTCCGCTTCCGCTTCCGGTTCCACTGCTACTACCTCCTGTTCCTGCAGTGTTGTTTGCTCCACTGCTTCCGGTTCCACCACCTCGAATAGCGGAACTGTTGCGCATTATGCGGGCTCGAGAACGTGAAATTCCAGTACGACCACCACCACTGCTGCTACCACCTCCGCCACTTGTACTTCCAGCAGTGGTTCCTCCACCAGCTCCTGCTGTGTTACTACTGCTGCTTGGAGCAGATGCGGAGTTGCCCACATGACTCTTGCTTGTGCTGAAAGCAAATTTTATTAAGTTTAATAAATTTGTTGGTTAAGTTTGTGGAAAATTCTGACATATTATCAAATTAACAAAGTGTAATTAATAAATATTCCAGGGAGTTAATTAAATATATTTATTTTAGAATTGACTAAATATAGGTTTTAACTTGTTAAAATAGATCATCTATAATATGTTATTATATACACTTCTTATGCTTTACCATGTGTAAAGCATGTTTTAGATACACAGTTATTTTTATAATTTTCGATATAAAACATTTTACTGAATCAAACATTTCATACTATTTGTTATTTAAAACAAGTAAGTATAAAAATGTATTGAAAGAATGTATTTCAAAAATAAATATTACGTACTTTCTACTAGGTTCACTTTTTCGTAAATCCAATCTGTCATAGAGAACTGTAAAAGCTACACGACAAATTCGGTTGTCATCCATAAGTAAACCAATGTGAGATGGTCCAACAACAATCCGTTTGACTGACGATTTAAGCCCATTGAGGGCAAGTGGTGTAACAAAACCATATCTGTTAATTTTCTCAGCTACTTCTTTTAACCTGAAAATATTACCATATTATTAAAATAAATTTGATTAATTATTTGATTTTTTGATTTTAAATTAATTTTTTTATTAAAAGTTTCAGTGAAAACAAATTGTGTAAACTTCATTAAAAATATAAATAAATTAATTGAAACAAATGTTAATCTAATTTAATAAGTTAATTAATAGTATTTGTAAAATGAATATCTTTATTTACACTTACAATAAATAATTGAATATATTTAAATAAATAATTAAATAAAATAAATTTAAACATTATTTATTTAATGTTAACTTTGGAGATAATGGTAACTCCTTTTAATTTTATATTTAAAGCATTTCTTGTGTATAAGGTTAAAACCGATAGTAAAAGAAATAAAGAGATAAAATTAAATTTAGATGAATATCAATAATAATAGTATTACTAAAAAATATTGATTATGCATCATCAAATACAATTAATCAAAAAATATAAAAAAAATTGATAAAACATTCACTTTTTTACATTAAATAAATTAACAACAAACAAAATCAGCTAATTAACTGAATGTTAAATTCATTAAAAATGAAATATATTAAGTGTCTGTACTAGTAATAGTCTTCTTTAGCTAGAATGTAAAATAATTCCATGCACTCTCAGCACTAAATCTACATAAGACTAACGGTAAGTAAATTAGGACTATTAAAAAATGCTCTTCTAAAAATGACTCGCTGCGACAAGCACATTGGATACAATTAACATAAAGAGGGACCCTCGTTGAAGTAATCGATCTACATAGAATTGTAAAGATACAACGAGCATTCAAATGTACGTATGCCAAAAGAAAAAAAAAGGAAAGAGGAAAGATTCATTGAACTGTTAGTACCTAATAGGTAAAACGCAAATACGTTTGTCGAACAAGTGTGAGAATAAAAATCATAAATAAGTATCGCCATATTGTCGTATATAAGCATTGCATATCTATATTTATGGGATATCTTCCATGTAACACCCTCGTGTGTAGAAATGCCTCGATAGAGCGAGAGAGGAGGCGTCACTCAACGCAGCTCTCTCTCTCTCTCTCTCTCTCTCGCTCGGGCACGAGCGCAGCGGAGTGGTCATGCTGCAGAAGTCACACGACCACACTCGCGTATTCCTTTTTTCACCCACAGAGAGACAGAGGCACACACAGGCGTGTACGCACAAACTCCACACCCACACATGGAGAAAAGTTCGAGAAAGAAACCCCAGTGTAAATAAATGTCGTTAGAACCACGAATCGTAGTGAGCGTAAGGATAAACGAGCCCAGCGATTGAACGGAATGAAAAATGTGCTTTTCTGCATATTGCACACGAGAGGCAGAGAGAGAGAGAGAGAGAAAGCGAGATCGAAAGAGAGTGAGGGAGAGAGCTCGAGATAGAGAGAAAAGGGAAGGCGGTGATAAAGAAAGAAAGAAAGATACAGACAGACAGATGTACGTACACACGCACGCACACACACACACTCACCTGTCGTTAAGCTGGTCATCTGTACCAGGTAATGGATGTACAGCAAAGTGTATCGAGCTCATAATTGCCGTGTGCAACGCGTCGTTAAAACGCGCCACCGGTCTTCACGTTAATTTCACCACACGACGTTATCGTTATATTCGACGTTTCCTTTCGAGGGGGAAAGAGGGTCTTACTTTTTAACCGATCACTTTGCGCGAAATCTTTCAGCGAAACAATCTTCGGCCATGTCTCTCTCTCGAAAGAAACAGCCAGTCTACGGAGACGCTTCTAAACTCATCAAACTAGGCGCTCCTCCAGTTGATACTATCTATATACATATATGTGTGTATATATATATATTGCTCTTGGGTGCGTGTTCTTAAACGCATCGATCTTGACAGGCTGGCCAATTCTCGGAACGATCGATCTTTACTTCCGCTATTTATCGAAATCGTTTTTACATAATTTAATAATCAGGACAAAAATTCACAAATAAATAAATTAGTACTTAATTGGTTTATAAATCTACCTATTAATCGTAATAATTATTACAATAATGTATAAAAAAATGTATATATACAAATAAATTAAAATATTGTTTTAAATATATATATAAATAAATAATTACGATTTTCGAATATATATATATATGAATTTAAATTAAATATTTTAAAAATTGGAACAATTTTGCTTCTGACGTGAAAATGTAACAAAAACGAAAAAAAAAATTGTTAAGTTGAATTTTTCTTTTACTCAAATATAATAAGGTCTTCATAAGGTAAGGTAAATTATTTAAATATTAATCTTTTTCGTTTTCGTTCACAACAACTCATAAAATCGCAATAATTCATTTCGATAATTTTACGATTGGCGAACCTTGTCGAACATCGACTACGTTCATTCTGATTCCTCTTTCGGATTTCGGACCTAACCGTGGTGTAGATAGTGTGTGTATTTTACATATAATATATATATATATATACACAATCGTACAATTTTCCACCTTTTTCGCGCGCCTCGTACATTAGAGAAATTATATATATAAGGAAACGTAAACGTAGCTTCTTCGTGCATACACACACGCTTTCCGGAATCGAATCTCTCTTTCTCTTTTTCTCTCTTTTTGTCTCTCCTTTTCTTGAAAGACAGGTGGAAGACGGTGCGCACAGGATTTGCCTACAACGTTTCTTCTAATAATTTCGGAAGAAGAACGAATCGGGTAAGTATCGTACATAGCGTGTGTTCACCGAAGAAATAAAGAAAAAGGAGGAAAAAAAAATTGAAGAATTAGAACGAGACGCCGTTGAGGTACCTCGTGCCGCCAAAAATCATATCTTGTTATCATTGTTTGAACAGTTCTTCTTTTTTTTTATTTCATTGATTTATTTGTGCACTGTGTGAATTGTTGTCAGTTTCCACTGATGTAATGTGAGAATTTTGCATTAGGTTATTTTGAGTTTTATTGTTCTTTATTGATTATATACTCACAGTTGTTCTGTGTTGATAAGGAAATTTTCTATTTTGTACTATTAAGCTTTGATTTATAGAATGGCTCGTGGACAACAAAAGCTTCAATCGCAAGCCAAGGCGCAAGAGAAGGCTGCTAAACAGAAAAAGCAGCAGGGCCACAGTGCAAATGACCAAAAGAAGGCAGCGCAAAAAGCACTTGTTCATGTTTGTAGTGTTTGCAAGGTATGTACCTTAAAGATACATTGTCTTTGTCATTATTAATATCTTGTAAGATTCATTACAAAATAAACTTTTAATAGAGAAAGTTGTAATTAAAACTAAAGTGTGAAGTTTATTATAAGTACTTATCATTCTATTACTCTTTGTTTAATGCAGAGATACAATAATAATAATATTTCTAACGAGTTAAATATCTTTTAGGCACAAATGCCTGACCCAAAAACCTACAAACAGCACTTTGAGAACAAGCACCCAAAGAACGACTTGCCAGATGACCTAAAGAATATATGAGGTTAGTACCTCAAACATTAACGACACACAGGAGGCAGCTGACGAGTGCCCGATTATCGTAACTAAATGAGAGAGTGATTTAGACTTAAGATAATGACAGTTAATTGACTTCAGAAGAAGAAATAAATTGAACCCTGTTATCGCATTTTACGGAAGTAACTTTTGTGAAGAAAACCATAATCAAAATCATGTTATTTGACTTGTGGTTTTCTCTTTGTGTATCACTATAACGTTCTTCTATTTCTACCCCTTACACAATACTATTGTCAACATGATAAATATGGGCATCTTTTGTTAAACTGAAAAAGAATATTACTTCATACCATATATTTATTATTATTGATAAAGATAATTGCAATTTGTAGAAAATTGTATTAAAAAAAGGAATTGTATTATAAAGATTTTTATCTTTTTAATAAATTGTAAAAAAATATTGTACACAAGTATAACGGTTATTAACTTTTTTTACTTATGTTAATCGTTGTTGCAATTTTTTTATAATTCAGTAATAAATGAGAGAACAATAAAAAAAAAGGAGTTTGTAATTGCCTAAAATGAAAGATATTGTAAAAAATAATTATAAATAAATAATCAAAACTATTTAAAAATAGAAATAAAATGTAATCGGTGTATATTAGCCATTAATCCTTAATGAAATATTATTTCTATAATCTGTACAGATCTACGTGTTATATGTACAATTACGTATATACATATGTATGTATGTGTTTAAAGATATTATATTAATTGTACAAAAAGTGAAGTAAGCTATAGTTGTATTAAACCAATTATTTACAATTTTTTTTTAATTTATTGATAATTTACCATTTTTAATTATTAAAAAAGAAATGGCAATATATAAAATCTTAGTCAATTAATAATATAAATATGATATGAATAGATAAAGTAGTATATATTTATTCCAAAATAACAAAAGATGCCCAAATGTAAATAAAGACTTTAGTCTATTACAATAAAACATCGACACTGTAATATTTAACTAAGCATCTTTAGTATTGTAGTCTCTTTTCACTTCACTCGCATGCACAAAATACTGCCAATGCCTAGTGGACATTTCAAGAGATGTAAAAAAAAAATTGTGATAAAAAAAATAGGAAGTTGGAAGAAGTATATTGTTACTGTCTCTCAATATTGTTTTGCCTATAATGCTCTTATGTACCTTTCGACAAATGAACAGCAAACTATCGAAAGGAAAGAAAAAGAAAAAAAGAAACGCACTACTTAAATACTTCATTGCGTTAATATTATTCTTTTTATTTCTATCAAACAAGATGAAAAATTATGTTTTGATGCGAATGTTTTTTCTATAGTTGAATTGTAATTTTGATGACTATTTGATTCTCGAAGCCCTTGTGTTTGTAAAACAAATTTGTTTGTTTTCTTTTTAAGAAGATACAAGGTACCATGTGTTGTCAAATATGAATGATTTTATAGCGATGTATGTTTATATGATTTATCTAACTGAATTATATAACTTGCATTGTATATCTTGTGCTATTGTAATTACAGTATTTTACATCAAAATATGTTTAAGTATGCTGTTGTTAGTTGTTTCTCTCACACAAAAATACCCCCTTTTTTAATTCAATTATAGTGTTTCTTTGTTCAACATAGTTTTGATATTATATTAAAGTGTACATTTTTTAGATTTGTTTTATTACAACATTGCACTTTGATTACTTTTTCTTAATTGAAAATTAATCTTCTTTATTTAAATTACAATGTTGAAAAATTCTACTTATTTAATCTCAATAAATTAGTAATTAATATTTTGTTTCTATTAACCATAGACAAGTTTATTTGAATATATCAAAAACAAAATGTACTTACTCTAATAAAATTTTTTTTAATTCTACTGTGTAGATTAATTGTAAGAGATATTAAACAATGAACGCTTATTATTATAGTAATTATTTCTGATGTGCAGAAATAATTTTTTCTTCTATTATGTACATAAACTTTATAAAATAAATAAATAATTTATTCAACAAATATAGGTACAATGATAACACGAATTACGTAAAGAAAATAAAAGCAAGTAATGTTGAGATAAAAAAAATTTTTCATAGCTTTTCGCTAAATTTGTAAAATAAAGTTACAAATTATAATAATAATATAAGTACATTGATAAAAATGTTTTGACTGTTATGTATTTTTTTATAATAAAATGCAATTACCAAAAAAGAGTATTATAAATTTCTACATATCTGTATACTTATTTGTCTGATTATATTTAATTTTAAATTAAACAAAATAATGAAAGGAATGAAACTTTGTGAATAGGACAATAATTATGGTTTTTCACATAATAGTTGTTTTATGAAACTTACTACAATTTCATTATAACTATACAGTCATAATTTTTATTTTAAAAATCCTATTTTTACATGTTGATTCAATTACGTTTTTTTTCAAGCTGTATGAAGTATCAGGAGTTTGTCCACTTTGAATTTCACGCTAATAAAATTAATCTATATTTTAAAAAATTTATATAAATAATTGTTTATAGAATTGCACGCAAGTGAAGTAATCTCAATTCCGAGCACAAAGTAACTCTGAAAAATAATTATAGAATCTTTCTTTCGTTATCGAATATACATAATTTCTCTCGGATGAGGTTGACGGTCGAGCTTGGTTACGTTTCGTCATTACATTGGATCGTACAAGCACGTAACAAAACGAAAAAGAAAAAACAATATCGACGATAATAACGCACAACGAGTCAGAATATATAAAAATGCTCGATCTCGTCGATCATCCATCAGTCAGTTTTCCTTACGATATCTCGAAGAAAGAGCCCCGCTTGATTGTTTAGTTTTCTACTACTTATATACTTTCTTTTACGGTAAACACTAATTTTCGGTATGTAAAATCCACTTCCTATACAATCCATATTTCATTATTTAATTTTCAATTTAAATGGATTTCGTCAAATAGATATATGAATTTTAGAAAAATGAAAAATTTTAATTAAACAAATTCTAAAAATAAGGGGAGTCATATTACTGGGATCTACACTTTTAAAACCAAAAATTCTATCGAAAATATTGAATTAAAAATTTTAAAAAATTCGTATGGATAGTTTAAAACATAAGGAAGAGTCTAACGTTGTGAATTTTAAGTAAAAATAATTTTTAATAATAATTCAATAAACATTTTATGATCGGTAATTGTTAGTCAAAAAAGGCGTAATATTTCAACCCAAACATCGTAATTAAATTAACAATTTTAAAATCTGGAAAAATTTGGGTATATTTATAAAAAGCTCATTCGTTTATTTTATAAAAAAATATATATAACAAAGCACCACTTTCTGACTCCTACGTCCCGTTAAGTTATACTAAAATAAGTTTTTCTTTTAAAATTTAGAAAAGTGAAAAATCAATTGAACGCGAGAGTGATTCTTTTATGATTTGATTTACCTCACTGTTGACTCTTTAAATTTAGAGAATTGGTTTAAAGGATTCGTCTCTCTTTTGGTTAGTAGATTATTAAGTTGATTTACTTTTTCAAATAGCTGTACAAAATATTTTATAAAAATTTATAAAATAAAATATATAGAATTTTTTTTATTTCATCCATATTTCGAGAGAAATACTTGTTTAATAATATCATAATAAAATTACTAGAATTTTTTTTACTTAAAACTTTTCATTCTTTTAAAATTAAACATACTATTATTTATGGACGAAATCCAAAATGGGTAATTTTAAAATTGAAAAAGATATAATAAAATTATTTATAAATTTCACAAAATTTTTTATGGCTTCAATTTCAAAATGTATATTTCAACAAATATTTTTTACATCAAAACGAATTCATACTATCACTTTTTCAAATTCACTGGTTCAAACAAAATTTGTACTCTAATGCATAATATAATTAAAAAAAATAATTTAAACTTATTTTCCATCCATACATCCATGTTCGATACAAAAAACAATTACATAACTCGTTAAAATTTTTATGTGTTATCACTGTTTGTTCCGTTAACTCTAAGATGCAAAGAATTAATGTCTTTCGCGAACGAAAAAAATTCCTATCACAAATATTATTTTCACCGAAAAAAAAAAATTGAGCGTATACGAATGACAATAACAAAATTTTATACATATGTATCGGTTTGATTTAAAATTTATCACGAATAATAAACTCGGTATCGAATAATACGCCCGATAAAATTTCGTATGCACATCAAAGATCAAAGATAATTTTGTTTTTAGACGAGGAAATGGAATCCACTATTTTCCTTTCTTTGTACAGTATCAGTGTTAAAAAGTGAAAAATAAATATTGTATAACGTATAATTATTTGAAATATATATTGCTCTTTATCCGCATCTTTATTATTTGGTATGTTATAAACGTGAGTAACGGAAAAATAAAATCTTAATTTTTATGTGAAAAAAAACAGTGGAAAATAAAAATGGATACGGTGTTCCACACGCGTTCTCTCGGTACGGCAGCGGAGGGTGTCAAAGATCAATACGCCGATGGAATAGCAGCCAAAGTTTGGGAAGTATTCATCGGTGACAAAAAGCAACGTAAACAAAATTACAAGGATTTCTTAGTCGGTTTGTTAAGAGAGAAAAAATGCAAACGAATCTTGGATGTTGCGTGTGGTACCGGGGTCGATTCGATGATGCTGCTGGAAGAAGGTTTTCAAGTGGTCAGTGTCGATGCCTCTGATAAGATGTTGAAGTATGCCCTCAAGACTAGGTGGGAACGAAGGAAAGAAAAGGCTTTCGATGATTGGAGTAAGTTTCTTTCATTATTTTTTTGGATGTAGTACATTTTAATTATAATTTTTATTATTTATATACGCAAAAGTGTAATAAAATCGTTAAAAACGTTTTCGAGTTTAGAAGGATAAAAAAGTTTAATATAAAAGTATATTATTCGATATACATGAATCCATTTGTTCGATTCTGAAAAATGCGGATAATCATTAATTGATGAGTATTTTTAAGGGTATTATGTTAAACCTTCCGATAGACATTGTTTTTATTAATTATTTATAAAATTTAGTTTTTTGAGAAATCCTTGCGCTAAGGTCTTTTTATACATTCATATTAATAGTAGATTAATTTCTTCTCAATACATTAAAATAGAAACTCCAACATAATTTTAAAAAATTATCATCGACTATGTGCACGAACAATCTTATTATTTATACTTAAAATAATCCGGAAATTTTATATTCGAGTATTTTCAAGAATGCTCTTACAAAATTTTGTACCCTAATATTTTTGAATTAAAGAAAAACGTGGTTTTTTAAGATAATTTTTGTTAAATCATACTTTTGATACGAAATATGTCTTAGCGATAACTGAAACTACAAAAACTCTCAAGTCGAAAAATTCCCGAAAATAACATATATTTACGAAAAATCGTTCTTTTGAGATTATTCTGAAAAAATTGTTTCGTTTTTCAAAAACAGGTGAAATTTAAGAAATATCTTTTCTTCTGTTATCTTAGGTTAAATTTCATTACCACCCCATAAAATAGCCAACAGACGTGAAAATCATTAATTTCCCAAAATTACTACTTTTGAATACCGAAAAAGTGCAAATAAATTAAGTTCTAAAAATAAATCAGAGCAACACTTGTATAACCTCAGATACTAAATCGAATGTTAATGATAACGTTACAAAATAATATCATTGATTATTTTTCAGGGGTGAAAACCGGAAGTCCCACAGTATTCATCAAGTTAACTATACATACACATAGTAACTGTGTAAATATCCTGTCACGGTAATTTCCGAATAGCTGATAAAACGCGTCAGATTTATTACTTTTTACCGGTTTTGTAAGAAAATCTATCATATATGAATTAAAAATCTAAACAAACTCGAGCGTAAAAATTAAGAATTTTTCAAAAAGAAAACATTTATAAAAAGATATAAAGTATGTTTATTCTCAAGGTTCGTAAAGTACATCGTCAATATGTATACAACGATCACATATATAACCGCATAATTATGTAACCTACATCATATTAAATAATCTGAGGTTAAATTGAACAAATAAATATATAGGTATATAATACATATGAGTATGACTGTGAGTGTGCAAGATAATCGGGAATTCACAAATCAATTTGAATTTCTATACTATCTCTATACGAGCTGACTATTATCATCATCTTTGTATTACTATATACGGAGCTAACAAAACACGAAATCGACTGATAAACAACCCACTAAAGTCGAAATCTGCATATCACGTCACTCGTTTGTCATATGACAGAGAATCGGTATATATACCTACAAACACACGCATAAATGGTATACTATACAAAATTCTATATTTTACAGTAAGGTATAGAAATACACTTGTATTATTATAATTTTGAATATATTTTCTAGTAACTCCCTATCAAAAAGGTCAATGTGGAGCTATACATGTCGTTTTTTCGGGTTATTCTGTAATTTTGGACTACATATAAAAGATAATGAAAATTAACATTTGGAATCAAACATGAAATTGTATATATGTGGAAATTATCATTAACTTTTTTTCTACAGTCAAAAAAGACTATCATAAGGAATAAAGTATTTTTCCAGAAGTCCGACAAAATTACGTGGAATATTCCACCTGAATTTTTTTGATAAGGCTGTTAGGATGTATCTAGTAACTTCTAGCACAATTTTTGGTAACAAAAATAATACGTTAAAATAATAAAACACCAAACTTAACTATTGTAAAACGAGCTGATTTTATTATTAATTATAGGAAACGTTTCGGATCCATTTGTACAGTTTACATCCTTTTACAAGACATAAAGATTGATAAAACAACAAGCTATAACATGTAAATTTCATCGCAAGTCAAACTAGTTAATTTAGTACACACTTTTTTCCTACGTAAACAAAAATAAATAAATTTCTCATATTAAATTTCAAAATTAATTTTATAAATTTTATAACGTATATTTCGTTAAAGAGAACATTCGACTAAAGATATAAAATGAGACCGAGAGAATTTTCAATAATATACTATTTCTTCAATTTGTGTTATAAGGGTTGGAAATCGTCTTATTCTCGTATTTTGATTTATGTAGAATATTATACAGTTATATGCTCTATATTCTTTAAAAAAAACTGTGAAAAGTATATTTATTTCGAATCTAACGAGAAACTAAAAAATTTACTAAAAGATTGTCCAAAAACTATCCAATTAACAATAAATGGTTGATTAATCGACCAAAATATAATTTCAATCAACGTTAAAAAGGCTAACATCTACTATATATAATTACTTAATAATATACATTTTTATTTTTTATTATTTGTTCTCGTTTTGGTCAGATTAGACGGAATATACTTCTACTACCTAGCGATGAGGGTGTAGATTACCTTTCCCTTTTCTTATCTCGAGATTTTTTTTTTCGTGAGAAAGGAAAACCTAAAATCTTCCCCGAGACTGTCGGTGAATTTAATCGTTCTATTTGGATGTTTAGGTCACATTGCGTTTGCGCAAAAATTCAAACCATTTAGGGGTTTTCTCTCCTCTACTATCTTACGTAAGTCATACTGTGCGAGTGCAATAAAGAAAAAATACCTGCATCGACACTGAAAACACCAAATTGATTCCGAATGCTGCACGAGGTTGGATCTCCCATCCAATTACTAGTCGCAGCTATTTTACATTTTTTGTAACTCCAAGTATTTTTATAAACATTTTAATGAGATTTTCTCTTTCTTACAAAAGTGCTATACATAGATTTCATTTATTTTTTTATTTTACTCATTTATAATTTTCTTCATTACTGCACTGGTACTCTACTAATTTTGTAAAGCGTAATCGTATATTAAATACCACATTATGAAAGTCGTTAATCCTTCTTTTTATCGAGCGTGTATTATTTTTCTTGTACTATAATCTTTTTCTTTTTACTAAGATAACGAAACACAATTCTTATTACCATGCGGGTTTATCTCCGTCAACAATGAGCGTATATACATGACATTTGGCTCTTTTTCGTGAAAAATAAGCGGTAGTCGCGAACCGATAAACCACATCTTCAAAAAATTGCAATAACAGAAATTTATCACCCGTCGCTTTTGATGATTAATCCGGACTCTTATCCGCACATATATATATATGTATGCGCGTGATGTACGTGCTATATACACACGAACAATCATTTTAATAGTGCGCGCGTACTTTCCTTTTATTTTGGTATTCCGGATTTCATCGATCATTGATCAATCGTACCGATACAATTTACAATTAAGTGATGTAATTATCTTATTTAATTTTAATTCTCGATGCGGTATACGAGGGATGCGTTTGTGTGTTTAGCGCGACTATTCACAATAAATTAAATAGATGTAAGCAAATTGTTATCACAAAAAAATTGGATAACGTAATATACAAACAGTTTATTTAATTTCGTATCATTATCTTATTTTGATGAGTAAATACTTTCACCGGTATCGTTACATTATTTTTTTTTTTTTATTATTTTTTCTCTTTATCTGTTATTAAGACTTGTATGTATATGTACGTTACTCTTTACATGAAATATCGATTAAAATTATTGTACGAATTGCTTATCAGTGGTCAAAGATTTTGAATTTATATAAGTATATAATTATTTTATTTTTAGTTTTTGGATAAAAATATTTTTTTATTAACTTATAACAAAAATTTTTTATGGCTGTTGCAGTAATCGAAGAAGCTAATTGGCTTACCTTATCGGATGATATAAGTCATTTAATTGACGAAGGATTTGATGCTGTCATATGCCTTGGCAACAGTTTCGCTCACATGTTGGATTCTTTCGGTGATCAGCGGGAACAAAGGTATTTTTGTAATGTTTTTATTTAAAATATATACCGATTGGAACAATTGTGTTTGTAAAGAAAAATTTTACATGATTTTATGGGATTCCCAAATTCAGTTGTACTTTTTCTGAATAAGGGGTCAGACTTGTAATAAAATTTATTAAAATTAAACATTTCAATTAAAATTTTAATTCATTGCATAATACAGAATATATTAATGTACCAAAATTAAGATATTGTTTTTGTAAACATTTTCAAATTTTGGTTAGAAATACAGAACTATAAGAATCCTTGGTTTGTACCGAAGGACCCATAATCAATGTTCGTACTCACTTACCGTAAGGATTATTTTTGAGTTTACGCATATGATTGGCGCTAAAATTTTGAAGAAAGCTTCTATAAATTAATTGTAAGAAAGTAAATAAAACAGTTAAAAAAAACTTTTCAATTTTGTTTAAAACAATATTTAAGCAAAAACTTGCTAAAAAATGAAAAGAAAATTATTTGCTGATATCATTAAGGGGGTGGCACCACTGTCAGTTACCGACCGAATGGAAAAAGATAATTATTACATTTGTGGGGATGTCAGACCCTAAAAAGGGTATGTGTTAATGTAAAATGGGTTATTTTCAAAAATCTGGCAACGTCAGGCTCTTGTATTTGCTTTAAACAATATAGTGCTTTATTAAATTACCGACCAAATCTTGTTTATTTAAAATTAATAAAAACAATTTTTTTAAAAAAAAGTCTCATCGTCAAGCTCTTTGTTATATTTATTATTATTTTATTGTTTATTGTTATTTTAATGAATTTTTTTAGATTTTTAGTTCCACATTTTAAATATAATTCTTGAGTCGAGAAAGGTAGATCCCTGCAGTCTGGGTCCGACATGCCGTTATATGAAAACATATGGAGTTTTATGCAAGACCAGAATACAGAAGCACTAGACAATTAAATGATAGGTCATTCTACAAAGCATTCTAGATCACTGCAACAAGGACACCCTAAAAAATTTCTGTAACAAAATGTACGATTTTTTAGGGTGTTCTTCTTGTATTGACTTGGAAGTTGGAACTTTGTAGAATTATTTATTATTTAATTATCTAATGCTTTTGTATTCGGGGTTTCCATAAAACTGTAAATTTTTTTTCGATACGCCATGCGCGGAGACGCTCCGAAAAACTGGCGTGGTGAAATCTCGCTCCGCACAGATTGTATCGAAAAATATAGTTCGATACAAGTGCGTTAATGTGATTTGATCCTCGTATGTCCTTTTACCCTCGCTTTGCTCGGCCGCAACGAGGATCAAATCACATTTAACCCACAGAGTATGGATCCCCCATAAGGAGATGTGATAGCCAAATTAGAGGGATCTGCATTTAAAAAATCAAAAATTTTCTGCAATTATCGAACTAAAAATCTCAAAAAATTCATACGTGGCATTTGAATAATATTTACAGAGATATTTTTTGAAATAATTAATTAAAACTGAATAACCATACTTTTCATCGGTAATGATTAGGTGAAAAATTGTTCCTTATGGCTGCACAAAAATCTCGATCATTTAGTGATAAAAAATTTTGAAAAAATTTACGTACTATTCAAAGAAAATAAAAGAGCGTTACAAAGAGATTTTTTTGGAAAAAGCCAACTCATTGTTATTTAAAAAGTAAATAAGGATTCCAATTTATTTATAGTCTCACATCTCCTTAACTCTTTAATATAAGCTAGCTCGGCTAATAAGGTAGGGAGGATAAAAGTTAACTTTGGCATCCTGTTAATAAATAAAGACTAATAAATTCTTATCTAATATTTTTATATCGTTTATCGTTCCGTTTTCGCTCTTAAATTTGGTGCTAATTACAAAGATAGAGGAATGCGAGGTTTTTTTATGTAGATATAACGTGTTGAAAATACATTCTCCAGTGGTGGTTGTATCAATCGTAAGAGACCGAGAATCGAACTCTTAGATTTTTCTGCATCAATTTTCCTTTTTTAATTGTATCCAATTCTATACTTAATTGGATTAAAGATCTCTATAATCAAAGAAGGATAATAAAATTTTAAAATATAAATTATACCTAATTTTTAGGATATTTTTTAGATCGATTAATTAAAAAGGAAGAAAATTCTATGTTAATTCGCCTTAAAATAACAGAAGCTTTGAAATACTATACCTTGCCGACTTCAAAATTTCGTAGCACTAAACGTGTATAATTTAAATTTTTGTAATTTAAAAATACAGTGATTTGATCTTTTATTTTCATCATAATTTTTACAATATATAAATATTGGATCTATCATTTGACATCACTTTGTATTACTTGCAGGCAAGCACTTTCACATTTCGAGCGTTGTGTAAAACCTGGGGGTCTCTTGCTGATAGATCACAGAAATTACGACTACGTCATAGCAACTGGACAGACACCTACTCAGTGTATATATTACAACGTAAGTTAAATCCTATTAATTAATTAAAAAAACAAATACAACTCGCTAAAATGAATATTTAAATTTCAGAGCAAACATCTTCAAAAAATTGTGACTTCGGTGCTTTACACAAATGGAGCACCCTCACTCGTCACTTTAGAATATAGAATAAGCTTGAATGGCTATTCGCTAAATGACAAAAATGAAGAAGAATACGTTAGCGAATTTAGACTATCGTATTATCCTCACAAATTAAAAGTTTTCACTCGTTTCCTCGACGAAGCTTTTCACAACAGTGCAAAACACACGATTTACGCCGATTTCAAAACTATCGAGCAGGTTAAGGATCCTGGATTTTACATTCACGTGTTGGAGAAAACCAATTAAAATTATCTACGCTGTAAATTTAATCATTTTTTTGTATAAAGATTTTGTTACTTCGTGCTATTCAATTATACTTTGAACATATCTTTTTTTTACGATTCGATCGAAAGATAAAGGCTGAATTTGTGCTTTAATGTTTTTAATACGTTCTTATTTGTGTACGTATATGGCAAATGTATATATAAAATTAAAATTAATAACTTTCCGTATAAAAAAAGTGTTTCAAATTTCATCTTGACGGGTTGTGAACCCTAAAAATAGAAAAATTATTTATTTTGTATTAAACGAGGAATTTAATTTATCGAAAAAAACGTTCTGTAACGAGGTTGTGTTTCCTTTGAAGATAATCTGTGAATTTTTTAAAATCTTTCTATTGATAAATCAGCGAGATTTATTAGCAGCCGTGAATAATTGTTTTATAGCTATATATATATATATATATATATATGTTCTATATATATTATCTACCTAAAATAATTATTTACGTATATAATTAATTTATAATTTATTATTTCGGAAAAATCTTTCTGTCACGTTATTCTATTTGTTTTGAACAGTATCTGTGATTTTTTCAAATTTTTCTTATAATTTGGTTTAAAAAATTTTGGAATTTTCTAGGTAGTTCTCTGCAAATGGGCTGTCACATCCCACGGAATGTCGGGGTCAAAATGGGGATTCCTTATATATTTTTATAAACAAAAAAATTAATTTTTGGTACAAACTTTTTTGTCAGGCCGTTATGTATGCATTAAACAATATATCCTAATTTGATTTAATGAACGTATAATGTTTGGGTTTAAAGTTTAGATATCTTCTACTTAAAATATTACAGATTAAAAATTGTTTATTCAATCATTTATTACAATCATAATTTTTTCTCATAAAAGTAAATACGGCATACCCTCATTATTTTTTAAACTATTCGTATATAAATTTTTAAAAAATTTTAATATTTAAAAAAATTTTTTTTTATTCAAACGTATATAGAACTATATTGATCATTATAATTTGGGTCCAACATTTCCTTAAATCAAATAATCTGAGAAGTACTATTTTTACAATAATTAATATTTTAATTAAATTATTCTCTTACAATTTTACTTAAATTTGAATATGAATTACTAATGTATGTAATAACAGTATTTCTTCGTTGGTAAATGACTTGGATGGTAATCTATATGCCGAATTTGACATTTGTCTGTACATCTCGATTTTTTTAATATAAATTTCACTGCGCATGAAAGAGCAATTTTTAAACTTCAAAACCTCAAATTTTGAAATTATAAAAATGAGAGGCTGGTTATCAACAAAATACAAAACCGTTGATATTATTTTAATGCGTAAAGCGGGGTCGCGGCTCGCTCTATCGGTAAGTATTTACATTTTCCATTCGATTAAATAACACGATACATAAAAATATAAATGATTTTCTTCATTTGTATATATTAATAAAATTAATAAATAGAAAAATGTAATGGGTGAAAATCGGTTAAAAAGAGAATTGCACATACATCCCCACCAACCTTTCGTATTTTAGTAATTTAGAAACGAAAACAATGACCTCACCACAAGAAATGTCCTATTATAAAATTGAGTAAGCGCTCGAATCGAAGATAGTAGGTAAAAAATCGTGTTGAATACGAGTTGTCGAAAGCTCGTTAAAAATAAGTGCGATATTTCGAATCTTAAAAATTAGAATAGTTTTCTTTGTTAATTCGAACCAAGTAAATAGAATAAAATAATTATATTTCGAAAGTAATAAATAATCGTCAGTTATTTTGTATCAGGTGTAATATTACGAATTCTAAATAGTAGATAAATAATTTTTTACATTATTGTCTGTTATCAAGGTGTTAATAGACAAATATTATAAAAGTTATTTCTCTACACTTTAAAGTTCGAATATTCGGTACAAATATATATAAAAACTGAAGAATGCATTATTTTCGAAATAATGATCTTTCTATTTCTCTTGGTTCTAAATAAAGATGCATCTTTAATTTTTGAAATTTGAAACATTGCATACATTCTGAATGGGGCTTCGAGAAATTGCATCCCACCCAAAAAATCTATTGATATATCTTTTTTTTCTTAAGCAGAAGGATTTACATGTATGAACTAATTGAACAAAGCAGCTTTCACGCGAAAAGTCTGTTGCGTAATTCATTATGATCATTAAAGTTCTTAGTGAATTCCAAAGTTACATTTTATAAAAAAAAGTAGGAAGGCATAGAGCTAACTTACTAACCAAAAATGTAAAATAACGAAAAAAATAAATAAATGATTAAACATTAATTTGGTATCAATAAAAAATACGACATTTGAAATCTCTTCTAAATAAAACCGCCGTCTTGATAAAATTGATAAAAATTGTATCATTTATAGCAATGACAAAAATATTTGTCAACTGTTGTTATACTATGTATATGTTTCTTAGAAATTTACGTGACAAGCTAAAAAAAATATTTATATCCCTATATTTATAGAAGAACTTCGCAGTTTCCTTATAATAGATCGGAATAATATTAAAATAAATCAAATATGCATAGATCGTTCAATATATGAATATTGATATTTTTTTTAATTCTGAATTAAAATAATATTAAATAATTTATAAAAAAAATCCATTATTAAATAAGTAAATTATTAAACAATATCGATATTAATAACGCATAAGAAAGAAATATTTTAGACGCGAGATAAATAGTAGAATTGCTTTGAAATAGGATTATAAATTAAACGATTAAAGATATATAATATGAGTGATCCAATCTATTAATAATAATTTTAGTATTTCTACATATAATTAACACAACATTCCATACGCGGTTAATGTAACGTTTCCTCGTTGCATTTGGATCAGAAAAATGATCATCAAATACTAATTAACCGATTAGCTTAATCGAATTTATGACGCAGATTGTATACGTTTCTATACAAGGAAATGTACAACGAATAATTGAACTGCGACGTTTATTGGAATCTATTTAAAAGGACAGAGCACCGACAGAGGATATAAATTACGTGCTTATTCAATGGTACAGGTAGATTTGAAGTTTATGTCTTGAATATAGGATAGTCAGAATTAAACATAGAAATCAAGATGAAGATTCTTCTTTTGTTATTCCTTATCGTAACTTTGATTCTTCATGAATGTGAGTACGCAATTAATATTAATTTAATATATGTTTTTTATCTTATAAAAAAATAAGGACAATTGTTTAGTTTATCATTTATTTATAATTCGTTATATAATTACATGCTTTAGAGAAAATAATATAGAGAATAATAATAGAAAAAAATAAATTATAATCATTGAAAACTTTAATTATAATTTAAAGGTAAGTATACGTGCGTATAGCTTTAATCAGCATTTAGTAAGAAACGACATAAGCGTAGGGAAATAAACAATTTTTATTTTTTTATTCAGTTGGATTTCCTTAACTCCTTCAAGTTTTGTTGTAAATATAATTTTACACATTTATTTATTTGATTTATATTTACGTACATAATTAAACAAGTTAAAAGCTTCTACATACAAGTGACAAGACAAAGCAAAGATAAGATGTAACTTATATGAACTAAAAGTTAAAAATATTATAAACTATAACAATTAAAGATTTGAAGACATGCTTTAAGTCAAGCAAAAGAATGATCAAAGTGATTAGATTTTTTTTAGAACACATGTCGTTCCGATATTCCTACACAACAATTTTTCTATTTAAAAGTCAAAAATGAAAGAAAATTAAGTGTGATGAATGGTCATTTCGTAACGAAAAAAATTAAACGTTGTTACAAATAAATATTCACGATGTAATTTCAGTATACATCTTGTTTTATTTTACAGCAATGGGTCAAATTGTGTGCATACCGTTTATATGCAGGTATGCTTGTAAACCAGGTGTCAGAGGTCGATGCGAGAACCGAGAGTGTATTTGTTAAAGCAAATTTTTTTTACTCGACTAATCGTAAATTTTGTAATATTTTGTTGACGAATTATTCTATACGAATAATAACGGATAATAAATATATGTTATATTTGTACAAAAAAATAAAGAGAAAAACAATGAAGGTACAAGAGTGTTTACATTTATTAACCAGACATTTATTTTTGTTAAATTGTATTCTAAATTACTCTGAGAAAAAAAAGTATTGAAGTGGCGCGTGGATAAAATAAATAATACATTTTTTATGGTTATTTTTTAAACATTTAAAACATCTCGGTAAATTTATTCAAATTATACGAATGAAAAGTTAAAATATTTTTATATATGGTGGTATAATATTTCGAATAATTATTTGGAAAATAGATTTTTACAGAAATAAAATAGTCCGAATGAGCCGAGCATCAAATGGAATGGTAGACCAATCGATGGCAATGCGGCTCCATTGGCAGGTGCTTGAGTCGTGACTGTGCCTTGAGCTTGCACTGTAACAAATTTTTTTATTTATTTCAATCTCTTAAAATTTGAATATTCATAAAATGAAAAGTTTAGTATACCAAAAAATAATTTTTGGTTTCTTAAAAATTACCAAGTATTAGTTTTTATCAGATAAATTTAATTTATTTAATTATTATAGATAGATATATAATAGATAGACAAATAATATATTTATGTTAATTTAATTATTTACACTTACAATATAGAATGATAAATAAAAAAATTGACTTTTTTTTATAAACACTTCGACATTAACTTGTATTTGAAAAAAGAATGAAGAATGCCCATTAAATGCATTGGTACTATATCTTTATATACCAAATATTTGTTAACGTATTGGTATCGCTCTGTAACTTTGCTGGTTCATTTTGTAGTTTTTCCTTCATTTCCCCGCATTTTCTTATTTTGAAAATGAAATGTCATGATTAAAACTTAAGAATGAGCCAAGATTATTGTGTGCACAACATTTCTATATTTATACATGGACATTCTTCCTTTATTTTGCTTGAATCGTATGATTTATGCATGTGAAAAACAAACAACTTTAAAATAAATGTCTTTCTTTTTTGTGTATAACGAAAAAGTGTATAAATTTGAATGGAAAATAAACGTTTATTTAAGCTGATATGTGTATAAATTTACTCTACTAATTAATTTTCAACGTGATAAATCCTGTAAAATCAACATACCGCATCGTAACCAATTCATGATCAGCACCTAATTGATGATCAATTTATAATATACTCATAAGGAAATTAGTTCAATATCAAAATATTTTAACAACAATATATATTAATGGATTAAAATGCATACTCTCTAAATCACAAACATTGCAAAATCACTTTCTTAACAGTGAGAATTCGGGAACTTTTTTTTGCGAAAGCGAACATCTATACATTTTGCAAAAAGTGGATGATCGCTTTTTTTCGAACATCTGCTTTTTGAGAAAGTGTGTATTTCCATTTGAAAAAGTAACAATTCACTTTTTGAAAGTACGTATAAGATATTGATAATATCAAGTTTTATATGCGTGAAGGTACGAATAAGAATTGGTTAAGTTGACGATACAAAACCCTAGTAGAAATCTAACCATAAATGTAACGTTATTTAAACCAGAAAATGGCCAAGTGTCATAAAATACCGAATAAATGCCCAAAAAATGGTAAAATTAGAGTTTTATTTAATCTTCAAATGTTAAATTTCTACTAGGGAAAATATTTTAAAATATATATATTGGATCGAAGTTACCTTGGACAGCCAGGACAACTGCTACGAGTAAAATAAACAGGTAGAATTTCATCTTTACAGTTACTTCTAGTAATAGTTGAATTCTCAAAAGAGGTGTAGTGTTATCGATATATCGTCAATCTCTGACCAAATGTCATTTAGCTTCTTCCATTTTATATACCAGACGGAAATCAGATTATTAACTCGCATAACTCGTCGTTGGATTTTAGTATTTGCCAAAGAAGATTTGCGGTGTGCGCCTATATTTATTACAAGTTATCAAACTGATAATAATTTCACATTATTTTCCCACATGGATTTACCGACTTCCTCGATTACAGCGAGATATCAAATTTATGATACATTCATATATATATAACGAGTGTAGAAACGGAGAAAATTTTCTTTGAAAATTTACCGTGAAAACGCGGTGAATTTTTCATATTGTCAAACGGTGACAGCGTGATATAAAAATTGTAACGACCCTTAGTACAAATCCAAGTATTTATGAAGAACTACTTTTTTTAGTCAAAAGCGATAGCGTTCGTAATCAATATATAGTCTTTGTTTAAAAAAAGTGTTTTTCATTTCTAGTTGTTATATTAGCAGTATTTTCAAAATAAACGCAAACTATAAAAGTTCATAAGTTCTTATAATTTCTTTTTGTTTTTTTTTTAAACAAATATAAATTTGTTTTAGTTTTAAGACACGTGATCTCCATGTTCACCGAAAGTAATTTTGAAATAATACATTTAAAAATTTTTAAGACCTAATAATCTATATTTTTATAGGTATTTCAAGTTTTCAGATTTTAAATTTTTCAGTTTATATATTTAAAATATGTTCTGCACATTATTTATATAAAGAAAGATCGAACTTTCACTTATGTAATCAAATGAAAATTAGAAGGAATTCACGAGTTTCAATTATTTTTTATTAAAGAGTCAATGTTAGCATCATAGTTTTTTATTTTTATTTTTTTCTTTACCATAAAAACACTATACTTTTCGATATATACATAAGAATATACTGACTCACGTTCATCAGATAGTAACTAGAACTAAAAAATATTTTTTTCAAACAAAGTTTATATGTGTTGGGAAATAATTACATAAAATCGAAGCTAGCATATAATATAATGTCTAATTTCGTAAAAATCGGGTACTAAATACTTCAATCCCTGACGATTTCTACCAAGATTTATGGATATAAAATTGTATTTAATTTAATTTAACATATAAATAATTAATTATATTAATTACCTAATGTATTTCAGAGGTTATATTAATACTTATACTAAAATGCATATATAGTATTAAAAAAAATTAACCATATATCTATTGTAATAAACTGTACAAGACTCTTCGCGGTTAAGAATATATGCGTCTTTAAGAATTTCCCCGCTATCAATGGACGCGGATTATAAAGGATTTAACGAAAATTACCATTATACGATTGTCATAAAATAATTTCAATGTATAATCAGTATTTGCACACTCTTACAATTTCTAGAACTTTAATGGATCATAATATTTTAACTCGCGATACACGCATTAATGAAAAATATCGAAAATTCACTAGTTATATATATATTTTGTCATCGAGTATCAAAATTCTGTGTCTCTAAACGAATTTAGGAAGAACGCTTATGATATCTTCAAAAGTTATAGTTACCAATTAATATAATTATTTTTTCAATAACTGATTTCGTTCAGTGCAGATATTCAATTAATGGATTAAAAAAAATGCGTTTAAAATAAAAAATATATAGGATGGTGAAGGAGAAGCATATAGATATATATTTTTAATAATTTTTATTCGTAATTAATTTTCTTTCATTTTCTCTGGTAGCATATGAAAATCGTCGACAAATAAACGATCAGTGTGTGAACGCATAATTAGAAGAAAGTTCGTCTTTTTTTTTTGTTTTGTTCATTTGCGGAACGCTCGTAATTCGCTTATTAATTTTCGATTACATTATCTCCATTTTCTCATTTGTTGTATTATTTTAAATTGCGTGTCTCTGACTGCGTATCTTTACGTCTTGTTATTATAATTCATATTTATGTATAATTATTGTATTTAATTCTATATATACAGCCGCCTCGAAATATTTCTTTATTTCAAGAGAGAGAGGGAGAGAGAGAGAGAGAGAGAGAGAGAGAGAGAGAGAGAGAGAGAGAGCGTATAACGAGTCTCTACATTAATTTTTCTTTTCACAAAATATACGTTATATGCGCATATATGAAGAACGAAAAAAATAAAAAGAATTGTGTATCTCTAATTATATGCATATTACGTTTTATAGACATTTTCTTTGTTGTTGTTGCAAAAGAAATTAGCGATCGAATCGTCGTAAATTCGCTCTCTTCTTTTCGTTACGCACTACGGATAGAGCCAGCTATATCGCCTTTGTTACGCTTACTAAAATCTAATTAACAAATTGCCTCGACCTCGAATTTTTCGAGGACCATCTTTTGATATATATTTATACATATCTTTCGCGAAATAAAATCGTTCTTTCAAATTCTCTTACAATTCATTTATGTATATATACTTTTTCCTCTTATCTCTTTCGTTAGATATCGCTTGTCCAGTTTTTTTTTTGTTGTGTATTTTATGCATTTACGATAATAATAATATTTGAGCTCTATAACGGTTTCCTTTCTCTTAGTTTCTATATATATATCGATCGAGTATTCCGTCACGAATTGCACGCCGCGAGAATCTCGATTACATCGAGGTGCGACAATTTTACTTTTTTTTCAATGTACAAAAAATCATATTCCTTGTTTCTTTTTTTTTGAAGGTTTGAAGGGGGGTAGGGAAGAAATCTAAGTATACAAATGATTCGTTTTACAAATGCGTGATGTATAGAGAAAAGAAAATATTTTTATTCCTCTTTTTTTTCTTCTTCTTCTTCGAGATTCGTATATATATATATATATAGTAAATATTTACAAGTGTGTGTTCGTAATTAACAAATCTATATATGATCGTAATTTATTCTCGCGCGGGATTGGGAGGTTTTTATTGCATTAACAATTATTATTCGAGGGAGATTGAAAAGTTGTAAAGATTATATATTATATATATTCAACTCTTCAACTCGAAATTTTCCTACCAAGCTGTAATAATTTGTTTACCTATATACGCGTAACCTTTATTAAATATATTAAATATTAATAAAAATTGTAACGATAATCTTTATGATTTTTCGATCTCCCTCGCTTTCCTTCTCCTCTTTCTCTCGATCGATCGTACAATAATAATTTTTAATACAAATTTTTTTCTCCTCTTCGATACAAAGCGCAACAATGTGTGTACGTGTGTATACATATATATGGAAAAAAAAATTTTTTTTTTCGTAAATACGCGCTCAACGTTCGTAAAATCCATTTTCCCGTTCAACAAATTTTGGTCGATTTGATTTTTTTTTTTTATTTCTTCCCGTCTTATAATTCGATGATATCTCAAGTAAGTGTATACAATTTCTTTATATATAGTGTTTTTTTTATTATTTTCATTATAGAAATTGACTCTCGTAGCGAATTGGTGGTTGAGGAATATCATTTCGTGACAAAATATAATGCCCGTTTATGCGCGCGTGTCTGCGTGTGTGTGTTTGTACGTGTATCCGTGTGGGTGTGTCATCGATAACAATAAATTAGCGAACCTGCGCTTTTCCCGCAATCATTTTTTTCTTATACTCGCAACTCGTAACTATCAGCGCATAGATGTACGTTGACGATTTTTCGAGGTGATACACATTCATTTTTTTCTTACCAAAAATAAAGAGTTCCGTGCGATTTTCAATGTACACTTAAAATTACGTAACAAATTTTACAATCGTATTAGGGGAGGGTAGAGGGGGATATGTTTAAATTATAAAAATATATATATATATGATGAAGAACGTGATACAAATATAAACGTATTCTTTTTTTGGTTATTTATATATTCAGCGTTACAGGCGCATATTACAATTTTGGGATTTGTAAATATTAATTTCGTTTATTGTAATCTATATAGTGGTTTGGATGTAATAGAAATATGAAGGATACGGAGAAATTTAATCTTTATCTATTTGTACGAGGTAATTTTTCTTTTTCGTTAACCAATTTTCGAATAATAAACGCAAGTTTAATTGTTAATATGCATCTGTAATGTTATGATAAATAATGATATACAGAGACTTATTTTAAATCGTACTTTCTTTAATACATATCGTGTCTGTTTTGTTCTTTTTTTTCCTTTTCGGTTCAACGTAACGGATTATGTATATATATATATATATTTGTATATTTAACGACGAAAACACTTTCATTGTTTCACGATTGAACGTGTGTACGTGTGGTAACAATTTCAAATTGAATTTTCCTGACGAAATGTAATACTTATATTTTTGTTATAATACTGCTGTTGGAATGGAACTTTAACAATTTTTAAATTGATAGGGTTCAAGTAATTTGTAACGAAAATTATAGATTTTTACCGACGAGCTTACCGTTATTTACAAATGATCAAAGTTTACAAAGAGTATTTTCCGTATTTTTATTTATTCAACTTTCAGTAACCCTGATGGAAATCTTGAATGATTTGTAGGTAATTATTAACTAATTTTGATTAATTTTCGGTTAAAAATTATACTTCTATCTAAATTTACTAATAAAATTATATCGATTAATAATGATTTAATTATAATACAGCTAAGTTATATGTTTTTAACATGTCAATTTCGATGTTATTTTTATCGATTTTTAATCGTTAGCTATATTTAAATTAGTTAATTTGAATACAATAAAAAAAATATAATTAGAAAAAATTAGTTTATTTTTTAGCAGGACGTATCTTAAAATAATAACGAACTTGTAATGCAATTTTGATGCACTGTTTTGTAAAATTTGCTTTTGTAAATATCTGTAACCCATCTGGTGCTGGCTGTTTCGGTAATACATCCCAAATGCTTAACACACGAAATTTACATGCAAAATATAAAAAAAATAAATATTCATCCACATTTATCGTTCGTAAATTCGCGTATTTGTAAATATTCGTAATACACATCAAATAAATATACGAAAATTACAATGAGTTTTTAACAAAAAAAAAAGTTGATATACCGCATCCTCACGCACATACATTTATGCATAACAGTTACACTCTGTCCTTCATCTTAAATTCCTTTTTCTATCTCTTTCATTTTTTTTGTCTCAATAACTCGTCGCGTCATTTTCTTTATGAAATTATGTACATCATTTTGTAATTACAATAGTTTTTGTTTTATCTTTATGTACATCTAGTATTGCTGTTTTGGCACCCCCGTGCATTCGGCACCGTGCGACTGGTCAGCGGGGGTATTTATTTATATATGTATATATATATTTTTTTTTATTAGGTCCTTTCTCATCAAAACTTTGTAAGCTACTTTTAACGCGATTGTAAGGTATATATCAACTCAATACAACTCTGTATCTGTCTCTCTGTGTGTACGTGTGGATTTGTGTGGGTGTGTGTTTAAGGCCAATTTTATGCATATTTTAGTAGATAGATGAGTTGGAAAATTAATGATTTGTGTTTTTTTTCTTTGGTTAATCGGTGCAACGATGTATAATTCTATTATTATTTTTTTTTAATTACAGCAGGCCTATTAAAGTTTTGGAGATTATTTACATTTCAGGGGAAACTGTTGGTTTTGTTTTCGATACGTTTGAAAAGATAAATCCAACGAGCGAAGAGGATTTTCTTTATAGTGAATATCGCGTTGATATACAAAATCTTAAAACATACAAATTAAAATTATTTAAATAATATTAATTTATTTATATATTTATAGCATACGTCTCAAAGTTGAAAAAATTAAATATTCGTTTACACTTATATCACGTAAAAATTGTATACAAATCTTCAAATAAAAGGATCAGAGTTTTTTATACGAATAAGGATTTTTTATTTAATCACTCTGTAAAAACTCGATGAATTCCCTCTAAACTTGGCAATAGGCCTGCTTCGTCAGATGTCTACATCGATCGATCGATAAATAAAAATGGTAATACACAGGCATTTAACAGGTTTATACTTTATTATACAGCATCCTCCGAGAAAAAAAAATCGATTTACGAGGATTTATTTATTTTTTATTCAGTAGAAGAACCATCGCCGTATTCGCTAAACGAGCGATAATTGTGCTGATTAAAACTTAGGTATATATATATACCTAAAGCGTTCCGCAATGCGCAATTGATTGCACTTGTTTATTTATTTATATTTTTAATTACCTATAGAAATTTACAAACTCTCATTATTATTACTTTTTTTTTTGCTTACATTATCGCCCGCAATATATATTTTCTAGAGAGTAATAGCGTTTATGTATATTTCTTTTTTATTTACGTACCCTTCCCTTTTGCGTATATATATTTTGGTTTTTGTCAACGAGAGTGGTATGTGTCGGTATATGTGTAAATTATCGCCTAACTACGTCGGCCGATCTTTTTTTTTTTCTTTCATTTATAATAATTTTATATATTGTACACGTACAATAGATTTTTTCTCGCGAAGCGCGCAATGCATTCAATTGTTTTATATATATATTTGCAAAGAGTATTGCACGTGACGTGTACGCATACGCGTTTGCAATCGTCCTTAAATCGATGAGTAAAGAAATTAATTTTTTTTTCTGCGGTATGTAGCTTTGGAGAAAGTTTCAACTTGATTTTTTTTTTTCGTAAAAAGTAAAAGGAAGTGTTTGTGAAACGCGTGCGTGACGATTTGCACTGTGAAATTTTTATGGAATTTTAAGAATTTTGAGAACCCAAAATATGTATATAAGTAGGTTATACAATGTAGATAATGTTTTCTTGGTGTTTTCTAAATAATACGTTACACTTGGTGATTAACGGGATGTCGGACCCAAGTTACAGAGATCTACACATTTTAACATAAGAATTATGTTGGAGATATTGAATTAAAAATCTGAACAAAATTCGCATGGGTAGTTTAAATCAAAAGCGAGGGCATTTTGATATTTTAAGAAAAAATAAATTTGTTAATAATAATTCAATAAACAATTTTCGGTTGGTAATCATTGATCTAAAAAGGCATGAATTTTCAACGCGAAAATCAGGATTAAATTTCAAATTTAAAAATCTGAAAAAGTTTGAGTATACTATATGAAACATGCCTAAGGGTATGGCGTTCAGGATTTTTTCAAAAATTTATTCATTCGTTTCAAAAAAAGTAAAAAATGACCATTTTCTAAGTCCGTCATCCCCTTAACGGGATGTCGGACCTAAATTACAGGAATCTGCACCTTTCAACCCAAAAATTATATCTAAAATATTGCATTAAAAATCTGAAAAAATTCACACGAACAGCTGAAAACATAAGGAAGGGCTTGACGTTTTGATTTTTTAACGAAAAAGCATTTTTTAAATAATAATTGAGTAAACAATGTATGGTCGGTAATTATTAGTCCAAAAAAGTATAATCTTTCAACCCAAACATCGTGATCAAATTATGGATTTAAAAATCTGGAAAAATTTGGGTATATTATTTAAAGCATACCTAAGGGCTTGACGTTCAGCGTTTTTTAAAAACTTTATTCATTTATTTATAAAAAAAAGTACAAAATGACCATTTTCTAAGTCCGTCATCCCCTTAATTTTCCTCTATTCCTTAATTTTTCCAATTTTTTCGTTTATATACTGATATACTTGAAAGTAAACGATCAGGTTTTATTATTATTTTGTATATTTATTATTTTTTACTATTTTGATCGTTTCGACCTATCGCAAACGCGTATACTTACACCCGCCACTTTGCTAATTCGCGCCACATACATTTATTTTTATTCTCCGAGTGTAAAAAAATGAACGAGAGTACTTTCTTCGTCTTTCGTACAGTTATTATAGCGTTTGTTATAATTTTTTTTTTTTTACATCAGTCAATTGACAGTCACGAGACTTTTTCGTTTTCTTGTTTTGTTATATACGCGTGTATATCCAAATTTCTACAATTCCTTTGTTCCGCGTGTGTACCGCGCGATCGTAACGGCAATAACTATTATTATTATTATTCGACCAATTGACGAGACGAAAATAATAAATGAATATTTTGTACACGTTGCAACAATTTACGCACGCGTCGTACGTAAAGTGACGATTAAATATAAAAAATATATATTTTACAAATATATAGAGAGGATCTAACGAATAACAGTCGACTTTCTCACGTACCGTTACAATTTTCATTATATACGCGAACGAAGAAATTATAAACTATAAATATACGCGAATGCAATAATAAATCGTTGTTTTACAAATAATTGTATATGTATATACACTTAGAAGTCTACACACTTAATAATCGAAATGAAAACGTAAATGTGTATGTATAACTATGTTATTGTTTTATCACCGAGCGATTAAAGAAAAAAAAATCTCGAAACTGTCGTCTCCCGCTGTACGACTCCTTTCATCAAATTGTTTTTTTTTCTTTTTATATATAATAGTTTTGTATTTATATATATTTATATATTTATATTCTCTCGCAGGCGCCCACGCATACGTAAAGTATATCTCGCACTCCTTCTTAACTTTCGTCTCTTTTTTCTGCCCGATGACCGTATGTGTGTGTGTGTCTTTTCTTTCGATGTCTCCCGAAAAATAAAAGCTTTCTTTGCTTGCAAGCTGCGAAGCTTCAGTTTTTTTTTGTTTATTAATCTTGCGCTCATGCTCACGCGTGCGTACTGCTTTGTGTATTACTATATTTTTTTTTTTCGCTTCCTTGGAGCTTAAAAGTGCCATCGTCGACGTGTATTTTATAATGCGATCTCGTTGTTTTTCGGTTAAGTAAGAATTATTTTTTACATACCGATCTTATTTACAGTTGCAGTAAATTCGAAATAAAACAATGAATGTATATATCGTAAACGAAATTTTCACGAAATATTAATTGAAATCGCAATAGTTCATTTTATGAATTTGTCGCGTTCAAAGTAAAAGAAAACACTTTTTTTTAATACTCTTTTAAATTATAAAGAATTACAACTTGGTTGGACAAGAGTGATATTTCATTCTTCAAAATTAAAATATTAGTTAACGATGACAAATCATTTTTATTTCACCTTCCATTGAGAAAATTTAAAAAGTGAAAGATAATTGATTAATTTATTGTAAATCAGGTAGGTATATAAAATTAAAAAAAAACTATTTTTTTAAGTTACATGCAACATTACGTTGGCTAAACGCCAATATCTTTAGGCCTGACAAACAATTTTAATTGATTAATAAACGATACAACGTGATTAATAAAACACATATAAATACGTACAAACGACAAATTTCAAATAAAAAATATTAATAATTAACAATTGAACATTAAAAAAACAATAAAAACAACATATTTACAAAAAAATAATTAAATGTATAAATATACATATTTAATGTAATAATTTTATGTATTTTTTATATGTTGTATATGGAATCTATGTAACTCTGAATATAAATAATTAAATAAATAAAAATAATTTCTCTTAAATATTCATAATATATTGTATACTCCAAACTCTCAAATTTGTAAACATCTCGAACAATGTAATTTATGTAATATATAGTGTATGTAACATTCCTACTGATGTATATAATTAATTGATTCTAATAAAGTTATTGCAGAAATAAGACTCTTATGAGTTTTCAAATGCATATTAAAAAAAAGAAAGAAATAAAAATAATTATTTGTTTCTTTAAAAAAATTAGTACAGATTCGGATCGCGGATAAACAACGAGAAAGCATTAAAATACACTACATTTACACTACGTATATGTATATATCTGTCTTTCTCAATCTCTCGCTGTCTTGCTCGATTGTACTATCAGAACGTGATTTCTCTCTTCTTCACTCACGCACTGTGTTACTTTATTTTCTTTTATTTTTTCCTTTTCAAAGGGGGGGCTGCGAAACGCGCGAAGGTCCTCGAAGCTTATATTTGTATATTACGCGTACGTATCATTATTAATATTATTATTAATATTAGCATCATTATTTATTATTATTTATATTATTATTATATATGTATACCTAAAACTCGAAAAGTCCTAGAAAAAACCTGGCGTACGATTTTTGTTTGTTTGTTATTGTTTAGTTTCATTGATTAATAATAAAGAAGCGTACGCGAGCGTGTGTCTCGTCTCGTTCACGCTAGTTTTTTTTTTTGGAAACGAGGAGCGGAGGAGGATGGGAGAAGGAGGAAAAGATATAGGTCGAGTCGGCAGGAATTTATCAGAGGCAAATAGCGAGTTTGTGTACGACGTTTTTTTTCTTTTTCTTCTTCTCTTTTTTCTTTTCATACTCGCTACGAAAAAATGAATCGATATATATATATATATATATATATTTATATGTATAATATATACACGATAGCGTCCGAGGTGAGCGAATCTTTGAAAATTCAGCGTGGAGTCGTTATTTTTTTTTCTTTATGATGAATTCGATGTTAGCTATTACGCCAAGTAATCGTTAACGAAAAATTGTGTACTCTGGAATTTCGTATTTGATCGCACGATTTGGAGTAGCGAACCCAAATTTCAAGCGCATTGTTTTTTTTTTCCTTTTATCGAACTTGTTAAATTCGTGTAATTGTACATGTAACTTGCTTTATCGACGGAGTCGCGAATTAAAAATGTGTTGAATTACAAGAAAGTACCAATATTTAGTCAATTTTTGAGGATGACCGGTGCAATTTTATAATTTAAATTCCAGAAAGGTAAACTTTTAATTATAAAAAATCTGACTACTTTCCATGATAGAACCACTGATCCGCGTTTTGACATAATCCAAGACTGTAATGTCAATAATGCATAAATTCAATTCAATTATGGGATTTAGTTAGATAATTCAAATTTTAAACAATCAATATAACGTGATGAATTCATTATTTTTTAGACTGCTAGATTAAATCAATATGTCGGTCAATACAGTACTCTAATCGTTTTAGTACAAACTGACATACATTATAATTAAAATCGCGGCAAATTTGAAAATCCCTTAAAAGCCAATTTGCACAATTGGAATGACTAATCGCCCATAAAGAAATGTGCACAAAAAAATTATTAATCGTTATAAAAATACGTGTTCTCCTTTCCTGCGTTAAAAATCGACTCGATCGACAAGTGAATGAATAAATGTTAGAATAAAAAAAGTATGGAAACAATTGTGATCCGCTCACCATCGAAGCAGAAAAGGCATAGGGCGTGGACAGGGTGTTCGTGTGTTCATACGTGTGTGTGTGTGTATGTGTGTGCTTGCGTGTGTGTGTTCACGTGTAGTTACGTCAGTGTAATTAGTATAATAACCATTGTACAGGTTGAAATTGAAAAATCACAAGATCGACCGCGACGATCGATCGCGCGCCAGCACTAGCCTTGGAAAAAAAATCGTCCCTCATCGCAATATCGGTTGAGGTAAACTTTCACAAGTATTCGCGACTGGGTCTTGGTGCCAGTCTTTTCCTTTCGGTACGTTCGGTGGTCGTTGACTCCTCGTCGGGTGGCAACATCTGCGTACTCTCGGTCGGCTCGGACGGGCTGATCGGCTGTGCTGCCAAAGGAGCTAATGGCGCGGCTCCTTTGTTACGCGATTTGCTACGCCGTTTACGTAATATCAGGGGACCCAACGACCCCGATGAACTCGATGCTGCGGTTGTTGGCATCTCCGTAGACGACGATTGACCTAATCTTTCGAGCATTTCCCGCGATCTCTCCCCGGTTGATTGGTGATGATGATGGTGATGATGGTGAACCGGTGGTTGTGCCTGTTGTACCTGTTGTACTTGTTGTACTTGTTGCTGTTGCTGAGACTGCTGCGAACTACTCGACCCTTGCGTTTGATCCTTGCTGGGTAAAAGTCGATCTGTCGCCGACGCTGGCGGATCGCTGAAAAACCAATAGGTTTTGCTGAGCTCGGTCGTGCGGATGCTGTTCTTTTTTTATTTATCGGTTAAACTAAGTGCTTTTACTGTTGACGCCTTACTCTTTTTTTTTACTTTCGACCGGTTAGAATTGTCACAGGACACGTTTTATCGGACATTTTACATTCAACGGAAACTAATTAGGATACATTTTTATTATTGTTGATAGCAACATCAAAATTGCACGATCATTATCGATATGAAGTTGCAGTTAGGTTTTATATCGATGAAAAATTGATCTAAATAGCTAGGTTAGATTTTTTAGTTAAAAATCATCTTTATTACAGAAACTATTTTCAAACTTCAACGTGGAATACAGACAGGAGAGGAAGTAAATGAGAATTGAATTTTTCTAAAAACAAACAAACATAATAACAAGCAACATTTGAAATGATCGTAAAATTTTAAGCTGATATTGACTGGTTTAAAATTTATCTAAGACAGTTTCGATTGAATTTGTACGGTCATTGAAAAGAAGTTTAAAATAATATGTCCTGTCAAAACCAATGCTGAAAAACATTTAATTTATTCTAGTTTTTAAATATTAAAATTAAATAAACAATGCAATTTAATATGTTACTTAATTAAGTTTCTTTTACTCGCAGGATATATAAATCCACTTTTTTGGTTTTCCTTATTCAAGGAATTCGTTTCACGTGACTCTTTTCGAAATACTAATTAAAATATATATCTTTAAGATTTAAGAACCTAAAATTTTCTTTCATTTTTTGATCATTCGCGTATCAAAGTTTATCGTTACGGGTCAACAATAAAAACACTTAGAATCAGAAAATCAATAAATTATCACATAATAATTATAAGCTGCGTACGATTAATTTTGGGTTGTAATGATGGGTTTTATATTGATTATGTATAACGTTATCTAACGGACATCCTATAAATTTTGAAGGGAAAATATCAAGGACCACCTGGATATATATTTGTGTTAGGTAGTTGTTCACTTACATTCTCCATATTGTCGGTACCTACCATTTTGGTTTGTATATACCGGCACGGACCCAGTTCCTAATTAGGACCCAATTCCTGATCAAAGCGGCACAAAAAATGGAATAAAAATATTCAATTTGTATTACCAGGATTCATCTCTTCTCTTTTAGTTTCTTTTCTTTTCACACATCGCCTATTTTAAACTTTAGTTTCACACCGTTTTTTACTCAAATTATAGAGTATATCTGATACGTTTCGAATGTAAATTATATCGTGACACTATTGATTCGATATACTTTATGTCAATCCTGTTGAATGAAAATGCAAAAGTTACATTTTTAAGAAAAAAAAAAATTTTTACTATAATGTCACTATAGGTACTTTTACATTTACGAGAATTTATGCAAAAAAATAATTTTTAATTTTTTTTATCTTACCAGGAGAGGTCAAGACCTCCGGAACACAGATCTTATGCATATTCTGTAGGTTGCGTTTTCTAATGTAAAAATATGAAGAAATCCAAAGTTTTAGATTTTAACGTTCCTTTTTACAAAAGTTATGCGCTACCAAACTCAATTTTCAAAAAATACCTCCTCTTATATACATATGATTGTTTATATAACATAACTAATCAGTCATTTAATATACACTGCCGCTCATAATTTTTTTATCCCTTGTGAAAAAATAATATAAACTTTAGGTTTATATCTTTGCGTAAAATTAATAACAAATATTACTATAAAATAATAAAATGAAAAATTTTTTTATATATAATGTACTAAACTTTGTAGACGTATTCTACATTTAAAAACGCACACTTTTTTCTTCAGCATTTTTTTCTAAATCAAAAAGTAGCGGATATATTTCACGGAGAGAAATTTTGAATTAAAAATTACATAATAATTAGTAAAAATTACAATATAGTTTCTAGTAAATAAATCACAGACTGACAAACTAAGAAAAATTACTATAGTTTACATATTAAAATTTAGAAAAGTTATAGTAAATATTACAAGAATTATAGTAAATTTTATTATAATCTATATAGTCATTTTCACTAGAAACTATAGTAATTTCCTTAATTTGTCAGTCTGTGATTCATTTACTAGGCACTATTGTCATTTTTAATAGATCGAAAAAATGGCTGATTTTTTACGAATTTGTTTATAACTTAAAAAAATTCGTAGGTAAATAAATCCAATGGCATTTGAAAGAGAGATAAAGAACCTTTATTTCTACCGGTTTACATTAAAAAGATATTTTTCTTTCAAATTGACATGTCATTAAATATAAGTAAAAAATTTTTAAACATTCTCTTTGTTTTTAAATTCTTATAAACAACTAAAAAGTATATAGATTATAATGAAACCAACGAAACTTTAAAGAGATTTTTAATACCTTTCTAAAACTTTGTCGTAAATTTCTTTCAAAACTTTAAAGTTACACCTTATTAGAATTTAGTTTGAAAAAAACATTCAAATCAAGTATATACTCAAATCCGTCCATTCGTCGTAATTATAGAAGAAAAAAAATTTTAAGGAAATTTAAGGGAGTATCATACTTAATTAAAAATTCAAATTACGCGCCACAGAATAGCAGACGAAAAATCAACTAATTTACTTATACCAATTAATAAAAACAAATTTACGCAAAGCCAGGAGTTAGTTGCCCTCCGTTATGTAATTGTTTATCATTTTACAAAGTTTCATGTTATTATAACAATATGTCGCCGAGAAAACCTTGAAAAATGCAATTTTCTTATATTTTTTAAGGTTTTCTCGGGGACATATTGTCATAATAACATGAAACTTTGTAAAATGATAGACAATTACATAACGGAGGGCAAACAACTCCTGGTTTTGCGTAAATTTGTTTTTATTAATTGTTATAACTAAATTAGTTGTTTTTTCATTTGCTATTTTGTGGCGCAAAATTTGAATTTTTAATTGAGTACGATACCCCCTTAATAAAAATTTCTTACATTTTTTAGAATTAATTTTTGTTAGTTATTATTTTCTTTATAACTTTTTGTTAAAAGTATGGATAAGAGCTTACATTGTTTTAAATCGTATCTATTTGATCTGAGTTTTCTTATAACGTACTATATTTAGTAGATGATTAGTTATAAGTAATCAAATTGGAAGCGGTATTGAATCGGTAGCGCATAATTTTGGTGAAAAAAAGGAATTTTAGCGTCTAAATCTTTGGCTTTCTTTATATTTTTACATTAAAAATTGTATTCTAGAATTTGGATATGATCCGTGATCCGAAGGCCTTGACCTCTCCCAGTTAAACGAGTCACTATTGTTTCATAATCTTCGAATGAAATTCATAAACGAAGAAGAAAGCATATCAAATGAATAAGGTTAAAGTACAATATATAATACAAAATAAAATAAAACAGTATTCATATTTATTTTAATACATTGATAAATAAAAGGAAGATAAGTTCTAGTAAGGTTTATAGAATAGAGTTCTTTTTACTGCAGTCGCATGCTTAGAGTAGGATATTATAATACATCTATATACATTACACGTATATATATATATATATATATATACTTTTGAAAGATATATAGTTGTCTAAGAGTGAAAATCACATGTTACAATCGCTTCAGACTGAAATTTATCTATTTTTAACAACGCGAAACATGGATTTCCTTTTTAATCATGGACATCTATCATGCATCGTATAGAATTTACACATTCAGAGAAGTGCAACATGACACTAATTTCTATACATGCAGGGTGTTGCAAAAAGATCCGAATCCTTTTCTTATAATTATTCTAGATGTATAGTGATAAACGAAGAGAAAAGTAGGATAAAGTTCAGGGTAAATATGTGTATAGTATAATTTTATTGACAATCGCGACGAATTTCGAATGCGTGGTTTGTTATAGAATTTTCACTAAGCGTTTGTAGAAAATAGGAAGATTCTACGTATAAACTGATCTTTGCAGTAAACACGGAATGATCAATGAAATTTTTGGCGCGAAATTTAAATTTCTAAAGAAACTTTAACGTCGCCTTAAACGATAACAAAACTATAGCTTTAACGTTAAAAATTTGACTCAGGATCGACGATCAAATGATCGGTAAATTAGTATTTTAAAATCCAGCAACTTTCCTCTGAAACCTTTTTTCCTTAGAACTTCATCCCGAAGAGTTGTAGACTATGAAGAATCGGATCTTTTTGGGACACCCTGGTAGATAATTATCGAGTCCATTTATTTTTATGTACAATTATATTATATTTCTTAGTTATCACACAGTGTACTTTCATCTCTATTATATACTCGTGCGGCAATTGTATGTAAATTTAATCAGGAATCGGATTATCTCTTCATATTGTTATAGACATTTGGTTATCAGGAGTTGGGCTAGTGGCGATATAAAGGTCCAAAATATATAGATGTATAGACTAATCGGTATATGGATATATGGTATATACAATATACATATTTATACATATGTATATATAATTAAATTTTTTTTTGTATTTAATTATTCAGTTACATTTTATGAAGTTTATGCAAGTGAACTACAACTACAATGCAATTTTTAAGGTTACTTGTATACGTGTACAGTGCAGATAAGGGGTACAGATATATAGGTATAGAAGGGTATACAGGGTGAAACATGCTTTTGGACATTTTAGTATTTATACAGCAGTAGATAGATAGATAGATAGATAGAGAGAGAAAGAGAATATTATTAATCAAGTAAGATAGAGAAAGTATTATAGAAGAAGAACATATCACACTATGTATATTATTTACATTCTCGTACAACTATTCAAATTTTATTATTTTACTACACTTTTTTTAATCGTTGTCAAAGCAGATTATATCTTTTTTTTTACATTTACGTGCTTTACATATTTATCATTTTATCGAGTATATTTTTTTAGTCGACACTACAAGTGAATAATTTGTAAGTGGTAAAATGTAAACCATCATATATTCCACACTTATCATACGAATGAAATCAATAATTCAGTTTTAAATTTTTATAAAGTCTATAAAGCCTCGAATAAATCTTTATTTAGTCGGTGCGAAGGATCTACTATAAAAACTCTAAAAATTGTAACTAAAAAAATTATATAATAGAAGCTTACAAAGCGGACTTTACCAATGTAATTAGTTAAAAATAAATAATTATTTTCCTTAGGTAAGGATTAAATATTTATTCGAATAAAGAAACACTTATAAGGAGAGTGTACTCCAATTTCGCGAAACGGATCTTTATCAAATTGACATAGAATATGTTTATTATTATAAAAATATGAAGATAGCTACATTTTTAGATTCTAACGCTCTTTTTTTACAAGAAAATTATGAAAAATTTCGTCAAAAATACTCTTGATTATGATCGCTTATAACTCAATAACAAATTAAGATAAATGCCCGAGTTTGTAGATTGAATCTTAAAAAAGAAGCTGAAATGTTTTGATTTGATCGAAAGTTATAGAAAAAATAAAAATAAAAGGAGAATTCGACCTAAAAAAATGTGTAAATTTAATTCAAAATTGTCATCAAAATATTGTTAAATTCGTTTTTCTTTCATAACTTTCGATCAAATCAAGATATTTAAGCTTCTTCTTTTTAAATATAATCTACTCGATCTCAGCTTTCTTTTGAACTTAGGTGTGAGTATTTATCTTTAATTGTTTTTGAGTTATAAGTGACCAAAGTCAAGGTTATTTGGCGAGATTTTTCGTCTTCTGTTTATATATCTATCTTAAAAAAAGAGCGTTAGAGTCTAAAACTCCGTCTTTCTTTATATTTTTATAATAGTAAACATATCCTAGAGTTTGGTAAAGATCCGTTTCCCGGAGAAGTGACACTCTCCTTGTTAGTGTTAAAAGATTTTGCCATCATTTGTAAATAGCATTATACAGAATTTTGAAGAATCGAACCAATCCATAATAAAAAAAAAATGAATTGCAATTGCGCCTAATTACTGGTTATTGCATCTAATTAAGACTAAAATTTTGTATTTACATTTTACAAATAATAGATTTTTAATATTATTCATTTGAAAAGCATAAAGTAAACGTTTCCAGTTACAAATTTTTCATTTTTGCTTTTAGTGTCAAGGTTTCGTATATACAGATAAATTAAAATATTTACAAAACAGTTATAGTTGTAGGTAAAAAATGTCTCTCTTTAAAATATAAATAAATAAATGTAGACAATGTCAATTGCATAGTAGAAACATAACTATAATACACTAACTTTGTACAGTATAGATTATCTAATGATATTTTACTGTTTGAAACAACAAAACCGAAAAAATGGTAGGTATATTAAAATTTACTATGCAAAAGAATATACTTGGAATATTGGGGAAAATATAGTGAAAATTATGATAATTTAAGAATATCTCGAAGTTGCAAAAAATGATGTAGTAAATTATAATATACCGTTTATCGCAAAAGGAGATCGCTAGGAGTGTGGGTTCTGATTTTAATTGTAATTTTTCGTCGTGATCTCAAGCGTATGCAAATATTATGAAGAAATATCCATTTATACGAATGAAAAATAATTGTTGGTTATGAGTATTGTAGTATAAAAAAATGAGCTGAATTCCATTATCTAGTTGAGAAGAACTATTGATGAAAAGACCGATAGAAAGAAATTTGGCTTAAAATTTAGAAATACGATTAATTTAATTATTGACTAAATTTTCTTCCTTCAGGTATAAGGAATTAGTAAGAAAAATGAACGTTAAAATCCAGAACCCACAGTACTAGTAATCTCGAAGTCAGTGTATCAACATCATACTAAAGAAAGATGTATAATTTTGATAAAATGAAACTTATTTGTCTGAATCGAGACATATTTGCACGTAATAGTAATAGATAAAGGGTAATATACCTTTCACGAGTGGTAGTCTGAGTAGTCGAACTAGCCGAGGTTGGTTTACTCTCCGAGAGAGTAGGCGAGCCACTCGAAGTAGTACCTTGAACGATTAAAGTAGGTAAAGTGCCAACTGGACTTTGCACTACACTACCGGGTGATTGAGCAACACTCGTCGTTACGCCACCTCCGTTCGAGGAAGACATCGCTGCGACCATTGCACTCAAACTTCGGGAAGTTGGTTGCTGAGGCGGTGACGACGGTGGTGACAACGGACCTGGTATCGCACCGCTTCCTGGTGGTGATGTCGCTGTTGACACTGTCGTTGGTGCTGGTTGCGGTGGACTCGGCACTGGCACTCGGGTTATCAACGTTTGTAACATATCTTCGATTTTTGCCAATCGTTGGTTTACCCTTTGGACTTCTAACTTCAAGTCGACTTTTACCTGGGGGAACAGATGGCCGTTTCTTTTTCGTCCATTTGATTTTTCAAATATGTACCTTTTAATTTTTATTTTTTCGAAATTTTTTTAGGTCACCCACAATTGTTGCATATTATACGAGTGGCTTAATTTATAGATTAGAAAAAATATGAAAATCGAAAGATAAAATTGAAAAATTAGTTAATGTCGGTAACTGTCTATAATAAATCGTCGTGCCTTACGAAGAGTAGCAGGTTTACATTCAATAAAGCATTCGGATGTGCTAATCTTCGTAAGGCACGTCAAAATGAAGATGTGGCATCTCCTTAAAATAGTCAACAATGGTGTATTCTGTGAAAGAATTTGTTAATGTACAATCGAGTTTAATGTTGATCGTGGATTTTTATTAACCTCTCACTGGTCTCACGTCTTTCGTTACCATTTTGTAGTATGATAAATTAACTGTACTAATGAATTTACTTTAATAAAATCCGGTAAATAAGAAGTGTGTATCCTTTTCGGCCAAACATATTCCTGTTAAATATTTTAATCTAGTGATATTCAGGGATTTTAACCTTAGTAAACAATCAACGATTTATGTTGATTAACGTGTTAATCAAATAGGAAAATTTTTCCTTAATAACAATGATAACAACTTATTTAAAATATCTTTAATTATGATTGTTGGTTCAATCGTCGAGAATAGAATATGTTTATATATGGAACAAAATATATGTTTATTGTTAACAACGAAATAATAACAGTATGATATTTTTAACTTCAAAATTAAAGAAAAATTTGAAACTATATCGGATGAAAAACTGTTAAAAGTATCAAAGCTCGATTATTCTGTCCGAAATCTATTTGAACCTTTAGAGAATCAGGATTTGGAATTTGTAATTTCTCTGAGAACAACTCGTCTGGAAGGCAAACGTTAATTTTTTCTTCAGTATTGATATAATTTTATAATTCGACTTGAAATTAGCTAATAAAGAAAATAAATACTTCTAATATATTTTTAAAAAAATTTTTAAGTTTTGATATTTTCATAGCATATTACATAAACTTTTTTAATGGAAAACTGGCGATAAAATATATTTTTTAATTAATTAAATATTTAATTGTCGAAGCAATGGTTATTAATTAATTATTTCACCTAAAAAATTTGTAATAAGAGATAAAAAGAATACATCAAATAAAGATGTGATAGGGTCGTGAGTATCAATCGATACTATAACTAAAATATTATAAGATAAAATAAATATAACAAAAATTTAAATTAAAAATTAGAATTGGCGTAGTAAAATTTGCTCTATCGTCAGTTTGTAAAACTATTCTACACTATATATCCTCAAAAAAAAAAAAAAATAAATAAAAGTAGGATGCTTGTTTGTTATTTGCTACTCCTGATATTACACCATCTAAGGGTAAAATAAAAAAGAATTGGGTTGATATAAAAAAAAATACGCGAAGTCTAATATTTTCTATTGTTTTATCTATATAATGTGGAAACCATCATTATGCTCGGTAAGTTTATTTATCAGTGTAGTCGACCATTCTATGAACAATAATTATTTTTAAAAGATCAAAAAATAGGATTTTAGTACTAGTATTAAAAAATGAAGGAATAGAAATATGCAAAAGAAATAAAAAAAATCGCACCTCAAGAACAGCAGCGAGAATTTCACGCTCGTGACTTGGCTGGGTGATCAAACCTCCGTCGTAACTCTCGAGCCTCCGCAATTGCAACTGTTTCGAATCTTGTATCGCAAGAGTCTGAGCTTGACTACTCGTATCTTTGCTAGCTTCGACGTCCTCTTCGATCGTACCACCGAGTTTGCCCAATTTCGGGAAGACTTTGTTAGTGCCGCCGCTCGAACCGGCTCTCGAGTCTCGCGCGCTCAGCGAGCGCTTGAACGGCTCGGGACCGCTTCCTCCGTCGCTACCCGAATCCAGACTCGAGCTCCCTAAACATTCGTTCGATCGTTTAATCAACGTTGTTTAACACATTCTTTCACGCATTCGAGATAAAAAGGTTTTATTTCATATTAAGGCGGCATAAGAAAATAGAAGAAAAATGTGCAGTTGTAGAAGGTTGGTTGGTTTCTTGCTTTATTTTGCGTTGTAGGAGGGAATATATATATATATTGAAAATTTTTAACGAAACTATGGATATAGATTACTGGTATATAATAAACAAATTGTCTAGTTTTACGATGCACAAACGAATTATTTCAAACTACTTTCGTTGTTTAATTTATTAAGTTTATACTTATAAGTTAAATTATCGTGTGGTATAAAATTTTTTAAATACATAACGTATAGTTTTAGTCGCCATCGAATCAACCTGAATAATAAACATTTTATTACTTGATAAAAGCATATTTATAATTTTATGATGTATGATATATAAGCTAGACCATTATTCAGGTTGATTAAATCAAGATTTTTTTTCCATTTGCTTTTATCTCAATATTAATTATTTCGTTTTAATGTTTACGATACACTAATTGGAATTAAGTAGTAGTAAAAAATTTTTATGTTAAAAATTACAATATTTGGAAAATTAATATTGTAATTTTATTTAAAATTTTATAGAATAATAAATAATGTCTATAGTAACGAAAGCGTAACTTATAATTACATGTACAAAATAATATTTAAACAAAACAAACTAATAATGTTTACCATTTCTAGCGTAAAATTTACTCATACTTTTTAAAATATCTTTATAATGTTAATTTGACAATTATTTTAAAATAACCGTACGTACGATTTTATCGATTTATACGAACCAATTGAGGATAGAAGGCAATAATAAAATTGAAACGTATAGACCGGTAAATTCGTCGGTGTGTACAATTTGAAGCGCAAAATAAAAGCATAATTACATTAGGTTAATTTTTAACTAAACATTACAAAGCACCTTACCGATAATCAAACAATTTTTTAATAAACAATTTAATTTATTTCATATTTATGTCACTTCGGTTCAGCAATTTTTTAATTGAATTAATAGATTGTATAAAGAAATATTGCAATTTAAGAAAATAAGTGATATATAATACAATAGTGTCGAAAAATATAAGATTGTGATATGAAAAAAAAATTGGAACAGAATATATTATAAGTATAATTTAATGGAATAAAATTGGTTTAAGAAAAGAAAGAAAAATTGATAAATATATTAGGAAAAAACGGCACGATATAAATATAAAAATAAGGACGACATAATACTCGTACGTATATATATGTAACAATATAAGGTAATATAGATGTATAATTTTAAAACGGAAAAGCAATTTTAGCAAGTACTTATTAGCAGATTTACACTCCAAATGAGCATCTTGATCTGGCAAATCCGAAGTTACTTTCTCAGACATACTTTTCAGATCCGGTAGATCGTCATCCGGTTCCACCGTCGCAATATCGCCACTTTTTTTTAATTCTATAATTAGTACAGTACTGTATAATACCTTTTAGTTTCTATTTTAATCTTGATAGTTCATTTTCTTTTTTAAATTTTAATAAAAAAAACAAGCCTGTTCCCGTTTAGTAAAACAAAATTAAGATTATATTATGTCAGTAATCATAAGATAAAAAGCTGCAATAACATATGTTATATATGCAATTGAAAATTAAAAATTTGTTGTATAAATGTAGATATATATATTGATTAAAATTAAATTTATGATTTCACGTACGTATACGTAAATACCCGTTTTATAATAAATAATTTATTCTTATGTAATGACTTAATATATTTTTAAGTTTTTAAACAAATTGTATTATTGATAACTTTTATCCACAATGCACTCGTCCCAATATATCTAAGGTATAATTTCATAGAATATTGAATATATGGAATATAATCCACGTTATAAAAAATACTTCAAATGTTTATTTAAAAAATTATTTAACCATTTGTACATAGTTTTTTAACCTATTGTTATAATTTTGTGAGTAATTTTTTTAAAACAATATTTTCATTACTTAGGAATTGTTGAGCTTTATTCCGATATTAATGAAGTAGTTACTTTATAAACTTAGTTCATTAATATCGGACAAAAACTTAACTTATCCTAAATAAAATCCTAAATAAACTACATGGATGACAAAATCGTCTTAATAATTTTTCTTTTATATTCATCTTTTTTATTTATCGATAAAAATTAAAAACTGTCATTTCTATATGTCAGTATAAAAACGCTTGCTCTGACATTAAGTGGATTAAAACAGATTTAATAATAATTACTGGTGAAATGTTTAGTCTATTCGATTAAGTTGTTCCTAAAATATCCTAGCCTGAGTGCATCATGGTAAAAATTTTGGATACGAAACATCACAATCGATATTAAAATAGTTGAAATAAGAATTATTTTAAATCAAAGTATTGTAAATTATTATAGAGAAAATGAACTCAATTTTTACCCTTAAAATTTTTCCCTCATTTTTCTGAGAATGTTATTGTTTTTGTATCTCTTCCAATTGTATCCTATGTATGTTAATTATGCTTTTGGTGAAATAGTAATTGTTACTTTGATTGTATTTATTGTTCTTATTTACTAAATCGTTCATCTAGATTATAATTTTCAATTTTTTTAACATCCATTTTCAATAAATAATAATAATTTTTTCTAAAAATATCATGCCAGACGTTTGTCCGTTAAAAAAATGCAAAAAGCTGTCGAGAAACACTATTCTGGATGAAATCAAGCTATTCGATCAAAATAGTTTAGCCAAATTTCAAAATAGATCAATTTATTTAAATTAAAATTATTTTGAAGTAAAAAAAACGGGTAAACACTTAATTGCAGTATACAATAAATAAAACGAAAACGAGTAGAGACGTATACTCGTACGTGAAATCGATTAGATAAGAGAGTCTATATATCGTATACTAACCGAGCAATCGACCCCACTTGCTTGGCCGAACGCGTCCCGAGCCCGTTTCCTCGTTCGAAGACGAGACTTTCTTCACCAGAGTACCACCTTCTGTATCCTTGCCTTCTTTCCCATCGCCCTTTTCTACGTCCGGAGTGTGCCTTTCTCGACGAAACCTAAATCCAAGCAATATTACATTTTAAAACTGTCCATTATTTCACCAAACACCAGTATAATATATCTATATATATATATAAGGATACGAAGCCTTATACCTATTACCTTGTATATTATATCTATATATAAAAAAAAAATTTTTTCTCAAGCTTCGCAATGTTATATGCGCATTGTATATATATAATATATTGTTAGCCGGGTATACAGTGGGAATACACGTATAGATGTATGGTAAAAATGTTTAATTATCTTTTTTTTTACGAACTACGATATACAAATGAGGAATTTCGTATCGAGAAACGTTACTATACCGTAAATTTTTATTTACTTTATTTTCGGTCAACTGTATAGTAACGCAGGACGATGCGAATGTATATATTTATACGTAGTATAAATATAAATCAAAAAGGATCACAGCTTCGTTGTTTTACTGTTGTTGTTGTTGTTGCATAGTTGTTTTTATTTTGGTGCTTACGAGCAACCTACTTTGGCGTGCCTACGGGTTTGGATTTACATATGGATAAAAAATATGTAAGTATATATCTATCGTCGGTGGTGGCGATATATATATCTGGCAATTTAAGAAAAATAGTAGCAATTATGTGACACTTTATAATACGTAATCAATGTTGTATAATATCTTTTATAAAATGTGATCAATGTACGGCTATCGCAAAATTCATCGACGTTGCAACTGTGAATTTAAATAATTTGGTGAAAAATTGATAACTGTTTTTTAATGAAAAAAAAAACATCAATATAATTATTTTAATTTTATTAGATTAGGAATAATTCTCGATTTGTCACTAAAAATGTTTAGTAATGAATAAATTGCTATTTCTTACATATGTGATTCTGTTCGTTTCTATCATTTATTTCCAACTTTATATTAGATTTTTTAATTACTGTTATTGAAAATTACCAACAGAACAAACTTTAGCTTTGTTTTTATTAAAAAAAGTAGCTTTTTTCTCAAAATGTAATTTCGTCAATAACAGTAAATTTTGGAATTTTTTCTAATTTTCGGTAAATTATTTCTTTTAGCTTCCGTTATAAATTTAAAAATCTTTTGAGAACTAGGTAGATTTTGTAAATTAAGTAAAAAATTAATTCTCAAATGAATAATATTATAAAAAATAATATTTTTCTTCATTTAAGGGGGTACCAAAGTCAAGTTTTATCCTCCCTACCATACCAACCTCAAAAGTCACAGAAAATGAGTCATAATTATAAAAGGACGATCATTTACGTAAATTTAAAAGAACACTCCTTTTACTTTATTAATAATATGTTTAGGTTCAAAATTTGAAATAAAAATATTAATTGGTTTTCGAGAAATCCCTTACCAAAATGTATGATAATTTCGTGCGATTTGAGGTTATACACTATTTAAAAAAACATATCAAGATTTTTGGTAAGGGTTTTTTCAAAAAAGTAGTGAATTTTTTTGCTTCAAATTTTAAAGACAGATATATTATTAATAAAGGAAAGTGACTATTCTCTTAGATTTACGTAAATTGACTTCCTTTTTCAATTATAACTAATTTTATGTGATTTTCGACGTCGGCAAGGTAGGGAGGATAAAACTTGGCTTTGGCACTCCGTTAACTCACATAATTCATTAAAATATTTAAATCTAATTCCATCAGTTTCTTCCATTTATTCCAGAATGTCATTTAATTAATATTAGAAACACACATTTCGTATTGATAAAAGTATATCCCTCTAATTTGAGTCGAATAAATAAAAAATTTACATACATGTATAATTTGTATCTATGTATATACACGAATTTATAAGGTAAAAGACAAGTTTTGAGAATTTATCGAGAATATCGAGGTTGCTCAAGTACCCAGTGAATTAAGCCCTTGAATATTCATAGCTTTACTAATCTCGGAAAAATCCCAATGCAAGTAGTTAATACCTAAAGGGGATCGACGACGACAAACAATGTTGTTGGCCTCAAATCTCCGCGCTGCAATAATGGTTTTACCGAAAGAAATAAAACAAAAAACACTATATATATACGTATACATGTACATATATAAACGATCAATTATTTTTATTCCGCAAGCTTAAATTCTTATGTTATAAAAACTTTATTTACTTATTTACATAAGGTAATCTTTTATTTTACTTGAATTACTGTTCTTCTTTTACTTAACCTAATACTCATAAAACCTTTTCGAGATTTATGAACCTTGAATGAAATACTTCTTTTTAATACCGTTTACTTTTTATTAAAAGTGTCAATCGACAATTAATTATATTTGTATAGTATTTTGCGCAGGAAACGAACAGTCGTATCTATATTACTGAATACTAAAACTCTCCGAACAAAAATATTATCCTTTGAAAATTTAATAATTAAACTTTCTTTTTATTATAATAATTTCACGTTTCTTTTATAAATTATAATTACAACATTGATTACTTACGAGCGCGCAGGTATAGCGAAATCATTACATTACATATCACTAATCGCCGTGAAAACTTTAAATATACACTGTCGAAAGTTTACGAAATATAACAGGATATAAATGATACATATATAAAATAATCGTATATTAAAAGTTTTCATCGTTTACAGTCGTTATATAAATTTAAATATATAATATACTTATACGGATGACAAAGATAAATTTAAATCCTAGAGTGTATTTGACGCATGCATATATATATATTCACGCGAAATTTCTACGATTGCTAGTACTGAAGAAAAAGAGAGAATGTATCTATAGATCTATATATATATGTGTGTAAAATCGATCGAGGTGGATATATCCTATAGAATTTCGAAGGAATAAAATAAGCGTTATAATTGTGCTGAGAAAAAGAAAAAGAATCTATTATATATATATTTTTTTAAAAATACGATAATATAGTAAACCGTGATAAGTATATAAGAAAAGGAAAAAGAAATTATTTTTTTTCAAATTATAAATCTAAGAGAATAATATCTATATTATTGAATGTAAGCTATATAGAAGAAAATAGATTAAATAATAGATTGAAGCGGCTACGTGTTGAATTAATAAAATCGTACGATGTATATACATATAAGAATAATTAGAAAACAAGATGTAAATAAATAAAAATTATTTTAATTCGAGTGAACATTTTCTCTATTCAATACTGGCAATGTATATTTATTGCATCCTCAATTTTATGTGGTATATATATATATGCCATACTCTATATAATATAAGAAAATTTGTATATATACGTGTGTATGTATGTGTATATATACACGTATTTAGATTTGCATTTTAAATTTTAATTCATACGTACACGTATATAACGTTTAAGAAAATGCGCATAACTCTCTAAAGGCGTTTATTTTACAGCACTCTAGCATTCGTATTAATAATTGAAATGATTGTTAAATCTAAGTTTATATATACATATATATATATTTGAAAAATTCTTTCACGTATACTTTTATAGTTTTATTTCATAGAATTTTCTAAAGCAAATACGTGTAAAAATTTTTTCATTATTACAACAAATTATGTATGTATATGTATATATATATGTATATAAGGTATATAAGTGATTAATATATAATGAGGAAGTATATAAATATAATTACGTTTACATATATGTATAATATTTATACTTAATCTAGCATTATATATATATGTGTGTGATACGTGTGGTATTTAAGTATATATTTAAATGGTGTAACGTAAAATTAATCGTTATAAACGGAATATTACTACTGTATGACATATTGGAGATATAATCGAAAAGGAGTTAACGAGTAATTTGTCATCGTGTATGTTACGTAACTATAATTTCAACGCGATGTATCATGTTATTTGACATTTCGATCAAGTAGTACATTAATTCAATGACGTTTTCAAGCAGAGGATTGTTCTTTCTAATTTATTTTAATTGGATTTTTCTTTAAGTAAATTGTTTATTGTAACGTAATTTTTTAACAATTTTGAGTTACTTCTGGAAATAATGAGGGTTTTGGGTGGGGCTATATGTATCTTGACGTTCTCATTTAATCGTAAAGAATATTGATGCGAATCGAATTATTGCGGTTTATTTTGTCAATTTTTATAAGTTTACTAATTTTTACTAAAAGTTCGGCAATCTTTTACGTTTTGGCAGTCTGTTATCGTACGTTGGTGAAAGTTTAGTAAAATTTACGCATGAAAAATAGTTTTATTATGTTTATTCCGAAGAATATTTAAAATTGAGAAAATAGTATACTGTTATTAATTAATATTTTACACTGAAATCTAAGAAAACTTACGAGAACGTTGCTATGTTTTACGATGTAGATTACAAGTAAGCAAGTTTCCAAGTGCTTGTTACATTAATTAACAAAAACAAATATTTTAAAAATTAATGTCACACTATTTTGCACATTTCGTTAAAATATTATTTCACGGTCAGTAAATGTCTCGAATAGTAACATCAGCAGTTAGGGCGTGTTTTTTATTTCTGAATTCTTCAGCAGAAAGTAATTAGAAAAAGAGTACATATGATAATCCAATTACAATTGCATCATGTACAATAATATTATTTTCTTTCGCAATTTTTATTTCTTCAAATAACCCAATACCACATAGCCCTTATAAATAAATTACATTAAATAATTTATTTTATTTTTATTTCTTTAAATGCAATAATATAAGGTACACGACGATGACTTGAGTCATCACGTTTAAGTCGTAGATCCTAATCAGATAATTAAATGACATTTTTTAAAATAATTTTTTCTCAAAATATATCCATCCCGAGTCTAGTGTTTAATTTTTATTACAATAAATCGTAATCAACACGTAAGTACGTATATATATAGTCCCAATCAAATCCCTCGCTTGCCTTTTTTCATAAGAATATTTCATAGAAATCATAAAGTTTATAAAGTAAAATTTTATATATTTATATGACACTTATGATTATATACGTAAAGTAATATGTTATACACCAAGAAAAATGATATATTAAAATTCCTATATTTTCTGGTCACACAATTAGAATATGTTTAGATCATTGTAATTTTCGTTATAAATGTATTAAAAATTTACTGCTCTGGTGGATATCCATTCCTTTATTAAACTAATAAAATAGGTATTTTCAATAAAAATGTAGGTAACAATTTCTTTGTGCTGAAACGTTTTCTTTTACTATACATTTCAATGTCTACTATAAAAAGTATAATATAAATTTCGACTATCCGTGTATACAATTCTCACTTTCCTCCAAAACGTATATATAAAAATATTTAAACAGGGTTGCAAATATAATTAATATAATTACTTTTTTAATTAAATACTCCATTTAATTCATAATTCTTTTTTGATTTATGAATTAAACTCGTGTTTAATTCATAAATCATTTTTTATTTATGATTTAAACTCGCGTTTAATTCGCAAATTATTATTGATTTTTTAATTAAACTCATCCTATATTCACAAATTATTTTTAATTTAGCTTAAATTATTTTATTAATATTATTAATTAATATCTTGTTATATATTATTATATTACAATATATTATAATTTATTATTAATTTTATTATCTTAATATTTTAGAGTTTAATTCATAAATCAAAAATGAATTATGATTTGCGTATTTATTTTTTTTTGCAACCCTGTATTTAAATATACCATTTAACTCGATTTATAGATATTTTAATATACGATAACAAATTGCTTGATTTCGGCTAAAAGGATCACTGTACGTTACAACATTTTAATCGGAAATATCGCCTCGTCGTGTGTATCTAATATTATATATAATATCCTTTTAATCAAAATCTACGCGATGTTATATATACTTATTTACGATATAGATCCGTCAGATACATACTAAGTTAACGAAAAGCAATATATGTATATAAGAAAATGAATAAACTAAAAGAAACTCAAGAAAACCAAAATGATACGATTATATATTGATTGGACTGTAAATATATATGTATATAAATATTTTAAGGAGTTAAAATGTAAAAGTGAATTCAAATAATAAATCATGAAGAAGTTGTACACTATTGTCGTAAAAAAATTGTAAAAAGAAGTAGTAAGAAGAAAATAAAAATTTTGTAAAAGATTTAAAATAGGATCAACGCGTCGTATCGACAAGTCACAAATATACAGATTATACATAATCATATATTAGCGAGATTGTAAAAAGAAAAGAAAAGGTATATAAAAAATAGGATTACATATATAGATACAGATGTTATATGTAGGATTTGTTAAATAGAGAGGAGGTATATATATATACGTATATATGTATTATGTATAAAAATATAAAAATTAGATAAGTAAATGAATATACGTAATAAATGAAATTGCCTAAAGCTCGGCCAGGGTGGTAGTACGGAGACGGTGAGTTCCTCGTCGGAATCCTGGTAAGAACGATTACTTCCTCTTCCTGACATTGTGATCTGCGGCTCTCCGTCGGTCTTGAACCTTATTTGTTTTATTGTTCGCATCAGTTTCCTTTTTTTTTTAACAACATTTCGGTCTTTGTTTTTTTTTTAACGCAATACATTTTTTGCGCTTATATGTGCGCACAGTATGTTTATTTTTTTAATTTTAGTATATTTTGTTATTATTAATTATATCACCGTATATAACGTGTCTTAATATATACATATGTAAATGTGATTGACTTAATCGTATATATTGTAAATAAAGAGTTCCGAGATTTATATACGTAATAAGCTTTTGAGTTAAGAGATATATATCTTTTTAATCTTACCTCGAGAAAATTTTTCGAACGAGATGATCCTGGGATTGATCTAATTGCGGCTCGTTTTTCCGCCTCTCCGCTAATTCCTTTTCGCGCTTAACGTCGGCAACTTTACGGAAGATCAGCTGTTGTACAAACAAGAGATTTTTTCTATATTCACGTATAGGTATATGTATTTTTAATAAATTTTTTTTGTGTGTGATTTAAAACTTTCCATTTTATACACTTATGCGTTCTTCTTAAAAGTGTGTTTTCAACTATTTTTTTTATTAAAATTTGAATTTCTTGTGTATATGTTTAATTCGACATTTGATAAATTTAAATTAATTTGTCTAGATATAGGATTTGTTTATTTATTTAATTAAGATAATGCACTTTCGTTAAAGTCGAAATATGAACGAATATTAAACGCATCGTAAGCACTCTATATATAGAAGTATAATCGTTATACTTATACTTAGATCTGACTTTTAACTTATATAACTGTAAGGAATTTCTTAAAACTAATTATACTTATAAACACGTGTCATTATGTAGATTTAAATAAAATAACATTTACACACATTTTTTTCCTAAAAAATACATAAATTTACTTGTATATTAATTATATATAAATTTATAAAAAGCTATAAAAATATATAGTTTAAAAATTATTACGATAAAATAATCATCTATTTTTCATAGGTTTTTATTGCAAGTTTATTTAATAATTCATTCGTGATGTTATTACGTTAAATTGATTTTTAATAAAAAAATAACGTTTACAACCTTTAATTACGTAACTTTATAAATATACCCTATAAAAGTTTTTTTAACTTTATACGATTTATTTTTAAAATTAACAGTTCGAATTTATTTACATTCAATTTATTAAATATCTTTTTTCAATAATTAAATATCTTTTTTTATGCGATATCGTAAAACGTAAGATATCAAGTAAATGAGTGTCTGTCAATTATGTAAAGTAACAAGATTTTAATTGAATAATGCAATTAAAAATTCAATGAAGTCAAATGTCGCGCAGTGGATCTTCTTTGCGATTCAAAAGAAGAACGGAGGAAGGGGAGGTAATAATAATGATAATAATCTGCGAGAAGGTGAGGAAAAAAAAAGTTCGCGCACGCGCGTAACGTTCGCTCGATATTTCTGACACAAGCAGACGACCCAATCTATAGTTAACCTTAAAATTATCCAGTTTTCAGTAGTACAACTTGCGTGTGTGTGTGTGTAGGGAGTGCGAACTGATCGTTCGCGTAGTTTTCGCATTTATTTAAGTATTATTTTTGGAAACATGAAGAAACGATATTCTTTTCATTTTAAGTAACGATAAGAATAATCAACATTTATTTAATTAGTCTTATTTGTTATTGTTTTTCGAGCACCAAATTTAACAAGGTTGGTTCACCTTGTGACTAGTTAGATTATTAATTAAAAACGTATGACGTACAGTAATTTCGTAAGTTCCTTGTGTGTTTTGAATATTTTGATTTATTTTACAGATGGGGCATGGGTCGTCTAGTCGTTCTGCCTCATCCAATATTTTGTCATCGGATGAGTTAACTCTGGTGGAGAATTTATTTAAATCTATGTCACGCAGTTCTGGATCCATCAAGAGGGAGGATATTTTCAAACATTGGTCCGTTCATTTGGATGATACTCTATTACAATTTGTAGTAAGATTTTTGTGCCATGAACCAGGAAAGCGAGTTTCGGCTGTTAATGGAGAAAGTTTTGGGAGGCTTTACGTATATGCAGTCAGGGGCAGTTCGGAAGAAAGAACAAATTTAATATTTACAGGTGTCTCGGAAGAGGAGCAAAAGTATGAAATACCTACTGCAACATTTTTGCAGTACCTACAAGCCACCATAAATTCTTATTTGACTTTACAAAAAAATTGTGCCAATTCCCACTTTCTTAGCTGGAGCAGTATTGGTTGTACTGTAAATAAACGAAGAATCAACATGAGATCGCGTACCTTGTGCGAAGAGTTAGTTAAATATGGAGATACTTTAACTATTGACCAAGTAGAAGTATGGTTTCGCCAAGCGTCAACTTTTAAAGATATACAATCACACGTTTTTCAGTGCCTGTTTTTAGTGTCTCAAAAAAAAGGTGATAAGAATACATCGCCAAGGATTAACGACTTGAATTTATTACCGCTTTGTCAAGGTTTAGAAAATATTCCACATTTTCCCAGTATTCTGGGTTTGGGAGATGTTTTGTTTCTCAATCTTAGTTTACCTCATGAATTACGCAACGAGTGGCGTTTTCTATTTTCTAGTCAAGTACATGGTGAATCTTTTTCTACCATGTTAGGAAGAATCACAATGCAGGGAGCAACAATCATAATTCTTCAAGATACTGATGATCATGTTTTTGGTGGTTTTGCTTCTGATAACTGGTCTTTATCGCCAAATTTTACTGGCAACCAAACTTGCTTTTTGTTTCAACTAGAACCACAAATTTTGACTTTCCCAGCTACCACGCACAATAATCATTATCAATACCTGAATTTACATCAGCAAACAATGCCTAATGGACTGTTAATGGGAGGTCAACTAAATTATCCTGGCCTTTGGTTAGATTGTGAATACGGCACAGGAAAATCAAGTGTATCTTGTATAACATTTCAAAATTATGTACAACTTAGTGGTCAAGAAAACTTTTCAGTCAAACATTGTGAAGTTTGGGGTGTAGGACCAGTGCCTGATATCGACGAGGAGGATACAGGATCAAGATCTATCCTTGATCAGGATCCAACTTCAAAAGTATTATTAGATCTTGTTGGTAAAAAAATGTATAGTGAAGGACTCAGAGAAAAAAAGGAATAAGAAAGTTTATTAATTGTTTAACAGAGTGTCAAACATTTCCTTTTTAAACTTTCTTTTCTTAGCTGCTAATTTGGTGCAAATATACAAATTGGATAATGCGGGTACAAATAATTTAAAAAGAAATTTGATCAAAACAGAAGAGATATTAAAGATTTATAACTGGTTAAAACAATTTGTAAATAATAATCTATCAGAGATTACCTTAAAACTAAGTTAATTTGTTATTCTATATACAGTTTATTGAAAATTATATACATACATATATTTGATTTTATATGTGTACTTGTATATTAGCAACAAAATAGAAGTCTAAGAGCACAAAGTGACTCGAGACATTCGGATAAAAACTATTGTAAATGATTTTTATTATTATTGTATCGGTTTGATATTCCTATGCACGTAAGCATTCAGTGAAAGTATAAAGAAAGAAAAGTGTGTGAATCCGTTCTATAATATAGATATTTAAAGATATTTTGGCGCAATATATATATGAGCTTCGATAACACACAGGCAACACTATCGAATCACTATAAACGAATTTTATTGATGTTAATCAGAGATACATCTGTTGAGGTACAACGTCACTTTAGTATCTTGAAAAATCTTATTTCTTTTTCAAAGTATAGAAGCGTCTTTCTATACATAAACATATACATATATAAAAAATAACATTACTCTATTGTTACTTTTCAAATTCGAGCTTACGTTTAGAAAAAAGCAAATAAAGTGTATGTGTATATTCTGTGATTAATCAACATTTTTACATGTATATGTGTTATATATATAAAGATAAAAGAAAAAGTGTTCTTTCAAGATCTAAAATGACCAGATAACTATATAATAGTTAGGCAGAGAATTATTGTAAATATACGACGTGAAGTATCTTCACTAAAAATAGATAGATTTTATTCGCTATGTAGAAAAAAGAAATATATATATATATGAGCTATCAGAAGACCATCGAATAACATTCGAAGGAGCATCGAAAGCTAATGAAACAAAAAATTAAAAAACAAAAAATAAACTTTAATAAAGAACACAAAATATATTCGTGATAGACGAATATTGAAACTGCATCTGTCGTGATTGAAGAACGGCCTTTAAAACTATATGTGTAAAAAAAAACAAGTATGTCTTTTTTATTTCTTTCTTTCTTTTCTTTTTTTCTATCACTTGTTGCATACATTTGTTATACTCAATTTCAAAATTGAGATATTTCTAACGATTGTTTTTTCTTTATACACTGTATTAACGATGTTTACATTGATGATATTCTATGAATTATGCGAAATGCACAATTTATTATTCAATTCTAATGAAATCTGTTATTGATATACATACATATTATATAAGTGAAAAATAAAATTATGGTAAAATCTGGGAATAATGTGTTTTATTTGACTATCCTGTTGTTATGTTATTATTATTAATTGCATTATTCGTATTTAATTATTATCTGGATTTATGTAATTATAGTTGAATAATTAACGTAAATACTTTATAAATAAATTGTATTTATTTAATCTTAAATTAAAAAATTCAATTCAATTCAATTAATACATTTTTTTAATGTTTCTTTGTTAAAATCAACTATGAATACAGATTATGCGATCAAAGTCAATTAAAAGTTCTATATAATTTCCCGCGCTTTAAATTTTTGGCTTTCTAATTGTAATGAAGATATAACTCTATAAATGTTTGTCAAAGTAAGTAGAATATTATAATACATTAGTTTGTAAAGTTTCAATGAATTATATTAATTATTGTTTTGAAAATTACATGTACGGTTTTAGAATAGTTTAAAACAATTAATCTAACGAAAGAATGAACATAATTAATTCAAACTTTGCAGAAAGATGCGTTATATATTTAATTATTCAAGTTATCTTCTACTTGCTTTGGCGAAAATTGGTATACGTTACAAATAAAAATTCCGAAATATTGTGAAATTTCATTCTGTTCATTTACCATAGTTATGCTTTGTAAATTTATCACTTGGTTCGGATAAAATAACTATATAGGTGTAGATAATAAAACGACCAATTTTTTAAAAAAAAATTGTTTATCGTGTGTCTCTTTTAAGAAAATTGGTGGTTTCATTATCTACACCTCAAGTGATAAATTTACAAAAGAATAATTCCGAAAATTCTATATGCGTGAGATATTCTAATAAATTTCTATTAGAATTTAGATGAAAAAATTATATATCAATTGTTTAAAATATTGTTTATTAAATTATTTATTATTCTTTAATACTTTCATTCACTTTTTAACAAACGCAGTTTCGTACGCTATTACAATTGTTACTTATTTCATTAAATAATTCTTGTAAAATAATTCATTTAATTTATAAAGCAAAAAAATTAAATACACTTACCCTGTGTCGTAAATTATAGGTGAGTATGAGATTACGAGCGAACGAGTTAGCAAACGCCTGGTAAAAATCGAGGACCTCGAGTAATTTGTCGCGCTTGATCGTGTGCAAATCGCAGTAGGTAAGAGCGCGCACGTTCGCCGCACTCTGTCCTACCGCGTTGTCCTTCCAAAAACTGTCGCCGAATACGTCGCCTTTACCAAGGATGGCAACGACTTCGTCGTCTTGGATTACCTCGAGGCTACCGGTCACGATGAAACAAAGCGAATCTATCGATTCCCCTGTGTGATACAGAAGATCACCTGGCGCGCTGTGCGACATTGTGAAGTGCATCGCTAGTGCGCGCAGGCAACCGTCTGACGCCAATCTGTTGGACAATTTTTTTTATATTACTTAATTATTTTTTTTATTTTTCGAAGGTGATGGTGTACAATTTATTCATTTTATTTAGCTATCATATCAACATGTTCAATTGAAAAAAAAAATGGAACGCGCAAAGAGATTGAAATGAAAAGACACGTGTCTCAAACGGAGGAAAAGAAAAGGACGTAACTCGAAGAGTGGATATAACAAAGACGTATCTCAGAATTGAATTTTAAAGAGATGCAAAATCTCGATGGAAAAGAAAATTAGTAATTATAAGAACGTCAGATAAGAAGTTAATGATTATATTTTACGAAAACGAAATGTTTATTTGTTATCAATTAAACCATATTTAAAAATTAACAAAATTTTTTTTAAGTTATTTTTTAAAAATTATTTTTTAAAGTTATTTTAACGAATAACGATTAATCAACTAAATTTATTTCTGACTTCATTCATCGAATCAAAGTTCGATTTACTGCTTCCAAAGTATGCAAAATAAATACGTTTTCTTCATAAAAAAAGTATTTTTTACTCCCTTCGAAAAAACAATAAATAAATCAATAAATATTAACTAATATTTCTATTTGCCGACCAGAATTTTGAGAATTTACCATAAGAACGAGTTACCGAACGTTCTAATTTTTTGAACTAGCTTAATCTGATAAACTACCGAGATATATGCTGTTTTAAATTTTGCAACGGTGTTTCGTAAGTTAACATAATTTTTCAAACAATTTCTCTTAGCAATCAATATACAGATCACCTCCAGACTGTACAGAATTCAAGATTTTGTCGTTAGGGAGGGCACTGTTCTTCCCATTTTTACTAAAAATTATTTTATCTTATTAATAATACAAAATATTGTATGTCAATCGGTAATTTGCACTTACGGTAAAGGTTTAATTTGACGTCCTTATAAGAAGATGCCGTATTATCGGCAATACAATTTTTCAAATTTTTGGTTTCATTAGATGAATACAGAAAATTTCCAAATTTTGTCAACGTCTATATGTTACCTATAATGTAGGTAAAATTACAATCAAACAAAAATTGATTGCATAAAAGTGAAAAATTGATAATAATGTCGGTGCATATATGTAAGATACAGGATTACAGCATGCCTTTAAAGGTGTAAACCATTCTAAAATTTTAAAAATTAGATAAAAGTCACGTGGAAAAGTTTCATACACGAGAAAATTCTCTGAGAGTTCGAATTTAACCGTATAGCGTCGTCCTTTTTCCGCGTTATAGGCGAGGACGTGTTTCAAGTTGGCCGAACCAGTACCTCGAGCAATTTTTGTCCGATCGATTTAAAATTTGTATCGTATATATATCCAAAACTGCTTTCTTTCTGACGATACGTAGAATTTTAAGCTTTTCAAAGTTTTGTTTCAATAAAACATTTTCGTAAAAATCAATTGACAACAATAATTCTACATACCGTCGAAGGTGTTTCCTTCAGACAGTTATCGAATCATTTATAAATATTATTTAATACTTAGGTATATATGATAAATACCTTTTTACCGAATTTTGATACGCGTTTCTGTTACTTTAAAAAAAATTCCCAACGTTTCATAAATTTTTCGTTCTTTTTAGAGCGGTTTATCGCTTATCACTACGCATATAATCAAATATATTTTCCAATATTAAACATATAAAATAAACCGTCCATCACGTAATTAATAATAATAATAAATTTGGTAAATGATTCGATTACAATGTAAATCCAGTGTTCTCCGATGAGAATTTCAACGTTTGCTTTATCGTACACAATTTTAAAACGACTGTGTCTGCAGGTTACACGAGTTCAACGAAACAGATGCGCCGTTGTCCTTTTCGCGAATATTCCGCATAGATACCAGAATATTAGTACATTTAGAAACAGTGCGCACTTTTGCGTTTTATGATGTTCCGTATGACGTTATACGCGTTGTACGCGTTTATTATCCTGTGGAATTCTCAGGTTTTCAAATAAATTGGAAAACTCAGAGATGAACCGCGTGTAGGAATGTAAAAAGTGCTCCTATAAACATTTCGATAACACTACATGAAGAAAATAATGTGTACCGAAACTAACTGGATTTTTTCTTTTTAGTTTTTAAGAGAAAAATGTTAATTTTGATATTGACCGAATATGTGGATTCTAGTAAGCATATTTTTATACATATTTTTTGTATCTTGGTTTTAATTAAAACTTTTTCGAACATAATAAATATTTCTTTGTACTGAATAAAATATTTTAATGAATGAATTCAATTTTTTTCACTATAGAGAAACCACAATAAAATTAACTAAATTTGATTAGTTTTCGATGAAACAATGTTAATATTTTGATATACAGATATTTAATATAAATTTCTGTAATTTTATGTAGTTGGTAAAACTGAACAATTAATTTTAATTATTTTCACAAATTAGAATGATCAGAATGAAACGAAATGTATTACGATATATGGAATAGGTTCTCACAAGGGGAGGCAGGGTGGTATCCTTCTTCGATTTTCTTGAAACTTTGCACATCAGTAGATTATCGAAAAATATTAAACACGTGTTTTTTTAGCTGCTGATACGATGATTTAGGGGGTGAAAATCTCCCCTAAAATTCTCTCTTAAATATCGCAGTTAAAACACTTTTACATATATTTTCACTTCCAATCAATATTTTTTTAACCAAATAATATTATTTCCCCCTATTGGATTATTGGGTTATTGAAAACAATTTGATTTGGTTCACAAAATATTGATTGGAAGTGAAAATAAATTTTAGGGGAGATTTTTGTTTTTAATTATTTTAACGTCGCTCTTTTTATGCTCCTAAAACGGTGCTAATTAGCGACAGGTTTTACGATGTCTTTGTTAAGTAGGGGAGATTTTCACCCCCTAAATCATCGTATCAGCAGCTAAAAAAAACACGTGTCTAATATTTTTCGATAATCTACCTGATGTGCAAAGTTTCAAGAAAATCGGAGAGGGACACCTTCATGCCTCCCCTTATCAGAGTATTTATCAAAGATACTATCAAATTAAAAGAGTTCCATAAAAATGAGATAAAATTTTTCTCATATCGAAGGGTTACATACCTATGTACGAATGTACCTGTTACATGTATACCCTCTCGTTCTATACAAAAAAAAAATAAAAAAAAGATGAAGCATGTATAAAGTTATATAGATATACCTGAAAGCAGGATGTTCGTTGAAAACTTTCCGATTGAGGTGTACGCAGATGTCAGCCTTCATGTCTTTAGGACAGTAATTTAGAACCTTGTCGGTGTCGAGGCCTTTCGTCATCGCCCACGTACTCACAACGTAATCCATGACTCGTTCGCTCAAAGCCTTTGGCACCTCGTGCAGCTTCATGAATTCTCGAACGTTGTTCAACATGTCGTGGTACTTTGCGGTCGCCGAGGTCATCTGCTGGATGATCGTCGTCACGTGACCGAATATCGTCGCGTATAACAAAGCTGGGAAGATACAGAGACAGAGAGAGCGAGAGACGGCCAGACAGAATGAGAACGAGAGAGAAAGAGAGACAGAGAGAGAAAGGGAGGATTAGCATTTTCATTCCAATGTTATACATATTAAGGTTTATAAAATAATATAGAAAATATCATTTTTAGTCGATTCGCGAAATGTTTACACATCCCCTTCTTATAAAAAAAAAGTTTTGCAACCTATCTACACGAGGGATCAACGCACAGAAATTGGAAATGTGTATATGTATTGGTTTAATTTTGAAATACACATTCTTTTCAGTTTTTTATGAAATTTTTATATATTTAGTGTATTCCTACAAGTTTTCATAAATTTTTTAAACCGTTAATCCATAAAAATAAAGTATTTCTCTCTCTTCCAAATCACATTGCTATATAGATTGTAAATAAATTTGTAAAATGCGGACATTTTTTTCGATCTTGAATTTTTAGTTTAGATAAAAATACTATAAAGAAAAAATGTGTGTTTCGTTACAGAAAGCAATTCGAAGGGTTAAAACGAAAAAAGTAGTGAATTTGAAAAAATTGTGAGAGAAGTACTATTAAAAGGATTCCACGGGTATAATATACATATTGGATAGTCCGAGTTGATCGTCCGATACGATTCAAATTTGTAATTTTTTTAATATACTGCACTCTAAACTCTAAAGTATAAAAAACGAAAGTAGAATGTGTAATTTGATAACTTCACACTTTTGAAAAGTGCAATTGTCAAATTTTTACAGTTTTCAAATGAGTAATATTTAAATGAGTAATTTTATACATTTGGGGTTTAGAGTGTAAGATTCAGTTAAATAAAATATTCAACTTTTATAAATATAAAATACTTTTTCAAGTATTTTTTTCGAAAGAATGCAGGTATTATTCTTAACATCATTTGCACACAACCATTCTGAACGTTGATAATCAGTCTTACTTTATATGCAAAATAATTGAATTCCGGTTCTATTTCGGCCGAGATTATCTAACCGTAAGATAAAAAGTATTAAACAATGCATTCGAGACGTTTGCCAAATGACAATCGAACATTGATCTTCCGGAATAAAATCTGGACCTAATTGTACCGTATTAAAATTTTTCCTGAGGATCTATATCCCTAATAGAAATTTACGTGCTATTTACATTGTGAGATTGAAAATAGTAGAATTTTACAACAATGCGTTAAAACTTCGTTTAAATTTTTACTAAGGATTACAATTCTCCCGATAGAATCTTGATTCGCGCGTTAGAAATCCACAATCTCTACAGTTCCAAGCGGAATGTTACTTACAAAAAAAAAGCTCTTAATCGTTACAAAAAATATTCCAAGAAGATTAAAAGGAGATGGGTAACGACCGAATGAAACAAAGAGATTACGATTACAGTATATAAAAGATGATCATACCAGCGATAATCATCATGCAGATGGTGAATATTTTTTCGTTATCAGTCTCGGCAGCAACGTTACCAAACCCAACGGACGTCATGCAGGTCATGGTAAAGTAGAGGGCGGTCACGTACATCGTGCGCCTCGAGGGACCAGCTACAAGCTCCGGCGCCGTGCTCGCATTCGTCCAGAGATAACTGTACGGCGATTGCGTCACGTTCGCGAGCTTCCACAGCCACGAGTACTGGACGCCAGCGTCTGCATCCGATCGGCCTATCGAGTACCTGACCAACAAAATTCAAACCAATACCCCTCTCGTCCCGTTTATTCCGCTTATCTGGATTTTCCATTTGCATCTAAAGTGGATCCGTTTGAATTTCAACGCGTCCACGTGTCTCTCTCTGTACACCGGGTCTACGCTCAATCGATAGTTTTTTTATTCGACACTTTCTTTTTTACCGAATTTTTACGTACATTCACTTTTTTACCTTTAATTTTGGTAATGTGTACGTTTCCTCGTGCTTTTCGCGTTTTTGTTATTTTTATAGAACTGCACTGAAAAAAATTGTTTCTAAGGACTACTAAGGAGTAGTTAAGTTAGAAAGGTTAACTCAAATAGATCAATGTATCGTATTCTTCTAAATTCTAGAAAATACATTTCAAATTCATTCCACTTGAAGTATAGAAAATAATTCATTCCACTTGAAGTATAGAAGTATAGAAAAAAATAAGTATAAAAAATCTACGAACATTGACGGCAATCGTTCGTGCTGCGTAAATAATCATTGTGTAACCATCGTAATTCAAACTTCATCAACTTTGATACATCAAAGACGCGAGCGTAAGAAACTTGAAATCCTTAAAGCTTCTTACTCTCGAAATTCTTTGGAGTGAAAAAGTCACTCTGAACTTACGACAAAACTGAGTGACTATACATTTTGTTGACTCAAAAATTTTACAACGTTCAATATTCAAGTTCGATATTGATCGGAACAAAATTAATCTTCCTCGATATACCGATTCACTCAGATTTGCCTCTAAAAAGAGGAATCCATCGCTCGAAAGAGGGTACAGAAAAAAGAAAATGAGATATGTATAGATATACTTACCAAATACAGGCGAGCCAGTGAGCGACGAGCATATAGAAGCACAAAAGGAGTATCAGCATCGCCGCGCCGTACTCGAGGTATCTGTCGAGCTTGCGAACGACTCTGCCGAGCCTCAGTAACCTTACGACCTTGAGAGCGGAAAATAAACTACCGATTCCATCCTCGTCGTGGTCGAAGGCATTGAACACATCGTAGGGCAGGCAGCTTAGCAGGTCAATTATAAACCAGGATTTTAGGTAGTTCATTCTTATCACCTGGTTTATTCATCAGCAAACATTTATCGTATCATTAATTCTTCATCAAAGATAGGATTCTTTTTTGTTTTTATCAAATTAACAGAGAATCGGTATTATCCTGGTAGAAAATACTTGTGGGACCAAAAAGTGCTAACTTACTTATTTAACTTATATATTCTCACTTCGTTTCCACGATACCTGTATTTCTCGATTAGAAATTCGAGTGATCTCGGTTTGTCATATTTGTCAAAATTGGATTTGTTTTTCTTAAACTTAAATTATACACTTTCTCGAGATAGTTCGTTTTCGTTCTCTTGTGCAATGATACGTATTGCTATTAAATTATTTAACTTATTTTTTAATACATTGCTTATCATATCTTTGTGAAAAGTAAAAAAAATTTAACATACTTTACCGTTACAGAGAGATTTTCACAAAATAATTAATCATTAATCTATTATCTATAAGAAGGTTTATCTGTAAAAAGGTTAGAAAAAGATCACAGATCATCTTTAAAAGAGACACAACTCGATTACACAGCGTCTTTTCTATAACTTAAATTCCTCGTTTAAGAGGACGTTGAAGTTAGCGATTTTATCGACATATAGGAGTAACCATTTTTAATTTTTATCACTAACTAAACCAGTTTTTGGAGAAATTTGAGACCAGAGCCCCATTCTATACAATATTACAAGTAACTCTTCAAATTTTTGTACAAATTCATTGAGTGTTTACGAAGAATAGTGCAAAACTGTAATTCACAATAATCAAGTTATGTTGCATACAAATTCGTAAACACTCAATGAATTTGCACCAAAATTTGAAAAGTTACTTATAATTGTACAGAACGGCGCTCTAGTGCAAAAATTCCTCATAAAGTTTTTTCGTTATTGATAAAAATTAAACATGGTCACTCCTATATGTCGATAAAATTGCTAGCTTCGACGTCCTCTTTATAAAAAAATAACTCCGTTTTCTGTTTTTCGGTGTTTAAGTCTAATATAAACTAGTGCTGTTGTCCGTATATGAAAATGAAAATAAAACTACAAGATATTTTCTCACAATTCAGAAATATAAAAGAACTTCGCAGCAAGTGTATTCTTCATTTACCTCAAATGGATCTGGTGAATGAAAGATTTATTATAGTTCCAAATTTTTTATATAACTAATAAGCGATCAATTTACTTAAAATCCAATCTACATTCAGTGACAGTTTAAGGATAATCATACGTTACAAGTCATATTTAAAAACAAAATCTATTTTTTTCTAGTAACCATTGTATTAATTGTAGCTAATTTTTTTATTCATATTTTATGAAGTATTCATATACACCATTTGTCCGTAAACATCAATTCAGAAGGAATTCCTTTAATGCAACCTGAACTTAACCTCAACACTTTCGTGGTTTAGTACATATGTATGACATGAAAGATATGTCAAAAATATAAAAGCATGTAAAATAAAAAAATGATTGTAAACGTTTAAAAAATTTAATAACATAACACGATAGGTATATGTACAAAAGATGGGGAAATAAATAAACACCAAATTTTGTAGAAAGCATAAAAAGTAACTAAGGATTATTAGGAGACTGAAATTGAAACGGATAAAGAAATATTTCTATTAAAAATAAATAAAAGTAAAAACCGGAAGTTCGTTTTAGCTGTATATAAGGCTAGTGCCGCGTACTCATAATCGCCTCACACGCACCCCTTGATTTAAATCGACGTTTTTAAAATCGCATTACAATAACATAACCTATAAATTTATATATAGTTGTCGATATTATTTGATGTCGACAACCACCGGCCTCAATAATAGTGGAAGAAATGAACTAAAAAAAATCACATATCAATTTTTTTACAAAATCATTTATAGTAAAGTTATATAGACAATATATATAGTCAATTAATAGGATCTCTTGTAAATTCACTATAAAATCGCGATAATACGGTGCTTTTATAACAGAAATTATCGCTACAATGCTGCTTATAAAAACAGTTATTTTTATCGAATACAGTGATTGTATGACTATAAACATTAAATTTTTGCGAGGGCATCATAGAAATATGAAAAACTTCCCAAAAACTTGTGCATAAAGAAATATATTTTCTAAATACAATTAGGATAATTCTTTTGTATAGATTTTTTGACGATATTAGGCGAAAAAATGTCGTATACTTTTAAAAATTTCTTAATCTTAAACAAATTAGTCAATAAATACTGTATTTTTTCTACCAGGATAATAATGTTATTTTAATGAAATATTCTTTTAGAATTTATAAGATGCATAATACGCATATTAAAAAACTTCTTCATTATTAAATTTATTACAAAAAAAATGTTTAAAAATTAGACAAAAATGGATATATTTCCCTTCAGTCCATATATAAAACAACTGGCAACGTATTTCAAACGATTGTTGTATACAGTGTTTAACGTACCAATTAACCGTTAACATCAAACACTTGAAAATACGGCCAAGATTTCATATAAAAAATATCGTGACACATTTGTAGAACAATTAATAAAATATTAAGTATAAAATAGAAAATAAATAAGATGCCCGACCTTTGGGTCAGAGACGACTTCCCCACCGGCGCCGACAAAAGTCGTATGGAAATTTAATACGATGTCGATGAAAAATATGACGTCGACTATTGTGTCGACCACAAGGAGAAACACATCCTCGCTCGTTTTGTTCTTGAAGGCTACATTGTACGGTACCATAATCGCCGTATAAAACGTCAGACAGAGGATTATCCAGTCCCATATGGCCTTGAACGCGCAATAATGTAAAAGGATGTGCGGTGGTGTCTTGGGTGCCTCTTGCCTGTACTGCGGCATCACGTCCCCGCTCAACGACATCACCTGCCAACAACAACAACAACAACAACCCTCCTCTTTAATAACTCTCTGTGCACCTATCGCCAACACGTTTTAACCAACTTTTTTTCTTTTTTCTTTTTCGTTCAGTTTCGTTTTGGGTCTTAAGGAGATATAGTACATGGCGTATTTTTTCACATGTATACTACGTACCCAAGTATTATACTACTTCGGGATGCTTTGTATCCGGAATCAAATTTTAAACGCGGTAAAATCAAGTTTTAGATATTGTCGTTTGAGTTTCTTTCACGAAGGAGTCTAATGGCGTTGATTAAATAATATTATGCACAGTTGTAGTTTTGTAGTCTGAGGATAGTATGCCTTGTGACAATAAACCTAATAAACATTACCTAATTAATTAAAAGATATAAAAAGAACAATAAAAATAAAAAAATTTGCAAGATAACTTCTACGAAAACAAAAAAAATGGTTTCGTTATGAAAAATAATAAATAATTGTTAAAAGAGTATTACAATTGAAGAATAAAAACCATTTAAATATACAAAAGTCAATGAACAGTTTGATTTTAAAGGAGTATTTTTCGCTTATAAATTTGGGTCAGTTCGAATCCTGATTTATAGCCTAGGCACCTCCCCAAATTTTCAGAATTTTACACTGAAAAGATTAGATAAAAGTAAAATATATTTTCAAAATCTAAAGAAACAATGAGAATTGAATAAATAAAATAATTTATTTTGTACTACATAATTTGGATACAAAAATTACTGGCACTTATTATTATATTAAAAATATTGTTAATGAAAAGAAAAAGAAGAAAATCGCGTGATCTGTATATTAATTATTGATAGTATACAATCACCTTAAGACTCAAAAAAATGTTTATTCTACGTGATTATTAATATTTTACACAAAAGTGAGTGTTGATAAAATTGCATTATAAAATAATTAATAAAAATTCTCAGATATCTGTTGTACAAGGAATAATGCCCATATGTATAAGTGATAACGTTTGGAAATGTATATTATAAATCATGGCTCATGGTACTGTTAATCATGACTTTTTTTTATTAATGTGAATATTTATAAATACACAGTGTCAAATATAATTCACGAGCATTCTCCTTTCTTTTACCTTTTATTTTCATTTATACACATATATATAGAGTCTACTCGACATTATAAAAATGATTGATCAATCGTGTACAGCTAGTTATCCATTAAACAAAACACGAAGGAAATAGAATCTTATTGTAAAGAGTCACGAAATATTGTACACGAACGCATACGAATAATAAGATAATATTGTAAATCAAGTGGACGGGCAAAATAGGTGTATGATATCCGTCGTGTTTAGGTATATACATGCTATATTAAATCCAACTCGTAATCTTGTAATCCATATTAGATCTTGGTGTAATCTCAATTTGATCTAAACTCATGTCCATTTAATTAAAACAGTTTACGTATACCTCGATGTGCATGAATCGCCTCTCGTACTTACAAATTCGAGTGTACTAAAAATTTGAATAATCGTAATTTGACTAAAGATATATATAATACATACAAAATTTCGATTGGATATAAAATTACCTTTGTTAATTGTACGAAAGTAGTATGGCGATTACGATTGCGCATTAAAATATTTAAATCGTGTTGATTTTCAATTAATTATCGTATGACGTGTTCGTTAATAAATAGGATACCACGCTCTACAATTAATTAAAAAAAAGGATGAATACTTGTATTATTATCAAATATATAGTGAAAAGTATAAATAATAAATTTTCCGTTGGCGATGGCGCCAGCCGTTGGCACAAAAAGAATCTGGCAGCTATATGAAACTACATAAATTTCACAGCTTTAAGAGAATTCCGATATAGCTACGTCTCTCTGTATTCTGATGTAGAATGTATATATTGTGAAAGACATGTCGAACCTTGAAAATAAGCGTACTTTCCGTTCTTTATAAACGAAATATACGATTTTTTAAATAATTCATATATATACATTAGGCTTTTACACTTGCTAGGAGGTAGTATCATAAATTTATTAATTGTTATTGCTCGAAAGTCAATAATAATCTATGGGGGTAAAAAATAGAAAAAAAAGAATAGATTATCTCTTAAGTCAGTAAATTAGCGAGGATGAAAATATAGAATTTGGTTCATCACGTTGTATTAAATTATTAATAAAAAAAATGACTTTATTTTTGTAAATAGTCGTTCCGCCAGATTCTCTTGTGTACAGTTCAATCCACGCGTCATGAGCTTTTTCAACAAAAAATTAGAAAACATTAATTTTCAAATTGCACATACGGTACGTGATTCGAAATAATCTCTATTTCGGACTACAGAACTTTGTTAATAAACCCAGTATGTGGGTAGACTTACATGACCAAGATGGGACTGTTTGGTGGTGACGGGAACGGCGGAATCTTTGAGTGCTGGCAGGTGCGAGCTGAATTGAGATACCAGGACCGATCGTGACCTCGTGACCGATCGTGCCAACTTTGCGAATTTGGAGAGGCCACCTTTCACATCGTCCGTCTCGATCGGCTGCTTCAACGCTGTGATATCCCGGAATGTTAGGAGAAACAGGACTACGAGGTCCCGCTCGTTTTTTATCGGCGCTATTTGCAGCAGGAGCCATAGTGGTGTTTCTGTCGTTTCAAGGAAGGAGAAACAAGAACAAGAAAGAGCACAATTTTTCATTAGCTACATCAAATATGCTTCGAATCAAAATTTTTGCGAGCGTGTATATGTATATATATATATATATATATATGTGCAATCAGCGAAATTTCGTGTTCGACAATGTCACATATACTTACAATCAGTAATTTAATAATCGAACTATAAATTTTATCGGAAACGTATTTCCTTATATATGCAAGTATATATGTACAATGGATCAAACAAAATCATAGTTAAAAACAAAAAGATTTTCAATTCGCTTACTTACCAAATTATATACTTTCTAATGCTCTACTGGAATGTTTCTAGAGGATAGACTATGTATATAATGTTTGATCCATAAACTTTCTGGTTGTAAAATGAAAATTGTCATGTATAGTATATAATATATGTACAAAGTTACTGCACGAAACGTCCAAGCGCATATACAATTTCTTCGTTTTAAAACCAGATCGTCGCAAAGATTTAAAAGTAAACGTATGTATATATTTTATTTAAATATAAAATTTTTTTTACTATTAAATCGCAAATGAGTTCGAATGCCGAATTTTCTCTGTGCACATAATTTAAGTAAATATATATATAGGTGTATAAGAGTATAATATAGGTATATATATGTAAATTAATTAATAAATTAAGAAATACAAATCAACATACTTTACTATATTCAAATGTATATATTTACATTAGACGTAAAAGGTATATATAGTACATAATATGGTATTGTATACAAGTATATATAATATTATTTTAATAAAAAAAAACGAAACTAAAATGTAAATAAAGATTATGAAGCAAAATGCGGGAAACGAAATATATATAGTTTAAAAATACGTGCTTAATCAAAATCGAGCATAGATGTATAATATGTACACTTTGGGTAAATTCAATATAATTTTATCGTATATGCAAACTGTCAAAACGCGACGATATTGTCTGGTTTATCGCATTTTGACGAATCTATATGAATATACGTAGGTAACTAAAGGGGATAAGTTAAAGTATATATAACGTTTTGTTATTACGAGGTTGCGGTAAGAGCAGTTTAAATATTACATTTCAAATTACTTTGAATTAAATCAAAATTTATATTACTTTTATTATATATAATGTATTATAATTATAAACATTATTTGTTAATGACTTATCGAACAGCAAATTAATCATACATATATGTGAGAGTATAAGAAGTCTCCTTTGGAATATTTATTTTACTTTCATCTGGGCATGGAGAAAATTTTGTCATAGAAATTACCGTGACAATTAAGGTAAAGCTGGGATAATGCGATAATTTTAACGTTACAAGAAATTTAAATGTTATACATTAAATTTTGTATACAATAATACTTGTATTTATTTTAATAATTATTATTATTACAATTGTATCATTTTATATATACAATAAGAAATAGTTTTAAAAATTATAATGACAATTATCAGTAACTTTTAATATGCTTATAGTTACAATTTTCACTGACGATGCAGTACTTTTCAAAGTATATCTTCAATTTAAAAAGAAAAACATGATTTATTGTGGAATGTAAGAGATACAAATCCATCTTATATAAAAACAATCGTTTAGTAAATAAAAATTCTTTTGAATGAACAAAGCGAAATCATTTTTTGCAGTTTCCTATAAAATGTATATGAACATGTAAAGGAAAAAACCAAAACTTGTCGCTCGCGCATTTTTGTTATTTATACATATTAAAGGTAATTATTCGTTATTTATAAATACAAAAGAAATTTATTAAAAATAATTTTTGTCTACCGTATACTAAACATTTGTTTATCACTTTTCAGTGTTCATGACAATGTGAGTCACGACAATGTGAAAATGATAATACTGTTGTCAATTTACGCTTCCGCGCTGTGAAAAAAAATAGACGATACCGATTATTAATAAAAAAAAAATTCTCTCTCGCATCACAACAAACCGTGTAAAAAGACTTACCACAACCTTCGTTAGGATAAATAACAATGTTATATACGATAAAAATTACATAGTCGCTGTCGTAAAGGACGTAATAGTAATACAACGCCAGAAATTACTGAAAGTAACATAGAAAATCTATCATAATTACGAAAGATAGTATCCACGTGCGTGTGTGGTCCGTATATACATGAATGTATGATATATACGATGGAAAATGATGCGAAGCGCTAGTCCGAATGAATGGAAATTCGCGCGCGCGACTTTAGTATTACCTTTGAAGAAGGGAAAAAAATATTCGACCTACTTCCCTTTCCTGAACTTTGCCTTCACTTTTTTTTCTTTGTTTGTTTTCTCTCTCTTTCGAATACACACACACATATACGCGAACAGAGGTACAGGAAACGCGCCTTGCTTTTTAAAACGTATTCGCTTTGGTACGTATATTCCCGTTATATATATATATATACACGCGGGTCGAAAGTTTTATTGTCCAGCTTGGGCGCGCAGCGATTTTCCGTGAGGTTTTTTTTTTCTCTTTCAAACGGAAATGTTAATGGACGATGTCGTATACACGGGCCTGTAATTACTGTATACGTTATTAAACTCTATATTTTCCTTTTTTGGTTTTTTATTTGCGAATTTGTCCGTTTTCGAGTGATATGCATATGCGTGTGTGTGTATGGTAAATTATTGATAAAAAGGTGTTTTTTTAGCAATCGATTTTATTCCGTATTCTCTTTGGAACGTAGCAAGACAATTCCCGAATGTCTCTTTGTAAACAAAAAAAGCGAAGTAAGATAAAAATATTTTTTAATAGTACATTTTGTGTATTCGAATGTTTCATTCGCGATTGCGTTATTTACATACACCCTTTAAAAAATATATTGTGAAAAAAGAACTTCCTCTCTCCGAACTGTATATATTCAAACGTATAATACACTCGTGTCGTCACAGCTTGTGACCCAAATGAGCGTTTACTTTTAATTACGCGATACAAAATTTTCCTAATATTACGTTATCATATATACGTTTTTACTATTAAGTACGTCAATTATATTTTTAAAATAATTGTTCATCTCGTACACGAGAAAGTGAAAACTAATTTCTATGTAAATGAAATTTTTCGTATAAAAGTGTGTATTTAAGAGATTAGGGGTCTCTTTCTATATTTTTTTCTTCTTTTTGGTTCACTTTTGAAAATTACGCTTTTATCTTTTCTATGTACACTTTCAAAAAGTATAGAAGCTTTTGTTGAAACATTTGAGTTTTCAATTTTTCGTTGTTCCACAAGTTAACGAATTTGATATTCAAATATACACGCGTAAAAGGTAATTCGATGTAATTAACGAAATTTTTTTTTCTTTATTTAATATACGCGTTAAGACGTATGTTATAGTATAAACGTCCGAAAATGATAATCAATATAAATTACTAAAAAACGCGTCGATACATTGAACCGATAATGACGTTTATTTATAACACCACGATTAGAAAAATAGTTGCATTATATATAATTATATATCGATCACATTATGATCATTCCCTCTCCCTTTTTTTTATCTTCGTCTAAGTATATTAAAAGTTTGATGAAAAAAAAACACCTTTACATTATCCTGCACGTTTTCTCAATCGACGAGACATTCACCTCGTTCACCCCCTATACGGATATATCGATCTCGCGTCAAAGTTCTAATTTTAATCATATATGTAACCGCGACATTTTCCCTGTTTTATTTATTCCCTTCTTCTCGAAATCAAAACTATTTTCGGATCCATACTTTAATTAATTTTGCTGCTCGAAACGGAAACACAATTTTCCTTTCTATATTCGTGCAAGACCACCAGTTCAAAGGAATACCGTCGCGTTTTTTCTTAATTAAAATCTATTCGTTGCAAAAAAAAAATCGCGACTCATCGGTATACGCGCGCGTGTACAAAACGAACGTAACGCCATACAGGAAAAAAATGTGCGAGGTGAAAGAAATGAGATGCGAATGAACGTCGAGGAAAAAGATGGAACGTGACGTGAAAGTGAAGAATGGAATTTAGATTTTTTATTTGTCTTTGTAATTTATACGAACATTATAATAATATTTAATTAAAATTTGTTATTATACTTTTTATCACATTTTAATTAGAATATACAAAGCTTATAAGATTGCGACAAGGTATATATATATAAACTAAAAATACATATATGTATATATCGTAATTTTTATTAATTTTTTTCTTTAAAGAAATCGACTGTAACGATAGACAGCGTAGATTCCGACACACACATTTTTTTCACCAGATATTTTATAACAAGGTTAGAAAAGGAAGAAGAAAAAAGTTAATTTTAAGAAAGCAAAATTTACAATGCGAAGATATAATTATTTAATTAATCTTATTCGAAATGGTAGTGGACTAATTAATTGCATTTCAAAAGAAAAAAGATACAGTGCGTAAAAGCTATAGATATATAATGTACATCGTGCAGCTTGTTATATTTGTACAGTTTGACCCCTTCATGGTTGATTCTGGGTCGAACCGCGCTTCATTCGATATAAAAGCAAAGACGCTTGTTTCTTTTTTTTATAGATATATATACAAAATATTAGAGCAATATATTACACGCAACATTTTTGAAATTTGGTTATCGCCATCGAATTTTTCACACAGAGGTAAAATATAACAATAAGCGAAGCTTTTGATGCGATATTTTTGCAATTAATTTACGTTTTAATAACCCGTATTTGGCAAAATTCACGATTCTACAATATTTATTTTAATTTTAAACGAAATTTACGATTTTAATAACTTCACTTTAAAATGTATGTTAAGGGGGTGTTAAGATTAGTCAAAGTACGTATATTTACCGCGCTTAAAATTTTTAGATTTATTGTAATAATAACATTTTTTATTTGAGTTAGGGTGAAATATAATAAACACAATTTTTAAACAACAGGTAGACTAAAAGCATATGTATATAGAAAACGTATAAATTACATTATTTCATAGCGCCTTAGCAATAAATAAATAAGTAAATAAATAAATAAATAAATAAATAAACAATTAAATAAATACATAATTATATAATTAAATAATTAAATAAATAAATAATTAAATTACTAAAGTAAATAAATTTGATTATCTAAGTTAAATAAATAAGATTTAATAGCGATTTTGCAAGATGGATAATAACGGTAAAGATTTTATATTAGACGGGAGCGAGTTTTGCAGATACCGGATGTTCTTCTGCCGATCTTTAATATCAATTTAAGCTAAAATAAGAACACATTGCTCAACGTACCGATATGATCTTTCATTCTGTAGAAAAATGAATTAAGTGCTTTCATTTGTTCAATAGATTAATTGTTTTGAAAAGGAAAATTTGAGAATGCCCATGAAATACATTGGCAATATATATGTTACATAAAGAAATGTGTGTAAATCAATGAATGATCGACGTTATTTCCTTTATTTTCTTAAATTTTTTTTTGCAGAAAATGACATTTTTTTGTTTAAAGTAAACGATCATTCATAGTTTACTTATTGACGTTTGTCGACGTATTTATACTTGTAAGCATTTTCCTGAATTAGAATATTTCAATACTATATTAACCTAATGATCAAATAAACATAATTAATCGAAACCTAAAAAAGCAATTGACTGTGTCATTAAGCAGAGCAGTGTTCTTCACATTTTAATATAAATTAATATATTCATCCGATACAATTAAAAATTTTGAGCGCGGGAAATTTGCATTTACGTGTAACCTCGACATCCCCTTAAAAATATGAAAATTCGCTTCGTATACGTGATTAAGAAAATATATATATATATATTTTATGATTATGCGAAGATAAATATATATATATAATGTATTAACAAGTATCTATAGTCATTTAAAAAATTTGGAGAAAAATAGGATTATATAGAAAAATACTAGTATATAAAAAGGAAAGATTAGCCAAGTGGATAATGAAAAGAAACTGCGATAGAACGCGATGTATTGAATTACGAGGAGTAAAAATAGAGATATATATATAGGGGACCGCTAAGGAAAAAATAATGATCGACACTACTGTGTCGATTCAAATACTTTGGTTTAATTTTTAGGTAATTTTTTACTATACTCCTCTCACTTCGCTTATGAGCAGGTAAGGTTGCCACCTGTACCACTTCTTTTTTTTGGAATATTGGATCGGTTTTTAATTTTTTTGTTTTTAATTTTTCTTTTTTACAAACGTTTCGTGTCATGCGGATATTTATTTTATTGTTATTAATGAGGTGACAACCCTAAATGCAGTGCGAGCTCGAGGTGACTTACAGACAGGATATTGCTCTCGCGATTTTCACATTACCTCGTGGGGTACCTTTAAAGAAAATTATTTTTTATTATTCTCTTCCCTCTACGATTAATACCAGAAGAAAAATTTATGCACATTTTATCTTTTTGTCATAAGAATGAAGGCAGTCTCTTATACTCTCTTCTCGTACATGCAAAATACGTTAAAATATATGTACACCACGTTTCTTCAGACAATTATCATTCTTATAATCATTTGCGTTTGACACGCAATTACATAAATTTTTCTCCTACAGGCAGTGACTAATCTAAGAAAATTTTGCAAATATTTACATGTACGTGTATAGATTATATATACGAATAAAAAAAACGAAACGCAATCGTTACAATCTTTACAAGGATACTTTTATATATCAAACATTATTTATTGCACAATTTTATATCGCCACAAATAGAAAAAAAAGATCCATAAAAATATTTGTTGACATCGATGGGGGTATACAGAGCGAACGAAAAATTACATGCAATTGCGTTGAGAAAAAAAAATTGAAAATATATATACAAAATATTAGAGCAATATATTACACGCAAAATTTTTGAAATTTGGTTATCGCCATCGAATTTTTCACACAGAGGTATAATATAACAATAAGCGAAGCTTTTGATGCGATATTTTTGCAATTAATTTACGTTTTAATAACCCGTATTTGGCAAAATTCACGATTCTACAATATTTATTTTAATTTTAAACGAATTTACGATTTTAATAACTTCACTTTAAAATGTATGTTAAGGGGGTGTTAAGATTAGTCAAAGTACGTATATTTACCGCGCTTAAAATTTTTAGATTTTTGTAATAATAACATTTTTTATTTGAGTTAGGGTGAAATATAATAAACACAATTTTTAAACAACAGGTAGATTAAAAGCATGTATTATTTCATAGCGCCTTCTAAATAAACATGTCTTAAATCAATAAATAAATAAATAATAAATAAAAATAAATAAATAATAAATAAATAAACAAATAAATAAATAAATAAACAATTAAATAAATACATAATTATAATTAAAAATTAAATAAATACATAATTATATAATTAAAAAATAAATAAATAATAATTAAATTACTAAAAATTAAGAAATAAATTTAATTATCTAATAAGTAAATAATTTTTGCAAGATGGAAAATAACGGTAAAGATTTTATATTAGACGGGAGCGAGTTTTACAGATACCGGATGTTCTTCTGCCGATCTTTAATATCAATTCAAGCAAAATAAGAACACATTGCTCAACGTACCGATATGATCTTTCATTCTGTAGAAAAATGAATTAAGTGCTTTCATTTGTTCAATAGATTAATTGTTTTGAAAAGGAAAATTTGAGAATGCCCATGAAATACATTGGCAATATATATGTTACATAAAGAAATGTGTGTAAATCAATGAATGATCGACGTTATTTCCTTTATTTTCTTAAATTTTTTTTGCAGAAAATGACATTTTTTTGTTAAAGTAAACGATCATCATAGTTTACTTATTGACGTTTGTCGACGTATTTATACTTGTAAGCATTTTCCTGAATTAGAATATTTCAATACTATATTAACCTAATGATCAAATAAACATAATTAATCGAAACCTAAAAAAGCAATTGACTGTGTCATTAAGCAGAGCAGTGTTCTTCACATTTTAATATAAATTAATATATTCATCCGATACAATTAAAAATTTTGAGCGCGGGAAATTTGCATTTACGTGTAACCTCGACATCCCCTTAAAAATATGAAAATTCGCTTCGTATACGTGATTAAGAAAATATATATATATTTTATGATTATGCGAAGATAAATATATATATAATGTATTAACAAGTATCTATAGTCATTTAAAAAATTTGGAGAAAAATAGGATTATATAGAAAAATACTAGTATATAAAAAGGAAAGATTAGCCAAGTGGATAATGAAAAGAAACTGCGATAGAACGCGATGTATTGAATTACGAGGAGTAAAAATAGAGATATATATATAGGGGACCGCTAAGGAAAAAATAATGATCGACACTACTGTGTCGATTCAAATACTTTGGTTTAATTTTTAGGTAATTTTTTACTATACTCCTCTCACTTCGCTTATGAGCAGGTAAGGTTGCCACCTGTACCACTTCTTTTTTTGGAATATTGGATCGGTTTTAATTTTTTTGTTTTTAATTTTTCTTTTTTACAAACGTTTCGTGTCATGCGGATATTATTTTATTGTATTAATGAGGTGACAACCCTAAATGCAGTGCGAGCTCGAGGTGACTTACAGACAGGATATTGCTCTCGCGATTTTCACATTACCTCGTGGGGTACCTTTAAAGAAAATTATTTTTTATTATTCTCTTCCCTCTACGATTAATACCAGAAGAAAAATTTATGCACATTTTATCTTTTTGTCATAAGAATGAAGGCAGTCTCTTATACTTCTTCTCGTACATGCAAAATACGTTAAAATATATGTACACCACGTTTCTTCAGACAATTATCATTCTTATAATCATTTGCGTTTGACACGCAATTACATAAATTTTTCTCCTACAGGCAGTGACTAATCTAAGAAAATTTTGCAAATATTTACATGTACGTGTATAGATTATATATACGAATAAAAAAAACGAAACGCAATCGTTACAATCTTTACAAGGATACTTTTATATCAAACATTATTTATTGCACAATTTTATATCGCCACAAATAGAAAAAAAAGATCCATAAAATATTTGTTGACATCGATGGGGGTATACAGAGCGAACGAAAAATTACATGCAATTGCGTTGAGAAAAAAAAATTGAAAATAAATACACAAAAGATGTGTTCACATATGTAAATATATATAATATGTTATGTGGATGTATTTTTAAAAAAAAAACGTATACATGTATAGTGCCTGATCAAACGCGTTCTTGAGAGAAAAGCATTGTTTAAAAAAAAAATACTAACTAAATTTCTGTCGTACAAATCGGTGCGATTTATAACATTATCTTTTTCAAATTTTTACTCTCCCTTATCGTAATAGTGTGTAAGAAATACATAGTAGAAATGGAGGGAGGGGGATTTGTAGTTTCTTTTTGGTCGTTTGGTGGAAAGTAGCGATACTTACTGTTCTTTTTGTAAAGCAAAATCTCGAATTGGTCGCAAATTTGTCCCTCGAGGCATTCCTCGATCCGCGCGATGGTTTCTTTGTCGGTGAGCTCGCCGTACATGAAGCAGCACCGACATGACTTTTGCATTACCTAGTCAAAGGAATAATATTTTATTTTACACGTTGCATACGATAAGTCGACTGAATTACGATTACATTGTTGTACATTTTATACAGTAAATCGATTTTCCTCGATCGATATTTCATATTGTTAATCAAATTAATAATTTCTAAAAATTGTTATTTCATTAGTTAAGGAGACAAGCCTGGGTTAAATTTGAATAAAATTATCAACAATTATTAATTTTTATCATAACAATTGAAAACATGTCTTAATTTTTTAAACAAATTATATTACTATTAACTTTTATTTAAATTTTTTGACTAATTTATTTGTAAATTATTTTAATATGACACTCCGTATTCTGATATTTTTTCTAAAATGGACTTACAGCAAGATTTATCAAGAACCACTTCATTAAACAGGTTAAAATCCTCTTGAATGGAACAGACTGCGTTTGTCAAAAATTGTGTAAAAAAAACTAAATAATTTTTTTTTAAATAAACATTAGGATTTTTTGAAATTATGTTCCAGTCAAATGGTTTAAAATCATATGAAAAGTTACTATTAAAATTCAGTCTATTCTATGAAGTGGTTCCTGATGAATATACTCTGGCAAGTTCATATGGAAAAATGAGAGTACGGAGTTCATAATTAATTAAAATAGCTATGTTACAAATAAATTGGCCAAATATTTTAATATAAATTAATATATTCATCCGATACAATTAAAAATTTTGAGCGCGGGAAATTTGCATTTACGTGTAACCTCGACATCCCCTTAAAAATATGAAAATTCGCTTCGTATACGTGATTAAGAAAATATATATATATTTTATGATTATGCGAAGATAAATATATATATAATGTATTAACAAGTATCTATAGTCATTTAAAAAATTTGGAGAAAAATAGGATTATATAGAAAAATACTAGTATATAAAAAGGAAAGATTAGCCAAGTGGATAATGAAAAGAAACTGCGATAGAACGCGATGTATTGAATTACGAGGAGTAAAAATAGAGATATATATATAGGGGACCGCTAAGGAAAAATAATGATCGACACTACTGTGTCGATTCAAATACTTTGGTTTAATTTTTAGGTAATTTTTTACTATACTCCTCTCACTTCGCTTATGAGCAGGTAAGGTTGCCACCTGTACCACTTCTTTTTTTTGGAATATTGGATCGGTTTTAATTTTTTTGTTTTTAATTTTTCTTTTTTACAAACGTTTCGTGTCATGCGGATATTTATTTTATTGTATTAATGAGGTGACAACCCTAAATGCAGTGCGAGCTCGAGGTGACTTACAGACAGGATATTGCTCTCGCGATTTTCACATTACCTCGTGGGGTACCTTTAAAGAAAATTATTTTTTATTATTCTCTTCCCTCTACGATTAATACCAGAAGAAAAATTTATGCACATTTTATCTTTTTGTCATAAGAATGAAGGCAGTCTCTTATACTCTCTTCTCGTACATGCAAAATACGTTAAAATATATGTACACCACGTTTCTTCAGACAATTATCATTCTTATAATCATTTGCGTTTGACACGCAATTACATAAATTTTTCTCCTACAGGCAGTGACTAATCTAAGAAAATTTTGCAAATATTTACATGTACGTGTATAGATTATATATACGAATAAAAAAAACGAAACGCAATCGTTACAATCTTTACAAGGATACTTTTATATCAAACATTATTTATTGCACAATTTTATATCGCCACAAATAGAAAAAAAGATCCATAAAAATATTTGTTGACATCGATGGGGGTATACAGAGCGAACGAAAAATTACATGCAATTGCGTTGAGAAAAAAAAATTGAAAATAAATACACAAAAGATGTGTTCACATATGTAAATATATATAATATGTTATGTGGATGTATTTTTAAAAAAAAACGTATACATGTATAGTGCCTGATCAAACGCGTTCTTGAGAGAAAAGCATTGTTTAAAAAAAAAATACTAACTAAATTTCTGTCGTACAAATCGGTGCGATTTATAACATTATCTTTTTCAAATTTTTACTCTCCCTTATCGTAATGTGTGTAAGAAATACATAGTAGAAATGGAGGAGGGGGATTTGTAGTTTCTTTTTGGTCGTTTGGTGGAAAGTAGCGATACTTACTGTTCTTTTTGTAAAGCAAAATCTCGAATTGGTCGCAAATTTGTCCCTCGAGGCATTCCTCGATCCGCGCGATGGTTTCTTTGTCGGTGAGCTCGCCGTACATGAAGCAGCACCGACATGACTTTTGCATTACCTAGTCAAAGGAATAATATTTTATTTTACACGTTGCATACGATAAGTCGACTGAATTACGATTACATTGTTGTACATTTTATACAGTAAATCGATTTTCCTCGATCGATATTTCATATTGTTAATCAAATTAATAATTTCTAAAAATTGTTATTTCATTAGTTAAGGAGACAAGCCTGGGTTAAATTTGAATAAAATTATCAACAATTATTAATTTTTATCATAACAATTGAAAACATGTCTTAATTTTTTAAACAAATTATATTACTATTAACTTTTATTTAAATTTTTTGACTAATTTATTTGTAAATTATTTTAATATGACACTCCGTATTCTGATATTTTTTCTAAAATGGACTTACAGCAAGATTTATCAAGAACCACTTCATTAAACAGGTTAAAATCCTCTTGAATGGAACAGACTGCGTTTGTCAAAAATTGTGTAAAAAAACAACTAAATAATTTTTTTTTAAATAAACATTAGGATTTTTATTGAAATTATGTTCCAGTCAAATGGTTTAAAATCATATGTAAAAGTTACTATTAAAATTCAGTCTATTCTATGAAGTGGTTCCTGATGAGATATCCCCTGCGGCAAGTTCATTATGGAAAAAAATGAGAGTACGGAGTTTCATAATTAATTAAAATAGCTATGTTACAAATAAATTGGCCAAATATTTTAATAAAAATTAATAATAATATAATTTATTTAAAATATTAAATAGTTTATTTTTTTCATTTTTAACCCAAGTTTGTCCCCTTAATTGCATTACATTGATTAATCCAATTACACGTATAATAAGTGTAATTACCACTGTTTATCTCTAAAGAAAAAAAAAACGAACACGAGATTGTAAATCATTTATAATTGAGTTAACGAGATTCTGTACTAAAAATCCGTTCGAAAGTTCTTTCGAAACAGTGACCGAAGAAAAAAAAGGGAAGTTTCTAATGATAAATAGTTGAAAAAGTGTTGGAGCAACTTGTACCTGACAGTTGGAACTCTTGCGAACTTAATAGTATATAGGTATACTCGTATAAAAAGGGACATAAAATTAATTGATTTCCTCGGTACATCTCGTAGGATAGGTTAATCTACGCGTAAATCACTCACGATTTTCATGTCGAATTTTGGCAAACTCTCACGAGCGATAAGACGTTCCAGTTTGAAAATCGATGACTCTCGAATATATACCAGATTTCACGTTTTTACGTTGCATCTGTATATACATATATATATACATGCGAATGTCGGAAAAATTTTAGCTTCCTTCGGGTGAATTTTTGAAATTTCGTGGTCGGATGAACAGTATGTATGAGAAATTTTATTCCAATATTGAAAATATTATGTTTTATTTTCTATGAAACATATTATTACAAACGCGCGGAGGGTCGTAAAATTTATTGATAATAAACGCGTATCGAGATTACATAATATTAATAACCGCGATTCCATATTTTAAATTGTAAATGGAAATTTTCAGATATTGTTAATGACGTTCAAGTGGCTTGTTTGCATTTTATTACATTCATTATTTTTATGAGCTTGGGACGAGATATAAGTAAGGCACGGAAATCGAAATTATTTTTTTAATGTTACTATATCTCTAGATTTAATTGGTGTAAATTTGACTTATTTGGTTAGCGATTCGAGCTTCTACTAGTTAATGAATGTTCACTAATTTATTTAGTGAATCGTTAGGTTTACCAATTAATTTAATTAGTATACTTAAATAGTTACTGTATACCTTATACATAATTTGAATTATTTCACGGAAAAAATGTCTACATTTTTAGCTATATATTTACTAAAAAAATGGTTATCTAAAGGTTGATTGTTGAAAATCGCAGAAATATACCTATATGTAACTATTTCAAATCATAGTTTCAAAAATAGTTTCGATAACTATACCAATTGTTATAGTTACAAATTAATTTGACGAAGAAATATCAGTGAAATTAAGGTGTAGATTATATGGCCACTTTAGCTATATAAATACAAAAAGTTGCCTGTGTGAAAATTCAAAATAGTAATTATTAATTTTCTTTGAGAAAGTCTAAGCAAGTTATACATAAAATTATGTGTTTATCGCAAAATAATTCAATTCTCGTGCGAATTGAAATTTTTTTTTATAAATAGTTTTTATTAAAAGTTGTACTGTATTAAGTTTTATCCAAAATTTTTGTGTTAATTTTTTTGTTTTTAATTTTTTCTTTTTTTACAAACGTTTCGTGTCATGCGGATATTTATTTTATTGTTATTAATGAGGTGACAACCCTAAATGCAGTGCGAGCTCGAGGTGACTTACAGACAGGATATTGCTCTCGCGATTTTCACATTACCTCGTGGGGTACCTTTAAAGAAAATTATTTTTTATTATTCTCTTCCCTCTACGATTAATACCAGAAGAAAAATTTATGCACATTTTATCTTTTTGTCATAAGAATGAAGGCAGTCTCTTATACTCTCTTTCTCGTACATGCAAAATACGTTAAAATATATGTACACCACGTTTCTTCAGACAATTATCATTCTTATAATCATTTGCGTTTGACACGCAATTACATAAATTTTTCTCCTACAGGCAGTGACTAATCTAAGAAAATTTTGCAAATATTACATGTACGTGTATAGATTATATATACGAATAAAAAAAACGAAACGCAATCGTTACAATCTTTACAAGGATACTTTTATATATCAAACATTATTTATTGCACAATTTTATATCGCCACAAATAGAAAAAAAGATCCATAAAAATATTGTTGACATCGATGGGGGTATACAGAGCGAACGAAAAATTACATGCAATTGCGTTGAGAAAAAAAAATTGAAAATAAATACACAAAAGATGTGTTCACAATATGTAAATATATATAATATGTTATGTGGATGTATTTTTAAAAAAAAAACGTATACATGTATAGTGCCTGATCAAACGCGATCTTGAGAGAAAAGCATTGTTTAAAAAAAAAATACTAACTAAATTTCTGTCGTACAAATCGGTGCGATTTATAACATTATCTTTTTCAAATTTTTACTCTCCCTTATCGTAATTGTGTGTAAGAAATACATAGTAGAAATGGAGAGAGGGGGATTTGTAGTTTCTTTTTGGTCGTTTGGTGGAAAGTAGCGATACTTACTGTTCTTTTTGTAAAGCAAATCTCGAATTGGTCGCAAATTTGTCCCTCGAGGCATTCCTCGATCCGCGCGATGGTTTCTTTGTCGGTGAGCTCGCCGTACATGAAGCAGCACCGACATGACTTTTGCATTACCTAGTCAAAGGAATAATATTTTATTTTACACGTTGCATACGATAAGTCGACTGAATTACGATTACATTGTTGTACATTTTATACAGTAAATCGATTTTCCTCGATCGATATTTCATATTGTTAATCAAATTAATAATTTCTAAAAATTGTTATTTCATTAGTTAAGGAGACAAGCCTGGGTTAAATTTGAATAAAATTATCAACAATTATTAATTTTTATCATAACAATTGAAAACATGTCTTAATTTTTTAAACAAATTATATTACTATTAACTTTTATTTAAATTTTTTTGACTAATTTATTTGTAATAATTATTTTAATATGACACTCCGTATTCTGATATTTTTTCTAAAATGGACTTACAGCAAGATTTATCAAGAACCACTTCATTAAACAGCTGGTTAAAATCCTCTTGAATGGAACAGACTGCGTTTGTCAAAAATTGTGTAAAAAAACAGCTAAATAATTTTTTTTAATAAACATTAGGACTTTTTTTGAAATTATGTTCCAGTCAAATGGATTAAACTCATATGTAAAAGTTACTATTAAATTTCAGTCTATTCGATGAAGTGGTTCCTGATGAAATATCCCTCTGGTCAAGATTCCATTATGGAAAAACTGAGAGTACGGAGTCTCATAATTAATTAAATAGCTATGTTACAAATAAATTGGCCAAAATATTTTTAATAAAAATTAATAATAATATAATTTATTTAAAATATTAAATAGTTTATTTTTTTCATTTTTAACCCAAGTTTGTCCCCTTAATTGCATTACACTGATTAATCCAATTACACGTATAATAAGTGTAATTACCACTGTTTGTCTCTAAAGAAAAAAAACGAACACGAGATTGTAAATCATTTATAATTGAGTTAACGAGATTCTGTACTAAAAATCCGTTCGAAAGTTCTTTCGAAACAGTGACCGAAGAAAAAAAGGGAAGTTTCTAATGATAAATAGTTGAAAAAGTGTTGGAGCAACTTGTACCTGACAGTTGGAACTCTTGCGAACTTAATAGTATATAGGTATACTCGTATAAAAAGGGACATAAAATTAATTGATTTCCTCGGTACATCTCGTAGGATAGGTTAATCTACGCGTAAATCACTCACGATTTTCATGTCGAATTTTGGCAAACTCTCACGAGCGATAAGACGTTCCAGTTTGAAAATCGATGACTCTCGAATATATACCAGATTTCACGTTTTTACGTTGCATCTGTATATACATATATATATACATGCGAATGTCGGAAAAATTTTAGCTTCCTTCGGGTGAATTTTTGAAATTTCGTGGTCGGATGAACAGTATGTATATGAGAAATTTTATTCCAATATTGAAAATATTATGTTTTATTTTCTATGAAACATATTATTACAAACGCGCGGAGGGTCGTAAAATTTATTGATAATAATAACGCGTATCGAGATTACATAATATTAATAACCGCGATTCCATATTTTAAATTGTAAATGGAAATTTTCAGATATTGTTAATGACGTTCAAGTGGCTTGTTTGCATTTTATTACATTCATTATTTTTATGAGCTTGGGACGAGATATAAGTAAGGCACGGAAATCGAAATTATTTTTTTAATGTTACTATATCTCTAGATTTTAATTGGTGTAAATTTGACTTATTTGGTTAGCGATTCGAGCTTCTACTATAGTTAATGAATGTTCACTAATTTATTTAGTGAATCGTTAGGTTTACCAATTAATTTAAGTAATTACTGTAAATAGTTACTGTATACCTTATACATAATTTGAATTATTTCACGGAAAAAATGTCTACATTTTTAGCTATATATTTACTAAAAAAATGGTTATCTAAAGGTTGATTGTTGAAAATCGCAGAAATATACCTATATGTAACTATATTTCAAATCATAGTTTCAAAAAATAGTTTCGATAACTATACCAATTGTTATAGTTACAAATTAATTTGACGAAGAAATATCAGTGAAATTAAGGTGTAGATTATATGGCCACTTTAGCTATATAAATACAAAAAGTTGCCTGTGTGAAAATTCACAAAATAGTAATTATTAATTTTCTTTGAGAAAGTCTAAGCAAGTTATACATAAAATTATGTGTTTATCGCAAAATAATTCAATTCTCGTGCGAATTGAAATTTTTTTTTATAAATAGTTTTTATTAAAAGTTGTACTGTATTAAGTTTTATCCAAAATTTTTGTGTTAATTTATTTGTAAGTAAATTTTTTAATCAATTATGACACTGAAATAAAAATCTTTTAGCATAATGTACTTCATACAATGAAGTACAATAAATACTTAAAATGCTAATATTTAGAAGAATAGTATTTTTTTTTTAATTCTTTATCTGTTTGCAATAATATTGCAAAGTAATTTATTTTATTGCAATATTTATAAACTCAGTACCATTCAAGTGATTTAGAATATTATTTTACACTGTTAAAATATCGATTCAATAAAGTGGTTTCTGAGATGTCCATCGGTGAGTGCATCATGCTAAAACCTCGTGATAGGAATTGATGTATTATATTATAAAAATTATTTTGTAATTAAATTAGTTATAATTTATTCAAAACAATTAATATACAATATTTGTTTAAAAAATTAAAAAATATTTTGAGTAGTATATGTATATAAATCATGAAAAATGTATAATAAATTATTTTTTTAAATTCAAACCAAGCCTGTTTCCTTGAGTATTTTACATTGTTAAATTAATTAAGTTTTTCATTTTTTAGTTTTTATAGCCAAACGCAGCTGTTTTAATATTTCGTTCATAATTATATGTCCACCCGGAATGAAACTTCTATTTAAAGCAATTGCATACTTATGAAAAATTTATTATTATGCTATAAAATTATATTTGTAGGTCATAGCGTCTATTTACATTGTTTATTATAAACATATACGGAATATTTAATGTAACTATAAAAAAATGTAATTAATTTGATTATCGTATAATTGTTGTAAATACGCAATTGTTGGATTGCAATATTTGACATATAGTTACCGAAATTACAAAATGCTTTCCGTCTGATTAGGATAAACTATTTTTCTCAGTGATTGCTCACTAATTAATTCCACAATATTTAATTATTATTATTAATTAATTATTATTACTATTACTTATTCTTTAATCCAAAAGATATATTTAAAGAATTGGTTGTAAAAGAATAGAACTAGAAAAGGGGTTAAATCTTGAATTAAAACATATATATCTTAACTATCCAATAGAAATGCAAAATAATTTGCTGTAAAAAGTAGAAGCTCCTTGCGTATAATTTCTACGTATAAATAAAATAATTGAACTTCGATTCTTATACCCCTTTAAAAAGTATTTCTAACAAAAGTATACGATACTTAATAAAAAAAGACAATATTTTCTTATTTCTTTTCCATTTCCAGTATTGTTCCGAAAACTAAGAGTTCAACAACATACAATTCGAAACTTTTGGCTGGAGCTCGCGCGAGTTCAGTCGAGGTCAAGTAAAAATATGTACATGTATATATCTTAGTATATATAAATAATATATATGTAATAACTAACCTCGGCACGATTGTAACCGGATATCTTGCAGAAGCTCTCGTTGCAATAGACGATCGGAAAGTCGACGATCTGAGCGTTCGCCAATAGAAAACTGCTGTCAGCTGAAACATGTATACACAGATTAAACCAAATTTTTTTTGTTATCCTTTTTCGACTGTTGCATGAATTTCATAAATCAATGCCCGAATATACGTACACTTGGCACGCACGCGCCTTTTTTTTTCTTTTATTTTTATATAACACACGAGCGTGTGTATATACACATGTATTTTGTATATCGTTTTTTTTTCCTTCGGTAATATGGTTATTTTTTAGTTGTGTACGTTGAAAATTGAAGTTGCAAGCTGCAAGTATTTTAGTACACACATTACACATTACGATAATTCTATAATTAATCTGAAGTATTGTTATTATATACTCAATTTTATTATAGAATTTCATTTATTGAAATCTAATTAATCCATTTATACCCCGAAACGATTAAAAAAAACGTGTTCGAAAAATCGTAATTTCATCGATAATTTATAGATTTTGTTAAATAAATATAAAAATTAACTTATAGATCGTTTGGTCGGTATTGTAACGAATAGTTATGTCAATCTATCGAATTGTTAAAAATTTTACCAAAAATTCAGTTCTTACGAACGATAATGGGAAAACTTATCTATATGAGTATTCAAAGTAATTTAGTACATCCTTCATTCTAGATATCTCGGTAGCATCGATGTATATATATATATATACGAGACGACTATTATTTGGGAGAGGAGTGTAATAATTAATTCACGCGTCGAGCCAAACTTTTCCGAGTTCTCAAAACTCTATACAAGTTTGATACTATAAGAAATCTCGGGAGAATCCAAATGCATACAAATTTTAAGCTCTAATGAAACTAATTGTTTTCTTTAATTAATTAATGCGGCTTCGTTTCCATCAGTTTTATCAGTTCAAACGATAAATTCGCAACTATTATATAGATATATTGTACATATATATTACACGTATATATATATACGCGTCAAACCTGTTAAGTAATTTATACGTTTAATTGAAAATTCATTTTTAATACCTTTTTGCTTTAACGTTTTATCAGTTATTTTTATAACGATTGCATTTATTAAACACGGAGATAAGTTACTTGTATAATTTACCGTGACCAAACAGCAATACTATGAGAGATTCAGTCCGAAAAGAAATAGCTTCAGGTAAAAAATAATAGTATTAGAATTAATGCAAAAAATAATAATAGTTATAAGAGTGCAATTATTCTCCTTAAATTATCATTGATCTAACTTATTTGTATTAATTATATAATTTTAATATTTATAATATATTGTATTATATCCGATTATTATTATGCGTTAAAATAATATATTTGTTAAAATTGTCAAAATTAGAAAATAATAATACTAAATAATAAAAAAAGTAATAATATTCAATGATTTAATGAAAAAAAATTTTTAACTATTATTTATAGTCTAAAATCCGAAATTTATAAATTGATGTTATTTATTTAAAAATAGTTTTTAACTTTTGTTTATCTTCTCAATTATTATTAAAAAATATTTTTTTGTCTTAATTTTGTTGAACACCTGTTACGCAACCTTTACCGTGGTGTTGAGGAAATATTTATTGCAAATTTCCTCGATTTATAATTCGTAATACACATATCGTATTACGATATTTATAAATAATTTAACTTTGTGTTATTGATCAATATTACAAAATATTATATTGACAAGGTAAAAAGGACCGCACACACAATACACAGGATTTCGTACAGCTGCAGTCAAATTGGTTTATTATTTACTGTTTTGAAATTATGATTTCTGATCAAAAATGTTTGTACTCACAAAGAAAAATTATAGCATTTCAGACTAAAAATTCAGAAATTCTATCTCATGGCTCATCAAAAAGCTCATTTCTACTAAAATTACTGACTTGCCGTTGGCACTGTAATGACCACATCAAACTACATTTGATCTTCAATATCTCGATTATATGAACTTTAGAGTTTTGTGACCATAAGCCATTTTTGATCAGAAAAATCATAGACTATACAAAACCTAAATTGTCAGCCAATTTGATACTTAAGAAACCTGGAAAACTTATGCTCAAGCGGAATTATGTTCAAACATGCGTCCAAAAAAATTTATAATTTAGTTGACAATACTTCCAAAAGAATCATTTAATATCAGCAGAGGTTCTTCTTGAAGCACATAATGTCGTTGAAGATAAGATTCTAGTTTTTTGAGTGTACGAAATCTCACGTATTGTGTGCGTGGTCCTTTTACATCATTACTGAAGTAAGTAAATAATAAAGGCAGTAAAAAAATATACTAATAATTCATATTATATATAGTTACGTAGTTGGAAAGAAACAAAAGAGACAAAGCAAAAAAAAGGAAAGAGTGACGGATAAAACATGTAAAAAAGAGCAAAATGAGTGAGGGAGGATGGCACAACGGGAGAGAGTAATCGAGAGTGAAACGCAAAGATTGATGAGGTTAAAAGATAGAAAATAAGTCGGTGATGACTCGGTGTATAACATTTTCTTCTCGTTTAAGAATTTACAACGGACTAAAATTCAAGTGCTAGAATAGGTTTATTAAAAATAGAGCGTAAAATAAGTCTTACACATGCATAGACTTTATTATTAGTTAATTTATTAAGAATAGCATTCAATACGTTGATAAAATTACTACGTACATTGATAAAAATTGTTTAAAATAGTTACAGTATTTTATAGCAATGTCATGGTATACTTGAAAAATCTTAATTTTGACAATATTTCAATAATTTTTAGTACAATTTATAAAAAGCTTAATATATATTTATTATTTACTACAAAACATAAAAAAAATTATGATATCCAAATATATCCGAAATTTATAAATTGATGTTATTTATTTAAAAATAGTTTTTAACTTTTGTTTATCTTCTCAATTATTATTAAAAAATAATTTTTTTGTCTTAATTTTGTTGAACACCTGTTACGCAACCTTTACCGTGGTGTTGAGGAAATATTTATTTGCAAATTTCCTCGATTTATAATTCGTAATACACATATCGTATTACGATATTTATAAATAATTTAACTTTGTGTTATATTGATCAATATTACAAAAATATTATATTGGCAAGGTAAAAAGGACCGCACACACAATACACAGGATTTCGTACAGCTGAAGTCAAATTGGCTTATTATTTACTGTTTTGAAATTATGATTTTCTGATAAAAAATGTTAGTACTCACAAAGAAAAATTATAGCGTTTCAGACTAAAAATTCAGGAAATTCCATCTCATGCTCTCAAAAAGCTCATTTCTTACTAAAATTACTGACTCGCCGTCGTCACTGTAATGACCACTCAAACTACATTTGACCTTCAATATCTCGAATTATATGAACTTTAGAGTTTTGTGACCATAAGCATTTTTGATCAGAAAATCGTAGACTATACAAAACACTAAATTGTCAGCCAATTTGATACTTAAGAAACCTGGAAACTTATGCCTCAAGCGGAATTATGTTCAAACATGCTCCAAAAAAAAATTTATAATTTAGTTGACAATACTTGAAATCAGAAATCGACTTACTAAATTAAAATCCCTAATTCTTTGCATAAGAAAGCTTACTTCCAAAAGAATCATTTAATACCAAGCCGAGTTCTTCTTGAAGCACATTATTTCGTTTAAGGTAAGATTCTAGTTTTTTGAGTCTACGAAATCCCACGTATTGTGTGCGTGGTTCTTTTACATCATTACTGAAGTAAGTAAATAATAAATCAGTAAAAAATATACATAATAATTCATATATATATAGTTACGTAGTTGGAAAGAAACAAAAGGACAAAACAAAAAAAAGGAAAGAGTGACGGATAAAACATGTAAAAAAGAGCAAAATGAGTGAGGGAGGATGGCACAACGGGAGAGAGTAATCGAGAGTGAAACGCAAAGATTGATGAGGTTAAAAGATAGAAAATAAGTCGGTGATGACTCGGTGTATAACATTTTCTTCTCGTTTAAGAATTTACAACGGACTAAAATTCAAGTGCTAGAATTAGGTAATTATAAAAATAGAGCGTAAAATAAGTCTTACACATGCATAGACTTTATTATTAGTTAATTTATTAAGAATAGCATTCAATACGTTGATAAAATTACTACGTACATTGATAAAAATTGTTTAAAATAGTTACAGTATTTTATAGCAATGTCATGGTATACTTGAAAAATCTTAATTTTGACAATATTTCAATAATTTTTAGTACAATTTATAAAAAAGCTTAATATATACATACCTATACATATTTATATATTTACTACAAAACATAAAAAAAATTATGATATCCAAATATATCCCAACCTTACCATAAATTTCACTATTTCTTACAGTATAAAATATTTCTATATAAGAAATTTTTGCTTTTATGGGAAAATAATAACAGTGTGTTAAGTTGACGAAACCATGGTTAAAATTAAAGGCAAATAATTAATGATTTATTTTGCGGAGACCTAAAGTATTTCTTATTTTTTATAAATAGATTAAACAAATTTTTAAATTAATTATTCAAGTTAAATCACTTGGAACGTAACTTTTTTTTAATCAACTTTGATCTATATACTTAGATTTATAGAAGAGTGCAGGAAATATCAATTAAAGATATTTCTTTATCTACTTAGATCGAACTGAATTTAAAAATATTGTATTAAATTATTATTATAAATTATAAAAAGTTATAATAAAATTTGAAAAAATATTTTAAGTATTCAGTACAATTCTATTGTATTTAAGTAGATTAGAATAATGTTTGGGTGTCGTTCAAGGGTTCCTGAGATCCTTTGCGGTAATTGACTTGTCCAAAAAAAGTATGGTACCGAGTGTTATAAATGATTAAAAAAATTGATAAATTAATTTGCTTAAAAAATGAAGAAATATTTCAAACTATTGAACAATCATATATTCATCATACTTTTCTTTTTAAATCCGAGCTTATCCCCTCAATAAACAATACATTGAGAATGATATTTATAAAAATGTGTGGTACTTTAAAAGAAACATTTTCAGCATTGACCTAAAGAGCGTATATAACGATAAACTCTACAGCTCGATTAAGTTCTTAAATTTTATGATCGCGATAAAATTTGGAGAATACACGAAAAACCTTAAGAAATACTGAAAACCCTTACACATTAAAATATTAATTACCAGCGATAAATTACTATTATTTTTGTTTTTTTAATTTTAAAAACTTGTCCGCGTATTCGTTAAGATATACGTGGATTTAACGCAATTAATCCATTTTATCAGAGTGGTCAATAAATCCAGGAAGCAAGTATACACAGAAGATTGATGAGAAAAACCAGGAGAAATAAAAGAAATAACGAAAAGGAAAAAGAAGGAAGATAATGATCGCACTTTAACTTGCAGTTATATCGCGGTATCTCTCTTTTAGGTTAAACCTCTACCTCAAGAGACTTGGATAACCATCTCTCCCTCTCTGTTTTTGGATTGTCTCTCAGTGTTTCTCCGTTGAACCGTCAATATACCCTCGGGCTTAGTGATATTCTATACCGAACATTTCTCTCTCTCTCTCACTGGATAGAGAGGTGTGTGTGTGTGTGTGTATGTCATATCTCGTTTACATACTGCTCTATACTCGAGAATTGCCTGACTCGAGCTATTCTCTTCAACCACACACGAGAGTTCCTTCCTTTATGCGAGTAGACCCGCTGTTGCTTCGGACAAAATTTCAAAGTTGCTTTACGCTTTTGACTTGGATAACCCAACCCGTTCCAAATTTCGTTTCCGATATGTATATATATGTTGTTTATATTTTCTAGACTTTGTAATTATATTGTATTCGTTAATTTCGATCGAACGAACGAAACATAGCGAGAGAGTATGTCGGTTAGTCCACATGTGTGGGCGACATCGTTAAATAAATGTAAATTACGTTTGATTAAACGGAGAACGACCGAGAAATGTAAAAACATATGTTGTTGTTGTTGTTGTTGTTGTTGTTGTGTGTATATACGTGAATAGCCACTTTTCCGTCCACTCAATGGTCAATTAGATAACTGCTAATGAAAAGCTTACGAAACTTCACGTTGCATAATAATTTCATTAGAATGTTAATAAGTGAATATTACGAATTTTACTATAGACTATAGATGTGGGATTCAGGTCGTTAATAAGATAATTTAACCAAGAATAAAAGTATTTATATCGTAATATCGAAACTATCGAAATTCATAATCATTTTTTTTTAGTTTTATTTTAATGCACTCGATTCGTTTTAATTTATAAATTTATTATATAAGTATTGTTTTACGAAAAATGTGGTACGTTATAAGATTTTTATTAAACATATATTTTTTTAAAGTAATAATATTTTTAGATGCGCTTAAGATAACGCAATTTATAAAATCATTTTTAAGATTTTTTTTATTTAATTCTGTTCTTATGCGAACGATAAGGAATAATACTATTCTTTTTTCAGATAATAAATTACAATTTTTTCATGATATTTTCGGTATTCATTTGAGATATTCGAAATATGCCGAATTGAAAACCATTCGTCTATACTGATATCGAAACTAAATGGATAAAACATCAATTTAACTGAATTGGTTAGTATATATTGAAACATATCGGAAATATTTGAAAAATCATGAATTTTCATAATTTATCAACTAATGAATGTCGGTCGATACAAAGTTTCCTAAAATATTTGTGGAAGAATGTTGAATCAATATTTTAAATATAAAGTGATTATAAATTTTATATGTTTGATACGTCTTAATTATATAAATAATCGTAAACAATTATCTATAAAAACTAAACCTTGTAAATAGAACTTAAATATACCTTATATAAACTATTCTTAAAGATATCTTACGCTGCAACAGAATTTCTTTTGAAGAAAATTTTCTCAAAAAGACCAAAAAATATTGTAATTTTGGTATATAGTTTAAAACTTACGCGTCATAGAAATCTCAAGGCTAGGAAAAAGAAGAATAAAGTTAAAAAAAAAAACAAAGTATTCGAAAAATTCTAACCGACTTCCGTCCAGTACAAAAATGTATTCAAAGGGATAAACGTCGAATCGTCATCTAAAACTAAATGTCACTTTTTTAACTTTATATTATTTTTCCAAGTTGTTATAGTAGATTTCTATTGTAATAGTTCTACTCAAATTTAAGCAGTTACACTGGCTTTAAAAGTTTCTTTCACAAGCGATATAATTAAATAGGTATATCTAATTTTACGTTACTACACTTATCGTTTGTACTTCGATGGATAAAAAAATGTCGATAAAAATAAGTAAAATAAAAAGATTTATATCACATCGAAGTTACAAACGTAAATTTAATATGAATAATACAATATATCGATATTTCATAATTTATATTTTAATTGTATATCGTATCGTCTAGAACTTACAACTTATACGAATCTTGATATAAACGATGAGAACCGAGTTACCGAAGGTATGATACACGGAATATATACAAATGACCTTTGACACACCGGTTGGAGAATCGTTTAAGCGTCGAGAGCAACAGCTGCCTCGATTTTCGAAAAACACATGATATAATCATCGTTAGTCACAACATCACCGCCCGAGCGGTGGGCAAAATCCAATCATCGTTCGGCCCTCGTCAAATTCATACTCGTGAAATTATGCATCGCTACGTTCATTATCGATGATAATGCATCCTATACATACCCGGTTTCCTATTTCGTTTTCATTAGTATTCGCTATTACCTTGTCTACGATACCCTTTTTGTATGCTCGATCGATCGATCACCGTTGATGGGCTAATTTTAAACTAATCTACGTCCCTTTATTTCCGAGCCCACTTTTCGTCGCTAAATATATTCATATATACCCTTTTTTTTCTTTATCATTACCTACATTTTGTTATATGAACTCCTGATTGAAACGTATATACGTTTGTACTTTCCTTTTTTTTGTAAGACCGCGCTCGGGGAAATCAGGTAAGTAACCAAAGTCGACGACCAAGGTATTACAATTATTTTTTGATTAAGCGTCGAATTAAATTTACCTCGGAATAAACCCATGTAATTATTTTGCGGTTAGATGAATTTTTCAGTATCATGTGAAAAGAATATTAATATAATATTTATGATGTTTTTCTTAATTCAATCTTTTGTGAAGGAGGTTTCGGAATGATGGGTTCAATGGTTTTGTCAACGTTAAGAGAATCTTATGTAATTGAAATATTTTATTTATAAGAGTGTCGGAAAGTTTTGTAAACTTTGTTTTATTATTTTTTATCAGAATATTTTAAGAAGTTGATTCCTTACACAATGGGCTTTAGAAATAAACGCGATTGACTTTACGAGTGATATAATGCGCGGATGCGTTAATAAATCATAGAGAAATCAATGAAAATGTAAACAGAAACTCAAGTTTGTGGGCAGCGCGGGGGCTGATCGACAAGAAATTCAATTTTCAAAATACAACTTGTAGAGCGTTAAGAATTACCTTACTTTTAAATCTTAAAAAGTTTATAAAAAAATTTTAAATAATAACTCTTTTACTAATATATTTTTTATTATTAATAGATGAAAATATATGGAAAATTGTTTGAGTAAAAGAAAAGTCTATATATGTCTATTATACGCTACTATAGAATTTATAAACAATGAAACATTACAATTTCTGTCTAGTATTTTCTCTACAAATTAATTATTATTTTTTTACAAAATTAAAAATTGTATTTTAGTTCAAATAAAAAAACCTACATGTCCTTCAAGAAATTAAAAAATAATATTTTTAATTTTGTAAATCAACGAAACCTTGGAAATTTATCAATTTTTCAATCATACTAGACATTTTCTACCGATTTTTAAATAAATATGGTTAAATGCCATTTTTAAAATATACTAAAAAAATGAATAAATTTTCGTAAAAACTTAACAAAAGTCAAGACACTTGTTATGCTACGTATATTTAAAATATCTATTTTCTCGATTCTTGAACAGATTTACGACTACTCAATACCTAATAAAATTGTTTCAATTTTTACTAAACGCACAACGAAAATTTTGTTCTCGTCAAATTACACGCGTATAAGTTAAAAAAAAAGTGTTAAATAACCTACTCTCAATTAATTTCAAACTTTACCCGAGTTTGAATGGGCAAACTTTCGATCAATCGAAAGAATCTCGCGCGTGTAATAAAAACCAATTAATTACGTTAAACAAAGGTATACGCAGTGTCCAGAGAACAATATCAAGGTAAAACATATAATACCAAGCTCAAACTAACAATCACGTAACTGCGATCGAACAAAGGACGCATCGCATCCTCTCCATCAGCAATGTGTCCACATGTATATATATATATATATATGTATGTTGTTTATATTTTCTAGACTTTGTAATTACATTGTATTCGTTAATTTCGATCGAACGAACGAAACATAGCGAGAGAGTATGTCGGTTAGTCCACATGTGTGGGCGACATCGTTAAATAAATGTAAATTACGTTTGATTAAACGGAGAACGACCGAGAAATGTAAAAACGTATGTTGTTGTTGTTGTTGTTGTTGTTGTGTGTATATACGTGAATAGCCACTTTTCCGTCCACTCAATGGTCAATTAGATAACTGCTAATGAAAAGCTTACGAAACTTCACGTTGCATAATAATTTCATTAGAATGTTAATAAGTGATATTACGAATTTTACTATAGACTGTAGATGTGGGATTCAGGTCGTTAATAAGATAATTTAACCAAGAATAAAAGTATTTATATCGTAATATCGAAACTATCGAAATTCATAATCATTTTTTTTAGTTTATTTTAATGCTCTCGATTCGTTTTAATTTATAAATTTATATATAAGTATTGTTTTACGAAAAATGTGGTACGTTATAAGATTTTTATTAAACATATATTTTTTTAAAGTAATAATATTTTTAGATGCGCTTAAGATAACGCAATTTATAAATCATTTTTAAGATTTTTTTTAATCTGTTTAAGGTGTCTTATGCGAACGATAAGGAATAATACTATTCTTTTTTCAGATAATAATTACAATTTTTTCATGATATTTTCGGTATTCATTTGAGATATTCGAAATATGCCGAATTGAAAACATTCGCTATACTGACATCGAAACTAAATGGATAAAACATCAATTTAACTGAATTGGTTAGTATATATTGAAACATATCGGAAATATTTGAAAAATCATGAATTTTCATAATTTATCACTAATGAATGTCGATACAAAGTTTCCTAAAATATTTGTGGAAGAATGTTGAATCAATATTTTAAATATAAAGTGATTATAAATTTTGTATGTTTGATACGTCTTAATTGTATAAATCTCGTAACAATTATCTATAAAAACTAAACCTTGTAAATAGAACTTAAATATACCTTATAAACTATTCTAGATACTTACGCTGCAACATTTCTTTTAAAGAAAATTTTCTCAAAAAGACCAAAAATATTGTAATTTTGGTATATAGTTTAAAACTTACGCGTCATAGAAATCTCAAGGCTAGGAAAAGAAGAATAAAGTTAAAAAAAAAAACAAAGTATTCGAAAAATTCTAACCGACTTCCGTCCAGTACAAAATGTATTCAAAGGGATAAACGTCGAATCGTCATCTAAAACTAAATGTCACTTTTTAACTTTATATTATTTTTCCAAGTTGTTATAGTAGATTTCTATTGTAATAGTTCTACTCAAATTTAAGCAGTTACACTGGCTTTAAAAGTTTCTTTCACAAGCGATATAATTAAATAGGTATATCTAATTTTACGTTACTACACTTATCGTTTACTTCGATGGATAAAAAATGTCGATAAAAATAAGTAAAATAAAAAGATTTATATCACATCGAAGTTACAAACGTAAATTTAATATGAATAATACAATATATCGATATTTCATAATTTATATTTTAATTATATATCGTATCGTCTAGAACTTACAACTTATACGAATCTTGATATAAACGATGAGAACCGAGTTACCGAAGGTATGATACACGGAATATATACAAATGACCTTTGACACACCGGTTGGAGAATCGTTTAAGCGTCGAGAGCAACAGCTGCCTCGATTTTCGAAAAACATGATATAATCATCGTTAGTCACAACATCACCGCCCGAGCGGTGGGCAAAATCCAATCATCGTTCGGCCCTCGTCAAATTCATACTCGTGAAATTATGCATCGCTACCTTCATTATCGATGATAATGCATCCTATACATACCCGGTTTCCTATTTCGTTTTCATTAGTATTCGCTATTACCTTGTCTACGATACCTTTTTGTATGCTCGATCGATCGATCACCGTTGATGGGCTAATTTTAAACTAATCTACGTCCCTTTATTTCCGAGCCCACTTTTCGTCGCTAAATATATTCATATATACCCTTTTTTCTTTATCATTACCTACATTTTGTTATATGAACTCCTGATTGAAACGTATATACGTTTGTACTTTCCTTTTTTTGTAAGACCGCGCTCGGGGAAATCAGGTAAGTAACCAAAGTCGACGACCAAGGTATTACAATTATTTTTGATTAAGCGTCGAATTAAATTTACCTCGGAATAAACCCATGTAATTATTTTGCGGTTAGATGAATTTTCAGTCTCATGTGAAAAGAATATTAATATAATATTTATGATGTTTTTCTTAATTCAATCTTTTGTGAAGGAGATTTCGGAATGATGGGTTCAATGGTTTTGTCAATCTTATGTAATTGAAATATTTTATTTATAAGAGTGTCGGAAAGTTTTGTAAACTTTGTTTTATTATTTTTTATCAGAATATTTTTAAGAAGTTGATTCCTTACACAATGGGCTTTAGAAATAAACGCGATTGACTTTACGAGTGATATAATGCGCGGATGCGTTAATAAATCATAGAGAAATCAATGAAAATGTAAACAGAAACTCAAGTTTGTGGGCAGCGCGGGGGCTGATCGACAAGAAATTCAATTTTCAAAATACAACTTGTAGAGCGTTAAGAATTACCTTACTTTTAAATCTTAAAAAGTTTATAAAAAAATTTTAAATAATAACTCTTTTACTAATATATTTTTTATTATTAATAGATGAAAATATATGGAAAATTGTTTGAGTAAAAGAAAAGTCTATATATGTCTTATACGCTACTATAGAATTTATAAACAATGAAACATTACAATTTCTGTCTAGTATTTTCTCTACAAATTAATTATTATTTTTTACAAAATTAAAAATTTATTTTAGTTCAAATAAAAAAACCTACATGTCCTTCAAGAAATTAAAAAATAATATTTTTAATTTTGTAAATCAACGAAACCTTGGAAATTTATCAATTTTTCAATCATACTAGACATTTTCTACCGATTTTTAAATAAATATGGTTAAATGCCATTTTTAAAATATACTAAAAAAATGAATAAATTTTCGTAAAAACTTAACAAAAGTCAAGACACTTGTTATGCTACGTATATTTAAAATATCTATTTTCTCGATTCTTGAACAGATTTACGACTACTCAATACCTAATAAAATTGTTTCAATTTTTACTAAACGCACAACGAAAATTTTGTTCTCGTCAAATTACACGCGTATAAGTTAAAAAAAAGTGTTAATAACCTACTCTCAATTAATTTCAAACTTTACCCGAGTTTGAATGGGCAAACTTTCGATCAATCGAAAGAATCTCGCGCGTGTAATAAAAACCAATTAATTACGTTAAACAAAGGTATACGCAGTGTCCAGAGAACAATATCAAGGTAAAACATATAATACCAAGCTCAAACTAACAATCACGTAACTGCGATCGAACAAAGGACGCATCGCATCCTCTCCATCAGCAATGTGTCCACATGTATATATATTAAACATGCAAGAGAAAGAAAATCAACCGAACAATGTGCGGTACAACAGATTTTCCACGTCCGAGTAACATATCGCAATTGACAATGTATAATAATAATGACAAGGGTAAACGTTTGGAAAAGTGATTATTATCTTTACATATATCGAACAACAGTTGAAAAATCTATGCGGTGAGAGATTTTCCCGTGTTTATTTATCGAAGCAAGTGTAATAAAAAAGGTTATTATCCGAATTATTCGTTGTTAAAATAAAGAAAATGTGGTATAGGGAAAATTATTTATCTAATTTGAACCTCGATTTTGACAATAGTGTAAAAGAAAAATAATAATAACGGTGGATGTTAAAGTACTCTTGAAAATCGTTCGAATGAAAAATGAACTGGAGCTACACTAGCTCAGTTTTCACTTTATTCGCTTCAACGACTTTAGAGAGAAATCAATTGATTCGCATTGGTATACGACTCGATAAAACCCCTAGACATTTTATTAAAAATTAATTATCTCGATCATGTAAGGAATAATCAGTATAATTTATTTAATTGTCTGGTTCAAAATGAGAGTGGGGTAATACATTTATGTTTTATTTTATAAATATGTAGTTTACTAGTATAGTTTGATTAACGATACTTTTCAGTATCAAAATTAAAAAATGTTTGTAGACCAATTTTTTTACAAATAGAACACTATCCCGCTCTTATTTTTGAGTCATACAATTATTTGTTATATGAACGTGTGTTCAATTAACCTTTTTTCACAAGCGATATAATTAAATAGGTATATCTAATTTTACGTTACTACACTTATCGTTTGTACTTCGATGGATAAAAAATGTCGATAAAAATAAGTAAAATAAAAAGATTTATATCACATCGAAGTTACAAACGTAAATTTAATATGAATAATACAATATATCGATATTTCATAATTTATATTTTAATTGTATATCGTATCGTCTAGAACTTACAACTTATACGAATCTTGATATAAACGATGAGAACCGAGTTACCGAAGGTATGATACACGGAATATATACAAATGACCTTTGACACACCGGTTGGAGAATCGTTTAAGCGTCGAGAGCAACAGCTGCCTCGATTTTCGAAAAACACATGATATAATCATCGTTAGTCACAACATCACCGCCCGAGCGGTGGGCAAAATCCAATCATCGTTCGGCCCTCGTCAAATTCATACTCGTGAAATTATGCATCGCTACCTTCATTATCGATGATAATGCATCCTATACATACCCGGTTTCCTATTTCGTTTTCATTAGTATTCGCTATTACCTTGTCTACGATACCCTTTTTGTATGCTCGATCGATCGATCACCGTTGATGGGCTAATTTTAAACTAATCTACGTCCCTTTATTTCCGAGCCCACTTTTCGTCGCTAAATATATTCATATATACCCTTTTTTTTCTTTATCATTACCTACATTTTGTTATATGAACTCCTGATTGAAACGTATATACGTTTGTACTTTCCTTTTTTTTTGTAAGACCGCGCTCGGGGAAATCAGGTAAGTAACCAAAGTCGACGACCAAGGTATTACAATTATTTTTTGATTAAGCGTCGAATTAAATTTACCTCGGAATAAACCCATGTAATTATTTTGCGGTTAGATGAATTTTTCAGTATCATGTGAAAAGAATATTAATATAATATTTATGATGTTTTTCTTAATTCAATCTTTTGTGAAGGAGGTTTCGGAATGATGGGTTCAATGGTTTTGTCAACGTTAAGAGAATCTTATGTAATTGAAATATTTTATTTATAAGAGTGTCGGAAAGTTTTGTAAACTTTGTTTTATTATTTTTTATCAGAATATTTTTAAGAAGTTGATTCCTTACACAATGGGCTTTAGAAATAAACGCGATTGACTTTACGAGTGATATAATGCGCGGATGCGATGTAAACAGAAACTCAAGTTTGTGGGCAGCGCGGGGGCTGATCGACAAGAAATTCAATTTTCAAAATACAACTTGTAGAGCGTTAAGAATTACCTTACTTTTAAATCTTAAAAAGTTTATAAAAAATTTTAAATAATAACTCTTTTACTAATATATTTTTTATTATTAATAGATGAAATATATGGAAAATTGTTTGAGTAAAAGAAAAGTCTATATATGTCTATTATACGCTACTATAGAATTTATAAACAATGAAACATTACAATTTCTGTCTAGTATTTTCTCTACAAATTAATTATTATTTTTTTACAAAATTAAAAATTGTATTTTAGTTCAAATAAAAAACCTACATGTCCTTCAAGAAATTAAAAAATAATATTTTTAATTTTGTAAATCAACGAAACCTTGGAAATTTATCAATTTTTCAATCATACTAGACATTTTCTACCGATTTTTAAATAAATATGGTTAAATGCCATTTTTAAAATATACTAAAAAATGAATAAATTTTCGTAAAAACTTAACAAAAGTCAAGACACTTGTTATGCTACGTATATTTAAAATATCTATTTTCTCGATTCTTGAACAGATTTACGACTACTCAATACCTAATAAAATTGTTTCAATTTTTACTAAACGCACAACGAAAATTTTGTTCTCGTCAAATTACACGCGTATAAGTTAAAAAAAAAGTGTTAAATAACCTACTCTCAATTAATTTCAAACTTTACCCGAGTTTGAATGGGCAAACTTTCGATCAATCGAAAGAATCTCGCGCGTGTAATAAAAACCAATTAATTACGTTAAACAAAGGTATACGCAGTGTCCAGAGAACAATATCAAGGTAAAACATATAATACCAAGCTCAAACTAACAATCACGTAACTGCGATCGAACAAAGGACGCATCGCATCCTCTCCATCAGCAATGTGTCCACATGTATATATATTAAACATGCAAGAGAAAGAAAATCAACCGAACAATGTGCGGTACAACAGATTTTCCACGTCCGAGTAACATATCGCAATTGACAATGTATAATAATAATGACAAGGGTAAACGTTTGGAAAAGTGATTATTATCTTTACATATATCGAACAACAGTTGAAAAATCTATGCGGTGAGAGATTTTCCCGTGTTTATTTATCGAAGCAAGTGTAATAAAAAAGGTTATTATCCGAATTATTCGTTGTTAAAATAAAGAAAATGTGGTATAGGGAAAATTATTTATCTAATTTGAACCTCGATTTTGACAATAGTGTAAAAGAAAAATAATAATAACGGTGGATGTTAAAGTACTCTTGAAAATCGTTCGAATGAAAAATGAACTGGAGCTACACTAGCTCAGTTTTCACTTTATTCGCTTCAACGACTTTAGAGAGAAATCAATTGATTCGCATTGGTATACGACTCGATAAAACCCCTAGACATTTTATTAAAAATTAATTATCTCGATCATGTAAGGAATAATCAGTATAATTTATTTAATTGTCTGGTTCAAAATGAGAGTGGGGTAATACATTTATGTTTTATTTTATAAATATGTAGTTTACTAGTATAGTTTGATTAACGATACTTTTCAGTATCAAAATTAAAAAATGTTTGTAGACCAATTTTTTTACAAATAGAACACTATCCCGCTCTTATTTTTGAGTCATACAATTATTTGTTATATGAACGTGTGTTCAATTAACCTTTTTTTGGCATGCATTTTTCTATTGGCTATTCTTGTTCGAAATTTCTTACTCGGGGATCACTGAGTTCGAGTATAATGTCAAAATTTTACAATTTTGTAAATCCAAGATGGACGGTTTGAAATGACGGATGAAGATTCTTTAATAGTGAATTTTTTGATCAATTACCGCCATATTGGATGCGCTATTATAAATTTTGAAAATCTGACAACGGATTTGTAATCAACGCACCCAAAGACTCTTATGCAAGGAATATCGTGAAGACGCAATTAAAAGTTGGTTAAATAATGCTTTTTTCATAATAATTGATTTTTTTTTTATTATTTTAACGTTGGTCATTTTATGCTCCCAAATCGGTGCTAATCAGTGGTGCTTGTATCAATCATCGCAGGCCTCATAATTGAATTTATTAATCGCCAGGAATCATAATTTATATTAATTTCTTAATGTAATTTCACTTATTATGAACAAATCCTGGACGTACTATAAACTCACATTCTTTATACTATGATTTTTTTGTTAAAAGATTTTGTGAATCCGCCGTATTGAATTTTCAAAATCCGAGTTCAGAATTCTTGTATAATCAATTTTTATCGTCAAATCGGCTGTTTTATTAAATTTTTTTATAACTATTAACCAACTAACAAAAGATTTGAAAAGTTGGAAAACAAATTTTAAAACAGTAATATCCCATGTTCATGAAAGAACAAAAAACCTTGGTTAAATCTAGTAAAAACTACTTTGAAATCGCAAAAATTTGTACGATAAAAAGGTGGGAGTTAACACGTATTCACACTATACCGCAAAAGGTTAAAAAAATATTAAATTAAGCTGTTAAAAGACGTTTTGATACACAAGCTTTATGTTAGATACTTCTATTTATCACTAAATGTAAAAAAAATTAGACCAAGAGACTCAGTGTAACCTTTGGTCTCTTGAAACATCTCAAGTAGTTGAATAGTTTTGCTTGAAAAATAGTTTAGAGACTGCATATTACGTTCAATAATATTTTTAACCTAAATCAAAGATCTCCATTTAATCACATTCAAGTAGTAAAGTACCAGCTTATATAAGCACCGGAGTTACTTTAATTCTCATAAAATTTATCAATAATTACGTATCTCTTTGTTTACAATTCCTAATCTCTACAAAAGCAAAAGGAAATACCAATTTCCCTTTTTTATCATCACTCACGCTTATGAATGATTTAGACGTTCATTATTTTTCCATACCACGAATACTAAGGTTCAATGCTTAGATTCGCTTTGTTTATTATTTTCCAAATAGATCCGGGTTGGGATTGCGGTCACGGTGAATATTTTATTTCTCGAGATACGAATGGCATCGGATGTATACACGGAAGTAGGCTCGCCTCCCTGTAAATCGCTTATCAGGTGGTTTTGCGATCGATGACGCACGCGCCAACTGTGCTTAAATATCCCGTTCAATTTATTATTTAACGAGCTTTTTGGTAACTTTGGATTGTTCGAGGTTTTTCCTTTGAATTTACCATTTCTCGCAAGTTTAATTAGTTCCCGCGGGGAATCGATAATCAAATTTAAGTTACTCGACGTTCGGGACCAAATCGAGAAGAAACATTTCACCGTGTGTGCGCGCGTCTACATAACATTGATTAACTTAAAGTGTCGTATTTAACATTGAGATAAAATAATTAATTATAATTAAAGTATCGCGCGCGTAAACGATATTTGCATGTACAACTAAAAAAATGTTAAAGAATGCGTTAAAAAGTGTGAAATAACTTTTACAAATGCAGTATGAAAGCGTTTTTTGTTAAAACTGTGATATGGGTTGTATTTATTTGAAAGTGGGGTGTACGATATTGAGACATATATTGTATTTCATTCTTAATGATGCTACACGGAGAAAAAATTTTTAGTAAAAATGACAATGTTGTTCAATAATGGAGAGGCAGATTTGACAAATGATAAAAATTATTAGTTTTTATAAAAAAATTTTACTACATATATGTTAATATTTACTATAAGTCTCGTGAATTTTCCTATAACAAAATAGTAATTTTTGTCATTGGTTAAGTCTGTACAACAACATTGTAATTTTTACTAGAAATTTTTTTTTCACGTATACGTCAATTTCAAACTTGGCGCTAATTTTCAGAACTTTTTTTTTAATTATTTCAAGCCTTTTTAATACACTTTACAAAGTCGGTTTGTTAAAAAAAATTTTTTATTCCACACTTGAATTTGATTTAATTGATTCAGTAATCTAAATTAATGTAAATTGTTTGCATGAAAGTAAAAAGGTTAAATCTGAACGACGTTCTCGATTAAGGAAAACATGCGATGAGAGATACTTCTTTACGCAAGAGCATATAAAAGTTCTAAATTATTGAAAGAGACATAATCCGTAAGAGAACAGTGACTTCTGATCAAAAACCAATTTTTAAATTATAGACTCGCATACAGTCAAAATAGAGCTTTTTAAAGTTAATCGAAACATTTATTAGAACATTATTCATGGACTTATATTGGCCAGATTTTGGTCTTGTCATTGGAGAAAAAAATAAATGAACGAGCAGATGTAAAAATGAAATGAGACCATCGGATGAGATTTATCTTTCATTCGAAACAAATTTCATTCGTATGTCGGTCAAGTACTTTTGGAATAATCGCCGAATAAACATAAAAAAGTCAGGTAAAATAGTGAACCTTCTTTTCGAAGTCGGTTAACAATATATCGACGACAATTATTAAATGAGACTCTTCACAAACGTTTAAAAGTATTACAAAATATATAGCATTATAAATAATATTAAAATTATTTGAAGCATTTGCTAAATTACACATTTTAAAATTGTGATATACAGGCAATTTACTATAAGTAATTACAAAAATATAATTTTAAATTTAAATATATAAAATTATATTATAAACATTTCGATTGAATAAAAGCAATCAACGCGATTCCTAAACAGAAAAATAAAACGTAATTAAAATCACTTTAATCTATTTGACTAAAATTATCAGTGTTCATCGAACGCTCTAGGTCGACGGGTGGAGTGGAGTAAATAACTAATCTCAGTTAGGTAGTTTATCGAAACAACCTGGTCGAAATCTATCCGATGACCCGTTAATAATTGCCCAACAGAAACGAAGACCCCGAGGAACAGAAAGACAGAGAGGTGGTTTGTTATACACACATACACCTTCTAAGCTTTTTACGTTCTTGTATCTAGATACATCCCCTCCGGAGGTAAACCTCTTCTCGCGTTGGCTCTTTTTTTCCCTCTCTCTCTCTCTCTCTCTCTCTCTCTCTCTCTCTCTCTCTCTCTCTCTCTCTCTCTCTCTCTTAGCCTCCTTGTTACGAGCGAGCACTTTTGATTGAGTATCTACTCGAGTGCTTTTCTTAAACTTGTTGAAATCCATTGATGTGTCGCGTTTCTACACCGATGATTTTTTTTTCTTACACTTTCTGGATATAAATATTCTTTGATAAGTAACAGTCAAATGCAATACTACGTTTTTCACAGTTGGTCAATTTCAACGGTTGCTATTGCGTATTTTGGAATTCACCGTCTGCGTGGGTTCTCTTTTAGTTCTCGGTATTTATTTATCTTTTATCGCGCGCAAATTTCGTTATAAGCGTAACCGCGCCGATGAAAATTATTAAGAGATCTCGGATTTTTTTTTAAGAAATATTTTCCGATTTGCACCTAAAAATAACATATACCGGCATTCAAAACGTAAAGAACAAAGAGCAGAGAGGTGTATCCCTCTGTACGTTCGCAACGAGTGAGAGGGGAAAAAGCATTTAGAAGAAACTAAAAAAAAAAAACAAAGCGAATGAACAATAAAGGAAGAATCAAGAAAGCATGTATACGAGTACGTATAAAGGAAAAGAGGAATAAAGCTAAAAAAAAAAGAAGACAAAGCTTCCGGAAAATTCAAACCGATATCCGTCCGATCATAAAAACGTGTTCAAAGGCTAGCCGACTTGTGTATGTGTATATGTGTATACGTTTATAGTTGAAAAGGGATAAACGTCGAATCGTCAAGTAAATGTCACTTGTTTAACTATTTTTTGCTACCAAGTAGTTATAGTAGATTATTAGTGGAATAGTTTAAAAAGATTTAGTCAGCTGTACTGGTTTTAAAAGTTTTTTTTTTTGTAAGTGAAGGAATTAAGAGTATAACTATTTTTTTATACGCCGATCGATTCGTAAGAAAATGTGGATAAACAAGTAGATACAAATTTATTTATATCTAGAGGTGATTATCCATTTTACTTTTATAAAATACAAATATACTTCCTAATTTTCAGATGTACGTTATTGAAGAAGTCCATAATTTAAACCAAGAAACAAAATTCCTTTAAATAATTGCTAATTCTACTTTATTTTGGTCAATTAAAGTTTTTGATCAAAAGGCATTTAATAAACAATTTGATTTGTACCATATAATAGTGTTCTAGTTTACTTTTTTTAATTATTTACGTAAGATTTTAAATTCTATCAATTTATCTATTTTTACATAACATCCTCTATTCATCAAAGCGTTTTAAAAATAGGCTTATTTTTACAATAATTTGTTTATTAACGTGACGAAAAACCGTAATGTAATTCGATTTATAAATGTCACAGTAGTTACGGTAAATATTTAGTCAGGCTGTCAGTAAAAACACGAATAAGGGAATTACAATAAGTGAATTGACAAGTTTATTTTTACTTTGTATCGTTTAAATAATTACTTTCACTTGAGAGACAAACTTGGAATCAAGTTTAGGAAAATTATTATAAATAATTAATCATTTGTTATTACTTGAAAATCAACGAAGTCAAAGATGTATTCATTTTTTAAACGAAAATAGTATAATTTTACATTTTAATAACAATATTTAGTTTCTTAAAGTATTTGGAATATGATTTTATAATCAATCATGTTAGATGATGCACTTATCACACGATATTTCACAGGAACCACTTCATCGCATTAAACGAAATTTCATGTGTTAATTAAAAAGCTCATTTACAAAATGAATGTAAAAAGTTATTAAATTAAAAAAAACAAATAAATAATTTTTAAAATAATTGTACATTATTCGAATGATTATAAGAATTATGTTTTATTATTACTGTTGACATATATCAAACTATTCAATGAAGTGGTTACCGAAGTATATCCTGTGATATAAATGCATTATATCTTAATTATAGAAAATTGGATTAGGTCAGATAAAAAAATATTAATATACTTAAAATTAAAATTAATTAAAAATTAATACACTAATTAAATAAATTTCGTTTAACGATTTGTTTTTAAAATTAAATAAATATTTAAAGTCTATATTCACGCGCACTAAATTTATTAATTATTCTTTATTAAAATTTAAATAAGGCTTGTTCACTTAATAAACAATTGAATAATAATTATAAACATTTTTGGTACTCTAAAAGAACGATTTTCAGCATTGACTTAAAGTTCATAACGATAAAATCTACATCTCGATTAAGTTCTTTTAAATTTCACGATCCCAATAAAATGTCGGGTATACACCGAATGCCTATGAGAAATCAATTTTTATCATCTACTCTTTAACACCTATTACATCGCTCCGAAACGCGCAGACCATCTCACAATTCTTGTGGAATCAGGACAAAAGAACCAGAAAGAGAAGGAAGATAGCGAAGATCGAGAAGGAAAGAAAATTTTATCGTCGAAAATTATTTTCGAGGTCAATAGCGATAGTACAGGTGAAATGAAGCTGGTGGCTTAATCACACTACCTACCACCCGCATTACCCAAAAACCGATGAAATTTCATTGTGTATTTATATATATATGGAAGAAAAAAAGGTAGAAGAGAAACAGAGATCGTTTCATTGCTCCGGTATAGGTAACATATAACGAACGTATGTGCACTCGGCATTTTAATGGACTTTTCGACTTAGAGGCCAATAAAGTGCTACCCGACTGAATATATTTTTCTACCGTTTCTAGGCGAAACCTTAACCCCTTCCTTCGAGTTCTTCTTGTCGGCACGTGGATACGCTTCTCTGTATCGGGAGATGTTAAAGCTCAAAAAATCCTCTCGGTATACGCTAGTATTCTTTTTTTTCTTTTCCGATAACGTTTATTTTTCTCTTAATCGTTGGAAATTGTAGGCTACCTGCGATATCGTTCTTTCTCTCGTTTTTAACGATCGGTTTAGTTGTTTTTTTTTATTGTGGCATGTTGCGACAGTGTGATAAGGTTATCTTATTCAATTTACTTTTTCTTCTTGTTTTGAATTTTATCTTTCGCGCGACTCGGGGTTTTTTTTCTCTTTTTACGACGCGCGAAATTGTTACAAATCTAACAAGTGTCGAGGAAATAGTACGCGCGTGTATACATTTATTTGTTCACGATGAAAAATAATTAGTTACCATTTTTTTTATTGAAAAAAGGAAACAAATTTTAATATTGTTACAATTCGATTTATTTATAAAACGTACAATTGTCTTCCTTTCTTTGGAAAATTATATCGTAGGAGGTCATACATAAGTATATACCCACTATTTACACTACGTGAATTGTATTTTACTATTACTAACAAATAATGTTTGTCAAACATTTTTGCACACATCAGGGACATTGAGCTTATGTCAAATTAAAGGTACTGCCCGCTGTTTTATGTTGATATTTTATGAAAAAGTACCCTTACTATCCTAGTAAAAAAGTCTTCGTTATTGAGCTCTACGAATGGAGTAAATCCAAACTTATGATCTTATATAAATATCAAATTTTATACGTTTAAAAATCTAAATTGTGGTTACAGTTAGGTTAGAACATTGACAAACAACAATTTCAAATTTTGTTCTGTGTAACATTTATTTTCTTTTTTATTATAAGGATAATAACATCGTCTACAGAATAAAATGTGACAAAAAAGTACTTAGTAATATTCTAGACTAGTTAGCTTCTTTTTTTTATATTCTTTATTGTCGCTCTATTTGTGTTCCCAATATAGTGCTAATCAGCGACTTTGGTCATACGATGTCTTTGTTAAGAGAAGACTTGTTGAAAATACATTTCCCAGTGGCGGTTGTATCAATCGGCCGGGGCTGGGAATAGAACCCGAGCAATCGCATACCTGCAGACTATGTTAGCTAAAGCGTAATAAAAATATCTGATTCCCAATACAAAACGTTAATATAGTAATAATTATATTCTCAGAATGAATTTTACAATAAAAGTTACCATGACAATACGGTTAGTCTGGGCAATATATCATCTACTCGCAAAAATTAACCTAATATATTATAATATTTTTAAGAAATTACCCACAATTTTTAGCGTGTTTATCATAGTTTCAGAATTGCGCAGTCGACTAAGTATATTTATTAAGTGTATACATAATAATTTCACAGAAAATCGAAAATATCGACAATCCCCAACCTATAGTCAAAATATACAACGAATACATTATATGTTTTAATTTCAAATTTTTAACTACATTTATGTCATTTAGCTTTGGAAGGAAATACTTGTCTTCCAAATTATAAATATGCTTAATGAAACCAGCCTCGTTCATATTTCGTAACACCCAGTTGAATTTGTATAAAAACGGCCAATCTTCTGCACAAGTGTAAGTAATACTTCCACTTAGCAAATTTTCCTGGGAAATGTGCATTTTGTTGGACTCTTGAATGTAGTACCTCACCGCCAGTTCACCATACAAACAAGCAATATCTTCAGATTTTTGTAAACGATCGAGACACTCCAGAAAACCAGTGAATCGATAACGTTTGGTAAGTTCCTTGTGGGTTACGGTTATTTTGAAGTAACTCGAGCTGCCGTGAATTTCCAAATTCGATTTGATCAAATTTTGTATCGTGTCTATCGTAGATACGCGATCGGGTGCCGTGTTGATGGCGCTCAGGCAACTTTGCAATAGTGAATTGGCAGTAAACACTAGGTAAGAAAATGTGATTGAGGCCAATTTACCGGATGCACGTTTTGGTGTCTTCAGCATCGTGTGATTAAAAAACATTCGGATGAATTCGAGGAATATCAGAAACATCGATCTTTGTGTGGAGAATTTCAATGTCAATGTGGATAAACAAGTGGATAATAAAACAATTAGTAATACTTTGGGTGGAAATACTGTTAAGAAGCTATCGAAGTAATTAACTGGATCTTTCAATGTTATAAATCTGATACCACTACATTCGTTGGGGTATATGTAATATCTGTAATTGTATAATAATAATGTCCGATCCATCACCATATCTATGACACCGTTGAACACGTCTTTAACAGGTCCATGGGCTGTACCATTTTGGTCAATGAAGCCAAGGGCAGCTACGTGTTTCATTGTCACTGTTGCATTTATTCGTTGTAGTACTGTGGCGAATATATTCTGATCGATTCCACTGTATTTTTCGTAGCCAAATTTATTTCGGTTGAAACGGTAAAGTGACGATGGATATTTTAATGCTATTTTTATACCGTAACCGTAGACGTTCTTTGTTTTGTCAAAGAATAAACTGGCACAGGATGATGGAGCTAGTAATAGTTAAAGTAATGAGGTTAATTGTAAAAAATAGATGATACATGTCACTTATTAACTTTATTAATGGGATCCAAAAATTCAGTTTATATCCTCCTTACTTTATCAATTTAGGAAACACCTGGCAGAAATAAAAACATTTAGTAGTCAATTTCTCGGTATTAAAAATTTGTAGAAAGTATAAATTAGCCTCTAAAACTGCTGAATTTTTTACTTGGAATTTGTTTGATTTGAAGATTAGCAATTTAGGAGGTTATGCCGGTAGCAAATTATTGATTGAGAATTTAATAAAAATTAAAAGGCATATAAATAAGAACGTAAACTAAGGTATAGTTAAATATGTGTAATGGTATACAACCTCAGAAGCGAAAAATTGATATTTTAGTTTAACGATTTTTAACATTTTGTAAGCCACGTTCAGTTTCACAACGTGACTTTGCGCCGTATAATATAAGTTGTACATATTAATTTATAGCGATTTTTTCGACTGACAATGATTTCTCTTATTTTTATCGGTTGATATTCGAGAAGCGCAACCTATCTTCTCGCATAAAAACAAGCTCAAACTCTCTTAACAATTTATTACACAAGTTCTTAACACAGTTACTATCAGATTATAGTATTTTTTATACAAGGACGAAAAATATTTTTTACATCTGTGTTGCAAATGTTATTTTTCGATTCAGTGGACGTAAAATTTGTTATTACGCCTAATTTTGGAAAGAAATAGGCGAAGTGAAAAAAAAAAACAAAGTTATAAATTTTACGCGTACGTTGCTTAAAACAGTATTTTACAATCCAGACACTAAGCTTCAAAACCAATTTTTCACCACACGTAGACCGAAAATACCATATTTCCTCCCGACACCGAAAGAGGAATGTGTTATTTTCAGCCTACTGGTGGTGAAAAATAGTATACATCCCACGGGAGGTAAAATGGTCAGTCCATAGCACATGTAAATTGGCACCCGAGCCGAAGGCAATTGCCTTCGGCTCGGGTGCCAATTTACATGTGCTATGGACTAACCAATACTTTACCTCCCTAGGTGTGGAATATACTATTACGCCCACTGATTCGAAAATTTTCTTTTAGTGTCTTATTTATATTAAGGACCTAGTGGATGATTTAAAAATTTTTAATGGTGCTAAAAATTTGTATAATTTTGTTTTTAATTACGATTTACTTTTTCTATTCGCCAGGCCGTTAAGGTAAGGAGGATAAATATTGAATTTGAGATCCTAGGAAAGAACATACAATTATAATTTTATTTAATTTATTTTTTAAATGCGTTTATATTTTTCAGGAAATTAGTTTGCCAGCACTTAAAAGACTAACTAAAAAAGATCAGACTAACTGTTGTCAAATATTGATTGAATTATAATGCTAATATTTATTCTATATAATGTAATCACATAGTGTGGAAATTACTTGAAAAGTAGCCTATTATATTCTAATAATAAAACGTTTTTTATTGTAACCTCGTTTCATAGAACGACTTTAAATTGCTGGAGTTAATTTTCCAATACACATTAGGATAGTGTCATAATTTTGAAACACGGTTTGGAACTTTGGTTTGTTTTCTTATATAAAAATATGACGTAATTCATATTGCTATGAATTCTCTGTTGAAAAATATGAGATGCCAAAATCAAATATAACTATCTAATCAAATTCAGTTCTCTTTATCATTCTATTATTAATCAAAACTACTTATCGCTTTTAAAACTAAAATTCTTTTAAAGATTTTCGAAATGCTTTCGTATACGTTCAATGTCTTTCTAACAGTTTACGTTTTATACGAAAGATTAGATATAAGCGTACATTCACAAATGTGATATAGAATAACTCAATATATAGATATTCCAATTAATTAATGGATAAAACAATAAGCATAAACGTTTTGCTACAATAACGAAAATGTTAACATATCTTACCTATGACTATGCGAAATATAATATAAACATAATGATTTTCTACCACGACACAAATATAATGACACTTACTATTGCAAATTAGTTGATCAATCGAATATTCGAGTAACGTCATATTGTGATTCTTCACAGTCATCGATCCTATTGCATTCCAAAATTTTGGTCGAATAAAAGAGTAAGGATTGAAGGTATAGACGTGTAATCGTTTGGATGAATCATTACACAAATATAGCACTCTTAATAAATTATACGTCCAGGTTGCATTAAAATATGGACGGACCAATTGGCAACCACCGATGCCGTCGTTGATTATCAGGACGTACGCTTCGTGATTCCACCAAATTGAGTTTCTCAAATCATCGAGTATCGTTGCGAGAGCGTCGGTCCTCGAGGCCACTACCACTACATTTCCTGGGAGGTAATTTAAAATTCTTACGTGCGACACATTGAACACGTAAATATTTCTGACACGTTTTCGAAATTTCAATAGATTATTTTCGTGAGGATTGATCAAATAAGCAGTGGCCGTTGCGTCGAATAACGTTTTGATAATGATCGAGCTTTTTTCATTCCAATTACCGATGAATATGCTGCTTCCGTCTCTCTTTTTGAACCAGTATTTTACGATGTTTTGCTTAAAATATACGATTAATTGTGATGCAACAGTGAGTGTTAATAAATCGTAAATGAATTGTAAGTTTTCTTACGGTTAGTACGTATATTTCGTCTACCGATGACGGAACATTTAAATTTTCATAACTGCTCGTTGAAACACAATGTAGGACAAAACATTTTATCATACAGACTATCAAAGTTCTCATTATTCAAAGTAAATACGTTATTATTCTTTATTTAAGCTTCGGTTTATTTAAAGGCTACATGTTTCTCGAGTAACTAAATATATTATACCGATGGGTATATATAAACCTACTCCTACTAAAATTTTAAAATCAATGATACTTTTTTTTCAACGAACAATAGTACATTTAAACAATAATAAATGTGTTTAAAAATATTAAATTAGGGAAATTATTTTACTATATGTATTATTATATTTTCAGGCTTAAATATTATATTTTTTGTAGTAGATAAGAAAAAACATATTTTTTTAACAATTGAAAAAACTTTTTTTAACTTTGCTTCGCCATTATTTTAGTAAAACTGTAGCTGCACGATCATGTGCAAGCTCTATGTAATGATTTTCTATATTTTAAAAATATCGTGTAATAAATATTATCATAAGGTTAAAAATAATGTTAATTTTTATTTGTGATGTGCGTGTCGAGTTTCTTATTAAGTTCTTGTCGAGCAGTCTAGTTATCATAAATCAAAAATTGGTTGAGTTACTATATCTTCAATATCTTCAGATTTTTGTAAACGATCGAGACACTCCAGAAAACCAGTGAATCGATAACGTTTGGTAAGTTCCTTGTGGGTTACGGTTATTTTGAAGTAACTCGAGCTGCCGTGAATTTCCAAATTCGATTTGATCAAATTTTGTATCGTGTCTATCGTAGATACGCGATCGGGTGCCGTGTTGATGGCGCTCAGGCAACTTTGCAATAGTGAATTGGCAGTAAACACTAGGTAAGAAAATGTGATTGAGGCCAATTTACCGGATGCACGTTTTGGTGTCTTCAGCATCGTGTGATTAAAAAACATTCGGATGAATTCGAGGAATATCAGAAACATCGATCTTTGTGTGGAGAATTTCAATGTCAATGTGGATAAACAAGTGGATAATAAAACAATTAGTAATACTTTGGGTGGAAATACTGTTAAGAAGCTATCGAAGTAATTAACTGGATCTTTCAATGTTATAAATCTGATACCACTACATTCGTTGGGGTATATGTAATATCTGTAATTGTATAATAATAATGTCCGATCCATCACCATATCTATGACACCGTTGAACACGTCTTTAACAGGTCCATGGGCTGTACCATTTTGGTCAATGAAGCCAAGGGCAGCTACGTGTTTCATTGTCACTGTTGCATTTATTCGTTGTAGTACTGTGGCGAATATATTCTGATCGATTCCACTGTATTTTTCGTAGCCAAATTTATTTCGGTTGAAACGGTAAAGTGACGATGGATATTTTAATGCTATTTTTATACCGTAACCGTAGACGTTCTTTGTTTTGTCAAAGAATAAACTGGCACAGGATGATGGAGCTAGTAATAGTTAAAGTAATGAGGTTAATTGTAAAAAATAGATGATACATGTCACTTATTAACTTTATTAATGGGATCCAAAAATTCAGTTTATATCCTCCTTACTTTATCAATTTAGGAAACACCTGGCAGAAATAAAAACATTTAGTAGTCAATTTCTCGGTATTAAAAATTTGTAGAAAGTATAAATTAGCCTCTAAAACTGCTGAATTTTTTACTTGGAATTTGTTTGATTTGAAGATTAGCAATTTAGGAGGTTATGCCGGTAGCAAATTATTGATTGAGAATTTAATAAAAATTAAAAGGCATATAAATAAGAACGTAAACTAAGGTATAGTTAAATATGTGTAATGGTATACAACCTCAGAAGCGAAAAATTGATATTTTAGTTTAACGATTTTTAACATTTTGTAAGCCACGTTCAGTTTCACAACGTGACTTTGCGCCGTATAATATAAGTTGTACATATTAATTTATAGCGATTTTTTCGACTGACAATGATTTCTCTTATTTTTATCGGTTGATATTCGAGAAGCGCAACCTATCTTCTCGCATAAAAACAAGCTCAAACTCTCTTAACAATTTATTACACAAGTTCTTAACACAGTTACTATCAGATTATAGTATTTTTTATACAAGGACGAAAAATATTTTTTACATCTGTGTTGCAAATGTTATTTTTCGATTCAGTGGACGTAAAATTTGTTATTACGCCTAATTTTGGAAAGAAATAGGCGAAGTGAAAAAAAAAAACAAAGTTATAAATTTTACGCGTACGTTGCTTAAAACAGTATTTTACAATCCAGACACTAAGCTTCAAAACCAATTTTTCACCACACGTAGACCGAAAATACCATATTTCCTCCCGACACCGAAAGAGGAATGTGTTATTTTCAGCCTACTGGTGGTGAAAAATAGTATACATCCCACGGGAGGTAAAATGGTCAGTCCATAGCACATGTAAATTGGCACCCGAGCCGAAGGCAATTGCCTTCGGCTCGGGTGCCAATTTACATGTGCTATGGACTAACCAATACTTTACCTCCCTAGGTGTGGAATATACTATTACGCCCACTGATTCGAAAATTTTCTTTTAGTGTCTTATTTATATTAAGGACCTAGTGGATGATTTAAAAATTTTTAATGGTGCTAAAAATTTGTATAATTTTGTTTTTAATTACGATTTACTTTTTCTATTCGCCAGGCCGTTAAGGTAAGGAGGATAAATATTGAATTTGAGATCCTAGGAAAGAACATACAATTATAATTTTATTTAATTTATTTTTTAAATGCGTTTATATTTTTCAGGAAATTAGTTTGCCAGCACTTAAAAGACTAACTAAAAAAGATCAGACTAACTGTTGTCAAATATTGATTGAATTATAATGCTAATATTTATTCTATATAATGTAATCACATAGTGTGGAAATTACTTGAAAAGTAGCCTATTATATTCTAATAATAAAACGTTTTTTATTGTAACCTCGTTTCATAGAACGACTTTAAATTGCTGGAGTTAATTTTCCAATACACATTAGGATAGTGTCATAATTTTGAAACACGGTTTGGAACTTTGGTTTGTTTTCTTATATAAAAATATGACGTAATTCATATTGCTATGAATTCTCTGTTGAAAAATATGAGATGCCAAAATCAAATATAACTATCTAATCAAATTCAGTTCTCTTTATCATTCTATTATTAATCAAAACTACTTATCGCTTTTAAAACTAAAATTCTTTTAAAGATTTTCGAAATGCTTTCGTATACGTTCAATGTCTTTCTAACAGTTTACGTTTTATACGAAAGATTAGATATAAGCGTACATTCACAAATGTGATATAGAATAACTCAATATATAGATATTCCAATTAATTAATGGATAAAACAATAAGCATAAACGTTTTGCTACAATAACGAAAATGTTAACATATCTTACCTATGACTATGCGAAATATAATATAAACATAATGATTTTCTACCACGACACAAATATAATGACACTTACTATTGCAAATTAGTTGATCAATCGAATATTCGAGTAACGTCATATTGTGATTCTTCACAGTCATCGATCCTATTGCATTCCAAAATTTTGGTCGAATAAAAGAGTAAGGATTGAAGGTATAGACGTGTAATCGTTTGGATGAATCATTACACAAATATAGCACTCTTAATAAATTATACGTCCAGGTTGCATTAAAATATGGACGGACCAATTGGCAACCACCGATGCCGTCGTTGATTATCAGGACGTACGCTTCGTGATTCCACCAAATTGAGTTTCTCAAATCATCGAGTATCGTTGCGAGAGCGTCGGTCCTCGAGGCCACTACCACTACATTTCCTGGGAGGTAATTTAAAATTCTTACGTGCGACACATTGAACACGTAAATATTTCTGACACGTTTTCGAAATTTCAATAGATTATTTTCGTGAGGATTGATCAAATAAGCAGTGGCCGTTGCGTCGAATAACGTTTTGATAATGATCGAGCTTTTTTCATTCCAATTACCGATGAATATGCTGCTTCCGTCTCTCTTTTTGAACCAGTATTTTACGATGTTTTGCTTAAAATATACGATTAATTGTGATGCAACAGTGAGTGTTAATAAATCGTAAATGAATTGTAAGTTTTCTTACGGTTAGTACGTATATTTCGTCTACCGATGACGGAACATTTAAATTTTCATAACTGCTCGTTGAAACACAATGTAGGACAAAACATTTTATCATACAGACTATCAAAGTTCTCATTATTCAAAGTAAATACGTTATTATTCTTTATTTAAGCTTCGGTTTATTTAAAGGCTACATGTTTCTCGAGTAACTAAATATATTATACCGATGGGTATATATAAACCTACTCCTACTAAAATTTTAAAATCAATGATACTTTTTTTTCAACGAACAATAGTACATTTAAACAATAATAAATGTGTTTAAAAATATTAAATTAGGGAAATTATTTTACTATATGTATTATTATATTTTCAGGCTTAAATATTATATTTTTTGTAGTAGATAAGAAAAAACATATTTTTTTAACAATTGAAAAAACTTTTTTTAACTTTGCTTCGCCATTATTTTAGTAAAACTGTAGCTGCACGATCATGTGCAAGCTCTATGTAATGATTTTCTATATTTTAAAAATATCGTGTAATAAATATTATCATAAGGTTAAAAATAATGTTAATTTTTATTTGTGATGTGCGTGTCGAGTTTCTTATTAAGTTCTTGTCGAGCAGTCTAGTTATCATAAATCAAAAATTGGTTGAGTTACTCGAAAAGATGAAGTATTAATAGAAATTAAGTTACTCATAAATTCAAGTTATTCCTGCAATTCCAACTCAAAAAAAGATTATACACATTACAATGTGTATAATTTTACTGGTAAAACGGATTTGACTTCAGATTTCTTAATGAAAACCCTGGGAAACACCAATTGGTGATACGAGTCAACATGAAAAACAATTGCATTAAGAAATCTGAATTCAAATTCATTTTACCGCTAAAATTATACTCATTATTAGAAAAGTTAAAGAATTATCATAATACAATTTAAGAAGTAAACAACAAAACAAATGTGTATTTAAATTTGACAGCTGACGGGTTAACACATTTTAATGAAAGATTTGAATGAAATTAAACTTATTGTCAATTTCTTCAATTGAAAACCTCATGAAATAGTAAATAACAAGATCTACAAGTGCATTAGATGTTGAAAAAAAGTTTTGTACAGTACATATATTAAGATTTCAATTATGCGATAATTTTCATTATTTTGGGATTTAACATTCTTTGATTTTGAATAACATTTTACCAAAGTATAGGGCAATAATACCCTTCGAACTAGTAGAAAGCAGTTGATGCAAGGTATTATTTACATGAAAAAATCAATTATGGCGTGGCCGCCTTATTTTAAGTATCAATATTGTCATGCACTTTGTGTTAACTTATTTTTGAAATTAACAATTCTGACCCAAATTGTCAGATTTTTGAGAATATTTGCAGAAAAAATTATTTCTAATACTTAAAAATTTGTATCTGTTATTTGAAAAACATCTCCAAACTTTTACAAGAAATTTAGTGCATTTTAAAATATTGGTCAGACTAGTTGATGTGAAATTACCTATATATAAGTTTTGTCTATACGCGTTATAGTTACAATCACATACGATGGTGAGATAAGGTACATCGTACCTGTTTTGGATACACTCATCTGTTTTGATGTTGAATTGACCGAGCATCGAAATAATGCAAAAAGAGTATGTCTCAGTCGATGTGGTGTGTGCGTTATTTGTGCAACTAACTATGCGGAATTTAAATAAAGGAAAAAGTTTTTTCAACCTTTGAGTCTACATGATGCATAAAGTCGCTAAATTATTGTTTAATAGTCTACAACTTTTTAAAAACTTTTGTATCAATAATTCATAAAACTTTGATAAATATTTCAATAAGTATCGTACCAGTACCACCTACCAAAAACATCTTCATCTTTTGAATAGATGAATAATGTACTGATTTCTAATTATATTCCGTTCTATTTATACGTTACTATAACAGCAAAAGTAAACGTACTACAATACAATTAATAAAGTTTATGTAGAACAATTTCAAAGAAAATCGACAATATCGATAATCCCCAACCTATAGACAAAATGTATAACGAATACATTACATGTTTTAATTTCAAATTTTTAACTTCAGTCATATCATTCAGCTTCGAAAGGAAATACTTGTCTTCCAAATTATAAATGTGCTTTATGAAACCAGCCTCGTTCATATTTCGTAACACCCAGTTGAATTTGTATAGAAACGGCCAATCTTCTGCACAAGTATAGGTAACACTTCCGCTTATCAAATTTTCCCGGGAAATGTGCATTTTGTTGGACTCTTGAATGTAGTATCTAACGGTGAGTTCACCATACAAACAAGTAATATTTTCAGATTTTTGTAAACGATCGAGACACTCCAGGAAACCAGTGAATCGATAACGTTTGGTAAGTTCCTTGTGGGTTACGGTTATTTTGAAGTAACTCGAACTGCCGTGAATTTCCAAATTCGATTCGATCAAATTTTGTATCGTGTCTATCGTAGATACGCGATCGGGTGCCGTGTTGATGGCGCTCAGACAACTTTGCAATAATGAATTGGCAGTAAACACTAGGTAAGAAAATGTGATTGAGGCCAATTTACCGGATGCACGTTTTGGTGTCTTCAGCATCGTGTGATTAAAAAACATTCGGATGAATTCGAGGAATATTAGAAACATCGATCTTTGTGTGGAGAATTTCATTGTCAATGTGGATAAGCAAGTGGATAATAATACAATTAGTAGTACTTCGGGTGGAAATACTGTTAAGAAACTGTCAAAGTAATTAGATGGGTTTTTCAAGGTCACAAATTTGACACCACTACATTCGTTAGGATATATGTAATATCTGTAATTGTACAATAATATCGTTCGATCCATCACCATATCTATGACACCGTTAAACACGTCTTTAACAGGTCCGTGGGCTGCACCATTTTGGTCAATAAAGCCAAGGGCAGCTACGTGTTTCATTATCACTGATGCATTTATTCGTTGTAGTACTGTGGCGAATATATTTGGATCGATTCCACTGTATCTTTCGTAGCCAAATTTATTTCGATTGTAACGGAAAAGTGATGATGGATATTTTAATGCTATTTTAATACCGTATCCATAAACGTTCTCTGTTTTGTCAAAGTACAAATTGGCACAGGATGCGGCAGCTGGTTAAAATAATAATGATTTAGCCGTTTAAATTATAATTTTAATTATAAAGTATGGATATAAGTCATTAGTTATTATCTACTATATTATCGGGATCCCAGAAACCCCTTTCTACTATTTTGCCATCTAATGATAAATAATGTATTAATAAATATAATTTATTTATTTTTAAAGAGTAATACGCTCGTGAAATTTTATGTTATATTAAATTTAACGGTATGTACGAGCCAGAATATATAAATATTCTTAATCATCAATCAATGGTATGCTACAATTCGTAGCCTCTACGCCAAACTGAATAAGTATAAATAATTTAATTCTGGAGACTAAGAAAGTTAAATTGAAATTATTAATGTGGAAATAAAAAATATTATTAAGATAACTTTAAATACGAAGATCAAGAGAAGGTATGACAAAATTATAAATGTAATAACTGTTTCGACCATAATTGCCAGTCGGTCTCGTCAGTAGGGACTTTATATATTCTGGCTCGTACAGTATTTAGTTTCTCATACTAATTTGTTAATAATGTTTACATGTTGTAAATTTTAGCCACAAATGTTCTTTCTTATTATAAACACTAAACTTTGCGACGATATACATTAATTGTCATAATTGGCAGCTACAATTAAACATTGCTAAGGTTGCACCAGAAGATGATAATTATGTTTTTATTTTATACAGTACTTTTGGTCGGTAAAGTAGAGAGAAAAAGTATTGTATTTGAAACAAATTGCTATTATATGTCTACGAACAATAACCCATTTGTTGGTAATGTTGGAAAAATTTTTATAATGTGAAACCCGTTTAAATAGAATGAGCATTTAATAATAAACAAAACAATGTCTTCCTGTCGGTTTCTTCAAAAAACAATGTTTTATTGTGGTTGAAATTATATAATTATTCCATTCTAAGAAATAGAAAAAAATATGTTATATGTTAATAGAAAAAAATCTATAGTTCATATATCTACGAATAAAATTCATTTCTATGTAGGTTATTATCTAAATAACACTTTGCTCAAAATTTATCTAAATATAAATAAAAATCAACAATACCTACAATTGCAAATTAGTTGATCAATCGAATATTCGAGTAACGTCATATTGTGCTTCTTCACAGTCATCGATCCTATTACATTCCAAAATTTCGGTCGAATAAAAGAGTAAGGATTGAAGGTATAGACGTGTAATCGTTTGGATGAATCATTACACAAATATAACACTCTTAATAAATTATACGTCCAGGTTGCATTAAAATATGGACGGACCAATTGACAACCACCGATGCCGTCGTTGATTATCAGGACGTACGCTTCGTGATTCCACCAAATTGAGTTTCTCAAATCATCGAGTATCGTTGCGAGAGCGTCGGTCCTCGAGGCCACTACCACTACATTTCCTGGGGGGTAATTTAAAATTCTTACGTGCGACACATTGAACACGTAAATATTTTTGACACGTTTTCGAAATTTCAATAGATTATTTTCGTGAGGATTGATCAAATAAGCAGTGGCCGTTGCGTCGAATAACGTTTTGATAATAATCGAGCTTTTTTCATTCCAATTACCGATGAATATGCTGCTTCCGTCTCTCTTTTTGAACCAGTATTTTACGATGTTTTGCTTAAAATATATGATTAATTGTGACGCAAAAGTGAGTGTTAATAAATCGTAAAAGAATTGTAATTTTTCTTACGGTTAGTACGAATATTTCGTCTACCGCTGATGGAACATTTAAATTTTCGTAAATGCTCGTTGAAACACATTGTAGAACATAACATTTTATCATACAGACTATCAAAGCTCTCATTATTCAAAGTAAATACGTTATTATTCTTTATTTAAGCTTCGATTTACTTAAAGGCTACATGTTTCTCGAGTAACTAAATGTATCACACTGTTGTGTGTTTGACTATTTCTTTGCTTTAAATTCAAAATCAATGATACTTTATTTAAATGTTTTTTAAATAAACACTACTATGGTTGAAAAAATATGTTGTTAATAATTAATTAGTGGAATATATTTTACTACGTTAAAATTTTATATCCTACTGCAAATTATATTTTTCATGTATAATTGGAAAAATATATTTTCCATACTTTTGTAAAATATAAGTATCTCTTTTTTATAATTTGTTTTGAATTATTTTTAGCAAAGGCACGACAGTATTAATGTATAGGAAATTTTATATACCTTGATTATCAATAATCTAGTATGCTAAACGATTGATTTTCCGTACTAAGTGCTCATCATCATTACCACACAATTACAATAATTCTTATTATAATTTTAAAAAATATAAGATAACACGTATTCCAAAATGCAAGATAGCTAATTATTTTTTCGAGACGCTCTGCGTTTGATCTGCGGTCTTCGCCGATTGATACAAGCACCATTTCTAACAAGAAATCGAAGTATGACGAAGTTTAGTGCCCAGTCAGGTATACCTGTAATCAATATCATTTCCGTACCAGAATCCTGTCCAGTCAATTAAGTAGTATGTAATGAGGTAAGCCTTTCTAATGTATTCAAACGGGACGAAATTCACCTATTTTAGTGTTATCAACTAATTAACATTTTCTTTTGCCTTTGTAGATATATTATACAAATAGCTTTATACGTATACCTTTATGAATTTTCAATCTCCGGAGAAAATTGATACAGATAAAAAAAGAACTATACGTTAAACAATACATGAAACTAGTTATTTATGCACTAAGGAAGTAAAATAGACGTTTAATCCCGTAAATAAAGGATGTTCGTTTAAGCAAAAGTAGCTTGAAACGGTCACTTTACTTGACAGCAACGATAATTTAATGTTTTCTCCTTTGCATATTAATTTAAATTTTTCTATTTTCATAAATTTTTTTTAGATTCATATGTTAAAAAAAATGTAAATATCTTGATCAATAATAAACGTGAACTATATACTTTTACATCTTATAAAATAAAGTACAATTTTATTCCCCCGTTTGAAGTAAATAAAGTGAACATTTCGGATGGATTGGGTGAAAAATATTGAATAAACACATACTTTGTTTCGCAGAACATTTACGGATCACTTCTGTATACATAATTTTTACAAAGTCAACTTATTGTCATATCATATACAAAAGATTTTTATTAGAAAAAGTACTTTCTATATATTTTGAAGATTAGAGTAATTTTAAATATTAATATTATCCATTAATGCTATAAAATTACTAATCGCTTTTTTGGCATTAGTGAATGATCGTTTTTATCTTTGGATTTAACAAATTGCGAATAAATAATTCCAACGAAACGTCGCTTAATAAACCAAACATTTGTAATATTTATTACCACCTTTCCCACAGGCAACCTCCTTGAGATCGACAATGAAGTTAATATTCACAATAATTAAATAATTGGATAAAAGAAAATAATAATTATTAATACAGTTTTTTACCGCGTGAAGTATTCAATGAAATAAATGATAACGAGAATCGAAAGGTATAGATATATATACGAATTAAATATATAGCTTATATAGCTATAAGAAAGGAAAACAATGTTATCTGGTTATTCGATTGGAAAAAGGTAATGGACCGAGGTAGCTCGAGAAGCCGCAAGTAGGTAAATCCGAGTCAGGTCAGACGGGTAATGTTAGTTATATAGATTGCGGCACGGCCCGCACAATAGGTACAATGCCAAACTTCTGTGTACATCTGTGTCTCCTGGCGTTGAACGAAGTGAATTCGGAAGGATCGATTGATCTTTCCGAATACTCGGGATTCCTCGCTGTGAAAAGTATCTCGCTGATGCGGCCAAGTTAATTGGAAAAATACCAACTATTAAAGAAGACGTACTGCAATTACTTACATTCTATGAGCTCCGTAAGTTTATATTTATGTGGTACTTACGTGTGGTTCATTTGACGATACGAAAAAAAGAAGACAATATTTTTATACGGGCGATAGTTCATAAAAATCTACGACGTTTTCGTTCGGTGTTATCCGGGGTATAACTGTATATATGTATAATACCGTTTTACAGTGCTTAAGTTTAAAAGAACACGCCGGGCAATAAACGCAAACGGACCAACCTAATTTCCATTTCGTCCTGAAATTAGACTGTTAAGAACAAAAGACTATAAAAAGCCAATTTGCGTGGCACATTTGACTCTCACGAAAATTCCACGTTCTTATACGTTAATGAATTACTCGTATTTTCCCTTTTCTTTTTTTAACTATTCACCATTCGTTTTCATTAGTAATTCACTTTTTCTTCTCCTATTTGTAATAGTGATTTTTATTGGATACGTATTATTCCCTAAAACTAATAAAAACAATTTGAATTTCCTGCTTTTCCAATGTTTGGATTTTTTAGTGATCTAGCAATTTTAAATAATTATGTCTGTTCACTCGTTAAATTCAAAGTTTTGAAATGTTTTATCCTGTATAAAATAATAGTACGAAATTCTTAAGAGAATATCAATCGAATTTAATTCATTCATAATTGATGGAGGGATAATGCGAATAAACGGGATAGCGTTGTCTTAGCTTTGGTGACAATTAATGTATATTTTGTAACAATTAAAATTTTAAGAGTTTGAAGCGCGGAAAGTTGAATTTTTTATTTTGTTTGACATCCCTTTAATAAATGGTAAATATTGTTTACTCAACAACATCTCCGACGAGTCGTACTTTTTTTATTTATTTATTTGTTGCAGACAATAAAGTAATACATAAATTCCATCATATATGCTTAATTTAAAAATAAACAATTTAAAAATTAAATTTTTTACTATTAATTGACGAGTTAGTATAAAAAAATATAAAAAAAAGTATTAAAAGAAATACACATATGTCCTGGTATATACATATACACTTATTAAAATTTTAACTTTCTTTTTAATTAATAAGATAATGGTAATAAATACAAATGAATGTTTATATCAATGCTAGAAGTAGAGAGTTGTTTTGTAAAGTTTAAAGTTTAATTTAAACTAAATAATTATTATTAAATCATTATTATGTTACTTTTATTGTTCATTAAGTTAGTATAAGTTTTAGTTTTTATAAGAATTTTGTATATTACACCAGTCCTATGCAAAGATTAAATCTTTATCTCTATAAGTACTACATTTTAAGGTATGTAATACCTGGTGAATAAATAAATAAAAAAATTGCATACGAAATAGTAATTAATACTTCTCTATTTGCTCAGTTCGAAAAAATTAAGTTTCACACATATATTACTAAAAATTTGTAATTTTTAACCAAATATAACTTTATGTAAGAGTAATTTAATTACATTAATAAATAAAAATATTTGTAATTTTCAGATCGTTTCAACTATATATACCTATAAATTCATACAATAAAATAAATAATTACGTTATAGTGAACCAAATAAATAAATAACTCTTTCCCTCTCACTCTGTGTGTCCCTGTGTATTTATACGCGTGCATGTGTGTAGATGGTAATATTTGAGTCACTGTGCATCGATATATCACTTACAAAGACTTTTCGAAACTTCAAAACGTATCACGTCAACGATGAACCGAACCTAACCAAGAAGAGACTGTCAAAGTCGTTTAAATATACGCGAACTCGTGCAACTGCAATCAACCTGTCAAATCAAATTTCTCTAGGTCACTTGACTATTTTATCGAATTCGATACCTGCGTTTTAATTTGTATTTTATACAGACACATACACATTTATTTTAATCGTACCAATTTCATTGACCTCGGTCTAATTAATACACACCAATCGTATACCAGCATGTGCGTGTCGGTCTATTGTACACAAATTTTAGAAAATAGTTGATTATGCATTGTATATATAGGAAATGCAATAAAATGATACGTAGTCATTTTTACAACAATTATAACAAAAATTGTTATTTCTAATATTTGTGTGGACCTATGAAAATGGACCTATGGAAAATTTGAGTATTATTGTGACAGTAAAATTTCTTTTTTTATATAGTTTGTTACAAGAGAAATTTACTATTATATTATTGTGACAGTAAAATTTATTTTTTTATATAGTTTGTTACAAGAGAAATTTACAAAAATAAATAGGTACAAAGATTCTACAGAGACGCATCTCGCACATATGTTTGCAAGCTGATTGAAACAGATTCTGCATAAGGTATAACATAAAGAGTAAAGTAAAATGTATTAAACTTTACATAAAAATTTAATAATTATTTTATAAACATTTTTTAAACATTTATGTATTCAACGGAGATAAATGAACTTTTGTAAAAATTTTAGTGTATAGTGTCATCTTTTTTTTTTATTTCGACAGACTGATAATCTTCGTTACTAAACGATATCGTAATTTACAATACAATATTTTTCTATCCTTCAATTTAAAAACCTTCATTAATCAAATAATGAGAATTTAAATAATGAGAAAACCAGTTTAAAAAGGTGGTACCTACACACGGAAGAAAATATTTTGTTTCCAAACATCTAAATGTTTTAAATGGAAATTGTTTTACCCGTATGGATAAAATTCTTTAAAAATAATACGATCTCAAAGTCTATCCCTTATTTAAATTACTATCCAGTAATACTTGAAGATTTTGGTAATTTTTATTTAAACTTTCTTCTTCATGTAAAGTTTTTCGTTAAAACACATAAAATTATCTTGAGTAGCTAATAAACAATTAATTTTTAAGAAAATTTATGCAAAATCAACTAAGTTTATCGAATTTGTGTAACTAATAGTAAACTTATTTTTAGCTTATTTTTTTATAACTCAGGTTTATAATTAATTTGTTAGCAATATAACTAGTTGATTATTATTACCAAACAACTTTTCAAATCCCTTATTTATAATACGAACCTAAACATAAAAATTAGCATATTGAAATAATTATTTATAATTTTAAACTTTAAAATTTATTGAGCAAATGAAATTATTCATTTTGGACTGAATATAATTTTTAACCAAGGATTATCTAATTTTTAATTTAAAAAACATGATTTTTTTCTAATGACTAATTGTTTACCAGATTTTGTTGAAATTAGTTAATAATCATCTAAAAATCCATCACTATTACTATTAGTATCAGTGTGCATTTAATCAATTCTATTTGTTTCTTATTTTATATATACTTAATAATCTTTTTGCTACTAACAGTTTAATTGAAAAAAAAGTAACTTTTAAGACTCTAAGCTGGGGATGAGACGTGATCCTACACCTTCCGACTCCATTTAAAAATTGCAAAAACGCTTTTAATAATGAAAATGTAAGGGAAATACAGTTCTGAAAATTTTACGATTTTTATTTTCATTTTACGAAAAATTTACGAGAAAAAAGCTGTATAATTAAATCAACTGTAAAATGATCGTTATACTTTTAATTTTTTCCATTAATAGTCATCCCTTTTATTACCCAAAACATCGAAAAAAAATCCAGATGTCAAGTGTACGAAAACGTTAATTACGAATCTGTGCTAAACGGCAATCGTTCGACGAAACGTTAATTCAAACATTAATACTTACATTACAAATTTTGGATTATACTTTCAATACATATTTATAAAATATCCTTAAATTAATTTATCCTTATTATCGTATTATTTTTAAGAACGGTACAATTTTCTCCGTACATTACCAATAAAAAACAAATGATAATTTTTAATCACACATTTCCGTTTGTACTTTATTGAATTTCCTCCGCATCCACTATCTTTTGGCTTTGTTCCGCGTCACTCTCTTTTATTCTCGTCCTTTGTGCCGGTTACATATACACACACACCGCGCCGAGAGAAAGGCAGCGAGAGATGCAACTTTAATTTCGTCCGTCACTTTCTATTTGAGAAATTCTTCTATTTTATCTCCGTGCATTAACACGAATGGACTCGGCTTTTACTTTACTCATTGAATCCCACGGCGTTTTCTATCACACACGTGTGATATCATCCGCGTTTATCGAACGTTAACCGAGACAGCGAAATAAAAAACGAAATTGTTCGTTTTTTATTAAATTTTTTCCATTGAATCTTAACTTAACGTTAATATTTTTACACTATTCGTTTATTTATTTATTTTCATTCAAGTATCGATTCATTTTCTTTTTTTTTTAGAAAATAAAAAAATTGTAAACCTATTTTTCACAGGATGTTTTAATAATGAAGCGTTCATTAATAAACGTTACAATATCCTTTTCTTCATCCTACTTTTTCCATTTTCCCATATTAAAATAAAATCAACTTACTTAATGGATTGCTGGTATATACGATAACTGACACGTGACTTTGCTTTACCCTATACTAACGACCTCTTTCGTTCTTTCCTTTTATTCGCGGACCATTAAGCTTTTCCGATTTTTCTGCGGTTCGCTTACGATAGTAGGAAACTTGACTTATTCCAGACCTAAGGAAAACGGTCTAATTTACAATGCTCACTGTTCTATATATATATATCCGCGTTGAATTTAAATTCTCCCTTTTTTTATCTATCTAAAATATGTTTATTTGGATGACGTGTTACCTTTAGGAAAGCAACATTTTTTTTTTACGTTTTTTTTCTTCCATATAAATATGCATTTCTCGTGCAAAATCAAATAATAAATTGCTATTTCAATTTTTTTTTTACTTTGAATGTTATAATTTCGATCAACTATCTACACATACATATACCGATACTGCAGTTCGATGTAAAAATAAAATTTTCTTTGTATTATGCCTATGCGTTTATCGCGGTAGAGTGAAAAGGAAAAATCTACAATCGCATTACAGTATATCGTAATGTAAGGAAAAAATAAAATTAAATATCACACTTGTCAATCTACCGTTGTCACCAACGAAAAGTTCCACGTTCCAAGGACTTTATGTAAATAATGATTGAAAAGTTAAGGAAAATAAAAGAAGAATTTCTTGTGCGAGTGTGTATATAATATAGAAAAAGAAAAAAAAAAGTGGCTGAGATATAAAAATTGAAGCTCAATTATATAGAAAGGCACAAGTTCACGCTTGGCGTCAACGTCAACGCGATATATACGTGTATTACATAGTTTAAAGGTCAGACTTAAGCGCGTGTGCAACCTCGCCAAAGCGACTTAATCTCGATTCACACGCGAGTACTGCCTTATATGCGGCACGGGTCAAGGTGTCTTTTGCAATGGTTCGCCATCCCATTTTTTCTTGTTTTTTTTTTCTTTTTTACTTACTTGTATACGAGCTGTGCATTTGATCGATTGATCCGTGTGTGTTGGGGAATCACGGAATCATTTGCATCCCGAATGTACGATGATATTGAGGTTTCTGGTTCTACGAAACGCGAGATTTTTTATAGGTTTGTTTTTCTTCTTTATTTATATAGGTGTTATACGTAGATGACAAATTTGATTTTGTTAGGTTTGAATTTTTAGGTTAAATATGATTCTGCAGTTATAGGGGGGTGTCGAGAGTAATGGAAAAATTCAAATTTCCTGCGTTAATCTATTTTGGGGTTTGATATTGTATTCTGAAATGATAACTGTTTTCGCTAAATATGAAGAAGGAAAACGCTGATCTGCGTAAACGAAAGAAATTATAAGCTGCTTTTTTATTCAAATTTTGAAATATTTTTGATGATTTGTTTTTTGTTACTGTTGAACGTATTAGAATGTTTCGCGAAAACGGATACCGAATTGGCATACTTAAATCCAAAAATTACTTGTGCTTCGGAAGTATCGATTAAAATTCTTGTTCGAGACATAATTTATTATTTCCTTTTTCAATTTTGAACTAGTTGTATGTTCATTATCGTCGCATAAATAGTTTAGAAATATTTAATCTATAAATTATAATTATATATAGGTATACCTCTAATAAAAATTGCCTTAAATCAGGTATATAACATTCCTCGATTCGAGTAAAATTTGTACTCACCAAAATATAATCACTTTTGCTTCGAGTGACTTTTTCACTCTAACAAATTTAGATATGTGTGACGCTTTCTCAAAAACTACTAACGATAAATCACGGCTTTCTCCTCATTTTCGCAAAAATTAATGACTTTTTTTCTTTAAATTTAAATTATACTAATTCGAAAATTACACCCGTGGGAAATTTTAATTATTTTGTAATTGTAAAAAATCTTGTTTTATACCAGTTTGTTATTTTATCAATTTAAAATTATACATTTATTTCTACAAACACAAAGAAACTAATTGATACACCGTTTATTCATCCTATTAGAATTATATAATATTAAAATCAAAATGTAAATTATAACGTTATAAATGTAATCAATTCACGGATAGTTAATCAAATTATATGTAATCTTTTTTTTTCTCTCAAATATAATGGACTAAAAGGAGCTCGATATCGAATCTATGCAACATTGATTTTCGTAATGCATTAGGAAAATGCGTTACACGTTGCTTTGCTGCACTCAAAGGTTTTGGCTCGATATAAAGTGTGCGTTCAATCGCTATGCTCTCAAATCAATTTGATACGCGAAATTCATTAGAAATAATCAAATGGACAAATTTTAATAATCAACTATTAACACACGTAAAAATTGAATATTCTCATACTATTAATTTTTTTTCCTATATAGTAAAAATAATTTTAATAATTTTTTTTCAATGAATTATAAGTATAAGATATAAATATTGATGTAAGTACACCAATGTCATTAACTGCTTGTAAATTCGAAATATACACGATATTGATAATATCGCATAATAAGGTTTATTCGATTCTATAATAGTTATATATTTGTCATTCAGAATCACAAAAGAAAAAAACACAAAGACACTAATTGATACACCGTTTATTCATCCTATTAGAATTATATATATAAAATCAAAAATGTAAATTATAACGTTATAAATGTAATCAATTCACGGATAGTTAATCAAATTATATGTAATCTTTTTTTTTCTCTCAAATATAATGGACTAAAAGGAGCTCGATATCGAATCTATGCAACATTGATTTTCGTAATGCATTAGGAAAATGCGTTACACGTTGCTTTGCTGCACTCAAAGGTTTTGGCTCGATATAAAGTGTGCGTTCAATCGCTATGCTCTCAAATCAATTTGATACGCGAAATTCATTAGAAATAATCAAATGGACAAATTTTAATAATCAACTATTAACACACGTAAAAAATGAATATTCTCATACTATTAATTTTTTTTCCTATATAGTAAAAATAATTTTAATAATTTTTTTTCAATGAATTATAAGTATAAGATATAAATATTGATGTAAGTACACCAATGTCATTAACTGCTTGTAAATTCGAAATAATACACGATATTGATAATATCGCATAATAAGGTTTATTCGATTCTATATATAGTTATATATTTGTCATTCAGAATCACAAAAGAAAAAATGTTATTTTCTTACATAGATATATTATTTAAGTGAATGTTTATCAGAAAGTGACGTCAAGCATTCAATCTACAGCTTTCTTTTATATAAATTAAGAACTCTAGAGGATCACAATGAAATTCAATTAAATATACGACATCTTCATCTCCTTTTAACAATTTAAAAAAAAAAAAAATAATTTGAAGTATAATTAAAATAGTCACAAAGAACGTACTTATCGATTCAGTTGCAAAACGTCAAATGATTTTCAACCCATTCAAAAGACTCGGGAGTCAAAATAATTGAATTATTCAGCTGTTTTTCGGATTAGATATAAGATTGATTAAATCGTTCGTTATATACGCGCGCAAAAAAGAAATAATCGAACCCGAGTAATACTGTGCGGATTCAAGAGAGATTTCCGGGTAGGCGAGTAATTGCTCCATCAAGCAAGGAAAAAGAAAAATACGTGAAAATTCGATGAAAAATCAATCACAGTGTTAAACAGACTTCGAGATCGTTAAAAAAAATACAATTAATGTAATATAAGCTTGGTTTTAAAAAGAAATAAAATTATTTAATTTACACGAAAAATGTTACTTTAAATTTATTTACCTATATATTTAAATATTAATTTTTCTTTCTTATTATACGTTTGTTTAACAATAAATTTTCTACCTAATCAAGTGTAATAAGCTCGGCCGACACGGCTATATATCGGCGGTGCAGATGGTTGATCACACACAAACACACATATACCTATATATACAGATGCGAATATACAGAGCGGTTCGATTGCAACTCGGAGTTAATTCAATGTCTCGGCCGTTGCCGTGAGCGGCGCGCGCAGCAAATCCCCTCGTTACGCGCTGTCGTCACGATCAAGAAATTCTCCCTCCTTGTGGGTTCGCGCGTTCGATCTCGCGATTTTAAATCGGGTTGGCCCATTTTTTTATTATATAAAATAATAAATTTATTTATAATTAAATTAGGAATTAAATTTATAATTTTGACGACACTGGGTAACAATTTTTCGCCCCTAATTTTAATAAAAATTTAAAAAATTTCAACTAAGATGGGTAGTAATTTTTCCAAAATAAACGATAGGCTTTGAGCACGTATTTTCTTCAAGAATTTTGATCATACGGGTACTCCAATTTTTATCGAAAAGATTTTGATGTATTTGAACAAAATATTTTCTTTTTGTAGTTACCACCTTTTTAAAAATTGTTTTCCTGATTATTTAAAGAAGGTTTTTACATATATTATTTAATTATTTTCCTACTTCCAGTTGATAATCATTTTTATACTTATAAATAATTTAGTGGTTTAAAAACGTTGGATTTAAGGAAATTATTCAATTGTGTGTAAATATGCCTTACAAGCGTATAGATAATTCATAGGTGATTTTAGTTTATTGACTGAATTACCGATCAAATTGTAAATATTCGCCCCGATATTAATGGATATTAATCAACAAATCTTTCCAAAAATTTTTATTTTCAAATGAACGTGATATTTGGTTATAATCGCACAGCGCGATGCCATACCTAATTGTTACCGACAGAAAGTCAATATGTACTATTTTAATTATTTTAGAATAAATTATATTTTGAAAATGTGAACTGAATAAACTTCTTCTAAGCCACTGAAAATTTATGGCGTTAAAAATTTATTTTCATAATTTAGTCGTAATTCTTGCACTTTAAAACGTAGATATGCGACTGTCACATTGTCTTAATAAAAATAAAAACACTCGTCATAACAATTTTAAATTGGAGAAATTTCTTTGTATTAAAAAAATTTGATAAAACCCAGTTTGCAACGTACATATATAGAAAATTTAATAATATAATATTTGGGTAACGACAGGACTTCTATATATATATATATACATTTCTAATATAAAAATTCAATTCAACGAAGTACTACGGCAAAAAAATTCCACACGCGCGTAATTTTTCATAAATTGAAATAAGTAAAAAAAGAATATTAATTCATTTAAATATTTAGTTATAGAAAGGTAGTACTATTCAAAATGTATACACAGCGTTCATTATAATAATTTCCTTATTTTCGCTTAAATTTTATTAAAAATCACTGTAATATCATTTGAGCGCAAAAGTGTATACCCTTATTAATAAAGTAGCAAAATCGTAATTTTCTTTGGGGTTACGGAAGAATTTTCCAGTAAGACAAAGTACTAAATGCTTCGTGATTTACCGATGTTCGTTTTCGCTTCTGGAGGAAATGACTTTATTCCACGCGTTAGTGTTCGTATTCTCGTTAACGCGTGTTGTACACCATCGATTCCTTATATACTTCCACTTGACATAGATACCTATATGTTTATTTCAATTATCATTTCTTGCAATATTGTATTGCTTGCAATATCTTTATCAAATTTACGTGAAAAAAGGAAATTCAGAAAAATATCCTTATATATTTATGTAAATTATATATCTGTATATGTATATTCATGAATTACCTACTTTTTCTTATTAACACAATTTTAATCGTTGTACGATTACTTTGCATAAATGATCTACGTTATAGACGGGAATAAAAATTTAATTTACGAGTGCGATTAATTTTTTTATCAAATTTAATTACACACGTGCGTTGTTATAAATATAATTAATCAACGTAATTAATATTAAATTGCGTGTACAGTAAGATATTTCGTAATTAATTTCATAAAAGTCAGTTAATGCACAAGAAAAAAGTAATGACGACTTATAAATTTCAATTTTTTGTATAAGATGAATGAATTTATCGATTTTCTCGAGTGGAGGTGTGAAAAACAAAAGAAAAACAAGTGGTTTCTTTTTCTTTTTTATTCTAACGGTGGTTAACGCCACCCTTTGCACAATTTTTTATTAATTAAACGTATACGTATAATATGTTAACAATGCGTTTAAAATTAATTAACAAAATTTATACCCTAGCTCTTATTCAATCAATAACGTGAACGATACATCTTGCTGCGAATCAAATGATTTTCGCTTTTTCTTCCCCATTATCAGAAAGCTATAATTTCACAAAAATTCAGCAAGTACATTATAAATTAGAAAAAATAAACCTGTTTATTTACATATAATTAATGGAAAAGTGTGATGGTACTGCAATGAACTCTACGCTCTTCGAACGACGTAAAAGTCAAATTTTTCTTTGACAAATAGCGAAAGAAAAGAAAAAGTGAAAACTAATACAAGGGATGATGATGGTGGTGGTAGTAAAGGGGCTCAAAGTCGCGGGAAAGTGCAGCAATTACAATGCTGATTTATCGGTGAAGGGTAAATCGCGTGTCGCCGGCTTTCTTAAGTACGGTGCGGCCGCGGACTGAAGCCTATATATGCACGGAAAGTATCTAACCAAGGTTGTCGCTGCTGCTGCTGTTACTTTCTTTCTCTGTGTGTGTGTGTGTGTGGGTGTTCGTGACAACTCGCGATTTATGTACTGTCGAGACCGGTCGTTCGAGAAATATACATATATATGTGTCTGTGTTTGTGTAGCTTGGAGCGAGTTCATTCCGACTGTTTAACGCGACTTAATGGGGTATTTTTTTCTAATTGGGTAAAGGCGGGATAGTTTCAAATGATTTTTAAACGTTCAGTTCGTTTGACAAAAAGTGATATGTAATTATCGGTGCTATTAATATTTGTTCGTTTACTTTTATTTAAAAGCTTTTTTAAACGTTTTATAAGTAATTAATTAGCCACCGACGGAATCAATGTATTTAATTTCAAACGTAAATTGATGAAAAATCATCGTTAAACGATTGACGATTCCCGTCTGTAAATTAAAGACATAAATACGTTATGATCAACGAGCTTTATAAATATACATATATATATTGAATATTGATTTCGATAATAAACCCAGTAATTAACTCCTAAATCATATTCAATAGACGGAGAGATATATAACGTTGCCCCTGAGAATCAGCGAGTATCATGGCCAGCGAGAGAAATTCGCGAGAAAAGAAGGAAAAAAAAAGCTCCGAGCTTGCGGATCGATCGAATAGTCGTCGTGTCCCAGTGGCACAGTACCGATATCGCGTGTACACAACGATTCGCACGCACTACACTTTTCTCGAAGCTTAAGGTGAAGTTCGCGGGGGAGAGACTCGACTTGGTTTATTAATAGAATACACACAGCTTGAAAAAGAGAGAGAAAAAAAGAAATACGGTAAGCTTTTTCTTTCTTTCTTGGGCTAATGTAAATACTGCGGTTTTGTCGTCGCGGTCACGTCGATATATTTCTTTGATAAAATTGTTTGGCGTCCTTTTATGCGTGTGTACGATTAATCAAATTGTAAAATTTACATGACATATTGCCAGTATTTCTGTATTTTCCAAATGTTGCGCATCATCTTCGAGAATGGAAAATTGTATAACGTACAAACAATCGAACAAAACTAAAATCGATTCGATACTTTTTTTGTATTATTAGTGAGAGTTACAGATTATTTTCCATAAACAGGTCAGTTTTATCTTTTTGTATATGGATTAAATGAATTTAAGGAATGATGCGTATTGATGGAAATAATATTAATTGAATTCAACATATATATATAAATATATGACATCCTTATTAAAATAAATGTCAACTTATTTCTACTGTTATATAAATAAGTAACTTTTATTTTAATATGCGAACGTATTTATTTATTTACACTTATTTCTATTAAACATCTACGGATGCGAGTAATTTATTAAAAAAATAATTGTTGTGTACAATAGTTAGAAAAAAAAAAATTATACTAATTTTGGGAAAATAATATTTCATAAACCTGAGCAATTCGATCAAAATAATTTATAAAATCCGCTCTAATTTGCTTAGCTCGAACGACATAATACTCAAACCTTAAAAAGCCTCAATCAGAAATGCTTAAGGTAATTTACGACGAAATTTTCTCTTTTCCTTTTTTTCGCTTCGTTCTTTGTCGTGTACGTTACGTAAAAAGTTTAACCAAGCGTTATGGGCTTTACAGTTACTCTTTATAATCTCGTTAACCGCCAGTTCCGTTAATAAAAAAAATCCTTATTATCGGCTCGTTTCTTTAACAAATTTTCGGTTCGTGTAAATTTTGACGAAAATTACGGGCTATATCGGTAGGTAATAATATTTTTACAAGTCGATCGATAAATTATTATATATCATTTACGATGAACTTAATCATATATTTTTATGTTTTAAATTTATTGTTAAAGTAATTATTGTAGAAATGTACTGTGGTGTAAATCGAATGAAATAAAAATTTTAATTATTAGTATTTGCATAAAAATGTTTATCTAAAAGAAACTGGATGTTAAAATAGTTAATATGTTCTTCTGAATTAACAATTAATTCGTAATAATATTCACATTTAATAAATTAATAACCATATTTCATTATGTAAATAGAAAGTTATAATTAGTATATACACGTATACCGTATGAAAATGTTTCTATATAGACAGCCTTTCGAATTTCCGGTGTGCGAGTAGAAACTATATCTGTGTGAACGAATCGCAAATCTCGATATATAAGTTAGTAACGGTGTGTGTCAACCAAAATTCGTGTACAAATTTTGTTGATAATATCGCCTTAATTCAAATTTACAAACAAGAAATTATTTTATTAGATAAATTAACAATGTTGCAAAATTTACAGAAAATGTCCAGTTATAACCTATATGACCTACTTCTAACTTCGATAAATAAAAAAAAATGACCATATTCCTACTAAGGCGCGCGAATAACTAAAAAACTACTTACATCTATTTATAAAAAAATTAATTTTTAAAAATATACGACCAAATCTAATTCGAGTCTACAAAACGAAGGAAAAAAAAAGATAATATAATATACTAATAGTATAATCATTCGACCTCTTTATAGTTTTAAACATTAATTAAAATTTAGATTACATAAAATTTACAAACGTCCAGTAAATTAAATAATCAATCACCTACAAATTATTGAAATGTAATTCTCCCTTTTCCGTGTTAAGAACATAATTGTACACGTACCTCGGTACAGTTATACATAATTATTCACCCTGGGGGAAAAAACCGTTAGTTTCCTCCCTCTGCATAGATATAGGAAAAAAAGAATTCTACATCACATTCCTCCACAAACGGAAATTACATCAAACGTGTATATATCTTTATATTCCTTTTATTTTTCTATATTTACTACCCTAGTAGAATTCAGAATATAAGAAATAGCTGGGAAATTAATAAATGGACAGCGAAAATGGTTAGGTATTGACTCCCGATGAAACGCTTTTTCGCCCATTTCTTGCACATTTATTGGAATGAGCAAAATAAAGTATTCATTTCTGGGTAATGCCCTAAACAAAATGCGAAGCATGTTGTGAAATTTGATCCCGTTTACCATTTCCGATCGAGTCCGGCGATTGTTTGCGTCGTACAAACACTCATTTTCAAGATATTTTAACTTTTATAAATTAATCACTAAATTAATCCGAAACATTTTTGCAGCCTTGTTCATAGCCTATAATGCGCCAGGTATCCTGCTTACGGAAACTAGTTTTACAAGCTTCAAAATACTTAGTTTAATCCTAACATTTATAGATTATTCTATAAAATAGCTAGGAAAGGTTAAAAAAAGCGTTTCATCGCAAGCCCAAAAATCTTTCTTCCGGGTACACATATACGCGCGTCGACAGCTCGTTTGTCCAGGTAGCTCCGAAAACCCAAAAATAGTCTACCGCAGATTTCTTTATAGCCGTGGGAATATATGTCAAGTCGAGAGCGATCAACCCACGTCCGCCCAGATACACCTATCAGAGACAAAAAGGGGAAGTGCATATACAGTGCGAAAAAGAACGTAAAAGTAGAGAGACGTGTATTCACACACACTTGCGTAAACAAAAAGTAAATTATTAAACGACGTTTATATATCTTCGAGACGATTTTTAATTTTTCGTTCTCTACTAATTATTATTTTTAAAAAGTAGGACGTACACGCGTACATCCGTTTACGTAATCAAATTACGAAACTAATTTTATATTATACGATATATGTATATATATATAAATTGCATAATCGTGCGATCGTAATAATTATTTGCGCGCGTTATAAAATTATAATAAAATAAAATGAAACATACATCTCTCGATCTATCGGACTTCTTTGAAATACTTATTAAATAACCAATCAACTAATAGCCAATTTCCTTTCAAAGTAAATGACTCTACCGTAATTTCTCTCTCTCTCTTTTTTTCAGAAAAAAAGTAGTTTAAGTATACACGATGAAACGATTTTATTCTCATGCTAGTTTTCCTTGTATACACGTGTGTGACATCGATTACTCGTTACACCGCGTAATGTCATTATTCCAACACATTGAACGATAAATCAAAGGATTATAAATTTATATTTATCGATGAATTTTCTTTTTTCGTTCGTTTTATATATATAGATTAATAGTGCTGGCTTGTATGTACGTTTATTTATTTTTAGACACGTATATAGATGCGAATACTTTTTGTAAACGGAGCTCTCGCGTTACACCGAACGTTTATGCGCGAAGGAAAAAAATTCTTTTAAAACATTTTACCGAGAGTACAGGATGTTAACCTACCTGTTTAGTAAATGTCTTTATTTTCCTAAACACCGAGGTAAAAATTCTTCTCCGGTTATTACTCTGCGTTGTGTAGTTTTAACGTACCCGAGTAATGGTCAGTAATATTAACAATGAAATATCTTGCGTGAAGATTATTTTTTTACTTTGAAATTTTAAAGGCAGTCGAGATCTTTTAGGATGATTCGGTATTAAAATTGTAATTTTGTGATCCTATCTGAATATCGAAATAGAGGATGTATTTCTAATAAAAAATGGCCGTTATACTTTATTAAATATATCTATTATTTACTTCCGAACGCTAAAAAATGTTTCCGAATTAATTTACTAGAATTTATTTGATAACGAAAGAAATGCCTTCTGTACGAAATATTGACGAGATAAAACGTAAATAAATTCGAAATTTTATTTCTTATTTTCGCAGCGCGATATCGAAACGGTCCTATTAAACGTTCGTAAATATATATCAATTTTCTATTCCACATATTTACTTTACGTAATTATTTTTGCTTTAATTATAATATATGGGATTTAGTAAACCCATCAATTTACAGAATTGTGAAAAAATAATCCTCATCGAAGATAATTTACAATTCGAAAATAAAAAAATATAAAACTTTGATCCGAAAATCGTATAGATTGTTCCAAAGAGGACACATATATAAATATTATAAAATTATTAATAATTGAAGTAAAAATTATCAGGAATGTTTCTTCGCGTAGTAAATAAAAATTTTGTTCAAATGTACAATAATATACGTCTGAATATTATTCCAAAGCCTAAAATAGTCTACACAATTAACCTCCCGGTAAATTAATTAAAAATTGACCCAGATGTAAATTAAGGTTAGGTAAATTATACTCGAGGAAAAAATTATGCACATCCTCGGTATTAAATTTTTCGTAAAGTTGTTCATTATTTTCAACTATTATTTAACAACATTCTCTCACCACTGGGAGGCATCGCGATAAAACGCTGTTACAAAGTTGCAAAAATGTGGGTAAAAAAAATGAAGAAATCTCATTTCCTTGGATAATTAAAGTAACTTCACTACTCAACAACGATAACTCAATTCATCCTCGTGTAAAAAGAAGAGAGAAGGCAGACTTTGAAATCCAACACGCGCAACTCGTTATTCATTTTAACAGACCTTCCGGGTGTAGGAAAAAAAGAAGATTTTTCACGCAGCGAGTATAAAAAACAGCAGGTGCTGACTTACATGTACCAACAAGAAGAGAGAGATATTCGCATAAATAAAGCAAGTCTAGTAAAAGCAGCAGCTTGACAAAGCGACGAGAGAAATATTTTGGAAAGTGGTAGGAATTTGGAGCGTCGTAAAGTCGTTTTCAGGTAAAAAGCTCACCCCTTCTTTTTTTTTGTTCGTATTGTGCAACTTCTCTTTTCAGGTATGAACTTCTTTTTTGCATATGCGAATTTTTTTTCCTTTCTCGTGGCTTGGTGTACAGTTTGGTAAAAGCTAGTTTTAGGTGTAAATGTCGTGTACGTATACGAAGCTTTTGTATTCGTTTTTTTTGGTCAATCGATATACCCTCGAGCAAAAGATATCGACAACTTTAATTCGTAAATATTATACAACTAATTCGATTTCATCTATAAGAAAACGATCTTTTAGAAAGCAAAAGTAAATTGCTTATATGTACAATCGTCTGTTTTGAATGATTAAAAAATCAAAGCAGATTCACCCAACATTATATTTTAATGCAAATGGCCAATTAAGCTCGTAGTACATGCGTATTCATAAGGTAACTGACAAAAAAAACGAAGAACGTCCTAATGAATAATGCATATGTTTTTATTAACATCGCGTCGCGTTTTAAATAATAAAACGGGAGACGTTATAAACCTGAGGTAATTATCGGAAAATCGTGGTTACATAACTTTTCGAGCTTTCGAATACTGAAATGTTTTAGTTTGAATGATAATTGTAATTATACGCAGGGAAATAATTTACTAATTAATATATAATTAATGCGCACATCGAATGCTCGTTCGCAAAACCGTATACAAATAATTTTGTTGTAATAAATTCAAGAGAGAGAGATGGAAATTTTGCGGGTTAAATTGCTTTGACTGTGAATCATTGTTTTTGTTTTTTTGATCATAATATTCAATCGATTTGAGCTTAATGTATCCATTATTTTGAAGTTTCAATAATAAATTAATTGTACAAAACCGTTTACATTTCTTTCTTTTTTTAATATATCAAAATTTATTTGTTAATTTTTATTAACATAATAAGACTAATTTGCTATTTGAATATTTATATGAGATGATTATAAAATAAAAAAATATGAATAATTTCTTTGTCATTTAGTAACGATTATTAAATCGTCTATAGTATGGAAAAAATTATAAAGTAATTATTTGCTCTTATAAGAGTTTTACAAAGTTTATATCAAAATGTTATTAATTATTGTTTACATAGTACTTCTTGTTAATAGTTGATAATTATTTTTATTAACAATTGTAACAATTGATAAAATGTGTCAATTTGTAATTTTAACAGTTATATCTTTTCTTTCAAAATCGTAAAATCCATATATTTACCAATAAAGCTCAACAAATTACGTAGATCCAGCTAGCGCACAATACTAATTTTCAAAGACGCGGCAAAATATAGGTGTATATAAAATTCAACCAAGCTTTTAGCTCGCATCGTATCAAAAGAAGAAAAAAAGAGGTATACGTATATATAATAACTTTATCTCGTAGGATCGTTTATGTCTTCATTTGTGCGGTTTCTTGCCGTCTTAAGAGATCGGATTTTCATTCTCCGCGCGTCCTCGAATCCACGAAGCATTTTGGTAAATTTCCAGAATTTTCATCCCCCGTTTCTCGAAGCAAGGACGATTATTAACTATTTATTTTTCTCAACTCCCTCATTCTCTTTCTTTTTTTTTTTAACAAATTTCAACTTAATTGAAATTCGCTGATTGATTTACGGCTTATGCACGCCCGGTGGAAGGAAGGAGAGTTTAATTACAGAGCGACACGCGACTCGTCATAATATAAATTGAGCGATTTAGATAACTACACGATATTTTCTTGAATACGTAATTAAATGCTCGTATATTTTATTGCACTTTAACGATCTCATTTATTTTTTTTAACCCTGTCCTATTCGTATACATGAATGTATTTTTTTTTCTTTATATCACGCTCGTTTTGTGCGTAAAACGAGTTGTGTTTGCGAATAATTATAACATATACGCGTACACATAGTATTATAATTTTACATGGATGTCAAGGTCGTGCAAGGAGTGATTTTATAAAATGGATATATTTTTATTTCGCGTATGCATATGTATACCTTTTTCCTTATTTGAATTATTTAACATGAAATATTAAGTTGAAGAGATGACGGATTTAAATTACAGGGATATAATAATGTGTTCTTAAAAGTATCCCGTTGAAACTACTAAATTCATTAGTTGGGAACGTATGTGAAAAAGGTTCACTTGTTAATTTTTAATAAAAATTAATAATTCGAAAATTCAAATTAATAATTGAGATTATCATCGTAACGAACTGACTATCGCTATTGAAAAAAAAATTATCCTCAAATAATTAATTGAAGAAAAACTGACCAAAAATTCACGTTCATAAGCTATTGAAATCAAGTAATAACAAAAATCCTATTCACTTCGTGTATAAATTAAAATAAAACTAAACGTACTGATTTCAGAGTTCGACATCTGGCTTAAAATTTATAAACGTCACTTCATACCTAATGGATTTTTTATTTTTATTTATTTATCCGATACATACATTAATAATTTATGTATACCAATATTTTCGTATAAATTCACTTTTTACGTTCATATTTTATTAAATCCCAATCAATGGGAAATATAAAATATTAATATCCATAAAAATGTAGGCTCGTATAAGTCAATTTTTAACAACTCGTACGTTTTACAAAAAAGATTTATACAGCTAACGGTCTTCATTTCAAGACGAGGTTTAAAGAACCTCTCTCTCTCTCTCTCTCTCTCTTTCTCTCTTTCTCTCTTTTTCGTTAAATAATTAAAACCAAACGATGACGTCAACGATATAAAATTTCTTCCTAAAGTATAAAACACGGGAGAACGACGAAGATTACAAAATTTTTATATCTTACAGTAAGCGGATTATATAAGAAGCATACTGGTTCGTCGTATTTTTTATTCCTCTTTTTTTTCTTATAATTATTATATTTCCTTGCTGAACAACGTGTAAGAATAAATGTGACATTACTACAATGCAAAAATGTTGTTTTTATTTAATTGTACAAATCGCAACGAAATAAAAATGATTGTCGTACAAAATTAAGTAGATTAACTGTATATTCCGTCAGACACATGTATATTCACGTTGATTTATCATATTGTAAAATTCAAACCCATTGATCCAAAACAATCGTACACTCGATTCGCGTACACATATATGTATATACACATATATACATAAGGGTAAACTAAACCGCGACATTGTCGTCATTAATTTTTCACAGCACAGAAAACCATCGTAGATGTTTGTCGTCCGTTGTGCACATATAGACCCACACACACACACACATACGTATAAAATACAACACGGCATATATGAAAGGAGACAGAAAAGGAGGAGGATGAGGAGGTCGGTTTTATATTTTCTAAAAATAGAACCGTGTGGTAGTGCGTCGAAGAAGTGCACTGTTAGAGACAGAGGGATGAAGGAGGTAACGGGGTTACAACAGTTTCCCGGGACGAAAAAATTCTACTTTTACTCCCTCTCTCTCTCTCTTTATGTGTGTAGGTGTACTTCCTTCAAGAAAAGTGCGTTTCGAGTGCTTGTCCGAGTTTCAGAGAGGAACTCGAAATTGAATTATTTTGAAAGCTTGCTTTTATTTTTTTTTTTACGTTAGAAGATTGAGTTTGTATATTTTTTTGTCGAAAATTTTGCAATTGTAAATGATTTATTTTTCACATCGTTTTGGTAATAAAAAAAACAAAAGAAAAGAAAGGAGAACAATTTAGAAAATTGTCTTTCGACCTCGTGATCGCGTGATAGCGTAAAACGTCGCTTCGCACGTATCAGACGCGAAAACATTTCAGATATGATTGCTAGTTTACTTGACCCTGAGCCTATCCTAGCCTTGATTTATTAAGAAACGCTGACGTCGCTCATGCTTATACTTTTTTTTATTTCTATTTGCCGTGTTTATCGATACAGACACATTTTACTTTTTATTTTTCATTTAACGCTTCTATTTATTTTTACGGTGACGTAAACATCGAATAAATATAATAAATAATAATTAATTGAAGACTATATCGATAATAAAAATTAATTCTTAATTTTTATTCACATAATGATTAAACTCCCTTCCTTTTTTTTCTTACGTGTGTAACGCATATTAAAAAAAAAATTTTTTCTAAGTACACAATTTAACGTTCTGATCGGTGACGTATCACAACTATAATGTACTATTCAATTGTTGTACAAAAATCGAGTAATTTTAACTGATTTTATTTTACGCTTCTTCCTGACTACATTCATAAAAAAAGGAAAGTATACATCTACGTGTATATATATATATGCATATATATATGCATATATATATGCATATATATATGTATATACGTGTCATTCTTTAATGCGCGTGGCAATAAAGAAACTCGACGTTTTTAGTTAAATCCGTAAAACTTACGAGCATGACATAAAAATAAAATGTCGCATCGGCAAGCCTTATACGAAGATGTAAATCCGCTTCGCGTATATAACAACGTCACAAGTCGGAGAGAGGAAAAAAAAATTAGCGGTAACTATCGTCATTACCTGAATATTGCGGCATTGTATTAGAATTGCTGTCCCAGTAAACGTCTTAAATTAAATAAATTTATTTTTAGTTTACAAAAGTTCTTCTATATATTTATGTTTTTGAATAAGAATTTAATATATTCTTCTAAATATATTTTAATTCACGCAAGTATTTTCATAAGTGTATATAAAGACAAAAAAAAATATTTTACGGCGAAAAATTAAAAGATAATTATGATAAAGAAAAAATGATAAAGGTATTTTATAAAAAATATTCTAATAACGAAATAGAATAATAATTATTAAAATTCGAGAAATATTATAAATATTATAATTAATGATAGATATCTTCAATTAATTATTTATTTTAAAAAAATATTAATCATGAGTGGAATTTTATGAAAAATAACTTGATAGAATACTATTACCTTATGCGGCAGTCACAAAATGCGACTTCTATAAGGTGTTTAGCGTCTGCATATAATATCTATTGACAACCATCTCTAGCGGTAAGAAAACCGCAAAATAGAGCACGATAAATTAATAGATATTTCTCATCTATTTTAAAAAAAAATGTCGAAAGACAGATTTAAATGAATTATACGTATTTCAGAGGATATCATCCGAAAAATCTTTTAAAATTTATTTAATGCTTCAGAAGATCTTTTTAAATAGATATATAATTTTAAAAGAAATGTTTGTTTAAAAATATGTTTTTTTTCAATTTTTCTAGAAGAACACTATTTTATTCCTAGAAGCACTTTTTCAAATGCAGAGATTCGTGAATAATACTTTTAGTACCCGTTTTTTCCGAAACGAAACTTATTGAGGTATATGATTTAAAAAATTGACAAAGGATAATAATTGTAAAGAACCTTTTTGAGATATATTTATAAAAATAATATTTGCATTATTTTATTAAAATGATTAGGTATCGTGGACAAAAAATATAATTATTATTCGTTATTACGAAATATTGAGCGTTACAGATACATACGATAAATACAACAAAGATGTAAAATAAGGAAAATTTTACAAGATCGTAAAGAGATTTTTCCAATGTTGTAGGTATATATGTAAGAAGAAAAAAGGAAGGAATGGGATTTTAAATGAAAATTCCTGAAAGTATTTCCGATGCAGATGCCAGAGACATAATAACGAGGAGGCCATAAATAACATACTTTTTTCCTTGAGAACGCGTTCTAAAAGTCATCTTTCATACCGCGGTGTTCGATTCCCTTTCGTTGAATATATAACGTGTCGAATAATCTCGAAAGTGATGGAATACGTACATCCCTCAAATCTCGAACGAACAATGCGGGTAAAGATAATAAAGGATAACTTCCCGCTGCAGGTAATGTCAAATTACAATGCTCATTGTATCTGAAGTTCGATTTTCCAAAAGACGTAACGATCAAATTTAAAGGGATGTGATACTCAAATTGCAGAGTTGCTAGTTATAAGAAAAATCTGACAAAAATCGCAAATACTACTTAAAACAAATATAGAATAGTGTGATAGAGAGATTTTTACGAAATAATAAACTATAAATTAATTATAAGTAAATAACCATTTTAGGTCGGTAATATATATATATATATATATATATATATATATATATATAACAATAAATAAATGATTCACGGCTGCTCAAAAATCTCGCTGATTTATGAATTAAAAGATTTGACAAAATTCACAGAATATCTTCGAAGGAAATACAACATCGTTACAGAACTTTTTTTTTCGATTAATTGAATTCCTCGTTTAATAAAAAATATATAATTTTTCTATTTTTAAAGCTTCACATACCGTCAATATTAAACATATAATTATTTCGATGAACTCGATTGAGCATGAAAAACTCACTCTCTAAAAAAAGCAATAAAATAGACCGCAACAATGTTGAAAAAACAAAAAAAAGAATTCTCTTATTAATCAGGCAACGGTACATTCGAATAAATGGAAAAGTTGAGTAAAAGAAGAAGCGCGAAAAATTTCATACTCGAAATGTTGAAATCGACAAGGTGTAATGGTCGAAAAAGTGATGTATATACGGGAGTAGTTGGTGCGAGTGTGTCCGAGGAAAGAGATAAAATTTGTTTTACGGCCTTTCATATCCCGAGCCATGTATCTCGAGCAAAGGTTCGATACGTACGTGTATCGTTTCGTTATATAATACGTATATGTGCCCGTGTCTGGGTGTTTGTACTTTTGCACAGTGGTGGAGAGATGGAAATACATATTGACTCGTGTTTTGGATGTGAATATAATATATATATATACAAATATACACACATCAGGCTATTATTCGGTAGTCAGTTCTATTTGCGTATATTTGTGTATACGTTTTGATTGTGTTGGTCAATATAATTTTGATTGCGTTTCGAATTTGAATAATCATTTGCACGTTATTTCATCATCGATGTTTCGGATGAAAAGATCAATTGTGGATTTAACAAGGATAATCTTTTAAATATTGTGTGGATGTAATATCATGGTAACTACACAATTATTTAAAATACGTCTAATCATATTTGAATATCGTTTACTCAACAAATAACAATTTTTTGGTTTAAAAAACTTTATATTTTAGGTAAGATTTCTACTAGGGTAAATTATTGAATAATACATCTGGAAGTTATCATAGACAAACGATACCTTCAAAAAAATGATACAGTAAACTCTATTTTCAGCTTTATATTCAAATAAATATACACTGGAAATATACGTTAAAACTTAAAAAAAATGAATAATTATTGAATTAAGTAGGGCCTGTATTAAATAATTATTAGCATAAAGTAGTAGGGTTGTTAAATAAACGTGTATATTAATTAAATCGCTATACTCGGTCGGTAACGATCAAAAAAATACCACCTGCTCAATATTATGTCATATTCAAATTTTAAGACTCCACCATTATCAAGTCGAATGTTGTGTTTAAGTAGGTCCTAAACCCGGCTATAATCCCATCTATCTTACTGACCTAAACTCAGTGTAGAATCAAACACAATTAAAAACAAACATTTATTCTAAAAAATTATTATAAGATTATAGTCTTTCATTGCTAAATGATCTATCCATATGTGCCCAATTTTAGACATAAATATGTTCATAAGTTCTCGAGAATTGTCCTTTACCAAAATTTTCAATTATTATCGCATGGTATTCGTCGTACAATCGATAACTCGAAAATTTATTTAAATATTTTTGGTAATAAGGTATCTCTTAAACTGATAATACATATATATATCCGCCTGAACTTTAATACACATTTGGGTAATTAATGAAATAAGAGCATTCAGCTCTTTAAATTTAATTACGTCCAATTGTATATGATATTCTACATCGATAAGATAGGAAGGATAGACATTGAGTTTGAAAATAATGCATAAAGAAAGTTTAGAAAAAAAACAATAAAGCTACTTTTAAAAATCTGAAAATAAAATAAAAAATCTATAAACTATTATATTAACTACATATATGTGTATATATAGTATTAGTAAGAGGTTAAATTGCATTAATAAAAAAATAATATATACATAGCATTGCAAGTATACCTCGAAAGAGAGGAGGCATATATATATTCATATAGATATTTGTAAATAGCCATTGATCTCAGAAATGCTTCCAAATATTGAGATTTAGTTACATAAGGTGATATATATGTATATATTCTCTTTTCTTCGAATAATATATTCGATTGGAGTCAACTCAGACTAGATGGACTGGAAGATATCAGTTTGGCTGAGTTTCCTATTCGATATACGAAATGCTCTCTCGAGTACATTTTCGACCGATGATAATGTTGATATTGAATTAAGAGACTCGAACGTATTGCGTTTCTGTGATATATAAACTTGAGGAAAACATTATGGATTACCGGTTAATCACTTTATTTTCATTAATTTCATTTGAACTTTCCTTTTCGTTTCTTACAGCAAGTTAAATGTGACGACGTGAATGAATAAATTAATAACTGATTATTTTTAAACATGCTAATTCTGGTGTATTTTATTGGGGTTAAATTCGTATTGAAAAGAAGGAATTTGAACGACTTGTTTGGTAATGACAATTATCAATATTATAGTAAATAAAAGTAACTTAAGACTTAACAATTTGAAGGTATACAAACTATCGATTACATCAAGTAAAATTTCTATCAGGGTCTAGTATTTGTAATTATTATGTTATTCGAGAGAAAATTTGAAGATTATTCGAATTTATCAAGATTTTCATTTATTTATTTCGAACAGCTATTTTTTTCAAACATGTACATCCTAGTTGAAATTTGACTAACGTTCTAAAATCATAACGTTTTAAGTTTATAAACTAGCCCTTACTAATTAAAAAAAAAATAACTAATTCATACCTAAAAACTTGTTTAGATTTCTATAAAATATATTATTTTTCCGTGGAAACCGCACATCGATCAAGAATCAGAAAATAAAAGAATAAAAAAAAGAGTACTAGTTCACCTCGAAACAATAAATATACATATTTATATATAGGTATTCGATAAGCTGATCAAAGTTAAATAAAATTTACATTTCCCGTTGATTATTCGTGTAAGCGAAGTATATTCCTAAATCAAATGTAATCCGAATCGTGGTCATTTCTAGAGGATCGAACGAAAAATCGCGGTCACTCGATTGAATGTATGTGTGTGTGTATATATAGATACGAAACGTCAAGGAAAAAGAACCGAAATCGCGAAATATAAGCAAATACAAACACGATGGCAAATTGCACCGAACGGATAGGAATTCGTGATAATTTTTTATTCGCTCGACTATTTCGTGCATTCCCCTGATTTTAGATCGTGAAATTTTTGAGTTGGAAACCTATTTTTTTTAAATCATACATGTACTGTTTTAAATCTAATTTTTAACTTTACATATTTTATCGAAAATTTAACGTTATGTATTTAATTAGATTAATTAATGACTTATATGTACGAAATTCGTAATTTGCATATACCATACCGGATACGTTTAACGGTTATAAAAAGCTTATCGAATATCATCCAGATAGATTTGTACATTTAATTCCTGCATATATTTCATGGGATCAACCGCGAGTGTGTATATATATAAATTAAACTTATGTATTATCTCGTTTGCCGATACAGATCAAAAATTCCTAAACTCGTTCATTACGTAATCACCACGGACTCGAAACAAGAATACCGCCGAATGGCTAAAAAAAATGAAGGAGAGGTAAAATTTTAAATGAAAACACACCGTTCGCCAATGTATATAATTAACATCGATGTTATAGAAGATCACGAAATAACAATTATTATTCAATAGTTCCTCGAATATTTCTTTGGATAAAAGGAGAGAGTTTGTTAAGAAGTCAAACATTGTTGCATCCGATGTGCTTTACTTAACTTTGTATTTTAATGGAATATATATAACTTTATTGTATTATTGTTAAAGTTTGTTTGTAAGAGAATTACGATGTAGTTTAATGTAAAAAATTGATTATTCCATATTTCCACGATCAATGATTATCTATTTTGATGTATTTGAACGAATTCTTTACTTTATTTTTTTTTTGCATGTAACGACTCGTGAATAGGAAAAATTGTTACATTATAAAAACGTAAAGTGGTACGAGCGATGCCGATTTATCATAAGTGAATTAAAAATAATTGTAAATATATTTGTAACAATATGTTTTATTTATTTGGATTTAAATATTATTTATATGATTCTGAAAGAGAAAAGTTGAATAAAAATTATTGTAATGTTGGAGCAGATGAAATGCTGGCGGCGTATGCGAGATTAAATGTAACTTTTATATAAAAATTGAGTAATTTTTATTCAGAACATTTGAATAAAACTTAAGTATTCAAAATTTATACAAATAAGGGTGTGTAAATTTTTTTCCGCGTGATAATAAGAAGAATTCTTATTCCAAAATACTGTTTTGTCTTGCTATTGCAAAAAAATTAAATAGAAATTTTAATAAATTAAAGGGACAAGTATGGGTTAAAATAGAAAAAAAACTATTCAATTTTAACAATTAATAACTTTTTTTATAACAAGTGAAAACATTTCTTATTTTTTTAAACAAATTATATTATTATTAACTTTTATTTAAAATTTTTTGACCAATTTTTATAGGTCATATAAATATTTTAATTAATTATGAGACTGTGGACTCTGATTTTTTTCCATAATGGACTTACCGCAGGATATTTTAGGAATCACTTCGTCGAATACACAGAAATTTTAATAATAATATTTAAATATGATTTTAATCCACATAAATATATAAATTGGTCAAAAAATTTAAAATTAAAGTTAATAATAACATAATTTGTTTAAAAAATTAAGAAATGCTTTCAGTTGTTATAAAAAAAATTATTAATTGTTAAAATTGAATATCTTCTTTTCAATTTTAACCTAGGCTTGACCCCTTAAGTAGAAAAATTGAAGAACGCATAGTACGATCTGTTACTCTACAAAATGATTTTTAATAATTACAATCTCGACTATTATAAAATACATCGAAAAAAAGGTTGTAATCAAAATTACGATAAGCTATTACATATTTATATTACAATTAATATATGCAAATTTATTATGCTACATGTTAATATATAATAATTATATAAAAAAATTTTTAAAGATAATTTACTAAGTAAACAATAAATATTAATAAATCTGTAATAAATTATACCTACACAAAAATCTAGTAATTTATTACCTAATAATATAGTAATGTTTAATCTAAATTAATCAATTAACCGTGTATCAAAATGTGCATTAAAACAAACAAAAGAAAGGTACGAATCGCCATTAGATAAGGTAAATTATTAACAAACAAAGAAATGAAGGATAATACGATCCTAGATATCTATATATATATGCATCAGGTATATAACAAACATGTGTTTTTACGTAACTCTCATGCATTTTAATTACGGCCATTAACACAAATGAAAACGTAAATTTCACTCGTTTAAACAACGTTACCTCGTTTATTTACAATACCATTGACCTACCTCTCTACTACATATACTTGTACGTATGCACCAACGAAAAGAATTTGTTCGAGATAAAAAGCAATTTAAAAATTCTTGATTTTATATCTATATATATATATTAAAGTGCAAAAAACTTTTATCCGAACGCGCTGATGCTAAAAATAGCTTCCGTACATGATATACCGCGTTCAACGAGCTGGCTACGAATTTCCTCTCTTACTCTGGCGCGAACCCTCGGTGCATTATGAACGCGTATGTCGTGCGTAACACGAGAGATGAAAAAAAAAAGCTCAGAGAGAAAAAGATAGAGATGTACATCCCTTTATTGCGCGATCCTATTTTATATTCTCGGTATTTTTACATTGTCACTGTCAACCTTATCGTGTCGTCATTATTGTTAATGTTACATTTTTTTTGCTTCGTGTCGTTTAATATACACCGCTTCAATCGCCCTGTTGAAATAATCTTAATTGTTCCCTTCTATTTTAATTGAGACATTGTTAAGTTACGTTTTTTTTTCTTTTTTGGAAAATTAATATTTAATTTTTTTTTAATAGTGCGTTTGTTTAAGTTGATGTTACTACACTGGTGACTTTGAAAAAGTACCGCGGGAAAAAGATCATCATATTTTTGGTATATCTATTCGTATTCGTGTGGAGATTAAATTATGTTTTAAATGATATTTATTTTTTATGGGGTCAAGACTATGGGTTATAATTTAGGTGAAATGATTTATTATGAGTAATTAATAGCTTTTATGCAAGTTATTAATGTTTTCGCGATGAATTTTAAAAAAATGGTTTATTTGTAGCTAACAAAATTGTCTCACTTTCTATTATAGAACTTGAAATATTTCTTTTTTTATTTCTAAATTATTTATAAGATATAATGTATTTAATCTATTAGGACACTTCTTACTATGATTTTTTAATATGAAAGCAGGAACCAGTTCATCGAATAAGCTGAAATATTAACAGTAACAATTAAGCACGATTATAATCCACACATTTTAAGTATTTATTTTTATTTTGTTCCATTCCATCTTGTTATACTTAATTAAATTTCGGTATACTCGAGTTGCATTATTGATTTATAAAAGTTATATTCCTAATAAATTATTTAAAAAGTTATGAATTAAGTTAAAGTAGTACAATTTGTTTAAAAAATTGGGAAATATTTCAATAAAAGAATTAATTGCAATAATGTATATATTGATGCTAAAATAAATAACAATTAAAATATAGTTGGATAAATGTATTTTCTTATTGATACCTCTAATAATCCCAAAAACCTTTTATTAGTAATTAATTATCTCGTAAAAATACAAGTAACATATATTGTAAAACTGAAAAAACAAGGTGTCGATTATTTGTTATTGGACACTATTGATTTATTATTGGGTTATATTAAAAAAAATCACTAAAAACATGTTCCTCCAGTAAAAACAAGTAGTGTTTATATCGTGTGCTATTGTTTAACGGATGTCCGAGGTAAAATTTTTGTTTTTTGACCGGAAAAATAATTACTTTTCAATGGGGGAGGGATGGTTAGACGAAAACGATCGTGTATATTTACTTTGCATTGCAATATAGTGTTTTAATGTGTCATTTGACCTTTACACTCGTAATACGGTGTATTTCGTCACTGATCCTCAACATTTTTTAGAATTGTTCTTACGTTATTTAGTATTTAGAAATATATAAAAATTTCAAAATAATATCATTAATTTCAATGCAATTTTACGTATAATTATGTGATTTTTAGCTGTGTAAATAACGCAAATATCGAGTCCGAAATAGTGTTTTTAAAGGGCTTTAACGTTTAATTAGTATAGAATCGTATCAACGAGCTTTTATATCTATTTAAAGAGTATTTCTTGTAAATTACAGCCCATTAAATTAATAGAGTTTTTTTTGTAGTGGTGCAAACTTTGCGATTTTTAAATAGAAGAGCTTATTCTAAGGGCTATATCTTAAGACCTAATCAATCGATTTGACAAACCTACCAATAAATCAAAACCGTATGAAGAGAGGAAACTTTTCGCGCCTATAAAGTCTCAAAATCTCCAAACCAAGAAAAATGGTAAGTGTTCAAAAGCACCTGTAAAAATGCAAAATTTTGAATTTATATTTATCTTTACAGACTGGCTTGAATGATTTTTATAGTAATCTAAACCATGCTTCTTGATAGATGGTAAAAAAACAAAGCGAATTTAGTTTAAATATTAAAATATTAAAAAGTGTGTTAAGAGAGCTTCCTAAAAATAGCTCAATTTTAGCAATTTTTGAATATTTGAAAAATTCTAACTCGAAACCAGAGGCCTCTAGGGGTCTAAAAAGTTGGCTCAGGCAGTTTTTTTGAAAGTTCTTTTAGATAAAAATTGGCGATAAAATCGGCGACACGGCCGCGTAGGGTTTGTCCGAATTTCACTGGCCTGCCACGATCGCCTGACCGATATAGGATCTATACTACTTAATCCGATCATCATAATTTCACTCTAAGACAAAACAATGGACAAAATGATATTGTATTTCGCAAGATACATCACTGAAATATTAAACAAGAAAAAGAAACAAATACTTGCCAAAAAAAATATTGGAACAACATCCATTCGTAAAAATTCACTGGCTTCTCTCATATACAAATAGATATAGATATACCACTAACGTTAAATAAAATTATTGAACATATATGTATGCGTGTATACTAATTAAAAAAAAGCTTGATAAATACATTGAAATAATTGTTGACAATTTACCGCATGACCCATATATATCATATCACATAGACACACACGCACGTACATTATATATATATATATATAGTCATCACATAAACATATTTAATGTACAATTGTACCTGATGGTATATGCATACACTATACACCGGTACATTTACCTTATTGCCATGTGCTTGTAAGCACGGATTGTACAATATATACATATATATAATAATATACGTTTAAACGAGGATACGTTAAATATGCAGGAAGTTTTAAATCAACCTTACCGCTTTATTTTTACAATTCTATACAACGTCGGTTTTGTTTATTTAACAACGGCCGTCCACAATATACATATATATATATATCTTTTATTTATATTTTTTAGCTATACTCATTTCACGCGTTGGCGCATAAACTATTCACGTATATATATATATATACACGATGAAAGGAAATAAAAGTTCATCCCACAATATATATACAGATAAATAATTAACCAAAGTTTCTTACACTTCTCCGTTAAAGGAATAATGCATAAATTAAAAATTATATGTTTCCGTATATCTCCTCCTTTGACTTTTAGCAGTTTCGAAAGTGTACAAAAGTGCGGGATGGATTTCGTTTATTCAAATTTGATGCGAGTCAGTTTTTTTTTCTCTCTTTTTTCGGATCGAATGAGGTAAATGTGTTTGAGTTCTAACCTGTTTTGGATAATTTTAAATTAGAAAGAAAAAGAGAGATACGAATTAAAAAAAAATCGGTGATTTCAATATATACTTTTTGTATATGTCCTCAACGATTTAGCATTTTGTGGGCACGTCCTTCGAATCGAGAAGACCATTCGAATACGCGATGATTATATATATATATACATTTTAAATTGACAAGTTTAATTTCATACGTCGAATTTTATTTACGGAAGAATCATATACGTGTACGACGTTACGGAGCTAATATTTTTATATGTATATATATACGAACGCGCATCGGATGAGGAAAATATTTGTTGTTTTCTTTAGGAGAGTATAAACATTATTATTGTTATTAGCCTCGCAAGGAAAGAAAGAGACTTTAATGATTTGAAACTCAGTTTAATAAAAAGTACGTTTCTTCGATAAAAAATACAAACAAACAAACAAACAAAAGGAAACGGGAAATATTAAAACTCTTATATACCAATGCGATTAATTATTAATTTTATTTAACGTATATATATGTATTTTATTGAATAAAAGATTAAATATATTTTTCATCGAAGTCATATATATATGTATACACACCATTTGTTTAAACTTGTAGAGAAAAAGCATGTAGAAATTTAAATTAAACGTCATTTTCATGAGTAAAATGGGTTTCCATTTAAAGTAAATGTTCTGTTCTCCCATTTATATAACTGTACAATGACGTATTTAGTAAAATAATAAGAATTATATTTATAATACATTTTGTATTTTAAATCTGTATCTTCGTTAATTATATATGTATATTATATTTTATTAAAATAATACGTAATTTTTAATCTTTCCAAAAGTTAAAGAGAATTATATAATAACGTTATCAAAAATAGGAGAGATGTTCGAATCTAATTAAGCAATTGAATTTTGAGGATAACTTAATTTAGTTATTTTTTCGACGCGATTTAAACAAAATATCATTGCGGATTCGACGGAAGCCGAAACGCGCGGCGATAATGACGTAAAGTGCGTAAATTTTAATTTCGCGTATATAAGGATTGTGCGAACGAACGCGCTGGTTATAAGGATTGACGGTGAAACGAGTAAATTTTCGTTCGATAGTGCATTAACAATCGTAAATATATGTATATGTATATATATCTCGTCCTTCCCGAAATACAATTGTATGTGAGCGAAACAATATAAATGATTATTATTATTAATAAATAAATGCGATTGATGTACGCAGATTTCTAGGTGTATATAGGTATATAGAGCCACCCGGAAAAAGAGTCGTTTCCCTGTGTGTATATATATATGCGAAAAAAGAGAGAGAGGGAGAGGGAGAAATCGGCTCGCGTCGCTCGATTCTAAAAATAGCTCTTTCTCTCCCAGCCGGTCGTCGGGTTCGTTGAGAAAATAGCCATCGCATGCGCGCTTGGGCTTGACCCCCATGCTCCCCCGGCGTCGCGGATTTGACCTAATGACCTGGCGAACGCTACCGAGTCGTTCCGGAAACCTCCGACCCGGAAAGCCGGGAGTATCGAGTGAAGCTGACTCGCTGCTGCTCCTGGGATATTCTCTTCCGTCATTCTCTCTCTCTCTCTCTCTCTCTCTCTCTTCCTCTCACTCTGTTTTATCCTTTACCCTTTTCGATCTTTTCCCCATTACTTTTCTTCAATCACTTTTGTTTGTACATACGGTGAGTGTAGGTATTACTGATACTGTACCTATTATCGACATATCTAAATAACGTGATAATGTTCTCATTTTTGACCACAGACAATTTATATAAACAAACGATTCTATATTTACTTTTGAACGTTATAATGAATTATTTCTATAAAATTATCGAATATAATCTGCATAATGTGTAACTTATTTATTTTAATTAAAAGGGAAGAGGTGTCACTGTATGTCAATGAAAAAAAATCTCTGCAAACCACTCGAGTAGCGAAATTTAAATATCACATTAATTATTTACTTAATGTAAAATTCCACTCGGGTTTAAAAATATTTTAATCTATACGTACAAATATTTAACTACTCTTTGAATATTTATTATTTATTTAAGATTTAAAGGGACGGCAATAGTACGATTGTTTCCTATATGCAACCTAACCTATAAGCGTCCAGGTGTTTACGTTTTGCAGTCAGGTATTTTTATTACCACCTAAAACACGGAAATAACAAAAAATACGGAATGTGTAAACTAATGAAAAAGGTATATCAACGAAAAGTAGATTGAGTCTGCACATTCGAATTTTAGTGACATAAAATGTAATAATAATTACGACACGCATATTATCGACCGCATTAACTGCAATTGTAGCGGAGTAATGGGAACGTACTATGGTAATAATACTGTGTAGTATCAGAATTAATTTGCAAAAGTTTTGGTTTCTCAGTTCGTATAGTCCTTTTTAAAATGTTAAAATTTTAAAGCATTAAATTGCTCGTATAAGAAATATTTTTACAAGGAATCGTAAACTATTGTATGAACGTGCGTTTAGACTGGCCTATACCATTGTATTTTTTTTATTCAATTTTCGCTGGTGAGCGTTACTATAGAAATTCTGTAAAATCGTTTCTTTTTTTCGCTACGAGTGGCTTTGTTTTTACCCGTGAAGAGTGACGATTTACTTTAGCGCGTGGACAACGAAGCCACTCGAGTGACCAATCGAGTAAATAAATTGACGAATCGAGAATGTTGATACCGAATTGTTCATATAAAATTTTTTATAATTTACGGTAATTTTCAAGTAAAAAATATTACTGTTTATTTTATTAATATTCTAAGAAAAATTTCTCTTTTGTGATCAACATTTATTATAATGTGTTATCAATAATTAATTAAATAATGTTCAATAATTTTTTAATTATCGAAAAATTTACCTACTAAATATAATAAACATTAATTCTAATTTATATATGCCGATCTATAAGTAACTATAATGAAAAATCGATCGTCTGACCGATATAGGATCTATACTACTTAATCCGATCATCATAATTTCACTCTAAGACAAAACAATGGACAAAATGATATTGTATTTCGCAAGATATATCACTGAAATATTAAACAAGAAAAAGAAACAAACATTTGCCAAAAAAAATCGGAGCAATATCCATTCGTAAGAATTCAAAGGAGGTTAATTTTTCCGATATAGTATTCATCTCTCTTTTCCCGTTCTACTTCCCGCTGGCGCGTCATCGCGTCTGATCGAACACGCCGAAACTACTGTATACACTTTTACCCGACCGTCAGAAGGTTTTTTTGTTGTTGTATCCTGCTTCTTTCGCCACTCGGCTCGGCTTTTCTTCCATTTTCGTTGTTGTTGATTTTTTCTTTCTCTCTGGGTTCCTCTTTTTCCGCTGGCAAGCTTTAGTGAGAAGTTTGTTTATTTCGCGCGTGCCGCGAATTCGTCCATTGCTGCTTTCTTTCTTTTTTTTCATCAACATTTTCGGCGCGGTTAACACTTTTGTTTATCTCTTTCGTTCCGATAAGTTATATGCTGGTAGGTTTGTTAGTTTCCCCCCTTTTTTTTAATCTTTTGTTTGAAAGTTTAAAGTTACGTAATTATTCGTACTATTTTACAGTATCTGAATGCAAAACAAATGTTGTAGTTTGCTTTATTAGAAAAATAGTTTCTTAATAGTGGAAAATAGTCAAAATTTATGTAGTTTGATAAAGTAATTTATCGAATAGATCTAAAAAAGATAATTATTCAAAACGTACAATATTTTAATGTAAATTTATTTAATTAAATTAATTGAAATAGTTATAATAATTTTAGAAAATTAAAAAAATAGCTTGTACATTGACAAATCTTACAGAACATCCGATTTCGTTCGAATAAATAAACGAGCACATTGGAAAATATCGTTTCGTTACAAGGAAGACTTATTTATCTAGTTTTATTTAAAATGGTTATTTCATACTTGAGAATTAGAACCTAATACAGGGATATCCAATTACAGTTAGGATAACTATACAAATTATAGTAATATTAATACACGGAGAAAAATTTGTACCAAATAATAATATTAATAATTTTAGAACATCTATAACAATTTATTTTAAATAAAAGTTTTTATTCGGTGCATAATACTTTATGTCCATTAAATTAACAAAATAATCCACTATAACCAGTTGAACCATATGTTTCCTGATGATTTTTATAATATTCTTAATTTACAACCTAAAATTTGTTAAATGTATTAGAGTTTAGTTAAATATATTATTAAACATTGATAAAAAAACAAAAATATTTATATTACTACATTTTGATATTTAGTACAACGAATTTTGAGAGTTCCTAATATTTAGTAATCTCGATATACCGTGAAATTTGAAACGAAAGGTTAGGTTGAATATGTTATTTAATTTTACTTAAATATTGATCGTATTTCCGAATCTGAAGCGACAGAAATTTATATTATTTAATGATAAAGCGATTGATTTAATTGTACATTTGTATTATGACATTATATTAAATAGTATTATGAAATTAAATAAATTATGACAAAGCATTTGCATTGATTGGATCTGTATGTTTACCATATATGAGAACGAGCTAAAGTAAAACAATAGAGAAGTGCTGATGGCGCAGGCGGTGAGATGTTCGTATTCGACGCGGAAGGGCATTATATACGTTCGACTCCCGGAATTTTTCATTATTCAAATTATATTTAATTCAACCAAATATTTGTACACTATAACTATATGAATAATAATATAACGATTAAGATAAACATGCAAGGGAAGAATATATAAGTGGCGCGCAGTGAGAAAACCTCCTTCAGGAATTATAAAATATTTTCTCCGAGTAACAATACTCGCCGCACCACGTAGTTACCGATACTGTACTAAAAAATTTTTTAAGAAATGCATATTTTATAATTCGAGTAGAAGCACAAACGATTACTTAAGTAAAAACTTGATCCGACGTATTTCTTTGAGAAACGCTCATTTTAATTAAAATTTTCATGTAATAAAAATTTATTTATAGTAATTATATCTTCAAAAAGAAATATATCTATGTACTCGAAGAATCTTCATCAGCGTGTTTTTTCTTCTATAATAATCTCAGATGATTATTTTATTTTTATTAAAAAAAAAACTGAAGGCAAACAGTAGTACTAAACGAAATTCCAGATTATTATTTTAAATGTTTACTTTTAATTACGCGATCATCTTAATAGTTAATCAGCCTACCCTACTTTCCTCTCTCTCTCTCTCTTTCTCTCAGTCTCGACCTACTAAACATATTATTTACATAAAATGCAAAGTCAAGTACCGTCAATAAGTAACGAGTGTTGGCATGCAATTAAACATATAAAAAAATTACATTTTCCAATTAAATACGCCAGAAAACGTGTATAGCTACAATCAAGGATGCAATTTTTTTTTCACCCACGCAAAATATTAACAACATTCGATCATGAATAATTCAAGTGTATATATATTTCCTTACGTGCGAATGTATATACATACAGGTACAATTTAATTAGAAGGAAAGGAAAAAAGAAACAAGCAGCTCAACAGCGAAAACAACAAGAAATTCGGATCGACTCGATAAAATTCCAGGTCGTCTCTGAAAATTCAGTATAACCAATCGTTAAATGCGAACAACACACACACACACATACACATACACAAAAACATAAAATTTTACAGACTTGCCTCTAGGTCAAGTACACGTATGCGTTTCGTTCTATTTTCGCATGCGTAATTCAAGGCAATTCCTTTTTTTTCGGGCAGGGGTAACATTCGCAATTTCCTTTTCGGCAATTTTGAATTATCTATATACAAGATAAAAAGTGAAAGATTAAAAGAGAGAGTGAGAGAGAGAGAGTAGTAAAGAAAGAGAGGAAAAAAAATCAAATCTCGTAGGTAGTGAAAGGTAGAAGATGGATTAACAATTACAAAGCAATTTAACGCTGGAATATACAACGAGTTGAAGAGTCGAGTTTATATATATATAGAATTTGTTGGATCGATGAAGAACGCGCTAGTGTAATGAAAAAAAAACAATTTTATTTACGATTCCGTTGGTTATTACAATTTATTGACTATTACCACAGTTTTAACGAGAGAAAAAAATAATTCAATCGCGTTTAAATTTTAAGGAGTAAAGGTGCACATCGAAAGTCATATACAATTTGGATGTATACCTTGAAAATGAGATCAGGTCAATTTCTCTGATGGGAAAATATCTCTGGGAAAATTTTGGTGCGATAGCGAAAGCCGCTCAAGAGTTATCGTTGAGTACGAGAGAGAAAAAAAAGGAATAATTTCGTGTACACATACGCAGCCGTTTCGGAATAGCTCATAAATTTTAATTCGATGAAATTCAAGAGTACGTGCTGGAAAAATATGTACTGAATAATACAGGACGTAGTTGTATATCGTTCGAGTAGAAACATACAAGAATGAACGAACTGTTTTTCTTTATTTAATATCACATGTACATGTTTATTGTTACTTGTGGTTTCGAAAGTATTTGATTTTTTAATGCAATTTACTGCATATGGCTTTTGTTGTTGTTTCTTTTTATTTATTTACGTATAATTGAACCCTTTGCGCAAATGACGAGAAGGGAACAAGGTATATAGGAACTAAATTTACAAAGTAGAAATTAGAATCTAATAATTAACGATTTTAAAGAACGTTTAAACGACCCATTGGGATGGATCGTAGCAAATCGAATGGATAGAACTACTCAATATTTGATGAAATCTTCAATTTTTATCTTATTTGTTTATAAATTTTGAAAAGTCAAACGCACTTATATTATTATTTACGCATTGATTTTAAAATATTTTTAACTGTGGTTTATTTGTGTATTTACTTGTTAAATATTCATAATTTTATTTGCTTTATTACGAAGACGGTGCGTTCGTAAAGCATGAAAGTTTAGGTACAATTGAAATATTTAAACCTCATCATTTTAGAAATTCAATATCATTTCTCAATGAATTTTGTTTTGAATATTTTTATTATTAGCAATTGTTCTACCGAATATAAATATCTAAAGTATATTAATAACAATTTTAATTATTAATTTTAATTTGCTCAAAAAAATAATCACACTTACAGTAAGACATTGCCTTAGCTTTAGATGTATTAGCTTCTTTATTTAACTAACAAGTGCATTAGCCGTTATTTTGCATCGATAAGTATATTTCTTATATTGTTATTAAAAATTTTAGTGAAAGAAGATTAGATTTTCATTAGGTCTGTTTTTAACAAAATTTTTAAATAAGAAATAATTTGAAATATGTTCAGAATATTGTTCTTTTTCAGTTGTACTATCTCATTTTTTTTACAAAAAAGAATATTTCGCTTGATTATGGAAGAAATGGAAGAATCACATTGGAGTAAATAGATTTTCTTGTTGAGGCATATTTAAGAAGAATTCCGCTTAGATATCAAAAATCTATTTTTTCAGTATTGGGATCTTTAATTAAAAAATTAACATCAGCGTTTCAAAATGGTAAAATGCGCCACTCACTGTATCAAACGTCATCGTATATTTTGATTACATTAATAACTCTGTAGTGTAAAATATATCTATAACTAACGATTTTAAAGTAATTTATCCGCTATATTGAATATTGAAATGCTGATGAAAAATTCATAATCAACACTCCGAAAACCTACATATATATTTAGAATTAGAAACTGATCAAACCAAACACATTTAAGAAATTCGAGTTATTCGGCATTTACCAGTGATTGATCAAACTTTGTTGACTTCGAAAACAAAAAATGATAGAGGATCAAAATGTATGACTATCCAAGAATCTGAAAAACTTGAGTGGATGTCTATAATTGTCGAATATATGTAAGTAAAGAAACAACGAATGTAAATAAATTGATCTATGTTATACGGTACACTTTTATAATATCAAATTAAAAGAGTAAAATTATAACCGCAATATTCATTTTGGAGTGAAAAATTCTTCAATTTAAGTGAGTTTATCACTGAGAAATGTACTGCATCAATTTTTGAATGCTGTTTCTCTGCAATATGCCTTGATTTTCACTTTTCTCATTATTAAAATTGAAGATCCATTCTATTGGATTTAGAATAATAATCCCGATGTATTTATATCAATAAAAGTATATGTGATAAAGATTTTAAAAATATCCGTATCTTTTAATAAATTCTTAAATAAAAAATATCTTTTAAATTTGTTCAGTAATATCTACATCTCTAGAAATCTCTAGTTAAAAATGAAAAGCAAAGGACATTTCAAAAGCAATAATTTGTAAAAAATAAATTCAATTTTCTATATCATTTAAAAACACAAAACTTTATACCTGAAAAATTATAAAATAACGTATCCCATAACCAATTATCGCGTTCAATTACATAATGGCAATTATACCTTTACCACAAGAGCGACAAGTACAAAATAGTTGTGTGTACAAAGCAGGAACTTTGATTTCCCATTATATTATACACACCCGCAGCGATTATAGAACCTTGCGTACGTATAGGTACATTAACTCTCAAAGTAGCTTTGTCCTCATTGTGCGCGCGCGTCTCTGTGTACGATCCCTGGGTGTACACCTATATATACAGAATTTCTCGTGCGAACTACCTCAATAATTTTCGAGGATTATTTATCAATTGGAAAAATATTTTTATCGAAAATTTACTTAGATCCACGTAATCGTTCACGTACCTTTTTTCTTTTGTACACTGGCTATAAGACGTTCCGACGATTACTTTGACATCAAGGCCGGTCGTCGACTCTTTTTTTATTTATTATTTATTCACTTTGCTTTGATGCGCGCACCCGTAATAGAACGGTTATTAACAATCGGTAATTTTGTTACGACTGCAAAAGAAGAAAATATCATATCGTGTGAGTTGGAATAATTAATACGAGTTTTTCTTTCTTTCAGTATTTCTTTCTCTCTTCCTTTTTTCCGCGAGGCATTCAGAGCTCGAGCGCTTTCCGCTCGACATTTACGACGGACGATTGTGGAAAAGAGGATGGGAGTAGAATTCGCATGCCTCAACGGTTGTCCTTTTGTCCCATCACGAATACGAGGACAATCGTTTCTATTGTGGAACGAGGGACACTGATCTTAATGGAGCTAAATTTATGGGCTATACCGTTTAGTACGAATCGTGATTCTTGATCGACGATACACCTTTGCGAACGTCAACAATTTTGTTACCATGTTTTTTTTTCTGCCTTTTTAACTCTAATGTCTATTTTGAGTAATGCGATTTTTTTGATTTAATAGTGGTTTCGAACGTTCATGCTTCTATACTTACTTTTTGTTACGGTGTTTTTATTTTTTTTATATGGGCTAGCAGAATTTTTGTGAATTGAGCAAGAGTATATTTGAAGGGGAACGTAATATTTACCTTACCTACTTTGTAGATCCTGAAAAATTGTGTCAAAGTAGACGTGGATTTTTCATTTGCGTTATAAATTAACTTAAAATTTAAAAAATTAATTTAAAATTAAAAAATGTATTACTTATTGTTTTATAATAATTCTTTCGCATAATATTAGACAGAAATATATGTATTGTATTTCGAAAAATCTCTTTTTTTAATTAATTGCGCGTAATCTCGAATCGCAAGAAATATAGTTTATATAGTTAAAATTTACCATCAATAAAATAGTACGCCGAAGCACCTTTATAGAAACTCATAATTTAAAAATCCACGTCTCCTTTCAAAAGCAAAGTTGAAAGTAAAAATTGAGTTTATTCGCATTAACAATTCATTTCGAATTTTGATAACAAAAAAGTTTGGTCGCATTAAAATATTCAATATTGCATTTAACTCGAGTACACAAAAAATGAAACTGTTTTCGAAAGCAATTATTTTTATTATCTGTTTCTCCTAAGTTTCGTAAACACTTGCGCTGTTAAAAATGTACTATTTTTATATCAAACGACATATCGATATTTTAGTTTCCAAATTTGCCGTGTAAATCAACACTAAACCTATCGACAGACAACACCAACTTTAATAAAACATCCATCTCAAAATTATTCAATGTCGATATCAACGATATACACAAGTTTTACAGTTCTCACGAAGAGAAACCGTGACGAATTGACAATACAATTATAAAAAATGAAGAAACTAAAGTAAAATATCGCGCTTGCGATGAAATAATGTACACGTAAGAAGTAATAAATCAAATGTAAATGAAGGTATGTATATATATCAGTGTAAAATAATAGTTTAACCATAACATCATGCTAAGGCAACTAACTCTAGATATACTGACGAGCGATAATTAAAGGGAAGGTAAGTCTTATAGAATATTCACGCTATTCAAGTAAAATTAATCATCTCTCTCTCTATCTCTGTTCGAGCACTAATACAATTAACTCTCTACTCAGCCGTAATCTAGTAGTACATCATTGAAATTCACTCGTCTAATTATTAGCGTATATATGCATATACCGACTTATTAGAAAAATTAATACATTTCTCTAAACGTGAAATTCAATTTTATATTATTAATCCGACTTATAATCTTAATATAGGTATACCGAGTTATGCTTATTTTTGAGAAAGTAATTTCAAAAGAGAGCGTTGATACAGATGCCAACTCGGAGAAAAATGTCGCCGTTACCGCAGACTTCCAGAATACAAAATGTGCAGACGTATAGTAAAATTAAATATATATTAATTGTAATATGTAACAAATATTGTAATTTTCGCGATATATTTTATAATTTTTTGCTAAATTTTAGTGTACACCCTTGTAGAAAACAACGCGATCAAGACAGTCAATCAAGTTATTTCTCATAAAATTTTAGATAAGGATCAACGAATGGATCATCAAAATTTCGAAAGGGAAATGAAAATAAAGAAATCGTTATATCACATTGATATATTTATATAGAGGGTATTGGAAGTGTACATAGACACATAAATAATATACACACATTTATATTTGATTTATAAGATAAATATAACGATTATAAATAAAGATTATTGAACTAGAAACAATATGCCTCTAAACCCAATAAATAATTCAAATTTCCCACGTCTAAAAATATCTATATTGAGAAATACTATATTTTTACAAAAATTGATATATTATTTTGGATGTAAGTAAAATCACGAGAATATTAGCCTTCGTTACGATGCAATATCCAATCCTGGAAAATTTTAATGTGATTTGTGTACGATAATCAATCAGATTAATTATTTTAAAACGATGGGACCCTCCCTATACTAAATATGTAAGTATGAGGGTAAAACAAAATTTTAATGAAACTAAACTTAGAATGCTGTAGAATGTAGTTTAAATAAAAACTTGTTTGTTAATGAAATTTAAACGGTTTACTAACTGTTTGACTAGCCAATTATGGCAATTAATTTAAGATTATTATAAATTTAAATATTTTTCAAGACTTTCCATTTTGGTCAATCAATTTATTTAATTATTTTCTGTAATATAGAATAGTGTACTAATTTTTATTTTATTCTTACAGCTTGTTTTAGTAAAGAGTACACGGAGGAAAATGTTAGAATAAAAATTACTATGTTTTTTGTAAAATTTGTTATGTTGTTGAGGAATTTGGAAACAGAGTGGACAAATTATAAAATTTACTATGTTACGTAGTAAAATTTACTATAAAATTTTGCAAAACTTAATAGATTATAAGAGCAAAAATTAATAAATTTGTAATAAAATTTACTATGTAACATAGTGATTTTTATCATTTGTCTACTCTGTTAATTCCTCAACAACATAACAATATTTATTATAACATTTTTCTCCGTGTACATGCATGTATATACCATATATTTATCTCAGTTGTATTTAAAATACCTGTATTATCAATTAACAATATATTTATATAGGTATACAAAACTCTTAAGTAAACAAAGGATATATAGTAAAAGTTGAATTACCGTTGAGCAAGCAACGCGTATATATAGATGTATCCGGATGAAAAATAAATAATCTCTGTATTGTAAACTTGGCGGAGAGAAAGTTGAAAAAAAAGAAGAAGAGCCATCGATCAACCACACTCGCACACGACGAGCGAAAATATTTCCGCGCGCGCGAGAATCGAACGTTCCTGCGGTCTCGTTTCGATTTGGCGCAAGGTTGGCGTAGAAAGAGAGATGGACAATGTAATACCCAAGCAAAGCGGATCGCCGGACCGTCCTGAAAAAAATGAAGAAAAAAAAATACAAACACTACGTATCTAATTACAGGTGTTACGTTCTCAGTCGCACTGGGCATTTGAGGGCTTTTCTCCAGTGTTATCGTTCATTTTCTTTTTATTTTTATTATACCACCGGATTTCTACTGCACTGTCCGACGTTACAACGTTAGGTAATAACCGTGGTGGAAATTTTACGGTGATGAATAACTTGGAAAGTATAGGAAGTGGCCAATTTTCGACTAGCGATGAAATTTTTTTATTGAACACAAAAAGATATTCAATGAATTCCATCAAATATTTTGATGAAAATATTTTTTTAGATTCAATTTTAGAATGAAAAGATTATATTTTCCTCAAATTTTTTTTCTCAATATGATTTTTCGTGAAATTAATACTTCTTGGTCAATAATTTTAATCGCGGACATTTCAAATTATTTTGATCCAACTTTTTTTTACAAAAAATTATATTTAGGCTTGTAAAATTAAATCATTATCATATAATTGCGTATCCAAATTTTATGAATAACAATTTCATAATCATAAGACAGTCAAATTCCTTAGATTATAATATTAATTATTATGAAAATTTTTTAAAGTTTAAATCTAATGTATTAAGTGATGAGATATATAGTTTTAATAAAAAATCCGTAAACATATAAAACGTATACGTAGATTGCAAAACATTCTAAAATTCCATTTGGAACGTGAAAGAGGTATTTAAAGTAAAGCAAAAATTTAGGTAAATGTATCACAAATAAAAAAAATAACGAATATTTGCAAAAAAACAAGATAACTATAAGATAAATTAAAATATTTTAATTTTATTCGACTTTTTACAGAACACGCGTTTTTTTTTCTTGCAGCCACAGCAAAACAAATAATTTTGAAAAGAATCAAGGAATATTTTGAAACAAAATTTTTCCATTAAATACTAATATATTTAAACATACTTTTATTAAATGAGCTGTTAATTATACTTTATTGATGGGTTAACAGACCGTTATAGATAAGTTTATAATCCACTAGATTAAAGTGTTTATTTATTTGTGTCAAGGAAAAAAAAATTTCGGGTCGTAAAAATTGATCCAGGTGATTACTCGTCGCGCATTATCAATTTTATGAATATTAACAAAATATATGCACTCATACACAAAGGAAAATGTTCTGCACTAATTTTCTCGTAATCTTAAAATTTTCAATAGCAGATAACAAACGTGAAATTCGCTTGATTAACTCACCCCTGTGGGTTTTTCACACCTTCTGGAAATTTGCTTACCTAGCCGATTTATCCAAAAAGCGGTAAGTCCATAAAAAATTCAAATTCTACACGGATAGGCGGGAAACGAGTGTGAAATCTCGGCTACGTTACACCAAGGATTTCCACCCGTTGAAATTTTCAACGCCAACGAGGTGTCAGCAATTTTTATCTACCGAGAAAACGAACTGAATTTCAGCTCGAGTATATCAGCGGAATATGAAATTTCGAATGGTATATATAAATTTGTAATTGTGGAAATTACAATTTTTTTTAAAGTGATTAACTAAAAAGGCATTGCGTAACAAATTTGAGTCGATAAATTTATTTTTGCAGTGGAAAATTTGAAGGACCTTGATGATATATACGAAAATTCAATTTGCATATCGGATTCCGATGTATAATTTTAAAACATTTCGTTGTTACACACACACACACACTTCTTAACAAATTTAATTGAAAAACATTTCTGTCTTGGAGTTGCTAATACATCGAATCTTACATTCGAACCGTTGTAAATTAAGTTGAAAACTCGTAAAGTCTAACCTTGACATCTTCTTTCTCTCTCTCTCACTCTCTCTCTATGTATGTGTGTATATATATACATATAAACTTTAAGTAAGCTTACTAAAAGTTAAATATGTGGAACTCATACATTAATGATCGCGAGTGCAATTTTCTTCACTCGAATATTAAATTCAAATAATTTTGTAATAAATGTCTGTGTGCTTTAATTTTTAACATTATACCAAAAATAACCCTGATAGAAGATTAATTAACCTTTTTATTTAAGGTAATAAAATTTAGCTATAATTTGACTATAAGTTAAATTACGTTGAAAATAGGCTAATAATTGTTATTGCCTTAATATTATTAGTTAATTTTTTTAAAATGGGTTAAAAATCGTCAAGGTAAATTATTACCTTTATTAAATATAGATTTTACATCATAAATATTATTTTACTAATAGAAATAATTATTATTATTATGAAACATGCTTTTGCATTACTTTGTTTGCAATACGAACGTAAGCTAAAAATATATTAAAATTGGCGTATTAAAAATATCAGTTATAATAAATTATATTCGTAAACAAATAAGTATATAAATATTTTAATCCTAAGTTAGTTGCAATTGTCAGTTAAATAGCATAACTCTTTATAGCTTAATCTTGGATAAAATTAGCTGATGTCAAAATAAATTAAAATTATTTAAAAATCCGTCACGATATCTAACAAAAAATTATGGCTATACATTTCTTTATTCGCTAAAATAAAAATTGAATATAAAAATTGCACATATTCGAAAAAAATGGTATTCTAATTAACCTACATATTTTCTTATCGTCCTTTAAAAAAATTGATAAATTTCGAACAGATTCCTGTAAATTGTAAGTTAAAAAATAAAAATTGTCAGATTACATTATAGTAATGCCTGTTTGTATTACGGTAATCCAATATTATGTATACATATATATGATACGGTGGTTGTATTATATCGATTTCTTTAGCCCGATGTTCAAGAAAACCATCGAGGAAATCGGATATCGAGGAGAAGCTTTTTTATTTTTCCATTTTTCTAAATGGACGATCACGCGGATAATATTTATCAAGTGTGTAATACTATTACAACCGGTCACATTGTGTCTATTATACATGTTACGACGTTTTCAAATGCGTGATATATTAACCTTCCTTCGATAATAATAATATAATGTACAATATATGCAGAGTCGTTAAAATAGTTAATTCTCTTCATTTTATTCATGTTATATTTTCAATTATTATAAACAACGATCGAAAAATTTATAAATTCCCACGAATAGAATTATCCATTATCAAAAAGTTTAGGCTTAAGTACCGAAGATTAAACATAAATCATCATTAACGAGACTTTCGTAATTAGGTTGCAAAGATAAAATTCTAAAGAAATCGTGTAATATAATGGCCCATTTTTCACAATAGCTAATTTTGATCTACAAGACGCTACACAATGCACTGATCATCACGAAAAATTTAGTAAAAAATAGTAACGGGTCTACTGTTACATTTGTGTTTACTCGTATACACGAGCCCAACGTTGTATCGATGAAAGATGATTCGATTAATATTACTTACATACAACACTAAATCCATCATTGAATAAAATAATGAATGTCACTCATCGAAATATTTCGCATGTATATTTTATGTATTTGCAAATCTGTAAATATAAATATTTATATTTAGATGTATAAATAAAATCTTTTTACGTATTCTTGTTGTACGTTTTTTCCTCTCTCTCTCTCTCAGGCAAATCGGATTAAAAATTAATTGTATACTAAAATAACTTTATGGCTTTCATTATACATTTTAACGATTGCTCTTTTTTTTACGCATGAGTCAAAGTAACGGTGATGAAAAAAAAAATTGTATACATACGTTTTTTTTATACGCAAGACGATAAATAATAAATAAGGTGATTTTAATTATTATGCAAAAAGTGATAGTATGAAACGGATAGGTGGAAAGTCGCGTATATATAGAGAAAGATTGAGAAAGTCGTTAATTAAAAAAAAAAAAATAGGCAATCGGGTCCTTTGAGCATTACCGAGACCTGATCCTCACACGTAAATCGGTTAGAAATAAGGGCCAGAGAGAGAGAGAGAGAGAGAGAGGGGGGGATGTATAGGTGCTCTCGTGTAGAAGAGGATTAGCGCTCGGAAAACATGAAAAACGACCTCTGCTGCACTCGCGGGAGAGAGAGAGAGAGAGAGAAAGGAGGAAGGAGGATAGAATCTATCGATCGTCGGTCACTCTCTCCGTCCCTCTCTTTCTTTTGGCGCGCGCGCTCCAGCTCTAGGTCAGTCGCGCGCGCTGTGTAAAAAGAAATTTAAACCGATTTCGAGGCGCGGGCCGACCCTGTCCGGGTGTTTTCTAGGTGATCCTCTCTCTGTAACGCCAGCCCCTCGCACACACGCACTTGGAGACTCACCGGGAGGGAAACGAAGAGAGGGAGAGACCGAAGCCCTTCGCAAACGTCGTTCACTGCGCCTCTCTCTCTCTCTCTCTCTCTCTCTCTCTCTCTTTTTCCCTCTCGATTCCAAAGTGTTTCAAGACCACGCTGCCGGAAATATATATATACACCCTTCGTTATTATCGTAAGTCACATTATTTTTTCATGTATCTGCATTTCATTTTTTTCTTTCGTTTTTTCGTATTTTGTACTCGTTTAATGTCTTACCGTATTTTTAATTAAAATTACTTAAATGTCTATAGGTGATATGCTGAGGTCTGCGTTGTTGTCTTGAAATTTATATATAAACATTATGAGAATTGTATTTTTATTGTACTGGATTGTCATTTTTTTAGCTAAGGATGGCTTCGACCACGTGTTTTAATCTTGACCATACTTCCACTACAATAATATATAGATACCTTTTATAAAAAAATGTTCTGCGTATGTAGGTAGTTTGGATCTTAAGAATATGCAGCATTTTTTACCGATTTAACATTTAAACTGTAATCTTAGCATTCTGCGAGCTTTTAAGACCGTTTGCATACCTATTAGTAATTTTACAACTGTGTAAGGGTGATTTTAGGATAGGAAACTGTTAACCAGGTAATTTGATAATTTACAGTTTTTAAAGGGATATCTAAACAATTAACAATTATAATCCTGTTCAGAATTCAAACGGTTTCATAAAATATAAATTATTCTCTTTTTTTTTTAAATTATCAGAAAATAACTGTCCATATCTATCAAGCATTTGTGAGTTACAAAACTGTTCAGAATTGATCAATTTTCTACCAAAGACTATTTCAATTTATATACTACCTAAGCAAGAATCGTTCACGTGTAATATTTCTAGGTTACGTCAGAAACTGTCTATTTTACTTGGTCATTTTCTGGTTCCCAAGCTATTTTTTATGGTTCAATTTTCACCAAGATTGTAAAGATTAAGAAGTAAACGTCAGACTTACATTATTTACATTGAATGACTCCGGTGGAAATTGAACGATAAAAAATTACTTGGAAAGTAGAGAATGACCAAGTAAAATATGCTGCAGTTTCTGGTGAGTGATGAAACGTCTTCTAGAATGAACGTATACACCTCGAAATATAAAAGTTAGGAAATTGTTAATTATTTAGCATAATGCAATAATTGTTACTAAAATACGATTAAAATAGGTTTAGATACATACCACACTAGTCAAAATTTTTAAGCCGAAAATACGCAACGTTCACAGTTTGCGAAAGAAACTTGATATAGGTAATACTTCTTTCTCATCTACGTAGTAATTATTTCGAAGGGATGTCTTGGTGAGTAAACCACACTTTTAATTAGTTGCCCACATTTTCCATGACACTTTTCGTCATCCTCTTCAAGCTATATACCTTTATAAAAAAAAGTCCACAAACGATCTTTCACCAAATTTGAATTACTTTTGGATTATTATCTACGGTTACATCACTGCTTATAAAATTATTATCGTACGAAAGAAAAAAAATTGTTATTCATTTGAATCGTGTAATATAAAATAATATATTCCTGTTTACTGTTAAACAGTAGCAACAAATGCCTCTGATGATTCTTGCACCTTGTGAGAGAGAAGCTTTGTAATCGGATCGTTGGTTCGTTTCGGACAACAAGTTGGTTACTCTAGTGATTCTGCTACCTACCACTTATTATTTAATCAAAAAATATGTTTTACTATGACGTAACGAATTTTTTTTTGTAACCGAACACTTATAGATACTTCACAGTGTCATTATTAAATTATTGAGATGAAAAGAGGTAAGTAAAAAAAATTGTTAAAAAATGGTATCGCGTAAAACAAAATATTACAGATACATCGTTACATCATTTAAAGCCTCGTGAATGTAAAAATAATATAGGTATACACTTGTTAATTCGATATTACTTACAATATTATCGTACAACAACATTTCAAGACATGCACACATACAAAGGTTAAAAATTGAATAATAAAGTGTTACTACGCCGTATAATAAAAGTTGTATTAATTTATTAGTGTGCGAAAATGACTACTTAAATATCAACTAAAATTCTTATTTCAAATTGTTAATTTATGTTTTATCACAGGTAACCATTTAAAAACTAATCTTATTTATCAGTAAATTTCAACTTATAAATAAATATTAAAAAACCGTTTCATTACTGTCAACTTATTATCCATATATCTTACCCTTTTTTTTAAAAAGTTTTAATTACACCGATTTACTTTTCCATTTCTGTGGTATACGTCTTTATTATCCATGCATTCTGAATAACCTTCTAAACCATCGTGACAATTTGATTTGACTGATTACATGATACGTATATATCGATCGATAATAACTCAACCAAAATTTCGTAATATCAAGACGATCTCGATTGAAACCAAAAATTGAATAACGCCAGAATTTACTTGCCCGCAGGAATTTCGGTAATAATATTATCAATAAAATTTAATTAACTAAAACTAGGATATCTTTGCAACAATGCACACTTTGGCGAAACGTTAATAATTAGTCTTTGATTTACATATCTTGCGTACAACGTTCGTCGTTCGTTATATATAAATCTATGGTTAATTATTCGAATAGTTATTACAGAGGAGGATATATATATGTATTATAGTTGCAGTAACTATATAACTACCGACGGCAATTTCTTAAGTAATCACCGAGAATATAGTCTCGTATACTCAAAATTTTATAGATCTCCCGATAGAAGAACAAACGTTATTCAAACTATATATATACCACTTATACTCTTCATTAAATTATACAGCTTGATTATATCATCGATTCAACTGATTGAGATTGAATCTATATTTTTTGTAACAATATACGATATATATATATATATATATATATATATATATGGTTATTGTATTTACATTCTTATAAGTATAATGTGCTGATTAACTGGGATATATATCCAGTTGATTTGGTGGATTTTAGGAAAATGTACGCGGTTATAATATATATTTCCTTTTTCTAAAGGTTTCACGAAACAATATTGGTGAATAACGTTTGAATAAGAAATTTTTTTATATAGATATTGTGCAAGGAAAAAAAATTTGATTTTTAATATATTCTTCCAATCGAATATGGGTATAGTGGAAAATTAAAGGAACTTCAGAGGGATAATTTAAAATGTATATGTATGTATGTACACAGATACTTGAAGCGTATAATGCCATTTTCTGATTAGGGTCATCGATCGTTTTAGCAATTAAAATTCTTCTTTCGAGCGCTCTCGCGATTCTGATGTTTTTTCGTCGCGTCAATTGGGTCTGATGTGTGAAATCGTTTCATTGTCTATCTGGCCATGTTATAAAATACGGTAAATTTTCAATACACTCCTTTTCTGATATTTCGAAGAGCAATATGCCTACACGACTGTTCTAAAATATTTTCTTAATTGTACTTGCTCGTTTGGAAATATACGCAGTCAGTCGATGTTTAAATGAACATTTTCGTGAATCAATTAATCAACTACGATATTTTTAGTGGAATCACAATTCAAGGATTAATTCGAATTTTGTTGTATCTTATTTGAAATTGTCGTGGCGACGCGATATCTCAAGCTGGAACAATGAAATTACACTCGTTTGATGCGCAACAGTAAAAAAGATAGTACGTGGCAATTACTAAACAAGTGTGAAAACTTACGCGAACGTATAAATCTTTTAATTCTTTACCGTGACATTTTGTTTTGTGAAACGGAACCTTTCGAAATATCTGGGTTAACTCCCAAAAGTTTCGCATTTTGATATATATTTATTTATCTACGAAAATTTCGACGCTATTCCTGAGGATTTTTCTTACTTTAATTTCTTGACTATAGACAAATTTTTGTTGTAATTTGGTCTGGTGAAAATCGTTAAGATGAAACCTTAGAATATGACTCAGGATTAGTACTTTTTTTAAGGAATTAAAATATCGAACCACAAAATGTTTAAATTTTTTGGTATGTATTCAAACCATGACAACATGTTGGATTTTACTTCCCTTTTCAATACTATGTTCTAAAATGATGAAAATTTAATTTATTACTCAACAGTTTTGTTTTTTTTTTACTAGAGAAACCGTATATAATTGAGTAAATAAACGAAATAAAGTAACAAAATAGAATAAATAATATATATTATAATAAATACAATAAACAAATAAAATAGGTGTAAGGAAAACTACGATGCGAAAAGTTTGTAACAAATTTAACCCACAAGTGTAAAGTAAAAATTTCTAAAAATTACCCTACTGTTCGGTAAATTGTATACAAAAACAGGAAAATCGAAGTGAATGGAAAAAATATGATCTAGTCAAAAGTGGAGTAACAATAAATTTTTAATAAACTACATCAATTTCAGTAAAACCTAACCTCAATCTTAGTCTATTCCTAGTTAATTTTCCATTAAAATCTTATCGTGCCCATTGACCATGAATTATAAAGTAACATTTACAAGAACTCATATTTTTTTAAAAACAAAATTGTAAATACATTACTAACAAAGCTTTTATTAAAACCAGTATTTTAGCTCTGGTGGTCAGTTTGATAGATTAATATAAAACTAAACATACACACATATACACAGTAAGGGAGAGAAAGAGAGAGAGGAAGGTACTCGTTTATGTACTCTAATGTATAGTACACTTGACACTTTTATCTGATTACTATCACCGTAGTCTCATCAAACTCGACGATAAAGAAATTGATCACTCCTTATCCGTCTGTTTAATTTAAAATGGCTTTGTAACCCCGTTTTCGAGCGAAGGAAAAACGGCCTATTTCGCGCACTATTGATTCAGTTCGCTTGCTCTTTGCATTTGTTAACCGCGTCATCTAATCTCATACGACGTCGAGTGGGTGTAAACAAAAAAAATTTACTTTTTTTTTCTTATTTCCATGTTATACAACGATTATCTTTTCGTAATACGATCACGAAAAATATGTTTTATTCGAGTGAAGTAAGATATTTGCAAAATCATTGTTCAACGCGCAATCACAGTGCAATTCGCTTAATGCTATTGCGATATTTCAAATATCGAGATTTGTAATATATTTGACCTATATATATATGTATGTGTGTGTGTGTGTATGTGGATGTAAATGTGGGAAAAAGAAAAAATGCTTAAATTTGTTGGAAATTTAAGTAAATACGAGTAATCTAATCGTGCGTTTCCAAAGAGGTAATTAAGCGTTTAAGCACGCGCCGAATACAGAATTCCGGAAAACGTTATTTCGCGACTTAACAATTGTCCTCGTTAAACGACTTAATTACCTGCTCGACTTATTTTTCTTGTTCTTTTTCTCCTATTTGAATGTTCAACTGAAATTTCAGACGCTTCGTCGTTTTTTTTTTAAAAGATATATTTCACGCGCCTCACTGTAAAGGAGATGTAAGACTAAAAAATTGGAATCCCTTATATTTATTATTTAATTAACAATGGGTTGACCTTTTCCGAAAATTCTCTCTGTAACGATCTTCTACTTGCTTGGAGTAGTATAGCGTATGATTATTTTCAAAATTTTTAAAAAAATTTTTAATCAATAATCAATTTATTCAAATAAAATAATTTAATAATAAAATTAATTTAATCAAATAATTTAATTGATTCAATTTTACACCTAATTATTACCGACGATAAGTGGTTACTAATTTTTAATTAATTTAAATTTAATAATTTAAAAAAAAACTGTCTGTCATCTTCTTCTATATTATTTAAGTGTTACGTATGAATTTTTCCCGATTTTTAGTTCGATATAATTTCAGAATATTTTTGAATTTTTAAAAGTAGATCCCTCTAATTTAGCTCTCACATCTCCTTAATTGTTTTGGGAAAAGGTATTTCATCAAAGTTTATCGTATATATATGGGATCGTATATATATACGACACTGCAATGTTTTCCGCTATCGAAACGTTAGATCGTATAAGAGAAACACCACGTGCGAGTAGTATACGTCTTAATACACGTCAAATATAAAGAAGGAAACGAGTTTCGTACGGTGTGGAAAATTCCCTCGTGTAAAAGGAGGTTGGAATCGTAAAGTTTTTAAAGAGAGGGAAAAAAATGTTCACCAAGTTGGTTATTAATGCTCTCCGTGTTCTTTGTTATGAAAATTTAATTTTTCGACGATCTGAAGGAGAGGCCGATGAATTTATAGATATGGTAAATCTTTGTTATAGATAGTATTTTTTTTATTAATTTAGTGTACTCTACACGTTAATTTGTTAAAAGAAAATCACAAGTTCTAACTTGATAAAGGATTAATTGCAAAAATTTCAAATAAATAGCATTCCACGTTATATAAATATATCTTACGAATCAAGTAAGGGATTTTTTTTAAACTTTCTGAATTCTTAAAAACGATTATTTGAATAATAAAGTTTATTATTTAATAATAAAGGATTATTTAAATATAAGTTGTTAACGATTTTACATATATATATAGCACTGTTGGTTATATACACCTGTTAAACGTAAAAATACATAAACGTGTACCACGTGAGCTAAGAGTTTAAATTTTTTAAACAACTATTTAATGCATGTGTCTTTTTTTTGCTAATAGTCATATTGTTACATTTAATATCAAGTATTTTATTATTTCTATGTTCGCGATACTATTTTTATGTATGTAAATTCATGTTTAAATCTATTACAAAAGTTCACAACAAAATTACAAATTTTTGGGCAATAATTACAATAGTTTCTAGTAAATAAATGACAGAGTAATAACTTGAGAAAAATGACTATTTTGTTAAAAGAAAATTTACAAGACATGTAGTAAATATTAATATATATGTAGTAAATTTTTTTTATAAAAAATATTAAATTTTTAAATTTTAATAATTTGTCAAGTCCCCCAGAAATGAACCCCAGAAAACAGAAAAATTATTTACTTTTTATTAAACGAGGAATTCAATTTATCGAAAAAAACGTTTCATAACAGTGGTGTGTTTCTTTTGGAAATAACATATAATTAATTAATTAATAATTATTTCGTAAAAATCTCCCTGTTACGCTATTATATTTGGTTTGAACAGTATCTGTAATTTTTTGTCAGATTTTTCTTATAAAATTTAAAATTTTAAATTTTTGGGATTTTCGAGGTAAATATCTGTAATTTATAGGTATATCACATCCCCTCAATCAACAACATTATCATTTTTACTAAAAATTTGTTCTCTGTGTACGTATACAATTAATCCGAGTTTTAAATGATCTTTTTATTTCAAATATATTGCTCGAGCCTATTTCTAATTTCCTAACAAAAATAAAAACATTCGATCAGGTGTTTCATACGCAGGAGCCGATTAAAGTTGAAGGAACATTCCAAGAATAAGGAAGCGGCTAACGTGGTAATCTTTTTTTTCCGAGTGAGCACTCGGTTCGAGTACCGGGGACGAAAAGCCAGGTATATACGTGACAAAATGTGGCTGTTAACACATTCGTGGCTATAGGAGAGAATCCGAAAGGGAGACACTTTTCTGTCGGGTCTTTTCAACTCTCTTGGGTCTACGTGCCCGAGTGTTGTTTATATACCTTGAATTTCCTCTTAAACTTGTCTTTTCAACGGTAATTACGATTTTTCTCTTCTTCTCACCTTCTTCCTTTTTCTTTTTCTTTATCTAATTTCTTTTTAGCGCCATCAGTTAACATGTACTTTAATCGCATATATATCTTCATTTGTCGCTTTGATATAGTAAAAATTTGAGATTAACCTGATATTTGTGTAACACGCTGTTCAGTTAAGTAATTAATTACGAAATTTCAAACTTTTTCGATTATGGTTGCTGTTACAATTATTAATTCAAAATATAAAAATTATTTCCATCCGTAAGCTGCGTCGTTGATCAAATATTTGGTAAATACCGCGATATATTTTTAAACATTTAAGTTTGACTCTAAATAATACAAAATAGCGCACATAAGTAAGAGAATTGGAAGTTTTTACTTCTGCAAAGTGTAAAGTACCATGTTTTTTTTGGTAAATGTAAAGTTTGACGTTTTTACTTGAAGTAAGTACAACTATCGAATTTTACGAAAGTTGAAATTTCCTCTACTCCGCTTTGGAAATATCGCGATATATACACCAATATTTCAATAGTGTACTTATCGTCACTATACGGTGCAGTAAAATTATATTTTACACGTATTAGAAAGTTTAGTTTTTTATGCAATATTTATATCACAAATGCATTTTTACACATAATTGGTAAATAAATTTAATTTTTTAGAATAAAAATTTGCAAATCTCGTGTTTTATAGACACCATTCTCCGGTTTGTTTGATGTATATATACATATAAATTCGTCCGAAAAATCGCGTTTCACACACTTGTTGTACAATATCTTGTTCTTTATTCTTATAACCATCAATTTTCACGTTCAACAAATACAAAAAAAAACGTAATCCATAAAAAAGTAATTCCTCCTAGAAAATTTTGAAATTTCTAGATAATAATCGAGGAGATAGGCACTTATATATATCCCCAGTGAGGGGGTTCGAACGAGTTGAAGCGAATTTAAACGCGGTTTAACGATTTCAACCGACTTTGAACCATAATGCATTGTGATGGGAGAAATGTTTGTCATGCATTGTTGAGCGAGGTTTACGCTTGCTTGCGTGATTTAATGCCTGTTCTGGATAATAGAAGGAACGTTTGGTACATGGCACTGATCATCGCGCAAAATTTAGGATATATCGTACATCTATATACATACACATACACACACCACACACACAACGGTGTATGAAATATTGACACACCGACTTGTCCCGTCTTGTCTACGTACACCCACAATCGCGCGCGTACGTACACGTAAAAAAAATATTACGAGCAATGTTGAACGTACGGAGGTTATGATTTATGTATTCTCAGGTTGAGGGGAAATGAAAAATGAGAGTTCGAGATCAACCGAATGAAATTATACTTTTTGACGACTCGTAACACCGCGACAGTTGATATTATAATATTTCAAAAACCAACGACAATATGCCTCGTTTATTTATTTTTTCTTTTTACCGACGACCGGTAATGTACCGATATATTTAAATATCTCGATCGCGTATTAATGCGAAAATGTAGTACGTTACGTTTGGAAATCGTTTAATCGACTTAACACCGAATGGACACTCGAAACTGTTTATTCGTGACAAAGTAATATCAAAGACAAACACTTGGTAAATATGAAAATCGCTCGATACGTCAAGTAAATATTTGGATATCCCTTTGTGACTTTGCTTTGACGCTATATGTTATCCAAGGAAAACGTCTATGTATACTTATATATACATATATATAGAGGTATCAACCTTTTCGCAGGCGTCAGAGCGCCCTGAGCGAAATGTTACCGGGGGTTTTAATACCAAAAGAAAAGAGACAAAGGGCTTTTAACTGGTTTCTAAGTGCGAATTGGTAAATTTCTTGTATACACGGCCTGCGGTACTTTCAAATTAACAATAGTGATAAAGTATATATACGTTTTTGGAGAAAATTGGTTGATGACCCTTTAATTACATACACTGAGAAAAAAAAGTTGTAGTAAATATTACAATACTGTCTATGAAATTACATACTGTCAAAATTCAAAAAATTACTGTACTGTATAGCAACGTTTCCTAAAAGTCTATTAATTTTTCCTAAATCTTTTTGTAGTGTTTATCGTGTGTTGTGTAAATTTTACTATATAGACAGTATAGTAATTTTTTTAATTTTGACCGTCTGTAATTTCATTACTAGGCAGCCTTGTAGTGTTATGTGTGAAAAGGATAGAAGTGAGTGAAAAAAATGGAGGACGAGATGCAAACCTACGTTATGAAAAATCTTATAAATTCTTAAAAGTCATTCTTTTGGAATGAAAATTTAGTCACTCACAAGTAAACGTACCAAGCTTCTATTTACCAATTTTAATGATATTTTAATGACATTAATAGAAATATTAGACTCAAACTCATTTCTAAGGGTAAAAACCATCTCTTAGTCAGTGTAATGTCAGGGTAACAAATAACAAATAAGTTTTTCCTATTTGCAATTTTGTCCCTCAATTTAAAGTTTAACCCCTTTATATAATTTTTCTGCTATGTTTATCACCATTATTCCACCTCTATTACCCATTTGAATGGATTTGGGGATGGTTTTCAAAAATGAAACTTTACAAACATCATTTACTAGTCCTAACAAACCCAAAAACAGTAGGGAATTTATTTGTTATTTGCTACCCCGTCTAGGGGTGGTTTCTACCCTTAAAAATGAGTATGGGCCGAAATAGAAAAAAATATGTGTTTAATGTTTTTCATTGTTTTACCTATATGCAAAACTTCATTAAGATCAGTGAATGTATAGATTGGGTAAATTTACTTATTAGTTTTAACTCGAATCAAATGATTATTCACTCTGCAACTAATTTAGAGTGAAATTTAAAGTAATATACTATCTACGTATATATGTAGATTTATTTAATGTTTACATTTATTTAGATTTATACAATATCTAGTTGAAAAACGAATCGTGAATAATTCACAATTAAAATAAGCAGTTCCTGACTACTGATGGCATACGTATCTCGGAGGATTATCTGTAATTCACGTAAACTCTACACATTACATATGAATTTCTCAATCATGTACAAAAAAATCATGTCAAATACAAGTCGAAAAATCGTTACGGTACTGTTCACAACGGTAATAAACGATTATAATTGATCTAACCGCACTATCCTCGAACTTTAAACAATTAATTTAAATTCAATTCTTAATTAACGGCTGAGATGAAAAAAAATACAATCGAATCTACTTAAACGACTTTTCTCAACGCGTCTTCAAAGAAAAACGTCCGGCTACACTTTTTCACGTGCTCTTACGCTTTCGAATTTTTCCGGGCTTCACGCAATTACTCCTATATATATATTGAACTGTACCGAAGGGATTCTACAAGTTTAAATTAATCGTTGCACGTACATTTTTTTACTCGACCTTCCGGTCTTTATTTTATTAGCTCACTATATATACACAACGCGGCACAAGGTTCACGTTCGCGCGACACAAAAAATCGCGTGATTTTATACTAAATACACGTGTACATATATAGGTATACGTGTATATATATATATTATTTATTTAATAAACTATGATAAGAAAACTGGAAGGAAGGGGAAATGGAACGAATATAATACGGAGTTAACATATTGATAAGAAATCACGGTAATTATTCAAAATATTATTTTTTACGTATATACAAAACACATTGCAAGGATAACATATATCGTGCTTGCAAGCTAACATTGACTTAACTGTAATTATGCGCAAACTTATTACGAATATATGTATATATATATACAGCGCGTTTTGTGTGTGTTTGTGTGTATATACGCGAACACACGCACACTTCCATCTTACATTCACAATGGGACGTTTAAACAATATTTCATTTCCCATCTATCAGAATATTACGAGTACATCTAAAAAAGCTCAAGTGAAAAGAATAATGCGAGCTTGGGTTGAGTCAAGGCCGAGCGCAATTATAAATCACGCGATTGGCAGCGTTTAAACTATATACTTAAATCCCCCTCAACGAAAGTAAACAAAAGTCCTTGGCGAGCCTCGTTAAAGCAAAGAAATATGTATATATATAATAAGCACACGAAAATAAGAAAATCGCGGATATTTTTTTTTTCTAATCGTGCATCGTACGTGCATTCTCTTCGCAAAGTGTGTGAAATAACGAGATGAATTTTAAATTTTATTAACGCGATCGCATTAATTAAAACGTTATTTTATCAATAGTGTTGTGTGCGTACGAATAAAAAGTTTTATTTATAAAACACTATTTTTTATTGACGATTATTACTATCGATCTGTGTGTGTCAGAAAAATAATAGGAAATATGTATATTTGCGTTTGATGCACAGCTTCCAGAAAAATGCAACCTCTTCGAAGATATCCGAACGTATACATATATATATATTATCAAGAAAAATTCGTATACGGTTCGCGAAGTATCGAAATAAAAGTGAATCTAGTCAATATTTTCCTTTTACCACTGACGAATTCGAAATGTAAATTCCAGCATTATATTCGTAACGTTGATTGCCTGATATTTTAGAGGATTGAAAGTGCTAAATTCAATTGAAAATTTAAGGAAACTAAATTAAATTTATTCTATATATATATATATACAAGAAAAATTAAAAATTATCACTTTCAATATATATACATATACATATATACACATTTCAATTTGTTATCACGTTCCGTTAAAATATATGCGACACAAGGGAGAATTTCGGAAACCACCAGAGAATCAATTCTAACTAAATAACGATGTTACACCAGGATCTTATACGATTATTCGTAATTAAACTTTTTACGAATATTATAATTGTTAATAATCGGATTAACTATAATCATTGTTATTTCTTTATTCCGAATAAATATAGAAATATATGCGTTATTTGAATCGTATATGTATATAAAATACACCGAACGATAGTATTTAACTTTATTTTAACCAAATTGATTGAATAATTTCGTAGGATCGTATCGAAGACATTTTTTCCTCTCTCTCTCTCTCTCGATAATCCCTGAGGAAATAAAACGTATCCGTCGTTAAAAAAATATGCGGATTATATGTCGAGAGGCTGGATGACAAATCAATAGTGAAATGTATGAAAATTTTAGCTTTTTTTCATTTTCTTATTTGCAAGAAGAGAGAGAGAGAGAGATAAAAGTCATTTACATACACTTCGATAATACACGGTTAACGAACGGTATATGTATACGAATAAAAAAGATAAATATAATTCTTTTTACCTTTCACTTTAATAAGTATCGTGAAAATATATTGTACTCCCGAACGATATATCAACAAGATAAACTATAAATTAAATTTGGAAATCGATAAACCCAAAAAAAAATATTATTTCTCATCTCGAGATAATAAGATTTTCGTAAAAAAAAAAATGTAGAAATGGAAAAATATTGCAAATCGCTTGAAGATGTTAAGAAAAAAAAATGAGGTTTATGCACAAAACTTGACGTCGTATACGTATATGTGTGTTTATACGTATATACAGATATATAGAATAGATAGAAGTGACTTTTGGCTCGATCTCGCTCCTTCTAACGACGAGCCTCTGACAGACAGCCTGGCTGCATTTTATCGTTCCGAAGGATGCCACGATTCGCCCACGCGAATCCTCGGGGTTATATTCGCAATATCAAGGAGAGAGAGATAGAGAGAGAAAGAGGGAGAGGGAAGTACTACTAGTTTGACTGGATCGATCGCGAAGGGAGTCCGCCTTATAAACGCAATCGCACGACTTGCGAATTCCAGAGCTTTGGTGAGTGGATTTTTTTCTACCAACTGTGTAATTATTTTTTTCATAGATTTTAACTGATTTTTATTTGTCACGTGTATATTATTCGCATTGCTCGGTAAAAAAAAATTATTTTCCAAGAAAATCAATTGATTTAACATTTTATTTGTTTTAATTATTCTATTTAATATTGTTAAATTTATATATATGTGGAACGTGAATGAACGTTGGAACTAAGCGTAAAAATTATTTTGATACTTACGTTCTAAACGATCTTTCTATATGTAACAACCTCAAAATAATGTATCTGTGTCAAATATATTTTTTGGGCAGATGCGATCCGCATCGAATTTGCAAGCAAAGATTTGAATATTTATATAGCGTCGGAAGAAATACATTTTGAAAAAGTAACTTTTTTTAAATTAGTCCTATTGTTACTCTTTTTTACAACATTAATTATAACCACTACTGCATTAAACAAAATAATTATATAGTTTTGTTATTTTCATCCAATATTATGTATTAACGATCAGTATATATATCCATACGAAGATGAAAATTTTCATCGAAACTTCACCGAGATAATAAACTTTATGTAATTATTAATTTCATTTTATCTTCCACCACATTTAATCGATTTCGATGAATTAAACTGAAATTAAATTAAATAGTCAATACTGAAAAATTTACACATTGTTGTTCTTCGTGTACCATCACTGAACTACCATGCTGATAATTAAAAAAAAACAAAAATGAGTTAAACTTTAAAAAAAACTATCGGCGCAGAGTATCTGATTAGGTATGAAAATTAGGGTCACGTTGTATAAACGCGAATGCAACAATAATTTGAATTAGAACAGTTTAATATTTATGAATAAATAAATAAATAAACACAACGTATATAATAAATTAAGACAAAATATTAAACAATAGCAGTCAACAAAAAGTTAAATACTGAAAGAGACGCTATCGCGGAGTTAATAATTGAAAATGTCGTGGCGTACACAATGCAATTGCACAGATAAACTATATCAACATAATACAGGCGCGAGATTTCAAATTAGATTAATTACTGTAGAATATAAAAAAAAATATATGGTTCTTGGTTCATCAAATGCAGATGCATTATAATTCCTCCTCGTAATAAACAATCGAGTATATAGAAGAAATCATTAATTATGATTAAAAAAAAAGGCAGTAGTAAAAAAATGAAAATATATTGACTGTCGCAGTGACAAAGAAATAAGTGGAATGACAACGAGATTCGCTTTTATCGTAATCGAGGACTCAAGAAAAATGTTCGGGGAACTCAAAGAATGAAATCGTTCGAACGAAAGAGGAAGCGAAATTTCATGAAAACGTTTCCTATTATACGTGTTCATTCTCTCTTCCGAGATTTCGTCTTTAATCACGCGAAACCCTCGTGTGTACGTACGTGTTTCTCTCGACTTTTCCCCCAAAAAAATGTATTTCAACAAAATATGGACAATTATCATCGTATTACGAAAAAAAAAAATTTTTTTTTCTATAAATATAATTTATAATACTCCGCAAATCCGTGTACATCGTTCAATTTAAATGGGCGGTAAGAAAAAAAGGAGGAGAAAATAATGTAAAGTAGAACAATGGTATACAGATAAAGAAATGAAAAGGAGGACAATTCACTCATCGTATCGAGGTGCATAACACACGTTTTATCACACCCGGAAGTCGTTCGTCCAGCCGTCGCGTCACGTTTCCTTTATAACCGACCGGGAGCGCGCGACAAGCCGCGACAAAAAAGAAAAAACCGATCTAAGACAAAGAATGACTTGGCCTCACGTAAGAGAGACCCCTCCGAGGCCGTAAAACTCCCAACCCTATATATACACTTCCTCTCCTCCACCTCTCGAAAAGAGAAAGAGAGTCGTTAAAAAAACGGATCTCTTTTACTTTTCTAGGATTATCTCTCTCTTTATTTTACAATACTGCTTATTTTTATGTCGCTTGCGACCGTGTAATTAAAACTCTTTTTTTTCCTTACTTAACGATCGATCGTTTCTTCCTTTTTTTTCGGTACAAGGATTTTTAATAAATCCAAGCATATTGTTATAATTTATGCGTGAACGATACGTAACATGTGTGCGCTCGGCCGTATGTATAAAAGTTGATTGTTGCCTCGTAGCGACCTATCAAAATTTATCGCTCATAGGACTCTTTCACTATAAAATTTCGCGAAACGAATCGAATGTATTAATAAAAAAAAAATCACACAAAAATAGTCGTATAAACCACACAAGAGAGCTTAATCGATTTTATATCACCCAGATATTCTTTACTACATATTGACATCCCGAGCGAAATACACTCGTTGTCAAATCTAGTAAAAACGTCAACGTTTATCATTGTATAAAAATTAAATATTTTTTTATCGGGCTGTAAAGCAAGAGAAAGAAAAAAAAACATAAGTGACGCAATCAGTCGTACAAGGAGAATCCTCGAAAAAAAAAATTCCGACGTAACTGCTGTACCGATGATGACTGGTACACCTACACACGAAAAAAAATAGGACACGAGCGTTCCTTTGTTTTTATTGCCTCGCAAAAAAAAGCAGGAGAGAGAGAAGATCGAGACGTAGAGATACATCTTCGTAAGTTTTTCGCAGTAAAAAAAAAGAAGGAAAGCACATCTTCCAGCTTGTCCATCAATTTATTCTTGTTCTTCAGGTTGATATAAAAGGATCGCTATTTATCTTCATTAGAATATAAATTCTACGTTATTACTAAATTTAAATTCTCTTTATTTTTATTTTTTATTGCTCGTGTTTAGCGATGTAAAAAAGTCAATTATTACAGGAAAGGAAACGTATTAAATTACGAAACAATTTAGATTGTAAGTATTATTTTTGTATTCGTTGTTTTACTGTAAAATAAGAATTATGTAGATTTAAATGGCTGGATCGTTGATAATTGTATGTCAAAACTTTGACGCTGTCGAAGAAAATTGACGAAGATACGCTAATAATGATATAAAATATATAAATATAAAACTAGGAAATATAATTTTGCAAATCCTACAGATACTATGAAAATACATAGTGAGATTCAAGTGAAGTGTATCAAGATGTAGTCAGATATTTCGCATTAAAACTTCATTGACTAAAGTTATTTTATCTCCAAGTGTCACATCGTTCAATATCAATAATTTTGCAGTGAAGCAAAAAAAAAATAATAAAAATAATAATCGTCTATTCGTAGATATCATCACGACAATAATAAAAAAAATAGTTGTTTTTATACGCCGAATGCGAATTGGCAATCGATTCCTGGGTATAAATGGATTATGAAGAAATATACTCTTTTTTTTCAATTCTTAAATAACTTAATGTGTCCATCAAATTTTAACACCCCTTTATCAATATTTTACTCGATGTTGTATCTTTACGTATCCTCCAATAATTAAACTAGATTAATTTTAATCGTATTACGAATTTATTCGTTCGTTGTATAAATTAGCTAGAATATACACGGTTATTCGATTTATCGAAACATTTTTTACCGATACTCGTCATAATTCTAGTGTATACACGGACAATATTATGTTCGGAATATTAAAAAAAAAAGAAATCGTGTACCCTGGTGAAAATTTCAATGATAAAAATAAGTAGTGAAAATTTCTGGAAAATAGCATGCGATACAAGTTCAACAATCTTATTCAAAATATATTTAGATTCATTTAATTTTCCAAGTGTCAAATACCGTAATTTACAACTAACGCAGCACTCGTTGAAACGAAACCGATTTTCATTATATTTTTATCTTGGCAATTGATTCAACAGACCGGCGTTAAATATAAATTTATGTCTAGTTAAAGTTTCACTGGAAACGCGAGAAAAATCGTGTGACCTTAGTGCCAAAAATTCCATGAAAACAACCAGGGTACACGTGTAGATATATATAGGTATATATATGTATATATGTAAATGTAGTTAAACTCACGTTGACTGCTACTCCTCCTAATAATATTTTCCAAGAATGTGTTTTGAGGGGCTACCAGGCCCCTTCGACCCCCGGGCATCCTTCCTTCCACCTTAAGCTTATTCTCTCTCTCTCTCGGACACTCGTCACAAGAATCTTACTACTTGGTTCTTCCTCATCGTAATCTCACTTTTTCTTTTTCGTGCACATACATATATATATTTTTTTTATATATATACATAAAAACCTTCGAACATCCACTCGCGACGATGGCAATCACACTTTAATTTTCACCGAGAGAGAGAGAGAGAAAGAGAGAGAGAGAGAGAGTGATGAAAAAAAAGAAGGTAAAATCTTCTTCCGATTCTCCAAAAAATATAGATATATATGTATAGCTATATTTATATTACACTGGCACTCGCGTTAAAATTACGGCGTGTCCGGTATTTCAAAAACTTTGACAATATTTTGAACTAAGGTGTGGTGAGCAAGATACTTTCACTCCACGGCACTCTTATCCATTCTTATACAGTATAGCCTCCTTTTCTCTTCGGTAAATATTCTTCCTCGGTGGCGTCCTTTGGATACCCCCGGATACGATTTGCTGGACGCCTTCTGACTAAAAAATGTAAATAATTTAATTATCGCTATATATAAATTTATGTGAAATAGAGATTATGTCGTAAGATAGAGAAACCCTCATTTCTTTATAAATATCTCGTATATAAAATCGTTCCATTAAACGGGTATTTACGATTTTGAAAATTTTTTTTAAGTATGTGATAAAACATTTTACGAACTATCGTATATCTAATTACACATTACAAATTTGCTTAGTTTAATAATGTATGTGTCTAACTGATACCTGTAGGAAGTTTAATACCTTGTATAATATTACACAAAAATCGAAGTGTAATATACAAAATCGAAATTAAACGCTCATAACGACAGTTTTCCAAAATTATTTATTTATTTTTCTATTCGATAAACGTACACGTCCACTATACTATTTGAAATTCGAAACTAAGTAAAAAAAATTACGAATTTTTTTACACTATATCGATATTGAATATGGACTCTACGTAGTGAGCACTGTCACTTGTATAACAAATATTCACAAAATTATAACCCGATATCTTTTTGAAAATAATACAAAATTCTTTTTGAAAAATAACATTATCATTAATTGACATAATTATTATTTTTATAATTCCTACGTATATATTAATATTACGAAATTTAATGCGGAATATGCGATCGCGATATAACGTCTGAAACGCATATTTCACCGTGGTTATGAATACGTTTTGATATAATAAATCAGTGACTGCGCGTAATCAGTTACCTGATTAATTAAATTAATCAATTTGAATTTTACGCATCATTAATTTTGATATTTCGTCTACATAGTATTTAATCATTTTTCGAATTTAAAAGCGCGTGTTCCTATTCTTACCAAGTCGTTGAGTCAATAGTTACAGGAATCTACTTTTATCATTTTGAAAATTGTAAATATCTGGTATAAAATGACAAAGAAGGAATGCACGTTTTCGGTAAATTTATCGAAGTGATAAAGTTTGCTATTTTAGTAACCCAGAAATTATAATCAATTATGAAATATATAAACTGATACAGATAACACGATCAATAAAGTTCTAATATTATAGATATAGAGACTTTTTAAAAAATGATATACTTTGTTTATAAAAAAAATAAAATTCTTCTTGTGCAATCGTTTTATTTCTTAATAACACAAAGGGAATTATTTTTTTCAATTCTTTACATAAGTATGGTTTAGGTACGAATATACATAAGTTTTTTTTAAATTTTCGAATATAATTCTTGGGTAACCATTATTACTCGCTTTTCGACTAAAAATTATAGACAATATGTTGATTAATTTTTTTCATAACTTCAAATTATTATTAAATTTAAATCCTTCTCCTTCATTATAATCCTATTTTGTGAATTTGTTTATATTTTATATATGATACTTTAAGCGATTTTTGAATAAAAAAAGATAAATTGCTGTAATTTGAAATCAGTGACTCAAAATACATGAAGATATACATTTTATATAAAAAGGTGATTGCCGGATATTGTGAAGTCAAGTGAAACGGCTATTTGATTGGTTACGTATTGCGCATGCGTCTAAAACATTGTAGGTTAGATTTGGCAGCGCGGGAAAAATGTAACATTTGAATTTTCTTGACAAAATCGGATTATAATAAATCATGAATAAATATATTATTAAATATTGTTTTTCTTTAGTAAATAAAACAGAGTACGTAGTATTTCAAATAATGACTGCATGGTTAATTCTAGTTATAGTAAAATTCCGATATCACACCACGGTGTAATCGAGAATTATCGCAACAATAGATGTATAAATAAATGCATACCTTAAGTCAGGTAAGGTGTCCGGGTCGATTCATGAAGAAACGATCAGAGATGAGGAGGATAGGGGCTGCTCAACGTGGGTTCGCTTCCAGTAGGTAATGGTAGGCAAACCCAAACCCATCCCGTTGTCCTCGGGGTCGATAACGTCGATTAGATAGGTACTAATAGGCAAATCCCCTAGGGTATCAGTAGTAGTAGTAACAGCAACGGTAACAGTAGTAGTACCATCAGTAGCAGGAACCTCGGGTTCGGCGTTGGGTGAATGGTCAGTTCCACCAGAGGATCGAGCTAGCCGCAGTCCATCCAGGCACAGGAGGACCGAGGGGGCTGCGGCGTAACACGGGCCAAAACGTATCGTACCCTCGACATCCTCGGCCGCTTCCTCCTCGGAGTCGCAATTACACCCGCAGCCCGAGGACGCTGGCATCCTTCGGGGACGCGCCACCCGCGGGCCTTCCAAATCCCGTCACATCCTCGGCGACTCGCTTACTACTTCCCAACTCTCAAGAATTCTGCAACGTTAAATTTCAAACGGGCATTCGTTATTCATCCACTCCATATTACCCATAGATTCTATATAACTTTATCTCTCATCGATTTTATTATTCATACATCTTTTATAATATTCACATTTCCCGTTATTCAATTTTTTTTTAATTTCTAATTCTCATAAACAGTAATGTTATACTATTATTATTCATAAAATATTCTATAACATATTTTAAACGTTAAAATGAATTCTTTCTATCGATATTTAACTTATTTATTTCAATGAGAAGAGAAAGGTATCACTGAATCGGCGAAAAAATTTCTATATACCGCAGTAGTAGAAACACAACATGGTAATAATACTAGCATTAGAACTAATTTGTCAAATATTTGATTTCTCAATTCGTATTAGTTTTTAAAATCTTTATTTTAATAATATTGATTGATAAAATTAAGCCAACGACACGAATTCAACTGACTGGATCTACACTAGTCTCTTTAAGAAACTGAAAGATCGATAAATTTCCATCAATCATTTTTGAAAAGACCATCCAGTAATAAAATCAAACTTTTTTTTAATATTCTTTATTTGATTTTTTTAAATATTGTTTATAAAGATTCAAAGTTATATTTTCGTTAAAAACGTGTATTTTGTCATTCTGTCAAGTTTATGTCAAGCAATTTTATTTATTCGTTCGATTAATTATTTTAGATTATTCTAACCTATATAAAATAATACTATGAGATTTTAAAAATATTTATTCTAATGTAATTAATTCAATGAAATCTCCTTATGGATAGAAATTGGGAAAATTTTTAATTATTATTCAAGACCAAGATTTTTATAAGTGTTGAAAATTTGTATTATTAAAATTAAAATATTTAATAATGCGCTATTTGATACCGTTTCATTTTAAACCTCGTTTCCATCAAATCAACAATATTTAATTGACGTTCAGTAATTTATACGACTCTCAAACAGATATTTAAATTAATAACTCTTAACGGGATGTCGGAACTCAGAACCCAAGTTACAGAGATCTACACGTTTCAACATAAGAATAATTATGTTCGAAATATTGAATTAAAAATATGAACAAATTCATATCGGTAGTTTAACACTATTTTCGGTCGGTAATTATTGTTCGAAAAAGGCATGAATTTTCAACGCAAAAATCAGAAATAAATTACAAAGAGTATATTGTTTAAAACATGCTTAAGGGCATTTTTTTCAAAAATTTATTCTTTTGTTTATAAAAAAATATTAAAAATGACCATTTTCTAAGTCCGAAATCCCCGTAAGATATCATTTGTATCCGTTTTTTTAACATAACAAATTGCATTTATCACTTTATTTTAATAATAAATATTTACTTTCTTAATTTATCAGATACTTGCACACGTTTAAAATTCTCTTTGCGAAATCTTCAATTCAACCTATTTTCAACGTTATTCAAGACTGGAAAAGGATATAACCCTATAATTTGGGTGATATCCCACATCCCAAAATATTTATTTAAACTTTATCAAACGATTTCGTTAAACTTTCGATTCGCTGACGTTTTAAATCTCAACCTATAATCATCCGTGTATATATAAAGCCAAAGGTCCTTTGTGCCAAGTTTTAAATTTATTTTAATTATCCACCATAATTCCCTTTTTTACATACCTATATAACAATATATATTCCATCCAATAACTACCAAAGTTTTAATGTACTTATACTCTTACGATACTATGCCTCTCTTTACAGTGTAACTTACTCTTACGAGAAGTTAAGCAATTTTTGTTAAATCAGTCTAATCTTAATTAATTATGGTAATTTCATTGACTTTAAAACTTTTTCCTCTTTCATACTCTCGGGATACTCTGCGCGCGCATTTACCGTTACAAAGCGATAGTAATTACGGGTGTTTGCGCAAAAAAAATTATTATCATATAGTGATTTTTGGAAATGGAACGAATGCGCGGGTTTATATGTATATATACATGATACGTTTTCTAGTTCACAGTTGAAATTCGAATCGCTTAACAACTTCCCACCAACTGTGTGCTCTGAAATACACACGGTGCTTCTATATATTAATGCGACACTTTTGTGCATGTCGGTCTATCTATTGCGTTTGCCAAAAAGTATGCTTAATTATATCCTTAGTCGTTACGTAGGTACGAATTAATTTATCATTTTGTTAAACTTTGACTATTCGCACTACTTTACAAACTTTAGCGAATTTCTTTTTTCTCGTACATTTCGTCGAACTATGTCGATCTTTGACTTGTTTAACAGTTGTACCACATTTGGGAGTTTTTTTCGACAGTTCGTTTTGCAAAGGGGGAAAAAAGTGAGAGTAATTAGACACATGATCAGTGATCCCAAAACTTCTTGTGTATATCGTAATTATTATAGTTAATTTAAAAATAATTTTTAAAATGTTATCCGCTTGAGAGACCTCTGAAGTGAGTCTACACATGTATGTATTCATTGCATATATAAAATTTCAATAAGATCATTCGTTTTTCGTGAGTAATTAACCTTGTTCGTTTTGTACAAAACGTCAATGAGTAATGCACTTGATAAAGAAACCGATTAAGACGCTCGAGCTCGCGATGAAATTTTAATAAAAATCGACTGTAAATTCATTAAACGGTTGTCAGAAAAAGAAGATTGAAGCTCATCAATGGCCTAGTAGATATTTCAAGTTTAGAACTAAAAAAAGTATAAATTTCTAATATATACCCTGTGTTGAAATGTTTTTCGGTGATTAATAGAACGATCGCTATTCAAATATTGTTTCAAACTTTCGGCGAGAAGTAAAATTTAAAATTCGTATACACACACTAGTTCGATTTTTAAACTGATTATACTAATAGTTCCCTTCTTAAAGGATATGTTTTTTAATATAAAAATATAAAGAAAGCCGGAGCCGCAAACCCTAACAATCGTTTTTTCAAAAGTTATATACGCTTACAAAAAAGGAGGCTTCACTTTAAACGCTTGTAACTTCTAAACTTTCAAATATTAACCAAAGTTTAATGAAAAACTAAAATAAAATAGATATAATTTAAAAAAAAATACTCTCAAATTTATGAGAATGGAACAAAGTTACAATCGAATTAAGAATTTGAAGAAATTTAGCTTAAAAAATCAATAAAATTAGTAGTGCCCAATTTTTGTTAAAATTTTTTCAAATTCCCATTCTTCAATCTAACAAATTTGAGCGTTTTTTTAAATTGTATCTATTTTATCTCAGCTTTTCATTAAACTTTGGTTAATATTTGATAGTTTAGAAGTTACAAGCGTTTAAAGTGAAGCCTCTTTTTTGTAAGCGTATATAACTTTTGAAAAAAACGATTGGTAAGATGTGCGGCCCTGGCTTTCTTCATATTTTTATGTTAGAAAACACATCCTTCAAGCTGGGCACGATCCGTTTCCCAAACATATGATGGTCTCCTTGTAAGATTTTATTATATCTTCTACTTAACAATTTTTAATACCACTTGTCGGAACTCAGAACCCAAGTTACAGAGATCTACACGTTTCAACATAAGAATAATTATGTTCGAAATATTGAATTAAAAATATGAACAAATTCATATCGGTAGTTTAACACTATTTTCGGTCGGTAATTATTGTTCGAAAAAGGCATGAATTTTCAACGCAAAAATCAGAAATAAATTACAAAGAGTATATGTTTAAAACATGCTTAAGGGCATTTTTTTCAAAAATTTATTCTTTTGTTTATAAAAAAATATTAAAAATGACCATTTTCTAAGTCCGAAATCCCCGTAAGATATCATTTGTATCCGTTTTTTTAACATAACAAATTGCATTTATCACTTTATTTTAATAATAAATATTTACTTTCTTAATTTATCAGATACTTGCACACGTTTAAAATTCTCTTTGCGAAATCTTCAATTCAACCTATTTTCAACGTTATTCAAGACTGGAAAAGGATATAACCCTATAATTTGGGTGATATCCCACATCCCAAAATATTTATTTAAACTTTATCAAACGATTTCGTTAAACTTTCGATTCGCTGACGTTTTAAATCTCAACCTATAATCATCCGTGTATATATAAAGCCAAAGGTCCTTTGTGCCAAGTTTTAAATTTATTTTAATTATCCACCATAATTCCCTTTTTTACATACCTATATAACAATATATATTCCATCCAATAACTACCAAAGTTTTAATGTACTTATACTCTTACGATACTATGCCTCTCTTTACAGTGTAACTTACTCTTACGAGAAGTTAAGCAATTTTTGTTAAATCAGTCTAATCTTAATTAATTATGGTAATTTCATTGACTTTAAAACTTTTTCCTCTTTCATACTCTCGGGATACTCTGCGCGCGCATTTACCGTTACAAAGCGATAGTAATTACGGGTGTTTGCGCAAAAAAATTATTATCATATAGTGATTTTTGGAAATGGAACGAATGCGCGGGTTTATATGTATATATACATGATACGTTTTCTAGTTCACAGTTGAAATTCGAATCGCTTAACAACTTCCCACCAACTGTGTGCTCTGAAATACACACGGTGCTTCTATATATTAATGCGACACTTTTGTGCATGTCGGTCTATCTATTGCGTTTGCCAAAAAGTATGCTTAATTATATCCTTAGTCGTTACGTAGGTACGAATTAATTTATCATTTTGTTAAACTTTGACTATTCGCACTACTTTTACAAACTTTAGCGAATTTCTTTTTTCTCGTACATTTCGTCGAACTATGTCGATCTTTGACTTGTTTAACAGTTGTACCACATTTGGGAGTTTTTTCGACAGTTCGTTTTGCAAAGGGGGAAAAAAGTGAGAGTAATTAGACACATGATCAGTGATCCCAAAACTTCTTGTGTATATCGTAATTATTATAGTTAATTTAAAAATAATTTTTAAAATGTTATCCGCTTGAGAGACCTCTGAAGTGAGTCTACACATGTATGTATTCATTGCATATATAAAATTTCAATAAGATCATTCGTTTTTCGTGAGTAATTAACCTTGTTCGTTTTGTACAAAACGTCAATGAGTAATGCACTTGATAAAGAAACCGATTAAGACGCTCGAGCTCGCGATGAAATTTTAATAAAAATCGACTGTAAATTCATTAAACGGTTGTCAGAAAAAGAAGATTGAAGCTCATCAATGGCCTAGTAGATATTTCAAGTTTAGAACTAAAAAAAGTATAAATTTCTAATATATACCCTGTGTTGAAATGTTTTTCGGTGATTAATAGAACGATCGCTATTCAAATATTGTTTCAAACTTTCGGCGAGAAGTAAAATTTAAAATTCGTATACACACACTAGTTCGATTTTTAAACTGATTATACTAATAGTTCCCTTCTTAAAGGATATGTTTTTTAATATAAAAATATAAAGAAAGCCGGAGCCGCAAACCCTAACAATCGTTTTTTCAAAAGTTATATACGCTTACAAAAAAGGAGGCTTCACTTTAAACGCTTGTAACTTCTAAACTTTCAAATATTAACCAAAGTTTAATGAAAAACTAAATAAAATAGATATAATTTAAAAAAAATACTCTCAAATTTATGAGAATGGAACAAAGTTACAATCGAATTAAGAATTTGAAGAAATTTAGCTTAAAAAATCAATAAAATTAGTAGTGCCCAATTTTTGTTAAAATTTTTTCAAATTCCCATTCTTCAATCTAACAAATTTGAGCGTTTATTTTAAATTGTATCTATTTTATCTCAGCTTTTCATTAAACTTTGGTTAATATTTGATAGTTTAGAAGTTACAAGCGTTTAAAGTGAAGCCTCTTTTTTGTAAGCGTATATAACTTTTGAAAAAAACGATTGGTAAGATGTGCGGCCCTGGCTTTCTTCATATTTTTATGTTAGAAAACACATCCTTCAAGCTGGGCACGATCCGTTTCCCAAACATATGATGGTCTCCTTGTAAGATTTTATTATATCTTCTACTTAACAATTTTTAATACCACTTGCCTTGGTTACAGTTACTGAAAAATAGTTCCTCAACACCGGACAAAATTTGGATTTACTCCAATAAATAGATAAGAAATGGAAAGAAAAGCTTTATCATCAGGATGCTAAAAATGGACTCACTTATATTACCTATTTTTCGCCCAATCTATTAAAACAATCTACACTGAGAAAAAAGTTGTAGTAAAAGTTACAACATTGTCTATGTAATAAAATTACATATTGTCAAAATTAATAAAATGACTATATTGTATAGTACATTTAGTACAAGTCTATTAATTTTTGCTATAATTTTTCTAATATTTATATAGTATAGTAACTTATTGTATTTCGACAATCTGTAATTTTATTAGTATTGTAATTATTATAACAGAATTTTTTTTAGTGTATTTATTACTTATTTAATAAATTAACACTTCTACTATAAATACTCGAAATATTTGTAAACCATCAGTTATTTAAACTCGTTATATACTAATATTATTTACTAATACATAACAACGTGAACGTAAGAAAAAGGTGAGACAGTAAATAACGACACTTTTAAATATTACCACATAGTCCAGCCCAACAAAACGTAATTCCTTAAATTTTAAGGAGAGCAAACGTTGAACTTGGATATTTGGCGCATGTTCATGTGTTATTCACATTTTTCAACGCACACACACACACAGAGAAACATGCTTACGTACGTTCAGCCAGTGACTCCGTCCAAAAAGCAAAATCTGACCTTTTTCTATACTTGCTCGCTCGACGCAATAAAAAACACGAAATAAAAAAAAGTATAGCATTGGCAAACTTTCGTGAAAAATTGATAAGATCGAATTGTTAAATTGTCAGCCGGTTTCTTTTTCGCGTAACGTACGGAAAAATGTAATATAAAACGCTTCTTTGAAATCGTTTTTTTTCCTTTTTCACCTTTATTATAGAGATTAATTGACTTAAGGGGAACTTTTACTCTTGTACTCGACGCTTCCACACATTTTGTTGCATAATTAAATCAGGGCTCGCTCAAAAAAAGGAAAAAAAAAAATAATAAATAAAACGAGAGTCGCTTTAATCGCGTAATCCGATACGTGCGAGTGGAATCGTTAAATGCATTTTGATGGTCGTATAGTACGCGGTATATATATATATATATTACGATTAATTTTAATGTGACGTTGATGCATATTATTTATAAATAAATCATGTTAATGTCGTTAAATTATTTTTTTTATAACGCTATCGTCGGACCCGTAAATTTTACACGAAAATTCGGCATTTACGCGGGATGAGAATTAAGCTCAAATGATTTCGCGAAAATCTATAACGCGTACAACGAGATACGACGTTTTAATAATTTTCCGAATTTTAACGATTGCTAATGCTGCTTTTATTCGTATCTCGTATATTTTCGTATAAGAATATAAAAATTTGATTATTCAATTAATTAATCGATTGATTTATATATTCTTTTTTGTTATTTTCAATATTATCTTTATCGGAATTGTATATAAATCTATTACACGCGTAAAATTGAAAGGAAAATAAATATTTTAACAATTCTCGATTAAGACGTCTTATTTATAGTCCAAAGAGAGGTGAACGCGAATATAATTGCGGTATTTCGTTGGTCCGTTAAGTTATGTTACACGCATGAACTGGAGGTATATCGCGCCCTCGACACTTTGCGAACTATACGAGGTTGTAATATCATTTACATACTACCGTAACGAGTCCAGAGGCTTTTGATTTGTTAGGCTCGAACGCGTGACTCCGGTGATATCTATTTTAAGGTGAGATATCTCGGAAAATTGTTTTAAAGTAAGATGACTTTCCGGTTAGACGTATATGTAAACAAATTTTTTTCTTTAATAATTTTATTTTTTATGAATTTTTTGTAACTTACGATCCGCGGTACTATTAGAGTTTTCTTTAAAGTCGAGTTTTTGTATCAGTGCAATTAAATCTGTTACTTGAAGTTTTTTGGATTTAAATTTTAGTAATTGACATTATTTATGTAAATAATCGATTGTAAAGTTCGAATCTTTTGAGAAAGTATGCACAATTGAACCAATATTGGTTCCCAACGTTGGTTTCCAATGTTGGTTCCCAACGTTGGTTTCCAATGTTGGTTCCCAACGTTGGTTTCCAATGTTGGTTCCCAGTGTTTGACCAATATTGGTACCCGACGTTGGCTTCCAATGTAACACGTTATACTGGACGGATTAGCTATAACCTTCATATGGAGATATACTTTTATTTGTTGAGACACCTGATAAAGAAAACTTTGTGATTCTTATTATTATTTAAAGAAAGAATTGATAAAAATTTCTATAAAACAAAGAATTGTTAAATAATTTTTGTTTAAAATATGGCCAATGTAAAAACTAAACTGGTCCAAAAGATTCAGGTATAAAAATTTTGTTATAATTACCTGTTTAATTCTAATAATGTTTTGATCTATACAGAATTAGTTTGTTATGATAATACTTGTATTTCATCCTCCATTGTTAATTTACAAAATTAGAAGGATTATTTTTTAATTTCTTCAATTTCAAGTACGATGAAATTATTTTTAGATTAATAAGCCTGAAGATGTTGGCGAATTTTGCCAACGAAACGTTGCATATAAGATAAAAATGGTTTTTTATTTATTTATTTGAACTAAAAAACCTACCTGGCCTTCAAGAAATTGGAAAGTAATCTTTTTAATTTTATAAGTTTGTAAAGTTTTCCCATTTCGAGTAAAAAAGTCTCCAAGTTTTGGTATAACACTGATGTTAAAAAACGGTCAATTTGAAGAAACCGAAGTAGGAAAAAGGTTTTCACATCCACTATTTGAGTAAGTTTATTGAAAACGATTTATGATATTCTGTGAAAAATGGTACATTAATAAAAACTAAATTTTACAGTGTTATTTTAAAATTAGAACAACAAAATAATTAACATACAAAAAATTTAGACGAAAAATAAATACTAGATTTTGAAAGAGCATCTACACAAAAATCGCCTAAAAATGATTTTGGAAGCATATAATCTCCGCGATTTCTATTTAAATTGAACAATTTAAATAGGATGTATAAATTTCTCATTTTGCGCATTAATAGAGTTAATCATTGTCTATAAGAGGCACTATAAAATGTTTAATTAATTAATATCTCTATTATTAGTCCTATATGCATGTTAATAAAAATAACGGTCTATTTTTAAATATTATCGAATGAAAAGAAAAGAAAAAAAATCGAGTAGACCTGAAAGCGAGTATCAATCATGTTAACGAAGTAAATATGCTGAAAGAAGTCTCCACACGTTCGGCTTTAAAGAATTCATGAATATCAAAACATATTAAGTGGGACTAAACGCTGTTCACACCCTTGCATTTTTTATGAATCACGCTACTGCTATATATGACCCAGCTTATGAAAAACACTTCTGGCATGGGCGTCAAAAAAAATTACCATAAATTTTAAGGAAAAAATTTAGGTGAATTCGTTTAGTATAATCGATCACTAATTTTTGCGTTTCAGTATACCCGACCGACAGAGTAATAAATCGTGATTCGTTCGATCGATATATCGGTATATTAAAAAAAAAAGTAAATAAATAACGAGGATAATTCATTGCGTTAAATTGAACCATAAAATATAAGTTATACTCGTGTTAATTTTTTTATACGTCAAGTTAATTTTTTTTGGGGGGAGGGGAAATTTTTTTGACATAGGCCATTGTATTTTCTTGTGAGCAATGATACTTGAATTTTTTAGATAATTTATATTCATTATTTTTAATCCGCCGTTTATAGCTGTTTTCGACCGCCGAAATTTATCAAATAACTATAGTAAAGTAGTTTAACTCGTCGAAATGAATTTACCTGAAACTCTAGAATATGATTTCGTCCAATAATCTCTAGAAACCAAAATGTTCAAGTTTTTAATAATTAAGTTAAAATTCTAATAAATATCTAATCACAATTTGAGCATTAAAAAAAAGTTTAAGACCACAACTTTTTGAATTAGTTTGTAAGTTACAGATAAAATTTAAGGCAGTGGAGAAATTATAAATAAAAAGAAATACCTCTATATAAATAATACGTTAAGAATCAAGGCTAATTTGTAATTAATTTTCAATTAATTATACCTTGAACCGTTATAGCTACTGCAACAAATCAAAGTTTAGCTGTATTTTAATATATGCGTGAAACACGTTTCCCCCGAAGATTTATGAAAAGGTTGTATGTGCATTAGCGAACAAAACTCCGTTCAACTTTCTTTGTCCTTTTCACGCGTCACGGTTTTATAAAGATTTTTCTCCCGGAATTTAAGTAAGTACTCTCATTCTGAATAATTTCGAAGAAAACGCGACTCGTGCCTTGACCATCGTCTACACAGCTTTGTTACGATTACTTGATTCCTAATTCTCACACATCTACACGGAGAAAAGTGTTTGATTAAAAATTACTCTACTATTTAGGAAAGTACGGATAAACTGTCAGAATAAGAACACGTAATTGCTATACTTATGGTAAAATTTAGTAGAAATTGCAACAATAATTAGTATATGTGCGCGGAGAGAAAATTCAATAAAGTTTACTAAGAAACGTAAAAAATTAGTCAATCATTAATAAAAATTAGTAGAGTTTCAGTGAAAACTGCTAGAAAGTTTAGTATAAATTGACAAAAAATAGAGAAATTTTTGGGTTTTGGCAGTTTCTTATATACCGCGTTAAAATAGCGAGTAAATTAATTTATTTTTTAATGAGGTCTTATTCCTTATATTCCTCCCGAAAAAATTATTATTTTTTGGTAAATCATTAAAAAATAACCGAATATTTAACTTAAAATATAAATATTGAAGGAGAAACTCGTTAAACCATAACTCAATAACCCATGATATGATATAACAAATATGAAATTTATTAAATAAAATTTAAAATTTTTTTTTTCAATGAATGAGTCATTTTCAAGACAGAAATGTAATAATTTTTTTATTTAAAAATTTTATAGTTATTACTTTTTTATAATAATTATAAAAAAATGGGTTTCTCCTCCGAAATTTATATTTTTTGTTAAACATTTGGTAATTTTGTTGATTTGTCAAAAAAAAAAAAAAATTTTTTTGGGGGGGATATACCAAACAAGAACCTTTTAATGTTCAATTAGATACTAAATTTAAGTTCAAACTTACGTGTATAAAAAATGTTAATATTTTTTTCTAAATAAAAGGTATACCCTGATGAGGACGGATAACATCCATCGAAACGTCGACAAATAATACATTTACGTTTAGTTAATCAAAATTGAAAAAACCTAAATTTCTTTATAAACAAGTTGCATTAACGATAACTATCACTTCATCGATGATTTATTAAATTTTAATTATAAAATATAAACGATTCTATAAACGTACGCGTTGTAAACGATTTTCCTACAAATTTTACTCAAACATTTATCTCAATATTTGAAACGGGATATTCAGGTCGAAAATGATGATAACAATACATAAAAGCACAACGAAATAATAGGTGAAATACAACAAAAAAATGTTGCGGACGTATACGCATATTTTCCGCAAAGGGATATAAATAAAAGAGGAAGAAGATTCAAATCGATATATCGGCATCACCGCGATAGACACAGAGTCACACAGACAGACAACAATAAGTCGCTCTCGAGTTGATCAAAGTCCCAACGAAGAGAGTTAAGAAAGAAGAGAGGATCTCACTCGAGGTGTCGATGACATCGTCGCGTGTTACGCGCCAACAAGAATGAAACCGCGGAATCGTAAGTAAGTATATAGTCGAACAAAGGGAGGAAGAAAAGAGGATCATGTATAGGGCAAAAGCCCTTATACAGTTGGAAAAGAAGGAGGTTACCCCGTTTCCCGTCCTACTCTTAACGAGCTTCCTGAATATATCCACAAACTATATATATATGGGTGGTTCTCTGTGACATCGAAGATGAAAAAAATAAATATTGCTATAACTATGGGAATATGTTTTAGAGGTATCCAGTAGTTCTCCTGAATTTTTTCAGATTTTTTCTAGGCTATTATTTTAAGTTACAGAGGGTCAAAGTTGACATTTTAGCACTTTTTTGCATTATATGCCCATTTTCATGAATTTTTAGCTCCCAGGGGATGCATTTTTCACTAAAAACATAATCATAACTTTTTTTGTAAAATTTTCCGAAGTTTTCATTAAAAATACTTTTGAAGACATAAATGTATGCTGTCACACTCTTGTAAGCCATTTAAACCTTAAATAGTGAAAATCAGCAATTCTGCTCCGGACTTTGGTAACCTTATACTGTCTAAAAGATGTCTTTTTATAGTCAGAAACTGCCTAAAAGTTTCCAGAGTGGGTCTAAATCATTAAGATCACTTATGGTCAAAATATCCGGGAAAAGTGCCCGAAATATTAATAGAAATGTATATTTGTTGCCTTATAACGATGAATCTATTAGCATGATCATTGCAAAAAAATTTGTGCACTTACCTTGGAATAGTAGGAAAGTATCTTCACTTGTTTCAATGTCCATCTAATCCCCTGTAAGCTGCTAAAAATACAAATATTATTACACAACTATACTATAAAAAATTAATTTTAAAACATTTATAATGCTGGATTTTCAATTTTACAACCCTTACAAGAATTATAATACTAATCTGAAGGATTACTATAAATATATTAACATTATTATTACAATAACTGAATATACATATTTAATACAAAAAATATATAAATAAAACGGATCTGAAATTATAATGAGTAATATGAATAACAAGACAGTGACAAGTTTGTGAAATTCAAACAATGTATTACTGAATAATAATAATAATGTTCGTCCTACTCTTAACGAGCTTCCTGAATATATCCACAAACTATACATATATACACTTCTTCTTCTTCTTCTTCTTTTCGTCAACGGAAATCTTGCATCCAACGTGTTTTTACGAATTGACAATTTTTACGATTCTAGGCGCGATTACGATTTCTTTCGTGGTCTTTCCGGAAATGACTTTTGCGTCATTCGTCCACGTGATTATCATTTAAGTAATAACTATTAAAACGATTTTGTTGGATAACAATTAGATTTTTGTTTAATTAAATGTCGCTTCTATTTTACAAATTACTTTTTTTCTATTTTAAATTTTCACGATAATTTCTAACGAACAATATTACAAGTAGAAAATAGACCGCAAAAATCAAATTTATATTAATAATTATTTTTTATACAAATTCAAAAAACATTTATTATCATACCATAAGCTATGAAATATTTAAAAAGTAATTTACTTTTTAATTAACAATGGATTCAATATTGTTAAACAAATTCGTAAAAGATATTACATTTATTTTTAATTTTACAAAATACAGTATTGATATATTACTCAAATTAATTAGAATTTGACTAAAATAGTAAATAAACAAGTTTTAAATTTTCTCCGCTATGATATAGTTCGAACCGCGAATCAGCATTAAGCACACCTGGCAGATGAGAGGAATTAAATTACCGTCTGTACACACATTATAATGATTAGAATTTATATACCGGAAGAAAAAAAGATAAAAGTCAGAGTTTAGATTGTAATTCAAGTCTGAACATAATGTTGCCATAAAATTGGCTCAGATGTTTTATGTCTTCTTTCCTTTTGCGTTACTTTGTTCTCGAAAAATTTAAGGATTTTTCGAAGGACGCGAGTTGATTGAATTAAACAGTGATTTTATCAATTATTTTTAATAATACTACTATATGATGTTAAGAGGGGCAAAACTTAATTTTTACATAATTAATACGAACGTATTAATTAATAAAATTCTAAGAGTTCATTGCCCTTCGTTATCCTTCAGATTAGTATTATAATTCTTGTAAGGGTTTAAACCTAAAATCCAGCATTGTAAATGTTTAAAAAATAATTTTTTATGATTGTATAATAATATTTGTATTTTTAGCAGCTTACAGGGGATTAGATGGATACTGAAACAAGTGGAGATACTTTTCTACCACTCCAAGGTAAGTGCACAAATTTTTTTGCAATGATCATGCTAATAGATTCATCGTTATAAGGCAACAAATATACATTTATATTAATATTTCGGGCACTTTTCCCGGATATTTTGACCATAAGTGATCTTAATGATTTAGACCCACTCTGGAAATTTTTAGGCAGTTTCTGACTATAAAAAGACATCTTTTAGACAGTATAAGGTTACCAAAGTCCGGAGCAGAATTGCTGATTTTCACTATTTAAGGTTTAAATGGCTTACAAGAGTGTGACAGCATACGTTTATGTCTTTAATAGTATTTTTAATGAAAAGTTCGGAAAATTTTACAAAAAAAGTCATACTTATCCCTAGTAGAAATCCAATCCATTTTTCGACCATTTTTCGGCCATTTTTATGATTTATCAACATGTCTTGGTAAAATTCGAATCCATTTTGGCCCATTTTTGAAACGCTTTTTCTACGATTTCCTAGCCAGTTTGTAGCGATTTTGATGAAATGGCTTGGTACTCGCCAAGAAATGCGAGAAAAAGCGTTTCATAAATGGACTGAAATGGATTCGATTTCTACTAGGGATGTTTTTAGTGAAAAATGCATCCCCTGGGAGCTAAAAATTCATGAAAATGGGCATATAATGCAAAAAAGTGCTAAAATGTCAACTTTGACTCTCTGTAACTTAAAATAATGGCCCAGAAAAAATCTGAAAAAATTCAGGAGAACTACTGGATACCTCTAAAACATATTCCCACAGTTATAGCAATATTTATTTTTTTCATCTTCGATGCCGCAGAGAACCACCCATATACATACACTTCTTCTTCTTCTTCTTCTTTTCGTCAACGGAAATCTTGCATCCAACGTGTTTTTACGAATTGACAATTTTTACGAATCTAGGCGCGATTACGATTTCTTTCGTGGTCTTTCCGGAAATGACTTTTGCGTCATTCGTCCACGTGATTATCATTTAAATAATAACTATTAAAACGATTTTGTTGGATAACAATTAGATTTTTGTTTAAATATAAATGACGCTTCTATTTTACAAATTATTTTTTTTTCTATTTTAAATTTTCACGATAATTTCTAACGAACAATATTACAAGTAAGAAAATAGACCGCAAAAATCAAATTTATATTAATAATTATATTTTTTTATACAAATTCAAAAAACATTTATTTATCATACCATAAGCTATGAAATATTTAAAAAGTAATTTACTTTTTAATTAACAATGGATTCAATATTGTTAAACAAATTCGTAAAAGATATTACATTTATTTTTTAATTTTACAAAATACAGTATTGATATATATTACTCAAATTAATTAGAATTTGACTAAAATAGTAAATAAACAAGTTTTAAATTTTCTCCGCTATGATATAGTTCGAACCGCGAATCAGCATTAAGCACACCTGGCAGATGAGAGGAATTAAATTACCGTCTGTACACACATTATAATGATTAGAATTTATATACCGGAAGAAAAAAAGATAAAAGTCAGAGTTTAGATTGTAATTCAAGTCTGAACATAATGTTGCCATAAAATTGGCTCAGATGTTTTATGTCTTCTTTCCTTTTGCGTTACTTTGTTCTCGAAAAATTTAAGGATTTTTCGAAGGACGCGAGTTGATTGAATTAAATAGTGATTTTATCAATTATTTTTAATAATACTACTATATGATGTTAAGAGGGGCAAAACTTAATTTTTACATAATTAATACGAACATATTAATTAATAAAATTCTAAGAGTTCATTGCCCTTCGTTTATTAATAAGCCACCAGTGTACTGAATTTTAGGCAGAAATTTTCATTAGCTTTTTGAAAATCATCGTTTACCAAAAATTTTAATTAATTTTGAATATATAAAGCCTCGAATTCTGACAAAATGACGTGTAAATTTTGGTTGAAAATTTATCAAAAACTAACAAATATTTCTAAATAAATCTATTATAATTAATTAATGCAAAATTCATGAACTTATCAAATTGCGATAAATTAATCTTTCCCAATTAGATCTAATTTGTGTATAGGTCGGTATAAGTGGTTAAAAATTATAAACAGATTCATTCTAAAATTTTGTGGATATACCTTCAAAAATATATATACGGCATACATCCTTTTCAAAATTTTAATTCCAATTTTAATTTCAATACAAACAAATCGTACGTGTACACCCAAATATTTATTATACGAATTTATCTCGCGAATGACGATAGATAAATGTAAGTTTTCACCAATGCTTATTTTTGAAATTTTAATTCCACTTAGATTCGTATTTATTAATGTTTTATAAGTCTAAACGGTTAATGCGCGTCGGTGAATATTTATTTCGCCACCCTTTCGGTTTTTAATAATTCATCGAGACAAAATTTAGTTAAAATTTAAGTAAAAAGTGTTAAATTCTTACGACAGCAGGGTATATATACAATGAATAAATAAATTTTAATTTTCAAAGTCCGAGTATGTAAATGGAATAAAAATTTGAGAACACTGTTTGAAAGAGAAATTACATAAACAATATAAATATAAAAAGAAAAGTATAGAGAAACTTTTTACTTGTTATAATAAAATAAAAAAAAAACAAGTTTCGAATAAAACTGTATAAAGCGTATGTACATTTTATCAGTCACGTAAAAAACTTAAAATCGTTATATTTATAAATTATTTTGTTTTAATCAAAAATTAAAAAAAAATGTAGGCTTTCTAGTGTGACAAAGTTTCATTTTATATCTCAAAGTAGGCAGTTTACGATTTTGATAAAATTCGCCTCATAAATCATTTTGTTTTATGTGCACGTGCTCAAGGATATTTTGTTATTTGAAAGTTTACATTATACAAGGGCATTTTTCGAAAAAAAAGAGGAATACACGTTCAACTGAAACTCAAGTATTCGTTTGCATATCCACTCCTCTATATTTTCCACGTACGCTAGAAAAAAAATCTATTTAAATTTAGAAAAAAAAGATATTCAAAATAACGCAGTAACAGATGTCATACGTTATGCCGAAATGTCGTTTCGTATATATATGTTTAATGCGAATAAGAAGTGGATTCGTCATTAGGACACTTTAAAAGTTTAAAACGACGAGGAAGAATTAATCATTTTCCTCCGAAGAAAAAGAAAAATGCACGATTACGATAGAATCGTGTGTATATGCAGCAAACGTCACGGAATTCTATAATTACATAACGTATATATATAAGGGATAAGAATTAAGGTCAAGAGCATCGACACTTCCTAAAATTATCATCCTTCGTATATTTCGCCTTACCCCCGTTGCACTCGAAAATCCACGGCCGAATTTCGCACGCGAAGGTAAACGCTGGAGCGAACGAGCCCGCAAGAGAGAGAGAGAGGATGAAATGGCGTCGACCATCGATTTCCGTGAGTGTGGCGGTGGCCTCCTACCATGTACACATATTCCGTGGTACCGAGTACGAGGAAAGTAACTGCCCCCTTCCGAAGAAATTTGAAGGTCGATGTATAACGATGACCCGGTATTTGCACGAAATCCTACCTGTCACTTTACTTTCCCTCTTTCTATCGCGTTTTCTTGCGTTTTTATACTAACTATTTTTATTGATTCATTTTATTAACAATGTGTAAAATTTAATTTTCTCGATCTCAGAGGCGATAATCACGTTCGAAATATTTGTGTATCGATTCAGTACTCATTCTGGATTAAGAGTTAAATCCTTACGATTTTTTTCCGAAATGTATGGAAGTTGATTGAATTAAATAGTGATTTTATCAATTATTTTTAATAATACTACTATATGATGTTAAGAGGGGCAAAACTTAATTTTTACATAATTAATACGAACATATTAATTAATAAAATTCTAAGAGTTCATTGCCCTTCGTTTATTAATAAGCCACCAGTGTACTGAATTTTAGGCAGAAATTTTCATTAGCTTTTTGAAAATCATCGTTTACCAAAAATTTTAATTAATTTTGAATATATAAAGCCTCGAATTCTGACAAAATGACGTGTAAATTTTGGTTGAAAATTTATCAAAAACTAACAAATATTTCTAAATAAATCTATTATAATTAATTAATGCAAAATTCATGAACTTATCAAATTGCGATAAATTAATCTTTCCCAATTAGATCTAATTTGTGTATAGGTCGGTATAAGTGGTTAAAAATTATAAACAGATTCATTCTAAAATTTTGTGGATATACCTTCAAAAATATATATACGGCATACATCCTTTTCAAAATTTTAATTCCAATTTTAATTTCAATACAAACAAATCGTACGTGTACACCCAAATATTTATTATACGAATTTATCTCGCGAATGACGATAGATAAATGTAAGTTTTCACCAATGCTTATTTTTGAAATTTTAATTCCACTTAGATTCGTATTTATTAATGTTTTATAAGTCTAAACGGTTAATGCGCGTCGGTGAATATTTATTTCGCCACCCTTTCGGTTTTTAATAATTCATCGAGACAAAATTTAGTTAAAATTTAAGTAAAAAGTGTTAAATTCTTACGACAGCAGGGTATATATACAAATGAATAAATAAATTTTAATTTTCAAAGTCCGAGTATGTAAATGGAATAAAAATTTGAGAACACTGTTTGAAAGAGAAATTACATAAACAATATAAATATAAAAAGAAAAGTATAAGAGAAACTTTTTACTTGTTATAATAAAATAAAAAAAAAACAAGTTTTCGAATAAAACTGTATAAAGCGTATGTACATTTTATCAGTCACGTAAAAAACTTAAAATCGTTATATTTATAAATTATTTTGTTTTATCAAAAATTAAAAAAAAATGTAGGCTTTCTAGTGTGACAAAGTTTCATTTTATATCTCAAAGTAGGCAGTTTACGATTTTGATAAAATTCGCCTCATAAATCATTTTGTTTTATGTGCACGTGCTCAAGGATATTTTGTTATTTGAAAGTTTACATTATACAAGGGCATTTTTCGAAAAAAAAGAGGAATACACGTTCAACTGAAACTCAAGTATTCGTTTGCATATCCACTCCTCTATATATTTTCCACGTACGCTAGAAAAAAAATCTATTTAAATTTAGAAAAAAAAGATATTCAAAATAACGCAGTAACAGATGTCATACGTTATGCCGAAATGTCGTTTCGTATATATATGTTTAATGCGAATAAGAAGTGGATTCGTCATTAGGACACTTTAAAAGTTTAAACGACGAGGAAGAATTAATCATTTTCCTCCGAAGAAAAAGAAAAATGCACGATTACGATAGAATCGTGTGTATATGCAGCAAACGTCACGGAATTCTATAATTACATAACGTATATATATAAGGGATAAGAATTAAGGTCAAGAGCATCGACACTTCCTAAAATTATCATCCTTCGTATATTTCGCCTTACCCCCGTTGCACTCGAAAATCCACGGCCGAATTTCGCACGCGAAGGTAAACGCTGGAGCGAACGAGCCCGCAAGAGAGAGAGAGAGGATGAAATGGCGTCGACCATCGATTTCCGTGAGTGTGGCGGTGGCCTCCTACCATGTACACATATTCCGTGGTACCGAGTACGAGGAAAGTAACTGCCCCCTTCCGAAGAAATTTGAAGGTCGATGTATAACGATGACCCGGTATTTGCACGAAATCCTACCTGTCACTTTACTTTCCCTCTTTCTATCGCGTTTTCTTGCGTTTTTATACTAACTATTTTTATTGATTCATTTTATTAACAATGTGTAAAATTTAATTTTCTCGATCTCAGAGGCGATAATCACGTTCGAAATATTTGTGTATCGATTCAGTACTCATTCTGGATTAAGAGTTAAATCCTTACGATTTTTTTTCCGAAATGTATGGAACTTGATCGAATAATTGATACAGTGGACAAAAGTGAAATAATATTTAAGTAATTAATATAGTTGTATTTTATGATGAGGTCTCAAGTGTAACGTAGACAGGATTAGAATGAAAATAAAAATAAAGTAAACTAGTCGAACGTATATCGTATTAAATATTAGAACTGTTACCATTCAGTATCATTCAGATTTAATTAATGAATATACATATATATTTATTTTTATATTTTATATTAAAGTCAGGAGATTTAAGTTCTAAAATGGTAAAATAATGTATAATGTTAATTAAATAACAATAATAATAATAATGTAAAAAAAAGGAAATCTATGTAATGTAAGTAAACTGATGAAAGATATGAGTGAATATTCGTAGTATGCGGCCGAAATAAAGTATTAATAAATAATATAATAATATTTAAATGATCGTCTTGTGGAATAAGTTGTATATAAAGCTAAGGAAACGTGAAATATTTTCCATCTTCAGATGGTGTTTGTGAAGTGATAAAAATTCAATTGTTAATATCAATCTAATAAGATTTATTTATTATTAAATTTATCACGCGTTGAATGTTGTAAAAAAGATGAATATTACACATAATTTCATACTTTATAATTTCGTACAGCGACTCCACGAAAAATGCTTTTAATTGCACGTTAAACGAATGCAACGATTGCAAAACAAGAAAAACGCAATGCGGTACAATCGAACAACATGCTTACACGAAATCTTCCGTAACGATGACGAATGTGAAAAAATTATTTAGAAATACCTGTCTTGAAAAACTATCAAAAACATTGTCTTCTTTAAATATACGTAAAATGTACTTTTTTCATAATCTACAAACTTTGGGGTGGGTATCATTTTTTCGACTGTTTGCTACACTCTTACTCGAAAATTCGAAAAATAAAATAACAATTATATTTTTCACGAATGTTCGTAATATCGAAACGATAAGAAACTGTATATAGGTTCGTAAGTTCGAGAGAATAAAAAACTACTTACAAATATTAAAATCATAAATATATTGATATTTTTAAAAGATAGATGTGAAGATTATTTTTAATTATATCTTTAGAATCTTTATACTGCTAAATAAATGCATTATCTATATATAGGTTTTACATTCGTTGGTAGTTTTCTACTTTGTCGTAATTACGAACGTCGTCTCTAATGAACTTGAATGCAAATTAATAATATCTTATTTTATTTTCCGAATTTTCGAGTAAAAGTATAGTAATCGGTCCATATAAAACGATACCCACCATGCAGCGATATTCAGGAAAGGGAGTAAAATTTGAAAATTGTATAAGTTAAGCCATTGTCACGGAAAAGTGTATCGAGGAAACTGCAAATTAACAACGTCGATACAACCTTGTATCAAATAAGTATATAGTTCAATGCTCAAGATTAGATTTATTATCGCAAAATATACATTATTTACCGCGATTTATTCCAAGTTGTCACTCACAATCGCGTTACGGTTATACAATATTTAAACGATCTATGTACATACTTTTAAACTAGGTTAGGATTCTCAAGACTTTCACTATTTTTAGGCAAACCTATACATTATTAATAAACATTCGTACAACGTGTGCAAAATAAGTGGAATAAAACCATCTTAATTTACTTTCATTCATTTTCCTTTTTTTTAACAGTGTAGAACTCGAACGTATCACCAACGAAAAAAAAGTGCAACGATACGTATAGGTATATGCGAACCAATTTTTTCCTCTTTACACGGACATTAATATTCATTCGCTGCTAAAAAAAAAGTTTACAAATTCTTCGAATATCGTATATATACGAATAAATATATACGATGTATTCGGACGAAAAAAAAATGGTGCATAGGTTTTATATCAAAGAGTAAGGGGTATCGCATCTGACGGTTAGAATAAGATAACCGTCCACTTTGCGAAACGACGAGTATTCGATTTGATACAGAAGAAAAAAAAGGGAGAGAAGTGTGCCGGTTACGTAACGATATGTGTGTGTCATTTTTACCGAATCACGAATATCGAACCTTACAAAACAAAAGGCTTCCCTCACTTTTTGCACCGAGGTAAATTTAACGATCGACATCATTTCCTTTTTTTTAACAGTGTAGAACTCGAACGTATCACCAACGAAAAAAAAGTGCAACGATACGTATAGGTATATGCGAACCAATTTTTTCCTCTTTACACGGACATTAATATTCATTCGCTGCTAAAAAAAAAGTTTACAAATTCTTCGAATATCGTATATACGAATAAATATACGATGTATTCGGACGAAAAAAAAATGGTGCATAGGTTTTATATCAAAGAGTAAGGGGTATCGCATCTGACGGTTAGAATAAGATAACCGTCCACTTTGCGAAACGACGAGTATTCGATTTGATACAGAAGAAAAAAAAGGGAGAGAAGTGTGCCGGTTACGTAACGATATGTGTGTGTCATTTTTACCGAATCACGAATATCGAACCTTACAAAACAAAAGGCTTCCCTCACTTTTTGCACCGAGGTAAATTTAACGATCGACATCATTTCCTTTTTTTTACGAAAAAAAAAAATTATGTTAATCTTATTTTCTTTTTATGCACTTTACAGTTGCGACGTAAAATATTTAAATTTGTAGTTGTAATTTTGAAGAAAGAAAAAAAGGTTCTTATACGTACGTGAATATATACACTTTCATCGTTTAAATATTTTATGCGATATTACTTAATAAAGTATAACGTACATTTATTTTTATTACACTGCCTAATTCAAGTATACATGTATACATCCGTTCCAAATAAGCTTTTTTTTCGAAATCTACAAATTTATTCCCATATTTACAAATCTAATTCAAGGCAATCGTTATACTATTTCCGAATTAATTGTAAAATAGATATTTTTCCAAATACGTATAATAGAAATAAATAATAATATTTTTCAATTCAGTTTTTATTACGAAATTTACTTTTCTTTCTCTCTATCTTTCAAGAATTCCAAGTTTTCATTTTACATATGGTAAATCGCATATATACAATTTACTTTGATACGGTTTGCCTTATACTCGGTAAATATTGTTGCTATAAATAAGTTCCGTGAAAAACTTTTATTTCTCTCACTCTTTCTCCACCCGCGAGGTAAATATTTATACTCGTTTAAATTTTATTTTGTTTCATTTGATAAACAAATACTCGCACCCAAGCGCGTACACAAGTACACGCGCGCGCGCGCACGCACACACACACACATACACACACACACGCAAATAATGTTATGCATTATATATATATAATATGTATATAATTAACGTAGTATATGTAAAATAATCGAATTTAATATATACACATACACATACACACACGTATGTTGTATATATTATATATGTTTCTTACACTATAAAAAGTAGAAAGATATTAACGATAACGCACAAAAATATTTTTTGAATGTAATACTGATGATTATAAATTACAATTTCAATGCATATCACACATGTAATATGCGTATTGTAATAAAGTCCGAATAGTCTTTGTATATTATTATAATTAAGAGAATTAATATGAAGGTGTGCCTATATATATACGTGTAGAACAACGACATTTGAAATTCGAGTTTATGTCGCACACGTATATATATGGTGAAACAAAACTGGATATTAACTTCTATTGACGTGGTTAAACTTTCTACACCACAATTTCACGTGACATTTTCACTCGATCCGTAATACAATAATTCAAATTGCTTAACAACTCGACGATCAATATATTTTTAAAATTATATATATATATATTTTTTAAAACAGTAATGATTTCCTTAGGAAGGTTAAATTGTTGTCGAACAATTGATGATCGGCGATAAGTTTACCTTGGGGTCACGGTAATTTTTATAAAAAAAATTCTGCAAACGCGTTTAATTGGAAAATGACTCGGTATCGAGTGAAAATTTAATCGTTCTATAATTATGTTATATTATGAATTCGTTCGAGTGTGAAAAATTACGTCCTCGGAGACAAATCATAGCGACTTGTCATCGAGTCAGCGTTTCATTCAAATTAAGTTGAACATATTCGAACATGTATACCTCAATCATTTATAACCTCGATTTTTCTTTAAGAAACGAAAAATTATTGAATTCGAGTGAAATTTTCATTCAACAAAACCAGTCAATTCGCTCTATATCGAATTCGATAGTAAGTAGGTACATACAAAACACACCGAGATACAAACCTCTCAGACTAATAATAATAAAAAAAAAGTCATTAAGTAATGAAACAACTAGGATCGCCGAAATACCAAAAAATTAAGTGAAATTGCGTAGAAATTCCACCAGAAATGAATATACACATTTTTATATTCTGACAGACTTGGACAAACATTTTCCTCCTCGTGTAATTAAAAAGGTAACGTAATCCCAATTCTCTCTTTTTTTACTCACTCTCTCGCTCGTCCTTATGTACCAAATGAACAAGAATAACTTTTAACCCTGATTAAGTTTGAAAAGGGGTAAGACCGAAGAAACCCGAGCTCAACTAAATTCGTGTTCCAGTTTTCCGGGGATATGCAAAATTTTGCTTCGCGTGTATATGTACATGTGTAACTCTGTGTAAACAACTGACACTGAAATTTATAGATGTTAAGGTGCGAATACCTCAAAATTCAATTAATATATAGGTTTCGTATACACACATACGCGGCTATTGTTAATTTCCCTTCGAACTCCTTTGTAAATAAATAAACTTTATTTTAATTTTATCTGATACGCCGATAGGAATTAATCTTAAATGTTATTAGCTATGCATATACGAGGAATGTTAATAATATATTCGAATACTTAAAAATTAATCCATTGACGTTTAACGAACGAAATTTTTTTTTATTACACGGAAAGAATGATTTTTTATGAAAATTATCGTGACGGCATTGTAAACGGTATACATTGTTTAGTTCACTATTCGAATGCTGCAGATTCGTCGAACTGTCACAGTAGAGTTGTTGTTAAAAAAACAATTTGAAATATTATATGTTATCACTTTTATTTAATTCAGTAAAATTATTAAAAAATATACGTATATCAATTAAAAAGAATATACTCTCTAAAAATGAAATAGTGATACGTCTGTCACTGTCACGAAATTAGTGATTATTCACTATTAAAATAGTAAATTTTGACTAATTGAATTAGTAACAATTCACTAATTTGTGATAGTGACTGACTTATCACTATATTTTTAGTGATTATTCACTAATTCACATTTAGAAAGTAGGTATACATAATATAAAAAATTATACGTTACGACTTTTATTTATTTCAGTGAACGCTATTCTTAACAAACGAAACTATAGATTATACGTAATTATCCCATGATAGTAAATAAATAGATAAGAAAACAGATAAAAAAATATATTTTTACGAGAACTAAACTACCTAATCAAGTACCAAAAACAAGTAAATTTTCAACTCGATTTTTCATCTCAATATCAACCACCTACATGTATACACACACACGCGCGCGCGCACAAGAATAACATTTTTACTTAGATAGATGGGTTTGTCTTTCATTTTCGTATATTATTTTACATTTATAACGGTCTAACAATAATTCACCACGACCCTCTTTTTTTTTTAAGGATTCGACAATGCAAACTTTGTTCAACTTGAATCTATACAGGAGGACAAAGAGAATACTAGCAACTGACTTGGTATTTAACGAAAGTTTAATCTGGAAATGTAATAAGCGCCCTAGATAAGATTATTAATTTTTTCTTTTTCGGTTGTTAACGACGGCATGTATATATCTTCTAATTTGGTTAATATATTATTACTACTAAACGGGTGTACGTGTATTTTCGTGCGTATTTTTTGAATAATTAATTAATTAACTACTTATATACCCTGTGTTGTCTTTCTTTTATTTTTTCACTTTAAAATTATACTCTAGACCTATTTTTTCGGTGTGTAAAGAAACGTCAATAATTCTCATTCGGTTGAATGAAGACATTAAGCAAATTAACTATCTCGTATACCCACAAGAGTTTCTTTATTATCGTAGATTTCTTTTTCTTTTTTTCTATAAATTTTATTAGAGTCAAAGTCAACGATTCGAGGGACGCGCGACAATCTTAAACTGAGCTATATTTATAATCAAAGTTTTCTTTATAGTCATTCTATAGGATACCTAAATAAACTTTTGAATAGTATGCGAGTCAAACTTAATTTATTTACTATTTTTAGAGTTAGACGTGACCGTTGACTCGGTTGACATAAAAAATTCGCGTACGAGTATACACAAACAATAACAATTTATGGCCGTGAAAAAGTGGAGGGAACACCTTGTTTATTTAATTAGTTCGTTATCGACCTTATCGTTCAACGAGAATCGTGTAGATCCTTCATCGAAATATAAAAGATCGGATTTTCGTGTTCGCGAGATGCGACGTTTCTTATCTCACATTTCAGAATTAATCTTGAAAAAGTTTGGTTTTCCTTTGTTAATATACATAACCATGTATATCGATTACGTAACGCACTTTTTCTTTACGCGCGATTGAAATGGTAAGGTGTAACGTTGTTTATTAAATATTGTCTATAAATTAATTATTTTATTAAATTTTATGCAGAAGGTTGTTAATAATATTTCTAACCTAGAGTATGTATATTATGATTTTTTTAATTAATTTTACACATAAATCATTAAAATTTCATGATTCTAAAATGTTTGATGTACAAAAGTAGCAATCCAGGTAATTTATCTTTAAGTTTCAATTTAAAAAGGAAAGGTATACACATTCTTTTAAAATAAATAAATATTCTTAGCGGTATATTTTTAGTGTAATGGAGCTTTTTTTCGATTTGAATGCAGAATGCTCGCCTAGTACACATTTTACCATAAATTCGTTCGAAAAGTAGTTCATTAAAAAGTTTTATATTCTATGATATAAAGTAGGGATATACTTCGATTTAACTATATTTTTTAACAAATATACAATACTTACATAATAATGTTTATTACGACGTTAACCAAATATTACTCGTGAATGTTAATTTTAGCTCGAAAACATAATAGTGATTATTTAAGTATGTATCCTTACGATACCAAAAAATAATACAAATTTGCAATCCAACATTTTTTTGGTTTGCTCAATGAATCTCTACTCAATAAATCATAGATAAATGGTATACATATACATATAAACTTATCGAAATTTATCGATCGTAATCAATCGCTTACGTAAATTGAACGTACGTATACCAGAAAACCGCTATAGAAAAAAAAAGGAAGCCCACCCCCGAATTGACCATCGAGCGAACGATCCTAAAAAACTAAAATAAAAATCCAAGAACCGGTATAGACTCAACTCACGTTTCCAGCCCTACAGGCTTATCCTTAAGACTCTTGCACTTGTCCAGGTTGTATTACTAGCCAGGATCACCAAAACTTAACGTTCCTTATCTTCTCTCACTCTCTCTCTCCCTCCCTCTCTCTCTCTCTCTATCTCGCACTTCGATTTATCCTTTATTTATTTTTCAAACGGCATGACCAGCAAAAGCATCGGGAACCACTATTGGACCAATACAACAAATCATATAACCCTTTTAAACGTTGCACTATAACCGATCGATCGTGGGAAGGGTGGTCGTTCGTAAGGGCGATCCTTTCACGCACACCGACAGGTAAAATAACCCTTCTCGAGATAAAGGTGTATGACATACATGTATGCGTGTATGCGTGTATATATATATAGATAGATATATATATATAGATATACGTTTATACGCGTAACAGACTCGCGTGTACCCGAGCGACCCGACCGAACTGAACTGCCACCCCCGACAAGGTTCTCTCGCGAGAGAAACAGAGAGAGAGAGCGCGAGAGAGCGAGTGAGAGAGAGAGATAGAAGAGTGGGGAACCGACGCCCGTATTACCAGAGTGGGGATGCTTCTTGGCTCTATATGCACTTTTCAACGCGCGCGCATACGGACATATTTTTGAATGGCGAGTTTCGAGGTCAGGGGGTAGGTGAATGTGAATGGGCATGGAGTTTTCACGGTGACCGTCTTTAAGGGATTTCATTATCATCCTTCCTCCTCGCTCTCTCTCTCTCTCGCTCTCTCGCTCTCTCTTTCTCTCTCGTTCTTTCTTTCTCTTTCCATTTTTTTCGCGTTCACCACTATACGCGCTTTTTTTATTTGATTCTTTCAGGATGTACACGCGCATCGGTGATTTATGGTCTCGCGAGATGCGATTTCTCTTTGATTCGTTACTTTGTTTGCGAAAACGATTTCTTCGTCGCTGTTGATCCGATAGGTGGTTTTAACGTGACTTTTCGGATTGTGAAAGATACTCGGTTGAATATTATCTAGACGTTTTTTGTCGAAGTATACAAATAATTGATAATCTGTATTTATTAATAGGTGTAACAAATAATTCGTACGTTAATGCTAGTTTAAAAAACAAATAAGTTGTTCGTTTACAATGCTAATAGGTAATAAAAAATGTTTTTTTTTTTAATTAATTAATTTATCAGTAATGAACTTTTTTTACACTTACATACACACACATATAATAGGATCTCTTGTTTGTATTTAAAAGGGGGTTAACCATACTTCTCTCTCTCTCTCTACATAAAAGTCGAACATTCACGATACATAATAGATCGGAAACTATTATCTTAATGATCTTGGCTCGTATTTTATGGGTGATCGTTACGCCAGTGTACTTTCTGATTAAAAACGTATTTTCCATTGATTTTTTAATAAAATACAATAATTCTCGTGTAATTTTAAAGATTTTCATTACACTTCGAGGTGATTTGCTTATTCATTGATCGGTGTATGTGTATGTCTGTGTGAATCTATTCGAGAAAATGTATAAATATTAACAAAAAGGTGATAAGGCTAATAGTCGTACGTAATTCAGGGAACGAGTTGAAATAATCTAAGAATAAAGAGGAGGAGGAAGAAGAAAGTGAAACGAAGAGAAGATAACGGAAATTAATGCGAAGAAAAAGGGGACGAGCAGCACGCGTGCGCCGAGGTATGACCGAATACCGAGTTGTTCCACTGCATCAGGAGACTAAGGTTCTTCGACCTTTCAAACAATTTTCATCCTGGTTTTTTTTTATCAATTTTCTATTTCCTTGGTTGTGTTAATTTTTTTTATTACAATGACAATTTTTTAAATACATTATTTTAGGAATTGATCACACTGACAGAATCGGTATAGGCGAACGTAACGTCAAAATAAATATTATCATTTACGAATATAAATATCACGTTGTAACGAGAACACTGTAACGAATTTAACGAAAATTAGATTTTTAATATTTTTAAAACGCACACTCGTGTTATCGAGTTAACCGAGTAAAAAAAAGAACCTTGAAACTTGAATTATGTCATAACGGAGAGCACTTTTTCTTGATTTAAACATAATGGAACGTGGAATAGATAAATTTATATTACATGTACACTCGAAGAGAAAAAGAAACAAGATTGATAAAAAAAGCAAATTAATGTCTTCTTCTTGACAATCTCTAAATTATCGTATTTTCTTTGATTAGTTGTAATATTGTTTTTTTTTTCATTTTAAAATTTCGTACTTGTAAATAAAATCCTAGAGGAAGAGTGAAGAAATAGTAAACTACAAAGTTGCACGTAAGTCCTGGAGCATGCGCTGAAAGTTCTAGGATCCAGAAAAAGAGAAAACAAAGTATATATATGCTTGTGTATATATATACGTCGTCTAGAAGTTCGATCGCCAACCACAAGGACCTTTATAAAATGTACACCGAACATTCCACGGAACAAATTTAAAAATATTTTGTTAACTTTTTAATCGAAAACTTATTTATTCGTGATTTTTTAAGGTTTCTTTTGAGAAAATTTTGTTATAAGGACGATGATGTTATTATTATATAATTTGTGTTTTAAACTTTCGTTTTATACTAGATACAATGCTTTTTGTTTTTTTTAAGATATGTCATAAGTTACTATATTACGTTCGAAATATCATTTATAAATTTTTTTTTAATATACTTTAATTGCACGTATGTGAAATTTGTATAGGTATATCTCATAATTCGACGAAGAAAAGCACAACTCAGATTTTCCCATTTAAAATAACATTATAAAATTGAGTTGTGCTTTTCTTCGTACGAGGCGCCGATATAACGAAACTAAAATTTTTGTAAATTTTGAAAATTGCATTTTTTCTCAAAGTATACGTATTTTGTTATACTTTATCGTAAAAAGGGGGTTCCATACTCAATTTTTGATGATTAATTAATAAAAAAGTAGAACAGTATGTGAAAAAATAAGAGAAGAGGCGCCTTCGTTTATTGACAATCTAACTGTGTGCTGAATTTTAGATTAAAATATTATTGCGTTTTCGAGAAAAGTCTTACCAAAAATATCAAATCTTTTCACTTCGTTGAGGTTAGGTTCACATTTTTGGTAAGACTTTTCTCGAAAACGCAATAATATTTCAATTTCAAATTCAGCACACAGTTAGATTATTAATAAACGAAGGCGCCTCTTCTCTTATTTTTTCACGTACTGTTTTATTTACAAATTTATTACTAATAATCGCTATTGCCGATAAGGTAGGGAGGATAAATATTGACTATGGCACCCCGTTAAAATTAATATATTGGATTTTTTATCACATTTCCAAAATCATTGGTCTTCTTCAGATTAACGAAGAATTCAATTTTCAAAATACAACATGAAAAGCGTTAACCAATCGATTTCTAAAAAAGTGTTGAAAACTTTTTATATAGATTTAGTTCTATATAGATTTAACAAAGTTTCTTTTTGTTTTCAGTGCGTTTTTTATGACTGATATAATTATTTTTATGGAAGAAAAGCAATGTAGTATAGAACAATTTCTGTATTGTACTTTATACGAATAAATTATTAATATTAAAAATTGCTACATGATTTCTAAATTGAGATATAACTAAAAAGTTCGATTTTATATTATAAACCTTATCGTCCGAAAGTTATTATGTATCATTAATTGATTTAAAATTCATTATTTCATAAAATTCGCTCTCTAAGCGAATTCTATATCCCACATTCAGTTTCATATTTCATTTGTAATTTTCGTATTTCTATAATTTGACAATCATATCGCCTTAACCGTATATATGATATACAATTAAATATATATATTAGTAAAATAAAACACCAAAATTTAAAAAGTGACAGAATAAATCTTAAGATAAATTGTAACCATGAAAAAAAATTTTAAAAAAATATCGTTCTCTCCGATTTAATATAAATCATTGTAACACGGAATATTCCATATAGGTATACCTCTCCATTTTAGTCTAAAGTGAGGATGTCGCGTACTTTCCTTCTTTTAACAAAGAATCTAGAGGTCATTAAAAAGACCGAGGCGTGAAACCGTCGATGTTGTAATACGCTTGAGGGAAAATGTATAGCACCGAGTGTGCGTCGGTAAAAAAAAATCTTTTATAAAGGGAATTTTCTTACGAAATACATAATTTTAAAGGAAAATTTAAGACCCCTTCGTCTCACGTAATGAATTAAAACAAAAAAAAATTGTAATACAAGTGTTGAAGTATAAACAAATTAATCAACATGGAGTATTCGTCTAATTCAAAAGCGTTTACAGAACTTATTGCCCCATAGTGCGTATCAAAGTGTTTCTCGAGTTGTGTCTCTTGTTTAGGCGCGAAATCAAAACGTAAATTGCTCGCTATTCAGATGCTGCTACTTCTCCATACAATACGTCTATATATATATACGCTGTTGAAACGAGAGAGAGATGTCGATAAAGTACAAAGGGACAGAGAAGAATCGGCTAAGTTGACGCACGATCCTTGTACCTCCGTGATTGCGGGGCTTTTCCAAGATTGAAAATTGACGGATGATAGATGGGACATTCTTTTTTTTTTCTTTACTGATTATTTTCTACTTACAATATGGATTATTTTGTTTTTGAAGAGGAATAATAAAACATATTATAATGCAAAATATTAAATTGTTATTATCGCACATGGATAATAAATGTTTTACCATATCGTTTTTTTACATTTTCAGAATAAACTTTCTAATGATATTTAATATACATATATACGTAAATATTAATAAATTTTACTCTAATGTTTTACTCATTTTCTTTATTATTTTCTTACATAATTCCGACAATATTCATTACTAAATAATATATAATATTTTTCACAGTGTAATAAATAAATAATTATAATCTAATGAATTGTTTATCTGACCGGAATGTTATGAATTATATTTAAATTAAAATTGATTTATAAATTCGTTAAAACGTAGAGTATATATAAATTAAAAACCTTTTTGTCCATTATGTATGCTTTTCACATTAATTAGTTGTATTATTTTAAATGAATCTTCATTTACCGATATATATTTACGTAACACTTTTGAACATTAACGACGCGCTCACGTTAAACGAAATAACGAGAATTAAATCTATAAATTGTTGGAAATTCTTACATTAAAAACATAAAAGTAAAATTTATATACTAGTTTCATTTATCCAATTTATTTTGTTAACCTAATAATATTTTTAAATAATAATAACTATGTACGTCTAGTATGGATTGTAATAAATACTAGCAAAATATATCTCACTCGATCAGTCGCATTTCGATTTTGTTCATATTCGACGATGTGTAAAATTATGGTAGGATTATGATTAGTACATTTACTTCATATGATTATTAAAATTTGAGTTCAATATACATTATAACGTCAAAAATTTTAAATAATTTTGATAGTCACGAAATATATAACAATAAACAAACATTAAACTTTTAATTTTGTAATAATGAAGTTTATTTTATTAGCACATACACGTAATGTATACAAATAATAATTTTAATACAACGCTAATCCTACAAATCGTAAATTCTATACGTTATTAGATTTTTTAATTTGGCAATTGATAATTGACTTGGTTTCTTCATTATACCTAATTTACCGTATCCATTTGATATTAAAATAGTTTTTTCATTTTCACTGAATAGTTGAGATAAAGAGCATTTACTAATGTTTTAAGGTTAGAAATAACTATTTTATAGGTGGTGATTAGCCATTTTTAATAACTGGCTATTTTCTACGTTAAAAATCGTTTAGATTTCTACTAGGAGATTGATTGGTATAATTTGAGTATTACATCCCGTTAACTGATAAAAAATGGAGTTAACCACAACTAATTAATTAATGGTGTAGTTAGGAAATAATAAAACAAATCTATAACTCATTATAAATTGATTATTTTAAAATTAATCGTAACCATTTTTTGACCATAATAATCAAGGATTTATTGGACATTCTTTGTCGAGCGACCAGTTTTTAGATATAAAAAGACGTTACATCAATCTTTTGATATTTATACTATAGGATTCACATATATTTCCAAAAAAAATTCAAACAATTTTGATAAACGCTTAAATAAATATAAAGATATCAATACCATTTTTTATTTCAAATGTAATTCAAACAAAATGTAAAAACGCAGACGCACGCGTAATCAAAAGGCGAATGATTATCGTGCGGAAAATATATTACATTGTAAAGAAGTAAAGTTTCAATTTGAATCGAAAATAACGAGGTCATTCAAATTCAAACGAGGCTTCAATGTTTTTTAATGAACGGAAATTCGTAAACCCCTTTTTCAAACTGTTTTCATATACAATTTAAACCTATCAAAATGTTATTTTTTCCTCTTTGTCGAAGTGCATGGGTGCAAAGATAAAGTAAAACAAACGACTCGGTTTTTTTAATTTTGTTAAGTTCTTTTTTTTACGTGTACAATTTAATATACGAGATGTATATTACTTTGAAAATTTGAGTTATTTGATATATATATATATATAGCTTTGTACATTTATTTGAGGATGAAATTCGTAAGTATTTTTTAAAAAAATATAGTATAATGTTATTCAGTTGCGGAAAAGAATCTATTTAGTATATTATCTCTAAATTAAAGAAAATAGCTGAATTTTAATTTTTTATTGATACGCTATATGTACTGGAGTTGCCAAATTACAAAGTTTCATTAAAATCCTGTTCACGTATACAATTGTTGATCATGAACCAATTTCTGATCAGTATGTTACTTCAATAAAATAATAAAATTTACATAAATCTAAATATTGCTACGCACAATTTAAAAGTTAAACAATCAATAATTGGTTAGTAGGCTTAACTAGGAAGTGGTATACGTACCGAAAATTTACTAATCAGAAATTGGTACTTCCCGCATTTTTTTTAGATTAATTGTTGCTTACTTTAAAAATAGCAGTTATTTTATTTTTCTGAGATGGCTAAAAGGAAGTTTAATACTTGTACTTTCTGTATCCGTCAAAATATATACAATAATTATATTATCTTTTTTAACATAAAATTATTCTATGAACGTACGAATTTGCCTTAATTGATCAACAATTGGGTATATGTGACGGTATACACTAAAAAGTTTAAAAATATAAACCAAGGACCGTCAATTTTATTGTTCATAAATATAAAATTCCAAGTATCTATATACTTTTTCGTAAACCTTTAAAAATATATTTTGCTAAAAGTGAAATTTTGTAAGTACGAACTTTAATATCTTTGAAAATTTACATAAATAAAATCATACACGTTCGCGTACTTTGAAAAAATAATTATTGAATTCTTAAAAATACCTTTTCCACAGTACGTATGTATATGTATACACACACACAAAGAATAATAATTGGCTTCATTTTACATCGTTATGTATAAATAAGTAAAGAAAATCACATTCCTTTGACTGCTTATTTAAACACTAAATGCGAACTGGAAAATCGTCTAATATTTAACGTTTGCGTACACAGACGTTTATCAAAACGCCAAAGTGAATTTTATAATTAAAGAGAAACTTAAAATATACATAAGAGAAACGTTGAATAATCTCGTATAATACAAAAAAAATTGTTTACATATATTTATAAATTATTTTATATATTCATTTAAATTAATTTAATGCAAGTTTTAAATTTTAATTTAAATTGTTTAAATGGCTACAAAATTGTGTTGTAACTACTGAATAATTGTTTTAAGTGAAATGAAATAAATAATACTGAGTAACCCTCTAAAATGATGTATTTACAGTTGTAGAATAATTTATAAGGGAGACTGGGACAAAACCTGTATATATTAGGGTAAAACCGAAATTATCAATTTCTTGGCTACTACTAGTGCCATCTATATGTAATTACAGTATATCTTCAAGAATGTTCTTCTATTGTCATTTTGTATGCGCTTGGTACATGTAGACAATAGCTTCGTATTTACTTTTACAGGATGCGTCTAAATTTTTTAAGAATTGCCCGATCGAGTTTATTATAAAAGTCACCGTGTTTCTCTATGCAACGTATTTTTTAAATAATTGTAAATATTAAAATTTATATTACAGTCAATCTGTAGGAGCAGTTTAGCTTTTTTTAATTTTACTCATTAACAAATATAATTATAATTATGCCCTACCTTTCGGGTAATACTAAATAACTCATTTTCCACCTTTCATTTCATCCGGTGTATTAAAGTAAATAATAAAATACTTCTAGTGTGTTATTTTTATATGTTATACATATAAAATTTACTTGTTTTCTGTGTGTTAAAATAATCATTTTACTTTATCGTGAGAATGTACGAATATTTTATAAACTTTAATTAATAATTGTTATTAAATGATTCTTTTATCGAAATATATTTTTACATTTCTGTGTAATTTCTAGATTTATAAAAATATCTATAATAATGTAATTGTTAAAGAATAATTGAAATATTCGAATTTACTTCTACTTTTATTAGGGGCCGCATATGTAGTATTGTAAATTACATAATATTATTTTTAATCAATAATTTGTTGACTAACCGAACCATATTTTAATTACTTCAAGTATAAACTTAAATAATTTCTTATATGTAACATTATCATTACTATTTATTTAACTTTTAATTAAATACATTCCAAAAAGCATACGGTTTTACCCCAGTTTTTCCTAATCTATTTATCAAGAGTATAGTTGCGTTTCCGAAACATGTTTCAATTCGATATATTCCGCGTAGAAAAATTACTTTAAACGTTTTCAAAAAATGATAAACAGTGATATCCAAAAATTTTGATGGAAATATGGGCTCTTGATAAATTGACGAAATATGGTACACAAATTTCCTTAATAGAAATAAAGGAAACTATAAATATTCTCATTATATATGTGTATATAATTTGTAAACGAAAGGAAATGTAATACGGAATTAATATCTTTGTAACAAAGGAAATCCAAAACAAAATAATAACATTTTTATTCTCAACGATTTATACGTCGAATGCAAGAAAATAAGGAAATAAAGGTTATATGTACGCACTGCGAGTTGAAAGAGAGAACGTTATCTAACGTATACAACTTCGTAACAAGTTGCAGCAGTGACACTTTGATTCAAGATTTTTTATCTATACGCATTCTGGTACGATTTTTTTTATTTTGCATTACACACATTTTACTTCCCGTTTTACATACGTGTAAAAAACTATTATATTACCTTAGACCGACAAAATTTCTATATTAATTTGAAAACTTTTGCCTGGGTGAGAAAAATTATATTTTTAAAAACTATTATGCTTAGAAACAGTGTAGGTGATAGATTTCGAAATTAGGATATTTATGATATCGACACATTTTTTTTTTGTGTAAAACGACTTTGGTGATATAGTTATGATTCTATATATATATATATATTGTAACGGTAAACGGCTCACGCGAGACGAAAATCGTACCGATCGCGTGAGTCTACCGTTGAAGACGCGTAAGGCGCATGCGCGAGCGCGTCGGAGAGCCGGTGTGCACGACACACCGGCAGTATCGTTCGAACCTCGAACAACACGGGATCGGCAACACCGTTCGGTTCGTAGCTCGACCTAGCGTGAGACCAGTCAAGGCCCCGTGATTCCGAACTGTGGCGAAGGAGAGAGAGAGAGAAAGAGAGAGGGTCCGAGAGAGAGAAAGCGAGAAAAAGCGGACACCGAGAGTGCTAACCTTCAACGTCGAAAAGACAAGTAAGTCCTGGCCAGGCGTACGCCGTTTCAAAAGCGCGACGCGATCTGCGAGCGGCATCGGGATACGCGCGGTACCCCGACGCACCATATCGCCCGGGCGAGAGGCCGGATACTCTCGCCGTGTCTCTCTCTATTGCGTAGACACGCATTCGGTAAGCCGGAGTGCTCCACACTCCGGCGATAATTTGCCCATACTAGGTCTTCGGCTCAACCAGGTGCTCGATACCTGGTGTAATCTCGTTCCCGCGAACATATCGAGACGCCGTGTCTCGGACCGTAGTTTGCGGCGGGCGCACACACACACGCACACTGTATACATTTTATGTGCCCGCGTTTGTTTACATTTTCTTATTTAACTGATATTGAGCCAAGGTTTAGCATTGCCTTGGCTCGCCCCGGCATAATTTATCAACTTTTGTATCCTATTAATTTTTGTTTATTTAGAATAAATCACACCGACATTTTTAATCGCGAGTGTCGATTCATTAATCCCGCGAATAATTCCTATCCCAAAGGCGAATACCGCCATGCCCCGCGGGTGTCGTGCATTGTACTCAGCACGACACACTTAACTGAGTAGCCGAGAACGAGCATCATCGGAGGATAAGTGTGCACTAAGTAAGTGCACACATTGTACACAGGGCCAACGTCGTCGTTCGGAGCTTGAGGCTAGCTCCGGTTGTCCCGAAAGGTAATTTTCACCGATTTGTCGGCTGTATGGTGAGACAGCTGACCTCGGTATTGCATTGATTTCCTGTACATCGAATAGATGTACAGGACGAACATAACCCTCCTGACGTACGAGAATAACCCTGTTACAACTGGCGCCCAACACGTGAGTTTCCTCGGGATAGGAAAAATTTCTCATTTAGTTGAATTTTCGGACGTTGTTGTACATATAAATCGCAACGAGTGGTTGCGAGTACGTTGCGAGTTCGTCGCGACGAACATATGTAAACAACAACACGAGCCGAGTACAAACGAACATAATTCTCGGAATTGACTCGAAATAATACCTATTATTTTCGAAATAAGACTTATTATCTTCGAGTTAAATTAAATTTAAAATTCGAATTAAATAAATTTCTTAAAGTAATAATTCATAACAGACATAAATTTTATAAACAAATTAAGTTTCCAAATTTTCCCAAAAATTAAAAATTTTCCGAAATTTTCAATCTTTTCAAATTTTTCGAAATTTGCAATTTTTTCCAAATTTTACAAAATTTTCAAAATTTTCAAGTTTTTTCAAAATTTTTCAAAATTTTCAAATTTTCTGAAATTTTCAAATTTTTTTAGTAATTTTTAAATTTTTCGAGTTTTTCAAAATTTTCGAGATTTTCAAGATTTTTTTAAATTTTTCGATATTTAAAAATCTTCCATAATTTTTTGTTAGATTTTTAGAAAATTTTCAAATTTTCATATTTGCAAAATTTTTGTAGGTTTTTGGAATTTTCCCAATTTTTCCAATTTTCTCGGAATTCGTAAATTTTTCTGAATCTTTCGAATTATTTTGTAATCCTCGTAAAGGTATTTTATTTTTTTTTACGGTAATCTGGAAAATTTTCGAAGTGAATAATACGATTTCACAAATCGAAAAATAAAGTGTGTGCGTCGAAAAATTACGAGTGCTAGAACGATACCCTTAGAATTGTAATTTCTCGTTATATATTTCTGCGTAGCATAATAGGCGAGAGAGAGACAATAGATTTGGTGTAAAGTGTACGCTAAGCTTTAACCAATTAATTAACTAGATAATTAATTGGCACTAATTTAGTACTATAAAAACAAAAAGACGTATAGTTGAAGTCTTCATTTTATTTATAATTCGTCTTTAATTTCGTTTATCAATTAGAATTATCTTGATACACGTCCAATAAATTTTAATTGACGTGCTGAAAGATTGTGTGGGCAAAAATAAAACACTTATTGTTTTATCCGGGTTATTTTAACTGTTTTAAATTAAAGAGGTGTTTGTAGTACCCACAATTAATATTTCATATTTAATTATTAAATCCTTACTCTGGCAATATCAAGCCGATATTGTTACAACTTGGTACAACCAGAGTCGAAGTAACCCACACAACCTTGCATTAGCGTACACGGTAGGACAAAGCCAGAGCAACCAAATAGTTAGGCCGTATAGTCCAATCATATATATTCTTTGTATTTTGCGATTATAATTGTGTGCCTTAGGGAAAACGCGAGCGAACGACCCCACGATAGCCGCGCAATTGGACTGCTCTGGTAAAGCGGAATAAATTATTTTTTTTTGTATTTATTGTAAATTATTTATTTAAATCGTTATTATAAATATGGCGTGTTCGACACAACAGAAGATCGAAGACTGGTGTTTGTTTTATAGAGACAAAAATATTTGTCAATATCTTAACGACCTGTCACTTAAAGATACAGGCAATAAATTTGACAAATTAAGTCGTCTGACAAAATGGCTCCTAGGAGATTACGAGCCAAGGGATTTCGTTGAAGAACCTGAGCAGGATGAAATCACCGTCTGGTACCATCGGGAGGAACTCAGGCAAAATTTCATCACAAAATATAGCTCGGCAGAACACCCGTGGGAGAACTCGACAATTGACGACAACACAAGCCATCCATTATTAACTCTTAACAACGACGAAAAAGTTAAAGAAAATATGGAAACAAGTCGTAGAAGAGTTCAACACCTCAAAGACAATGAAACCACGGCAATATTGCAAGAAACCACGGAATCAACATCAACGAATGACAAAGCTGCCGACAGTATTACAAACGATGATAAAAATTCAAACAGAATAAGACTCACTGCAACAGACGGAGGATCATTCGAAATCCCACTCGAATTCGCAAATTTTATGCAAGGAATGTCGGACACAGTTAAGCAATTAACTGAAAAAGTAAATGCGCTAACGGCTGCGCAAGCTCAGCCTATTTTAACAAGCACTAGACTGGACCAGCCACGACACGAAGTCCGGAGCCAACGACAGCAAGTAGGATTCCAGGACACAATGACGTACCATTACCTGGACAATACAACCGAATTACCACAACCTGACCCCCCAGCACCACTCGCAAGGAGAGTCGGCCAAGCCTGGGAGGGGGGGAACTTCCAAGGTCAGGAAAGACTTGGAAATACGAGTGGTACCAGGACCGAGAACAGCACCTGGCAGAGAAGTGCAGGACAGTCACTGAGAGATGTCGGTCAAATTGTCCGGAAATGGGGACTACAGTTCTCAGCAGATGGCGACCAGAGCATAGACTCATTTCTCGAACGAGTCGAGGAATGTCGGATTCTGGCCAATCTTTCAGAATCCGAATTGCTAAGCTCACTGCCAGAGTTATTCAAAGGCGTTGCAGCACTCTGGTTCAAAAACGAAAGAGATACGTGGTCGACGTGGTCCGAATTCCAAAAAGAAGCTCGTCACTGGTTCGGAACAAATAGGCGGTTTCAGAAGAGGTTGATTGCCGAAATAAATTCTCGCTATCAAGGACCCGGCGAGAAAACACGGGACTATATTACGTGTTTAGTGCACATGATAAGAAGACTCGATCCAATCCCAAGGATCGAGCAGCAGTTAGATACACTACACGGCAACCTGCGCCCCGAGATACAGAATTTGGTGCGCAGGACGGATTGCGATTCAATCCATACTCTTCTTGATCTTGCTGTCGAAGCCGAACTTACGCTGGAGGGACAGAAAGCGTATAGACACCCTCCGCCACCCGAGACTGCCCTAATCCCCGAGTCGGCTTATAAACCGAAGGAGGAAAGAAGGGCCAAGACGAAGATTGCAGCGGTGCAGTCGACAGCACCAAATCTGCAGACTAAGAAGAATCCACCAGAGGACTTGGCGAAAACCCTGGCCAAAGTTCTCGAAGAGAAAATGAGAGAATTCGTCCTTTCGATGACTACATCTCGGAGTGGAATTGGTAACCCAAGGGAACCAAATCGAACCAAGAATACGAAGGGTTCCGCCGAAAGGACGTACGGCGGATCGAAAGAGAAAACAGACAATCAGATCGTGAGCGCAAGACCGCAAGTCACACAACCACTGAAATGCTTTGGTTGCGGACGGCTAGGGTATAAGCGCGCAGATTGTCCGGACTGTTCGGGAAACGCAAACAGGAGCGGTTGAAAAGGGTCGCCCCCGTTCCTGCCCCGCGTAAGACCCGAACAGATACCCCGATCACAGCGGAGCGCTGTGAAGCGAACTCGGCAGCAAAAGAGTCGTCGGGAGTGCCGACGTCATCGGCTGAGTCCGAGAAAGATAGCGGCTGTCTCAGCCCGAATTCTGTGAGATCGACAGAAAAGTCAGATCAACACCAGATAGCGGCCGCTACCCGAGATCATGATGATAGGGCTGGAGGAGAAGACCCTCCGAGTGAAAAAGAAACTCGTTGGTGGGTCCAAGTGGGCATTGCCGGCTACCGCGTACGCGCCTTGTTCGACACAGGAGCATCGCGCACGGTAATGGGCTCGATTGGCCTACAATTGGCCACGGCCTGTGGCTGTCCACTCATCCCGAGCAACGGAAGGAAAGCGAAAGTGCCAGGAAACCAGACGGTGTCGATCGCTGGTTACGTAGACCTGCCTTTCGAGGTTGCCGGGATAAAACGAGATATTCGCGTAGCCGTGCTTCCGGACGATCAAATCGACTGTTACGTCGGAGCGGACTTCATCCGTGGTTTTGGCGCAGTTTTGGATCCAAACGAGAATAAACTTTGGATCAAAGCGGCCAACAAGTCCGTAGATCTGGAAGTAGCGAGCATATCGCGAATCGATGCATTCGAGATAGCATCGATAGGACTTGCAGACTTATTGCCAGAGGAGCAAGAAAGACTGCATACACTGGCTGACCGATACCTGGGTACAACGGGGAGGCCGTTGGGATGTACATCTCTGATTGAGCACGCGATCGACGTGGGTGCGACGCGGCCGATCAAGCAGAAATATTATCCCGTCTCTAAGAGAATAGAGGAAGAGATGCACGCCCAGGTTAAAGAGATGCTCGACGCAGGGGTGATCGAGCCATCAACCAGTGGGTGGTCGAGCCCCGTAGTAATGGTCCGTAAACCTAACGGGAAGTATCGGTTCTGTATTGACTATCGGAAGGTCAATGCAGTGTCGAAAACCGATGCTTACCCGCTGCCTAACATGGATGGCATACTACGGAAGCTCAAGAACGCGAGGTACATCAGCACGCTAGACTTGAGTAGCGCGTACCACCAGATACCGCTAAGACCAGAGTCAGCGGCCATAACCGCGTTCACAGTACCTGGGCTAGGCTTGTTCCAATTTAAAAGGATGCCTTATGGCCTATCCCAGGCGGGAGCCACGTTCCAAAGGTTAGTGGACAAAATCATAGGGCCTGAGCTCGAGCCCTATGCATTTTCGTACCTCGATGATATAATCATCGCCACAGAGACCTTCGAGGAACACGAAAAGTGGCTAAAGTATGTCCTGAAGAGAATCAACGAGGCTAGTCTCACAGTGAATCGGGATAAAAGTGTGTTTGGACGTACTGAGGTAAAATATCTCGGAGTGCTGGTGAATCGCGATGGAATCAGGCCAGACCCCGAGAAAATCGAGCCGATCATTAATTATCCGGCGCCAAAGAATCTAAAACAGCTTAGAAGATTCCTTGGTATGGGTTCGTGGTACCGGAAATTCTTACGAGACTTCGCTACCTTGGCCGAGCCGCTAACCAGGCTTACCAAGAAAGATCGTAAGTTTGAATGGCTCGAGGAGCAGCAACAGGCATTCGATCAGATTAAGGCGCTGATCGCAACTGCTCCCGTCCTAGCGAGGCCGGAGTTCGACGTGCAGTTCGTTATACAGACGGATGCAAGCGACACTGGCATTGGCGCAGTACTTCTCCAGGTGATTAATGGGGAAGAAAGAGTACTGGAATTCGCCAGTAGGACGTTAAACCAGGCCGAACGCAATTATAGCGTTACGGAACGAGAATGCCTGGCGGTTATATGGGCGATTGGGAAATATAGACCTTATATCGAAGGCTATCATTTCCGCGTCATAACCGACCACAGTAGCTTACGTTGGCTGCGTAGCTTACACAGCCCAACGGGTAGGTTAGCGCGATGGGCGTTAGAGTTGCAGGGACACAGCTTTGATGTGGAGCATCGAAAAGGCGCCCTGAACTACGTACCCGACGCGCTATCACGGATGAGCGAGGAGGAGGCCCTCGCCATCAACGCAATATCTTGGGTAGAAGAGTCCCAAGACGAGTGGTTTCAGAATTGGCTGAAACGAGTAAAATCTAGTCCAAGAGATTTCCCTCGTTGGAAGTGCGTCGGAGGACGACTATACTTCCACAAGCCGAACGAGTTAATCGATGAAACACTCGGAGACGAGGATGCGTGGAAGTTAGTGATTCCAAAGGAACACCGAAAAGCGGTCCTCGAGGAAAGCCACGACTCTCCTACGTCTGGCCATGCTGGACGTGAGAAGACGTTTGCCAGTCTGGCTAAGTATTACTACTGGCCAGGTTATTACGCCGACGTGAAGGACTACGTGCATCGCTGTCTCGTCTGTCAACAATGCAAGGTGGACCAGCGACCACCTGCAGGACTGATGGGAAAACGCACAGTCGAGCGTCCCTGGCAAATCGTGGCAGGGGATATCACCGGACCCTTTGTAAGGAGCAAGGGCGGGTACGAATACATCCTCGTATTCTTGGATTTATTCACCCGGTGGGCGGAGTGTGTACCAATTCGCAAAGCCAACGCGAAAACCATTCTCAAGGAGTTCAAAGAGAGAATAGTTTTAAGATTCGGTACTCCTGAGGTATTCCTATCGGATAACGGTACCGAATTCAAGAATAAGGCCGTCGACGAATACCTACAGGAGGTGGGGATACATCATACCACCACCCCGCCATATTTCCCCCAAGCGAATCCGGTTGAACGCGTCAACCGAACGCTGAAAACCAGGATTGTGGCCTTCATCGAAGAAAACCACAATACCTGGGACGAGAAGTTGCCGGAGCTTGTATTCTCGCTGAACAACACCGTACACGAGTCGACGGGTACAACTCCGGCAATGCTGAATTACGGACGAGAGCCTATGCCTCCTGGTACCATCAAGAGGAACCAAGAACAGGCTGGCATAGAAGAGGAGCAGCACCATAAAATAAAATTGTGGCAAGAGCGACTTAGAAAGCTCAGGGAAGTACATGAGTCTGCAGCCGCACGCTCAGACCAACAACCTGAGCGGCAAGCAAGCTATTATAACGCTAAAAGGAGGGACACACCTTTCACCGTAGGAGATATGGTGTGGAAGAAGAACAGGGTCCTGTCCTCAGCAGCTCAGGGTATTTCGGCTAAGCTGGCTCCGAAGGCAACCGGTCCGTATATCATAATAGGCCAACCAGGATCCAATACTTATACGTTGTTGGATAAAGACGGTAAAGTGACCGACCTGGCACACGCCGAACACCTTAGACACTGCATCTCACCGGATCTCGACGCAGACAAGGAAGAAGAACATCCGCCGAGGGACATCGTGGGAGAAGGGGCGACGCGCGACCCGCCCCAGGCGAGCGTACAGTCACCAAATTGCGTGCGGACTCCTGCGCGAGTCATAGCGGGTGACACCAGCGTGCGAGAACAGGCTCCTGCGAGAGTCAAAACGCCGGATGTACGAAAACGCGGCCGTCCGCGAAAATCCGCGAAAGCCGTCGCGAGACCCCACGGGAAAAACATAGTGAAACGCGGTGTAGCAAATAATGACGTCGAATCCGTACTCGAGAGATCAAGGTCATCGGTAGTCCGTAGAAAGACGCGCGCGCAAGCGAAGCGGCAGTGAAAAATGTATTAATCATATGTATGCTGACGTAGACGGATGTCAACACTGAACCCAATTCAACGAGTTCGCCGTCGAAAAGATAAAAGAGCACTAACGCTATTTTGTGTGTGGTTGGCAGGGGACACATAACTTATGTACATGCCCCAGTCGGTCGAACCACCACTAGCTAAGTCAGAAAGAGCCGATAGCTCCTGACAAATCTGAGTCAGGACGAGATCACCAGGGTAAAAATCCCCTGGCTATCGAAATCGTGAAATAAAGCGATTTCAGTCAGTATCAGACCCCTAACCACACCCTGACGCGTCTAGGAAAGGTCAGAGCATGGTATATGGAAATATACCTTGCGTCTGGAAGGGGGGTGTAACGGTAAACGGCTCACGCGAGACGAAAATCGTACCGATCGCGTGAGTCTACCGTTGAAGACGCGTAAGGCGCATGCGCGAGCGCGTCGGAGAGCCGGTGTGCACGACACACCGGCAGTATCGTTCGAACCTCGAACAACACGGGATCGGCAACACCGTTCGGTTCGTAGCTCGACCTAGCGTGAGACCAGTCAAGGCCCCGTGATTCCGAACTGTGGCGAAGGAGAGAGAGAGAGAAAGAGAGAGGGTCCGAGAGAGAGAAAGCGAGAAAAAGCGGACACCGAGAGTGCTAACCTTCAACGTCGAAAAGACAAGTAAGTCCTGGCCAGGCGTACGCCGTTTCAAAAGCGCGACGCGATCTGCGAGCGGCATCGGGATACGCGCGGTACCCCGACGCACCATATCGCCCGGGCGAGAGGCCGGATACTCTCGCCGTGTCTCTCTCTATTGCGTAGACACGCATTCGGTAAGCCGGAGTGCTCCACACTCCGGCGATAATTTGCCCATACTAGGTCTTCGGCTCAACCAGGTGCTCGATACCTGGTGTAATCTCGTTCCCGCGAACATATCGAGACGCCGTGTCTCGGACCGTAGTTTGCGGCGGGCGCACACACACACGCACACTGTATACATTTTATGTGCCCGCGTTTGTTTACATTTTCTTATTTAACTGATATTGAGCCAAGGTTTAGCATTGCCTTGGCTCGCCCCGGCATAATTTATCAACTTTTGTATCCTATTAATTTTTGTTTATTTAGAATAAATCACACCGACATTTTTAATCGCGAGTGTCGATTCATTAATCCCGCGAATAATTCCTATCCCAAAGGCGAATACCGCCATGCCCCGCGGGTGTCGTGCATTGTACTCAGCACGACACACTTAACTGAGTAGCCGAGTACGAGCATCATCGGAGGATAAGTGTGCACTAAGTAAGTGCACACATTGTACACAGGGCCAACGTCGTCGTTCGGAGCTTGAGGCTAGCTCCGGTTGTCCCGAAAGGTAATTTTCACCGATTTGTCGGCTGTATGGTGAGACAGCTGACCTCGGTATTGCATTGATTTCCTGTACATCGAATAGATGTACAGGACGAACATAACCCTCCTGACGTACGAGAATAACCCTGTTACAATATATATATGTATATTCATTCACTATCATACTTTTTTATCTTTTGTTTGTTTAGGCATAGGCATATTCGGAATTATACTATAATATTTAACACTTAATTTTGACACTTTGTTTAAATAATATAAAGATATTAAAATTTTAATATAAATAATACTCGACACTTACTATTATTAATACATTTTAATAGAGTCAATTGTATAACTGAGTCGCTGTAAGTGAGGAGAGAATTCAGTAATCAACTGGGTGTGCAAATAAAAATTACAAGAAATTATTTTCATTTATGAAACTCTCTCACTATATTACAGCTTATCAATCGCAATCTACAATTTATAAAAAAAACTCTTAATATTTTTTTTTGTGTTATTATTGAATATATTAGAATGTTTCACGGAAAGGGATGCCGAATTGACACATACGTTTCAGTAAATTTTACAATAATTCCTGTAAATTTGACTAAACTTTCACTAACGCGGTAGCAGACTTCCGAAACCTAAAAAATTACTCAACTTTTTATTAAATTATTAAATTTTACTGAACTCTATCAATTGAAAATATATTTTTACTGAAAGTTCAGTAATTTTTTGCATTTTGGCAGTCTGTTAGTGAAAGTTCAGTGAAATTTACTAAAAATTTTCTCTTCGTGTAGATAAAGGCGAAAACTACTGTGCTTCGAAGATATCGACTAATATTTTTATTTGAAAAAATTCTTTATATATAAAAATTTGAATCAATTTTTCTTACACGTCCCATAATTAAATTTAATTCCTCGTCGATAGACTAGCTGTTCTACACCTACTGAAACGAACGATATAGTACTTAAAATTTAGGTTGAAATAATTGATACACGCTGAATAGGTAAAATTTAATTAAATTCACCCCATTTTTTCCTACCGCTTCACTATTTGATCAAGATTACTTACTGCATCCGGAATTAACGAGCCACTTGTAAAATTAGCAATAAAATTATTTAATGAAAAGAGAGAGCGAGAGCTTGCGCAATTATGTTGGTTCGGGAAAATGTCAAGGATATATACATATATACAAACAATTTAAAATGTACCTAACAAAAAAAATCAAATACGCAAAGCGCAAAAAGAATATTTTCTTTATCACGGAAGATAAAACGAAGAATTTGCAAAGACAATTCGAAGAATGAAAAATAGATCAAGGTTGAGGCTTTGAGCGTCGGATCCTTTTTAACGTTGCAATCGCAAAGCTCCGTATATTAATTTTTCTTTGCATATTTAACGTATTTATAAATAAATCTGGTATACCCGTTGATCTTTTCGTATATATATACACACGTGAAAATTATGTGGGAAATGCTTGACAACCCTTTGTGCCTAGGATCAAAGGCACTTCCAAAGCTTGCAAAGCTCTCGTTTCTATACGAAATTTATCGACGAGGAAAAAATGTTAAATTTATTAGGAATATATCGTGTTTATACTTTGATTTATCCTTTTTCGTTCAATATTCAAATAATTATAATAATCCGTTGCGTAAATTTTTCTTATCGTCATTTTAACATATTTTCAATGCATCTATGGAGGTAGCGATGCGTTTATCGGAATGTGATACCGATAATTATGTGTAACAATATATACATGAAAGTTTCAATTTAAACTCGTTTGTTCCCAATTAATTTCCATCAGCAACAAAGTAATGAATTTCGATGTCGTTAGTTTAGATAAATATCTAACTAAATTGTAATTAAGAGGATGTCGGACCCAAATCACAGAGATCTACCTTTATAAACACAACAACTTTAATTTAAAATATACAATTGAAAATTAAAAAAAAAAGATTGAATAGAAAAGTTTAAAACGCATAGAAGAAATTTTAATAAAATAAATGTATAGTTTATTTTAAATCGAATTAATTAACAAAATTATGTCGGTATCTCTTAAGAGGAGATAAACGGTTACAGTCGGTATAGCCTAACAATAATGTTTATAATAATTAATTGAAATTTCAGCAGTAAGGTGTTACATTATTTTAATGAAAATTTAAAGACGTTAATTCCTCGCTCATTTTTAAGTCGATATTGTTTAAAAATCTAGAAAGAATTCACTTATATGACTCTTATAAGCGAATAAGTAAACAATCACCAATTAAAGAAATCACGAGTATGTCTCGAAAATTTGTAATTAATAATTACTCAAACAGTGTAAAATGCACTAAAGTAAAATTAATCAAAAATGACTAATGATTAATGAAAATATTTAATCAGGATAAATTCTCTAATTAAATAATTTTTATTCTAATTAATTGATCATTCTCTATAATAAATAAATAAAACTATATAAATAATTGAAATGTTCAACACGCGCGACAGAAATTTTTGATAGTTTCAGAAAAAAAATATCGATTTTATAAACGAGTAATTTTTTACCGTTTTCAAAAAATATCGAATACAAACGACCATATATTCAACCAAAAATTTCCAATAATTAATGACCAAACATTTTCCTCATCACAACGAATATCCACACAATGGTAAACAAATAAAAGAAACTTCGTAATTCGTCATTTTCTTATAAAATTAATCGCAATACTTCAATTTCTCCCCAAAACTATATAGGAATTAAAAAAAAACTGTAAAGAAAAACAAAAGGTACGTACAGATTTTACAATAAACTAACCGCAATAGTTGAAAAACTTACGGGTGCATAAGTAATTAAACGACGTCACTGGAGGTCCCTGTACACATCAATTTTATCCGACGACGGCGTGTGCAGGTGTACATATATGTATATAATGCGCTTCCTCAAGAATCGCGAAATCGCGTGTTGCGCGATTCAAACGAGAGAGAAATTTTCGCCTTACTCGAGTAACCTTCCAAGAGGTTAGCCCTCTTCGATTTTTTTCCCCCAACGTAAGAGATTGTAAATCATGAGAAAAGGAGAGGAAACTACACTCCGGCCGTATATACACGGGTTTATCGTTCGATTTCGATTTTTCCACGAAACCGCAAGGTGCATTCTATATACACATATATGTACACACACACACAAACCGTTGAGGTTTAAGGCTCCTTATAATGTTAGATTTATCGGTATATCCAAGATTACCTTGTCTATATGCTATGACAAACTCGTGCTCCCTAAGGTTATTCATCATTTTCGAAAATCGTTTTTCTCATATATATATATCTTTAGTTTACCTTAACTACACACACACACACACACACTCACGTGTATAGTTGTATTAAAATATGATCAATTTTCATTGTATAAGAGAAAGTATAAACATTTTCCAGATTTACAATTTTTTTATCTTCTGATACTTCCTGTTTTTTACTGAAGTTAGCACTTATACCTTCCACGTTTACTATAGTTATTTATATTTTTGTCTAACAAATATAACTTCATTAAACAATGAGATACTCCATTTTTAAACTATCATAAACATAATTAATTATGATAATGACTATTCAATATAATTAAAAAAATATTACATGAATGCAATTATCACTCAAGTTCGAAGCGGATAACAGAAAAATATTACTAACCAGCGATTAAAATTAAATTGATTTTTTATAGTTTTATTCTTCAAATCGATTAAAACTCTTGAAAAAAATTAACAAAAGAGCTTTTTTTATTAAATTCAAAATGAATCGACCCATCTTTAGATACCTATATAAACTTTTAAAAAAGATACTAAAATTTTAAACCCTTCTACCTCCAAAACTACTAGGCGTAATCGCTCAAGATTAACTTTTTTTTTAATTTCCCAATAATTTCGTTAAAATTTACTCGTGATATCGTGTAGCGGAACAAAAATGAATTTTTTTACAAATTTTTTTTTTTCGAAAATAAATAAATATATAATAATAATCTAAAATTTTATCTGTATATAATTCCCGACATTGCATATGAAACCGGCTATATACACATCCTAGAAAAGTGTTTCCAACTTATAACTTCAAAGTCAAATATTAAGATATACGTAAAATTCATAATAAAAAATTAAACATAGTAGTTTAAAAAATTTGACGACGCTGTATCCTAACAATTACGAGTAATAAAACTTTTTCAGTTTATTCACTCTATTTAATAATTAACGAGATTTGAAATTTTGTGGGCTGAAATTATTTAATTATTCATTCATTGTATCATACAATATCATATAAACAAACACAAAAAACTGATTTTTCATAGTCGAAAATTATATAAAAAAAAAATAGAAAACTTATTAAGGAATCTATAGAAATGAAAATTCATTTATACATCGAAACGTAAAGAAAATGAGTTACATTGAATTACACTTACAAGGAGACCCCGCACCCTTTGGTAAATGGATCCTTACCAAATTCTAGGGTATGTTTATTATTACTACAATAAAAATATGAAGAAAGCCGAAGATTTAGTGTCCAATGCCCTTTTTTACAATAACTATACCAAATAACAAGAAAGCTCGCCAAAAAAACTCAACTTTGATTTCTTATAACTCGGAAAAAATTGAAGGTGAACATTCAAACCAAATTAAAAAAAAACTGAGTTCGAGTAGATACGTTTTGAAAAAAAGAAGCTCAAATATCTAAATTTGGTCTAAAGTTAAGGATGAAATAAGAATAAGACGAAATTTTAACAAAAATTTAGCATTACAATTTGATGATTTATTTAGGTCAACATTTCGTCTAATTCTTATTTTTTCATAACTTTCGATCAAATCGAGATATTTGAGCTTTTTTTCAAAATGTATCTACTCGATCTCAGTTTTCTTTTAAAACTTGGTTTGAATGTATATATTTACTTGTTTCCGAGTTATAAGCAAACAAAATCAATGGCTTTTTCAGCAAGATTTTCGTTATTTGCTTATATCTATCATAAAAAGGGCATTGGAATCTAAAACTCTGGCTTTCTTCATATTTTTATAGTAGAAATAATATCCTAGAATTTAATAAAGATCCATTTTCCAGAGGGTCTCCTTGTTAGTTCCCCACATGTAAACAGAAAAATGCTGATATTCAAAACTTCACACATCAATACGTATACTTAAAACGAAGTCGAAAAAATTTGTTCTAAAAGCTTTCCAAGGAATCGTGTAATCGTAAATTATAAGTAGATTTACGTATAAATCTGAACAAACCTAATTATCATTATACATATAAGAAAATTGCAGGTATATAATCAACCAATGAATTTTCGGTCCTTCTCAAAATTATATCGTCGCGTATAAATAACTTCTATTTCTAAATAAAAATCTTAGAATCCGTACGATTATCTTTGTTTAACCCAGTTTCATACTGGGATCGTACGTATGTGTATATATATACATAAAACTGGTACTTATACGAAAGAAAACTTAGATATTCTAATTATTGAATAAAAATTAATTTTCAACAAATGCTACTTACTTACTTCAGACTTGTAGATAAAAAAGTGAAATAAAAAGCCAAAAACTGACGTGTACAAATATTGTAACGAGAAGCCACTATGATAAAAAAAAAGAACAAACTTCCTTACGATCGAGTGTAGTGTGTACTGCAGATGAAAAAAAAAGCTGCGTATACCATCTGTTAGGTAATGAGTCTATATATTTTCGCGATTCTTTCGACCTCGAAAGCAATATATGTATACATAGAGTTTAATTTGAAGAGGACCATGTAAGCTCATCTCGTATTCGATTAAACGAGAGAGATCGCCTCGTCGCAGTGAGACCAGTTCGTCACGTCATTAATTAATTTCGTTTCCCTAAAGCTTCATGCGCATATCTCTCGCTTTTATTTCCCTATTCGCTCGCTCTTCCTTTTTCTCTATGCATCGCTCTCCTATATATCTATAACACTGTACGTCTATATATTCACAATTTTCGTTTGCTATAGGGTGTTATATTCCAATATATATGTGGATATATCCCTGAGTTCTCCACTATTTTGAGGTTATTAGGTTAAACGATATTTTTTTTTCGTTGTAAGTGTAATTCGACGATATTGTCTGCGTTTTTGAAGAGATGTTCATATTGGTTATATATACCCTTGAAAATGGGTTTTTATTTGGCTATATATATACGTTGAGAGTAATTGAAGTATTTTAGATTAGTTGGACCGAGAACAAATTATCGTTTGGATAATTAAGGTGCAGAGTGGCAAAGTCAATAAAAGTAATAATACTTTACATAGTTTAAGTTACAAGTATTGTAATAAAAAGTAATAAAATTTTTATTAAATTTTTTTTTACAGTATACTGACATTTTTTTATCACGACAGTCTGCGTTGCTAAATAATGCAATAATTTTCAACAGGACATGTTTCTCCGTGTATGCATATTTTTAATTATTTATTAGTAGAGGATAATGTAATTACTATATACGGATGTGTCATGATTCTTTACCGACCGAGCACAACCTATGAAAAAATTTAATGTTATATATATGCAGAGGTCGAATATATATACAAGTACTAAGTAAATTATTCAAATATATGTCATATTGCAAAGTTTCTAAAAAATATTTTCATCAAAAAACAGTATTTTCTCATGCAAAACATGTTTAATGTGTCTTGTATCTATATTGACTTATAATTTTGGAAAATGAGCATATTACGGGTTTTTATAAAAAAAACAGTATATTTTATTTAATAAAGATTGTTAAATAAATGTAATAATATAACGTTTTACTCGGTCGGTAATAATCAGGTATGTATTATTTTCGCAGATTGACAAAATATTAAATTGTTATTTAAATGTTCAGCGTTTCTGCATTTATCTTTCATATAAAATAAAACATTTAGTTAAATACGTGTATAATAATTAACGCAATTTGCTCGGTCGGTAAGAATTAAGTATATGTCCCAAATTTAAAAAATGTATTGCGTTTAAATGTTTTTCAATATTTTAATAAAAATAATATATAATATTTTTTATATTTATTTTCAATTGTTAAAGTTGAAAAGTTCTCGGTTTAGTGAACAAACACACTCACGGATGGCGTAACTTGTATATTTAATTATTGTAATTTCGTTTAAAAAGTAGATCAATACTGTACACTCAATACAACACTGTATAGAATAAAAAATATAAAGTTTGAATAAGATTTATTATAAATAAGTAGGCAATACGCGGATTAATTTAATTGCAGAAAAAGTAAAGCTCAATCTGACAAAAACATATAGGTATAATATCGCGATTTTTCATCGCAAGAATTACGGTAACAAAAGTGAACAAACCATAATAAAAAAGAAGAACTGATTTATACAAGAATGACGGGAATAATTCATAAATTATAGCTATACTGAACGAGTTATTGTATTTAATAATTTATTATTTTTTTATAATCTCATCCAAAACAAATCACAACAAGTCGGCAAGTACATTTCAACGAATATGCAGGTATGGTATATTTAGTTAAATTAAAAAGAAAGAATTTCACAGAGAAAATTCTTCGAAATCGTAGCCCTAAAAATAGTAACAGAAATTATGAAAATTCTATGCCTATTATATGACTAAACACTTTCTTGCTTCAACTATATAATTACTTATTCAACGAAGAAATTTACGTTGCTCTAACTATAATTTAACTTTTACAAATAATGATATTTTAAATAAATAAATAAATAAATAAATAAATAAATAAATAAATAATTAAAAATATTTTGTTTATATTTTGTTGAGAAATAACGATGTTGGTACATTCTATAAGTGAAATTCCTGAATTTTTTCAGATTCATAAACAATTCATTTAAATATTATATTGTTTATTTACTAATAAAAAAAATTGGTTTTATAAAAGTGAGTGATCAACAAATACAAAAGACGATTATCGAATTAAATTCATTAAACATTTCCATAATTAACAGTAGTAATAATAAATAAAATAAAATAATACTTTATACAAACTATAATTGTACAAATTATAATTATAAAATATTTTTACGTATACTAATTGATTGCTCGTAAGTAAATTAATTATTTACACAATGTACTTTTTACGAAATTCAAATCTCCCGCATTGCACTGCCTTAATTGTCGGCTGTCGCGATCGCGACCAGTCTATATTCGTGCGATACACCGTACTAACCTTATTTCTACGAATAGTGAGGTTATAAATTTCTCTCAGGTTAAATTTCACTAACTCCAAATTTGCACCACGCGCCTGTTGGTTTTTCTTTCGGAAAAATGGCGCTTAACCTATTAGTTAAAGTGCATCCTGTTGTTTTATTTCAAATTGTTGATGCTTATGAGCGACGTGGTGCTGAAGCTCATCGAGTTATCGGCACTTTGTTAGGTAAGCTTTTATTTTTTGTCAAAATTTACTTGGTACAGTTGTTACTTACACGTGTAATCGTTTATGTTAACGGGTAACTTATGGTCGCTGTCACAGTAATGTTTATCTTAATTTTTGTACAAATTCTATGTTTTTGGTATTGATAGTGATTTGTGGATTTTGTTTGCAGGTACCGTAGAGAAAGGTGTTGTTGAAGTGACAAATTGTTTTTGCGTACCACACAAAGAGTATGAAGATCAAGTTGATGCAGAACTCAATTACGCTATGGATTTGTACGAATTGAACAGAAGAGTTAACGCACAGGAAAATATTGTTGGTTGGTGGGCAACTGGAAATGAGGTAGTTATATTATTTAAATGACATTGAAAATAACAAAAACTTAGATTATTATTAATAAGAATAAGACAAGAACAAATTAATGTCTGCATATTAATAGTGCAAAAAAATAGTAATTAAATAAAATAAGTGATTATTATTTATCTTATACTACATATATTATACTATTATTGAACTATAACTATAATTTTACTTTCTTGATTAGGTAACAAATCATTCCTTTGTGATTCACGAATATTATGCACGTGAATGCAATAATCCAATTCATCTAACAGTAGATACAACTCTGGAAGGGACTACAAGAATGGGTATTAGAGCATATGTTTGTGTAAGATTAGGAGTTCCAAATGGTAAAACTGGATGCATGTTTACTCCAGCTAAAGTACAGGTATGCCTAAATTTAATTATTTCAAATTTGTAATTTTAAAACCATACTTAAATATGCTCTGTTGATTTTCTCTAATAGGTTCAATCATATGATCCAGAAATTGTAGGTTTACAGTTATGTTCGAAAACTATATATCAAGGTCAAGGAAATAAACCAGGTGGTATTGTTGAACCAATGATGGATCTTGCTCAAATTGCAGAAGCTAGTTCTAAACTTTCTACCATGTTAGACAGTGTTCTTCAGTACGTTGATGATGTACTTTCTGGTAAACAACCTCCTGATAATCAGGTATGTTCAATATTTTATTAGTTTTCAAGTTTTATTAAAAAAAGTATTTAAATTTACAATTGATGTTTTTATAGGTGGGAAGAGCTCTACTTGATATGGTAAACTCAGTACCTAAGATGTCAAGTGATCAATTTGATAATATGTTTAATAGTAATGTGAAAGATTTACTTATGGTTGTTGCATTATCGCAACTTATCAAAACGCAATTACAACTCAATGAGAAACTTACATTGTTAACAACATTGTGAAAGTAAAAATTAAATTAATTTTGTAAGTTCAATGCTTGACCAACATCTGATAGCATAAAGGACAGAAAATAAAAAATCTAATTGTCATAAACATTAGTATTTATTATTCTTATTGAACAGTTGCACAAAAACGTCACTTATAAAAATTTGCGACAAATAAAACAATATGAAATTGATTATAAATATACAAATTGTGCATCATCCATTTTTATACATTGTAAAGCCATTTTTAATAGATAATAAATTACTTAAAATAATAGTTTTATAAAAATTAATACTAAATAGTGTTAGAAGTTTCTTCTTTTTTGTTATCTATAAGATTAACCCAGTCAGGCACTCGATTGGTTTCTAAATAATTTTCTTTGAAAATGCATCTGGAGGGCAAATCTGAATTTCCAAAGATTGCACCACCTAACCAGGCAGTATAATTTGGTTTGCTTGGGGCAGTGTGAAATTTAAAAGTTCTTACTTTCAATTTTTCTGCATAAAGCTCACTATTAACTAAATATAGAAGTTCACTTTTTAGTCTACTTGCAAATCCTTTAGCCATCACGGTTCCACCAATAAGTAAAATACTTTCCGCTAATCGCTTTCTAGCATCAATTGGGCACTAAAATGTAATATAATAATATGTAACAAATTGAAATGCTATTGAAATGTAAAATAAAGAACATTGTATAAAATAATTTATTTTTACCTTTATTAAAGAATCTAAAATCATAGTTGGTATGCTTAGATTGTCATTATCTCTCTCCCACAGAACTTCGTATGCATTTTCTCTTACAGTTCCAGGAATTTCAAATGTCCTTTTAGTAAAATATTTCACATTTGGTGGTGGTGTAGGTGGATCTTCTGATTCCAATTTTTTGGAGCGCTCCATTGTTGTTACAAAACATGTTTGTACCTTAATATTTTCTATTAAATTTTCTGTCAATTCCTCTTCTAATAAAATATTTTTCATGCCATTGGAAATCCTTCTATTAAATATAATATATATATACTTATTACATACTTGTAATAAATTGAAAATAAATAAACTAAAATTTTAAAACTTACTCGTGAACTACTCGACTAGCTAAAGGAAGAGCTTGCCATGCCTTGAGAATTGGTACACCTTCGTAAACAGGAATGAGTGTAGCTTCTTCATAACCTACGTCTAATACTAATACTGTCTCGGTTCCTAATGTACTAATAGTAACCAAATGCGTTGGAACTATCATCAAGGAACCAACTTCAAAATGTCGAAACAATACTTTTGCCAAAATATTTCTAAATTTGGATGGTATCAATGGAGATTCCAAAATAACAATTCTCATATCTTTTGGACTTATTGCCACTTTTCTATAAAAAAGACAACAGGATAAAGAAATTAAATACATGTACAAATATATACATAAATAAAAAAAATGTATAGAATTACTTAAAAAATAAGAAGTGAAGAAATTCAACAAGAAGTTGATACAAATCATCGTCATCTCTGTAACTAAAAATTTTTCTTATTTCTTGACTTTCAGGGCACTTAATCTCAGTTTTTATGATTCCTCTAGGAGCTGGTTCTCCCACATAACCATACCTAATGAAATAAATTATTACAAAATATTTCTACTTTCCCTTAGATAAAATGTAAATTTTCTTACTTTGTGTAAGCACTCCCAAAGTCAAAAACAACATCTTGTTTTTCTAAAACAAAATTCATCCATTCATGGCCAGGACGTATCATTTTGATTTACACGTATTGTTTTTTCCAACATTTAAATAAAACTTTGGAAAACCTAAAACCTAATAACAGATTGAAACATGACAGCGATTTTGAAGCTGACTGTATTTTTGACAAACACACATACACTTGTGGGTCCTACTTCTAGGTTAGGTTGCACTAGTAGAGTAGTAGTCCAGCTCACCGCCCTTACCCCAGCCCGCCGACCTACGGAATTTTATAAATAAAAAAATGCTATCCGATGTATTTTTAATTGTACTTTCTAAAAAAACAAGAAATTTTAATTGTACCCCCACCGTTTTTGAGAAAAAAAATGACAAAGTATTGCAATATTAAAACACCGATACCTCACCTTACAATCGTTCCTTCGTCCTAATTAGGGTGTAAAAAAATTGTACCTTTTTCGTACTTAATTGTACCACCCTCACTTTTCCGAAAAAATAACGGTATAACGCAAAAATATTAAAAAAGCAATATCGTCTGATTGACAGTCCGTTTTCAGCTACTGCGCATGCGCGGCCAACGGAAGTGCGAGATTCGCATGCACACGAGATTTTCAACCGCACGAGATTTTAAAATCGTAAAAAAGGGAAAAAATGCATGGCAGGCATTGATAAAATATCCATCGTCGCATTATTATTATTAATTACCAGAATTTGTGGAAAAAGTAATTGTACCCTCCAAATCATTGATATTTAACTCTACCTATGAGTAAATAAAAAAATGTACATTATCTGTACGTAATAGTACAATCGTCAAACTTTGTATTTATTAATGGGAATCAATTAGAAACAATAGTAAATAATTAGCTGAACGAACGGGCGCACTATGCGCATGTGCGGTTGTGACGCCTATGAAGTCAAGCGTTTTAAAAACGCGAAAAAAGCAAGTAACGCTCGGTTATTTGACCTTGTAACCCCGTTTTTTGGTTATAATCCTAAAGAAGATGCATTATTATAAGGCTTTTACAGTTTTTTCATAAAAAAAGTCAAAAGTGTTTATTATTTATGAGGGTTATGTGGGTATTTGAGACTTATATATAGACAGTCGTCTATAACTCTTTCGGGTTGAAAAATTGAGAAGTAAGTACGGCCCCGTCTTAGTCAATAACCTGAGGGATAGTTTATTTTTAAAAACATAAAGCAAATCAATAATAAAGAGTTCAGATAAATACCTTTCCATATAATTATATATATATATATATATAAATAATATTATATACGTAATTTAATATATATATATATATACATTTGGATATAGGGGGTTATGGAGCCTCGTATATTAAATTCCAATAACCCTATCCCTTTCCCACTCATTGTTAATATGGCAGGTTTATGGAGCCGGGGCTCCATAATCTTTTCTGTCTCTTTTTATCGTACTAAAGTACGTATCTTCCTTCTCTGTCATGGGCGTCATAAACCCCGAAATTTAAAATTATATGTATGTATGCATAGATAGGGTGGACCATATTTTTATTGTTGATTTGCTTTATGTTTTTAAAAATAAACTATCCCTCAGGTTATTGACTAAGACGGGGCCGTACTTACTTCTCAATTTTTCAACCCAAAACGAGTTATAGACGACTGTCTACATAACTCTCAAATACCCACATAAGCCTCATAAATAATAAACACTTTTGTTGTTACTTGCTTTTTTCGCGATTTTAAGACGCCTGCCTTCATAGGCCCGCTGGTAATTATTTAATTATTTTTGCTCAAATTTAATGTGTAAACCAACAAACTAATGATGGTACAATTAAGAACAAATGAAAAAGAATATTTAATACGTCTGTTAATTGTTAAACAGCTGTTGTGCACGCTGCTTTCAACGTTTCCACCTGTAACCTGACAATAACTTTTTTTTTCTCAAAATCTCAGGTGGTACAAGTAATTTTTCTGTAAAGTTTATTAAATATAAATATAAATACATTTTTAACTATTTTTTTCAGAGTCATTATACCAACTTTCACGTTTCTTTGAATTTTAAATCACCCGCCTTTTCGTACGCCACAACTGCGCATGCGCGATGCCCACGCTTGCCCCCTGGTTATTATTTAATTATCTCTGCTGAAATTTAATGTGTAAACCAACAAACTAATGATGGTACAATTAAGAACGAATAAAAAAGAATATTTAATTTGTCTTTTTATTGTTAAACAGCTGTTGCACGCGCTGCTTCCAACGCTTCCACCTGTAACCTGACAATAACTTTTTTTTTCTCAAAACCTCAGGTGGTACAATTGAATTTTCTGTAAAGTCTATGAAAGATAAATGAATATACATCGTTGACTATTTTTTATAACATCTTTCGAGCATTTTTTGATCTATTCATGACTTTTAAATAACGCGCCATAAGCATGCGTTTCTCGTATTTCCGGTGACCGCGCATGCGCGGTGACTGGAAATATATTTGCATTATGTCAGTACAATTTTTTTGATTTTTTATTTATTGTATTATATTATTTCGCAAAAGTAACGGTGGTACAATTAAGTATAAAAAAGGTACAATTTTTCTGCACCTTTCCTTTAACGTTAAAACCACTTTAAAAGGAGCTATTGGCGGATTAATATTCTAGTACTTTAGGATTTTTTTTCTAAAAAACTACGGGGGTACAATTGAAAATTTTTTTTTTGTTGAAAAGTACAATTAAAAATACGTCGATTAGCATTTTTTTTTATTATATTTCGAAGGGTCGTCGGGCTGGGGTAGGGTCGGTGTCCAGCTCTCTCTATAAGTCACATCCCCCCACTCTTGCACTTCGGTCTGGATATACGCCAAGCATTATTTTAAAAACATGTGTCGTCGGCATGTATGATTTTCCTGAACAATATATTTTTAAAATGGAATTATTAAAAAAAAGTAGTTACATTGTGTCAGTGACATTCGAATTCAATAAATCATAGAAGAAATTGAAAAATGTTTATACGTTTTTATACTTTTTTTTTATAGTACTAGTGTAAACATAACGTAATATATACGTAAAACCTGAACAGGTTAAGAATTTTTATACAAAAATGAGTTTTTCACGTACTAAAGGACTACTGAGAATAGCGAAAATTTCGCTATACACTAGTGAGTGTAATTATGAAATCAGTCGACGACTTTATTGTGAAAAAGTAATTATGGAATCAGTATCACCTGTAGATTTAAAACTACATCTGCAGGATATTGGAAAAGAAAGTTTCTCAAAACCAAAGCGCAAGCAGTATAATGTCAGAATTAAATATGATAGGCAAAATTATAAATTATCCCAAGATCCAAAGTATCGAGAGAAATATAAAGTAGAACAGGAGATAAATGATGTAATTAAAATGGAAAATAATACAGATATTTCTGAAACAAAAAGTATACAAAGTTTAACAAGTCAGCAAAGAATTGAAAAGATCGAGAAAGAACGTTTAAAAGAACAAAAAATGCGTGATATATTTGCTGAAAATAATGATAATGACACTAGAGTCATGAAGAACATTGAATCAATAGCACCTGCAGAAAGCCCAAAGTTTAATTTTGATTCGCATATAAAATATAATAATGATTTTTCTAGACAAAAAGTTATTGAAACTTCAGATGGTCATATGGGTTATGATTTAACTGCTGATGAATTTAATATGGATGATTTTATAAAGGAATTTGAAAATATTGTACCAAAACCATTAGATGAAACTAATGAAGATCTTTCGGACCTTGGTTCAATTATGAAACCAACATTTAATTTTGCTGCTTATGCGGATAATTCCCGATTGATTCAAGAATACGTAAAACTTGGAGTTAAATTATATAAGGTAGAAAAAAATTTACATCATATGAGAATTCTTCTTTCTGTAGATCTTGAAAAAGAGTTACCAATTTATATTCAATTTCTTCATGATTGTGGTGTACCTGCTGATTGTTTAGGAGACGTTATAACAAAATGTCCAATGATATTGAAGGAAGATATGGATGATATGAAAACCAGAATAAGATATTTATTAGCTCATGAGTTTAATAAAAATAGTATAGCTAGAATTATTACACAAAATCCAGTTTGGTTGTTATGGGCCACAAAATGTCTAGATGAAAGATTGGGTCATTTTCAAAATGAGTTCAAACTAAATGGAGCCGATGTGAGGTTTTTAGCAACAAAACAACCAACACTCATAACATATAATTTCAAACATATTCATGAAAATACATTTACAATTAGAGAACAAATGGGTTTTAATAAATTAGAGATGAAAGTCTTGTTACTCGCAAAACCTAGATTATGGATGCTTTGTAAGTCAGCAAAATTAAAATATAATTTAAAAAAATGATAATAAAATTTTTAATTTATGTCTTATTTTCATACATTTACAGCTCGTAAGAAAATTCTTGATTCGTTTGATTATCTTCATAATATTATGAAACTGTCTCACATCATGATAGCATCGCAATCAGATGTATTAACTTGTCGCAAAAATCGTATACAAAGTAGGCATGAGTTTTTAATGGAACTTAAAAAAAATCAATACAATCCTAAGGAACCAGGATACATTGCTCCAAAGTCCATGGTGGTTGGATCAGATGAAGATTTTTGTAGAGATGTGGCAAAGACAACGTTAGAAACATATAATTTATTTTTAAAAACACGTTAAACTGTTGTATTTCATGTATATATATATATATATATATAAATAAATTTTATTATACTTATTTATTTATTTATTTATTCACCAGAAAATACATTATGTTGCCAAAATCAAGACATAAATAATATGTTTGACTTAACAAAACATCCTACAGAGGTCCAATACATTGTACCTGTACGTAGGTCCGGCCTAAAATATCTTAAAAGTATAACAAAAAATATAAATCTTAAAACTACATTTAGTATACATTTACAATGATTTTTTTACATTACTTAATTTAATATTTTATAGTTACAAAAGAACATTTAACACAAACTAAGATAATGTTTACATTATTCAATTTTCACGTGCAACAAACATGATTAAAATATCAAAATGCATTCTTCAAGAAGGAAGACTGCACTTGTTAAATTTATCTAAAACTTTATCAAAATTTCCAAAAAGAAATAATATATAATTATTTTTTTTAAAATTCAGTTATTTACAAAAATTTATAAGAATTTTTATACCCACAGCTGAACATTAAAATATTTAAAAAATAAAAACTGTTTACTTGAACAGATGTAATTATGAAAAATTCTTGAATAATTTAATTCAATTAAATTTTCCTAATTCTATTTTTTTCTGAATCACTCTTGCAGAGTGATATAGGAATGAATCGATAATACTAGCGACAGTAAAAATACCACCGATGATAGCACAAGTATTTGTCAAAAGGTGACCAATAGATCTTTCAGTTTCTGAATATTTCACCATCAACGGACTAAACTCGTACACAAATGAAAGATCAGACATACTGTTTTCACCAGTGATATCTAAAACTATTGGTTTTGTGCTCTTTGTGACTGAGAACTGATTAGTTTGAATGTACGATCCGTCCAATTTCACAAATGTCGTAGGAACGATTTTGATATAATAATGAAACGACGTTGCTCCTAAAACAAAATAAAATAATATAAATATATACGTTATCAGTTGCATATATTCAATAATACATATATATATATTATTAAATTTCGCGCTCAACAATGACCGGGTTGCGCATATGGTCGTTGCGCATATTTCTCTTGTTTTCTCCATAGCACAATAATTTTCAACATGGCGACTCCCTGTTATTTCTAAACCGAAAAATAGTGCGAGTGAGGTTTGTTCCGGTGAATAGATAATAAGGAAAATAAGTAAATTATAATTACGTGATTATCAAACAAACGTGAGGGAGAATATTAATTGTCAACTGTACAAAAACGTTACGTTCATTTGATAATACGCTATTTATTTGCAGGTAACAATGCCCGTTATTCCCGGTGGTGCTTATCAGCAAGGGCCAACGTGTTTCGAAAGGATGAAAATGGGTTTCTCGATTGGTTTTTGTGTTGGAATGGCTTCTGGTGCACTTTTCGGTGGATTTACAGCGTTAAGGTATTTTTTATTTTTACATTTATTTCAAGAGATTTGAGACATTGGATGATTACTATTATTGTACAACAAAGTAATCAATTATTTGACCTACATGTAATCTCATACTTTGTTACATTAGATGTTGTTACACAAATATTGTAGTAATAACATGGTTTTATATTTTTTTTTATAATATAATAAACATTTATTTATTCATTACTTTATTGAAAATATTATATATGTATGTAGTATATAATAAGTATAGTAACAAAAATATTTATGAAAATTATAATTATAATGGTGATTAATAAAATGTAATATATTAGGCATGGATTGCGAGGGAGAGAATTAGTGAACAACGTTGGAAAGGTAATGTTGCAAGGAGGAGGTACATTTGGAACATTTATGGCAATTGGAACTGGTATTCGATGCTAGTATTTTGAAGAATCTGTACATAATAATTATAGACTGCCTGGCATTGTTAAATTTCTTCGTATATTGTTTGTTTTTAAATAAAAAATAATTTTAAGGGAAAAATATGAAAAAGAATATATTACCTTTTGTAATCACTTCATGATTGTCCAATGTATTCGTTTTTCCAGGGATATTCATTCCAAAGCTTAAATGCCTTATTTTGTGTGATGTATTGAATTGGGAAGAAGAGAACGGTTGAATATCGTGGACTAAGATGAAATTAAATTAATTTGCCTTAGTTTTAAGATTTTCTTTTAGATATTTACAAAATTTCTTACCATGTAAGTAATTTAATGAAAAACTGTCACCCGGTGCTATATGAAAACTCCCCGCAACTCTATTAACTTCCATATACCCATAGATTTGACAACCTTCTGTAAACGCATGCTTAATTTTTTCAATTGATTTATCATTTTTACACTGTACAAACTTTGAAGGATCTTGCATTGCCCATTTTCTTTTTCTATAAGCCTTTTTAATTGCATCACACGTGTTACAACATCTGCAAAATTTTGTAATCATAATACACATATTTATGGCGTGTTAAAAACTTTTTTTACTTACTTTATACCCAATTCTTCGTTTTCTGCACCATAACAATCACCGCATTGGGTATCGTTAGTTGCTGGCTAAAATAAGTGTTTTTATTTAATTTATAGTTATTTAATCAACAAGATGTAAATATATTTTAATTGCAGTAATTTACCTTTGCAGTTGTCTTTACAGTTCTAGTAATATCTGTTACAAATAAAACAATTAATCAAATTAATTGACTTTTGAAAAGTATAAAAAATTTGTTATACAATCAAAAAAGTTAAATAAAATGTGCGTATGTACGGTACCCGATTTCTTTGGTTCTTCTATTGGTTTACCACTAAGATCTAATCTTCTTTTATAAATATTATGTTCTATTTGTAAATGTTGCTCGCCAGTTACGTCCATAGCATCCAATGATAAAACTAATTGAAAAAAAAAAGGTTAATTAACCAACAAGTTTAATTGTACTTAATTGTTTGCGATTAGTAATTTGTAGTAAACATTTAAATGTAAAGAAACTAATAAAGTGTACTTACAATCACAAGCTATCGAGTGAACAACAATGTCTAAATTAATCCTTAATTTATTAGATCCCGAAGAAGTATCAACAAACAATTCCTCTTTTATTTTTGGAGACAAATAATCATTGACCTCTGAGATAAATAGAAACACCAGTAGAATTGAACTAATTATTGTAACTGAAATAAATAAATATGAAATAAATATAAAAAAGAAAAGAGAAATAAACGAACAGAACACCGTCTTATAAAATATCTTAATACAAAATTTTAAATACACAAGCGGACGTTACACTGTGCACGCAGAGAACGGTCAATAAACGAGCGCGATCATTATCCTATTAAAACCGAATTAAAATGTAAACACACGTTAATTTCGACCGTTCGTATATTTAAAACCATCATAATGGAATAGGAAAATATTGTAGATCGCAAAAACAAATGAACCGGCGAAAATGCACAAATACGTACAATAAATATATATAATTTTGCAAGATTCTGTGCATATTATTATTTGTAGGTTATAACAAATTTTTACCAATGGCACCGCCGTATGTCTTTATCCGAAAATCTTCGAGAGTCTTTGGATACGCGTCCAACTGACGTAGTCTCTGCGATATACTCATATTGGTTTAAAGAACGAATATTCGATCATCTGTTTCGCTTGTTGTTTTATTTGTTTTTCACGGGCGAAAAAAGAGGATCTCCTCCTCTATGACTTTACGTGTTATTATGTATCCTATCTCTTTCTCTTTCTTTCTCTCTTTGATAGATCCTCGTGGAGTTTGCGTGGCAGACGGCGCAAGCGTGCCGGGAAGAGGATGTGGCCCCTAATATACGTGTAATTTTTTTTGTTGCTCTAACTATAAGCAATTGGACAATGGTTTTGTAGTATAGTGACTGGAATGTTGATCTATACAATTTACGTAAACATTTTTATTGATAATTTTCTTTTTTAATAAGAAGTGTCCTTTATTGATTTAACTAAACATCTGTAAACACCATTGGTTCGTGACGATCAATAAAGGACACTTCCTTATTAAACATTACTTGAACGAACGATAGATTCATTTAAACAATTTTCTTTTTTATTATTTTTTTATTAACGTTTTTTTATTTTACAATTTCTTGAAAGGCAGCTATAGGTTTTTTTAGTTTGAATAAATAAATAAAAAACCATTTTTACGTTAAGTGCAACGTTTCGTTGGGAAAATTCACCAACCTCTTAAGGTTTACTAATCTGAGAATAATTTCATCGTACGTTTCTTTATTTAAACTAAAAAATTTACCTGGCTCTCAAGAAATTGGAAAATAATCCTTTTAATTTTGTAAATTAACAATTGAAGATGAAATACAAGTATTATCGCCATTATGTTTTATATTGTTAAGTATGTAATTTAACTTGGTAATATACACTGCCAGTCACTTACTTTTACCCCCCCTGGAGCAAAATAGGATAAAGTTTAAAGTTTTGTATCTTTGAAAGAGATCATCGTACAAAAACCAGTCGGAGACCATTTGAAAGCTTATTTTAATACCTTTCGATTGGCCTAAGTCACTTATAAAAAATACTATTTTTTGAAACTATTAAATGGCAATAAACTAGTTTCAAAAAAAAAATTTTTGGACACCTTTTTGAATTCAATGCAGTTTTCAAAAGATTGACGAAACCAAAAAGTTATCCAGATAGATTTTTAGCTTTTTTCAACAGCTTTCGACTGGTTTTTTTTTCATTTTTGTAACTTTATTTTAAACAAAGTTACGGTAGTTTTTGCTCGAAAATAGCCTTTTTTTTAAAATGTAAATATATTAAAAACTTTTATAGATACAAAAAAATGATAAAGAGAAAAAATGTCACTTTTATATCGTAGAATACGAAAATGTTTTAAGTAAGAGCAAACAAAAAAATTTTTTATTAACTGTATATTTTACCTCTGCAGGTTGATTTTTTTCAAAGATGATTGTACTTAAAAAAAATACAGGTAATAAAAAATTTTTTTGTTTGCTCTTACATAAAACATTTTCGTATTCTACGATATAAAAGTGACATTTTTTCTCTTTATCATTTTTTTGTATCTATAAAAGTTTTTAATATATTTACATTTTAAAAAAAAGGCTATTTTCGAGCAAAAACTACCGTAACTTTGTTTAAAATAAAGTTACAAAAATGAAAAAAAAACCAGTCGAAAGCTGTTGAAAAAAGCTAAAAATCTATCTGGATAACTTTTTGGTTTCGTCAATCTTTTGAAAACTGCATTGAATTCAAAAAGGTGTCCAAAAATTTTTTTTTTGAAACTAGTTTATTGCCATTTAATAGTTTCAAAAAATAGTATTTTTTATAAGTGACTTAGGCCAATCGAAAGGTATTAAAATAAGCTTTCAAATGGTCTCCGACTGGTTTTTGTACGATGATCTCTTTCAAAGATACAAAACTTAAAACTTTATCCTATTTTGCTCCAGGGGGGGTAAAAGTAAGTGACTGGCACTGTATATGCTCACCTGTATTCTTTTTTTTTATTAACGTATAGATGCACGTTAATTTTATGAATATTAATACAAAAGAGAAGGTATTTTATGTTTGATATTTATGTAAAAAGAATTTTGTTTTAACATTCACGTTAATAAAAAATCTTGATTAATTATATACTTACTGACGTTTCCACTTAAAAAAAACTGTTGCACAATTTCGTAACAACAGTGTAAACAATATAAACAATTATTCAAACTATACAGGGTTCTTCGTATTTAAATAAAATATACGTAACACATATTTGCATGTAACAAAGATTTTATAAATTTTATTTACTTCGTTCATCACACACAAAAAAATGGGATCGAATTTTCAAATCCGTATACAAGTACATTGTGTTGTTGTTCCTTTTTGATATCGTAGTGCCATTTTTATTTTACACGTATGCATAATCATCATATATATACCTTATATATTTTCGTCGTTCACTTAATTTTACACGGCTCTTTTCTACGTAAAAAATATATATTTATATATTTATATCTATTTTATTTAAATTTTCTTCCCTTTTCGTTTCTTTTTTACGCCTACAAAATAATACACATCCTCGTTCGCACGACCAATCGTTTTATATATACCTTTTCTCTTTTATTTTCTTAATTACTTGCGTTCGTATCGTGTATATATATATATTTATAGTTTCAAATGTCAAATCGCATTCTCAAGCAAGGACTAATACTGATATTTCAAAATTTTTTATATAACATTCCATTCGTTAATATAATTTTCCATTGCACTATACGGTACGTAATATATATCAGAGACTTTTCGTTTAGTACGAGTATAGTAACTCGAGTCGTACACTGAAAAACATTTTTTAGTAAAAATTACTATTTTAATGGTAAAAGGAGGACATATACATGCACAATTATAAAAATTGCTATTAATAATGGTAAAAATTGACACCAATAGCAATTTTTATAATTGTGTAAGTCTCCTTTTATTATTAAAATAGTAATTTATACTAGCTAATTTTTCTCAGTGTATAAACAAGATAAGGTATACAAGCAACGAATTATTTTTTTCAATATGGAAGATAAACGATCAGCGATCAGGAAAATGACGGACGACTATAATAATCACGAATGCTCTTCTGGAAGAATTATTATTAAAAATTTAAATAAATTTGAAAAATATTGTTTGTTTATCATAACCACGTGCTCTACGATTAACGGCACGTATGTATTTTACTGTGAGCGATATGCGACGAGATTGACATAATTTTTTTCATCGCCTATAGAAAAAGAACCAACGACTCCGTATATATATACTAAAATTTTGTGATTTCGTATTTTTTTTTATAATATCTTTCTAACCCTAATTATAATACAGTTTTATAATTATTTAAAAAAAAGGTGACAGAGAGAGACAAAAACAAACGAACGATCCCTCATCGGTGAGAAATAAAAAATTTTGAAATACCGGCAATCGGCCGTGGACGTTAAGGCACCACGCACCAGGAATCGTACATACATACATATATATGTATAATAAAAGTAAAATCGCATGTATATATATGTATATGTATAAGCACTTATACGTCACGAGTTTCGGTTGACTCGTGCAAATAATCGGCGAACTTATAATTAATAAATGGACGGCGCTCTGATGAAAAAAAAAACATAAGAAATATAATAATAATAATAATAATAGAAAAAGAAAAAAAAATATAACCTCGTGGTCATTGTTATTATTGTATATGACGATATAAGCTAAACAATTGAGCTTTCTAAGCCTTGTACTTGGTAAGTCTGCGATACACTCGCGGATACATACGAAACGAAGAGAAAGGTGCGACGCGAGCGAAATTATTTTGTCGACTCGCTGTTAAACAGGCTTACCTTACAAAATAATCTACCCGCGTACACGTCGAGAGTAATATATATATATGTATATATAAAAAATGGATAATTTTTCTTTTTCGTTTTTAAAGGTATTCTCGTACTTCGTTGAAGCAGTAACGTAATAACGTAAGAAAAAAAAATGAAGATAAGCATTGAGCAAGATAGACCGGTTTAAATCGCGGAATGCTTCCCGACTTGTTCTTTTTGTTATTCTTACTTTTTTCTTTTCGTTTGTGTATATACAAATTAGATAGAATTTTAAAACAATATATTAGGTCGAAAAAGTTGTGAGACTCTTTTTGTTTTTTTTTTTAATAAATCCAATTTACTGGGACCCATTGGTCTTCACTCGCGAGGGCGTCGAGAGCTGCGACTACTTGGCGGAAAGTGTGGTCAAAGTCTTCGTTTACGATCACGAGGTCGATATATTTTTCGTACGCTCGTTGGAGTGCTGCCGATTCTTCCACCGTTGATTTTAAATCGTCCTCCTATAAATGACAATTATTTCAACGTATATTAATTATTTATCATTTTAATTAATTGTATGGATCGTGCGTTGTATATTTAGGTTGAAGATACGCTTTGTAAAGGAAATATTGAAGTTATGTTTAAAGATAAATTATATTTATGTATCATGTAAAATATAATACTACGAACTTAGGTACAGAAAATTTAAATTATATATAAAGTTCAATTAATGATTTTCAAGAAAAAAAGAAGAAAATATTTATATTAATGTCTCAGTTTCTGAGTTATTGCGATGATATAAGCAAAGATTTATTAACTTTAGAAGCAACATATTCTTTAACATTCTTAATTTTTGTTTCTAAATTCATCAATTTTATAGTTAAAGTACGGATAACATCATCGTGTGCACATTTAACAAAAGAGAAATACAAAATTTTAAAAAATCTTTTATGATTTCTATAAATAAAATTTGATTAAGCATTTTAGATTACAATAACTGAAACTACCTCAATTGTAATAAAAAAAATATTTTTCATTATTAAATTTTAAATTATATAATTTAAAATGTAATTATTCAGTTGATTAAATATTAGAAATCAAAATGATTTTGTTAGATAAAAATTCGCCATTATTTAACAATCACTATAAAATGGCATGTTTTTAACTATAAAATATCTATATAGAGTAGCTATAAAAAAGCTATACCTTAAGTCTCCAACGATTAAAAATGGCCTAATTTGTACTAGGTAAATATTAAACGTCAATACGCGTATCTCTCACCTACAGTGTGTATAAAATGTGTTTCAAAAATTGCAAGTTACACATAATCAATAGAAAAATTGACAATCTACAAATATTCAATATCCAAGATGCAATAAAACTTGGATTATATATATATAATCTACAAGTATTTAAGAAAGAGAAGACACAAAGGATATAAAAATATCTAGCGTGCAATGTACAAACCTCATACAGGGATGCCAAGGATTCCAAAGTTCTGGCGCGTCTCGAGCTATATCTGATGGAACTCTGGCGATCAAACTAGCATGGCCAATAATAACAACAAACATAATTATATATGACACAGAAAAATAAGGGAAATAAATTTTTATAATGTGATGTAAAATTTTATTAAATTAAAAAAAAAAGAAATAATAATATATACTTTGATATGAATACGTAATCTATTCTCGTATTAAACATACGAATTAAAAGAATATATATATATATACTATACTCAATGAAAAACAAAAAAAAAGGAACATACATCAATCTATAAATTTATATTTACTTATATATGTATAATTACTTTTGAGACCAAGCTGTACAAGCTACAATAACAAGTTAACAATATACAAAATCAATTTCAAACCAAAGTAAAAAAAAATGGACAGCATTAATGTAAGATTAATCAAGCACTCAAATTTGTATATGTATATACCTTATACGGAGTTATAAACAATAAAAACAGTATTTGTTTTTATAATGAAGAGAGTAAGTATGAAATTGTATCAAGTGTAAAATTACCGTGAGATTACGATTGCTGGCACCGGTGGACCTTCCAAGATCGTACAGTGATTTCAACTGCTCCATACCAGGTGCGGCGATAAAAATTACGTAGGGCATGAACTCGGTACTGTTGTGCAAAATTTTGAGAGCGGCTGGACTGCAATCGAGGACGCACATTTTACCTGCTCGTATCAATTCGCGTACCGAGTCGAGTTTCGTACCGTACAGATGATTACCGTGTTCACCGTACTCCAAATATCGATGCTCCCTTATGTCGGTCTCCATTGAGTCGCGATCGGTGAACCAATAACTTTTACCGTTTTCTTCGAGGACTCGTGGTGGTCGCGAGGTGACTGGACATTTTTATTTGTTTTTTTATTTTTACATTACGTTTATTTTTTTTATTAATACAGTGGCCAAATACTATATTTTTACGATATCTACTTTATCGAGTGATCGATAATTTATTGAAAATCATGAAATACGGTGTGATAGTTGATTGTTTTTCTTCGTTTGTCAATCATTTGTAGCAGTAATTATTTTACTACATGGAGAGAAAAATTTCAGTATTAAATAACTAAACTTTTAGTAAAATGGTAAGAGACTGACAAAACGCAAATAATTATTAAACTTTTAGTAAAAATGAGTATAGTTTCAGGAAAAATTGAGAAAAAGTTGAATAATTTTTTAGGTTTCGGCAATCTGTTACCTCGATAATGAAAGTTTAGTAATATTTACAGAAAGTTTGGTAAAATGTACTCAAAATTTTCTCTCCGTATACGTTTCCGAGTAACCATCTGATGGTAAAGAAATGCATTTCGTAACGCAATAACACAATTACTGTTGTAAATTTTTACAACCGATTATTTCGATAAAGTAAAAATAGAGTTTAGGAATCGTTCACAACATACTTACAAGGCACAATAGTCCCAAACTTTTCCGGATCGCTGTTGATCAACCGGTTTTTCAAAGTCCTCCTACCAACGCCTCTAGGTCCAACGAGAGCCAAGGTCTTACGTCTGAACGGTGGCATCCTAGCAACTTCCTCGTAAAGAAGCAACTCCGCGCTATCGAATTCTCCATTAGATTTAGATTGGTACATCTTGCGTTTCTTCTTTTTCGATATACGCGTACCGCAGATGCTGATTTTATGGACAAAGTCAGCCTCCGGTGGTACGAACGCTTTGCGTCGCTCTTCCAATTCTAAAGACGGTATCAGTCCGGGTGGTCCTAAACTGTCACCCTCTATACGACGCGCTTGCCACCAATTTGGATCGGCTTGATCGACGATTTGTAATATGTCGCCTTTTTGGAAATTTAGACCGATCTCTCGACACGGCAGCAACGTGTCCTCCGTTGGATCGTAATCGAATAGTGCCCGCATGTAGCACTGAGGAATTTCAATACAGCAATATTATTCTATTTGATAACTAAATACGTTGTAAATACAATTGTTAAGTTCAAGCAGGTATGCAATTATTTTTAATACAACTACGTAGATTTTTCGGCACACTGAGCAAAAATCGAGTGAATTCAAATGGTTGCATTTGACAAAAAAATACTCATTGAAAATTAAACTATTTTAATACAAAGAAGATAATATTTCTTTTATTTACAATATTTTACTATTTTTAAATATTTATATTTATTTATTATTTAAAAATATTCTATTTGTTTTTCATTGATTAAAATATGATCTTTATCAAACGTATTTAACAACATTAGTCGTTGAATTCACTGTTGATGATCAGGCTGAGCAATTTCTAGTTTTAACATTGTATGTTAATCATGAATAGTATAACTGGCATTCAACTTAAGTAAAAAAATAACGCCTCTTCTAGCAAGTACTTGTTTTTCTTAACAATTTAGGTCGATTTTCTGATAATACGCAAAGGGATCCCAAAATCGTTATGTTACCAACTGTTCTTTACAAACATTTTATATCCTTAATATTAAAATTTAGCCAATACTACAAGATCTGTACTTTAAACTAAGTTGTAATCTATGAAGCTGCAAATTTTTAAAATAATTGAAGCAATGTAAAACAAATTTAGAAAACATTTAATATCATCAACCATTTTGAAACTTTGCACAATTATTATTCACAAGGAAAAAGAGTACTGTAATTAACTCGAATGTTGAGATTCCCATAATTACGATATATTAATGTACAAACAAAATTTTGACTAACAAAACAAGAAATTTGAATTTAGCTTACTTATTTCTCTCAAATAAACGTAAAATAAAAAAAGTGCAGACCACAGTTTTCTTTTCTTTATAGGTACATATTTAAAAGAGAAAAGTGAACTAGTGCATGCAACAGAGGATGCACGCTATGCAAAATCTAACTATATGTCTTTAAACGTTTCAATACCTTGCTCTCGGTTTCCTTTCGTAAGTTAAGCAGATAAAAAACGAACGATTAGAAAGCCAAGATAGAAAATAATGCAGATGAGAAAAAAATAGAAACAGTGAAATATACAGTACCGTCCATAAGTTTAGGATCATTTGGAAATTTCCTATTTAAATTAATTAACAATCCACAATTTTCTAAGAAAATATCCTAGAAACTGACAAAAATCGTCCCTAAATCGTTAAATAATTAATGTTAGTAATTTTGAGCAATATCAGTTGAAAAATAAGGAAATATCCTATATTATGCTTTTTTTAAATTATTATACGATATTTTCTTCTCAAATTGTGGATTGTTAAACATGAGATAAAATATACACATTTTAGGGGATGTCGAACCCACATTGCCAGGGATCTACACCTTTCATCCCACCAATTATATCTAAAATATTGAATTAGAAATTTGAAAAAATTCATAAGGACAACTTAAAATATAAGAAAGGGCCTAAAGAATTGATTTTTTAAGAAAAAATAATTTTTTTTATAATAATTGAATATACCTTAAGGTCGATAATTATTAGTGAAAAAGGCATAAATTTTCAACCCAAACATCGTAAGTAAAATATTGATTTAAAAATCTAAAAAAATTTAGATTAATGTATTATTGAAAACATGCCTGATGGCCTGAGGGACAGGATATTTTCCAAAATTCATTCTTTTGTACATAAAAAAAATATTAAAAATAACCATTTTTGAATCCGACATCCACTTAAATGGAAAATTTATAAATGACCCTAAAGCGTTATGAACGGCCTGTATATATATGTATATATAATTTAAAGATAAATTACCGTTGACTTAATAGGCCGATTACCATCGGTAGCAATACCAGGTGCAAGTTTCAACGTTAAATTTTCCTTAGCCTCGTGTATCGCTTGCTGCAACTCGTCTGGATTACGAACGTACTTCCCGTTGACTTCGAGTATCACTTCGCCGGTTCTCAAGAGACCTTGACGAGCTGCCGTACTGCCACCCAATATTCGGGCGATTATCAGATTGCCATTCTCGTTGACTTGGATCGTCAACCCCTGAAATAAAAGGTTGCGTGTCAATTTTAGTATACAAATATATATATATATCGTTGGATAAAAGGAAATTTGAAGAAACCAACCAAAGGTTCATCGGGTTGTCTTCTAAGACCCACGACTCGAACGGCTTCTGCCGGTCTGTCATCGCTACTCGGCATTGTCCTCAGTAATGGACGTTCGATGCGTTTCACTTCACTTTCCTCCTCGCAGATCGATTGACGCGTTGATATCACCTTGTCGTGCGTCTCGAGTAGCGTTTTTAAATGCCTGCTACGTAGGAGTAACAAAAGCTCGCGAGATTCTGGGTTACGGGACGGTTCGAGACTTCTGGTTATTTGTTGCACCGTGTCGCAAATCGACGTGCACACGGGCCTCGCGTGCGTTGGCGGGTTTTCCAAACGTTCTTGTACCTAAACAATTTTCATTTTGACTTTATTATTTTATTTATATTGATCAGTATATTTATACATTAAGTATTATTTTTAACGAATTTAATTTTCGATGCGATTGAGATGTATTGTAATAGTAAAAAAAATATAAAAACTCCTGAGCTATTTACAGTTGGTTAAGTTTTTTAATTAACAATATTGGTTCGCTACTTTTCGATAAACTCTGCAATTATCTTCTTTTAGTTCTCAATGTCATTCATAATTCATTAGGATTTTTCGGTGTATCCGCTAAATTCAGTTTCATATACACCTCAGTTACCGACAGAACGTCATTATTTATTAATAATTGATTTTAAATTAATTATTTTAACATTTTCGCTTTCTTACATTCTTATATTTCATTTAGACTCTACACGTACGATTTTATTCAGATTTATAATATCATAATTTTATTAAAAATTTCAAATTTTTAAATGCAGATCCCTGTAATTTGGATATATCGTGATGCCTTCGACATGATCACGCAAACTTAATTTACATAAAGTAAATAAAGCAAACGTTACAACAATAAAATATCGCAATTCGGAATAGTAAATAAGTGAATCGTCAATTAAGATAAATTATGAAATTTAAAACTATATAAGCCCACGTTAATGCACAAGAAGAAAAACACGCGGGTATTAAGGAGACTAATTTGACCCTACGTACACTGTACAGTATTGTCTAATTGAATTGTCAACAAGCCGAGAAAACATGAAAAATTCCAGATTTTAATTTAATTTAATTAAAATGCCACATTTACGATCTCGTTAACCAAGTGCGCGATCGACATGTACATATATATACCTAATAAAATCAGATGATTAATTAATTTCATTCGATTTTAAACGAAGACAAAGAAAAATGTATAACGTATATGGAACAATGAGTTCTCCACAACTGTTCCCCTATAATTTTACGATCAATTAGTTCACATGTACGGTCTACCGGGTCATTTAAATGGCACACTTCTTGATATATATATACATATATACAAGACTGGTATGTATGTATATATATAGACATACACGTTCAATTGTATGAACAATATATATAGATACGTACATATTTTTTTTTTTTTAAATTTGTATTTCGAATTATTCACACGGTGATGTTTTTCTCACGGCATAACGTCTTTTTATATATATATGTAACGTAATCTTACGGAGGAGAAATCGCGCGACGGTCAACTTTCGACACGCAGAAAAAAAATGTACATATACATCCAAGCTTCGATTATAACTAAAAAAAAATGTCAATTCCCATGACGAATAATTATGTGTCTGTATTATAATTGTAATTTTTGAAAATTATCGTTGGCTAATTATTACCATTTAAAAAGATAATCTTGTGGGAACAATCGCGCGCGTGAATATATATATTTTGTTTATAAAAACATTTTGAGGTAAACATTTGTAAATACATAAAAAATGATTGTTACAAGCACGTTATTGTTATCGCAATCGTCGCGGCGGTGAAAATTCGTGTATATGTGTGTGTGTGTGTGTGTGTTATATATACTGTTATAATGACATTTCAAATCAATTTTCATTCCAATCTAATGACTCGGTGCGTATATGTGTGTGAGTGTGCATATTGTATGCTTAAAAATTATTTTACTACAGTGTAAACGATAACACGGATTTATTTACTTTTTTCTATATGTACACACGCGTCGTTTGAATAATTAAATAACTATAATATATATATACACGTTAAGTAACAATTAAAAATCTCAGTGTAAATAACACAATGATAATGAGACTAAATTTATGTCACACGTAGAGTGTGTAATTACATCTATAATAATTAAGGATATATATTCATCGATAAACAATAATCCTTCGCGGTAAAACACGGATAAATATTACTAAACAATCGTTTAATCGACTCGTCCATGCAGCGCTATATACAAAATCGTAAATAAGGTAACAAAATTTCGTAACGGTATAAGATTCAAGTATAAATAATATATATGTATAACGCGCATCGCGAACTCGCAGCTTGCTAACCAAAAACGAAATAACATCCCATATTTACGTTAAAAACGCGTTGAAAAAATGGGTTTTAAATTGGATTACGCTAACCGACAGTAAATCCCGGAGTCGCACTCAAGTTGTTTGTGCATCACGCGAGAAAAAGATCGACCGCACCCGAGAAAACCAATTTTCTTTACACAAACGAGTGAAAGGGCGCGACCGCGTATACGACCGCGCATTCTATATGGCTCTGTGTTTGCGCGTGTGTGTGTGAGTGCGGAGACGCACACATAGAGATCGAGACGATCAAGATGACTCACCTGGCGAACGATAAAACGAAGGATAGTCTTCTACAGGAGCAACACCGAACGCAACACTGTAAGGATCGTTTTCGCAGAGAGAGAAAGAGAGAGAGAGAGAGACACGGATGCACCGAAAATTGTATCGATCGTGAGATGCGAGGTGGAGGAGGAGAACGACGACGCCGCCACCGAAAGGTACGCGTCGTGCTCTGCGTCAATGAAATTACTGCCGCGCCTATTTGGGACTCCTCCTGAACGTAGGCTTCCCCGCGAGTATACAATTATTCTTTCGAACAGGTTGCGAGAGTCCCCTACTCTTTTAACTTTTATTTTCTTCCCTCTCTCTCTTTCTTAGTTTCGCGTTTCACGTGTAGTGTAGCGTTTTTACGCTATACCTCCCCCCCCCCCCCCTCTCCCTCTCTCTCTCTCTCTCTTTCTCACTCTACGTTTTTTCACGGCGTGCACGACGCGCCGTTATGGTGCGCGACTGCACAGGGACGTATATACATACGTTGCGATGTAATACCAGTGTTTCTCGTTTCGGTGGTTGCCGTTCGAGTAGCGCGCGGGAATATTCGAACGTCGTTCTTGGTGGAAGGTGGCAAAGTTACGTGCTCGCAGATTATTTTTTACGAAGTTTAAAATTACAGATTTATTAAGGACGAGTTACCGTATTTGTTGTAAACATATCGTACCTAGTACGTGATCACTCGAGTCTAATATATCAATGTATATAAAATATATTAATAATAGATATAATATTTCCAAAATATATATATGGGACATTCCATATGAAATCAACAGATGAAAATTTTAAAATTACTGATATTCTGCTAAACAACTCCGTTTTGAACCTAGATATGTAAACAAAATTTTAGATGCTTTACTTAGATAGGAAAAAAGTTATTAATAACCAAAAAATACATATTATGCTGTTTTCTACTTATATGACTAAGTTTTATGACTTTACAACTCAAAATATATGCATCCTATAAACAAATGATAGACACCTTTAAGACAGGAAAAAAATCACAGATATTTCAAATTACGTGTACTTTGGGTGTACGAAACTGCTTAGTGGCATAATCATCAGGATAAAAAATATACACTTTTTTCTGTAAATTAAAAAAGTTCATGTTCATCGGCAACTGACAGCCATGTTGAACTTTTTTATTTTTGCAGTTACCTTTACAGAAAAAAGTGTATATCTTTGATCAAAAATCAAAATATATGATTTTTTAGTGACTTAAGGTCAATAAAAGTGCAATAATATTCAATTAATGGTTATAATTAGAATTTTATTAAAATCTTGATGTAATTTCCAGTCTTAAAGGTATTCATCATTTTTTTGTAGAATGCATATATTTTGAGTTATAAAGTCATAAAAATTGACCATCTTAGTAGAAAACAGCAAAATATGTATTTTTTATAATTTAATTATTAAAATATGTTACTTTATGAGGTTATATCCAAAATTATTTATCGTTACAAAATGATCAATAAAATTTTTTTTTATTAAACAGCAATGGTTGTCATACCGCAAATCATTTGTTAAGAAAACACTCAGTGAAAAATACGTTAAAAACAAAAAATAAAAATAAAAACAATTAATAATTGGACACTGATCTAAAATTAAATATACAATTCGGTCCCTTGTATTATAATTATTAAAAAAAAACTCAATTATACACAAGGATGTCGGTGCGTCAAAAGAAGCTTAAAAATTAAAATGATTAAACCGAGATAATAAAGAACCCAGGTTAAAGTAAACCGCGCTACACTCCTGGCTGTTCCCATTCGTCCCGAGCGTCTAATACACACAACGGCGTCTCGTCGCATACACAAGCACGCCACACATAGACGTATATATACCTAAAGAAAGAGAGTCGAGTCGATACATACACCTCCCACTTGGAAGACGTGTGTAGAAGCGAGAACCTCGTAGTATACGCACACACGTGCGCCGACACGTGTTGCTGCGGCCTCGATCACATCGTTACACACCAGCGTCCCTGGATACACGATGTTCGCGCCACACACACCACCTTACGCGATGCATCGCACACCCACACACCCAGTTTGTTTGTAGGTAACTAGATCGCGATTTTACCGACCGGGTACGTATTTGCGCGCGGGTGGATTTCTGACCTCGTTATTTTAGATTTTATGTTGCTGCGGTATACGTTTACTTCGAGATCTATATAGCGTGTTCTTCCGTATGACTGCAGTGTGTATATACCTGTGTAGAGTCATTGTTTTCTTTCGAATCTATATCATTGCGTTTAATTAAACGGTGATGCTGGACGATTCGCTAAAATGATACGCGATATTATACACATATATATATGAGCGAATTATTCTATTGTCCGGTTATGGTATATGTAACCTTCGTTCGTATTGTAACGACGATATATTACACTTCGGACGTGTAATTATAAATTTTAATATTCACGTGGGAGTGCATTTTCTTTAGGTTTTTTTTTTCTCGCGTTTAGTTTTGGGTCTATATACAAGTAAACTAGGTGAATGCGCGCGTACATGTACGGTCAAGTTGATCGGTTTGAGATAAGTTGATATATATATATGCCAAATATCGATTTAACAATTAATGCCATCGAGTATCCTACATTTTACTATATAGCTACACACTTTCGAAGTGGGAAATTTTGTAATGAAATGTAAAGGTTTAATATATTGAATTTAACTACACACTTTCGTGTTGGTTAAGTAAATCGAAAGTTACGATTTTTTCGATTAAATACAAAAAATTTTATCAAATCGACCGTGCGATTTTTTTTTATTTTGAAAAGTTTATCGAACGTTCGTAATAAAAATATTCTTTATTTATTATATAAAGTTATTCGCTTTTATCAGAACTAATTTTTTTTTTTCGTTTTTAAAATTATGACGTTTAATAATGTACGTCTACATAAATTGTTGCACGTTTGCAACAATCTTTATCTCCTTGCATTTAAGGTAGACCACAAAGGCATGTTAAAATTTGACTAAACGACGTAGGATCTCGGTCTATAAAGCATCTTGGTTCCGGCAACTCCCTGATATAGTCTCGCACTACGACCTCACGATTAACCGAGTTCACGCGGTCAAACGTAATTGCTGATATAATGGCTACTATTAGGGCCCTAACCCACTGTACATGCTATATGTATACATATATGAGCTCGGCTTAATTGCTACAATTACTTATACCTTTCGTCTTTTTATATAGTGACTTATGTTTTCTTGAGGTTTATTTTAAAATACTTGAATAGGTACATATATTTACTTATTATTATCCGCATTTGGCGTGATGTAGAAAATGACACTGAAAATTCAGAATGTTTTTTTTTTAATTTTTGATCATTTTTAGACGTAAAAGTCAGTGTAAGAGAAATTTTCGCTTATAAAAATATTATAAAAATTGGAATATTTATTTATTATTAATTACGTAATTCCGCCAAACTTTGTAGATGTATTATATGCAAAAGAAACCCACATTTATTTTCTCGAAGGATTTTTCTTTAAAATAAAATATTAATAAGTTATTCGAAATCGAAAAAATGTCCATTTTTACTTTAATTCGTTTATATTTTTATAAGAATCGTAGGTAAATGAAGTTGATGTGATTTGAGAGAGAAAGGATAAAATACTTTGTAATTAATATGTTATAAATAAAGAAAAAAATTTTCTTTCAAACCAAAAAAATGTATGTTTATTTTAATCAATCCAATACGATTCCCAATACCTTTCCAAAACCACGCCACTAATTTCTGTTACACCTTGATTTTTCACAATAATTTTACACAATTTTTATTGAAATAGCACGTACAGTACGGACAGTGCACCCAATAATTAAATAAATTACTTTTGTACACCCCTAGTAGAAATCCAATCCATTTTTTGACCATTTTTCGGCCATTTTTATGATTTATCAACATGTCTTGGTAAAATTCGAATCCATTTTGGCCCATTTTTGAAACGCTTTTTCTACGATTTCCTAGCCAGTTTGTAGCGATTTTGATGAAATGGCTTGGTACTCGCCAAGAAATGCGAGAAAAAGCGTTTCATAAATGGACTGAAATGGATTCGATTTCTACTAGGGACCATATAAGAAATTAAGAATTATTATCGTTTCCTCAAAGTTTGTCAGTGCGTAAACTCAATACGTTTAATAACAATGTGTACATTTCTTGCATAAACGCATTTTTATATTTATATATATCTCAAGTATATATGTAAATGAATTTTCCCACGAAATTATGTACGTACCGTCGTAAGAAAAATTTCCCATATCAATTCACGATTGATGTAGCATTTATTTATACACATTATCTTTAAAAATATAAATAATTAACACTATACGAGTAGTATGAATTATTCAACAGGCGTAGACGTTTTTCTCACGCTAAACGACGAAATACAATGAAATACCGGTGATATAGAAGGTGAACGATTAACATTCCTGAAAGTCCATCGATTCAAAATCAATCCCGCAAGTACATTCCCGAGGATCCAATATATAAATTTACCCAATTTGAGTTCGAAATAATTGCATTACATATATCAAAAGCCAAAATAGTGGAAGTATGTGTGTACGTGTCAGTCTAACCGTACATAAAGTATACCCATAGTAAACAGAACGGTTTAAACCTAATTCTTAGATCCAGCCCATCCCCCAATACAGGTGGTTTACTAGACATCGAGTTTACCACGAGCTAATGGCCATCAGTTACCTATATACACATTCCTCGTTTGTGTCCATGTTGCTTGTGTGTGTGGTACACTTTGTAACACCCCGCATGTAAATATATTTGGGTGGATACCTCTTTGCTCCCTTTGATTTAAATTTACGCACAATTTTTAATTAGTTTCATAAAGTATCCGATTTTCCGAAACGTAACGTTTTTTATTTTATTTTATACACACTTGATTATTATTTATTTATTTTTAATTATATAACTATATTCGTGGTTTCGTATTGTGATTACCGAACTATTTTTCTGTATGGAATATGTGTTATAAACGTATATAATGATTGATGATGGAAACTATTATGCACAATGCATTGTTACTGAACGTCGTTTCGACGTGTTTACGGGACATCGACACAGTTTCGAAATTCATTTTCAAAACACACCCATCACCTCAAAACTGTGCGCTCGTTTTATTCACTCGGTACGGGAAATATGTCTATCCCGATATACTTTCGGTAAAAAAAAGTTTTGATTTCCACACAGTGTAACGCTGCGTAAATTAACGTAGAAAAGTGTCTTCAACTATATATATATTAAATTGAATTTCCACGAAAATTTACACACATATATATATACGTGCCGTCCGCGTTCTAAAATTAAAGGGATAAAAACAATGGAAAATTTAGCACCTAATTTCGAAATGCTCAACCGATCGAAAAGTACGAAACGGCGCTATGCACTAATATTTACGGGACTCTGCACCGACGAAGAATATAAATAAATCACCAAAAAAAATTTTTTCACGAGCGTACTACAAAAATGCTGGGCCTGTATCACTCAGTAAATATATATAAAAAAAAATAAGAAATATTAGGTAAACGCATAATTGCGTGCATCGTATGTATCGTAATATTCGTATATATATATATATATATATATCTATCACCCACTTACGGGTATCAAATTACACGCATGTCCGATGATAAACTCCAGCCAAAAATTTAAACGTACCTGGTTAGTCATGCTCGTCAAGTCGTTATACACAACCGAGACGGAAATAAACTATAAACGAAAAAAAAAATACGAAAAGGAAGAAAGAAAATAACGAGGTGTCGGACACTTATTATGTATGAATGTATATATGTATATACATATATTCGGTAATATTAAAGCGACCGAAAGCTCCGACGACGAGACGCTAACTAAAAGGGGTTAGACTTGACGCGTGTCCCAAGCACGCGGGCAAAAATACATAATGCCTCTTCCATCGCTTTCGTTTCATTCACACAAACATACACATACGCAAACGTATACATCTTTCTCCTCGCGTGTGTACTACAGCTGCGATGACGATTTTATGAATTAGGCTGTATAGTCATTGATTTTTTCTTTTTTATTTTTTGTTAATCGAGATATATAGCATTGTGACGTTTCTCGTATGTGTACATGTACGAGCGGGTTAGTCAGAGGAGGTTTGGATGATTATTTAAGTAAAAATGGATGACGCGAGATTTATAGATTTCTTACACGCTGTACTTACTTCTATGTAATTAGTAAATACGGTATCAGAAAAAAATTAAAATCAACGATATGTCACACATTTATATAATGTATATATATTGATAAATTTACGGATAATCAATATATTAATCAACGATAAATTAATTACTCGAGGAAAAGTTATTACTACACCGACTGAAAAAAACAATGTGAAATTTTAGGTAAACGAGATTTCGTCGCGGTTGTATAACGAAAAATCACCGATTGGTTATACTTACGTCTCGATCGACAAAATCTCGCAAATAAGTAACCTACAAAGTGTTTACGAAAAATAAATATGAAATGAGGTCAGTACCGTGCATCGTATACCAAAATATTATCAGTAAGTATATCATCGAAATTGAATAATTAATCATATCTCACGACTCGGTTCTTTTTTTCCTCGATATTTCTATTATTAACGTCTCATTTGTCAAAATCTTATTTGGAACGCGCGCGCGCAGGAGCTTTCGAAAAAAAAAGCAAACGGTTTTTCTCGGAGTATTCAACGAGAAAAAGAAGAAACTATGTATTTTAAACGATTTTGAGTGACAATAAATTTTTCTGTATTTCGTGGAAAAAGAGAAAAAGTCAACTTTGTAACATTGTTCGAGCCCGCGTTTCTATACGCAAATATTTATTTTTAAACGGTGGACGAGTAAATATCGATTATGCAATTGTTAAATTTTAATGTATACACGTGTGCAGTGTTATATTAATTAAAAATGCGGAGCGTATATCGCTTATACGCAAGGTGGATTTACGTTTTTGTGCGTTCGATCCTTTTGCGCTCGATTCGTACGAATGTACACGCGCGTATACTAAAACAACAAAATATTTATAAAATTTATGGAAATACGAAAGGATGTTACAGGGATGATGCAGACACATATCGGACAGACACTGGTGGCTTCCGAGCAATCGAGAAAAAAAAAAGAAATTTAAATACATAAATAACCAAGTCGTGGAAGAAAAATAAAATACCACGAATTGTTTTATTACACAAAGTGATGCATCACTACTATAACTCTGGGAACAAGCACTTAAATCTTTTCGAGACTAATAAATATAAGATTGAGGAAAGCCTGTATGTACGTTATACTTTTCGGTAGTCAATATATATGTATATATATATACGAATCAAAAGAATATAATTTTTATCGAAAATAGATTAATATTTTATAATATGTTGTTGTTATTATTTTTTTTTTAATTTTAAATAATATACGAATTTCGTCGGTTTTGTTAAATTATTTTGGATATTCGAGGGATGTACACGCGTGTACCGTTAATTATTATTAAAATAATTTAATTTTACTCGATATAATTTAATCATTCGAATAAATCCTTTTTTACGATTGTGAAACTGCGAGGTATTGTTAAATTGAAATAATACCTATTTTTTTAGAAGTTTTTGTCAATACTTTCGTACGATTAAAATTAAATAGTTATATTAGTATATTTATTAATTTATATATATACAAAATGTTTTAATATTTTTTTATTAAGCGTATTAACAATTTTTGTATGATTACAGTTGCACAGAGAAATATATTGTATTAAAATGATTATATTTTATAGTGAGGTGGGGATACATGCTTATAATTATCGTATTTTTTTGTTACGTTTATTACAATATAATTTTTCTTATATAAATTTTTAAGTAATTACTGTAAAACGTTTAAAAAATTGAAACATATATCGTTAAGCCATTAAAAAAATAACATTATTTTAATACAACACTGTTCTTCAGTGGAGAAATAAATATTTCACTTGGTCGGCACTAGCTGTCAAAATTATGCTCGTAATAAACACTCGAATAATACTATTTAAAGCTACATTCGCGTAGTTTCATTAGCATCCAACGGTAGTTAATATCAACGATCCTAACGAACCGGCACTAAACAACTTCGCGAAATTATTAAAATGTCAAGCTCCCGGGGGAGGGAGGGAAAAGCTCGACTTGCAGTCGCCAATTATACGAGCTTCCACATTCGAAACGTCATCGGTTCTAAAATTCCATTCCGGCTATTAATACAATAAAAAGAAGAGAGCTTTTTTTTAAGTGCGTGACGTCGATCGCGCGTCACGATCATTCCGAAGAGCGACGTCGCTTGTTAATTCGTGATGACGACGATGTTTCTTGGTTTAATGGTTAGTAGTTTGTTTCTTATTTTTTTTTTTTGGATCCCTCGGATGACGAATCATTCGAGCGCGTCGTCGAGATTTCGTCGATTAGAATTGCATCGTATTAACGAGGGAATGCTTAATATATAATCGTATACTATTTTGTTCGATTTCGGTAAAAAAAATGAACGTAATTAAGTATATACCAGTTGCGAGGTAAATGGAAAAAAATATCATCCACCGCACCTCCATATCCATTAGTGATGGGCGATTCTTCTCGATTATTTTATAATCGACTAATATTTTTCGAGAATAATCGAATATTATTTCGATTATTTTTATGTGACGATTATCGGCATTTGATTATTTTTAAACCAAGTATCGGCTAATAATTTCCTGATTTTGTTTCACGTGTACCATACATAAGACATGATTTTATTTGTATATTATTATAATTACATTTTATTATATTTATTTATTACTAATTATTCGACAAATTAATATTCAATGCAATTGAACGATTCAAATTAACTTCGAGACGAGTTCGAATGTTCAAGACTTCGAGAGTTCGACTTCGAGCAATTGTGTCGATACTGTCGATTGAATTGAGCCACGGCTCTTCTTCTTTTACTTGGCTATATAATCCACGGCTTGAACGTAGGTACGTGACCGTCGAGTATGAAATTCATTCTTCATTGGAAATTGGAAGTTGAAAAACGGTTACAACTTGTAACTTATAAATATGAGTTTGTGAATTTGTGATTGTAAAAAATGGACGAAGAATATTCTGAGCAACAGCGAGGTATAGTGTTTGTAAATTCTACAGCTAGGTTTAAAGGCATCGACAAAAGTAATTATAATTATGATTTTAGGTTAACTATTTCTTATTATTCGATTACAGATAGAGAGACACGTGCAGAAAGAGATAGCGGTCAAAAGGTCGAAGATTCTAGACGATTTCAAATTTATTTGAAAATTAATGATGACGATAATCAATTAGTAAACAACTTAAAAATCAGAGAGTACTTAAAATTTAAGTGTACGCGAATTTTAATTATATAAATTTTTTTATCTTTGAATTTTAATCGCAGCTAATAAAAACTTTCTTTTTTATGGTGATTTACAGACAATGATGCTTTTGTCGTTAAATATTGCCAGGAGAAATATTTGGAAGAAAATCAATATCTCTACAAACTCTATCGGTCGTTGGATGATGTTGATTAGTCAGTATATTCTTTATTTTATCAATACATAATATTTACATTTAGGTTTATATCTATCATTTTACTATACATTGTTTAATTTTATGCAGTACACCGATTAGAATAGAAACTATGGACAGAACTGAAGTAAACAAGGAAAATCAAGGCGACAATCAAATGGACACGACTGCTCAGTGTAACAATCAAATTAACTCGATTATTCAGATTAACAATCAAATGGACACGGCTTTTGAAATTGTTAACAAAAAAAGGGCTGCTGTCAATCAAATGGATACAACTGATGAAATTGTCAACAAGAAAAGGACTGATGTCAATCAAATGGATACAACTGATGAAATTGTCAACAAGAAAAGTACTGATGTCAATCAAATGGATACGACTGATGAAATTGTCACTCTCATGGAAACGACTAACGATGAAACACTTAATACTAAATCCATTGAAGATAACAACGTAGATGAGGATTTACCAACTTCTTCAAATGTTATCGAGTGAGTTAAAATAAAATTAAGTGCTATTTATTTTCTATTTATTTATATTTAAATTTATATTTTCCAGGTGTAAATTTCAATCAAGTCCAATTTGGGACCACGTGGAAAAAACTAAGGACAAAAATATCCTTAGGTGTGCTTATTGTAAAAAACAATATAAATCTTGCGGTAATACGAGTAACATGCTCTATCATCTAAGAAAGCAACATCCGCTATTTTTCAACGTTTCTAGGCCCAATATTAAACAAAAGAAAAGACCCATCGAGAATGACGATACAGTCTCATTTAAAAAAAACAAAACAAATGTAAGTAACGTGAATTGTTTTCTTATAAATTATACATAAATAAATACATAATAAATATACATAAAATTTGTATACAAATCAATTAATATAATATAACTTTGCAAAAGAAATATAAATGTTAATTTAAATAATTATATAGTTTACAAACTTTAAATAAAATCGATTTTGAATTGAAAGTGATACTTATCTATATTTGTGCAGATGACATCAAATTCCCAAGGAATCCAGGATGCGTTTTCAAAAATAATGTCATTTCAAGGTATGTCTAAATTTGAGAGGATGTCAAAGTCAACATTTACCATGGAAGAGAATTACAGGCCGAGATATGACTTTTTTTTGTGTTTTCGCTAAATATTACGAAACAGTAGCACATCATTATATCTGTAAAGGTTCAACGCCATCCGTTGATTAATCGATGTTTCTCATAGAACTTTCACATATTCTAGCTTTTCTAGCTGTTTCGAATATTCTACTTTAATATATTATATGTTTAAAAATTTTCAACAATTTTTTTCACGAATGATATATCGTATAAGAAATGAAAACCATTTATGAAGTGCACTGTTTTTATGAAATTTTAACAAAATATAAAATGTCAGAATATCTTAGTCGGGCATTCGCTTGCATGACCGTTTACAATTATTAATCACCTCTTATATATTGATATTATTGTAGAAGGAGGCTCTATGTCAGATAAAATTTCTGCTACAATTTTATTTATGATCTGCCGGGATATGCTACCGCTATCAATAGTAGAATTTGAAGGATTCAATGCATTATTGAAACTGTTGGCTCCACTTTACAAGGCACCGTCAAAAAAGACAATTACTCGTCATCTTGAAGCACGATATTCAATTATGGTAAACAAATTGATTCATACTTTGGAGAACGTGCCTTTCTATTGCATTACTGCAGATAATTGGACCGACTGTTCGAATCAAACGTACATTGGCTTAACGATTCACTATTTAATTGATTATACAAAAATGAAAAGTGGATTCCTCGGTTGCTTTGCACTTTATGATCGCCACACAGCAGACTATTTAGGAAAATCAATTATGGAAGTGTTCGCACAATTTAAGATTTCTATTGACAAAATAACAGCAATGGTGACAGATGGTGAAGCTGCTATTAAGAAAGCGTGCATTAATATTGTAGGTAAAGACAAACATCTTGTTTGCATCGCGCACGTTGTAGCTCACCTTTTGCCTGATTCATTAAAAAACCTGCAGGAACTAACAGTTATAATAGAAAAAGTTAAAAATATTGTGACACTGATCAGAAGAAGTAATCCTGCCTCAAAAAAATTAATGGAACTGCAGATTAAAGATGGAATGTCAGAAGGAAGTTTTTTAAAATTAAAACAAGATGTTCCAACACGCTGGACTTCGAAAGTTGATTCTTTAGAAAGGTATTTGCAACTAGAAAAGTACGTTTACATCGCCATGGCTGAATGTGAGCATCCAGTAGATTTACTCACAAGAGAAGAATTAAAAATATTAAAGGACGTAATGCCTATTATGAAATCTGTAACAACTGTTATTACAGAAATTAGTGGCGATAAATACTCTACAGCAAGTATTATAATTCCAATTATTCACTGTATGGAAAAAAAAATTGAAAATACAGATGTTATTACGGAAGTCGGTAAAAAATTCAAATCAAAATTACAAAATGAAATTTTGGACCGATTTAAAAATTTTGAACAAAGTGCATTATTGTCAGTACCCACGTTATTAGATCCTCGTTTTAAAAGGATTCATTTTAGAGATCCAGTAGCAGTTTCCGGAGCTATAAATCGAATCAATAAGGCAATTAAGAATCTGGAGGTGGAACCTCCTCAACATTCAAAATCGTTACCATCTACTAGTGAAAATTTTAGTAATATTTGGGATTATCATGAAGCCATTTTAGAAGCTTCTGTAAATAATCAACGAACTTCAATTGAAAGAAACTTAGAATTGGACCAATATTTGAAATTGCCTCCAATTTCTAGAAAAGATGATGTATTTACTTTTTGGAAGAATGTAGAAAATAGCTTTCCAGCTTTAAGTAAATTGGCTTTTGAAAAATTATTTATAATTGCAACAAGTGTCCCATCGGAACGTCTTTTTTCAAAGGCTGGAAATACTAAAAGAGACAGAAGAAACCGACTGACTGGTAAACATCTAAACATGTTGTTATTTTTAAGTTCATTCTCTTTGGAGGAATGGTTAAAAATTTAAATTCTAAAACGATTGATCGTACTATTGAATTGTGTTTTATTTCTTTATTTGAATGTATGTTATACGAATGTATGATTGTTTTTATGGGGTAATAAAATCCACCTTCCACCATTCATTCCTTTATTTACCTTGATTTACCCCGAACAATACTCAGTTTTTTGAGTGGATGCAAAATATTACTATTTTCATTCGGAGTGTTTGTTTCCAAATAATTAAACGGTAATGACTTGCACATATAATGATTTTATACACTGATATTAATTAGATAACTCTTGTTTTATATATTATATGAATTTTTTTCAGCTGCAGATGTAAACGATGACAGGAAGAGCAATTAAGAATGCTTCAAGAGACTAAATATTTGTAAAACGTATTTCGTACTCTGCGATGAGTTGTTTTATTATAAGCTGTGGAATAATGCACTCTTTGTATCCAAGTATTTTATCAATTTGTATTAAAGAATTAAATAAATCTTCTAAAAACTTTTTCCAATTATACATTTTATTATTAATTTTATTTCAGCATACAATATACAATAATAAATTATATAGCAGTATATATATATATATATATATATATATATATATATATATATATATATATATATAATAATACAAAAAAACAATCTTTAATGTATCGATTATCCGATATTTTTTTTAAATAATCGATTATAGAATATCGATAATAATGGAAACTCGATTTTATCGCAACGATTATTTTTTATAAAATCGCCCATCACTAATATCCATACAATTTTCCGATACGCGAACCAACAATTCCTCAATTTAAATCACGCACGATTCTCTTTTTTTATTTTCAAGAGATCCAATAAAAAAAGATTTTATGTTTTTTTTAATAATAAAAAAATATACATTTCTTTTAACAGCGTGAACGTTGAAACGAAACAAAAAAAATATAGCGTGAACAGTGAAAGATATTTAATTTTTTTATCTAAATAGTTGTAAAAAAAAAACAACATCGAACCGTATTTTCGAGCTATTGATTTCTGAAAATACGCGCATATTGAGTGCACACTCTTATCGAGATAGAGTGACTTTTCACTCTATGGAAATCACTATCGCTCTTTATATACACTGAAAAAAATGGACACTTGTTCTTAGAGGAATTCTTGTCAAATGTGATTCAAACGACATATCTGTCTTTTACACAATTAAGTAGAATTTACTTTTGAAAAAAATGTGTAAACTCAACTCGAAAATATGAATATCCTAAGATCACGCATATTCCTCTTGAAAAAAAATCGTTTTAGAGCAACCGGAGTTTCCGTTTAAATCATATTTAAGAACAATTCCTCCGAGACCAACGATCGATTGTTTTCAGTGTGTAAGTCGCAACGTTAGTTATTATCGAGGAGTGAAGAAAACAAAAATAAAGAAGAAGAAGAAGAAGAAACGAACTCACCTGTACGAGAGACCTGATGAGAGGATCGCCGAGGAAGGCATCTAAAAATAGCAAATCCGTGTCCTGTGGCACGGGTATCCTCTGGGAGGGTTGTAGTTGGGCAATGCTGTCAGTGCTGTCACGACCGGGTATATACGCCGCTGTAACATGCCGATGCCGCATTATTGTCATGCACACACCCGGCTCCGAGATACGCGATTGTTCCACCCGCTAAACTCTCTATATATTTTTCTCTCTTCCTCTTTCTCTATTTCTCTTTCTCTCTCCACCCTTTTAAGAGGGAGAAAGACGGGCGTGGCAATCGACTTTATACTCTATAATACGCGTGTGTATGTGTACAGAAGCGACTGGATCAATAATTGGAGCCACAGGTGGCCAGGCTAATGTCCGACTATTTTTGTTTCCTCTCGAATTTTCTTCAAATTTTCGACTCTAAACAAGACTTTTTCACTCGTTTGTACGTATTGCGTACTCTTCATCGCGACAGGTTAATATCGATTTAACTTATTCGTTTGCATTTTTTCATCGGTCCATCGTTAGCGTCGAATTATCGACGAATCTTCTGTATTTTCAGATTTTTTTTGTTTCAATCTTAAACCTATTTTCTTTTTATATCGATATATGCGAATAACGCAAATAAAGTAAATGAGAAAAAAGGAAGGGTTAATATTAAAAACTATTTAAGTGAAGTATTAGCATTTTCGTATATTTAATCAGTTCGTGTCTGTGAATATTTATTGAATACTTTAGATTTCCGATAATTATCGATCGTTCTTTTTTGTCTGTTAAATCTAGAAATAAGTGTCTTGGGGGATCTTTATAGGGAGTTTCGTGGGCACTTTTTGATTTTACGATCGTTGAACGTTTTGTCGCCTAGTGTTCGTCGCGGTCTCTTTTTGCGCCCCCTTGGTGGGGTAATATCAGTTTTTTTCTTTTGGGATATCACGCCGACTTTTGTTTTCTTGAGATTTATCAATGTGTAATGTACCAAAGGTTACAGTATCGCTAGATTATATTTGTAATACAATTTAACTTTAATAGATATAAATTAGTATCGTTCATTACGCAATTGCATTTTTATACAATTAACGTCAGTTTATTATTTTATGCAAATTATTGATTATAAAGTAGTTGGTATACATTATGAGATTACGTCAGGTATCGATTTGTTTAAATTGATTGACGTTGATTAATTAATTAGAAATTTAATTACCTGTGAAAAGTTCATTGGTATATGTTTCAATCTATACGAAGAAATGTCTAAGCAAATTGATAGTTTCTCAGTAAGGTTTAACTAACAATTGATACCGTGAAATCACAGTATTTATTATTCAATTGGTATATATTCAGTTAGTTAATATAAGTACACTTATATAGACATTTCGATCTCAGAAATGGATAATTAAAATTTTTATATAATGCACTGAGATAAATAGTATATTAAAAATAACTGTATTGTTATAGAAACGCAGGGATATACTTGGATTGTCATGAGATTTACTATATCATATAGTAAAAAATTATGTATATCCTTTCGTCACTATAACAATATATTAATTTTTAATGTACTACTTTTCTCAGTGTAGTTTATAAGATGAAACATTTTTTGGTATATTTATTGGCATTTAAGAAAACGTGTTATCCACAAAAATTAATAAACACATAGCGTTTAGTAATTAACAGAACGTTTCGCTTTTTTCAAAAAATTTCTCTAAGTATATCGTTTTACTTTAAATAATATCTACAAATTATATGAAAATATATTCGTCAAATTTTTAAGTAGCCGTAAAATTCGATCTCACACCTAAAAGTTTTCCGATGAAAAAATTAATGTTATTTATTAATTGTTATATAATTAATTATTTTAAAAAATTAGCTTTATACGTTTCTTTCGAGTATCATGTACAAACATAAATTAAATAGTTTTTTTATTTTAACTTTATTGAACTCTTATAAATTAATTAGTATTTCCAGATTTTTTTAAAAGTTAGATTATTTGAATGTTAGAACGCTTTAAGGAGAGGGGTATTCAAAATGGATAAAATTCAGCTTTTTGAAACATTCGTCTAATTTTATAACCCATTTTTATACTCGTAGCTTTTGCAGTAATTATAGATAGAACGTGATATTATTATAATTGTATACCTTGATTTTTACGTATACAGGTTAAATCGAACCTGAAAAACACGACGGTATATTTGGGTTTTAAAATTGGACAGTTTTTTCATTAACACTTGAATTATTTACTGAACAGTTACAGTCAGAAATTAATTAAAGATTTATATAAATTAATATGGATATGTATTAATAAAGATAAATTTTCTTCTATAAAAATAATATATTTTTATATGATTGTTTAATTGCATAAAAATATTAATTATTCGTTTAAAATAATTTGTATATTTTACCTAGAATGCTGATAATGAGGAATGTGAGTCTTGGATTTTATTGCAATTTTTGGTAATGATTTCTTCTTCGATTTCTGATTGATTTTTTATAACTGGATGATTAGCAAATGAATGAATAAGGAATTTTTTAAAGTCTCAAAATGTATATAATAATACTTAATATATAATAATACTTGAAAGAAGAAACTTAATTAATATTAGTCCACATAAGTTGTATTACGCATTTCAAAAATAATATTAAGATTACTTGTTACTATTTATTCAAAAATTAAATAAAAGATAAACAAATACCCACTTATTTAAATTACATTGTGATTGCCATAACCTCAAATTACTCCTTAGGTCTTATACACGTTCATTCACCGGTGTTAAATTGGTTTTTTAAGGGTATGTCGGACTCAGAAAATGGTAATTTTTTACTTGTTTTTATAAACAAATAAATAAATTTTCTTAAAAACACCAAAATTTTTCGAGATTTTTAAATCCATAATTTGATTACGATGTTTGGGTTGAAAGTTTATGCCTTTTTTTGACTAATAGTTACTGACTCAAAATTGTTTACTCAATTGTTATTTAAAAAATGATTTTTTCTTAAAAAATAACAAATTGTCAAGCCCATCCTTATGTTTTAACCTATCCGTATAAATTTTTTCGGATTTTTAATTCAACATTTTAGACATAATTTCATTGTTTGAAACATTTTCTTGTAAACTCGTGAAAAGGTGTATATCAATGTATTATAAACCAAAATAATCAGTAAATCATAAAGTTTTGGCGCTACTAGTCGGGGCAGACCGTATACTACAAAATAAATATGCCCATTTGACTAATTCTTATACAAGTGTTCATTCACTGGCGACTGTTCAACCACTGGTTCAGTCCTCCCTCGTTTGATTAAATGGGGCCTTCTTTCAAAAGTAATTCACAATTAACGAAACGTTTCAAATAAAATCACGCTATGTAAATCGAGTATAACTAATTACTTCTAAATAATGAGTATTTAATTAAACTTTCGAATTGATGTTTAATTAACAGATATTAATTGAGCGACAGTGGCATAAAAAAATGAGCTCGAATCCGCAATTCAGTTAAAAAATTAATGAAGGAAAAACAATTGGACGGAAAAACTGGAAAACCAATTAATTCATATCACTAAATTTTAGGATAAATTTTCTATAGGTTGCCATTTATTTTTTTAATTTAATCAAAGATAACATCAATTTCGTATCACCTGATGCATTTAAACATTAATTTAAAAGTAATAAATTAATTAATTAAATATACGACGAATACAGGTACAGTGATTTTATTTGAAATCATCTTCTTTTTTTAAAACAAAGCACGTCTTATCAACTACAAGACTTTTCTTCAGATTTTCACTTCTGGAATTATTATACCAAAAATTACAATTAGTTACATCAGGATCTACCTTAAATTACCTTAAACGAATCATCAATATATACCTACTCAATAAAATAAAATAATCGTATAAAAAGTATAACATTTGACCAAAAAGAAAATTTTTTTAATAATTCCGTAACGTAACTGAAACATCCGATTGCAAATTATACATCCATATATACACACTGCACTTATTGCATTAAATTGCTTGAATGTACAGTGAACGAGGTCAACATAAGTATACACACCATTCAAAATATACATTTGTATATATCACTTGACAATCAGTATAGTTTACTATCCGTCTTTGTAAAAAAAAAAATAAAAATACATGTATATATATGCATATCTATATATACGTAAAGGAAGTAGATTATAGGTCGCGCAAGGTAGGCAGAGGATATAAATATTTTTTGATTAGCCGCAATGCACATATATATACGGTATTTCACATGCACCGAATGTCACGCCCATATAGATATACACCGGGTGCATTGTTGTGTTAATGATATTGACGGTGGTAAGCTAATTGACCTATAGGTGGAATCGATAACTCTTGCGGTTGCAACTCCTGCATTTTCTATATACAGATTTTCTATATATTACACACCTGTGTGGATATTATGTACTTATTTCTTTAACACGTCAAAATCTATATCCACAAGTAAACACAGGCTTTCAATTTTTCTTTTTTCCTTTTGCGGCAACCTATTTTCATAAATTACATACCGTTTCATTTTTTTTATGCTTATGTAAGGAGAGAGAGAGAAAATAGTATGTACACTTGAGTGTAACGATTACACGCGCACCTTTTCCTATTATATACATAATATACGATTGTTTCGATTTTATTTAATTCGAGATCATTTCGTATACGCGATGTAATATTTTATTACTCGTTCGCGTCACTAATTTATTTGTCGCGTCGTGTGTAATACATAATAGTAATTGGATTCGTTTTGATATCGTTCGATTATGTGCAATAAAATAATAATTTTGTGTTTATAGATCTAGAAGAGGAGTGGATATAATACAAGGGTATAGATATATAGATATAACCTTTACTATAACAAAAAGAAAAGAGAAGCGAATCGACGAACAAAAACCGGTCCCTCTCGCGTTCGAAATGAAATAGGTATATATACCGGTAGAAAGTAAAAAAAAAATCTGAGACACACCAACCGCGCAGGGATAAACCACGTAGAGTTTAGAGTTTCCAGCGCGAAGAGCGAAAGAAAGAAAAAAAAAGAGAAGAGAGATATAAGATAGGTGTAAACGCACTGTTATACCGTTATCATAGTGGTGTACGGATTTGTTGACGTCTTGTTGTACGGCGTCCATGCTCGCGAGTAACCGGCGTTCCCGTTCCCTTTTCTCCTTCCTTCCAAGGAATACCATGATGCCCTCGTTGTCGCGTGTTTTTTCTTTCTCTCTATTACGCTCATAGACAGGTGGATACAAACACCTTCACTTTCGTACACGCCACTCGTTCGTATACCTATATATACCTTTTCGTTCGCTCTTATACCAACTTTTCAACTTTAACTTTGTTCTTTTTTTTTACGGTGATTTATTTGTTTATTTTTTTTTTAAATTTTTAACACACTTCCTTTTTATTCAACGTTTCGTCGTTTATCTCCATTGTGCTTCGTATAAAATTATTCGTTTGAAAGTAAGCGCGCTCGGCCGAGCTACCTCGCGTTCCCAAGGAGAACGGTCGTGTGGTAAGGCGAGGCTCGTACTGAATACGCGTTTCTCTTTGTGTACGTTTTCTCGAGGGGCCTCATATTTTAAGACCCTGTGGGCAAAGCGACATCCTGCGGTGATGCCCAGCAACCAGTTTTATAACCACAGGTGCCTCGAGAACACCTCTGACTCTTCGAGCACGCGCACACATGGATATTATACTTTATTAGTGCGTATGTATATATGCACTTGATTGTATTCGATGATCGATTTTTTTTAATGTAACGTTATTAATAAATGTATGTATTTCTATTGCCTTTTTTCACGATTTTATTTTATTCGCAGGAATTACTCTTCTCGTTTTTATGCTTTTATAAAATACTTCGCGACGTCGATTGATTTTTTATGTGTGATATAGGTACACGGTTTCATAATACTATAAGCGTTGTGTGCAACGAAGAAATGTATGAAATATTTAATGATAAGAAAGTGACTTTTTTTTTTAATATTCATTTGAAATTTTAATCGACGTTATAAAATTTATGTTGTCAATATCATTGGTATAATATTGTTTTTCAAAAATACCGTCCATTCCTTTTTCACGAATGTGTACGAAATCAAACGATGCAACGACCGGTCGATTGTTAATATAAATAAATACACCAAAAATTAAATAAAAAAGTATACCGGTGCTCGACAAAAAAAGGCTATAACGCGCTCTCGCAATTAAAAGTAAATCACACTTTTTTTCGTTCAATTACCAATATTATCTATACCGAGATACAACGCGATTTATCAACGAGACAAAAAAAATCGATCAACAGTTGTACTCTCAAACGAACCGGTAAACGTATATCGAGAAAGAGAGAGGGAAAAAAGGAATACCGCGTGGAAATTGTAGGCCCGCGCGCGAACGACTAAAACGCGAGAGAGCTTTTGCCGCGAGCGAGCTTGCGGCTTGAGTTTGAGAGTGTTGGTAAGGAGAGGTAGTAGGGTGGGGAGGGCGGGTCAAAAAGAAAAAAATAAGAAGGAAGTTCGGATGTATACAGTGTTGCGGTGTGCTGGTGAAAATTAACCGGTTGATATTGCGAACCGAGTGCTCGAGGTGGCACACATACACACACACACATACGTACGTCTATAAAAAAAACTTTTTATGGTTCTCTTTTCGAGAGTGAGAGTGAAAGAGAAAGAGAGCTTTCGTAAATAAAGCTTAGACTGGTATTTGTTTTTAATAAAAGTGCGATCTTGTAATCAATACCGATTCAGAGTATCGGTATATATATATACATGTATATATGGATGTATCAATTTGGCAACGTTGCGGTTTATCCACCGTTGATAGAAAAGCTTTATTCAAATTGTATATCTTTAGTTCTCAAGGTCGTTCGTGTAAGTTGCATTGTTTTATTTTATAACGGGTGATTAGGAGATTTAAAGTTCTACTTTCGAATTGGATGTGTCTCTTGAGCGCGTTTCACATAATTTTAATTGTCACTTCTATTCTAATTGTTTAAGACACAATTACTTCCTAAATATCGATTAAAATTATATTCGAAATTGAATACCTCTCGCTTTCGTTTGACAAAAAAAAATACATTTTCGTTACGTAATAAGACAAATTTTTTTTTTTACGACATATATTTATTTTTAGGACATCGAATCTTCATTAAGTCATTATTTTATTGCACGCTCAAGAGATATTGCAAACAATTTTTACGTTGCGTCACTCTGAAATTTACGCGGTGAAATAAAATGTTTCTAAAACTTCATAGCGCGCGCTCGCGCCAATTCGAATAAACATACAAGAAAACAATAAAACCGTGATGAACGACCGTTACATTCGTAAAAGGCGAAAGCGCGAACTCAATTAATAATCGCAAAATTCTGACAGTTTCATTAACTCGATCGGTAAGTCGCACACCTCGCTACATCGATCGATAAAAAGTAGATTTATAAAAATGAGCATATATACGCGAGCTTTGTTTACAAAGATTACCTATAAATGTCAACGTTGTTACCAACGCCTAAAAAATAATGTTATTTAATATATACATTGTAATTTATCCAGGGAAGAGGAAAATATATAAATCAAAGAAGTATACGGTTTACCATCGGAATCCAAAGAATAGCTCTGGTGCATAAGCGCCGAGTGAGACATCCGGCTTGTAGAACCGTAGTCCCATAATTTATTGTTCTTCGGTCTCGGATCCTCGTCGACCTGATCCGTCCAACAGACGGTTTTGCGTTCCGCAAGCTCGGAGCTTTTCGCCCGCCTTGCCATATCGAACACACTTCGGCACAACTGCGCTTTACGCGAATCGATCTCGATTATTACGTATTTTTTTCTTTCAACATGATTTCACGTCTGTCGGTAATGCGAACTAACGTTTTCCCTCGAAAAACTGGACGATTATTATTTAATTAATAAACTAAAATATTTCACTGACAACTCATGAAAACGTATAACGACAAATTCAATTGTATACTATAACAGTCAGGTTTTAACGTCTCCGCTCGAGTTTAACAAAAAAAAATTCTTTTTTTTTTCCTCCCGATGTATTTTTATCATTATGTTTATAATAAACTAGCAACTCCGAGCCGTAAACGTGCCGTCGTATCTTTAAATATTGTTTCTGCAACAATCAACAAGTGCCAATGAATAAATAATTTCTATAATAAAAAATGTAACTCAAAAAAAAAAAGAGAAGAGAGAAAAAACAAAATACCATACCCAAGAAATAGTTATTAATCAAGCACCCTCTGTATACCAAGACACACACACGCAGTTACCGTAATCAAAGCAAATTTATACACACGCACTTCCGTGTAAAAAGAAAAATGCGCGAAATATCGGATAAACTTCCTCGACGATGGCGTAACTCAAAATTCGTAAGCAAAGCTCGATGAGCGATCGGACGCATCATTCAAATTTGATAATGAAAACACGACGCGTATACGCCTGTTAAACGTGTATATGTATACATATTCCACGCGGAATTAGAAACGTTCGTCCCTTTGATCTCGACCCTGCCGAGCACCGACTGAGGTTCGCGTTTCCGGGTTGGGTATAGGTAAGGTACCCGCGTTTACGTCGATGTGTATATCTATATACATATATATATATATATACGGGTCTTGCGTGCAATTCGCCGCCTTGCCATGGAAACACGATGCGCCGTGTGTGCTCGATGAACTAGGCACGCGACATTTCCAATTTTCTTTTTTCCTTTCCGTTCGCTGGCGCGCGCACGCCCCGGCACTCCGTGGTACCGACGACGGACGTTGTAAATTTTATGACGGAATTATAAGTACACGGTTCGAATGGCCTATGGTTTTCTAACTTGTAATTTGTATATCTATAGAGATTTTGTTGGAATTTAAGACGATCGGTGTATTTTTCGGTGAATTTATTCGATGTTTTTATAATTAAATAATATTATATTGATATATGAATTTAATAATCCATTCTTTTAAATAATTTAAACTATAATATATATATATATATTTAATTTGGTATTATATTTACTATTGAAAGACATAAAAATAAATGCAATTCGAATTAAATATTATTCAACGTTGTCAAATAATTTTTTTTTATGTACGATTCAATTTATTTAACAAATTATTATGTTTTATTTATTTATTTAAAAATGATTTAAAAGAATTAATTTGTCGAATTTAAAGTAGCATTTAATTTTTTTAAAATAAAACGTAAAAGTTTTCTTTATTACACTTTACCGTTTATAACAATTAACCGATATACACTTCACACGCCAATGATTTTCTTTTTCAAGTCATTTATTTTCATTATAAAAAGAAAAATAAGTATTAGGTGAAAAATAAGCATGAAAACGTAAAAAGATTAGATTGTATAATAATCTAACTAACTGTTTAACCATAATTCCATTTTCAATATGCCAAAACAGGATTAATACGAATCGTGACGTATTTTCGTTCACAATAATTTACATGGGAATTATAATTAATTTTTCTTAAATTAATAAATTATATGCCCTCACTTATCTTTAAAAAAAAACAATTAATTATATAACATCATTTAATTTCGTAAAGTACTAATAATATAAGTAAATCTCTATTTTATTTGATTTCTTCGTTATTATACTTTAAAATTATTTTGAAATCGCGTACTATTCGCTCGAAGTCATTTGAAATTTGTAATCATTTTGACACTTAATTTTGGTCGAATAATCATCCGTATACGAAATAAAAGTACACGCGCGTGTACAAAAGAAAAATGATTAATTACATTTTATCGATTAATTCACGATATTAATAAATCTCTATCATCGTACATCAACGTCCGATGTAATGTATAAATCTTTGGAAAACTGCAAATAAATTTCAATACATATATTTGTTATCGCAAGCTTAATTTAGAGTACAGTTTTTTGTGTATTTATATCAGAAATTGGTTTATCGACGCATAAAATAAAATTCTACGTAAATTAATATAAATATTTTACAATGTATACATCAACTGAAGCGTAAAATAAACAATATTTAAATTTGTACCTATATCAAAATGTATTTTTATATCATGTTCTATATATTTTATTCAATTGCATGTGTGTGTGTGTGTGTGTGTGTGTGTGTGTGTGTGTGTGTGTGTGTGTGTGTACGTACAATCGTTTATACCGTATAAATTTAAAACACTTAATAATTCTAAGATATAAAAATAGAAACACTTACCGTGGACGAATAATTTATGTTTTGTTAATATTAGATATGTTTACATTCTCTTTCAAATAGTCGTTCCAGGCTTATATATCGATTATATATTTGCATTTTAAACTTTATCTACGTAATAATAATAAATATAGCGATGTTACGTTTATGAAAATTCATCCGAAACTAAAAATTATTACTGTTATTGATATAAACATGCATGTCGGGTAATAAAATATTATTCGCTATAGCACGAAGATTGTGGCTTTATATAATATCCTCTTCGTCGATTGCATATGTATATGTACGCAGATTTTAAAATCAATTTTTTATTTACAAAATATTTTGATTAGAAAAATTGAAAGAAATCTGTATTAGAAATTATTCCAATTGATGGTATTCTTTCGCGAAATTGTTGGAGAGGTAGTAATAAGTTTTTATATATTTGTAATAGAATATTTTTATTTATTATAGTAAATAAATTTTTATACATTTTCGTAAACACTTGATTTCAACGTGCACCGCGAGGGAAGAAATATTTGAAACAAATTAATACGTATAAAATATTAAATCAACATATATTTTTTGTATATATGTACAAGAAATTTTTATCTTCTTCCTTTTTCTCGGCGTGTTGCGAGTACAGGAACCTCGATAATTTTTTTTTTTAAACAAATATTTCAAAAGATGATTGACGAATGTTTATTAACAAAATGCATTAATCATTATTACAATTACATCAAATGTGTATACGAATTTCGATTATAAAATTATTCGGTAGGAATAAACTAAAATTCAGTAATTTATATTTTTATTTAGGTACGCAACAATGCAATTCAAGCCAAATAAATATAATGTAATTAATGCAATGCAGACTCGCGTATTACAAATTAATTACGTGATTCAATACGCAAATATTAATTTATAAACTAAGAAAAGTTGAATACTCGCAAGCGCACCAAAATAATTGGAAGAAACTTTACGTGTACATTATCGAAACGATTATAATCGAAATTAATTAATGGTTATTACGAATACAAACGTTATTACCTGCATTACACGAAATTTGAAATATTCCCTCAGCGAGGATTACACTCGGATTTGGGTTTAACATGAAAAAAAACCTCTAGAATCATGGCAAGAAGCTTATATTTATAGATTTTTGAGTCATGCGTGTGAGCCGTCGACGTTGCACGATGAGATTTGAGAATGTTATTGTGAAGTCGAGATATGATCGCTATTTATAATAATATCCGCGGCTTTCTTTTTTCGCACATCCGTATCAATCTTCTTGTTTAATTGGATCGATGTATATGATAGAAAATTTTTTTTTCGAGTTTCCTCGTTTAGTGTAATAATAGTGAAGTTTCTCGTGTATTTTAAGGTTGAATGGTATTTTGTCTGTGATTTTTATATTTATATATATAGTCTTATGTGTGTATATGTGTATACGATGATGATGTGTACGTTGATTTATTATGTGCCGACACGTGTGATAAACGGTCCAGATTGACCACCGATCTTTGTCATTTATTCACGTGTACGTTATATATACTGTTAGTATGTGCAATGTGTATACAAAACTGCACTCATGCATTCTGAGTCCTGAAGACAACGTGGGAACGACTAATTTCGGCGCCGTTTAGGCTGACCTTTGAGGCCGTCGAGCGTTACCTCTGCTCTCTGAATTGCAATAAACTAATCAATCGAGTATTGCTAATCATTATACACAAAAATTTTATATTAAAAAGGTAGGACTGAGTTAAAACGAAAAAAATTAGCGAATTTTTGTTATGCTGTCAAAATTTTATTTTTGTAACTATATAATCGAAAAAAAGAGGTTGAAGTATTTAATGAGACCTTCAATTTCCGGTCCGCTGGATCACAAAATGTTGTTTTTAGGCCTTGCAATTAGTACCTATTTTCGATACCTCAATTTTCTTAATTTTAAGGCATGGGACATTTTTGCTCGATGACTATTGGACCAAATTGAACGTAATCAAAAGGAAACTGTTGACATATGCTAAAACTTTTAGGGATTAAAGTTTTTATTTAGGTCTTCATTTCTAATTTATACACTAAAATATATAGTTATTCAAAATTTTTTTAATAATTTGTTATACATTTTCATTTTATTTAATTTATTTATAATTTTTTTCTCAAAAACTAATTGATAAACGATTTTGAAAATTTTACAGCATACTGCTTTTATTATGTTCTATTTCCACGATTTTTTGCAACATATTCGATGAATTATTTTCAGAGATATAAGCAATCAAACATTTTGTACGAAAATATATAATTCTCAATAACTTAGGTAATTATAGATATTTTGAACTGAAAAATAATACAGATCGAATCTACCAAAATGACCCAAAATTTCAAGTGGATTAAATCCTTTTTATTCTTGAAAACGTACGACATAATAGCCCCAATTTTTTCACATTTTAATTTTTTTAATCAAAACTAATGTATATAATTACTTAAAATTTTTAACAGTTTATGACCATTAGATGGTTCTTTCATCATAATTTTTTTCAGAACATTTGACTGATTAATTTCCAAAATATAAAATAACAAAAAAACTGATAGAGATAATTTGTTAATCCAAAATTGAGCAGAATGATTTTTATATTCTCTATAAAGTACATTTGGTCCAATTAAATAAAATTAATAACATTATCAAAATTTTTGAAAAATATTTCAAAAATCGAAAATTGTTTTTAACTATTTGGGAGATAAATAACCAAAGTCTTTTCCGGAATTCGGAAAATAAAAAGCAGACTACACACGCAAGCTGAGCGATATTGACCGAGTAATTTCGAAAATGCGGTGGTATACGTACACACACATACATCCATAGAGACATTTTCTACAAACACATGATTTCGACTCCTGACATGTTCAAACATACTTATAACATGCTTTTAGCGAGTCGACAAATTTTACTACTATGAAATTTCCTCTATGAGGAAGCACAAGTATTTTCTTTTAAATTATGATAATCATATTATTAATACTAATTAATTAATTATCCCTTTTATACATATTAGATTATTTATAAAATACTTCCGCACCTGTTATTCCAATGAGTGTCGGTAATGTAGGTACCGTCACGTCGCGGTTTTAAAATATAATAACGAGGAGAGGTTACCGGGCAATAACGTCAGGTGGCAGCACGTTGAAAATTCAAATACAATTAAATGTAAAAATCGTCGTGATTTATTTAAATGAGCTCGTAAAACATTTTTCAATGCGTTATTAGAATTCTTCGGTATAATGCTTTTTGTATAGTCCAATTGGGTCAAGTATTTTATTTCTTTTTGTTTTATTGAGCTACTTCGACAAATGGATATTGATATTTATTATTCGTATATAATAAAATCAATGCGCGATACACATGTACGTTTGACACATCGTACGACACGAAGCGTTTTCGTTGTTACGAAATAGAGAAACTAATTTTTTAAACATATGTCATCGAACATGAATTAGATAATAGACAATTAAATATAAAATTGACGTGAGCGAGAATTGATTTTACTCGCAACGAAATATTTCATTTTTCCGTTTTTACTTTCGAATAAAATATGCGATTTGTTGTGAGTTATTTATTGTACTCTAATGAAACGAAGGATAGAGAATTATTGTTATAATTTTTAATGGTTCGAAATGTCTCATTCTTATAAATATATTTTGAAAGGTAAAATCTGCCCATTTGTAAATTAAATATAGAACACATTCTCATATGTTGTTTAAGATGAGAAGTAAAACGACTCAAGAAGAACCTTCACGAACTACTCTGTAACATCGTAAATTTCCCAAGTACACGGAGAAAAAAAGCTTACAATGTTATTGAGTAACCGACAGATAAACTTGAAAAATTATAAAAATTACTGTGTTTCATAGTAGTAATTTACTGCGAATTAATTAATATTTATTACCTGTACGTAATCTGTTAAATTTTCCTAAAAATAATTTTTATGATTTGTTAAGTTTACTTTCCGATTACTCATTAACATATGGTAATTTTTTATTTTTCTTCGTGTTTTATAAAGTGTATTAATAATATTAATTTCATTGTACAAAAACAGTGACATGTATTTATAATTAATATATAATACCGAATGAAATGATTGCGATTGGTATATAAATATAAATAAATAACATTGAGTAAAAAAAATTACTATGCTTACAGTAAGGTCTGGTGTTAGTACACTGAGAAAAATTAGCTAGTATATAAATTATTATTAAAATGGTAAAAGGAGGACAGACACAATTGAAAAAATGGCTATTAACAATGGTGAAAATTGCCAACATTCAGAAAAAATTACTATAAATAATGGCAATTTTTACCATTATTATGGCAATTTTTACTAAAAAACTATTCTCAGTGTACATAATTTTCAAACACTGAAAATATAATTTGTCAATATCACTAAAACATTTGTTTGAATCTAATAAATATTTAGTAATTGTCCAATTATACTAAATAATTCAATTAAAATATATTCCAATCTTAATACATATTTCTTAGTTTCAAACGATTATCTTTAATTACACTTCGCTACATATTCAAACAAATATATTTATTGAAATCACAAAATTTTATTTTCGGTGCGTAACACGGTATTAAAAATTTCGCTAATCGCAGTATATCCATCCCTTTTATTTTTCAGTTTACCCAAACGACACCGCACATACCGAACCCCATATAGAGTCCATTGAATAGAAAAAAAAGAAAAAGAATCTCCCATAGAGATAAACTCCTATAGCTAGACATATAAATCTAGCAATTACGTGAATTATACTCGGAAATGATGATGGTTGAAAAGCTACATAGCTACGATAGGACGAACGAGAGGAGATACACAGAGGCACATATCCACAGCTATGTATACGTAGAGAGGAAGAAACGATTGAGCGTGATAGAAACGAGAGACCGAAAGAGGTATTAAATAACTTGGCGGCGAGGGACCAGCGTAGGTTACGAGTTACGCGCAACAGTCACCTACATTCAGTCGGTGTCTGACACTTGTCTCGCCCGCGCGCTCGCACGCGCCTATATATACACACACATATATATAAATACATCGGTTTTCCACATCATCGGATTTGGGAAAATCGTTTATACATGTATACGCACACGTAAGTTTCGATTGTACCGACGCGCTTGTTTTCTTGATCGATTTGATTAACGCGCTTAAACTCTATATATAACAAGTGTTAATTGGATTTTTTTTTCGAGGTATATATATATATAGGTTCGCGAGATAACGCTGTATTTGTATAAGAATAAATTATGTGTTTGTAAACAAAGAGATTTCGATGTGTTTGACAGTTATTTCGTTTAATACCTTTCTCTCTATAGTGTTTAACAAATATTTCGAGAGATTTTACAGAACGATAATTAACGATTAGTCATTGATAATTAATAATAATTATTTGTAATGTAAAGAGTAATCGTTAACAAGAAATATGTATATTTTAATATCTAATATGAGAAGCAATTAATAAATGAATATACATACATCTTTACGTAAACTTAAATCAAGTGAGAATAATCTCGATTACGATTAGAATCCATAAATAAAAGTAAAACAACACCTTGTGAATAAGAAAAGAAAAATAAGTCCGTGTTAATTCGATAAATGGAAAAAAAGGATATCGTTTTAAAAAAAATAGATTCCATTTTTTTCTCACTAAACTATGCTCGTTACGTAAGAAAATTGCTTAACATTGTTCAACGTATCTTCAGGAGCTCGTAAATTGTAAAATAAAACTTTATTTATCATTTTTTTTGTAAATTACAACTAACGTATCGCGTTAGTATACCGCGTGTATTATATATATCTATAATAAGAAAATTGAAAGATATTTTGATAATAAAAGCGTGTGAGCGAAATTGCGCGTAAAATCAATTGAGAAATCTGGTATATACGGAATAGTTTGTGTATACACATATAAAAAGATATTTTCACGCGGTGAAAAAAAATCATTAATTATCTTATCGACGACAGATCGACGAAGGAGAAAGAAGAAAAAGGAAGTGAAAGGTGTGGGGGGTAGAGATCGCGATTCACAGTTGTACAATTAGACCGATAAAAAAAGAAGAAGAAGAAGAATAAGAAAGAAGAAAGAAGTGAAGTCACGAGAAAGAAGGAGCGATGCCTATACACATGTAGAGCGTATATAAAAGCAAAGCGCTAGTCCGAAAAACCGGTCTTCTCTATCAAGCAAGAGAGCCACCGAGTTAATCTCAGTCGGTCTTTGTACGGGCGAGCTTGCGAACATGTTTCGATATAGGGTAAGAAATTAAATTTTCGTTATTCGCTTAATACCTAATACTTTTACTTTCATTACAATTTATACAATCGAGTGTATGTGCGATTAATATATATATATAAATATTTACGTTCGATGAAAGGTTATACACGTTGTAGCTTCGGTCGCGATTAACTATATTTTTAATGGATGCACGATCGTTCTTCGGGAATGTGTAATAAACGTTTTAGTTTTGTTTGTCATAACTTAACTTGCGAATTTTATTATTTTTTACGACATGTATGTGTATATATTATCGTCGTTTGAAAAAAAATTTTCAAAATTCACGACGTTCGAATAATTGAAATGCGTTGATCTTTTATACGGGCAACGAATGTATAAATAAACGATAATTTGATAAAAAAAATAGTTTATTTTATTTAACGCGCTTTGTCAATATTGTGAACGATCAATGTATATGTATATCATATAATGGATATAAATTTATTATTTATTTGTTAAATGTCAATATACGGTTATTCGAGGACATGCAAATATTATATTGGCAACAATAATTATATCGATATTTATATGTCGGTTACAAATTGAGTTACGTTAAATTATACTTAAATTTATTTATAAATTACCTATTTTGTAAATTTAATTGTATTTATGATTTCTTTTTCGTTTAAATAGTAAATTCCTTTATTGTATTTCAGGTAGTAGTATTCCTGTGCTTACAATTAATTATTTTAACTTCCGGGCGTTCGGTGAATGAGGTGCAATGGCAAAACGATGCCGGTCCGACTGCAAAAAAAGCATTTTCCCTCGACGACGTAATTTCAAATGCTTACAGTAGCGATATATTCAACGGCACCTGGATATCGGAGACCGAAATATTTTACCGAGTTGACGAGCTACTACTTTTATTCGACACGATCGATCTGAAAAGTGAAATTTTGGCTAGGAATAATCACTTCGTAAGTTTCGTTTAATTTTATTTTTTTACTATATATTTAGAAAATATACCGATTTATCGAGTGTTTTTGTCAGCATATAGTCATTCAATTTGTAAGATCGATTTAATTTGGTTTTCAACAATATGTCTGTGTATAAAAGATATATATTTATAATTTAATATTTGTACAATTGATAAATATATATACTTACGAATATGCATTAATACAATTTATCATTCTTAGTTCAGATAAATAATTAGTCACTTTAATATACCACGGATATTTTATATTTTAACTTTCTTTTATATGCTAATATTTAAAAAGAAATTAAAACCGTACAGTTGATTAAATTAAGATTTGATAATTATTTAAATTTTGAATGAGCTCGGTATATAATTAGATGTTTGTCATTTCAAGATTTATAGATAAAAAGTGTATAAAGTAGTGATTTAACGATATAAATATTAATTTTTTTTAAAAACTTATCTAAATACACGATTGTTTATTAAATATGAATATTAATTGAATTAATTAAATTAAATTAAACGATTGTTAATTTTTCGACGAAACGAAAATGAATAAAGTTGAAACAATCGGAAAAGTAGTAATAATAAACGAGAAAGTACATAACGATAAAGATGAAGCAGCATCTCTCGACTCTTTCTCTATTACGAAGATGAAAAAGTGCGCGAAACTCGAAACATTTGGATGATTTGCGGTTCGCGCTTACTACGGTATCGCATCGTGATAATTAAAAATTTGTTTATATACACTCGTCGAAAATGTTTAGTGGGTCAACGTGTCGAGGTTAATATCCAAACGATTTTTTTTTTTTTTCGTAAATTAAGATTCATCGCGAACACTCTATATTACTTGTATATTCGCTCGATCGATATTATCTCGATCAAGAGCACATGTACGCGAAAGAAAAAAACGAATTACGTATCGCACGTATAAGAAAGGATAAAGAAGAAATCGGTGTATAGTGAAACTTAGCCGGCCTCCTCGATGACACCTTAGTTGGTTTACGATTCATCGATGATACGACCCTGTGAATGTTAATTCATATATACGAAAGACCATATATATTGGGTCACGGTCACGTGCAACGAGAGAGCACGTAATAGATGTAAACCAGCCACTACTTGAACTCGATGTGTATATGTGTGTAATGCTAATCTTCTTTTTTTTTCACTACATTTTCAGGACGATTCGGCATTTAAATTCTCGTTGTCACCGGATAAAAACTATGTACTCATTCGTAACCAGACTGAAAATGTAAGTGTTCCGTATATGTGTGTGGGTGTGTAAATATTACGATTGAATTTTTTCGTTGGTTTAATCGGCATTTTTTTCTGTTTATCTAGGTATATAGACATTCGTCCCTTAGTATATTCAGTATTTATAATATTAAGAAGAGGTGAGGTTTATTTTTTTCTTATATTGAATTATTTGACATGGATTAACGACAGATCGGTCGGTCTCGAGTATTATTTCGATGAATTATTTAATATTTACCGAGTAGAATGATTTTAATTAGATTTATACGTACTGTACATGGAAATAAGATATACTTTGAGTGTATATATTAAGTGATAATTATAGATTAATGAAATTAAAATTTTTAATTATTATCTATACACAAGGTTTATTAGATTTATTTAACTCAATTATCAGTGATATATTCGTTGAATGTAAATACATATATTTTTGTGTATACAGTACCGTCAATATAAGTTTAGGATAATTTGGAAATTTTCTATTTAAACGTATATATTTTATCTGATATTTAACAATTTGAAAATTCTGATATCACTCAGAATTAACTGAATTAATTTTCGAAACTGATTAAACGATACTTTTCTATTTTAGAAAGAAAATTTACATTATTTTAAATGGGATGGTTTTTTTATTTTTTGTTCAAAAATCGTCCTATCAGCCACATGTTTTTAAATAATTAATGTTAGTAATTTTTATTAATATCGATTGAAAAAAAGTAAAAGAAATAATCTGTATTATGTATTTTAAAAAATTATTCTACGATAATTTTCTTCGAAAATTGTGGTTTGTTAAACATTAGATAAAATGGAAAATTTACAAATAATCCTAAACTTATCGACGACACTGTATATACATAAAAATAATTTATCGTATATATACGTAATTTTTCGTAGTGATCACTAGCACAAATATATACTGTTTACGTACGAGGAATAATCAAAAAAATTTTCCTTAACCGAGTAATAACGCAATGTGCACACGCTTACCTTAATCTCATTGTATTTATTTGTCTCGCGTATAATAATATGCGTTATCGGTCGATTCATTTGCACAGGTCATTGTCGCAATTAGCCGATGGTCAAGCATTGTCTATCGCGTTCTGGGGTCCTCGGGGCAGTGCACTCGTTTACGTCCTCAAGAACGATATTTATTATCATCAGATAAACGGGGATTCCGTAGAGACGCGAAGGGTGACGTTCGACGGGAAGCATCAAGCTGTCTACAATGGCGTACCTGATTGGGTATACGAAGGTATGAAAGTTTTAATATATATATATATATATATTCAACGGGAAATTAAAATAATACAGACCAAAGTTTAGTTATTTTGGTAAAACGTATACATTGTTTAATCTTATTTTTAGTGGAAATGTTTAAATTGAAATTAAAGTATTTGTTGAACTTTTCTTAGGTCAGAAGTTACAGTCGTTTGATAAGAAACGGTTAATAAATTCGAAATTAAGATTTTGATTTTACGCTCGTAATACTCTATTTTAAGGATAGATCAGCGCTCGTGAATCCATTTAAATTAAATAAATTATTTAAATTAATAAATAAATTAACTTACATATTTCGTTTGGATACATTTTATTATTCTAAATCAAATAGATTTTGTTTTCCGTATGTAATATTTGAGTATAAAATTTGATGATTTGACGCAATTTACTATTTTGTCCGAGTGACATAGAACAATTTCTGGTACTAATAAACATATACAAAATTTACCCTGAAAATATGCTAAATTACAGACCTATGGTTTTTTTAAAAATTATACCACTACAGAACGAAAAAAATTACAACGTACTTCACGGTAATTTACATTAGAAATATCTCTCCGTGTAAAAATCACTATATTTTTAATAATTTTAGGACATACTCAAAATATTATAAATTTAACTATATATCTCATCGTGAAAATGTATTATATTTTTGATTAAAATTTTTGTAAACTTTATCACATAATATCCCAGCGATTTAAAAAAAAAGTATAGTAAATCTTAAACTAAAAAATATTTATCAGCGTAGTGAAATTAATTGTGTTAAAATTGAAATAATTAATTATCATGTGATTTGAACAGAGGAAGTCCTTCAAACCGACACGGCGGTATGGTTTTCACCAACCGGTGAACATCTTGCATTCGCCACGTTCAACGACACCCAAGTCCCACAATCGATAATTATGAAGTACGGTAGACCAGGTGATATAAAACACCAATATCCTAAGGAAGAGAAATTCAGGTATCCGAAGGTAAATTTTTATTTACTTCTCTCTTTCTCTCTCCCTCTCTCATATATATGGACATAAAACCATAATGACATTTTGAAGCGTATGACGCAAATGCATTTTTAAATTATTCGACGTTAATCGTAATCAACATGCATGCGTATATGTATATGTGTGTACGTGCATGTACAAACACACATACGTACATACTGTTTAAATATGAAATTGAAATGTAGTAGTTAAGGGACCGGTTATATATTCCCAATGAAAACTTGTCAATGCAAAAGTGAGAAAAATAATTGTCTGTTAAAAACGGGTTTGCGCGCTCATCCTCGACAAGACTTCGATATTAGAAAATTAAATGTCGTGAAAAATTTCATATACGTACACTGAAGGAAATTAATATTCGCTATAAATAGAATTTTCTTAACTGTTAAGATATACTATGTATATCAAATATTTTTCTCTAGTCGGACTTAAAAAGGGGTATACTTTATAGTTTTTTTTAAACAAAATAATTAATTTTTGGAAAAATCCTTTACGTCAGGCTTTCACGCATGCTTTAAGCAATATAACCAAATTTTTTCAGGATTTTAAATCTATAATGAGTGTGTAAAGTTTTGGCTTAAAGTTCATATTCGTTTTGTACTCAAAATTACTAATCAAAAATTGTTTATTCAATTATTATTACAAAAATGACTTTTTTTTAAAATACCAAATGCTACGTCCTCTCTTATGTTTTAACCTATCTGTGTGAATTTTGTTCAGATTTTTAATTGGAAATTTTAAATATAATTTTTAGGTTGAAAGGTGTAGATTTCCTATAGTTTGGGTTCGACATCCTGTTAATATACTTAAGAATATTCATTTCTTGCCATATGAATATTCATTTATCACAGTGCACCTACGTGTTTATTTGAAATGAAGATTAATTATGTTTTTTGCAAGAGTTTTGCAGATGAAATTAGTGATATAAAGATTTTTAAAAATATTCAACTTATCTTACGCGTGAAATTCAATAAAGGGATCATTTGCATGTAGAATTTATATCGAGCGGTTGTAAAACTTATTCGATAAACGTAAAGTACAATAGAGCCGCGCAAGAAAACTATTCTACGGTTCTCGTCCATTAATTGTTACATTAGAAACGAACGCAGCAATTACGCTTTCCTTTCACTCGGCACGATTGCGAGATTTTTTACTTTAGAGAATTCACATAAAAATTCCGTATACGAGTTGAGTTACAAGATCGCGAAACGCCCTGTAAAATTCTCGAAGGAAACGAGAAAATCGGGATCTGTGTGTAAGGAAAAAAAAAAGAAAAAAATCGAGCGGGGCAATTTGGCGCGAGATACTTGGAAAGTGTGATCCGCGATAGAGCTGAACATACTCGGTAGATTAGCCCTCCTTGGACATTTTTAACGTCCCATAAAAAAAATCGTCTAGGCAGTCTCGCTTCTCTTTTCTTTCCTTCGAAAGGGCAAATCCACAAAGTTACTCTCCCTTCTTCGTTTTTTTTTCCTCCTCCCCCGTTTTAACACGCGTGAGCGCGCGCTTGTATTTTACGCCGTATTTCGCGCCCTCTCTTTCCCTTTTTCGCTTGAAAATTATAGGGTCGTTGAGACGCGAAAATTATGCGAAACGGTAGTACGCGACGAGAATTTTTTTTTTTTTTAGGTCAATGATTACGATCTCGGTGTTATTATACTTCTTAGTCAATGTCAATGATACGTATCTGGTTATAAATATCATGTTTTTAATAGGTTCCTCCCTTAATCCTTTGCGAGTGAAATAGTCATTCGAAACCGAGTCATATTGTATTTTACCGAGTGCACGTTTTATTCGGATTCCAGTAATTTTTCGATAGAAAAAGATAATATAAGTTAGGTTTGATATTATAATGCTCTTTCTTGAAGTGTGATAATATTTAACCCATTGACGCGCAAAAGTGGATACATTTTTCTTAATTTTCAGTCAATATTTGATAGCTAAAACGTAGCCTGTAATAAATTGTGCTGGCTGTTTTTTAAATAATTTTTGATAGCTGTTCTTTCGAATGCCGTCGAGAAAATTGATCTCTCTTTTTCAAAAAACAGTTATGATTTTTTGAATGTAAAAAACTGTAAAAGATTTGATGCTTTCTTTTTAAATTAATTTTTATCTGTAATAAAAAATACATATTAATCAATTGATTTGCGATCGTTGGTGCACTTTTTAGTTATACTTTGACTCTACATTTTTTATTGTTTAATGTTAGATAGTCCAAAAATTTGATTTCGATGAAAATATATAAAAATAGGAAAAATGTACAAAATTAACTATTTTTCCTGACTTTCAAAATTAAAAAGTGCCTTATTATGCGTTAATGGATTAATCTGATTATAATGAAATTCTGACTTACTAGGATTAATCCCTAAAGGAGGAATTTTTTATTTAAACAGATTGGAAATTCGTTTGTATAATAATTAATGCAACGTAATACCAAAAATCATTTTACAACATTTATATCATTTTTCTTTAATAAAAAAGTACAAAAATACAAGAATGACAAAAATTGAAAGTGTTTTGTTCAACGTACATCAAAGTAATTACCCTTATTAAAATACAATTTACGATCGGAAAATTGTTTGAATAATATTGTATTGGATTTTCGAGAAATGCAAAATCTTAATTTACTTTTTTGATTGAGAATGCGTGTGGTATACGTTTGAAATGTACCAAAATATGCACATTTAATCACGTGTTTTACAGGCTGGAGCGAAAAATCCGCAAGTCACGTTGAACCTCGTTGATTTGACGGATCATGGATCATCGTTAATTTCCTTAAAGGCTCCTACGTACATCGTTGGATCGTGAGTTTCTTTTTTTATCTTTTTCATTTCACAACCACGTGCTCGTCGCGCACTCCCTACTTCCCGAAATTCACTCGATAATTTAATTGTTCGTGCAGATCTCGTGGTTTCGAATCACGAGTCGTGTACATTAATTACTTATTCGATTTTTCGTATTTTCGAACCGTATTAACGATCTTTTCCACGCGTATACATTTTAATTAAATAACGTAAAACGCGGTTTATTTATATATATTTGCCAAACCGATTAAATAATAATAATAGATGAGTATATTTTTCGCATTATACATATATATACGCAGTGAAGGAAAAAGTTTAACATATTTTTAATGTAGGAAAAAGAAGGAGGAATGTATAAAACGATAAACTTTGCGAAGTAGTTTAATATTTAGAACTTGGTAGGAACTCCGAGATTTTGTGCCAAGTGTATGTTATTAACCGCCATTCTAGACCCAGTGACAAATCGGAAGGCGTATTCGCGAAAGTATAACTACAAGGCACATTAACGTTTACGTTAAACAAGATTTTCTCTGTCAAAAGTTGTTTTAAACTCGAGATATCAAATTATCTATATATACGACAAATTTTTGTATTCTTAAAATGTAAATACTAATTAATAATTAAAATATCTTATTTTATCTATCGGTACGTGGGAAACTTTCGTGACAGTATTATATGCGACTGACTATATATATGTAATTTATTAAATAACGTTTCAATTTTTTATGATATTATTTTGACATAATGTATACGCGGTAAATTAGTTTTGAATTTATTAAAAGTTTTGCTTATTCAATATTTAGTAGATTGCGAGATACTTTTATGTAGGAAAAAAGTATAAACAAATTTTTTTAATCTCAAGTTTTTAATTATGATCTATTAGTAGATTAAATCTCATTTAATGAATTTCGTATACGAATTCACTTCAGATAGATGGTAAATTAAGTATTTGGTCGTAATTATGTATATTTATGAATTTGTCGCACATTAAATTATTATCATGGTATACACGAAAAAAAATCGTGAATACTATCATTAATTGCCAGTTATCTCGGAAAATAATCGTTTAATTGATGTAGATCTGTTGAAAGTAAAAAATTATTAAAGATTAACAATTCAATAACAAAACTTAGATACCCAATAGCTTCTAAAGAAAACTGAGAAAAATTTAACAATTAATTTTAATATTTTTAATTGTACACGAAGGGCATACTTGCGCTTTCATTATACTTGCTACTATGTTTTTTTAGATTTATTACAATGTGGAATAAAATTTTTTACAAATGTTCATTAAGAATAAACAGTAAATTTTTACTATGGATATAATGAAATGTGTGCCAATAGTCACTATCGAAAATAATAATTTTTCCTTCGATACATATAAAAATTTACATATTTAATAATCAAAACTTTTAATTTAGTTTAAAAATTACACAGAATTGCTTAAAAACCTGATAACTCATAATTTGTCAATAAAAGAGATAGCAAAATTACCTATTAAATTACTGTAATATGTGTAAATTTTTATGAGAATAATTAAATAAAAATTTGCTACTACGTATCGCAACAACTGCTGCTATAATTTTTCTCAGTGTAATGTCCTATTACTGAATAGTTCCACTTTTCGCAGACACGCGACATCAATTGACCAAACAGATCCATGCCATTTATTAGATAATGTTCCTTTATAATAATTTTTGTCTCGAAAAATATCGCTTTTAAGAAATTATTAAAAGACTTTTTTTCATATTTTTTCGTACGGAATAGTTACATAAAATGTCCACATTCCTTGTCATCTCGTTGTGAGGTGATGGAAACGAAAATATTATTTTAATAAATATATATATATATGGTAAATTTCAAAAAACCAATATCTTCTTTACACTTTATTAGAAGATCTATCACTGTGCTAGATATCAAACAAAAAATCACTGGAATGAAATTCGACTTTTAATTTTCTTTCAATCCTATACGGAGATAAAATTTTTTAGTAAATATTACTAAACTTTCATTAACGCGAACTTTTTGTCAATTGTTACTGAAAGTCTAGTAATTTACGTTTTAATACATCAATGTTTTGTTCGAAATTCAGCTAAGTGATAGACGATACTGCGACATCTTGGTTTTTTTGTATATTAATCTAGAATAAATGGTTGATCGATCAATCCTCTGAATTATCTCGGTCGATAAAAATTGAGTGCGTGAATACTATCATTAATTGCCAGTTATCTCGGAAAATAATCGTTTAATTGATGTAGATCTGTTGAAAGTAAAAAATTATTAAAGATTAACAATTCAATAACAAAACTTAGATACCCAATAGCTTCTAAAGAAAACTGAGAAAAATTTAACAATTAATTTTAATATTTTTAATTGTACACGAAGGGCATACTTGCGCTTTCATTATACTTGCTACTATGTTTTTTTAGATTTATTACAATGTGGAATAAAATTTTTACAAATGTTCATTAAGAATAAACAGTAAATTTTTACTATGGATATAATGAAATGTGTGCCAATAGTCACTATCGAAAATAATAATTTTTCCTTCGATACATATAAAAATTTACATATTTAATAATCAAAACTTTTAATTTAGTTTAAAAATTACACAGAATTGCTTAAAAACCTGATAACTCATAATTTGTCAATAAAAGAGATAGCAAAATTACCTATTAAATTACTGTAATATATGTGTAAATTTTTATGAGAATAATTAAATAAAAATTTGCTACTACGTATCGCAACAACTGCTGCTATAATTTTTCTCAGTGTAATGTCCTATTACTGAATAGTTCCACTTTTCGCAGACACGCGACATCAATTGACCAAACAGATCCATGCCATTTATTAGATAATGTTCCTTTATAATAATTTTTGTCTCGAAAAATATCGCTTTTTAAGAAATTATTAAAAGACTTTTTTTCAATATTTTTCGAGATAACAATTAAATTACATCGTATACTAATCGAATTTCTACGAAGTAATAATTAATTTTCGTGTGATAGAGAACCAATACTGTTCGCGGTGAGATGGTTTGATACGAAAAATGTTGTGGCGATCTGGACTAACCGAGTACAAAATATCTCACAAATCACGTTGTACTCTCTAACCGGTCAAGAGCAGCTGCTGCTTAACGAAAACGTACCTGACGGTTGGTTGCTTTACACCAGTCAAGCACCTCTCCTACACAATGGATATGTATTCTTATTACAACCTCAACCAGTCGGTTAGTAATTCATACTCAATAGTAACAAAAAGGAATATCGTATTATCGATTTTATTGTGATTGATCGAAATGTCACATCTTAACGAGTTTCGGTACTACACTCATAATAATATTGCACATCATTAGAATGTGCCTTAACTCGTATATATACATATATATATACTTTTATATATTTTATAGATGGTGGGAGAAATTATCGTTCGTCTAGAATTTGTTAATAAAGGAAAGCTTTATTGATCTCTACGAACAAACATTTTGTTGTAGCCTATTGTAAAGGACTCCCTTCGGGGAGGTCCTCGTTTTAAACACGTTGAGTGGAAGGTGTTACGAGTGTGAGATGTTGTTTTTGTGCGATTGGAGAGAAGATTTTGACTCCAGGATGTGATTAACATCTCTACGCTTTTTTGTTTGCCTTGAAAAGGGACGGTAAAAAAATGTCCGAAACGTCGGCTACAACAAAATGTTTGTTCGTAGAGATCAATAAAGCCTTCCTTTATTACATTTTTATTTCTTATATGTATATATTAGAAAAAATATGCAATTGAAAGATAAATTTGAAAAATCATTTAATATGGGTAAGTGTGTATAAATGAAGTTGCGACGTCAAATTTTGCCGAATAACAATAGTAGATGACTAGGAGTGTGTTACTATAATTTTTGGTAGTGACTATTTATGTAAAAATATGTATGGAAATCTCTGGTAAGTTGATCAAATTGGTCTTATTTTAAAAGATAAAAATTCAGTAATTTTATTTATTTATTTACTAGCTAAATTTCCTTTCAGTTGATTATATTTCTTCAATAACTTCTGAACTCACTTTTTTTAATAAAATCGATTTAATTCAATTACCAGAAATTTTTTCATATTTTTTCGTACGGAATAGTTACATAAAATGTCCACATTCCTTGTCATCTCGTTGTGAGGTGATGGAAACGAAAATATTATTTTAATTAATATATATATATATAATAGTAATCCTTCAGGTTAGTATTATAATTCTCGTAGGGATGTAAAACTAAAAATCCAGCATTATAAATGTTTAAAAAATAATTTTTTATAATTTTATAATAATATTTGTATTTTAGCAGCTTATAGGGGATTAGATGGATACTGAAACAAATGGAGATACTTTTCTACCACTCCAAGGTAAGTGCACAAATTATTTTGCAATGATCATGCTACTAGATTCATCGTTATAAGGCAACAAATATACATTTCTATTAATATTCGGGCACTTTTCCCGGATATTTTGACCATAAGTGATCTTAATGATTTAGACCCACTCTGGAAATTTTTAGGCAGTTTCTGACAATAAAAGACATCTTTTAGACAGTATTAGGTTACCAGAGTCCGGAGCAGAATTGCTGATTTTCACTATTTAAGATTTAAATGGCTTACAGAGTGTGACAGCATACATTTATGTCTTTAGAAGTATTTTTAATGAAAAGTTTCGGAAAATTTTACAAAAAAAGTCACACTTATGTTTTAGTGAGAAATGCATCCCCTGGGAGCTAAAATTCATGAAAATGGGCATATAATGCAAAAAAGTGCTAAAATGTCAACTTTGACTCTCTGTAACTTAAAATAATGGCCCAGAAAAAATCTGAAAAATTCAGGAGAACTACTGGATACCTCTAAAACATATTCCCACAGTTATAGCAATATTTATTTTTTTCATCTTCGATGTCACAGATGTCACACGAACCACCCATTATATATATTTTTTTTCTAATACATATATATATATATATATATATATATATGTTAGAAAAAATATGCAATTGAAAGATAAATTTGAAAAATCATTAAATGTGGGTAAGTGTGCATATTAAATGAGGTGTGACATCAAATTTTACCGAATGACAATAGAAGATAACTAGGAGTGTGTTACTATAATTTTTGGTAGTGACTATTTATATAAAATATGTAAGGAAATCTCTGGTAGGTTGATCAAATTGGTCTTATTTTGTAATTTCAAAAACCAATATCTTCTTTACACTTTATTAGAAGATCTATCACTGTGCTAGATATCAAACAAAAAATCACTGGAATGAAATTCGACTTTTAATTTTCTTTCAATCCTATACGGAGATAAAATTTTTTAGTAAATATTACTAAACTTTCATTAACGCGAACTTTTTGTCAATTTGTTACTGAAAGTCTAGTAATTTACTGAAATTGTTCTGTACGTGTATAGAACTGTAGATAAACAGTGAAATGTCCTTGAGATACCACTTTTTAATGCATCAATATTTTGTTCGAAATTCAGCTAAGTGATAGACGATACTGCGACATCTTGGTTTTTTTGTATAATTAATCTAGAATAAATGGTTGATCGATCAATCCTCTGAATTATCTCGGTCGATAAAAATTGAGTGCGAGAATATTATCCACTTGAACTTTAATTAGAAAATGCAACTCTCGGATTGTTCGGACACGTGACCCGCTATCGTTACCTCAACGGAGTCTTGGATAACGAATTAGATTTGACACCGGGCACCACATGGGCTACCAAGATCCACGGTATAAACGACCTCCATCGAGTACTCTACTATACGGCATCACCACCCGGTGAACCCTCCCAGAAGCAATTGTACCAAGTTAAAATCGACACTCCGAAAGGCACGACATCCTCGCCAAAGTGCGTATCCTGCGAACTCAAATCACCAGAAGGTAAACTAAATCCAATATTTAAACGTACATCTATAGGTATACATACACATAAAATATGGATTATAATGAATAAAATCAATAAATCATTAGTCGATGCAATTACTCTCGCGCGGTCAAATTCGTGAAAAATTTATATAAAATATCTCTGTCGTCCCGTGCCGAGAGAAAAAGACGAATTCCTCGTAAATTGAACGAAAATGAATAACGACGTTGTTCGGGTGTACCCGGTCGTTTATCAACCTCGCGCCCGCCCCCTCACACAGGCGCAATATTGCACGTCTATACACAAATGTGTGTGTGGGGTAGAGACGCTCGAGTGACAAGAGATATCTTTTGCTTAGGTAACACCTGCAAGTACGTCAACTCGGTCGCATTTTCACCGGATTTTTCGAAATACGTCTTGACTTGCTCTGGTCCCGATCCCGCGACCATCAGGATCTACGATTTCGAAGGTACGGAACTCTACGGATGGTCGGCGAATCGAGAACTCCGTATGATGCTCACGAAACGTATATTGCCGAGGCAACGTGATCTTTACGTCGAGGCCAATGGGTACAACGCTAAAGTTCGAATTTTACTACCCGACGATTTTGATCCTAACAAGAAGTATCCTATGCTGCTCAACGTGTAAGTTATTTTTCTTTCCTCTCTCTCTCTCTCTCTCTCTCTCTCTCTCTCTCTCTCTCTCTCTCTCGTTTATTTTTTCTTTATTCTGCGAAATTTAAAGCGCTAATTAAATTTCCAGAATTTATTAATTTTCCTTTACGCTCGGGTGCACGTGCGTCCTGTAGGAATCGATAAAAGATACACGGATAGTGTAGAGCGATATTATAATTAAATTCTGAGGATATAGGTATAATACGCATCTCTCGAAGTTTGAATGCGAAAGAGAAAAACAAAATAATAATGCTAATGCCAGATTTTATATAAATATTTATAGCCGCAAATTTCATTATGAATTTGTATAAACAGCGCGTGTCTATAATTTAAATAAAAATCTGTGTGTATTATACTTTTAACTGCGTTCGGGGTTGAAATTATAATAATTATTTGGATAAACAAAAAATTACTTGAAATTATCTAATTGTAATTTTGTAGTTGATATATTACGACAAAATAGTGAGAAGGGTACTTAATGAGGTATTTCTTATTTGCCTTTGTCTCTTGCAGTTTCGTTATTATAATATTCGGTTATATACTTACCAGGTGGTAATTAGGATGAGTGCGTTTTCGTGGTTTTATATCGCAGTGCGAGAGTACATTATAAATGCATGCGAAGAGTTTATCATTTAAATGGTAATTAACTCAATTTTTTTACAAGTCATATTTTATATTGGTATATATACGTGGGGTAAATTTACCAATTGCTGTGAGGTCACGAATTTCATATTATTTATGTAAAGTTAATGCACTATGGTGTTTCACAATATTACAAAGCAAGTTAATTAATTAGGAAATTATGATTACAGGATTAATGAAGATATAACCTCGTTGTGTCTATCTCTACGAATAGAGAGTATGTAAATTACTTTTGCAAGATAGGATTTTTAAAAGATAATTAAAATTGTAAAGGTACTAGTGCAAAAGATTGATTGCTTATTGTCTATCCTGATAGACAAATATTGTTTTCTTATCGAATACATTTATTTATTCTTAGAAATTTGGTAATTTATGCTGCTGCACGGAAAAATATTTGGCAATGCCATTATACCAAGTTAGGTGTCAATGTCCCTTACCGCATAAGAATTAAAAATTATTTTCCAAACGTTTCACGTGATATTTGTCACTCATTTCAATACGAGGTTTACATAAACCTATTTCTCATGCGGCCAAGATTGAAATCAAGCTTGCCAATTATCGAATCAAGAGGTTATAGAGTTTCTTTTGTATGATAGATTCCAAGTTTGGGCGCGTCACGTGCCCAACGGTGATATTGCATTTGCCACACATCTTTTGATATTTGTTGTGTCACGCATAAGCTTTTTTCATGACCATTATATGGAAAGCACCATTAACAATCGTTATTGTATCAAACGGTTTCCAAATATTATGGAATAGAATTAACATACTAGTTTTGCATAAATTATTCCTAACTGCTGGAATATTAGAAGCAACATTTTTTCCGTGTGATATTTGCTAGTAACCTAGCCATAAAGGACTTGGTAATTAATTACCTTTTGCTTATGAAATCTTTTGAACCATATAGATGTAGCATAAAGAATATAATAAAATAATCAATTAAAACATAATAAATAATTAATTTTTATAACATACAATATTTTTCAACCTGATCATCTAAAAACTCTAGTTTATTAGCTTCTAAAGAGTGGAGTAAAATTATATTTTATTTCTTCGATCACTTTATTCCCGTAGACTCATTATTATTCATCGTAGATTTACTTTTTTGTTTGTAACGCTTATTGTTAGTTTAGACTTTTTCTACAAATACTTTTTATTAATATTTTTGTACATTTTCAATTAATAATAAAATATTTGAAAAAAATAATACCTAATATTAAAAGTTATAAGTTAATCAGGTCGAAAATATGTGTTGATTAATTTAATAAATTATTTTTCACCCTGATCATCTAAAAAGTCTACTTTATTAACCTCTAAGAGTGGAGAAAAATTGTATTTTATTCCTCTAATCACTTTATTTCCCCTAGACCCAATTTACTCATCGAAGACACATTTTATTCATTGTAGACTTACTTTTTTGTTTTTAACACTTATTGTTAGTTTAGCCTTTTTCTACAAATATAAAATTAAATTTATTATATTAAATTAATTATATAAATTAAAATTTTACAATATTGAACAAAATTTCGATATTAAAAAAAATAAATTGTTGTTGCAAAAAGTCACTTTTCAAATGAACAGGGTGAAACATTTTATATGCACTTTGGGAGTAAAAGACGATTATTCCCTTGGATGAATTACTGCCAAAAACTAAAGCGAGGAAGCAGCAACTTTCATTCCAGGAACAAATGTTTATTTTATTTCCTAAGTGCATAAATAACTATTATTCGTATTTTCACCCAAACTACCCGAAATATCCACTTTATTAACTTCAAACGGTTGAGTAAAATTCTATTTTATTCCCTAGGGAGTAAAAGCACTTTTATGCTAGGATATTTTTTAGAACACACTTGTAGTACCCTCATTCACGTTGCGATTAATATAAAAAAGTAACCAACACAGTTTTAGCCAAGACTTGAAATTTTTTCAGCATATGTCAAAATATATAATAAAAACAAGGAACTCTAAATATAAACACTAATAATCACTGTCAAATAAAGTAATTTTTCGTAATATATATATATATATATATATATATATATATATATATATATATATATATATATATATATATATATATATATATATATATATATATATATATATATATATATATATATATATATATATATATATATATATATATATATATATATATATATATATATATATATATATATATATATATATATATATATATATATATATATATATATATATATATATATATATATATATATATATATATATATATATATATATATATATATATATATATATATATATATATATATATATATATATATATATATATATATATATATATATATATATATATATATATATATATATATATATATATATATATATATATATATATATATATATATATATATATATATATATATATATATATATATATATATATATATATATATATATATATATATATATATATATATATATATATATATATATATATATATATATATATATATATATATATATATATATATATATATATATATATATATATATATATATATATATATATATATATATATATATATATATATATATATATATATATATATATATATATATATATATATATATATATATATATATATATATATATATATATATATATATATATATATATATATATATATATATATATATATATATATATATATATATATATATATATATATATATATATATATATATATATACATAGGGTAAATTTACCAATTGCTGTGAGGTCACGAATTTCATATTATTTATGTAAAGTTTGCACTATGGTGTTTCACAATATTACAAAGCAAGTTAATTAATTAGGAAATTATGATTACAGGATTAATGAAGATATAACCTCGTTGTGTCTATCTCTACGATAGAGAGTATGTAACTTAAAAATTACTTTTGCAGGATAGGATTTTTAATAGATAATTAAAATGTAAAGGTACTAGTGCAAAAGATTGATTGCTTATTGTCTATCCTGATAGACAAATATTGATTTCTTATCGAATACATTTATTTATTCTTAGAAATTTGGTAATTTATGCTGCTGCACGGAAAATATTTGGCAATGCCATTATACCAAGTTAGGTGTCAATGTTCCTTACCGCATAAGAATTAAAAATTATTTTCCAAACGTTTCACGTGATATTTGTCACTCATTTTAATACGAGGTTACATAAACCTATTTCTCATGCGGCCAAGATTGAAATCAAGCTTGCCAATTATCGAATCAAGAGGTTATAGAGTTTCTTTTGTATGATAGATTCCAAGTTTGGGCGCGTCATGTGCCCAACGGTGATATCGCATTTGCACAAATCTTTTGATATTTGTTGTGTCACGCATAAGCTTTTTTCATGACCATTATATGGAAAGCACCATTTACAATCGTTGTATCAAACGGTTTCCAAATATTATGGAATAGAATTAACATACTAGTTTTGCATAAATTATTCCTAACTGCTGGAATATTAGAAGCAACATTTTTTCCGTGTGATATTTGCTAGTAACCTAGCCATAAAGGACTTGGTAATTAATTACCTTTTGCTTATGAAATCTTTTGAACCATATAGATGTAGCATAAAGAATATAATAAAATAATCAATTAAAACATAATAATAATTAATTTTTATAACATACAATATTTTTCAACCTGATCATCTAAAAACTCTAGTTTATTAGCTTCTAAAGAGTGGAGTAAAATTATATTTTATTTCTTCGATCACTTTATTCCCGTAGACTCATTATTATTCATCGTAGATTTACTTTTTTGTTTGTAACGCTTATTGTTAGTTTAGACTTTTTCTACAAATACTTTTTATTAATATTTTTGTACATTTTCAATTAATAATAAAATATTTGAAAAAAATAATACCTAATATTAAGTTATAAGTTAATCAGGTCGAAAATATGTGTTGATTAATTTAATAAATTATTTTTCACCCTGATCATCTAAAAAGTCTACTTTATTAACCTTTAAGAGTGGAGAAAAATTGTATTCTATTCCTCTAATCACTTTATTTCCCGTAGACCCAATTTACTCATCGAAGACACATTTTATTCATTGTAGACTTACTTTTTTGTTTTTAACACTTATTGTTAGTTTAGCCTTTTTCTACAAATATAAAATTAAATTTATTATATTAAATTAATTATATAAATTAAAATTTTACAATATTGAACAAAATTTCGATATTAAAAAAAATAAATTGTTCTTGCAAAAAGTCACTTTTCAAATGATCAGGGTGAAACATTTTATATGCACTTTGGGAGTAAAAGACGATTATTCCCTTGGATGAATTACTGCCAAAAACTAAAGTTCGGGCAGCAACTTTCATTCAGGAACAAATGTTTATTTTATTTCCTAAGTGCATAAATAACTATTATCCGTATTTTCACCCAAACTACCCGAAATATCCACTTTATTGACTTCAAACGGTTGAGTAAAATTCTATTTTATTCCCTAGGGAGTAAAAGCACTTTTATGCTAGGTTATATTTTAGGACACACTTGTAGTACCCTCATTCACGTTGCGATTAATATAAAAAAGTAACCAACGCAGTTTTAGCCAAGACTTGAAATTTTTTCAGCATATGTCAAAATATATAATAAAAACAAGGAACTCTAAATATAAACACTAATAATCACTGTCAAATAAAGTAATTTTTCGTAATTTTTCCAGGATGTCAGGATGTTACTCCTTTGTGTATAAATAAATATTGAACTGTTAATTGTATCAAATTTGATTATTTAAATTTAATGAACCAAATATTTATTTAAAATGAAAATGTTTATGAGATTCCAGGGTATTTCATTAAAATATTTTAGCAACTTTTTTGTTTGTAACGCTTATTGTTAGTTTAGACTTTTTCTACAAATACTTTTTATTAATATTTTTGTACATTTCAATTAATAAATATTTGAAAAAAATAATACCTAATATTAAGTTATAAGTTAATCAGGTCGAAAATATGTGTTGATTAATTTAATAAATTATTTTTCACCCTGATCATCTAAAAGTCTACTTTATTAACCTCTAAGAGTGGAGAAAAATTGTATTTATTCCTCTAATCACTTTATTTCCCGTAGACCCAATTTACTCATCGAAGACACATTTTATTCATTGTAGACTTACTTTTTTGTTTTTAACACTTATTGTTAGTTTAGCCTTTTTCTACAAATATAAAATTAAATTTATTATATTAAATTAATTATATAAATTAAAATTTTACAATATTGAACAAAATTTCGATATTAAAAAAAATAAATTGTTCTTGCAAAAAGTCACTTTTCAAATGATCAGGGTGAAACATTTTATATGCACTTTGGGAGTAAAAGACGATTATTCCCTTGGATGAATTACTGCCAAAAACTAAAGTTCGGGCAGCAACTTTCATTCAGGAACAAATGTTTATTTTATTTCCTAAGTGCATAAATAACTATTATCGTATTTTCACCCAAACTACCCGAAATATCCACTTTATTACTTCAAACGGTTGAGTAAAATTCTATTTTATTCCCTAGGGAGTAAAAGCACTTTTATGCTAGGATATTTTTTAGAACACACTTGTAGTACCCTCATTCACGTTGCGATTAATATAAAAAAGTAACCAACGCAGTTTTAGCCAAGACTTGAAATTTTTTCAGCATATGTCAAAATATATAATAAAAACAAGGAACTCTAAATATAAACACTAATAATCACTGTCAAATAAAGTAATTTTTCGTAATTTTTCCAGGATGTCAGGATGTTACTCCCTTTGTGTATAAATAAATATTGAACTGTTAATTGTATCAAATTTGATTATTTAAATTTAATGAACCAAATATTTATTTAAAATGAAAATGTTTTGAGATTCCAGGGTATTTCATAAAATATTTTAGCAACCTTTTTGTTTATAAAGTTTTTATCGAATTTTCATCAAAATACTGGACACTGAATCCTATAAAGTGTACAAATTTTCGCTAGAATGTACAAACCGACAATTTTACACTCATGAAAAGAGTTAAATCCAAATATTACACTTTTGAAAAGTGTAAAATGTGAGAGTGCAGTTGTCGAGTTATACTTTCTAGCAATTTGAATAAAGAATTAATTTAAGCTGTGATTTCGTCATAGTAAAATATCTAAAATGATTGTTCGAGATGTGATTTTATGAAAACGATTGTTCAAGATTACCAATAGTTAAACAAGTGTTATAATCCCGTTCAAGTATTGGATCCGCGTAGTGCATCCACGATTTTCGACGGTATCCAATTATAGCATTCTTGTACCTGATCGATTTTTTAAACTTACTTACTTCACACAATTTAACCCGTAGCTGCATAAATTTTTATATCAATAAGTAAACTATACACGTCCAATAAAGAATTATTTGAAAATATCTGGTTATAAAAATAACGGTTAGTCGCAAGCACGCTTAAAATATATCCAACTATCAGGTTTTTTTCTTTTACCTTAGAACAAAATCGATGTAAAACTCTCTAAATACCTTCCTTTCAGATTGATTTTGCTCTTTATTGTACTCGAAGGAATGTAAAAGATAGAACGTTCACAAAAAGTGCAGATAAATAAAATTTCGTTGAATACGTATTAAACAAAGAAAGAAAATGAAATCACCTGAAATTTGAATCCTCCGTAATAATGGGTACACACATTGACCCCGAAGTACACAATGGGTCCCAGTAGTCGAGTTGGATCTCGAAACGGTAGAATTGACTGTATATTATTCAATCCCCAGATACGGAGGTCCAGACAGTCAGAGGATCAACGATAATTTCGCCGTTGGTTTCGAGTCATACATGTCAACGAACAGACACGTTGTACACGTGTGGATAGACGGGCGTGGTAGCTCCTCTAAGGGTACCGCAATGATGTACGCGGTTTATCGTAATCTTGGGAGTGCCGAGATAGAAGATCAAATAACCGTTACCAGGTCAGTTAATCGATACATCCTGTTAATCCCTCTCTCTCCTCTCTCTCTCTCTCTCTCTCTCTCTCTCTCTCTCTCTCTCTCTCTCTCTCTCTCTCTCTCTCTCTCTCTCTCTCTCTCTCTCTCCTCTCTCTCTCTCTCTCTCTCTCTCTCTCTGGATACGGTTACCCTTTTCAACCCAATAATTGCCAGTATACGCAACGTTTCATTTTTCTTTTCAATTGCAAACACGAATCACCACCGTGTATTCTCTTTCTTTTCTTTCCTTTAATCGATTACTCTTATTAATCGACTTTTAACAAAGCTCCCGTTTCGATTATTGATAATTACATTTTTCCTTGTTTTAAACAAACGCGAACGAATTGTATTCATTATATTATCTGTCGTCTAATTTTTATTTCCCGTAGACCCAATTTACCTCATCGAAGACACATTTTATTCATTGTAGACTTACTTTTTTGTTTTACACTATTGTTAGTTTAGCCTTTTTCTACAAATATAAAATAAATTTATTATATTAAATTAATTATATAAATTAAAATTTTACAATATGAACAAAAATTTCGATATTTAAAAAAATAAATTGTTCTTGCAAAAAAGTCACTTTTCAAATGATCAGGGTGAAACATTTATATGCACTTTGGGGAGTAAAAGACGATTATTCCCTTGGATGAATTACTGCCAACAAACTAAAGTTCGGGCAGCACCTTTCATTCCAGGAACAAATGTTTTATTTTATTTCCCTAAGTGCATAAATAATATTATCCGTATTTTCACCCAAACTACCCGAATATCCACTTTATTAGACTTCAAAACGGTTGAGTAAAATTCTATTTTATTCCCTAGGGAGTAAAAGCACTTTTATGCTAGGTATATTTTTAGAACACACTTGTAGTACCCTCATTCACGTTGCGATTAATATAAAAAAGTAACCAACACAGTTTTAGCCAAGACTTGAAATTTTTTCAGCATATGTCAAAATATATAATAAAAACAAGGAACTCTAAATATAAACACTAATAATCACTGTCAAATAAAGTAATTTTTCGTAATTTTTCCAAGATGTCAGGATGTTACTCTCTTTGTGTATAAATAAATATTGAACTGTTAATTGTATCAAATTTGATTATTTAAATTTAATGAACCAAATATTTATTTAAAATGAAAATGTTTATGAGATTCCAGGGTATTTCATTAAAATATTTTAGCAACCTTTTTGTTTATAAAGTTTTTATCGAATTTTCATCAAATACTGGACACTGAATCCTATAAACTGTACAAATTTTCGCTAGAATGTACAAACCGACAATTTTACACTCATGAAAAGAGTTAAATCCAAATATTACACTTTTGAAAAGTGTAAAATGTGAGAGTTGCAGTTGTCGAGTTATACTTTCTAGCAATTTGAATAAAGAATTAATTTAAGCTGTGATTTCGTCATAGTAAAATATCTAAAATGATTGTTCGAGATGTGATTTTATGAAAACGATTGTTCAAGATTACCAATAGTTAAACAAGTGTTATAATCCCGTTCAAGTATTGGATCCGCGTAGTGCATCCACGATTTTCGACGGTATCCAATTATAGCATTCTTGTACCTGATCGATTTTTTAAACTTACTTACTTCACACAATTTAACCCGTAGCTGCATAAATTTTTATATCAATAAGTAAACTATACACGTCCAATAAAGAATTATTTGAAAATATCTGGTTATAAAAATAACGGTTAGTCGCAAGCACGCTTAAAATATATCCAACTATTAGGTTTTTTTCTTTTACCTTAGAACAAAATCGATGTAAAACTCTCTAAATACCTTCCTTTCAGATTGATTTTTCTCTTTATTGTACTCGAAGGAATGTAAAAGATAGGACGTTCACAAAAAGTGCAGATAAATAAAATTTTGTTGAATACGTATTAAACAAAGAAAGAAAATGAAATCACCTGAAATTTGAATCCTCCGTAATAATGGGTACACACATTGACCCCGAAGTACACAATGGGTCCCAGTAGTCAAGTTGGATCTCGAAACGGTAGAATTGACTGTATATTATTCAATCCCCAGATACGGAGGTCCAGACAGTCAGAGGATCAACGATAATTTCGCCGTTGGTTTCGAGTCATACATGTCAACGAACAGACACGTTGTACACGTGTGGATAGACGGGCGTGGTAGCTCCTCTAAGGGTACCGCAATGATGTACGCGGTTTATCGTAATCTTGGGAGTGCCGAGATAGAAGATCAAATAACCGTTACCAGGTCAGTTAATCGATACATCCTGTTAATCCCTCTCTCTCCCTCTCTCTCTCTCTCTCTCTCTCTCTCTCTCTCTCTCTCTCTCTCTCTCTCTCTCTCTCTCTCTCTCTCTCTCTCTCTCTCTCTCTCTCTCTCTCTCTCTCTCTCTCTCTCTCTCTCTGGATACGGTTACCCTTTTCAACCCAATAATTGCCAGTATACGCAACGTTTCATTTTTCTTTTCAATTGCAAACACGAATCACCACCGTGTATTCTCTTTCTTTTCTTTCCTTTAATCGATTACTCTTATTAATCGACTTTTAACAAAGCTCCCGTTTCGAATTATTGATAATTACATTTTTCCTTGTTTTAAACAAACGCGAACGAATTGTATTCATTATATTATCTGTCGTCTAATTTTTATTTTTCGTTACTTTACCTTTTATCGAAGAAAAAATATACGTTAATTCATAAAATTACAAACTATCCGTTTGGTATTTATAATTTTTTAAAATATGCAATTATGATTATCTATAGGCTTTTAGAGCGTTAAACTCGTTGTACGAACCTCACGTAAAATGCTAAATATTCATTATTGAACTTTTTTTTTCTTTCTTTTCAATTTTAACATTCTTTTCATTTCTCTAATTAATTAGTGGAATTTCAACAATTTCTAATAACTACGCATTTTCCATACACAACACTTAAATTTTTTCTTTTTCTTTATTATTATTTAGGTTGATTTTTGTTTAATCATATTATGTGTTTTATACTGCATTTTTATTTTTTTATAGTGAGCTGCAGACTATGTTCCCTTGGATAGACAGAAACCGAACTGCAGTATGGGGCTGGAGTTACGGTGGATACGCAACGGCTATGATTCTTACGAAAGATGATGATAATATTTTTAAATGCGGAATATCGGTCGCACCTGTCACCCATTGGTTCTATTATGGTAATTTTTATTTATTTATTGATACCGTCACATATCCAGTTGTTTATTCAAGGCAAATCTGTATACGTTCATAGAATAATTTTATGTTAAAAAAGCTAATAATTGTACATATTTTGACGGATGCAGAAAGTACAAGTATTAAATTTTCTTTTAAACATCTTAGAAAAATAAAATAACTGCTATTTTTAAAGTGAGCAATAATCTACGGAAAAAAGTGGGAATATGATCAGTAAATTTAATCAGTAAATTAAGCCTACTAACCAATTATTGATTATTTAACCTTTAAATTGCATGTAGCAACGATTAAATTTATGTAAATATTATTTCTTTTATTGAAATAATATACTGATCAGAAATTGGTTCATGATCAATAATTGGGTACTTTACGGTATTTTAACAATTATTTCTTATTTGGAATGTTTTTTCATAATGCTAGGCGCCCTGGTCCCATAAAATTTGCTTTTATAATTTTTGTCTTATTTATCATAAAAATAGTAGAAAGACTTATCCGAAACATTTTTAAGCAATAAATGTAGAAAATGATAAATTATTAGATGGTGGTAATATTGTGAAATGTACAAAAAATAATAGAAAACTGAAGGTGTATTTTGTAAAGAAAATGTGATTGCACAGAAAAACTTTGGTGAATATAAACTAAAAATTAGAAAAAAATTCTCGTTAAACTAAGGGGTATTGGCACTGGAAGGAGCAGCTCTTAATAACATTTGTATTTTTACGATTATCGCTGTCACGTAAATTTATTTCATCTTATCAGGTGTATTGACATATCCGCACATTAATTAAATTATTAACGATTGTAATTGTAAATGAGATGTTAAACCCTGTAATTCGTTATTATTGTACTTTTGTACATATTTTTTCAGATTTTTAATTTAATAATTTGAATACAATATCTGGACTTGTGTCAGGACTCGATATTTTTGTTATTAAAAATGATTAACAAATGTTGTTTATTCAATCTTTATTAAATGTATAGGTCAGTCGCTTCTTTACATTTAAATCATAGTACGTGAATTTAATTGAAATTTTTAATTTAATAATTTAAACGTAACTATATTGAGTCGACAAAAGGTATAGATATCCCTGTAATTTGAGTTCGACATCCTCTTAGTGTCCAATGCTCTTTCTTTGTATTTACAAATCGTTGAAATTCTTTATTACTAAAAATTCGACGTCGGTGTATTGTAAGATCGTCCTCCAATCTATTATTTGCCGGGGAGGTATATAGTACTAAATATTACATCTCCCGTTGCATTAAAACTTTTTATAAAGAGGATTTAAAATGCAGGTCAACGATTGCACTCTTACGTTTTATATAACGCTAATAGGTCAATATAACCGTAATGGGAATATAAAAATCCTACTTTCACGTAAGCGATTTAGAAACTTCAATCCTTTTATTGCTTTCGATTATTTTGTTTAGTTTTACTGGATAGATCCATATACATGTATATATGGGAGATTCGACGTCACGTGATTGGGACAAAAAATAAAAATCGTTTTAAATAGTTGCCATTTACAAGTAAAATCACTTGGAGAGACTAAAAATTTTTTTTGGATTTTTATCGCATGTTTGAATTTTTCCGAAAAATTAGCATGTTTAGCATTTTTAACAATTATTAACTCAAAAACTCTCAGCTTTTTGTTATATGTTTTAAGCGGGGAAAAATTTTCTAAATTTAAAGAAGCTACTAAAATTTTGTGAAATGATAAATACCAATTTTATTATATTTTAAAATGATAGTAAATGTTAAAAAACAAATAAAGGAATGAACAACCGCAAATTTTTTAATGGACCAAATTTTTTCTTGTAGTCAACAATATTATAATCTTTTTTTTCGACCCATGACAGGTTTATGCCCGAGCCGAGTTATGGCATTTTTAATAAAATAATGACATGCAATACGTGGAAATTTCCACACAAAAATTGTTTTACATTTTATAATATCTTTAAGTGATTTCCTGTAGGTCGCAACAATTTAAAACGTGAAATCTCCCAACTATATACACTTGCAAACTGATTTTTATTAAAATAAAATTGGGTAAATTAATAAATATATAATGTAATATACTCAAAATTGTAGATAAATAGTGACATTCCAAAATACATGACAAGTTCATAAACGCTATGTGATAATCATAAGGTAAAGAACCTTTTTTTTTGTTGTTGACGATTATATTTATTGGATGGAGACAAATATGTCTCCGAAACGTTGTGCATTTAGATAATCAATTTGACTCGTTAAAGCAATCGATACTTATACCCAAAAATAGGGTAAAATTTGTATCTAATCGATTACGACTTGTCTTTTGCTTCGTCTAGATTCGATCTACACGGAACGGTACATGGGCTTGCCGGACGCCAACGACAACCTCAAGAATTATCAAGCGAGCTCGGTGCTCAAACGCGTTGAAAATCTACGTAATAAAAAGTACATGTTGATTCACGGTACGGGTGACGATAACGTTCACTATCAACAGTCCATGGCATTAGCAAGGACACTCGCCGAAGCCGATATTCTTTATTACCAAGTGACTTACCCCGACGAAGCCCACGCACTCAGTCACGTTACCAAACATCTTTATCACACTATGGACAAATTTTGGGGCCAATGCTTTGGATACAAACCTACGGCTTTGTAAACATTCCTCGGTTTTTTTTTTCTTTGGGGCAGACGATCGACGATCTGTGGTACCTACAAAGAGAATTTACTTTTTACTGCAGTATTTCAAGATGTGAGAAGAATCGCAATGATTTTTCGTTCATTTACTGATGAGATTGTCTTTTAATTGTCAATGTGTACGCGTCATTTGTAAATCGTAATTGTTTAGATATTTCAAACAACTGCGAGGTTATATTACGACGATACGAAGAGATAGTTTTTATTTTGAATTTGTAAATTAACAACGCCTTTATGTCAATATGGTGTAATTAGATTATTTTGTAGAATATTCTATTTTTGTACATTTCGATGTTGTACAGGATTTTTAGGACACTCGTTTGTGAAAAAACAAGTAAGACAATAAATCATTTTTGTAACTTTATCGACTTGCGTTTTCTTTTATTTAACCGCTTGGATAAACGTATATAACCTTCCCGTTGAGTGCAATGCGAACGATAATTCAATTTTTATTTATTTTAAATAAAATTGTAACTTGTCGATTAATAGAATGTACTTAATACAAAAAACAAATAAATGCAATTTTGAACTTAAATACTGAGATCAGAACACTTAATTACCAATATTCGTGTTTTTTAAAGGATTTTTCGGCTCAATTTTTATACGTCTTTCAAATTTAAAAATAATTATAAAGAATAGTTATTTATGCACTTAGGGAGTAAAATAGACATTTATTCTAGGGATGAACGTTGCTACTTCCTCGTTTATGTTTTGGCAGTAATTCATCCAAGGGAATAATCGCCTTTTACTCCCGAACTGTGCATATACAATTTTCACCTTAATAAATTAAAAAGTTACTTTTTGCAATAACAAGTTGTTTTTTTAATTTCTAAATTCTTGCAATATTGTAACATTTTTTGATATATTTAATTTAATATAATACATTTAATTTTATATTTGTAAAAAGTGTTTAAACTAAGTGTTAAAAACAAAAAAGTAAGTCTACGATGAATGAAATGGGTGTACAAGGAATAAAATGAGTCTACGGGGAATAAAGTGATCGAAGAAATAAAATGCAATTTTACTCCACTCTTTAGAGATTAATAAAGTAGACTTTTTAGATGATCAGGGTAAAAAATAATTTCGAAATAATTATATAACATAAAATATTAATTATAAAATATAATATAAAATATTAATTAATCAACACACATTTTCGACCTAATTAACTTATAATTGTTAATATTATTTAATATTAGGTATTATTTTTTGCGTTCAAATATTTTTTTATTAATTGAAAATGTACAAAAATATTAAAAAATAGTATTTGTTACAAAAAATTAAAAATGTCAAATATTAGACAATTTATACACGGAGTAACAGGTTTTCGTAAAAATGGCAACGTTCTTGAGTAATCGAGTGACAAACTTGACAAATTATAAAAATTATAATATATTATAGGAAAATTAACAAATGTAGTAAATATTAACAAATCTGTAGAAAACTTTTTATAAAATGTGGTAATTCTTGTAATATGTTTGTCTTTCGATTACTCAATAATACTATAATTTTTATTACAACCTTTATCTTCATGTACACTTATATATTAAAAATGATATTATAACTAATATTATTTTTAATCAATTTTTCCATTAGTTTCTACCTGAGACTATTTTTTCGTTTTACAATCAAACATTGTTTCCTTAATACATTTTCATGAATTAAATAAACTTTTGTTGATTCTCCCGAGTTAGATTAAATTGCACATAAGTCCTATACTATCTCATTGAAAAATTAAATGTACGCGAGATTCGTATAGTTGATAATCAGCAGGCGAAAAAAAAGCACCGAGTTCTTTTGTAAATTTTTCACTTCCAAAGGAGTAGACAAAGCTCGATAAAGCTCGGCGATTAAGAAAAGCCATTATTTAGCGTCATCGGTCGCATTAATCAAAGCTTAGGTCCGCGCGACACGTAAAGGCCAGTGTGTATACGCATCGCATGGTCACGATCTTGCGAGCTCGTAGATCTCACAGCGCACGTATAAATTTCTCCTTTTTGCACGATCGTCGCGTGTTAAAATTTAGTCCTTCGCGCTATTAAAATTACCTTACGTACGTTTGAATTGACCTTAGCCTCGATGGTCGCCGAAATACTCCTATACGTTCTCGAAATTTTTAGTTTAAAATTCATTTTCTTTTCTTTTTCTTCGATATACGTGTATTTAATAGAATAGTATTTTTCGCTATCGAGTTGATTGACTTTTTAATAACGACCGACTGCTTTTCAAATTTCAGCGAGTCCTTTCCAAGGAGATTTCGTTTAAAAATAGATTATATACTTCACGACGGTTGATTTACCGTTTCGGCCAGTGTTATTCGGTGCCATCTATATAAACTTATGAATCATTCATTTTCAATAAATTGATTATACGCAATTATTTAACTTACACCGTCGAAAGTATCATCGTTTGCATAGGATCGTTTGTCAATTTCATTCGTATATTATATATAAATTTTCGGTTGCCACCATCGCGGGAATATCATTTGAAAATATAAAATCCTCTTAAAATGAAGTACACATCGCATAAACATTAATTTAGATACATCAAATTATCAAAACAAAATACGCATCTTATAACAGGTCACAGGATATATTTATTTATTTACCAGATAAAAATTACAAAATTATTATTACAATATTTTTAAGAGATCTTTTTTTTCTCTATACTCATACACGTCCGTTATATTTTTCATTTATGCAAAAAATGTAAGATAATGCGGGGATAGTTTATCTTACGGTATAAAAATATTATAAAACTCTTCTTCTCTATATATATATCGTGAGAAACTCCAGCACGATAAATATGTAACTAAATATATTTATCATATAAATCATTCGACTCTGCTCCGCGTACGTATAATACGTTCATTAATGTAATTTCCATTTGATCCTTGTTTGCGTATATATTTTCTCTGAACCTGTATATATACGAAATAAAAGCTCGGAAGCTCGAGGATATCGCGTAAACGCGTCTTGTTAGTATATGCGCGAAAAAGTATTGCAATAAAATTTGATCCATGCAGTACCGGTATAAAAGTTTAAAGAGCGAAAATTAAATTGTTGCATATACACATGTATCTCTCTCGTGTATTTATTAAATACGAGTATTGGGCTCTTATATATCCATACACATTTATAATTGTTACAAAGTGATACCTCTACATTTTAAATACAATTTACTTTACATCGTTTAAATATACATAAACTATCGGTTTGTAAGTATAAATGGAAGGTAATAATATTATCGATATATAAATTTTATTATTTTACTATTATCCTGCACCCAATATTTCGTAATTTATTTTTAACCGACCGGTTATACTTGGACGCACAAATTATATACTTAAAAAAAAAATTATCCCTATCAAATAATCAAGGTCAGGTGGAAATCCACGTGATTTTTTCGAACTTTTGGAAGAATACTTAATCCTTATGATAGAGTGTTTTTTGACTGTAAAAAACTTAGTTAATTAATAATCATAAGTTTAACGTGCAATTTCATGTTTGATTCCACATGTTACTTTTCATCAACTTTTATATCAAAAAAGACTGTATTAAAAAATAAAGTATTTTTCCAAATGTCCGAAAGAACCACATGTATAGCTCGACATTGACATTTTTGATAGGAATATATACTTCCGAAATTTGTTTATCTCGCGTATTGAACACTCGTGCGAGCCGTATCAATCGAATAAAGTCGCATATATCGACAAAATAAACAGTATAGTTGTCCATCGCGAAATCGTAATTCCTATGTACGAATTAAAAAGAAAGAAAAAACACAGATACACACATTTATACACAAGCAAACGTAAAAGTATAATAATTCTCTGTAGCTGGTCTTTTCGTACCTATAGTATATCCCGTTATATTTGTGAATTCGCGCGAAAGCAATAAAGATAAAAGAGTACAAGAGGTGAATTTGACGATTATGAGTTCCCATTTGTTTCGCTACGTAAATAAGTTTCCCGAAGCAGCCAGATATATATATATTAAGAGTGATGCATTAATGTCGAGGCTTGACGATCGTTAAAAAATGACGCTAGTCGTATACATATATATACATTTTCCTTGAGTGAAATTTCATTACACGGGGTAAAATATATATTTGTTTTCATTTTTTTTTCTTTTCTGTCCTTTTCATCCGCGTATAAATCGTACGCTGATTTATCACAAACACACGCGCGCAAATAGCCGAATGCGATTTACGATGGGTGTATAGAGTATATAAGTGTACATGCAATTCTATAAATAAGAAAATTAAATTTAAAGAATACGCGATGGGATTGATAATTTTGTACACTCTCTGTTCATTGTCGATTAGAGATATTTCATAAAATTAATTGTACATAATTGAAATGAGACAATTTTTAGGCACAAAGAAGAAAAGGTGCTAAAATTTACCCAGAAATATTTTTTAAACCGATTTTCGGGAGGTATGCGCGAATGAAGTAGCGCGCAGATAAATTATAATTTGTAAACGAAGGGCAAAAAAGGTTGTTGAACAAAGAAAACGGTTGATGAACAAAATTAATTATTTAAAAAATTACGTATTAATCTAGACACACATTATACTGAATGACCAAATGGTTAATGAAATTTTTCTATTTTCTTGTACAAAATTATCTTGTATTATTTATAAAATTGTATAAATATTCTAAATAACCGAATGATTGCTTAGAATAAAATAAAAAATTTAAATAAAATTTTTAAATTATCTTAAAATTAAAGGATGTGTAATAGATTTGCATTTTGTGTACAGAGAGAATTTTCTAAAAAAAAATTAACAGTATGGTATATCTCGGTCATTTAATTAATAACTTAAAAAAATTACTCCGATAGCGCGATAAAATAACTTTAGAATTCCTTAGATACATCGGTTAATATTTACCGATCAGCTGATACATACCTCATGTTTAAAACCGTACACTGAGAAAAAGTTTAGATTAAAAATGACAATAGTGTAAGTAAATGAATCACAGACTGACAAATTAGAGAAATTACTATATAGTTTCTAGTAAAAATTATTATAGATTATAATAAAATTTACTATAATTCTTGTAATATTTACTATAACATTTCTAAATTTTAATATAAACTATAGTAATTTTTCTTAGTTTGTCAGTCTGTGATTTACTTACTAGAAACTATTGTAATTTTTACAAAATATTTTGTAATTTTTAATATAAAATTTCTCTCCATGTATAAGTATAATTCTTATTAGAATAATCATTTCCCCGCGTATTAAAATCTTGACGACAAACACATTTTCTCCTTAAAAACGTATATTCCCGCTTTCTCTGATAAAATAACAAACGTACAACGAAATAAACTTGCGCGATTTTATTTCCACGCGGCAAGATTATCAACTAAATTTCCATATATATCCGTGAATAAACCTCACGGTATTTAAACAACCGGAGAGACAAACCCGTACACGTAATGTAAAATGCGAAGAATCGAAAAAAGAAGGGTAATAAAAATAAGGGAGAGGCCTCGATTCTCACGGATGATCTGGATAAGAAAACGCGTAATCTCGACGGCATCCGAATCCCGAGGATAGGGTTATAGCTGCCGTTGTAAGGTCGCCCGTTTGAGGAAGGTCAACGTCGGAGTTCGAAGTAAGTAAGGAGAAACGAAAAGGTGGACGTGGTTCAGGGTCGATTTAAACCAACCCACCTCCTATTTTCGGGGTGGTAGGCTAGGCTCTTGATGCCCCTGAGGCACGCGAACCGCGTTGCTTCCATCTTTCCCTCGTTGATAACATCGCGTCGGCGATCTCTTCGTTTTCAGGATACCTTGCGTTACAATTTTCAACTCGTCGGTATATATATATATATATATACTTTAACTTATTCCCTCTTGTGCACTCGATATAGTTTTACTTTCTCTCTCTTTGTATGACTATCTATGTCGGTGAAAGAAAATACGTACTTGAAATAAATTATATGCGATTTAATAAAATTTGAAATAAACAAAACGAAAAGAAAATTGAAATAAAGGATAATTTTGAATGTTTCATTTTAATAAGACGTTTATTTTTCATGTTTTTATTATACAAATTATGAGTTGTATTATTAATTGAGTGTATTGGCTTCCTTTTTTTATAGTGTATTTCGTTATTGCTTCCGAATACAGAAAGCTTTTTTTTATTTCGTATACGAAATTTTTTCGTTTTTTCCATTCTAAAGGTAGAATTTTTTTAAATTTAATTTTATTGGATTATATAGAAATTTTGAAAATGAGTATTGAATTAATTTTAATGATTTATTTTAGGTTAAGTTTTTAATTTTACATATCTATTTCGAGATCTGTGAGAGACGTTAATGTGTAATTCTTTTGGTGAAATAAAATAAAAAATTTAATGCTTGTTCACGGAGAGAAATTATTCATTAATAATTACAAATATTTTATAAAAATTAGAATAGTTTCTAGTAAACACTTCGTAGACTAACAAACTGAGGAAAATTACTACAATTTATATTAAAATGTACAAAAGTTACAGTAAAAATTAAAAGAATTGTAATAAATTTTATTATCAACTATAGTCATATTTTTACTGGAAACTATAATAATAATTTAATAGTTGGTCCGTCTGTGACTTGTTTACTTCACTATTGTAATTTTAAACTAAACTTATTCTCTTATTTATATCAATAACAAATAAACAAATTATTAGAGCATGTACACAAACTTCGCGAAAAGCAAAAATAAATAAAAATTATCCAAATATGTTTGTGGTTAAATACTTACTGATATTTGCTTTTTCTATAATTTTTGTCCAGCATTTTATACATAATGTAAAAATCATCAGTGAAATTTATACCAAGTTATTTTTCCAAACGGTCTTTTTTTTCTTTCAAAAATATATTACCAAGCTGACACTGCAACGTCATCAAAAACATGTTGATATATATATGGGTGGTTCTCTGTGACATCGAAGATGAAAAAAATAAATATTGCTATAACTGTGGGAATATGTTTTAGAGGTATCCAGTAGTTCTCCTGAATTTTTTCAGATTTTTTCTGGGCCATTATTTTAAGTTACAGAGAGTCAATGTTGACATTTTAGCACTTTTTTGCATTATATGCCCATTTTCATGAATTTTTAGCTCCCAGGGGATGCATTTTTCACTAAAAACATAAGTATGACTTTTTTTCTAAAATTTTCCGAACTTTTCATTAAAAATACTTTTAAAGACATAAATGTATGCTGTCACATAGGGGTGTGCGGGTACCCGTATATTCGGGTAACCCGACTTCAAAATTCGACCCGACGGGCTCGGGTCGGGCTCGAGTCGGGCTTCGGGTATCGTTTTTCTCGCACTATCCGAAATTATCGATCTACCCGAAATTTTCGGACCACCCGAAATTTTCGGACCACCCGAAATTTTCGGACCGCCCGAACTTATCGAATTATGCGAAATTTTCGGACTACCCGAAATTATCGGATTACCCGAAATTTTCGGGCTATTTGAAATCACCGAATTACCCGAACTTTTTGTGAATGAATTTAAAGTTATTTGTCAAAGAATAATTATATAATATATTCTACGACATGAAGAATTCAGAAAATTTGAAATAATAAACATGATTTAATGGGTAATACAGTTAAAATGTTTTCGTAGACAAGAATACTTTCTACAATAATAGTTTCGTATCTTAATATAAAACTAGCCATGTTACCTCGGACGCTAACGCTCCATCGGTTGAATTGCATTTTTGAGGCTAGACGTTGATTATAAAGTGTAGTCTTAAATTTATTGTTAGTTAAAAATAAATAAATTTTAAATGATTTGGATACAATTATTTTATTTCATTTTCTAACTAATTTTTTGTAACTTTTTTCATGTGCTATAAACTATTAATTAAAATTTATTGTTATATTATTAAAACAAATAAAAATAAATTATAAAATATTTTATTTTAAAATATATACAATTTATTCCCTTTACTCATCATGAAATTTAACTATAAAAGTTTATCCTCGAATGTTGGTTAGTACTATTTTCTCTCTGCATCTACAGGCTTAAAGCTGCCATATTTTGAATATAATATTAATACTTATGAAAATATTGAAATATATGGTATCTACAAATTTCAATAAAAAAGTAATTTGTATAAACATATAGGCGCTTAACGCAAACAAATTATTATTTTAAAAACTTAGTTTACACAAGAAAATTACCTAAAGAATGTCGCTTAATGCAAACAATTCATTATTTGAAAAATGTATTTTTCATAAGTAATTTATATAAAACATTTCGCTTGTGCAGACAAATTATTATTTTAAAAATTTAGTATACGCAAGAAAATTAAATAAAGAATGTCGCTTGATACTCACAATTTCATTAAAAAAAAGGAGGATGCCCACGGGATATAGGAATTTGGCCCCTAGAGGAAACGTATGAAACATATCCTATCGTTTAGACGGTCAAAAAATATGAATTAAAAAAAAATTCAACCCCAATAACCTTGCGGAAACTGAGATATCGAGAAATGAAGCTTCTACTTTTAAAAAGATTCTTCCTTAACATTTTAGCTTAGAAAAGACAGTTTGCAATAATTTCGATTGAAAAAGCTACTTTGTACCATTTAATGTTGACTTACAGGCAGTCAGTCCATAGCTTTTTTAATTATCTATCAGTTCAGCTAGATTCGAATTGGGTGACACACCCTTTAAAGCTTCTACGTAAGGAAAACGTGTATACTTTGAAACAATCCTTAACGTTTTATTTTATTTTTTATATTAGTCGTTAAATAATGGGCCACTGATGCCACATGCATCGTAATGTACTATTAAATCCTACAAACAAATAAATTAATTAAATTGCCACAAAAATCTACAAACATGTATTTGTCCAAAGAACCTGCATATGAATCAAAGACTTCTAATAAGAGTATGTCATAAAAATGTTGAAGTTAAAACAGTAGTCTGCATAATTTACGCGTTGTTTTACTTTAAACTATTTTCCACCTATCACTTAATATTTACGCACCTGTGTAATCTCAAGTCATACATATTTATATAGTTCAAATTATTACATCAATGTAGAAAATACATTTTCCACACTCCGTGCGCAAAACGCGATTTTTGTTTTGTTGAAAAATAGTATTTGATACTTGTGCGAGAAGATGATTTCTCCTCGCGTGACCTTTTCGCCCCGCGGGGAACAAACCATATTCTCGCACTTGTATCGAAATGTACTATTTACACACTGGATAAAGTACTGTTATGCAATATCAGAACTAAGCATTGTACGAGGAAGATACGTACTAATTAGCAGCGGTTTTCTTAGTTATTTTCATGGATCAACTAAATAATTGTATTAAAATTAATTTACTGCTTGTTGTGTATTTAAGTAAATAAACACATTAGAGATGTAATTATTCGAGTTAGCCGTCTCCAAATTTCAACTCAACGGGTTCGGGTTTTGATTTCTTCGAGCTATCCGACATCGGGCTACCCGGAATTTTGCGGGTTACCCGATTATTTCGAATCACCCGATAAGTTTGGGTAACCCGAATATTTCGAGTAACCCGATAACTTCGGGGAATCCGATTATTTCGAGTAACCCGACTATTTCGAGTAATTCGATAACTTCGGGGAACCCGATTATTTCGAGTAATCCGATAACTTCGGGGAACCCGATTATTTCGAGTAACCCGATTATTTTTCGGGTCCCGAAAATACTCGAGTACCCGCCCGAACCCGAGGAAAAAACCCGAACCCGATCGGGTCGAGTATTTCGGGTACTCGCACATCTCTACTGTCACACTCTTGTAAGCCATTTAAACCTTAAATAGTGAAAATCAGCAATTCTGCTCCGGACTCTGGTAACCTAATACTGTCTAAAAGATGTCTTTTTATAGTCAGAAACTGCCTAAAAATTTCCAGAGTGGGTCTAAATCATTAAGATCACTTATGGTCAAAATATCCGGGAAAAGTGCCCGAAATATTAATAGAAATGTATATTTGTTGCCTTATTACGATAAATCTATTACCATGATCATTGCAAAAAAATTTGTGCACTTACCTTGGAGTGGTAGAAAAGTATCTCCGCTTGTTTCAGTATCCATCTAATTCCCTGTAAGCTGCTAAAAATACAAATATTATTATACAAATGTAAAAAATTAATTTTTAAACATTTATAATGCTGAATTTTTAGTTTTACATCCCTTACAAGAATTATAATACTAATCTGAAGGATTACTATAAATATATAAACATCATTATTACAATAACTGAATATACGTATTTAATACAAAAGATATATAAATAAATCGGATATATAATTATAATGAATAATATGATAACGTGACAGTGACAAAACAATGTCTTGCTGAATAATAATAATAATAATGTTGATACTTTTATAGTAATCCTTCAGATTAGTATTATAATTCTTGTAAGGGATGTAAAACTAAAAATCCAGCATTATAAATGTTTAAAAAATAATTTTTTACATTTGTATAATAATATTTGTATTTTTAGCAGCTTACAGGGGATTAGATGGATACTGAAACAAGTGGAGATACTTTTCTACCACTCCAAGGTAAGTGCACAAATTTTTTTGCAATGATCATGCTAATAGATTCATTGTTATAAGGCAACAAATATACATTTCTATTAATATTTCGGGCACTTTTCCCGGATATTTTGACCATAAGTGATCTTAATGATTTAGACCCACTCTGGAAATTTTTAGGCAGTTTCTGACTATAAAAAGACATCTTTTAGACAGTATTAGGTTACCAGAGTCCGGAGCAGAATTGCTGATTTTCACTATTTAAGGTTTAAATGGCTTACAAGAGTGTGACAGCATACATTTATGTCTTTAAAAGTATTTTTAATGAAAAGTTCGGAAAATTTTACAAAAAAAGTCATACTTATGTTTTTAGTGAAAAATGCATCCCCTGGGAGCTAAAAATTCATGAAAATGGGCATATAATGCAAAAAAGTGCTAAAATGTCAACTTTGACTCTCTGTAACTTAAAATAATGGCCCAGAAAAAATCTGAAAAAATTCAGGAGAACTACTGGATACCTCTAAAACATATTCCCACAGTTATAGCAATATTTATTTTTTTCATCTTCGATGTCACAGAGAACCACCCATATATATACTTTTCAGAAAAATAATTCTCTCGTTGTACGTTATATAAAATCGTTTAGGAAGTACATAATAATTTAGAGTAATTATAGTGGGATCTAAGTATAGAGTGAATTTCAGTGTATAAATTTTGTTGGAAAGTTGGTCTAGGTAAATGTTCCGTGATTTGCCCCAGAATCGGATATACCCTGTCATCGCGTAATCACGGAAAGATGAGCGCACTTCCAAAGAATAATTAGCTTATACCAATCCACTGAGAATTCGAGATATTACGGTTCGAGCTCGCAAATCAAAACGCTATCACTATATACATTTGTTTATATATCTTTCTAAACTTTAAGGGGATGTCGGACCCAAATTGTATAAAATAAAATATTGAATTAAAAATCTGAAAAAATTCATTAGGATAGTTTAAAACATAAGGAAGGGCTTGACGGTTTGATTTTTTTAAGAAAAAATAATATTTTTTATAATAATTGAATAAACCTTTAGGTCGATAATTATTAGTGAAAAAGGCATATATTTTCAACATCGTAATTAAAATATTGATTTAAAAATCTGAAAAAATTTAGATTAATTTATTGTTGAAATCATTTCTAAAGGATTGATGGATAGGTTTTTTTAAACAATTCATTCTTTTGTATATACAAAAATATTAAAAATGACCATTATTGAGTCCGACATCTCCTTAAAGTTCCACATACCACTGATGTATACCGACGCTTATGTTCAAAAATTATTATGTAAACTATAGTCATTTTCCTCAGTTTGTTAGTCTATGATTTCATTACTAAAAACTATTGTCATTTTTACAACATATGTGATACCTCAAGAAAGTATATATTTTGACATAAAAATAAAATTTATGCAACTTAGAACTCATCCAAACCTCTCCCTAAAATATATGTATGGATATATGTGTGTATATGAAATTCTGTGACCAAAATAACTGCTAATTTTTAATCGATTGAGCTGAAATTTACAGGGTATATTTACTGTAATTATAGAAGTCTCTGGTCTTATTTTCAGATATATCGCTCATGGAATGTTGAAGATATGGAGCATTTTACAATTATGTAAAATTGGTTTATGCACATTATCGCCAAAAATACTATTCTTACGTTCATAATGAATGGAGTCATAATGTTCATCTTAAAATTATAAAAATTTTTCTAATACAATACTTTCTGATTCAAGCAATATTTATAAAGATACGTACATGAAAATAATGAAAATCATTAAAAATTTACCAAAAAAGCACGTTTTTTCGTAAATAAACATAAATGAATATCTGTTTAATCATGACAAGAACAGAATAATTAATAGCAATTTTTGTAATTTGAAAAAGTCTATTAACTATAATTACAATATAAATATTGTATTAATAGCCACAGAAAAAGAAATATAACAAAATATTTATAATTAACTTATACTCAAATAATTAACTTAAATTTGACCATAAAAAATTATATATAAAAAATATTTTAACTAATACCAAGTCGTGTAGGTATAATATAATTTAATAAACTTACGAATTAAGTATACAAAGTCAAGTTTATGACTAGATCAATAATTATTGATTTTAAACAGGACTTGCTGCAAAAAAGTGAGATAAACATTCTTTCTCTTTCTTTTCTACCAGTGCATACTCATATAATCCGTATGCAAAATAAGACTAATAAGTACTCAGTTTTTATTTAATTTAGATGGATCATCGGGATAAAATAAGACGTTTTTATGAGTGTATGAATCGGGCTAGGAAACTGCAGAACAGTGTATAGAATGAATAATAATTTTATTAATTAATACAAATAATAATAAAATAACATAATGTAATTGTAAAAAATTAATATAATAATTACTAATATTTAATTTTATTATTATCTTTATGTACATTGTAAAAATGCTTTGAAACGAGGATTTATTGTATACAATACCAATAGAGAAGGAAAAGCAAGCTATCAAGAAAAGACCGATCTCTTTTCATTTTCATAAGTCAAAAGTAAAATACGTATATATTATATGTTTACTCTTTTTGAAATCATATATTCCTCACACAAATATGAATCACCATCGTGAAAAATGTAATAACATAAATAATTAGCAAAATAAGGCATTTTAAACGCTTTTGAAATGTATGTATGTAAACAAGCCAATCGCAAAATTCAGACAATTTTTGACCGATCTGGTTAAAATTTATTTTTATAGTAATACTTCTAGATATTATATATTTGTTTATTTTTCAAGACATTTAACGGTCGTGCCTGTAATGTAAAAGCGTATAGCTTTGTATTTAATTATGAAAAAGGTTCCGTTACTTTTTTGAAACCCTGTGAATATATATTAGAACAATTAAATCGTACATATATAATTACATTTTAAATAAAAAAAAATTTTTTTGACAAAACCACGAATTTGTACATTCAATTAATATAGAACATTTAAACATCGACGATATATGGAATATTTTCGATATTCCCCAAGCTCTGGTAACTTAATTCTCGTTAGTAATTTCGTTTGTGCGTGCCGATAATGGGCCTCCGCGAGGTTGTACGTGTGTATATGCGGCTGCCTATTGAAACTGTTAGCAATCCTATATACCGAGTTGACGTCCATCTAGCTATCGGTATATTAATCTCGATATTAATCTCGACGGATTTCTTTTGTGATTTCGAATGGTTCTATTACTTAATGATCAGAGTCCCTTGTTATCCGTTTATCTTTCTCATTAAGATGCAATCACTCGCTATTTTCAATCATTATTACGACTAAATGTTATTACCCGACTACCTCTATGTATAACCATGAAATTTTGAATCTATCTAAACTGTTGCAATGTAGTGCATAATGTTATACCCTATAGTGCACTTAAATTTATTTAAATAATGGGTGAACATTGTGATTTATGTATTTATATATTATTGTATGTACTGTTAATCATTTATGGTTTTGTAAATGATAATGAGGTAATAGAGATATTTATTAAATTTTTTGTTGAAATGAAAATTTGTTTATTTGTATCGTGAAATTAGTGATAAGACAATTGTTTTTCAGAAATTTCCTTCGATCAAGTTCTTTAACCAATATATGTGAATTTTTTCAAATTTCTAAATTTCTACCAATAGTGTCAATTGAATTTTTATTTACGATGCTATTTTTCATTTAATATTAGTTTTATAAGCTTTTTCTATATCTATTTATACATGTAAGTTTTGTTTAGATCATTAATTCCCTATTTAAAACAATTTTTTAACAAGTTGTATCCATTGAAATGCTGATAGTCAAATATACTTCAGGAAATTTATCGTTCACGCTAATGCAAAAAAACAATAAGCAAAATAATTTTCCTACAAAATATTCGAATACTCCTGATTTATTCATATTTTCTTTTAAGTATTCAAATTTTCATTGATAACAGCACATCCTTGTAATCGTGTCCCTTAAGCTTAAACCTCTGAATTGTACATTTAATTTATAATCTGAAAAATCGATTGGTATTTAAAAAAAGAGGTAAAATCACGTATTCTGAAATTTCGGGCGAAAGAATTGGTAAGAGCCTATTAAAAAATTGGGAATATATCATTAGAGCTATGTTATATGAAAATGTTACCGAACTATCTTCAAATCCGTTAATTATATCTAGATCAGGAGATTGCTACTATAAATCAATTCCTACGGATTCTTAAAATTACCTAACAAGTCTACAATAGCTCTTTTTTTCTGTATTTTTCTTCTCTCGAAGACTGTTTATCTTTGTAGCATAAAATCAAGTAGACGATTTAACTAACCCAAAGTTCGAAGTAATTTTCAAACGAACGAAAGTACCGAGGAGTAAATTTAATAGATTACTTGGATGTAAAACGTTAGCTTATGCGATCAGGATTCGATATATATATATAGGAATTGAAGGTAATTTAGTCGTACCTCGAAGAGGTATAGATATATAGATATCCTACAACTTTGACACGAAATAACGAGATGGAAGTTTTGATTTATACGTGTTTATTGATACGTTCCTCGTAGATATATAGTTTGATTAATCACAAGATTGATACACTATTGTACACCCACGCGCGTAAAATTAAGTCGATGCACACACAAACACACGCATATGGTATATATAAACATTCGATTGAATTATTCGTGCACCTGAGGAAATTTCGCGTGTTGTACAATTTAAAAATATTTTAATAAAAGCTCGTACAGCCTGCACAGACCCGAGTCAATAAATAACATTTTCTTCCACATTGCCCAAGATCGTACGTCATAGCGCACTACATCAAGGCATTATATCGGTGTACGGTATATTTTCAAAATAATGAACGATAATTCAACCTAATATCTCAGGATAGATCTATGTAAGTTTGGATCGAGTACACCCACACAAACACAGACACACACACATGCATACATACGAGGTGCACATATACATATACACTCCTGGAACTTGGTTTATTTGGTTCAGTATCAAGGCTCGAGGACTCGTATACTATATATATATATATATATATGTACACCCCTAATCGTACTCCAGTGAATTGGTTCACTTGCTTTTGCTTCACCGTGTATATACACTTAATAAATGCCTTGCTTCGCTCATCCCTTGGTATTTTCTGCGTCTACGTTCGATATATATATTGTACATATATATACGTCTACGCACGCGTATATCACGTTGTAAATTCTACTTATAACTTGGCCTCGTTGTTTCTACAAGTTTGTGTTTTGAGATTTCGACTTGTGATTCGTTTTTTTTAACAATTTGCAGTAACGCATTTTAATGAGCAGTGTGTAAAACCTGATAGAAATTACAAAGATATTCTTATGACGTTGTGAATAGTATAGCAGTTTTTGATGCAACGGTTAACTTTGCAAGGAGATGTTGAGAATTTACGGGAAAAGGATTTGTCTGAAACTAAAGGATATGATACATTGACCGGAAAAAATTAAATTGTATCTTCGAGTTTTGTCCAGTAATATCTATAGAGACAAAAGTGTATGACTTTTTGAAAAATTTGAAACAAATTTGGTTTTTCTGAAATTGTATGTGTCATTTAAAAAGTTACAGATATATCCTGGAGGGAAGGTTTCAATTTGCACTTTGAATTATTTAAGTAGCTCGTAAGATTCAGAAGTTACGTTTTATTAAAGAAATTCCAAAAAGTAACTCGTAAGATTCATAATTTACGTTTTATTAAAGAAATTCCAAAAAATAGGTTAAAAATGACTAGAAATATAAATTTCGAGCTATACTAATTAGTTAACTAGAGTCAAATTAAAATTTTTTATTTAAATTGTTTTCACATTATCTCTAAACTGAGAAAAAGAAAACCTTGTATTTAAGACACCATTCAATTGAAAAATCAAATTTCCGTGACATTCGTACCAAATGAATATGACTTAATAATTATGTATATAAATTTAAAAAAATTGAAGTCATAAAACGTCCTTGTGCCCATGAGCGATTGTCCTAGCGATGTGATGATGTCCAACGGTGATCTTATATTTCGTATATAGAAATAATTTGTATATAATTCATTTTTAAAAATAATTTTATGCAGTTTAAGTGTTATATAATTATTTACATATTCATCGAAATACAAAAATATAAATGAAAGTGCTTGATAGTATATTAATTCTTCTGTTATTCTAAATGAAATTGGTATTAACTATTAATAACGTCGAGTCGTTAACTATTAAGGAAAAAAAAGATAATAACAGCTACGGCAATGATTAGTACTTATTGCTGAGCCGGATGGGTAATTTCAAATAAAAAGTTGCGGGTTGTAATTATTTGAAATGTGGTTAGGAGACCTGCGATGGCTCGGTCTGTTAAGGCGTCGAGCTCGTAATCTAGAGGTCCCAGGTTCGATTCCCAGCCCCGGCCGATTGATACAACCACCACTGGGGAATGTATTTCAACAACGTGCTTTCTTAACAAAGACATCGTATGACCTCCGTCGCTGATTAGCACCAGTTGGAAACATAAAAAGAGCGACGTTAAAATAATAAAAAAAAAATGTTTTTCTTCTATAATTAACTATGTAATCTTTACATGTATATAAGATTTCTACCAGAAAAACGTTTAATCGTTTGTATTGTAGTTAATATTTCTTAATTTAAATAATTCACTGCAACATTATCTTTATATTAATTGTTAAAATTATTTATACAATACACAATATATAAACATCAATAAAAAATATTTCCATTTGATTAACAAGTTGATCAGTGAACAATGGTTAAATTTCTACCATATAGGATTACAATGAATTGTTATAATCTGTTGTAACGCACAATACTTATACTTTTACTATTTACATATTATTTTGTGTATAAATAGTTGCCCATCTCGTCAAATTATAAACAAATAAATGATTCCATTAACTTCAAAATGCGCTCTATTTTTACTAAACCACATTTAATACGTGTCTCTGTATATATTTCTGATCAATCACCAGTAAAAAAAGTTATTATTAAAACTACACCATTAAATATATTACTAGATGTACATTAAAATATGAGGGCGTACAGAATTGTGAGGTAAAACGAGAGAAACTCATCACTCAGCAATCAAATTCAACATCAGTTAGAAAAGTATGACAAACTCGAGTACAAGATCTATCTTGGATGAAATACGATTCTTGCAGGCGTAGTAACGACGTATATATATACATCACCAGGTACAACTTTCCCGGTAATGTAGGTGAATATTCATAAATTTATATATATATATATATACATATGGGTTATATATAGTCTTATAAGGCAACGTTATAACATCGAAGACTGATAATATTCAAAAGAGACGTACTAGTTTCGTCAGTCGAGTCTCGTAATCGACGTCCACTCGCGAATAATAGACCGTAATAATAAACGTCCCGTATATTTGTTTTCGAGTCTTGGGAGAGAGAGGGGAGGGGGGTGGGGGGTGGCTGGGTGAAGGAGAAAATTTCGAGAAAACGAGGGATCTACATATACATAGATGCGCCAAAGTGCAAGTTTCCGCGAGGTTGCCTGCCAGCTAGAATACGTAATTAGTTGAAGTGTACGTGCTCGACAGAGCTGCAAAACACCCTCTATGCACTTGACGAACGGGAAGAATGGAGACGCGCGATGCCAACTTTATCGAGATAATACTGTGTTCAAGAAAAATTTTTCATTATATATATATATATATATAGACAGGCATTCACACTTATATATATATACGAGTAGTCTTTTATATTATACTTTCGCGAGGAATATAATGATCCGTTTGCAGGAGGAGCGGAAAATATACCGGGACTGGGAAATTGGCTTTGTTTAGAGTTTCGAGTATACTTTTAAAAAAAAGAGGGGGAGAGGCGTTCAGAAAATTTTGTCGGTCGAATTTTACCGTGCACCGATATATAGAACAAGTAAAAGAGTTGCACAAAGATTTTTGTAAGAAAGAGTTTACGTAACTGTTGCGCGAACATCATATTTTTATCGTACTCGTATTCTACTGCCTCGTTTATTTCCACCCTTTTCTTAAGTGTTTTCGTTTTCTTTTATATATATATATATATCCTTTTTTGGTTGTATGTGTTTACGTACATAGATGCGCAATATATGTAATGAGAAATTTTACAAGATACCTCCAGCGTGTAAATCACAACGTTTCCGTCAACGAAGTGATGCATCTTCGACCGTTACGTCAAATACTCGTGAAGAGAATGATTTTCCTGATGAATTGGAGAAATCATCGGATAAATCGAGTTGCTGACGGGTATTAACGATCTCGAGGTGATTAATATATATCATACTTAAGAGACAACCTAATTTCAATACAGTTCATTCGTCTCGAGTTATCCACACGTTTAAAATGCGTGTAACGACGTTAAAAATATTGTATTTATCCTTTATTTATATTTTATTATTATTTAAATCGAAAATATATAATACAATTCTCGTAAAATAGAGTACACGTCAATTTGGGTGGATAATTTATTGTTACCTCGAGGAGTAATTTTCGTGTATGAAATTGTACGTATTAAATACGCGCATAATCAAATCTTATCTATTCAGATTTTGAAGTAACACACATGCGTGACTCTATACCGAAGCTATTATTATCAATGATAAATCGGTGTACTCAGAGTATACAGAAATATCTGTTGATTAATAGTTGTTTTTGTGAGCACATTTTATTACCAGGTGTATAATTTCTAATGTTTTTTTTTTAATTTTGATGTTTTATCATTTAATAAAGTATCATCGAAACGAAAGGATTTACTTGACAGCTCTGGAATTATTGTCCAAATATTTTTGATCTTGTATGTTTTTTTAAAATATTTTTTGTAAACGAATATTGAGTGAATGAAGGAATTATACGATATGAAAGCTTTTCAGTACTTTCGATTCGATATTGGTGATAATCATATTAATACGATGATACCCATAAAACAATCATAATTTTTTAAATCTACGTAAGTTTACGAAAATTTAGAAATAAATAAAAGTTGTATAGTAGATTTCTTGATATTGCAACGTGTTACTATCTATATACATTTTTTTTTATAAAAGGGATATATCGTATAAGAAAATAATGATAAAAAATATAAATTATCTTGTTTTAATTAAATTCTTTACAATATACATTTTTTTAACCAATAACCCCAACTATAAAAGCCAATATATTTCAATAAACTTTATAACGAGGTAATAATAATAGAATAGGATTTTCAGTATCGAAAGTAAAAAATAAATAATTAATAATCCGTTAAAATTTTTAGCAAGTATAATATTATGCGTATTGCATTACCTAATATTAATTTTACACGAAAAGTTTCTCATTGATGTCGGACGTTAATTATATAGGAATTTATAATTTTTAATCCAAATATTATGTATTTAAAGTTTACTAAATTAAAAATCTGTAAAAATTCGTACGGATAGTTTAAAACATATAAGGGAGAGCGCGATATATACATTGACCTTTTTGATAAAAAATCATTTTTGTAATAATAATTAAATAAACAAATTTTTGTTCGGTAATTTTGAGTGTAAAAATTGTATAAACTTTAAATCCAAAGATTTTACACTAATTAAATACGAAAAGACTGACATAAAGGATTTTTTCCAAAATTATATTTCTTCTTTATAAAAAAAATATAAATAATGCCCATTTTTCCCGAGACACTGACATCCTCTTAAAATTGAAACAAAGACGTGTTGTATATTCCATTAGACCTTTAATGAAACATAGTCGGTACAAATTATAATACAAATTAAATGTCAATTATGTACAAATATACATTACACATTTATTAAATGTATGACATAACCCACCGGATGCATAGTATGCTCTATTCGTATTGCATACATCATTCGTATAGTATACATCTCAAACTGAAATATATATATACGATATATATTTAACAGAATGCGCATATTGGTTTTCGATTAATTTATAGTCGTATATGAATGTATTAACGATATAAATATTTAAATTTTATGAATATTTAACGGCACAGTAAAATGATTTGAAAACCCAAAAATTTTTTTTATGCACATCGAACAATTTGCACTGTACGAAATAGAAAACTTTATTGAACATTGTTTTCATGATTCATTGTAACTATTTGAACACTCCAACAATTTTTTATATTAGAATAATATACTTTTTAATGCGTGGGTGTTCGTTAAATATGGATATTCCTGAAATCTTTATTGAAATTATTATTCACGCTCGCTTGACTGCGTGTACATGTAAAAACGATTATTCAGGCAAAAACGTTAATAGTGCAAGAATAATGTATAGGTCGCAATATATATACCGTATAAAAGTAAAATATCTACGCGGTCAGTTATGCACGAAGAAAAAAAATATCTATATAAATTTAGGTTAAAAAAAGGGCCTAAAATTTTTCGATCTACTGTATATACACACACCCTGAATCAAATTCGTGCGGTCGGCAATTCATCATATTATAAAGCAACGTTCTGTTCCCAATATATATATAGAAATTTCTGAGAGGCACGTGTATGTATATAAACAACTAAGGCATAAATTTCCCGACACACACTCGAAAACCGTGTATATCGATTTCGGAGAAATTCCGCAAAACAAGGATAACGGGGCTAAAGGATAACCCTCGAATAGGTAACGAAACGAAAAGAAAAAAAAAAGTGAAGCGGAAAAAAATAATAATAAAATCTATAAATAAACCAGGCTGTTGAAAACAATATCCACAAGGAATATCTCGTCCTCATGAATATCAAGCGACTCGTCACTCGTACCCCTTAATTCTCAAAGCCAAGAGTAAAAGAAAGTGATAGAGAGAGAGAGAGAGAATGAGAGAGAGAGTCCTTATTACCTAATTGCAGTACACGAGCGGCACATTAAAATCGATCCATAGAGCCGTAAAAAAGGAGAGGAAGGATATGTAACCAGACGAGAGGGAAAGAGAGAAAGAAAGAGAGAGGAGCCGTCGCAGGAGGAGCGGCCGCGTGCAACCTTGACCTCGCCGGAAATGAAAAGGCGCAGGTAGTCAAGGACTCGCGTGTAACCTACCGACGCTCACCGAGCTTTCGTCACAGGATCGATGATGCGTTTTCGCGTATATACCTAAGGGCCTCACCTCCTCTCCCTCTCTCTCTCTCTCTCTCTCTTTCTTTTCAGATAACGGAAAAATATATACTAATAATAGTCGATTAGATCACCCAGTCAGATTTACTCGATCGAACTTGAAATTTCTGGATGTTTCTACCTTTGCAATTCGTGCGATTATCGCACCTGTTTGTCTTTCTCTCCCTCTCTCTCTCTGCGGGTGAGGAAGGTTGCGAACTTCATTCCCTTGACTCAAACTTGTGGCGTGATATCGTATCAATTAAACGAATGCTATAGGTCTACGAGCTAATTTTCGCTTGATTAGACATCACGATGTGTATATATATGTGTGTGTGTTACTCGAAGGTTCCTCGCAAATCGTGGAAAATCCATCTGATTATTTTGACACCTGTGCAGATTAATCGGGAAGAAAAAGCGATTGAGCGAGTCAAGGTTGTTCTTTCCATTTTTTTTTACATTTTATTTCGTAAAACGTTAAGATTGCTATAATGTAGAACGCGTAAATTCAGATTATGCGTTCTAATCTACTATCGTTCGTTTTTTTTTAGATTTCAAAGGGAGTAATAAAGTGGAGGTGACGATAACAATCTCGTCGACTGAAAATCGCACGTGTTGCGCACTTTTTAAAATAAACCGTGCACACTGCACGTGAGAGTTCCAAGCTTTGTTTTAAGGTACAGATTGATCGCATATTTTTCATTTCCCTACGTATTGCGTATTCCCTCGGAAAAAAAAAACATTTGAAAAAAAAACTAGTAGTTGCAGTCCGTAGACGGTCAGCCAAGTACCGTGAATAAATATTCACTCGGAACGAAATGAGATATATTTTCGAACGCGTATTTTACAAACATGATTTTCTTAACGTTGTGCATAAATTTAAAGTTTCACTAAAATAATGCCGGGTAAAACTTGGAAAGATTCAGAATCATCGTTTAACTACTTTTAAAGTACATATACGGGAAGCTTGAAAATTCGAAAATTTCGGAGGAAACTTATCTTTGGAAGTTAACGTTACTTATAATACCTTTCTTAAAAAGTGGTATACCACGAGGTAATTTAATCGAGTATAATTTTTAAAGGTTTTAACATTATATCACACGGTTACATTAGTTACAAAATACAAATGAACTTATCGATTAACACGAGCTAGGAATCGTTACAAGTACTGGTGAGATACTAATTGTTTTACTGTAAATGATCACGTTTCAACCTCGGAGCATATTGTGAAGCACTGAGGAAGATTGAGTTAATTCAATAAAATATTTTGTTAAATAATATTTTTGACAAAATATTTTTGGTATTATGTAGTTTTAAATTTGATATCTTCCTTTAAATTGCAATATAGAAATGGAATTCTTTGGGAAAAATAATAATAGCCATATATCTCGTAGTTTTATACCATGGGCCCTAGGGATACTTCGGTCTTTTTGAACTAATCTGGAGAAAAAAGGAGCCTAACAAAACTGGAATAACCCGAGTTCTAAACTTCTTTTAATCTTCAATCAGAAACACAAAAAATAGTTTCAATCAAAAGCTTTCTTATCAGAATTTAATACTAATTTTGGTTCGCTAAAATAGCTCAAACACTTCAAAGGTTACGTTTGATCGAACAAATTAAAAAATGATATGATATCAAAATCAATGGAAAGATGTTAATGAAAATTAAGATAAATTAGTAATTATTTTTTAATACAACATTTATGAACCGTTTAAACTACTCGAGCAAACTAAAATTAAATTCCTATAGTATCAGATTTTCGCCTTAGGATTGTTTAGATTAAATAGACCACGAGTTGTTTTTTAATCGAAGTAAAAATTCGCGTATCTTTATCACAAGAATATATGGGACGAAATCCTGAAATACAATTTTTTTTATTTAGATTTATATTTCACGATTTCAAACCGATTACTTTCTTTACCGAGACGCAAGTATACTTCTTTTTAGTTTCAAACAATTATTTTGTGCAACATATTATGTAAATATATTTTATTTAATTTACTAAATTTTTAACTTAGCACAATATAAAGAAAAATTGCAAAAAGACAAATAATATGTAAACCTTACTGGAAATAAAAAATATTAAATATTATAAGTCATTTTTTTCGATCATATATCCTAAAGGATTTATGTTTATATCAAATGTCCAGTACATCTATATACTAGAGTTGTAAAGAAATTAAATATATTGTAAAAATAAATTCATAACTTCGCCTTTACTCACGATATATGGTATAAAACGTTACAAATTCTATAAAATTACATTTTATTGGATTACTGAAAATTTCGATTTACGTTTGCTTCTCGTTTCAAACGTTAGAGGATTGGCAACGTACTTTATCGTTCTCTGTAACGAATCTGTTACCTTACGATGTACGTGACATTTTCTAAAAATATATCATAGTGTGCTGAAGAAGCTCTTCCTAACGGTACAACCAGAGATAACTGGGGCAAAACAAACAAAGTTATTAAATTTCTAATTACTTTTAAAACATTTAATTTTTACCACTTTTTTCATATCATACGGGACAGTGTCCATACGTGTGAAAATGTATGCAAACATGTAACTCGTATCTCGTTGTTTACTTTTAACCATGACATGTTATTTTGAACAAAGAAAACAGTGGGGAAAACTGAGATTAAGTTTCAAAGTCACATATTTAGTATTTAAAGTGTCTGTGTACGTATGTATACAGTGTCAATGCGTTAGCATATTTTTCCTTGACTAGTTACAGTTTTTAACAGTATTATTATTATGTTCTCAAAAAATCATATTTTTTTCTGTTTAGTTATTTTTACTTGACTGGTTATAATATGTTGTACTTTGATTAATGGCGCTCAATTTTTATGTCGAACTGAAGAAGGCCAATGTTATTCGAAGATCAAGTAAGAATTATCATATCATAACCAATTCCTGATCAGAATCTAATTGTTAATAATTTTTTAGTAGAATTGATAAGAAAACTAATTGTTCAATATTAAAATATTTTGACAATAATGTATAGTATTGGATTAAGTTTATAATCCATATATTACGATATAATATGGAAAATAATGTTAACCTGCGTAAGAAAATTTATGTTTATCTAAACTTTATATAAAGTTAAAGTTTGGGAAAGTTAATATTAACGTGTCCAACGAGAGATTCCCAAACTTGGAAAAATGTTAATTAAGCATTTGTATAAAGTTAATACAAACTTTAAATAATGACTTAGGTATGATTAAAAATAGTATTTTTGAACTTGTGAAATTTGAATTAATAAATAAAATAAAAAAATTTTTATTCCGAGATTCGAACCTCCGATCTTTTACTTCGAAGTCTATTGCTCTACCTGCAATTGAGCCATTTTTATTGTTTATATTATAGTATTAAATTGTGGTTATAAAGAACAATTGAAACGTGCTTTAGAGTTTATAACTTATGAATGTAACTTCTTAACATAAACAATAAAAATGGCTCATGAGTTGGTAGAGCGAGAGGCTTCGAAGTAGAAGATCGGAGGTTCAAATCTCAAAGTAGATTTTTTTTATTAATCCTAATTTTACAAGTTCAAAAATACTATTTTTAATCTTACCTAAGACACTATTTTATATTTGTATAAATATTATACAAATGCTTAGTTAACATTTTTCCAAATTTGGGAATGTCTCGTTGGAGACGTTGATATGAACTTTCCTCAAACTTTAGCTTTACATAAAGTTTAGATAAACATAAATTTTTTTATGCGGAAAGTTTTATATGCGTGAAGGTATTATGAAGAATTGGTCTTAACTGAACAGAAATTGGTTAAGTTATGGTATACTCTTCTATACTACTATAATTAATTAAAAATGTAAAGAAGGAAATCTAACCTGTATGTACATTGCAAATTTAATCACTATATTTTATAAGTATACAATAATATAACTAAAATATGAATATTTCGTCGTTTTAGTGGCCAATTCAAATTTTTTTAAAAAAGGGTTATTTCAAATTTTGTATTCAATAAGGTGGCAACTAAAATTTTTCTTTAAAAAGGGTCCAATTCAACATTTTATTTCAAAAATGTTCAAATTCTAATTTTTTTTTTCAAGAAAGTATCAATTCAAATATTTTTTTATAAAGGTTGCAATTTACTTACTCATGTTGTTACTCTAAAAAGTTTGTGTGCATCTGCACTTTTTTTATATCCTCTTGACATTATGTCAAAAATCATCGAAATTTTTTTATTTGAACATTAAGGTGCTTTCACAATTTTTTAGTGTAACAAAATGAATAAGTGAATTGGAACCTTTTTGAAATTAAAAGTTGAATTGGACCCTTTTTGAAGAAAACATTTGATTTGGAACCTTATTGCACTAAGGCGACGATATGACCTTACGATGACTCGGTCTATAGAACGGTGGACTCACATCCGTTCTGTGTTCGATTCCTGAAGGTGCATGCCGATGTTGAATGAAAAAAATGAATATAAAATACTCTTGAATTCTTCCTTTCCGGGAACAAATATCTGTACACAGAGAAATTAAAAGAAAAATTAATCTTTCACCTCGGTTAAAATATAATAAAATCTATCTTTTTATAACTATATATTAATATAAACTGACTTTTCTAGAAAGAAACATCTACTTGAATTTAAAAGATATATAAACTGCGCAAATGATTTAATAAAATAAACAATCTTTATTTATTGCACAGTTAAATTATAAAAAACATCAATAATTATTTATAAAAAAGTTTTCATATATAAGCGAATAGTTTTAACCTTGGCGGTTGAGGCAATATATTGTTTCTTTAATACTTTTAACGGCAGTTTGTACTATGTTTTGTTAATTATTTCATTATAAGATAGCGCACAAATTTCTTTATTTAGTTTTTTTACTAAATCATTCATATATATATACAGGTAATTAAATCGCTATTGAAATTTATTTGTTTGTACAAATTAAAAAAATGGTTAATCAAAATTGAACATGTATTCGTATAGGAATAATAGTTATTTATGCACTTAGGGAGTAAAATAGGCTTCCTAGCTTTAGCTTTTGGCAGTAATTCATCGAAAGGAATAATCGTCTTTTACTCCCACAGTGCATATAAAATTTTTCACCCTGGTCATTTGAAAAGTCACTTTTTGCAGTAACAACGTTTTTTTAATTTCTAAATTTTGTTCAAAATAGTAAAATTTTTTTATTTATTTAATTTAATATAATAATTTTAATTTTATATTTGTAGAAAAAGTTTAATTAAGTGTTAAAAACAAAAAAATAAGTCTACGATGAATAAAATGGGTGTACAGAGAATAAAATGAGTTTACGGGGAATAAAGTGATCGAAGGAATAAAATGTAATTTTACTCCACTTGTAGAGGTTAATAAAGTAGACTTTTTAGAGTTATTTATGCATCAAGGGAGTAAAATTGGTCTTTATTCCCGCGGGTAAAGGCTGATGCCTGAGCTTAAGGCAGAAAATCGCGCAAGGGCGTAATTACCAATTACTCCGAAGGTGCATGTAAGACTTTTCATCCTGATCACAAAATAGAAATTTTTTCGATAAGAAATGAAATTTACTGGGAGTAAAGTAAATTGAGCGGGCAATAAATTGAATTAGGAGGGAATAATGTAAAGTTACCGGGCAAGAAAGTACTTTACATCCCTAGTGAATGAAATGAATTTTTACTCCCTTTAAGGGGGTCAATAAAAGTACACTTTTCAGACAGACGGAGTGAAAATGTTTTTATCAATATATCAAAAATTTGTACTAAAATGACAAATTCTTTCATTTTCGATTGTTGGAGTAGCCTGATAATTACGAAAATAAAAGAATCTTTTTTTATAGATCCAGGACCAATTAATTTATGTAGATTCTATACCTTTTTGTCTTAAACATCCTGATCAAAAGAAAAACAAATAATTCCGCGTAAAATCGACGTATAGTTTCTAGTAATGTAGTTGAAATACTTCAGTAAAGTCTTAAAAAATATACAAGTAAAAATTACTCATTTTTTTTTCTCTGTGTTTACTCTCAGTAGACGTCTCGGAATTGAGAGAATAGGCGTGCGTCGCCGGTTCTTGGAACGATTTATACCTCGCAACGATCGATAAAATCATTGATATTTTAAATTTGAATAACAGTTGGATACGTGGAATAATAGAAAAGGAATATAATAGTGTACAGCGATTAATTGAATTATTCTTATTCTACCGAAAGAAATGGTATATAAGACGAAATTTGACTGCACATTTTCACATTTAGTGGGAATACGTAGTTTCGTTTAAGAGGTTACACGTGAGCTTACTCGAGTATACGATAGTTAGATAATCATATTTTCTCAACTTTCTCCCTTCTAACTTTGATAGCACGAAAGTAGAGAACAAGACACGAAGTTTCAGATAAAAATCGATATATATATATACTGTGGATTGAATAGTTTTTCCTCATCACGTTCCCGACTTTTTCATCGGATCGGAGTTAACGACTTTCAACGTCATCAAATTGAATTGCCCGGCTATTTACTTTTTAGTTTTAACGATAACCGCCCAACGGTATGTATATGTATACATAGTATGCGCAAACTCAATCTGCAAAATTTTTTTTTTGTTTTTACAATATATAACACCATTGAAACTAAACGATCGTTTATGGGTTTAAAAGCCTGTAATCCCCTCGAATTACTAGCTTGTGTTTCTATAAGGATTAATCGTGTTTATCTCCCTTCTCGCGGGTCACTCATAAATCGCAACGATTCCCCAGTGCACGCGCGCGAATAAACCAAACTCCATATGTGTGTACTCCATACACCGGGCGGTGTTGGATTTAACGAAAATTTCGAAGCTGTATTTCGCTTTTTGGATGATCAAAAAAAAAGAAGACAAATCGCGGTGTATAACCTGGACGGTATCGCGGCAATCGCTAAATGGTCGAATTGCAACAATTGTAAATTGAATCGATGATCTCTTAAATTCGAAACTGCTGGCCCCTGCAGTGTCCGAGATGTAAATGTAATTGTTCTGGACGCGAGGGTGATACACGTTTTCTGGATGCGTAGTATCCGCGCAAATTTTCGCCAAGTCAACAAGTAAATATCGACAACATTTGTATGCGGAGGAGAGACTAAATGCAGAGCAAATTTTAACAAGAGATATCGAAATTGGAAACTTTGGTCAAATTTATATTCGGCACAATTTCATTCCTAGATATACATATACGTACTGGAAACATATTCCAGAATGGAAGTTGATTTTTCTTTTTTTTTTCCTTACAAAATGTATAAAGTAAAAAAAAAGTATTTGGATATTTCATTTGATATTCGAAGTTTATACTTCGATCTGATCTTACCTGATTTCTTCGAAAATATATGCGGTCCTCCATTCGAATATTTTTGAGGCAATTTTAGTTTCGAAATCACTGTGCACGAAATATTCCACGCTCAACGAATAATATCCTTTTACGCGGTGTTCGTATATTTATCAATCACGTGCTCGAGATATTACTTATTTTTTTTATTCAAAATTGCTTTTCTATTGAGCTTATTTGATGCGGTTACGTTTTCTACGGTTTTGCTACGTCGATTAAGCAGACTTGTGTAACATACAATTTTTAAAGTAATTATACAACGTTTTACGGAGAAGCAACCTAGGTTTTATTTATACAGATCTCCGGCAATTCGAAGTTTTGTAATTTTCTTACGAATTATTATCTTCGTGCGTCCATATACAATTCATATTGGGATAGTAAGTGAACAATAGCTTGCTTTGAATATCATCACAGTTAGCAATATGGATTGCTTATAAATATTTTTACGAACTATGTTAAATTTTAGTAACAATTATTTTATACTCTATAAATTTAAGTTTTTGAACGAAAACCTATAGATTTGTTATTTATACACAAATAAAAATGTAGACGGAGAGAAAAATTTTCAGTAAATTTTACTAAATTTTCAGTAAAAACATGACAAAAAATTTAGTAATTTTTTGGATTTCAGCAGTCTATTATCGCGTTGTTAAAATTTGCTACTATGTTTATGAGTAATTTTAAAATAAATAAAAAGTAATAAGTTATAAATCGAGAGACAGGCTTGATAAATTATAAACTCTCTTATATTTTACAAGAAAATTTACTACAGATTTATTAATATTTATAATCCATCATACAAGACAAAACATTTATGTAACGTTTTTAGCTAAAAATTACAAATGTATTCGTAATTAATGGTCAACATATGGTTTCGATTATTCTAAAAATGATCAAGCTACAAGTTTATTTGGCGTATTTAAAATAATTGTATAATGTATAATTAAGTGTATAATAAGTAAAATAAGTGTATAATTAAGTATATAATAAGTAAAATAAGTGTATAATTAAGTAAGTAATAGTAAGTTAAAAAAAATGAACAGAGCACCGCTTGAATAAAATAATGTTAATTTAAAATTTTATTATAAATACGACGGTATATCCTATTGTGGATGGAGGAAGTTTTAGTTTCTAGTTTGATTTGTTAATCAATATTGACGAATACTCCTTTATTTAAGATTAAACAGCGGAAGCGATTAAGAGTCCAATATAATAATTCAAAATGATAAAAGTGATTCTACTGCATTAAATGCATAGTAATTTTTGTTACTTGTCAAATCTGCCTCTATAGATTACTCAATAACCTAGTCACCAGTGAATGAAAACACGCCTAATATAATAAGCAATCATTATCAGGCATATTATTTACAAGAAAACGGTGGGATCAAGGATCTTATCCAAACTTTAGGACTTACTTTGTAATATAGAAATATGAAAAAAGTCAGAATTTTTAGAATCCTATGGGCATTTTTACCAAAGTTATACGTAATTAAAGAAAATATATTGAAAAATACATACTTTAATTTAATCGCTTATAATTTCTAAATGACTGAATAGATATACTCGAACCAAAGTTTAAAAGAAAGTTTGGATCGAGTGGTTTGGATTTAAAAGAAAAAGAAGCTCAAATCCGTCCATTAGATCGAGAGTTATAGCAAAATAAGGTATCAGTTTTTATAAAGATAATAATTCTATTTTAAGCTAAAATTTGATGCATTTCTTATTTCTTTATAAATCATAATAAGTAAAAATAAGTGTATAATTAAGTATATAATAAGTAAAATAAGTGTATAATTAAGTAAGTAATAGTAAGTTAAAAAAATGAACAGAGCACCGCTTGAATAAAATAATGTTAATTTAAAATTTTATTATAAATACGACGGTAATCCTATTGCTGGATGGAGGAAGTTTTAGTTTCCTAGTTTGGTTGGTAATCAATATTGACGAATATCCTTTAATTAAACAGCGGAAGCGATTAAGAGTCCAATATAATAATTCAAAACTGATAAATAAGTGATTCTACTGCATTTAATGCATAGTAATTTTTGTTACTTGTCAAATCTGCCTCTAGACTATCAATAACCTAGTCACCAGTGAATGAAAACACGCCTAATATAATAAGCAATCATTATAGGCATATTTACTTACAAGAAAAGGTCATGAAGAGCCGCGGTGGCTCATGGGTAGAGCTCGTTACGCAAGTGGTCAGATTCGAGTGAGACACCTGATCTGGGCCCCAAAAGGCTGATCAGGCACCTGTCGAGGCCCTTGTGGTCGCCTTAAAACGTTTTCCGATCGGGCTCTCACACCGGGGTCGTGGGTTCGATCCCAGACGTGTACCTCTGAAAATTTTTTCATGTGCATTTTTCGAACACCGCGACTCAGTGGCTCGGCGTGTCACTATAATGTGACGCCAGTTCGGGTGCGCGTGCGTTTCGTGCATTTTTCAGTGCATGAGAGGCACGGGCATCTGAACTATAGGGAACGTTAGGGACGCGAAGATGTAAAGAGGATCGCGGTGGTTCCATCGGGAGGACAGGAAACTGTAATTATTAGACTAATTACAGTGACCGATGATATCTTCCGATGGACACAACCACCACTGTTTCAACTACATGTGCTTTGTTTACAGACACAGGTCACGGCCTTTGGATCAAGGATCTTATCCAAACTTTAGGACTTACTTTGTAATATAGAAATATGAAAAAAGTCAGAATTTTAGAATCCTATGGGCATTTTTACCAAAGTTATACGTAATTAAAGAAATATATTGAAAAATACATACTTTAATTTAATCGCTTATAATTTCTAAATGACTGAATAGATATACTCGAACCAAAGTTTAAAAGAAAGTTTGGATCGAGTGGTTTGGATTTAAAAGAAAAAGAAGCTCAAATCCGTCCATTAGATCGAGAGTTATAGCAAAATAAGGTATCAGTTTTTATAAAGATAATAATTCTATTTTAAGCTAAAATTTGATGCATTTCTTATTTCTTTTATAAATCTCGATCTAATAGGCTAATTTGGGCTTTCTTTTTTTTAAATTCAATCCACTCAATCCAAACTGTCTTTCAAACTTTGATTCGAATATCTCTATTTAGTCGCTTAAGAGTTACAAGCGATTAAAGTAAAGCATGTATTTTTCAATATATAAATTCGATAAAAATGATCAACGGATTATAAAATTCTGGCTTTTTTCATATTTTCATATTACAAAACAAGTCCTAAAGTTTGGATAAGATCCGTGATCCAAAGACTGACCTCTCCTTGTTATAGTATCTATAATATACTAAATCATGCAGGATTTACAAAAAAATATTTAAAACTGATGGGATAACTTCTCAAAGGGAAGCTAATAATTTATACATTGTGACATTTTTCGTTTTATTCCGCGTATACGTAAAATTTCCAAATATTTCTAACGTACCGACAATATCTAGATTACAAATAATGCAAGTTCGTAGCATTGCGATTTAATACAAATTGGCTGCATAAAACGAAAAATCGATAATTTCGTATAAAATACGAACAAAATTAAATAAATATAATATAAAATAAAATATTAATAATCGATAAAAATCGATAATTAATATATTATATCTACGTATAATGATATAAGACTCACCACTATGTGTTAAAAGTACAAAGGAATCATTGGAGGTTATGACAGTCCCGATGTATTTTAAATGCGCGTGTTCATTTACTATAGAATTCGGACGTATTTTAATCTTTAATTCAATTATCAAATGAACAATAAAATTAAATCGTGATATTATATTTTAGAAATAATTGAAATTCACGATATAGACAAGGATTAATATAATTCAAGTATTTAACTATTTCATATATACGTATACATAAATATTGGGAATTCCAAATTTCCCTTATTCGTTGATTCCCTGTGTAAATCACCCTATTCCGAAACCCTTTATTCCGCTTGATTTTTCTGTATCGAAAAGCGCAGTATCTTTTATCGCGTATTCCGTTTTAAACTTTGTTCGTAATAGTCGGTTAAGGGGATCACGTATAAACGTTCTTATAACCATGTGTACTTCTTTGGGAAAAATATTGTAATGAAATCTTTCACGCGTCTTCGGGACAATTATAAATTTCAATCTTCACGTGATGACATGAACGCGCGTATATACAAATATACCTTATATGTTCTTAAATCACCCAAATATTTCGATTTTTTTCCCACTCCGATATTTAAAAAAAAACATATATACTCACCGAAAATGAAACTGGAAAAAGCGATCCCGTTATACCCCGAATAAAAAATCTTTCGATCTCAAATGTACATTCGAGATGTAAGAAAAACCATATTTCGGAAAAGGTAAAGGCAGAAAAGCATCTCGTGCGTTAGAATCGAACGGATTCTCAACCTCTCCCTTTTGGTATAGGTGTGTATATACATATATGTGTGTGTGTACGAGGGGGTACACCATTCACGAGTGCAGCCGCACCAAAAACAAGAAACTCACCCCAACGAGAAGCAACCCCTCCTCTAACGCGGTAAGAAAGTTTGACACACACACACACACGCACACATTACATACGCGCGGTGAATGGTCCCGGTCCTCTCGTTCATCGAACGCAACGATAAAGAGAGCCTGCGCAGGAGCTACCGAGCTTTCTTCCCCTCGCTTCTTCTTCTACTTATGGAAGCGGGGAGCTACGTTTCTCTTCTCCCTTCTTTTATTTCCTATAATAATTTTCTACTTTTTTTTTTCTTTCAGGTGTACCAATTGGATTACGTACTGATGATCGTTATATACTTTTGTTTCTTTCGCTTACACCACGTGCCAACTGGATTACGTGTGTGTATATATAAGAGCTTTCTTTTTAATCCTGTGCGTTTCACAATACAGTTGTTTAATATCATTCACCTTAATTTTTTTTATACAGACATTCAGAATCGACAATTATATTGTACTTGATTTAATTAAAAATAGTACAGTTTTACGATGAAAATCGCTGATTTAAGTTAATAACAGCACCAATATACTCCCGAATCATCATATATTTTATAAAGTTTTCCTTTTCTATATTTACATAGTTTTCTCGGTATAAAACTATAAAGATGCTGGTGAATATTAAACAACCCGTACATTTATGAAATCGCATAAATATAAAAATAATATCATAAAAATTTCAGGGTGATAGCATTCTTGAAAACTTAAGTTTAAATAAACGATACTCGATTAAAATATAAATGACAACGTGTCAACAGTTTATCTATACACGTTGTTCCTTATATATCGATATATATATATATATATATATATATATATATATATATATATATATATCAAAATCAAATAGTAATTATATATCAATTTCTTATATTTTATTTCCAAATTTTATTTGTACGTATAATAGATCAAATAATTAATTTTCATTTTCATCGTTCTTATACCAATTCGTATAACAACCGCTTGCACAAAGATTTATCAATGTACATAGTGTGTGTGTGTATGTATATATATATATATGTGTATACGTTTTGTCGTAATAATAAAATTTATAGGAATAATAAAATTTGTAATACGCATTACAGTAGGTAAAAATTTCCTATATATCGCGTATATATATGTTTATATGTATGTGTGTATGTATATATGTATATATATATCTATTCGCAATCGCATTTGTCGTTTGAGTATCAGTTGTGTCTGTTACGAGAACGTAAACGCGCGAAAAGTTTCGCTCGAGTAAAAATCATTGGGTTTCTCGTAACAGTTGTTTTAGAAACCTATAAGGTATTTTGTATAAAATAGAATACGGTACGACGTTTCAAACGAAATATATTTTTTCACTCTTAATGTTTCTCTTTGACACGTATATCGTTTTATGATAAGCTCCATGGTATTCGCGCGATCAAAAGTTATAAGCATTACATTTATTTAGAAATAAATAAGTTATATATCTTTTTTTTAATTTTTGAAAAAACGTGAAATGTGTAATGATAACGTAATTTTATAACTTTATATACTTTATTTTATTTATCATAGATAATGGATATAGAAACATAGCGAAATAAAGATTAAGTGTGAATTCAGTGTATAATACACGTTTATAGTCTTTAAAAAAATAATCGTTTGAACCCAAGATATATATTTATATAGTGCGAAAAAATTTAAAATGAAATAAATGAAATATATTTAACATTCACAAAATATTTCCAAGTTTCCAACAAATATTCGTTTTACGACTACTCAAACAAATATTTCACGAAATTCACTTATTTATTATTTCTTTTTTATCAATGTATGTGGAACAACGTGGCATTTTTCGTCGTGTCCGCATCAGGTTTTCGATGTAAAAAAATGTAAATATACGTTGAAGGAATAAAAAAAATGCGAGCGTTAAACGGTTATCAGGGGAGGGGTGGGGGGTTTCCCGAGTAAAACGATTGGGAAGGCAAGTGGCAATTTTCGGAGTAAGACGAGCGATTGACAAATCTGCACGTACAGAGTCCGTGTACACACACACACGCACGAGCGCGCGTCACCGAAAACCTAAAAAAGAGGAGTCGCGTATAATAAACCGGCATCTCGGTCGATAAAAAGGAAAACCCGGTATATATACTCTTGCGAGAGAACTCGAGGGGGAAGGAAGTGTGTGTGTGTGTGTGTGTGTGTGTGTGTGCGCGGGAATAGAAGCTCCCCCGAGTCCTGCGAGGTGCGTCGACGGCGGCGTCGGTGGCGGTGGCGGTGGCGGGAGCGGATGAAAACAAACCCCGCGAGCGAGTAATAAAGATAGCGGTCCGATTGAGAAATACGGAGTGGAGAGGGGTTGGGTTTGGGAAGAGGAGGAGGAGGAGGAAGAGGAGGAGGCGAGGTGGTGGGGCGTCAGCCGGGGTCTCGCCGCTCGCGTCTCGGTACGGGTAGGGGTTGGCGCGGCAGCGGGGTGGGGACGGGGAGAGGGAGTCGGCGAGCGAGCGAGCCAGCCAGCCAGCGGCAGCAGCAGCAGCACCAGGAGGCCGAGGCTGCGGCGTAGCCTCAGTGTCGGCGCAGTGGCCGGGCCATCGTGTCCTGCGCCCAGCTCTCTCGCCTCTCGCGTGCATCTTTCTCTCTTTCTGCCTCTCTCTCTCTCTCTCCTCTCTCTTGCGTTGCCTCCTCCCTCTTCGCTCTTCGCTCTCTCTCTCTCTCTCTTTCTTCCTTCTTCCTCTCTCTTCCTCTTCCCCTCTGTGTGTCCGTCTCTGCGCCTCGTCCGACACGGCGACAACACCGCTGATCCGCGGTAGTCCTATCGCACTCGCGTCGCGGTCGTATACGTGCTACAAGTCTCTCGAGTGTGTTGGTGGCAGCAGTGCGCGGGATTCGGGATTGGGGATCGGCTCCCGTGCCTCCTCCTCTCTCGAGCTCCAGTCGAGCGCGCCGGCGAGCCGAGGATGCTCGTACGTGCGAGCCGTAGCCCGTAGCCTCACCCCGGTCATGCCGCCCGGGACGCAGCGGCCTTGACGGGCCACCCTCCAAAAGGATATTATATCACCGACTCCGTGAGATCTCGAGTGATCTTGATCTATAGTGCGCGTGTGTGTTTACTCCGTGTAGAAAAAACGTGATATATCGCAGGATATAAGAAATCAACACACCCTGGACCGTCGACCGCCTTTTTCTTTCTCTCCTGGTCCCTCCGTCTACTCGGTTTTTCGACGCTCGTCGCACCGAGCCACCATCCGACTCTCCGACAGTTTTCCCGCACGGCGATCGAGGTGACGCATCGATAACATTTGTCAATTTTATTCTAGTTTCTAAGTACCTATCCCGCTATATACGCGAGAATGCTGCGATGGGCCTCTCTCTATATAACTATACGTACCTATTCCCCGAATCGTGTTCACACATTTTATTCCGCGCTTCCTCGAATTATACCGCGCGCTCGCACTCGAATTTCTGTACACATCCACTTGCACGCGTACACGTCGAATCACAACCTAACGATATATATTCTCTTCTCTACTGGCATTCTCGCGTATATATATGAGTGTACACGTACGCACGCACACGCGCACGTTGTTATACGAACGACGAGGACGAAAAATATTACCCAGGAAAATGGAAAATCTGCCTCTCGTCCCTGAGAGTACACACCGTGAGTGCAGGTGCACCCGAACCGGATTTATCCAGTGTGTCTTTTTCCTCTACCCCTCCCTCTGTACGTTGGGAAGTAGAGCTTTTTATTACGCAATTTTATTATCAAAATATTGTTCTAGGTCTTATGTATATACCTATTTGTTTTTATGCGAATTTCTCGGGTTTTTACTCGTTTTTTCTTTCTTTCTTTCTCCTCTACCTTTTTTTCTCGGGGAGTTTACGAAAATTCAGTTGGGCGTTTGTTGATACGTGATTGTGGTGTAGACGCAATGCGCAATTGTTTTTACACCACTCGAACAAAAATTTTCGAACTCCACATCGCGCTTGATACTTTCTTTTTTTCACTGGAATGAACGTCGATTTATCAATTCCTGTATCGCGTATTAATCAATTTTTCTTTCGATAAACATTACACGTTCTTCTTTTTTTTCGGTGAAAAAAAAAATCTGTTTTTTTTTTCGTTTATCGATCACTTTTATACGTTACTTTGATTATCCGTTAGCGTTATAAACATATACGTACAAATACGCATACGAGTAAAATATTGTAAAGGTCGATCGATAGATCATTGGAAAGGGATTGCGAATGTTTAATTATACGACCGTTTATTTCTCGGGAGATAAATATGATAATTCAATTCGTTGTGTTTTAATAATCAATTGGGAGGAAAATATCGTATATGTATGCCGAAGGAAACGAAAAAAATATGAAGTACGCGTACATATACATAGAAAGAAAGAAAGAAAGAAAGAAAAATATAAGGAAAACCTGCGAGGATTATTATTACTTGGTTACTATACTTTAACGAGTCGCGTGATTCTCTTTATTATTTTTTAAAGAGTTTCAACCGTGAACTACACTTAGACCGATTGCAGCACAGAGTCGAGAAATAGAGAGAGAGAGAGAGAGAAAAGGTCTCTCCACACACATCGAGGTGAATAACTGACTGTTTACGTATATCCTTAAACGAAGAGTATCTATAATAAACTGAAATATAAGGTGCTTCAATTTTTTTCCTTATATATACGAATACTCTATGAGTTGTACATTTCGAACAATATACATATAAACGTTTACTTGGTAAATTACAAGGAAACGGTGCGTTGCATTCAATCGTCGACGTGGAAAAGTTAAAATTTTCGTAAAAATATATATATATGTGTATTCTGTCGCGTTCGCGTTTACTCGCATGTATATATATATGTATAAATGTAGATATATATATATACAGACACACACGAAAACTAAGACTGATGCGCGCAGGGCTGAAGGCGTCTCGTCTCCTGGGACAACACGCCCATAGGACACACCGAGTGTACGTCTATATATATACATACGTGCACACGTCCGACACCGCGTGTCCTCGGCTCCTTTTCTTTTTCTCTTCTCTCGTGTCCATATGTATGTACGAATGTACGTCTATATACAGGGGAGTTTGCGAGATTGCGCTAATATTTATCTGTTTGGCATTGCCACCGTCGATTTAGACGTAGTTTCCTAGGCTGCATTTCCACTCCTCCATTTAGCGGCTCGGATTCTGTAATTGCAATGTTTGTTTGCCAAATGAATTTACATAAGAATCTTACGTACAAATATATATGTATATATATATGTATATTTATATACACGCGGGTAAATGGTTTATTTCCCTCGGAGCAAGGGAGAGAATGGTTGTAAAAGAAAATTAACTGCGATAATAAGATGCAGGTTGATGTGTCTTATACTGATACTGTACTACTTTACGATCCATATATTCTTTCAAGTGTAATCTATATATATTTGGTTATGATGGGTTGAGCTTTCTCAATGTCCGGTTTTTACTTTTGTCTTCTGCATTATGGAAACATATTTATAGAAAGTTTAATGTTGTATTTGTATGTTGGTGATGAAGTTGTATTTGATAATACAGTGGGTTTTTTTTTGTTTTCGAGATCTTTCGAATGGTCTAAATGACGGTTTTCTGTTTTTTTTTAAACATTTTGTGATGTAAATATATTCTTTTTTTTTTTAATTTCTTTGGTGCAAGTTGTTTTTTTTATGGTAAGTTGATGGACAAAAGAAACTGCATACGTATAAATACAGTTTGAAAGTTATTTCCAAAAGGTATACAGAATCCATGTTTCGGATATATTTTTTTAAGTACGCGTTATCTAAGGTAACATCTCGTTTTACACGAAAAAAGGGCTTTTTTTTTAAAGTGTCTAAATCTCTTTGTATAGGTTTTGGATTCACATTAAAAAAATCATACGAAATGTTACATTTTTATAATTTTTATATTGAAAAAAGATACTTACATAAAAAATTTTTGTTTGGGAACTACAATATTTTGGATGGGCCAAACTCTACTGCGACAGCATGACGATGCGTGTGTACTTGTAATTACATGAATTTATTATAAATTTTAACCGAGATAAGACTTTTTTTTTCTATCGTGTATTCTCCAATTTTTGTTGAAACTTTCTCTTTTTTGTGTTTATACTCGGGAAATATGCGTGCACGATAGAAAATGAGAAGAAGAGAAAAAAATTAAAGCTACAAAGTTTTTTTTATACGTTTTTCTCTCGACTTGCGCATATTTAAACACGTAGAGGTGTGTATATAGGTATATATATATGTATATGTACAAAGATAAAGCATTTTTGTAAATTTTGAATTTTGCAAAATGATATCCTGTTTACTTTGCTGATTCACGAGAAGAATCGCGGTTAATCTTATACATTCTATATAATATTTTATAAAGAAGTTTGTTAAAAAAAAAGAAAAATAAATTTTCCCTAACTTGTATTTAATATACTGTAAGTTAATTAACTATCGATTATTAAGTAGCGAGCTCGTATCGCCGATTATAATTACGATACTATATATATCGTCTGATTAAATAATTGTAAATTTATAGCGTTTAATTAAATTTTTATACAAAACCGCGCGATGCTGAAATTAAGTGAAAAAAATTAACATAAAAAATGGAGTTTCAATAATGTGATGTATGACAGTAATTATTACGTTTATATAAAATTTGATATATATATATATATATACCTTTGACCTTTCGAGATATTATCATACCGTAATACGAGCTCGTGCATACATTGAAATTTATTTTTTCTTTGTCAACAGTTGTATGTAGAAAGGTTATATAGCTCGTATTTCCAATTGTTACGGATAATTAGATAATGAACTTTAGTATGTCATTAATTATCCGTTAATGCGTAATTGCAAAAAAAAGTATTAATTGAAAAAAAAAATATTTTTTGTGATCGAAAAGATACGTATACGTTTGCCATTAGTTAATTATATTAATCCACATTATATTAAAATTTTATACTGTCAAAATGACGATTTAAGTATAAATTATGTTATATTTTTTTAAATAGTTTGTAAAATTTATTTTTTTTAATTCAATATGATCGCGGCACCCAAAGGAATAATTAGACATAGTGTTTGACTTTTTTTATAGGTATTTAATTAATTTTTTATTGGTTTTAAAGTTTAAGTCTGAGCGTACGTCCGTACGTCCGTACGTCCATACGTCCGTACGTCCGTACATCCGTACAGGCGGCTTTTTATTTTTTAACTCTTCTTATAACTCTCTTGGATTTCGAAAAAATGAATTTTTTTTTAATGAAAGTGATCGCGGAACCACACGGATTAATTAGAAATAGTGTTTAACTTTTTTATGGGTGTTTAATTACTTTTTATTTACTTTTTTTAATTTTTTATAGTCGATTAGTTTTAACTGAAGATAACATTAAGGACTGGACATCATCAACAAATATATGGGAATATTTAAAATATAAGGGAATATTTTTTTTTTAATTTCGAAATATGGGTTCCAGTAGATGATGCCCCGTCGACCTGGAGGTAACAGTAGGGACCTAGACATCTTCTACAGGAAGAAAAAATTTTTTTTTTTTTACGTACTAGGTCTTTCAGTAGATATTTCCCCGATGACCTGGAGGTAACATTATCGACCTGGACATCTTCTACAGGAAGAAAAAGTTTTTTTTTTATTTCGTAATATGCCTTCCAGTAGATGATGCCAATTTTTTTCTTTGTCAACAGTTGTATGTAGAAAGGTTATATAGCTCGTATTTCCAATTGTTACGGATAATTAGATAATGAACTTTAGTATGTCATTAATTATCCGTTAATGCGTAATTGCAAAAAGCATTAATTGAAAAAAAAATATTTTTGTGATCGAAAAGATACGTATACGTTTGCCATTAGTTAATTATATTAATTGACAATGAATATTTATTACGATTTTAATTTCCTACAAGTGTAAAAAATATTTGCTAAATGTGTAAATCGTAGTTCGTCGTTTACTTTTAATCGTGATAGGGGGAAAAAATATCGGATTCCGGGACAATGCAAATATGTGATAGGTATATATACGGCGGTTTATTCAAGATACAAAAGTAATAAATTTATATATGATACGATTATTGGTTTAACGTAGTGAATTGCAGATTAATAAGGATATCTGAAAATTTATCAAAATTCATAGTTAAAAGTTTCTGAGGTTAGGTTAGAACCAAAAACACTGTGTAATTTTGCCTCTTTTGTCATAAAAGTTGGACGAATCACTTTGTAGATTAAATTGTACAAACCTTTATTTTCTGTCTCACTACAGGATATGTATCAATTTAGTTTGTCTTTTGATTTGACTTTTAGTAATAGTGTCTAAATATATTTCTTCTACGCATCTATAAACAAAATGTTATGTCTCATCGTAATTGTTTATCTCGATTTTAAAAACACTGTTTTTTATATACAATTAATACTGTTTTGTACCAAAAATCAGTATTCACTTCAATTCATAAAAATAACAGAAAATTTAGGGATATAATGAGGACGACTATTACGGTCAGTTTTATTTTAAGCATTAAAAATGTATTTGTGTATACAATTTTTCGATAAGTATATACGTCCAGTGACAATCCATATTACGTGGACATTTTTCTTATGTAGAATTAGACAGCGAATGTAACGACAACTCGAATGTTCGACTTGAATAAACTATTTAATCTATTTTCAAGAGCACAATTATTTCTCGAGCACGTGTCCAATTCGACAGTTCGATAACAAATAATGAATCCAAAGAAAAACGAATGGTTAAGAGATAAAACAACTTTAATATAGTTTCTATACAAATATATTAAACCGAATAAAAATTATTAATTTATTAAAATGTACCCATATAGAATATTATCATATGTATAATAATTAATGTTTATTATTATTATACGATGAATTAAAATGTAATTAATTTTTTTATAGAAAAACCTCGATTATTTATCTCGATTATTTATTTGCTTATATCGATCAGTTATAACTAAAGGTAACATGAAGGACTGGATATCATCAACAGGAAGGGAATATTTTTTTTTAATTTCGTAATGTTTGTTCCAGTAGATGATGTCGCGATGATCTGGAGGCAACATAAGGGACCTGAATATCATCTACAGGAAGAAATTAATTTTTTTTTAAATTTCGTAATGTGCGTTCCAATAGATGATGTTGCGATGATCTGGAGGTAACATAAGGGACCTGGACATCATCTACAGGAAGAAATTAATTCTTTTTTGAATTTCGTAATGTGCGTTCCAGTAGATAATAATAAAAATAATAATAAATAGTAATAAAATAATATAAATAACATAAATACCATAAATACTTTAAGTACCATAATACATAATAACATAAACTACCTAATATATAAATAGATTATAATTATATATGTATGATCAATATTTAATTATTTGGTTGAGTTTTTATATAAATTAGTTATATATATAGACAAAATTATTAAAATTTTTATACTATATTTTGTTATTTTATAAAATTTATAAAATAAAGTTTTACAATATTTAATATGTAACGTTATAATTACTCTTACGTAAATAGCAAATTTTAATATCAAAATAACAAAAGTTCTTACATCATATATGTATAGTGAAATATATATACTACATATATTAAAATTTGTATAATATGTTTTGTAGAAATATTTTATATACGCGTATACGTTCATTTCTTTTTCAGTATTCAATTGTTTTGAGACGACTTTTTTAATTTAAGGCTATTAAAAATTTAACGCTATATTCTAATTACTCCATTCGTCCAATAGGTGGCGTGTATAAAATTTTCTATTTTTCCAGTTCTTCTCGCAAATGCTCAAAAATGTGTCAACTAGTATATAAGAAACAACAAGATATTTAGTTATTATGCGAAAATGTATCTTCCGTTCAGCGTATTTCAATGATAGCGATTGAAACGATATTTAAGTTAGTGACTAATAAGTGTAATGAATAAATATATGCGAGTGAATAAAAATTGCGATCAACTGCGTAAGAATAGTATATAATTAAATCTCCAAATATTAAATGCTTCTGTAGTACTTAATTGACAAATGGAATTCCCCCAATATATACATTCTATTTCGAATTAATTAAAAACAAAATATAATTCATTTTTACTTCCTTACATTCGCATTTAAAAAATACCAGATTGAATAATAAAATTTGCTGACTTATATAATAAAAATTACTATATTGAATATCAAAAATTACGATATTGGATATTAAAAGATAGTATATCTAAATTTTACTATATAACATAGCAAAAATTATTATATTGCTGAGATGTCACACTTTTCCTATACAATATAGTAATTTTTAATATAGATTATTTTATATAGATTTTTTGTAATATAGTTTATAATATTTTACTAAGTGTATAAAAAGTGCTATTACCAAATTACCAATAACACACAAATTAATAAGTACTGCTAAATAATAAATAAATTATTTGCAAAGGATGTATACATATCACAAGACAATAAAAAATCAATAATAATTCCTTCATGAAAAGTGCTATTGCAATAATAATTAAACTCTATTTCATACAAAAATTATTATTTTTATAGATAATTTCTATTTTTTAATATTATCATTTTAATTCATCGTGTAATAATAATAAATTCATTAATTATTATACATATGATAATAAGTCTATATGGGTACAATTTAATAAATAATAATTGAATGTAGTTAAATAATAAAATATTTTTTAGTTTAATTTAATATTATCTATTAGATAATGATTTTTCAGCGAGCGAGCGTGAGCGAGTGAGGATTTTAGCTAGTATTAATTAATATTTATTACGATTTTAATATCCTAGAAGTGTAAAAAATATTTGCTAAACTGTGTAAATCGTAGTTCGTCGTTTACTTTTAATCGTGATAGGGGGAAAAAATATCGGATTCCGGGACAATGCAAATATGTGATAGGTATATTATACGGCGGTTTGTTCAAGATACAAAAGTAATAAATTTATATATGATACGATTATTGGTTTAACGTAGTGAATTGCAGATTAATAAGGATATCTGAAAATTTATCAAAATTCATAGTTAAAAGTTTCTGAGGTTAGGTTAGAACCGAAAACACTGTGTAATTTTGCCTCTTTTGTCATAAAAGTTGGACGAATCACTTTGTAGATTAAATTGTACGAACCTTTATTTTCTGTCTCACTACAGGATATGTATCAATTTAGTTTGTCTTTTGATTTGACTTTTAGTAATAGTGTCTAAATATATTTCTTCTACGCATCTATAAACAAAATGTTATGTCTCATCGTAATTGTTTATCTCGATTTTAAAAACACTGTTTTTTATTATACAATCAATACTGTTTTGTACCAAAAATCAGTATTCACCTTAATTCATAAAAATAACAGAAAATTTAGGGATATAATGAGGACGACTACGGTCAGTTTTATTTTAAGCATTAAAAATGTATTTGTGTATACAATTTTTCGATAAGTATATACGTCCAGTGACAATCCATATTACGTGGACATTTTTCTTATGTAGAATTAGACAGCGAATGTAACGACAACTCGAATGTTCGACTTGAATAAACTATTTAATCTATTTTCAAGAGCACAATTATTTCTCGAGCACGTGTCCAATTCGACAGTTCGATAACAAATAATGAATTCAAAGGAAAACGAATGGTTAAGAGATAAAACAACTTTAATCTAGTTTCTATACAAATATTATTAAACCGAATAAAAATTATTAATTTAATAAAACCTCTATAGGGTTTGCAGATGTAATAAATTTGTAATTATTAATGGGTTAAATAAAAATTAAAGATTAAAAACGATTAAATTTTATGCATAAAATCCGCTGCAAAAAAGAAGCATTTCATATTACGAGCTGTTAATTACGAAGAAAAAAAAATAAATTACGACGATTAATATAAATTCTTCTAAAACGACGATCTCCCAAGTTCTCGATCGAGGAAGATGAGCAGCGTCGATATTGTAAGAAACGCAGTGAGTCTCATTGTCTTATGAACAATCGGGGAAAAACATCTTGAATCTGAAAGTGAAACAAAGCAAGAAATACGGAAGAGTATTAAAAAAAAAGTCAACGGAAGTGCAGCAGAAAGATCGTCGTTCGCTTTATCGGATTAGCAAATCTGGCGAACCGGTAAACAACTTTTTTCTCTTTCTCGGATATTTTTTCTACAGAACGGATAGAAAAAAAAGGATAATACCTCTACATATATACATCGACGAATGAAATTTTATTATCGATAGAAGAAAAAGAAAGATAAAGATTTTTATGGTAATAAAGTACGCGTGTCGAATTTTCAACTTCTCAGTTAAAAAATGTATGATAGTCTCACGAGTTCGTACGAGAGGTGTATGCATTTTCAAGTGCGACTTGAAAGTGTTAAAATAGTTCATTAATTTATTATGCAAGGTTAACCCCGTTACTTTAAAATTAATTGCCGCTATATGTCTTGATGTATATACCGCGATGACGAATTAATTAAAACGATATATATATATACACATGAATTGTTGATCGAAATGATCGTTCTCTCCAGTGTGTGGGTATAAACGATCATTTTATTTAAACGCGATTGAGGTTAGTTTACGAAAACACTATAAAAAATTTAATAGTCTTCGCGAGGAAATAGTGAAAACTATTGTTAGATTTAAAGATTAATTGAAACGCGTAAATTTAATATTATCGCGCTCTGTTATAGGTTTCGGTCTATTATGGAGCATCGAGTTGTTATTTTATTATAATTGACCGTCTATATTTTTAGACGACGCTAATACTTTTTTTTCTACAATGAACCTTTATGTGTATTTAAGTAGAGCGAAGGAACGATATTCATATAGTTTATATGCGAGGAATTAGAAATTACACGAAAATATATATAAATACACGGAGAGAAATTTTGTATTAAAAATTACGAAATATTTTGTAAAAATTAGAATAGTTTCTAGTAAATAAATCACAGTCTGACAAACTTAGAAAAATTACTATAGTTTACATATTAAAATTTAGAAAATTTATAGTAAATATTACAAGAATTATAGTAAATTTTATTATAAACTATAGTAATTTTTACTAGAAACTACAGTAATTTCTCTAATTTGTCACTCTGTGATTCATTTACTAGACACTATTGTCATTTTTAATTTAAACTTTTTCTCAGTGTGCGATGTATATATACGCGTTACGATCCTTGTTGTAACTCGAGTAGATTCCGAACCGAAATTTAGTACAACAATTCGATAAAAATAGTTACATTAATTTCATTCGGAGTAGCCGGTACGCGCCCGCACACGTGGTCTGGAAATAACGAATGTAATATTTCTCTCTAAATGCAAATACATACAATAGAACACCACTCCAATATCTTACACGTTACTTTCTCCCTCCCTCTCTCTCTCTCTCTCTCTCAATTTTTCGATGGCAAGGAGATTCTCCCGAGCGATAAACGATTCAGTTCAGGTATATACCCTATATATATATATATGATCGAACACACCGAAAAAAAAACGGCATTCACGTACAAAATTACATCCCCCTCCCCTCATTTTCTCATGTTATAACCTTGGTAAAAGGCGTAAAATACTTGGATGGACAACGATGTGTGAAAAAAAGAGGACTATATTATATACGATTTCGCAAATACGAGATGAGGGAGTGGGTAAAAACGGGTAAATAGTACTTGCACTACGGAGTTTCGAGAGAATTGGCTATACGCATATATGCATACTAGTGGAATTTCGCAACTATCCTCGTTTTAAACACGTCGCTGGACGTTCCCGGGTTTAAATGCTTTTAGTAATGGGTGTCCGTGTGGGATGTTCCGCATAAATAAATTAGATTAATTTCTCGCGATGGAGGTTCCCGAATTTTATACCGTTTGCGGTATATATGTATAAGGGGAATTGTTTCGTTATTTTACAACTTGAATGTTTAACCTTGTCTTGTACTCCTTTATTTATAATTTAATAGCGATTTTGAATACTACAGTACAGACACTGCCCTAGTAGAAATTTAAATCTAAAAACTAGAAATTAAACATTCTTATTACCTACCATTTTTTTACACCTCAGACATTGGAATAATGTTTCTCTACCTTTCCGATAACAGTAAACTTCAAAATTCCATAATTTCGGATGAATTTTTAATGTTTTCGTCTGATTTACAACTAATTTCTGTTATATTCCAGTATTTACGAAAATAAATGTGATTTTATTATATTTTTTACTTGTCCATGTTTAATAGACATTTATAGCATATACTAGACTCAAATTTGATCTATGTTTATAAGCTAAAAATTAGCTCAAAACAGAATATAAGTTATACTTTAGTCTATTTAATGGTTAAAAATTGGGAGAAAAAGCGTTTCAACCGGGAGGATAAAATGGGCATATTTTCGCCTATTTTTCACCCATTTTTCGACCATTCTATTTAGAATATCTATTTATTACCTATTTTATGGAATACGATTTCTACTAGGGACATATACATATATGTAATATTTCAATAGACATCGTTGAAATTACAATTATTGATCGAAACATTTTTTTACACGTTTTTTAACATAGCATAATAATGCAAGTTAAACGATTAAAGTAACGTTTTTTTATTATAATGCTTAAATGTAATGATTAATACGGACAATACGAAAAATAAACGTAATATTTCATACGTATCCTCACTATTTATCTAAAAGAATCATCATTAATAACATTCTCACTTTTATTGTTGGCTCTATAGAGCGGTGTTTTAATAAAAAAAGAGGTATAAATAAAAAAACCATATTTATATCAGAAACAAAATGTTCAAACAAAGCTATAGTGTATTATAAGTGTACCAATTACGGGTACCCGAGCAGCTATAACGTAACTTTACATATACATTTACATGTCCAGTAGTTCAGATTTGTCGTCTGCTTAGAGCAGCTTATCTACAGCCTGTTGAGAACGGAGAAGATCCATCGATTAATTATATTATTCGTTTGTTCATTAATTTCAACACGTCGTTCTTCTGAGAAAAATACACCGGTTGAAGGAGAAAAAAAATGTAAAAGATTAATTAGGGTTTTTGTCGTTAAATCAATTATAGTCGCACGTATTTTATCTTATTATGTATATTATGTTTCTAAAAGCTTTTATAATTCTTCATTTAAATGGATATACGTAGAATTAAAAAAATTAGAAAAGAAAAACGTTCGATTGGAGAGGTGATGCTCACTCGAGTGGAATATATGTTTCCTGCGAATAAAGGAGTAATTAACCAATGAGGTTTCAAATTATAGAAAGTAAATGAGCTTTATTTAATTTGTTAAGTGTATTTCAATTTATTTTTAGTATTATTAAATTCATAATCAAGCAGATTAAATTAAATCTTTATTTCAAGCGTATTTTCGTTTATTTTTTGAAAAACGTCTTTTTTCGTTTACTATAGGTATATTTCTAAAAAAGTAGATTAATTTTTAAATAAAATTTATACGGATGAATGATCTTTTTTTTATCCATAAGAGTTTATACCGATAAACAGATAAAATTCGATAAATGATAAAATAATAATACATTTTAATTTAATCACTCGATAAATATATATTTCAATAAATTTTCATTACATTTTATTTATAGCCTTCTTTTATACACCAGTCGATAACTACTAATTATTTTACTTTAGATTTCCTAGAAAGTCTTATTAATGTATTCATTGCATTAATTTCGTTATTCAGAGGTAAGTATATGTTTTTTAGACATCATCTCACGTTATCCAAGTTAGAGTATTCTATTTTTAAATTCTGACTTTGAAAAGAAAAAAAAACGTGTTACGACGATTTTCCTTTCAATTGGTTAAAGGTTATACGTATAACAAATCCATCCATTACTCCCGATTTGGCAGCAATTTCCGCTCGGCTATTCAAGTGTTCGAAGCTATACCCCTTTCGTTCACACCCTCACCACCTTGCCATTCCTATTATTCCACCAGGTGTCGAAATGTAATTCCAATATAAGATCTATGATTTTTCATAGTTTCAACTCTATAGCCGCAAATAAATGTTTGCATATATAGCCTTATATTCTTAATCAGTTAAATTCATCGTTCTTTTTTATAATTAATTATTCATTTATTGAAAAAAAATTTTAAGTAAAAATAATATATAGGTATATATCTTTAAAAACTTTTTGATGAAACGTGCATTTAGTGACTGTATGTATATATATATATATATACACTCACATGTATAGCCGACATTATTTTTTGATCAGGAGAGAGCGAGGCAGCTCGTAAAATTATGATCGAGTTTCACTTTAGCGGTAAGTTCACTCGATCGTTTAGTTTTATCTATAACTTTAGATTACTCTTAGATATATATCTATATGTGTGTGTGCATATATATATATACTAAAGTTCTATACACCGAGCACAATTTTACTTTCTATATGGAAATGAAAACTATTAGAAAAAAAAGAACGTTTAATAGTAAATTCGAATAACGTTTTTTGAATTAAAATCTTCACACATATATTGCGTTTATATTTATATAATGAAACTATACGCATCATGCGTTACGAAAATCAATTAATTTTCGTTTATCCTTTGATTTTACAAAGAAAATAGTAAAAACCCTTAGTTTCACCTATGGTTCGTTTCGTCAATCAGCAGAATGAATATATCGCGTGGTGTAAAACTTTATCTCGCGCGTAAAATCCACTCCGACGTAATTTACGTTGAATTGAAGAAAAAAAAGAAGAAGGGGGTTGGTAAAGAAAATAAAAATACCGAAAGCGTCAGGAGTGATCAGGTATACACGAGCGCAATGTGCGCAGACCAGCCTAACTAATTTAATTGAGCCCTGGAGCGTAGATGTCTCAGTTCCGCGCAGCCGCGTCACGTATAGTCTCGTTTCGTGACGAATATTCGATTAAGCCCCTTCCTATATACGTATATACGGACCCGTAATTATGCGTATTATCAACGTTTAGAAATTCAGTGGAAGGTTCTATTCCATCTGCCCAATATTCATTCGTCGCCTCTTTTTTTTTGCTACACTCGTTTAATTTGCATGTGTAGTTATTAATGTAATAAGTTCTCATGTAATAAGTAGTTATTGTATCGAGATGAGATATGTGTAATTTGAAGATGTTCTAATCAGTCCTAACGTTATTTATTGAAAGTTATTTATTGAAGATAAAACGAAAAGTCTTTGGAATGGAAAAGGATTCTGATATAATTTTGTAATATGTTGCACTCAAAAAACGTACAGTGAAAAAAAATAAACTTGTTCTCAGAAGAATTCTTGTTAAATATGAGACACAAACGGAAAATTTGTTTGCTCTAAAATTACTCGTTTTATAATCAAGCGGAGTCTTTTACATCATAAAATAGAATTTACTTTTAAAAAAAAATGTGGAAATTCAACTCAAAAATATCAATATATTAAGATTACGCATATTCTTCTTAATTATAAATGAATCATTTTAGAGCAAGCAAAGTTTCCGTTTAAGTCATATTTAAAAATACTTTCTCTAATTGTAAGACCAACAATCCATTTTTTGCAGTACATAAGATATATATTATTTAAAGTGCTTATTCGTCTGTTCCATAGGTGAAAATTATCCCCGGAATAAACCCTCAAAAGAATGTTTTTTTAATAATATCTCTTAATACTTATTATATAATAAATTACTATTCGAAGTTTTTAAATGAAATCAACGTCAATTTATTTATTATCAAAAGACGAGTTTATAAGCGCAATTTTTATGCCAAAGAGTTGTAACCCTCATTCCTTTATATTTTAGACTAAACTTACAACTGTTTTCGAAATCATATTCTTAGAAAATGTGATCATGGAAAGTTGTTAAGGGGTATCGTTGCTATATATATATATATATATATAAAGTAAATTATTATTAAATTTAAATAAAATCGAGACGGGTAAACATTTTATTTCAAAATTAAAATTAAAATATCAAATACCTAGTCTTTGAGATAAAATTTCCTCTATGAGTATACGTATTTTATATGTATAGTTAATTATAAGTTTTAGTATTCTAAGTTATATATTTTTTTATAACGACCAGTCTATATACAGATATTTAATCTCTAAACAATGTTATATTAAGTCGAATTTTTATTATTTTATTCATATTGTAACAATATTTTACATTCTGGTAAATAAGTAAATAAATAAATATTTTTTAAATACTGCAACATATTGCAAAAGTATCAAAATCGATGAAGAACACGTGAAAACCCTTTTCTTGTAAGTACATTAATATATATATAATAATATAGAGATATTTAAAAACGTTTTTAGATATTAATATGAAAGATTGAAGGTGCATTTTGTAGAGAAAATTTAATTGCGTTGCGGTGAAGAGCAAAGACTATCTACCGTGGTATTAATTTTTCTTTAGAAAACACACCTATTGTCTATATAAATAATTTTTCGTATTATTTTTCACGTAGGCAATCTCAGTTTCTTTTTACTATTCTAAATTATCTCAAAAATTAAAAAAATAATTATTGTCACGACTCTGAGGATTCGTAAGGATTACTACTCTTAATTTAGAATTCGCGTTACAAACTTGAAAGAAAATTTAATTTCATATATTATAATGAACTCGGTTAATTTTTTTTAAGTAAACTAAAAATAATTGCTATCATACGTATGTGTTTATTCTTAATTTAAAGTAAGCTTAATTAACGTATATAGAAGAAAAATGTAAAAACGAATTTTTTTTCCTTAAGGTCCCCTGTAGTATTTATTTTCCTTCGTTATTTATTTTTTCTGCTGAGGAACCTTCAGCTTTTCTTTCATGAAACTTATATATATATATACATAAAAAAAATGTTGGCTAGTTGTGAACCACTTAAAATTCCATTCATTCTTATTTTTTGAGAAGTTGGCGACTCGAGAAGAATTAGGTTGGATGCATATAAGATTTTTACCTTGATAAGAAAAAAAAGTAAAAGTTCGGATGCACGATCTTGAAATTCTTTTCAACGAGGATTATTAATTATTGTTTTCCACGCGTTTGTATAACCTCCACACGAGTTAAATTTTTATACTTTCCAACGAGAGGATAAACGATATTAACAACTGGATACAAATAATATTTTGGACAAGTCGACAAAGTGAAATTAATTTTGTTCAACGTATTTTTCATACGTGTAACGAATATCGCACAATTTATATTAATTTAAATAAATGTATTTTGCATAAGAATTTGTCGATATATAACTACGATTATTCGGAAACTGTTCGCTGCCACACGTAATACCGCGCGTGTATAAATAAAATATATCACACTGATAAATATTCTGATACGCATATTTATAAAAGAATAATATTTACGTTATATATTTTCGGAACAATAAGTTAATCAGGATTTGATAGTATATATATATTTATGTATATATTTTTAAATTATCGTAATTTTCATTTTTTTATAGTAATTATCAACGGGAGGTAATTTGAATCTATTGAAATTTATTTCTTTGCGTTCAAATAATTTGCAATAACGTGTACAGGGTTTGGTGTAATCGCATAACTATCCATGTATAACTATTATTTACTGCATTTCAATTTGCTGCAAATGATAATTCCGATATTCGTATACGCGTTTGAATTTAGACGTAAAACAGCGATATTCAAATGCTTCGATGTAAATATACGACCCTCGATTATCACACGTGCGAATATTAGATTCGCATTGATAACGTCCAAAAACATCTATACGGATGTGGTTACATTTTTTTTCGGAGATTAATGGAGATGTGACGATTTAATAATTGATTTATGAAATTGTAATTATGTCAACGTCTATATAAATGATAATTACTAATTTATCGTTGGTCACTTGTTGTAATTATATTTTATAATCAACGATACGTTCACTTATTATGAATTATCTTCGTGTACACTGAGATAAACCGATTCTTTCATTCAAAGAAACCATGAATTTCGTACCATAAAATTTTATTTCATTTGTAGCAAATGTCGATTTCTTAATAGTTATGAAATATTCTTTTACCATTACATACTTTTTTTCGTTAGAGAAAAATATCCATTATCTTATATGAAGTACATTATTTATAGTATAATATTAATTATACTAAAAATAAATTATTATTGACAGATATGTGAAAATTTAATCTTAATTTATTTATTTTTATTAATTTGGTGTAATATAATCATATTTAATTTAAATTTAATACATGTCAATTGCAAAAACTGATTAATTCACTGAACTCGTATAAAAATCACAATTTTTACTTGTAAGTGGTTCGCGTCTTAACTATAAAGAATTTAAATATATAATGTGCACCTTGCCAAATCAAGTCATAGAAAACTTTATTAATAAGTCATGTGCCTTTCGCCGTATTTTAATCCACATTTCTTAACAGTTAAGAAAAATTCTTTCTCCCAAAGAATTACTTTTCTTAGTATATATGATTTAAATATTGAATAACTGTAGTTTTACTGGGTATACCATACGTTAATATAAATTTTAATTTCTTGTAAAAATTTTTCTTACGACCGAATTAATATATTTTTTGGTGATTCTATAAAAAAAATATATGTATGTAGAGCATTCATAATGTAAATTATTATGATGGTTATCTTGTATATTTTAAACTCGCGGTCGTAGACATAAAAAAAAATATTTAAAGAGTATTTTAATATTTGGATGCATAAATTAATATATATTTAATTCGACTTAAACTTTACATTAAGTACATATTTAATAATTAATAATTAATGTGGTATTTGAATTTCATTACTTCAGCGTATTACAGAGACTTTTTCATCGTTGCGTTAAATGCAAATTATATATTTAATAATTTCACAGAAATAATACATTTTAACGTGTTTAATATAAATTATAGATATAGATTTTTATAATCGTTACAGAGATAGTAATAATTACACTTGTCATCTTTTTCAATATTGTTTATCCTTAAATCGTTGAGATTATTTTTCAAGTACTTGTTATTGATTATTAATTACTTGAAGAAACTTGCTTCTTCGAGAACGTTTTTTATAAGTAAGGGTTTTAGGTATTATACTTAAATTTTGGTCAAGATTCTTAATTTAGTTATAATTTTTAGGTTTTTAGGTCTTGAAATGTCACAATTGTTTGAAGTAATTTATTATCAAAACACGGGAAAATTCTTAATAAAATTTAGAGTGAAAAGACGATAAAATTGGAATATTCGATGTGCAATCTAAAATTTACTGTGACAGCATGGTAAAAATTGTGCTTATTACCTTACAAATATTATGAGTCTAAGTTGAATTGTACTTAATAATCAACTACGTTTCATTACCAAATGACCACACGTCAAATAAAAAATTCCTAATCAACGCTCATTGAATATTCTCACTTAAAAAGTAAAATTGTAATACTAATATAAAACGACGCAACCAACAAAATCCCATTCTTCGTACAGGAGTGAAGTGCATCCATAAACCATCCATCTTGCTGTAAAAAATCATTTGAACAAAAAAAAGAGAGGAGGGATGGGAGAAGGGGAGGAGGTGGGAGTACATTACCGATCAACCCAGAAATTCCCATTCTTTACAATTCACTTATAGGCGCGAGTGACAAAAAGGTCGAATCTCGATAGAAACGACCACCCTCCCCCTACGGGGACACGCGGTAACAACAGCCTCGTGGGACTGGTGTGAAAAAGCCGCGACAAAGGCCTGCGAGCGCGTAATAAATATCGACGCGGATATACCAGCCTCGCAACAAGTTGGTACATATACGACAGAGACATAGGAGCGAGCCTGCTGCGTATATATATACATATTTATATATACATATATACATATACGTACGAACCGGAAATTCAGTGGAGCCGTAAACGGTATTCTGGTACTGATCTTCCATGGGTTTGCGTCCGGTATAGGGAAATCGAATTTCAACGAATGGCCAATTTTTTTATGCGGAGCATACGTTTATTATCGATTATATTATGTGCGTAAGCGATTGTGAATTTAATTGATTTCGATTTTCGCGTATATCGAGAGAGAAAAAAATTCTTCTTTTTTTTTCCTTTTTTAATCCTACTTTTTTACAGCAACGCGAACGGCTTTTTTCTCTCGTTGACGAATGCGCGACTCGCGTGCGGTGAATGAAACGTGTGCGAATGGGTGGCTATCTGATTTGGTGTATATTGTCGCGAGGAAGAAAAAAAAGGATGTTTGTAAATTTATCGATATTCATAAAATACCCGTGATAATCTAAATGAGTTGATATTTTTAGCGAGCACTGAGCACTTTACTCGACGTTTAATACTTATAATATCGGGTTTGAAAAGAATTTCGGATTCTTTTTTTTTAAAGAAATTTTATTGAACGTTCGTGAAATGGGTATTGGCATACAAATATTATATAATGAAATATTCGTGAGGTTGTAAAACATCCTCTGAATTTTTCCTGCCGAATTTAGTATCAAGGGAACGCAAATTTTTTTCTTCGACTCCTGATATTGATAATAAAATTCAAGATGTGACAAAATTTTTTTACTATATATATGTATAGCAGTATTACGATATCCTTTAAGAAAACTTTATGCACGATATGTTTTAATATTTCTTAAAAGTACCTTTTCTTAAACGGAATATTCTGTAGCTCGTATGTGCGTACATTGAACGCGAATCAATAATCTCGAATTCATAATCCATTGTTAAATTTATTCGTTAATTCCCATAATGGAATGATAATAAATAACATTTTACATATACGTATATATATATATACAAATACCATAATTGTGCATTAATTTAGACAATATGATTAACGAGTACAATAAACGACCGTTACCCGAAAATGAATCCTAATGATATATACTTGTATTTAATCAATTTTGATTACTTTTGAAATTTGGTTATTTTATGTATTCGAGTTGCAATATACGAAACCGAAGTAACTAACGTAACGGTTAATTATATATAAACAAATATGCGAATAATGTATGTATGCGAATTCGAAAAATAATTTGATACGCCAAAAACTATAAAGCTACTGAATATTATAGTTATATATATATACATATATACGTGTGTGTGCAGTGACAAAAGGGTCTATATTAGAATCTCTTGGAAATCCACGATTCAACCGTAGTAATAACGCGCAACGACGAAAATTCCCCAATCAGGACTAGGCGAAGTCTTCCTTCCCCCCAAAGACCGTAACTCGCACGTCCGACGAGTCACGCCCAAGACTCGCCGTTGCAATTTCCTCGAGTTCTTCGCCGGAAGATCACCGCACCGAATAATGTAAATCCGCGAGCTCGTTCATATGTATCTATATATATATATACATACATATTCGAGCACGTGCGCTACATAAGACACTGTTTTCCATTTTGGACATGGATGAATATTGTTCCGTTGTCTTATATATATATAAAATGTGTGTCACAATGAATCGGTCTTGGATATTATATTGGATAAGGATGGTATATTATTTTCGATTCGATTATCGTTGCATATTGCGATGAGAATATAGTTTAAATAGAAAAAGTCAAATAATACTACAAGTGGAAAAAGCAGAATAGCTCGAACCGATTGAATAGGACAGAATGTGATTGACCAGGTCAATTATGAAGCGCTAATTTATCTAGCAAAGTGTATTCTTAATATTTATTGATAACAATATGGTTGTTTGATTATTCATAAATCATAGCTATCCTGAATATGTTTTAATTCCTATATAATTATAATGTTTATCGGTATTTATGTTCGTTCGTTTTTTAAATATTCGCAAAACTCTTTTGGATTCATTATTATTTTTTTATAAACTCGTCCAAAACAAAATACCGTACGTTGTCACATCGTCATCACCGCTTGTATTTATTTATTTAAGTGAATGTATTTAGTAGGTTTTACTATTTACATTGAGCGAAGAAGTTTTTGCTAGTTTAGCTATTTTATTTTCTTCCGTGAATATGTAGATTCAAAAATAGTAAATTGAGTAGAATAAGATTTGTTAAGAATTTAAATTAACGCATCGAAGAAACGTCAAGTCTCGAGGTTATTTATTGCTTTTATTTTTTTTATATATAGAGTAGACTATATACTTAGTTGTTTTAAATAGTAAACTTTTATTTAGTAATATTTTTTAGCGGATATTAAAACGTTTTTTGGAATGTTTATTTGATCAGAAATAATCAATTTCATTTTTTATATGTTCAAAAAATGATTTCACCTAATGCTCAATTTTCATTAAAGGTTTACAATGATTTTAGAGTTACTATCAGTAACTATTTTTAACCTATACACTGATAAACCATTGGCGTATTTCAGTTAAAAAAATAATATTTTTTGTTTAACTCAATACTATCAGTTTGTTTGTTAATTTTTTCAAATATATACTTTAATATTTTATGGTTCGATAAGGGTATATAGATCACGAAATTATTTAACAAAACCATTTTAATTTATATAAATTTCGCGTACGTTTAATTCCAGCTACTTGACTAACAGTATTGGAAAAATAGAAATTGTACGTTCTTCCTTGATGTATCACGTTCAAGTAGTCGCGTTCGAGTTTGGTCAGCCGCGAGCCACTAGTAGAACGACTTGTGTGTATCGCCCCGCTCTCTCTCTCTCCCTCGAGTATCCTCGAGCGAGAGATGGAGATGAACGTATTGCGCTTGAGATGTCGTTCGCTATATACACAGTAGATTGGACCTCATAGGTGACGGTGTACGTGGAAGAAAGTTTGTGATTGTTCACCCAGTTCGAGGGGTTTCGCGGTTCGATCCCAAAACATAGTTTCTGGTGTGAAGTGTTGTCTTTACCTATACGTACACGTTCAAATCGGTACATTTGAGAATTTAACTGGTCTTTTCTTTTAAACGATATTACTCGTTATAGTAATGCATATCCAGCCTAATTTTATAAAAATGATAATAATTAAATTTTGGGGTTTTATATGCTATCGTTCACGAAGATATAAACGATGGAATTTTTTTCTTTTCGGTTTTCGCGTTTGATCGAAATTCATTCGTGCGTAGATATACGCGCTTGTGAGCGTACCCCTTGAGACCGATGCCAAAATTACCTTATATTTTCGATTGGTTGCTATCGGACTTGTCCTCTATTCTTATCAGTTCGAGCCGCATAATCGCATCGCTTCGTTTCTTCACATTCGAAGAACGTATCCTTCTGATTATTGGATTCTAGAAAAGTGTCAGAAAATTCTTTGAAAAAAAATTGAATGCTCCATTTTTTCTATTGCGATTACCCAATAAGGCATCTGTATTACCTATTGTGTGTAGTAGATGTGTGATAGAAAATGATTTTTTCGATTTAATATAGATTATTACAATATATTATCATTTCCGGTGTTACGCTACATTGAGGTAAATTATATAACTTACTGAATTTATAACAACATTTCTTCAATGGTAAAGTAAGAACTGATTTGCGAAATAGTAAAAATTTCTATTCAATTGTAAGTACCTCTACTTTTCAATTTTTTTCATTTATTTTTTTATTTTTACTTATACGTATATAGTTATTTTAAAAATAGAATTTTTATCACTATAAATAATTACTCTTGCATTAATGATTATAAATATAAATATATAAATAAATACAAATGTTATATAATAAAAATATGTATAATATAAATGTTTGTTTTATTCTCTAATCAGTAGGATAAATAAAAATCAATGAGAATTATTTCAATTTTTAAAATTGCCTATTTTATATCACATTATGCAATAATTAATAATAATAATTACAGTATGAATAATGCTTATAAAATGATTAAAAACAAGTAAATCTATAATCTTGCTAAGAATACGCACTCAGTTCACTCTACTCTCACTCGCGGTTCGTGTAACTATTTCTAATACAAAAATTGACAATCATTAAATTTTTCATATTCAGTTTTCCTAACTTTCATACAGTGGTAAAACGATTACTTGCATTAAATATACGGGTCTTAGCCATAAACTTACTATATATATATTCTTTATAAACAAAATTTTGCTTTTACGGTCGCGTAACACGGTGTACTGATATAATCAATGTGGATTTAACGCATTCAACTTATTATCAGTGTAGTAATAGTAACAGTTGCCAGTGTTCAAGTTGTTTTTAAGTAATCTTTTTTTATTCAAACGATGTTCGCACCTGTTAGATTAACAATTTATTCTATTAAAAATGTAAACTGTTATAGTTTTTAAAAGAGAAATTCCTATGTATCCGATTGCAAGTTTTATTGGTATAAATTTCACTATATATATTTATAATAAAAATTGTCTTATATTTTTCAAAGTTTTCTCGGCGACATATTGTTATAATAACTTGAAACTTTGTAAAATGACAGTCAATTACATAAGGGAAGGCAAATAATTCCTCGTTTTTGCGTAAATTTGTTTTTATTGTTATAAGTATTAATAATTTGTTTTTTCATCTGTTATATAATGGCGCGAAATTTCAATATTTAATTGAGTATGACACCCTCTTAATAATAGTATTAAATGTATACAATCAAAAATAATAAAATGTACTGAAAAAATTTTTTTTTAATATCTCGTATAGCGCTGTTTATATGATAATTCACCCAAAAGTCTGAAAAGGATAAATTTGTTAATATATGTTTAAGAGGTTATTCTGTTATCGTTAAGATTGAATACATATATTTTTCACAGAAATAGGATTCAACTGTACACATTAGATAGGTATACGTATATATATATAACTTTCGAGTAGTTATTTCATACATTAAGTTGGCATGACAATTTGTCGCTCGAATTTAGATCGAGGCAATTGAAAGTTATCGCATTAGAGAGTAAAGTTGTCCTCTGGTAAAAGTACATAAAAATATTAGGTACAATGACGTTCTTCCTTTGCGGAAGATGACAAAAGTTAGCTAACTGTGACAGCGGTGTGTAGCTACTACTACCACTCACAATTGGTTACTCAATCTCGCTTCCATTCTACTGTATATGGACGCACTCCATAAGATACAAAGTTTACGAATTGTGAGAAAGTTAATCTTGATTACGAACGCACTCGCGAGAGAACGTGCACTGTTCTCTTCGTACCTAGGTGTACACACACACACACACACACACACATATATATACTTTTTTGTTACGTATATACACACAGTTACAGCTGAAAGACTCAATAACTGTAACATCGACGAAGAGTAATAATCCTTGTATCGCACCTTTCCCACGTGTATTTGTGTGTGTGTGTGTTTACTTATATTGTTCACTAAACTTGATCGATAAGAACCAAACTGTCCACCATCTCTCTTTCATTATTATTGTTATTGTTATCATTATTATTATTACGCTTTGTTATACATTCTTTTTTCGACGATGCCTTTCATACGATTAATTTTTCTTGTCCAAGAGAGCAAAAACTGTGTCTGGGAAATACACAGAGTGACTTTGGTGAAATGAAAGGATTTTTTTTTATCTTTTTTTTTTATGAAAAACGTGACGGACGAGTTGTTTCTCTCCATTCTTCTGGAATATTGTGTATACCTCTTTTTATTTTTCGTCCCCACTTTTATATCGCTGGCAATATTACTGAATGATTCGAATGCAGATATATTTTTGTTCTTTTAGTTGGTGTAGTTCTTTTTTTTTATGTTGACGATTGTCGAATATATGAGATTGTTTAATTTTATTGGTATTAGGCAAATATTTATTTGTAGTTATTTAAAGCTTGAGAAACGCTGTAAGGTTGATGCATATGGTATGAACATTTTTTTTTTGTAATTTCTGACTATGGGTATAGTAGAGTTAATTAAGTTAGATTTTTTAATGTAAGAATTTTTATTTTACTTGAGATTTGAGAAGTAGTATGTTGAATAAGTATCTGAAAATTAATGCATTAAAGTAAACGTTTTATTTAATATTTAGTATCTTAGATATGAAACAATTGTTTATGTATACGTAGCCAATAACGATATACGTTGAAGTATTTTCAGAAAAAGCTAGTTTCTTAAGTAATGGATTTTAATCGGTAAATACGATGATTTAAGCAGATTGATTAAAATAAATTAATATCTTCGATATGAAGATTTGATCTCAGTTTCGCAATCAGTGATATTAAAATCCTCTAAACTGATACTTTTGTTACGTAACTGAAAAATAGAATTACATTTAATTGTATTGAACACGTTTATTCTATCTTATAAATGAATAAGCCATATCTGTGATATCGATTTTAAACTGGCAAATATCGATCTCCTAAAACATAAAATTAAATAAATATTAATTCCTAGTGATTACGTATAATTACATAATGTTAGTAGTCATATATACAGTACTCTAAAAAAAATGTATTCAATATTGTGTAGACGTCTGACCAAACTTAGTACATTCTACTTTGAAATAATTTACCTGATGCAACATCGTTAGATACCGTTGACGATTAATTTTTTACGGGGTCAAAAGATATAAAAAAACACTTATGATATACACGAATAGTCCATAATCTCGGTATGTCGAAAGGTGAGAGAGAAAGTTGTGGGTTTGGCGACGAATCAAATTTTCGGTGACGCTATTCCTCCGCACTTGGCCACCCGATAATTAGCCCGAAGTTACCCGGCACTTGGTGTGCCTCAGGTGTTGAAAGTGCAACGAGCCGCAGTCTCTCACTCCCTGAGCGTTTTGACACTTGGCGCGCGAGCCACACAAACTTTTGCCTTCCTTGATTAACGAGAATTTCGTTAGTTTTTGGCGAATGGACCCAAAGTTTCTTCGTATTACTATATTTTTCGAGATTAATTGTATATTATATGCGTGCGAGGAAACTTCACCGTTCTACCTTAATTATCAAAAGTAATTCTCGCTCGCACTCCTCTTATACGTTATACATTTGAATTCGCGAAAATAATTATTTATTTCGAGGGCGAGGTAATTTAATAAAAATATATTTTTCACACAGTTGGATGTAAAACAATGCCTCGGTTCTTTATTATTCAATACTGGTATATGTAGCTTTATACATGAGGAGTATAAAAGGCTTTTCAACCGTGTAACAGCTGATTCACTTGTGTAAGGTATTCATGAGATTAGCGGATGCATAAATGCATGTGAATTCTCACGGTTCGTATACATATGTATTCGAGTTTAAAGAATTGAAATAAATTGACCCTTACCTTCGAAAATATACGTAGATTAATTTCCTTTTTTGTATATTCGATTCGATTTTTAAACTATACTATTGCTTAAGCGCGTTTATGCGTCACTTTTTCCTACGTGATGATCTTTCAATCTTTACGATATAATAACAAACAAGTTTGTCAATTTTTTTCCGTTAAAAATTTTTTTTTAATTAAATTATAGTATCATACAATATCCCCGTGAAACCGTAAACCCGCGTAATGCAAGCTGTAAAAGACAAACTTAAAAAAAAAAATAACCCAAATACCCAGTAACCACGTAAACCCGAATATAATTGTAAAAAAGTAAATGTCAGTAAATCGCACCCGGTGGCGTAAACTATACCAAAGTCTGTAACTCAATGTCACAATGAATAATTTTTGTTATTTAATTAATTTAATACTTTCGCTTCATTATAAATAGAGAGTACCTTTATAATTTTAAAATTAAAAAGCTTGTACGCAAACATATTGTCCTACGAAAAAAGGTACCTCGAAAAAATTTTTTTGGTAAAATGTATTTGAAAAAAAGAACCTGATACTTCCCTTCGATATAAAATTTCTTTTCGAAAAAAAAAATCTATCGCACATTTGATTGGTTTGTTGTTACTTAAATTCGGACACTCGGGTTAAATCAAAATTAATAAACACCGTTTGTCAACGTTTCACAGACACATAGACGATTAGGGATTGGTCGAACTAAACGTATAAACCTGAGGAGGCGCAATTTAATCCACCGATAAATAATTCTGCCAAAGTGCCAACGAATTGCTCCTCGGGTCTTGATAAATTCCGCGCGCATCGCATTTTGAGGATGCCGGCGCGTGTTTTCATTTTATATTGACCTGGATTCATCGCGTGCGAAAGAGAAAAGGATAAAAAAAAAACAAAAGAAAATTGAGATCGCGGGCGAAATATAGATATACATCCTTTTTTTCCGTTTCCTTGCACCGTGTCTATTGTCGATACGCGGTAAGAATGACGAGTATTCTATATCTGTATATATATCTATATCTACACATCTATATCTATACAAACACAGACGATACTCTGCTGCTGTTGCCGACTATGCGGAGAATCGGACCACGTCATTATTGTTTTCCTCGAGTGTGTCTCTCTTTTTCTATTTTATTTTATATATTTTACTATTTTTTATTTTTTCCCCTATGTAGGGTTAGAGGACAATGAAATTTTGGGTAAACGTTTTTTTTTAGATCCTTTCGTCGAATCAGGAGCTTTTGGTTGAGAATACACACATATATATTTATTAGATAATGACGTTTTTCTCGAATTCGAGGTTCTTGGCAAGAGACGAGCCGAGTTTCATTGCCAAAATGTGTGAAATAGAATTCTTGTAAATTCTTGTATTTGCAGTTTTCGATGCGTATATCCCAGATATATATATCTCTTATAATAATAAAAAAAATCGATCTTCCGTATCCTATACTCGAACTTTTTTTTTCACGTGCACACATATATATATATATGTTTTATTTCTAAGTAAACGATTCCAAATGATTTGGCAAACATAGTCAACCATGCGTTTTGTTTATATCAGGTTAAAAGGAAACGGATAATAATAATCTGATACTCCCCATTATCCGTAATAAAAAGTAAACAACGACAATTTCTATTTTTAAACGAACAACGTGCAGGGTAAAGGAGAGGTGGAACAAATCAAATTGCAAGCCTTTGAAATGATTACTGAAAAATCTGTTTGTTTATTTGACACTGTTTGTCTAGCGTTTCGCTTCCTATTTAAATTCCGATGAAGGCACGCATGTGTCATCAGCGACGTAAACATTCAACCCGAAGAGAGAAAAAAAACACACGTATACGAATATATATGTGTATGTATAATAATAAAAAAAACGAGAAGAAAATATACATTGGCGAAGGGGGACAAAAAACTCGACGAATTTTGTAACCTCGAGCATATTGCGTCGATTCGGTCAACTTCCACCGTAACTCTTGCCGTTCAATTACGACGAGGGGAGTATGGAGGAGAGGGAAAAAAAACGTAATTTTTCGTCTTTCGTGACTGGGAAAACTTTGCAAATCAATCCAGAGCGTAAACCAATTTGTACACAGAGAGCCATGCCTCTGAATCGTTATAGTGACAAGTATTACACGCTCTATATATAGGTGTGTGTATATATATATATATATATATATATATATATACACTCGAAGAAACTACCCTATACAAAATTGATTGCGATAAACTTCGATGCGGTGACTGGGGAAACTGTTGTAGATAATTTTTTTTATTACTTTCGAACTTTAATTTATTTCTATATGCTTTGTTTAAGCTCCGAGTAATTGTTTGTTACTTCGAAAGGTTTAAGAAAGTTATATTGTGGACGAGCCTATAAAATATGATTTTTTTAAGAAATTTACTTGAGGCATAGTTAATAATTAAAATGTATCGAAGGAAAATCAAATTTTTCTAAACAGAACAATATCGGTATATATATATAATATATCAACGATGTAATACTTAAGTTCCACATATATATTTATACACACACGACACACCGACACACACATTTATTCAATTCGAGTTCGATAATTGAAACTGTATTAAGGTATATCAAATTAAATTAAAATTATATGTCTTGTTGATATTAATTATCCCGATATACTAATTACTCCCGACTGCGTTATTTATTACGTGAATAAAAATTTAATTTAGCGGATAGATTTGAATAACGAATTGGATTTTCGAAAATAATTGCGATTAGATTATTACCCGGGGTAAACTGCATTAACTAATTCCTGAAAGTGCACGTTGTTTAATTACTATAATTAATTCTCTATCGGTATCTAGCCAATACCATTTCTGGTAATGCGTTCAAAGAACATTATGTCAGCGTATCTGTGTGTGTACGGCTTTATCGTCTATCGTGGGTGTATGTACATGCATGTGTATATGTGCGCGCGGACGGACGCAACGTAAATAGTCAACATTTTTAGCGCGTAAACATTTTGCGAAGGGAATTTCGTAACGAACGACGAAGTCAAGATGGGACGATATATGTATCAGGTTGTTTTTTTCATTAAAAGTAAACGAGAAAATTGTAAACTAATACATTTTTACTGAGTTATGTAATTTTTAATATTCTATCGTGGTAATTTATTTATGCTAATCATTGTTTCTTATAAGTTTTACTATTATACAGTGCACGGGAATCTTCGAAAGAAAATTATTTACGAATTTGAACGTATATGTGCATTCGCGTCAAGTGATCGGGATACAAAATAATAATCGTTTTAAATAATTGCCATCCATGAAAATAAAAAACGTTTTAAATAGTTGCAACCTAAAAGCATAAGATTGATTTCATTGCGTGCAACTATTAAAAACGATTTATATTTTTCATTCCGACCATCTGACGTGGAATCTCGCATATGTATGTGTCTCTATAAACGATTTAAAAGAAAACTTAAGAAGATGCGTTTAAATTATCAAGATCCAAATGGAAAACAAAAAAACGTAGATTTTCTCGCTTAGGAGTTAACGCATTCGTTTTTTTTTTCTTATATATACATAGCAGTAGTAGTATTAGTAGTATTGGTAGGTTTGTTCAAGTGGTTCTGATTTTCGCTTCCTCGAGCGAATGAGAGATCCGATATTAGATACATCGAGCCGGTACAGCAATTGGAAGCCGATATCAGTTGCTATCCTACGACGACAACGACGACCATTTCATACACATGTATATACACACACACACACACATACTCGTGAATCGAGAGAATCTCTCCGGTTTTTTTTGTCGTCGTTGCCGTTACCGAGAGATCGACAGAGGTGAAAAAAACGTATACACAGGGAGGAGACATTTTTCGGCGTCCTATCAATTTTCACGCGTTCCTTTGTCGGGTCGCGTTAGTTCCACGGATCGAGTGTATTTTACAGCGATTGGAAAACGTTTCGAATTACCCCCTTTCGTATATATATACGAAATTGGTATATAGCGGGGTTAATATTGGATTACGATAATGTTTACATCGTTCCGGGACTCCTTTCTCTACTCTCTCGTCGCCCTCTCTCTCTCTTTTTAATCGGGTTCGTTGATGGATATTTTCGATTTTATTTGGAAAACACCCGTTGGTTACGATAGTAAAACTAAAACTTACGTACCATAGTAAATGCTTTATCTAGTTTTATGAGAATCGTTCGACAATTTTATTTTTATCAATTTATTTATATAACGCTACTTTATACGTACGTGATACGAATTTTGTAAAAATTGTCAATAAAAACGACGTGACGCACGGAAAATCTATATATATATGTGTGTGTTTGTGTGTCCGCGCACACACGTGTACATATTATATTTTGAATTTAGAATCGCGGCGGGCTGTATGAGAAATCTCTGTGTCCCGGGAATTACTTTAGGTGTATAGCTATTTCCTGAAAGGATTAAAAACAATAAACTTTATCCAGATTATGTACACTACTATCTTTAGATAGGATCATCTCGTCGTGAAAGGGATTATAGTCTCAATATGGCATCAAAAAGAGTTAAATTTTCAATCCTCTTATTAGTAAAGTAGTCGACTCCTGCTTCTCCGTATATATACAATATATTTGGATTAAGGTGATGAATAATTATTTTGTTGGAGAGCAGAGAGAGAGAGAGAGAGAGAGAGAGAGAGAGAAAAGAATAGAGGTGAAACAAATTGTTTTCATATACGCAACAGGGATGAGTTTTTCTAAATAAAATGTTTGGATAAAAATTGTAGTGTCAGTATAGTCGAATATTCTGAAACGTGACGTTAAGTCTATTGACTGAATTAAAACATGGCTATCCAGTTTGATAATAATTTCAATCTGGGTATTATTTTTCATTGAAATCCTGGATGGAAATTACGTGATCTTGTATTACGCAAAAATACGCGCTACCTATGTTCACCCGTAAAGTTTACGTTATTTTTATTCATTTTTTTACTTTTCGGGTATGATCCTTGGTATAGCGAATTGCCGAGTTTGAATGGCTACTTCGCTGATTATTAGACCATTACACATTGAGTGTATTTAGAAGGAAAACTTTCAGAGGTTTTGAGACGTAATGTGACAGATTGGATATGTTTATCTTACATACACACGTAAAACCTTGTATTTTGTATTTTGTATTTTCTTTGGTATAATTTGATATAAGTTGTATTACTATTTTTTTATCAATACTTTGTTTTAAATATTCATATTTAATTAATTATTTTTTTCTACTATAATGTAACGTTTAAAAATAATTTAAAGTTTTCCGACGAGTTGCTTTTTCATGTTTAGTATTACAATACGATAAACTCGATACAGTTTGATGTTTTAACCTGCTACCGATTTACCGACTTTGACTTTTGAATTTCTGTAATTTTTTACATATCGTCATGTGTGTTACTTCTACTACTTCACATGCAGTTCTTTTAATTATAAATGATACCACTATAAATATTACGATAGGTTCTTAGCTAGAAATCTTCGAAAAACCAAGCAATGATAACTGACCAAAAAGTTGTAGAAAAAATGGCAATAATGTCTATAGTAATGAAATTACATACTGTGAAAATGCAATAAATTACTATACTGTATAGTAACAATTTACGAAAATTATGGTAAATAATAGAAAAAATGATAGTAAAAATGAATAGACTTTTAGTAAATATACTATACAGTATTAATAATCTTTTAATTTTGATAGTATGTAATTTTATTACTAGAAACTATATATTGTAATTTTCACTAAAAATTTTTTATCAGTGCATCAAATTTGGGAAAGATCTAAATTCGCCGTAGTAACTTGAACATAATTTGTCCAATACATCTCGTGAAAAATGTCATATTTTCCGAAACAATGATTAACTGGAAATTACTAACAAACAACTTTTCGAACACTTCTGTACCTAGGAAAAGCAAAGGTATATGCATACATAAATCAGCGAGTCGAAAAAGAACAACGAAGTCTAGTGAGCCTTAAGCTACAGAATTAATCAAGCATCCAATTTACAATTCCCCCCAAATTACTAATATCCCGGTCGTTCATCCTCCGCAGCTATTTTACTCTTTACGAAAAGAAAAGAAAGAATCTTCTGGTACACATAGTCTCGCTGATCTAGCATATCCGAGTTGCATTTCTCATCCTTGGGGAAACAAAGGAAATTTAATGATTCTCTTAATGAGGAAAGTGAAAAGGAGAATGAGAGAGAGAGAGAGAGAGAGAGAAAGTTCCCTTGTCTTTGAGCGAAATTCAAGCCGAACGACGAATTCGAAATAACGAGGGTGGCGCGTTCGCAGGCGACGCGATGGAGTCGAGATAATAGCGTATTTAAAAGCACCTTAATCTAGAGCTTCGCCTTCGAAACGAGGTGTAGCGAGAGTAAGAGAGTTAGAGAACGAATTCGATGAACGCGCTAAGTGAGAGAAATAGAGGGAGATGAGGAGAGTTTCGAAAGAAACGAACTATATACAAACCAATGATTTCACTTCGCCGATCGAACTTGTATCGATTGTAATTTTAATTAAACTTTCCTCGAGTAAATATTATTGCGTTGTATCGAGTAGGGTAATATGGATGACAGTTAACCTCTCGTGATTTCTTTTCTCAACATCCACTCGAAATGGATTGTTAAAATACGAGATGTAACAAAAGTTTTCTTCTTAAACTTCGACCTCCCCATTTACTCTATTCATTTTATTCTTTTTCATTCCCTTCGAATTATTGATACTTCTTCTACAGCAGATCGGCTTATTCACCAACGTGTTGGATTCTATACTCTTTACAACCAGATATATAGTTGCATTACATATTCTTAATAATGCAATAGACGTTCTGCAATATTCATCTTTCACCTCGGTTTTTATTACCGAGTACAATTGTACTCGTCTCCCAGAATAGGCTAATGAGCACGAGCTACGGTGAATGTGATCATTACCGAGGGGTACTTAACAAATGTACCCTACGCGCAATTCAAGTTTCCAGATGTATGTATACGTATATGACGTTTCTACAAATTGTGTTTCGTAAATTTTGTTAATTGGAAAAATTGTTCATCCTCGTCCTCGTTATGTATTTTGATGAAAGGTAACTTATCGTATACACATCTTTGAAATCCCATGATATAAACAGGTCACACATACATCTTTCAGGATCTCTATGATCTTTACATCTGGATGAAACCGTGCAATCCTTTAAATTATCGATTTGAACGAGACGTATATACATCTATAACATCGGTCATATAACAAAAAATAATCTCGCTGTCTCCTGTCATTTCAGCTATGGATAAGTTTGTTTTTAAAAGTTTCTACGTAACTTTTATTGGATTGCTCGTGTACCAGATATTTTTGGTTGTCTACCTGACAAAATTACATCCTCAATATATATATGAATATCTCGTGGATTCTTGTAAATAAATTTCGACGGCGTAAATAGTATACAGTTTCCCTTACTCTTTACGGGCGCGTGGAAAATTTGAATTGAAATTGAAAACACATTCGGATCCTCAAAACCTTCTGCATGTGTATACGTAGAATATGAAAATTCGAAACAAATGTAGATTCTCCGAGCAACTACGTGTCGTTTCCATAAATATTATTTATCTTAAGAAAAATTTGAAACTTCTCCTTTTTTCTGTGAGATAAAGACGCGACTAGGACAATGTAAAAATTCTTTGGTATCGATATATATAGAGTACCTTAGTTACGAATAACGTTAACATTTTAAGAAAAGAGGATGTATCGAGATTCGATACGAAATGATCCTTCGGATTACGAAGAAGTTACGTAGAACGCTTTAATTTTGTAAAATAATAGATTTATTTAAATGCACGATGCATTATAATTTATAAGGTACTTTTCATATACTTGAATAACATAAGTTTTGTTGTTACTCGCTTTATTTTTCTGCTTTAATAGGTTTTTATAAGAAAAAACTTTAAAAATGTTTTGTAAAATTTTTTATATGATCTTCACATATCGGAGAATATAATGTAAGAGTATATCAGAGGTATGTTTTAACCTAGATAGATTAATTTATTTAATGAATATCCGAACCCACTTTTTAAAAAAAATTAATTTATTTTGCTTTTAGTTCGTTAAAAAAATAATAAATTATTTTCATAAAGTTTGTACATGGCAAATGACAGTTATTAATCAGACAAATTAAATCGCGTTTGGTTTTTAAGTGTGCTGGTTATAGAAAAAAATTTATACTTTCGCAAAGTTAGGTACACGTATGCGCCCCTCATTGACAAAAATCATGTCTTTTCGTAGGCACATTACTTGCATGTTATCATATATTATGAAAGTAATTGCTCTTTTTTTAACTGTATAAACTGTATATATACTTTCCGAGAAAATAAGATATTTAATTTCGTTAAAATGATTTTTTTGTTTAACAAAATTTTTCTTTCCAACACATATTATGCTAGATATTTTAGTACATTTTTTAATATTTCACATGAAATTTGAAAGAAAATTGTAAAATTTTAATTTTTTTAAAGAAAAATAGCACGTTTTACGTTAAAATAATTTTTTGCTTTTTTTCAGAAAATTTAAAAAAAATGAGGAGCCATGTGTTTTTTATGTTATTATTATTATTTAGAAATGATTTTATACATTTCAAAGATGTGCTTTTAAAATAAACTTTGTATTTTTTTTACCTTAATGTCAAAAGTTCTATGGAATCTCTCATATCCATTAATAATTAGAGTTTCGTTCGTATATTACAGAATGCAATTAAACCAATGATAACGATAGCTTGCCGGCGAAGGTATACATATATATATAGTAGTTTGAGATATCATTTACTTGTCGAATCCGTCATTCGCGTGTGTAATGGAGGAAAAGATTTAATTAATTGACGTTACATATTATGCATTTCAAGTAATTGGGTATCACACATTGGTTTGAGAGGCACTTTCCAACTGTATATGCAATAGTTAATAATTCATAGTCTACCTATATAGTAAATTACCGCGATATTATTATTGATAAATCAATCCTAATCATTCTAAGATTTTAGTAGTTTTTTTTTGTATTTTTTTATGACGATTCGATATTCTTATTTTGATACATTTAATAATAATAGAACATTGGAGAAAAACAATGTAGAAGATTCAACGGATTTGTTTTGCAACAATTTATAGTTGAGAAGGTCACAATTACACTGAGAAAAATTTGCTAGTATAAATTACTATTTTAAGTGGTAAAAGGAGGACAGACTTGCACAATTATAAAAATTGCTATTAACAATGGTAAAAATTGCCATTAATAATGGTAATTTTTCCAAAATGATGTCCATTTTTACCATTATTTATAGCAATTTTTATAAATGATCAAGTTTATCCTCGGTTTACCATTAAAACAGTAATTTTTATTAAAAAATTTTTCTCAGTGATATGTACCATTAATTTGATTGTAAGTTTGACAGTCATATTTTGCTAAAGTTTATGATATGAATTGCTGCTTCTTGCAAATATGTGGTAGTTTTAATTAAAACAAAAAGATGCAGAAACCGCGGACATCGTTAGTTTGAATTTAATTATATAATAATACATAATATTTTACAGATAAAAAGATCATTATCATTCAGTGACATTCATTTTCAAAGATTTTTTGACATTTATCATATTTTAAATTGGTGTATTTAATTTATTTACAAAATTTGAGTATAATTTTTATTAAACTATATACTAATGTCAATTAAAAGCTATTGTTTAAAGTAAAAAAATATCTATAATTTAAATGATAAATATAATTGTTGTAAATAAATATATTTGCTTTAGCAACCACATCGTTCGTATCAAAATCAGTAGTACATTTTTGTTGCAATAATAACAATAAATATTAATATAATTAGCAGGTTACAGACTGTAAATCTAACAAAAACTACTTTCGTTGATTAATTTTGTTTTGTTTGTTTTCGTTGTTTGACAGACTGTAAAATCTAACAAAAACTATTTTTGTTGATTTATCAATTTATTTTTCTCCGTGAATTAAAATTTTTAAAAAATATTTCGAAATTAACGATATTATTATTCGGCTACTCTTAAACGAAATGAAAATTGATTTATTTCTTTAAATTGTAATAAATTAATTATGAGTTTGAGACGTTGAAGAGAACAAGAGTAAAAGTGAAAAAAAAGAGAAATTTCTTTTGCTTATAACGTACATTCTTTAAGCAATTTATTCTTCAAAAAACTCTGCGGTGAAGTAGGTAGGTACCCAGAGTTTATATTCGAGAGGCTCTAAACCTCTAAATTTTGCTTAACTCGATGACACTCGTTTGACTCCTTTTGACAAGTACTAAATTTTAAGTAGACTGCCTCTCTTTAAAAATTTCTGTACAAAAATGTATGATATATTTAAAATTATTCGTTCAATTTTTTTATAAAGCGAAATTTCATATTTTATTATGCAGAAAGAAATGAAACAACTCGAGCAATCGCGCAGCCCGCGAAACCCCTTTGACAAAAACGTAGTGTCCGGTACAGGAGTTTTTTTTTATTTTTTGTTGCAAAATTCAAAAGTTTCGAGCTTCTGAAATTAAAGCATTTGACACATATTTATTCATAATTCTGTTTTAAATGCACAGGTTATAAATGAAGCTTCGAGTGTTCAACACAAAAAATTGATTTTTCTTGCGTTTATTCAGACATCGTATCGTTCCTGCATATCTAGCCAAAAAAATATTGTACATTAATGTGTTTAAAAACATTATCACTCCGCAGAAAAAAAATTATTTTATTAAAAAAATATTACACATTGAATATATACACACAAAACGTTGTTCGGATTTTACCTCTCTCTTTTAGAGGTAACGTTCGAGTATTAATCGATACATGGAGGTGCAATTTAGCAATGCCTTCCTGGATTAATTCGCGGTGATCAAAGTAGCCAAGCGTACGGTAACTCGAGATAAGTGAAAAAAAAACTGGTGGCTTGAGCTTACGCCAAATCACCAAGTTACGTATTCATCGTGGTTCGTTACTACAAACCATGGGGATTTGATTAACTAATTTTCCTGTATATTTCCCTTGACAAATTGAGTTTTTCTTTTTATCACTTTCTTTTTACTACCCCCACGAGTTTTCTTTTAAGCGTTTGATCACTTACAATGTAAGAAAAAACGCGAGGAGCGAAAAAAAGTCGTACGATGCGATTTGAACAGACGGACTTTGGATTACGAATCTCGTACTCTGATGATATCGAACCAACGTCCGCGACGCGATGTACCTTTTACATTAGTCGAGAGGCGTCTTGTCGCTCGTTCTATCCTTCTCGGATGCACTCAAGTTACTGCAATTTATACAAATTCAAATGGATAAAATAGTATATGAATATCGTAAAGCTCATTTCACGTTGTAAGGAAGTAAAAGTAAATTGATAAATTTGGTGGATCAGGAGCACGGTTACACAAATATCCTATAGTAATATATTCAACTTTGAAAAAATTTCGAAGACAGGGGAAAAACCCGTTTTTAAGGAAATAACCGATTTCACGTTTGTATGTATAGATATATACCTATACGTACGAAGCATCCCCTATCGAAGAAGCCACCTGTGAAGAATAGATACGGGTAAAAAAGGGTATACGGATGAAAGAAATCGAGCTCTGAAAGGTCGATGCATTTTAAAGTGGAGCTCAGTATAATAACGTAATAACGCGAACTCAGTGAACCCTCTTCTTAGGTATAAGAAAAAGAGAGAGAGAGTGAGAGAGAGAGAGGAAAAAATGAAGATCCGAAGGAAAGGCGGAAGCCACGGAATTATATGCAAAGAGCCAATTCTCATTCGCGACTCGAGCTCGCGCCATTATCCGTACGGATTCCTTTCAAAGCTGCGTTTGCCCTTCCAGGCGTAGATATATATAGTTTCTCTCTATCTCTCTCTCTCTTTTTCTCCGTTGGTAATTGCTATAAGGTAAGTATATCGCGAGGGACGACTAGCGCGAGTTTTTTTTTAATCAAAGGGAGTCGCCTCGAATTGAAGCGGCTGAATAATTTTCTTCTCCTTTTCTTTCTCTCTTCCTCTCTCTTTCTACTGTCTCTCTCTCTCTCTCGCTATTTATGACGCGCTCGGGCAAATGCGTTAATTTCACGACTCTTTTTCACCCGCACCTCCCATCGGGGATTTCACTCTTATTTTAAATGGCTTCGTCCTATGTAAATTCATAGAGGCGATCCTTGAATGCAAAGTCGAATTTACACACAGCTACTCTCGTTTCTTCATGGAAATTTTTGAATCGGTATGTATGTATATATATATATATTTACCTTTTTCCACCGTCTCTCTGTGTATTTTGTCCATTGGCTTAAGAATTTCGATGACGTCGATTACCTGGTTTCTAGTTACGTTTTGCATTCGCAAATTTCGGTGGCGAACGAGAGTTAAAAAAATAGGGGTTTTGTTTTTTTTGCACGGTGGACGATCGCGTATTTTGGTATATAATAGTAAACGCAATCAGACTTTTTTTCATTAATTTACGGGAGATAAATATTTATATATGGGATTTCATGTTACATAAAAATTAGTGAATTGTAATGCATGTAAATTTGAGTATTGTCGTACTGCACGATTCGATAAATTAAGTTTAAGATAAAAAACTTTTGTTGTAAACATTTTGTTATTATTATTAATTATTTACAATATATTTATTTAATAAGTATGTAATAACATGATATTACACTGATAATTATATAATACTATTTGAATCCATAAAAACTGTTTTAAGGTTTTGAGTTTAAAAATACTTATTTTGAGGGTTGCTACTTTACATCGAAACAACAATCTTTTCTATTTTTAATAAGAATCTAAAGTCATCAATAATCGACTCTAATATTATTCTAGATGGGATTTTAAAATTGTGATGTATTAAACTCAACGATATTTACGTACAGTAAATTTCAAGATATTACAATTGCAAAAAGCTAATTAATTTTTTGAAAAAATTTTTTATATTGTTTCATTATATATGCACTTACGAAAGCCGAATTCGATATAAGCCGTTACAAAATTCGTTCAAACTTTTTACAACTTCTACACTTGTTAACGAGATAAATCTTCTTTTTTTTACACGGAAAATATTTTTAAGGTTTGACGTACATCAAAAGTTTTATCGATTTTTCGTAAGTAAAAGTTTTCAAGATTTCATTTTTATGATTAAAATATAATTAAATAGTTGGTCCTATCGAGAATAAGCAAAAAAAAACACTTTACTCCGGTTGGAGTAATTTTTTGGCCATAAATAGGAGCCCACAAGAGTAATAAAAGTTAATCCGAACGAAAAGTTTCAGTTAACCAACAACGAAACCCATACAATTAATATACGAAAGAAAAAAAAACGGAGTGTATACGAATGTAATGTTTCCCGAAAAAAAGTGAAAGAAAATTTGAAGAAAAAACACGACCTCGATTCGCTCGGTCAACCTCTTATCGAGCAATCAGCTTGAAATTCATCGACGAGCAAAAGGAAAAAAGAGAGAGGAGGAGGAGAACGGGAATCATCGAGAAAGAAAATAGTGAGTATTTTTTTGCGGAGTTGGGTGGAAAATCGAAGCGCGAGAAATTCGGCAAGATCATAAAGGAAGTCTTTGCCCCGAGAGAAATAAAGGAAAAGAACCTCCGAGGCAAACGGGTCTCGTAATTTACAGTAGCGGGCGCGCGCTAGCTTGGCCAAGTGTTTATTCTGTCATCTCCTGCAGGTGATCCGGCGTGTGCTCTTGTTTGATCCGTCTTTCTCCGTTTTCTCTTTATTTTCTTATCCTCCCAGGGTTTTCTCTCGCCAACGGAAAAGAGAGAATGAGTAAGAGAGAGAGAGAAAGTTCACCGGCCTTAATTTTACCCGGCGGTATATACGCTATAGCTGCACGGAAAATAACGCGGCCAAGTTTCATTTGTTACGGTTTAGGTTGCGAAATTTTTTATGGTAATTAACGTACTTTTCTCCTGTGAATTTTCGGGAATTTGTCATTTCCCTCGGTCGACTATTTACACCTCGGTATATACATATATTATACATGTATTATTTCTTTCTTTTATTCCTTACAGTATATTATTTATTTTATCATATAATTTCCTTTTTTTATTTTAAATACTTCGAACAACTTTTTATTCTCGAAATACTAAAATTTCTAATATTTAAACTTAGGAGGGCAGAGGGAGTTATATGCATGGGGGCGCGCATATAAAACAGTTGAATTGAATTTTACCCGGGTTAACTGGGATGAACCTCCTTGAAATATTCGAGTACATTGAGTTTTACGTTACACCTACATGCTCCAAAATTAGTTCCGTTTTAATTACAGATTCTCCCTGAAGCTACCTAATTCGAAATAAATGAGGCGTAATTATACACTTTGACTCTTTTAAAACACGACTGAACGTTTTATCAAATTTTATTTTGTTTTTCTCTTTATACATACACGTATATATATATATATATATATATATATATATATATATATATATATATATATATATATATATATATATATATATACATGTTATTTTATTATTAAATTAAATTCCCTCGAAATGGTAAATTTGCTAAGCTGATGCGAGAAAATTTACAGTTTCCCCGCGGTGTTTACACTGGAGCGCGCTCGCACACACAAAGACATAAATTAACGCGCGGACTTGTCTCGTTAAAATATATTCGTCTCTACCACTAATACGATCTACCATTTAAATAATATTTAGGGAAAAAAAAGATCCGCACGTTTATTATTATTATTCCTCGATAAACGCATTTTTGGGTAATAATCAGGTGGATAAGCAATTTATTGAATTGTGAACGATAAAATAGTTTAAGTAAGAAAGAGAGAAAGAGAGTTGGAAAAGCCGATTGGGAGATAGCGAAGGCGGAGATCGTTAATCGTCGTCGCGTAAAACTTACCCATGCCGTGAAGGCATCTGTCAACGGTCAAGGGGAGAAACCCTCCGAATCCCATTAGCCGACTCTTCATTCTATATCCTTTACGCACTTTTTCAAGAACCTTTGGGTTAATGGGAGAACCGCGTTCCCTCTGTTTTACGTGCATAATGCGCCGATCGTTCTTTTATTCGATTATTATTCGAACGATGTAATAGAAATTTTACGCTTTAAAATTCTAAAAATGTGGTTTTTTTAGATTTATTGTTATTTAGATTTTTATTTAGACATTTATTATAAGTGAAATGTATAATTTTGTAAAAAAATATTATTTATTAATGTAAATAATGTAATCTTATTATTATTCAAGAAACGATATAAAGGAGTTGGTCAAAATTTCGTTAAAATAATAAATGATACATAAATTAAATATTGAATGTTACTTATCTTATCTTTCATTTAGTTTTAAATGAACATAATAGAAGTAAAAAATTATGTGGGCTCACTAGTCGATCGTGTAGGATTATTGCTATCTATACTGACTTAATAATCTAAGATGTTATAGATTATAATGGCATTAGATGATCAAGACGTGCTACGCGCGTCATTATTTGCGACTTTGAATTGTATTTTTCCTTCTTAATCTATAAAATTTTAAAGATCTACAAAATTTCAAGATCAAGCTTCAATTTTCGAGAAACTTGAACATTATTTTTATATTATAGAATATATCGATAACAAAATAATCCTAAATTCAATAATTTGACTTGGTTTGTTAATTACACCCTCTTTTGTTAAATATCAAAGGAATCGATGTCGAGGGTCAATATTAAATAAATAAACAATTATTGATTCAAGTTAGTTGTACAACGTTTCGTCTGCTTGATTTACAGACTACTTCGGGTAATAGATTTATTGAATACAACAATTAACAACTTTAATAATTGAATAATTATGATTAAAAAGTATATAAATATTTATCTGTAAATGATGAACTAATAAGCGGCGAGATAAGGCATCGTATAATAACAAGAACTTCTTGGATATACGTGTATAACAATATGGTCTCTTTAAAACACATCATAACATTTCTACATTGTCGTCTTAAATACTGCGTGTCTTCTTTTCTAACAATCGTCGAATTTTATTAATTAATGCGCAACATTTTGGAAAGAAGTCGTTTTTTATAACATGATTCTCTACCTAAAATTTTCGTATTATCAATATGTCAACAATTCGATATTTTAAAACAATCAATCGTTCTGTGTTAAAATGTAGAGAGAATTGAATTCCCGTAGAAGAAGTTATTGATCCAATTGATTTACAAGGTTCGAACTGTTTATCAGTTCATCTGATATCCTCAAGAGTGTAGGATTTAATGCTTTTATTCGAGTGAAAAATTAAATAATGATTATTGGGTTATAGTAATTATATTTATGTTCTATGTATGTACAGTACATATTTTAAGTGCACAAAACATGGATGATCGAAATAAGGTTAGACTACTTAACCGCGTATGTATATTTTCGATCGCTAGAAAAGTTATATAAATAACGTTTATAGCAAAAGTTACCTTTCGTTAATGATATTATTTCAAATAAAAAGAATAGTAATGATTGCTACTGGTGTACACTTATGTAAACTGCGTGAACCAAACTCAAAAATAAAGCATATCTCGAACAAATTGCTTTATTTATAAATTTTTTATAAGTAGCGCAACAATTATTTATCTTTGTCCGATAATAATTAAAATAATAATAGCATACTGAGGTTAATAGTGCTTAAATAAAATGAAAAAAATAATAAAAGATTATTATTTTATTTTTGTATATACGCGTTAGATTACTAAATAATGTAATTATACATTAAATTTATGTACTTACATCATTTTATTAATCTTTTTTAAAATTGTTTCCGATTTTTACGTTGACAATTTTAACGTGATTATTTGATTATCCATATTACCCGTTTACCTACCGTAAAATTACTATAGTTACGTGTTATTTGTTTAATTTAACATTTTTATGATTATTAATTTTTATTTCGGAAATTTAAATAAATGTTACTACAACCAAAGAACAAACTGACCAAAAATGCACATGGGATGTATATATACATAAAAAATGTATTTCAATTCTGAAAATTCGTGTGCCATTAGTCAGACACTAACACGTGATTTCTACTACGTATGTCTTCACTTTATGCGGGTAGAAACCACTTTATAAAAGCCATCTCGTTCTCTTACTTCAGCGTAACTTTTCGCTTCGCTTGCCGTCGTGCGCCTCTCGAACCGGGTGCGCTTGCGCTCTCTTTCACTAATTATATGCGAGTCACAATCTTCTTTAACACTCGATCGTAAATGGGTAGTATTAGAAAAAATTAAGATTCAGTTAGAGAAGCGAGTTTCACATTTTTAATTCGGTTAGTTTACCTATGGATTATAAATGTGTCTATATATACAAACCGTGGATATATACATTGTACTTTAAAGTATCCAATATTGTACCGTATATCGAAGTATTAGAATTAACGTACGGGATTTACTGAAAAAAAAGGAATTAAAAAAGATTTATCGAATAAGAAAAATATAGGATCTCGATATAATTTTCTATATTTTTTGAGTGTTACCTACTTAACATTAATACGCACAAGAGGCAATTTATATTTATACAGTAATAAATATTTATTTACATTTGGACAAATTTTTATCGCGTTGATACTCGACATCATGAATTTTCATGGGAAAAGTTTAGTATACGAAAGGTGAGAGGGTAGAGAGAGAGAGACCGGCAGATGTGCGAAAGAGGGTCTCTGCAGTACGGCGAGTGCCAACGACGTAAAATCGTAGTCGTCGTCGTCGGAGGTATAACGTCAAGAGGTAAAAGAGGAAAGTCGTTGGTCCCGCGACATTTAATTGACATTCATATGCAAATCAAGGCGAATCGCAAGGTTATCAGTATACCACCAATTAATTCCATGGAAACTACGTCATTTGTGTACTTGTAACTTTTCTCACTGCTCCAGCCTTTTTACTTTTACTTCCTAACACGCCATTGCTTTCGAATACTCGGATGTTTGACTTCTAGTTGCTAATGATCGTGTTGATTGCGTTAATTAAAACCAATAAAATCCAGCCGAAACTTCAGTTTCAAATTAACCGTATAACTGTTGACTCTTTTGTCGGTGTAGTATCACTGCCCGTATTAAAATGGACTAAGCAGGGAATTAACAGAGTTTTTTTAATAACGATGATTCTTGCTATTTAAATTTTATTTCATTTATCCTAAACAAGACTAAACTTGTCTGATCGAATTCAAGTCAAGGTCAAGAGTAAAATTTATGAAATTTTATTGTAATATAAAGTAAATTATATTGATTCATTCATATGTTGGACTAATCGTTTTAAGAATTACGAGGAATAACTTGTTCTGAGTTGGAATATATTGAACTAACCAATTTAATAATATAAATATATTATTACTTAATTCAAATTTGAAAGGATCATACGTTACTTTTTGCTTGGGGGTAATGTTATTTAAGTTTTCGTCAAAAATCCATAAATCGCAAACGCGGAATGTTTGATTTTTCATCAACATAAATATCCACTAACGTGCAAAGAAATATGTAAATTTTATGTACTTGATAGCTATGAATATAAAAACGCGAATGTATTTATTGCATAATAAATTGATTTAATTTAAATTGTGATATTTATATATTGATTTGAAAGCGCATAATTATTAGAACTCTTTAAACGCTAAACATAAGGATGTAGGATACCCGATGGGTCACCGACCAATAAAAAAAAGATAATTATTATCTATTTATTTAAAAAAAGTTGAATTCAGAAATCCGCTAGATAATTAAACAATCAGTCGTTTTACAAAGTTGACGATCAACACAACAAGGACACCCTAAAAAATTTCTGCACCGAAAAATCACGGAAAATCGTACATTTTAGTACATTTTTTTTATAATTTTATCGTTGTAATTTTATCGTTATATAAATAATTTTATTTTAAATTTTGACTCTAAACCGCCCGTGCATGTATTTATTACAAAGTATTATATAAATTTTAATCGGTATTTCCGAACTAATTTGTGTTGCTCAATATTTTTTCAAATATTGCACAATTAAACCCTCTTTTATTAAATAATTTATTAAATAATTTTATTGTTATTTAAGGTATATTTAGGGTATATGCATTCACAATTTAATTTGACTTTTTCAGGTTACGTTGCATAAGAATTGCACCATTCTTCCTTGACACTCAATGGATTTACACCAAAATTTCACATAATTAAACAAACAAACACTATTTTAATAATCGATAACAAAATAAAAATTGGCAAACGTATGACGGTGGCTTCGACGACCTCTTAAACAAAAAAAAAAATGTTTCAGTCGCTAAAGAAAAAGTAATTACACCCAGTTCACTTTTTTGGCACTTGCCAGGATTCCCCATGTATCTTCTATCGCTAGTCCACTACACTCTATCAATATCATATGAGCCGACGAAAGCAAATATTTGTCGAATAGAGGGTGTCCCCTTGAAACTATTCGCTCGTATTCCTTGCGCCTTATCACACAGAGGAACGATCTCGATAACACCGCTGGTGTCGACCGTATATACCCCATATGTATATATATCATCATAACTCCCTTCCCGAACTTCCCTCTAATGGGTTCCACGCGTCTGATCGTTCAAAGAGTTACTATTCATAGTATCTTATCTCTCATAGAAAAAAGTCCTATATTTCCCTATACTTTAATAACATTCCGCATTAATCTAAATAAACGCGTGATATAGAAATAATGTTAATAACACGTCGAAGAAAAAAGGGCTGCGAATTGTTAGATAGATCGACACAAACATATTTTTGTATATACGTTCTCTTAATTATTTTAATAGATAAATCGGAGTCTTTGAAAAAGATTTATAAAAAGTGTGCGGATTGTCTAGTTTTTTTTTTGGTATACTCAATTCTCTCGTGTTATAATATTACTTAATGTGTATTACGTTTTTATAACAGGCTTCTTCTTATGTTTCCGGAAGAGCTCTAATCATTTTTCACGGTCTACGATGAGAGAGCAAAAAATTTCCGCCTTATCATCATTTCCCACGAGAAATGTATATACATACGTACGAAACCCGGATAGCACTGTTATCTATTACTGTCTCTCCGTATCACGCAAATTAACCAACTTTGTAGTATATATTTTCTTCCTTTATTTTTTAATCCTTCATTTTCACATAATTCCTGTATACCCCTCCCTTCCAAATAATTTATTTTTTTTCATAAATCGCCAACAAAAATGTCCAAATATATAAATAAAAATACAAATATCGATTGAGAAAGTAATAATTACTATTTTATTGGTTATAATTATTAGTTATTGGGTTATTAAAAAAATAAGTTGTTCCATCGAATTTTTTATTTTTATTTACATATTATTCGTTATTTCTTTTAATGACTTACGAAAAAAAATTTATTTCATGATAGGGGGGTTTAATGAACAATCCCGTATTTGAATATCGCGAACATATCGTTAATAACAAATCCAATCGTCGGTAAATGAATAAAATAACGTAATAAGTCTACATTTAATTACCGTATCACTTTCAATTTTATATAACATATATATATTTAACGATTTAAATATTCACGTTCTTTTATTTTTCAAGAGAGGGAGAGAAAATTAGGTAAATTATTAATTCCAGTAGAGAACTTCTTAAAATCAACTCTTATTCGAATTTAAAATTCATAAGCTTCCTTTCACTTGTTGAAAAAAAATAGAAAGAAAAGTTCTACCGTTACGGATAAATATACATCACGGTTACTTTTTATTTCGTACCACTTTTTATGGAGATTTTACGCATTTTTTTTACAATGGAACCTTTAACTACTAATTTAAATACAAAATGTAAGTTTAAAATTTATCTACTGCGCTGGGTAAACAATGAGTTATTTACCTTTCAAATTACTAACGCTATTAACATTTATAATAATTTTCTGAAAACATATTCGTTAAGTTCAACTTTTTTTTTCCTTCTTATTGTTTTTTAAATATCGTAAATAATTATTAACACGATATGATTGTAAAGTATATTTTGTGTAAATAATTTGTTTTGATAATCGTATGCATGTTGCAACAATTGTATAGTAAATAAAATTTTTTTTTTTTTCAACCGGCATTAACCACCGAAACGTTGCAAAAAAGAAAATCTCGGTGGTTTTAGTTTTGTTCTACACGATCCGTAGAGTGAAAACGTTCAGCGGTGATTATTTACTGTATTTTTAATTTAAATCCAACTAGCCAGTCGATTAAACAGTGACTGGGTATTGAACGTGCCGTTTCCGACGTACTATCAATTGGTCCACTGTCTGCTAATTGACGATCAAACTTCAAAATTCGGACTCGTAGTAATTACGTAATTAATCATAATATTAATGTATTTAAAAATAACAAAAAATATTTGTATAATTACTTATTATTATTTTTAATACTTTGTTTTGAATATCTTGAAGTCCCAAATTGTAAATGTATTTCACGCTGCAATGTTAGTATTTTTTTAGGTTATATATTGATAGTATACATTCAGATTGGTTCGCGATTAATCTTGCGACAGGAGTCTATGGTAAAATCATACGTTCTTATCCGAGGAATCGAACTTTTTCTAATATAAAATAAGATAATTATGATTGTTATATTTTGAAAAAATAATTACAAGTTTAGCTAAAAAAATTGCTTAATGTTAATTAAACTTTTTAATAATGTAATATATATTGCTTTATCGAGCATTGTTTAACTATTCACATTTACCAGAGTTGATTTTTAATACTAAATAAATACGTATTATATCAAAACAAAATATCTTAACGATTTCCAAAAAATTAGTACATTTATTCTTCATCGATAAATTGACACCAACTAATAATAATCTTTATTATCAAAAGATCAGAAAAACGTCTGAAAACCTAAAAGATTCAAGCTAATGAATTCATTTTTTTTTCTTTTTATAATAATTGACATCGAAGAGGATGACACCACGATAAAAACGTATACATTAACGTACACGCACATACTTTCAAAATCTAAATAATCACTGTCAAAAATAGTAAATACGTCATCTACAATCTATCAAATCGTATTAAGCTTTTGTTTCGTGTAGGTAATAGCGTTTTCTGACCCAACAGACGCTGTAGAAGAAGAAGAAAAAAAGTACATTAACGCGCTTAATTACGAGCTTTCCAAGAGAAAGTCAAAGTCCATCGACAAATCGCCAGACCGGAGAATCGGTTTGTACTCCGAGCAAACTAATTTTCCAAAGACCCAATCGATATGTTTGAAATGTACACTCTTACCTTCTGTCAATCTTTATTAATTTGAAATATTTACACCCAAGGGTTTAAAAAAAATAAATAAAGGTTATAAGGAACCAGACGTGTAAGAAATGATGAATTAAGATGTTATCGAATTAATGTTAATTTAATTCATCAGGATTAACCATACAACATTTCGAGGTGATTTGAAATGTAATTTTACGAAAAATTTTTATCATATTTGCCTGTTTCTTAATGTAGTAGAGTTGGATTGTAACGAAGTTGAAATATTGGGTCCAAATATCTACAGTCTTGTACATGAATTTTTTAACTTGTTTCAGATATAATCTAGTCCAAAGTGTATTTTTTTGTGTTATATAATTAAATTTAAAAAAGCTACTCCCTAAATTCTTTAGAGTGAAAAATTACTCGAAGCTATACCGTCAAAAAAAACTAAATCCCTGCATATTTTTATTCGTCCGCAACTTTACGTCGAATACTGTTAAAAAATAAAATTAAATAGGATGTTTAAGTTGCGTATGAATACTTGTCCATGCTCTGATTTGAGTTTATAATTTGATTCTTTCACATTTAATTCGATTAGAATGAAATTTGCTATAAGGGAGTAAGTGCTTTTTCATTCGAAAAAAATTTAGAGATTACGAAAATTTCCGCTTTCCTGTTCTAGAAGCATATCTGTCGTTCATAAACACGCTTAATTAATAAATAATAAAATCATCAATAATAACATTGTAAAAAAAAATCCGGTTTGTTGTATGCGCAACACCGATTATTCATGTAAATAATATTGAATGTTCCAGTATTTAGTTATATATATATAGAGAGAGAGAGGAAACAGTGAAGGTACAGCAAACAGTTCCTCGACGGATTTCAGTTCGATCATACGGTTTTGTCAGCTTCAGGTGGGTGGAGTGTTCACGAAGCATTTACTCGTGTAAACGCCGATGAGCCGGTACGCTGCTGCTGCTACTGCTGCTGCGGCGGCGTTATCGATTTTCTCACCGAGAGAAGGACCGATGACTTTTTCGCGCTTCCCAGGTGCGCCCTCGGGATTTCGAGGTGTGCTTAAAAAGTACATCTATCTATATCCCTTCGAGATGTACATTTATTAATTGTGATAGGATTTATGATTCCTGTATGGATTTATATAAGCCTGTAAACGTTCGTTAGAGATCTCTCTGTAATGTTTGAAATATTGTCCGTCTATATTCTAGTTAATGCAATATAACGTACCTTTTATTCGTGTATAATAATTCTTAAGATACACTGTTATTCAGTGTATACACGTAGATCGTGCACACAAAAGTTTTAGATTGAACTTTTCAATCTAAGCGATTGGAATTTGGATTAATCGTATTCGATTTAAAATATTAATCTACTAGATTGATTTTTTAATCTAAAAATTATCGATAAAGGGTAATCGTATATAGATTGAAATTAATTAATCTAATTGATTGATTTACAGCTTCGTCATGAAAAAAATGATGACTCTAATAGATTGATACGCTTAAATCTAATATGTTGTAAAAAATTTCAATCCATTAGATTATAGTTTCAAAATATGGTATTTTGTCGAATTGGTCAAATATATAGTAATTATGGCTCGAGTCGAATTTAAAATAAAACAACTTGCATATGCAGATCAGATGATTAAATAATTTTGTAAAATGGTTTGATATTTTGTTTTAAAGGCATTAAGTTTTGGATACAGAGTTCAGTTCTAAACAAACAAATTTTTTCTGAAAATTATTATCTGCGCATAGTTTATTTATATTAAAACAACGGCTATGATAATCCAATCTTTTGCGTAACATCTTATGACTATGAGAAAGAGTGCAATACTTTTTATATAAATGTTTTTTATAGATTTAATAACAAATTGTGCATTCTTTAAAAAATTTTATGTATACATATGCAAATTCATTTTTATATTTTTTCCAAGAATAGAATACGTATGCATAATATGTATAGTATTAATGTAGTGTAAATAGCTTGATTACTATTTTAACTATTTATTGTAGTTAACAAAATTGATAATTAATATAAATCTGAAACGATTAACTTTTGCGCTTAATCAAGCGAGTTTTAATCAATCTAGAGAATCAATATTATATATCAATTATTAATCTAACATATTACAATTAGTATCCATCTAAGGTATTGAAACAATTCAACCTATTAGATTGACCATGTAATCTAAGCTTATTAATCCAAAACTAAAACGCATAAATTGGTTTTCAATCTAAAAACTTAAAACTGTAGTGGATTATATCGCGAGAGAAAATCTGTGAACGTAAATAATCCTAGTTTTTTATATTTCGTTTCGCATATCTCGTTTCGGTATTGAATAAACAAAAATCTATAGTTCTCTAAATTTGGACAATATAATACGGAGCGCGTAATTAAATACATCATTACATATTATTAGTAAAGCGAGAGAGACGTTTCAACGCGGTTAAAAATATCATAGTTAAAATCGTAATTGTAGGTTTAATTATATGAGAGTATTACACGCTTGCGGTACGTAATTTCACTGAGTTTCGCCAAGAAATTGTTGTCGTTAAACCTTAATTTATCGGTTTCGAATGTCAAAACTTTGGTTATAAGTACGCCTCTTCCGTAAAATGTTATTTAATTTAATTTAATACAAATAAAAGTAAAATTGTTAACGAGACCTACACTTAACTTTACATACAATATATACACCTGCGTTAACCTTTACTGATCTAATAAAATTTGACGTTGAATTTTTCATTAAGGAGACGTCGTAATTTGAAATTAGTTATTCATTTTTTTATAAGCATCAGAAAGTAAAATCTTACTTTTAGGTTTTAGTATTTTGTTTACAGCAGTACGCTTGTAAAAATCAATGTATTTATAAAATTACTATGTGGACGAAAAATAACCATTGAGCGCAAGTTAATGCACAAAATCATGAGTTCACCTAATCTTCAAAGAGCTTCGTTTTCACCATGGTATAGATATTTTCAGATTTTCATAGTAATAATATAAATTGAATTTTTGGGTTATCATTAGTATGACCATCTTTTGACTTAAAATTACCGGCAAAAGGATGTTTATAAAACTTTAATTAAAAGAAATGTTTTCGTTGGCTTCTTCTCCTTGTTCAAACATTATATTTTTAAGAATTTTTCTAATTTTGTATTTAATATTTTAAACGTATTTTAGTTGCAAAATTTCGTTACCATTTCTTATTGTAATGCAAATAATGAAGGACTGATAGGAATATTCAAAGTTTAATTTAAAAGTGCGCCTTACTCAAATTTGACGTTCGTTACTATATTAACGTGAAATATCACATAAAAATGGATGTACAAAATTCTAAGGGTTCTTTCACCTATTTTTGATTAATAATCTGCTATATAAGTATGTACTCAACCTAAAATATAGATTATTATTTCATTAATCTCTAACCCAAATTTAGAATATTTTTGCATAATTTAAAGTTATACATGATCAAAGTATAATTAGAAATTTTTGATGAGAGACACACGCTTGCTGTAAATGAATAAATATTTATGTCTGAAATTTAACACAGAGACAGATTATTAATAAACGAGTGGCAACGAACTGTTAGAATTACATTAATTAACCTCCAGGCGACTGGGATGGCACCATTTGGGATACTCCCTTGGTCGACCCATATATATACAATGCACGGTCTATTAAAAAACTTTAACAGGGGAAAAATCCCCAAAGTATCATTGACACGTATATTCTTTATATATACCGACCGCTTCTCTAAATGTTAACGCCGTCTTTTAATTTTAAGTCGATGCGGAGGCTAAAAGTTTAAGTGTGTAACATTTCAATGCATTTACGAGTAAATGTAAAATTATGTAATTTTATTTACATCTACAATTAATCTTGTTGATTGATTTGTGTATAATATACCTATATAATTATGAAAGGAAATTAATGAATCGAACGCAACGAAAAATGATAACAATATACGGTACGAAGAAAAAGTTCGCATCTCTTACAATTGACTGAGCATCCGGAAAAAAAGGAGTGATAAGGAAAAGTTTACTTTATCTTTCAACTGCGTATACATATATATCACACAATATAAATCCTTTCGACTAGATGAAACTTTAGAGAAACAGCAACCGATTTATTAAATAAATAACGAAAGTTCCACCTTTCAATTACCCAAAATGGAAAGTACTTGCAGAAAATAATCGTGGGCATTTAATAATTATATAACGTATATAACAACGACACATGTCGTCGTTTTTAACGGGTACATTTTTCTTCTTTTTTTTTCATCATCAACCATCCATTTCGAGAGAGAAAGGCTAGGCTAGCAATTTACACACGTAACCCTCGTGTACACGCTACACCATCGACGTGTGTCCATCTTTCAGTTTTATTTTTCAGCTATACGAGCGCTCCCTCCCTCGAGCGATTTGCATATGCAAAATGACGCGTTGGATTGTGTTGGAAGTGTGTCCGTCCTTCTTTTTTTTCCGTTCCCTCCCCGTCGACTACCGTAATGCTCGCGAGCTTTTAGTCAGAGAAGTGAAAGTGGTATATAGAGGAGGTCGACGCTCGGAGAGAAAAATTGCGTGCAACCGCAGACTCGTCAGAGAAAGAGCTTAATTAAAATCACCTTTTTTTTCATCTTCCTTTCTTTCTGTCGGTCTCCGCAGGGTTACTTTTTTTTTTTTAATGGAGTCTTGGACGCTCGCGAAATTAGTCGAAATGTACGGATTAGGTTAAAGGCTCTATCTTTAATTATTAGAAAATGCTACCAACCGATGCAAATTGTCCGTCAATTTTCATTTCGCCTCGGGTGGAATTTAACGAGGAAAAATGAATCGTACTGATTTATTCACTTGATTGTCCTACTTTTTTTCCATTTAAATATACACGCGTATATGTTACACAGTTTATCAATAATTAATTTAATGAAAAAAAACGAAGAAATTGTGAGACTGAATAATTGAAGTAACGCGTTATGTTATATGCTAGTACACTTTTTCTTACAGTCGTGTATAATTATTTTACGTAGTTTTTCAAAGAAACGAAAAAAGGGAGAGGGCACGATGCTTTGTTTCGTTGAACCTTTATTAAAGGCATTGTTTATTTTAACATCAATTGTAGCGGATGTAGGTACACGTAGGAGTTAACTTGTTAACATTTTCAGGATGTTATTATTTTATATATTATAATTACAATTAAATATACCTATTTAGCTACATTTCTGCGCGTATGATATTTATATTTTTTTACAATTAAATATATCGAAGAATAGTTGTTTAATTTAAATGCAAAAACGATGCAATTGAATATTTTAATATTATAAACAGCGGTGAAAAATCGTTAATCAATCGGTAATCCTGAACTTCCATTTGATAAAATCAGCATAAACTGGAATTTCATTTTAATTCCATTTCCAACGTTTACAGCACTTCAAATCCTGAATTTCTTATCACGTCAAATCACAGTCATTCGTTTACTAATGTAATTCACTTACCGTTATCACCTTTGATGCAGTTGTTTTTAAACATACATGCGATTTTTTAATTCTGCAATCAAATTTCTAAAAAATATGTTTTAGCGCTCGGTTTCGATTTAATAGATTAAAGTAATTTTTATAAAGTTAAAAAATATTATAAATTGACAGGTATCATAGAACAGTTGTTTGCGTTCTAATAAACAGGTGTTGACAATGATTGAAAAAACGTTTCATCACGGAAAATGCTGCCAACTTTTTTCACCAATTTCTATTTAAAATGGATATACTTCATATATATAGCGTTTATTCAAGCAATTTGAATGTCTGATGAGGGATTAATTTTCACGTGCCTAGTTAATAAATGAAAAATCCGTTTATGTCAGGGAATTAGAATATAAATGACTAATAATTAAGTTCCATAAAGAAACATTTACATTTGGAAAGTACTGTTTCTATTTCTCTTTCGACGCTTATGTGAAACCCATCAGCATGTCGCATATATTTTTTCAAACCATGTTTATTTTTCTATAACCACCCACTAGCACACCGGCAGCGAGAACGAATTAAATATTTAAAGGAAAATGTCATCGTAGGCAGGTATATAACGATAATTACCCTCGTGAATAAATAATAAAAAGGTCGATTAGACAGGGCGAACGAGCTCGTCCATTAACCACTGAAAGTAAAATAATCGTGTGTATGTATACGTATATATACATACACACACACACACACATACACAGCCGTGAGGAACACGCGTGACATTACGAGCTGTTATATCGAAGCGAAATTACAGACTGAATCGTCGAATTGTACGAATAATTATGCGAGCCTTCTGGGAGTGCCCAACCGAGGGATACTTACGCTCGAGCCTCTACTCTGACTCCTAGTGGTGGTGGATTGGTGGTGCTGTTGAATATGTTAATTAATGCAGAAACGTTGGCAACAACGACGAGGCATCTCGTATGTCCATATAACCAACCCTTTCCTCTTCGATGTGTGTTGACTAAAGCAATATATACCTCTATCTCGTTACCCACCTCTTGGCATATCATTTTTATTTCCTCTTTCTTTTTACTATATAGGTCTATATCACCTTATTTCTTTTTTTATCTCCCACGGCTCGTTGTTATTTTCATCTTGAGTTATGTCTCAAAGTATTATGTAGATAGGCTACCCTTCTTCTTCTTCTTTTTTTCTCGTCGAGATTCACAGTTCTTGCTTTTGATCTTATTACTACAAGGTTTAGAGTGTAATTTTAGTTATTTATGGGGGTGTTGTAATATTCACGCCGAGAATTTTAAGCGAGTTTACGTATTTTTTTTTGTCGTAAGTTGAGTTATTCGTCGTCGGAATATGTGTGTGCGTGTATGTGTGTGTGTGTGTTTATATTGTAATTAAAATATTGGTGTGACCTTTTATTTTCACCGGTGATTTTGGACATCTTTTCGTTTTAATATCATCAACGAATCGCGATAAAAAATTCAGGTTTAGGATTTTAATTCTGATGTATAGATATATATCCAGCATTCCATGTCAAGTGGTCCGTACATAATTTTAAAATGCACCAAATGTGTTAGGTAGAGACTGAAAATGATTTTCATAAAACAGAAAACATTTTTAGATACTGGAAACTATTTGTTCAAAAGTTACTCTAACCTCAAAACACTAAATTTTTCAAGTTTTTGCAACACCCGCTGTGTTTACAGCTATTTATCTCGTAAAATTTAACAACTTTTACTATATATCGTTATACATAATATTGGTTGCTAATTCGATTTTTTCATTCAAAAGTTTAAAAAATTATCATATTGCAAATTCTGCAAATAACCATGTTCATGTTTGAAATTTTCTTGTGTTTCTTTAAATTATTATAACTTTTTACAGACTTAAATGCCACATACTAGGTACAGAACATTAAAAAGGTATTGCTTCAAGCTTCTTTTAGACTTTTAGATGAAAAAATCAATCGTGGCGATGTTACAATGTTTTAAGTTGAATATTGATGACATATAGTTTATGAGACACTGATCTTAAGATTAGACATTCTAACTCAGAAGGATAAATTTTAGACCTAATTAACAACGTATATTACATGTAATGGTATATAGTAAAAATTGATAGATTATTTAAATACTTACGGCACTTCTTTTATTTAATCCCAGAGGGAATTCCGGGTAACAACTTACACCTACCTCGGGAATAGGAAAGGTGCTGGACAATAAATAAACACAATTTAATTCAACAAAACTCTACTTTTAATTAATAAACTCTCGATTATTTACACAATATAGATATATATATATTTATTAATTCACGCGCTTATTACCTCAACACTCGGACGCGATAGTTTAAAACGTACGCGATCACTCATACAACACACCTGCAGCTTCTCTCTATATCTCCTCTCTCTGTCGCTCTTATACCCTACTCTATACTCTGTTTCTCTCACACACTCTCCGCGCTCGAATATACGACAGAGATGTAAAGCCGCGCGCACCACCGCGCAGCTCAACACAATCTCGTCGTATATGTCTCCACACTCGCGATCACTATATTTATCTCTCTCTCTCTCACTCTCGTATCGGCACTGCACTTCCCGTCGCGATTCTCTCTCTCTCTCTCTCTCTCTATCACACACACACACAGACTCTATTACCGTCTTTATATAATAGGAATTCGCGCCTAACTCGCGATCGAGCAACCGATAATAAATTATTTTCTTACCCTGGTTGTGGACAATCTCGCAGGCCGGTGTCGACCGCTTGCTCGCGCTTCTCGTCGCGCTATCTCTGTCTCTCACTCTCGCTCTCGCCTCACTCTCGCCCTGTAGTCGCTGCTCCTGGAAGTGCGCCCTCGTCTCAACCCCAAGACGATGCGTGTCACTCCTGAAGGAGGTCTCCTCAGCTCCTCGGGTCGGTTGTCGGCTGTCCACACACACACGAGTCGGCTCTGCACATCCGCACGCGATCGCTCTCCGCCAGATACTGACTCGGCGGCGTAACCGATTTCGCCGCCTTCCCGATCATCTCGATATCGAGCCTTTCAATTGGCCCTTTGTTTCAGCAAGGGCCAATAGAAAAGGCTCTTACTTTTTGGCACTCTACGTCACTACCTCTCCATGAGCTCGACCGCATAGCGGTGATCACAGCTCGTATTGAAAAAAACTTGAAAAATTTAATGTTTTGAGGTTAGAATAACCTTCGAATAAATTAATTCCGGTGTCGAAACATTTCTTTCTGTTTTCTGAAAAACATTTTCAGTTTATATCTATTTGGTGCATTTTAAAATTTTGATCGGACGTGGAATACCTCATATAGACAAATATTGTGTAACATAAACTTATGCATTTTAATCAGTTTGTTTAACGCAGCGTTTATTCTGACAGTGCGTATTATACCGGGTACGGCTTCAGTTTATACCTAATATAATAATATAAATTGACGTTTATCGACGATATTAACCGAAATTTCGTAGAATAATATTTTCTTTTTTTTTCAGATAATACGCGGGGTATTTAATATTTGAAAACATCAAACGCGAAAAATTCGATACGAAACCATTAAATCGTGACAGATTTTCGTATGTACAATGAATTCCAGGTTGAAACTTTTAGGAATTATTCGTGATATTTTAGCCAGCTTTTTTTTATATTAAGCAGTTGGAAAATTAGCTGAAAATTATGGAAAAACGCGTTTAACGATAGTTGATGATTTTTAGAAACTCGAGAATGTACAAATTCATTAAAGTATAAATGTATCGTTCGGTCAAATTATTTAATAATACTAAAATTGCTATTCTGCGTAGTTAGTTTTGAGAATTTCAAAAGTATCTCACTACAAGTTCGACTGACCTCTCTTTTAAAAAATAGTAATATTTATAAGAAATTTCTTCTTCGTTCCCTTTTGAACTTTTTTGATTATCGGTAATACGACGTATAGTAAATTTAACTGATAAATTGGTTTATGATTATTTGTTAAACGCGATCAAAACTAACAACACTATCAGTGATTTTCAGCAGATTGAAAAGTATTAATGAATATTAATTTACGCTTTATTATTATTTAACGAATTTGACCATGTAGGTATATACCAGAAATTACTTTAAAATACTGAATTACGATATTTTTAAGGGGGTTCCATACTCAATTTTTGATGATTAATTAACAAAAAATTAGAACAGTATGTGAAAAAATAAGAGAAGGGGCGCCTTCGTTTATTGACAATCTAACTGTGTGCTGAATTTTAGATTAAAATATTACTGCGTTTTCGAGAAAAGTCTTACCAAAAATATCAAATCTTTTCACCTCGTTGAGGTTAGGTTCACATTTTTGGTAAGACTTTTCTCAAAAACGCAATATAATTTTAATCTGAAATTCAGCACAGAGTTAGATTATTAATAAACGAAGGCGCCTCTTCTCTTATTTTTTCACATACTATTTTATTTACAAATTTATTACTAATAATCATGTATGCCGATAAGGTAGGGAGGATAAATATTGACTATGACACCCCGTTAAACCGAGTATATTGACAATTTATTGAGGAAACGTTAATCAGTAATCAAACTTTCTGTAGAAAAGAGCAGTTGACATAATTCTAATTTTATATTGATGGTTAAATTTGTAAAGTTTACAAAGGTATACTAAAAAATACTAAATAAAAAACAGTTATAATTCAAGTTACAGTAACGTAAGAATAAAATTTTCAAAAATTCTGTACACAAAAACGTTTACGTGACCAGTATAGTTATACCATCGGTCTAGTACGGATGTAATTTATAATCAATTGATCAATAGAAGAAGCTTCCCCATGTTTACGAAACCATAAAAAGACATTCGTTTTCTCGCGGAAAATATTTGTGTTTAATTTTCTGGTAAATGGGCGGAAATCTCACAAACCAGAAGATCTTCGAATGACCTAGAAAACGATGAGGATGGTCAGTTGACAGATTGTCAAACAAGCTGCTATCGTATCGTATAAATAATTATCTTGAATCACGTATAACAATTATTTCTCGTAACTTTTCCGTCGCCAAAAAACGCGAATGCACAAATATGTTCGAAAGAGGTATAAAATCGTGAGGGTCGATGAATAATTTTAATTGGAAAAGTGAAAAGTCATAATGAAAGTATACGTATACCACGGTGAAACGGGTATTCGGGAATTATACTTTCCCAACAAAGTTAACCATGCGATTTCTGGCTCCTGACCGTTGGTGTAGGTATATATACATATATATGCGTAAAGTAACCCTAGAAAACTTTGTCTATCAATCTTAAAAGCAGCCCCAAATCTGCGATACCGCACAGAGAGACTTATGTAAGCGGGCACGCTCGTAAAATTGTACGGTACTTTCGGGAATTAAGCCGGTGAGGCCATTTAAACGGGTAATGGCTAACCCACCGGTTTCTCTCGTCATCCTCCTCCTCCTCCTCTCTCTCTCTCTCTCCCTAAGCACCGTTCGGTTGATTCTGTACGTCTACTTTGTATGATAGCTAGGATATGGATGGATGGGTTTATTGTGTGCCACTGGTACCGCTGATGCTGTGACCAAGATTTCATGTAATTGTCGGTGGGTTCGATGGATAATGTGCCCGGAGCCGAGGTGTACGATTATGGATTTACAATGTGTTTGGCTAGTTAACGACGGAATTTTGAAATATTCTGCCTATCACTCGTAATAATAGAAATTTAATTAGTCACCAGTAGGTAATTAATTCATTCAGATCCTCGGTCGATTGGTGACTTCTTTGTAATGTTGAAATAGTGAAAAGATTATAGTGAAACAGTAGAAAATTACTATTAAATAGTAGAAATTGCTCTACTATTTACTATTTGGTTAGAAAAGTATTTTTCACTAATTTATAGTGGTTTTTTTATTATATCAACTTTAGAGATGTGACATAATGAAATAAAAACAATAATTAATATCTATACGAACTCGCGAATGTCTGTAATATGTATATTTATACTAGAATCAAACTACACTTTGGTAATGAGCGAAAGAGTAACTTAAATAAATAAAAGATGATGATATTTTTATTATATAAATGATTATCTTGTTATTGAAAGACTATAATATTTATTTAAAGAGAAAATAGTGTTTTTAAATAATAATTGAGTAAATAATTTTTGCTCGGTAATTATTCATCAAAAAATGAATAAACTTTCAACCCAAACATCTAATTTAATTAGCGACGTAAAAACAAGAAAAAATTTGGGTATATCGTTTAAAACATACCTAAGAGTGTAACGTTCAATTTTTTTCAAGAACTCATTACTTTTTTTGATAAAAAAATATAAAAAATGACAATTTTCTGAGTCTGACATATCCTTAACAAACTTTTATTGTGCTCTCGGTTAAGATGGCGATGTCAAAGCGAATACAATGAATCGGAAACAATGGCTTTACTTCACGCCGGAGAACATAATTTTTTTCTCTTTTTTTCCCCGTTTTACAACTGAAAAGTAATAATGCGATTAACGATAGTTATTGAATTCTCGCCTTCAAAAGCTTCAGACGACTGCGAATTCTCTTTTCAGGGATTTTCGAGCATGCTCGATATTTCTACCAATGTTGCCACTTGCGCGCGATTGTACAACTTCGGGTCGACCAAACTGCACCGTCTCTAGCTGGACTATCGCAAAAATTCACACCGAAACGCTTGGTTCACACACTTTTCCTTTTTCGTGCCCGCGTAATTTATCAATTTATTCTTAATACTTTCTGCGCCTAATCCTGTCCGCGACAAGCGAGATTAACAAAATTTACTACTATGGTGAATCAGTAAACGGAAGAAGCTACTTCATATTCTAAAAATTTAAGATAATACAATGTGATATAATTCCTAGTAGAAATTAAAACGATTCTTTTGGTAAGACGTAGCCATCTTTAAAAATGACGTTAACTAATGATCTAATTTCTACTAGGAATATTCTAATTCAGGATGTATAAACATTGTATTTACTTACTCCTATTTTTGAATAAATAATACTATTGTTAATAGAATCCAATATGGGTTTTGAATATTTCGATACCATAATTATGGTATAAATCAGATGTAAGTGTAACGTTCTTGAGATGTTAAAATGTTGAGTTGATATAAAGTACCAAAAAAAGGCAGCTATTTTATAAATTTTTTAAATTAAAAAGGTTATTTTTAGTTTCTTGATGGTCATGTATAGGTTTCTTAGTTTAAATAAAGAAATAATTTTTTACGTTATATCCGCAACGTTTCCTTGGCAAGATTCGCTAACCTCTTCAGACTTATTAATCTGAAAATAATCAATACAATGAGATTATTCTCAGATTAATAAGCCTGAAGAGGTTGGCGAATATTGCCAATAAAATGTTGCGGATATAACGTAAAAAATGGTTTTCTTTATTTAAATTAAGAAACTTATACCTGACCCTCAAAAAGTAACAAAATAATCCTTTTATTTATTTACTTATTCACGGGTTTCTCTTTTTACAATAATGAAGAATGTATATAGATAGTATACGCATTGGTACAAAAAATGTCCAATACGAAACCAATAGTAAATCATTAAATAAATTACGATTTTGAATAAAAATATAACAAAAATATTAAATAATATAAATTGATAATAAGAGACTACTGTATAATACAAGGATTAATATCGAAGTATAATTTTCAATCAGTCGCATCTAAAATATATGATGAACAATCTCCAATAAAGCATATATAACCAACAAAAACTCAGGTTTAATTAAAATCGAGCATTTTCTTCCTTTGGTCCTTTTTTAAACTCGGAGATATAGATACCGCTAACCAATCAACATTCGTTTCACTCCAATTTGCAATGCTACAAGAGCTTTTTAATTTTTTAAACCAACAACAGAAGGTTTATGACGAATATTCTCATCACAAAGATTACATCCAAATTATATATTTTAGGTCAACCTCAAAAAATTCTCGAAAAATAAAAGTTAAATAAATTAATAATACTGATAAAAATGATATTTGAAAATATCACAGTTTTTCATAACACATTTTCTTCTTCCAGACCATTATTAGAAATCGTACCGTTTTTTTTCTCCAAAATTTGGCGAAATATCACGTTTTTCGCCATAAATTGGCAAAACCATGATGTAATTTCTACTGGGAACAATAGATAGAAATTATAGAAACGATCATAAACAAAAAAAATAATAGTCAAGGCACATTTATGAATATACACTGCAGGGATACCATCTAAATCGTAAATAAAAACGTGGCAACAGCTCCATCGATAATAATTCACATTTCCACGCGTCCCTAAGGATAAAGTTCAAACAATGAAAATTAATCCTTTAATATCGAGGTAACAAAATCATCCCGTATTCTATCACAATCGATTTAAAAAGAACACGGAGAGATGGGAGTATAAAATCGACAATACCGAGTGTCACGTATAATTCAACAAAATGAACATTCCAAAGCTCTTAAAATCTCTCTGGTACATGAATATACGCAACTTACTATCAATTTCGATGATCCACGCTTATCAGACTCTACGGGGAAGATCGAGTATTCTCACCTATAGATTTTGATTGACCTATAGATTGAACTCGAGCAGTAAATTATATCTACTTGAATTGTTCTCCATTTGAACGAACATATTTCAATTAAATCGATACTTGTAGAAAAAAATGAGCTTTGCAGAATCGTTAAAAAATGAATGTTAATTCTGTCAAAAAAAATATGTCGACAGTATAGGATTACTTAACATTTTTAGTACCCTCTCACACACCAATAAAAATAATAGATTTTCAAATTGAATTGCAATTCCAAATGAATTATTTAATTGAAATTGATACTTCGTTGTACAGACGCAAGTCGATTGTACCTTGATTAGATAAATAACTTTCCTTAAAATTTTCGTTGCTGATTTTTTAATACTAATGAACACATATCAACGTTGATTTCGTTTCACATGTTATTCGACGAAGTTCACTTGGGCCATAACATTTATATTCAATACTCAGGTAAAATTTAAATGTAATTTCTGTAAAAATTATTTTAAATACTTATTTGCCCAATAAATTCAGCACCTGGAGAGGTCCGCAAACATGGCAGACGAAACGTTGTGCACTTAAATAAATTGGATTAATTTATTATTGGCTCTCAACTATCGACGATTCACTAATTCAACAATGGAGGGTGAAAATTACAAATCCAATGTATTTTCTTTCAAGGTTTTAAAAAATACGTGGCGAGGCAAACATTGCTCGATAAATCCATACGATCGAAATTCTTGCGGACAACCAAACGTTTGTCATCCACGTTCTGACGTTCGGTAATCGTTTCTACATATAGGTATAGGTTCGCGATAAGTATACAAACGAGATATAGAGAAAGAATTAAGTGAAAATAAAAGAAAAAGTGGAGATTGAATTTAACGTCCTAAGTTCCATAGAGTAAAAAGAAGGCCATAAAAGTTATCGTCCTATAGCGTGTATACATCCCCGGACACAGGTTCCGTGAACCTCTCTCTCTCTCTCTCTCTCTTGGCTCTCCTCGAATTTCAATTAGGATGTTCTATGAATTTCATATAGAATCGTCGACGTGGCAGTAGTCCTCGCGTCTTCCAAAGATGGAACGAAGCCAAAATTCGCGAAAGGACGACTTCAAGTCCGCGAGTTTATAATCCTCTTCCGAATATATACCTATATTGTACGTATGTGTGTGTGTGTGTATGATCCCTCTTTCCGCTCTCTTCGATTCCCTCGGGGGCTGTATGGAAGTGCGTTCTGGACTCGATGGTATAGCTACATATACTTGCTCGAGTTTGCGGAACGACGAATGTGTAAACTTGATACAGTTGACTTGATCTACCGACTCTCGTCGGCATCAGGATCCTGCGGTTCTTTCTTTACAGTTTCAACAACATCGATTGTTTATACATATCTCAATTTTTTCTTTTGCGAACTTGACTGTTTTCGACATACTTTTTATCTGTAATAAATGTGAAATTAATTTTGGTCACGTTCTCGATTATCTCTGTGGCGTGCCACGTTATTGTACCCATCGAGGAAAGTGAGTTAATTTTTTAATTTATTTAACGATATCTACTGTTTCGTAAAAAAAATATACCGAACCATCGTGGATAATTGAATGAAGCAACATTCTGCAAATCTGCGAGTTCATAAATAAGTGACGATCTTTTTAATGATGGTGATAAATAAGTCAATAATGTAGTGTTTCTGTACTTAAATTTTACATAAAACAGTAAATTGTATTAATAAATGTAATAATTAACACATTTTACTTGGTTGATAATAATCAAATATGTCAATCTCTTAAGTGTTCAGTTAGATTAACAATATATAAAAAAAATTTTTCGTTTTTCAACTTAATGAACTCCAATTTTTGTAGCATTGTTATAGTAAAAATCTAAACTTTTCTGGAAATTTTGAACAAGACAGAATCATTTTAACCAAAGTTATGTGGAACGAATGTATCAACAATTAGTTTTCGGTGCCAAACGCTCCTTGCAGTATATCAATTTTTGGATTTATCAGACATTTTTTGCGATTTTTCTTTCATGTATTTGTTTAAACTTTACACAGGATTTTATTTAATTTAAAAGTTTTAGTTTATCAAAAAATTAATTTTTTTATGCAGAAATAATAATTTTTAACAAATTATATTTTTTTAATAAATTATTGTTCATTTAATAAAAAAAACTGTTGAAATGAAAAAACTTGTGTAAAGTTTAAGCAATTACTTGAAAAAATAATCACATACAATTTTGACCTTGTGATGAAACATTTTTTTTAATATATTTCAATCATTTATATTGCCAACAGAAATAATTATACTACCAAAATTTTCGGACTAACCTAACTGAGTAATTTATTTAGATTGTTACGCGGTTACGTTACTTCTAGTAATTACTCAAAAATATATATAAAAAAAACCATTTCATCACAAATCCATAACAGCGTTTCAATTAAGTCAATTAATAAACATTTCAAATTCATGTGTCTTAGCTAAATTTCCATCAATTCTGACGATAATAATTGAATAACAAGCTGCTTTTAAACCCCCTAATTATAACCGAAACCCGTAAAAAAAAACCGAAACGCTGACGTACCATATTGACGACCGAGCGAAAGAAAAATGGAGAGACAGTCCGATGATTCGCCAGAAAAAAAAGAATGAATCCTCTAATCCGGATCAATAAAAAATCGTTTATGCGTAAAAGCGCGATTTAATAATCAATTAAGTGTCTGTAGGTTACCTCGAATCACTGAGCGATCGTATTGAGCTTGTCAATCAATATACAAGCGTTTATTAATAATGGCTAAGACATCACCCACTCGAAGAGAATAAAGCCAAGTGGCGAGGTTGTTTACCCTGTCACCCCCCCCCCTCTTCCCAAAAAAAGACGACCGGCGTTCCTCAAGGACTCGTGAAGAAAAAAAATCCTTAAAATATAGATACTCGAGAGCGATAACCTCGAGTGACGCGGGGTGTGTGCAAACATCAAAGACTATTCGTTGCTTATCTAAAAGTATTGTCGGTACACTTACTTTTATGTATATATGTTATTAATTCGATGTTACTTTTCAAATTCATCACACGCTGATTTTGATATTATTAATATATTTTGATTAACAAAGCCGCGTGCGTACCATACGAATCTCTTCTCGAAGGATCATAATGTGTACGACCGAATGAACTCGAGTGAAGTATAGACCAACTGTTTTCAGTGGAAAATCCTAATAAGTTACTATGCATCAACCGTATCCACGTTGAACCCTTCCGACGGTGAAAAGAACCGGAAAGGTATGAATAGTCAGCGAAAGAGAGGGAAAAAAACCAAGAAAAACGTTCGCGGAAATGCAGTCGGAAAGTCATGAAAGCAACGCACAAACTGAAAGGAGAATGAGAAGAACGGAGAAACACAACAGTCACGAGCTGTAAAGGAAAAAAAAACACATCAGAAAATGAGTCAGTAACACGGTGGAGAAAGTAGCTTATATAGACCAAATGACGCTAAATAATTAAAAGAGCTGTTATGTATTTAAAAACTTATTTTTAAAAAGTAATACAAATGGAATATATATAACGTTTTCGTGAAATATTCGATATCGATGGTTATTTCACACTGATCAATTTTTGGTTAAATAATAGAGAAAAATTGTTGTGGTATTTAAGAAAATTAAATGTATATTTTATAATGTATTGCAATTCGAAACTATTTTGCTTTCGAGAGAAACTAAATTTTTAATTTTAAGTAACGGAACGTGTCGCTATATAGAATGTGAAAATCTAAAAAATTACGCTTTTAGAAAATGTCAAATTTCGGACAGTAATTTTAATAATGGATGTGTATAATGGATTTTATTTATTTGGAAAAATTATATTTTCAAAGTAATTTCCTCCAACGTTTGTTAACATAAACACAAATTATATTCAATAATTTTATAAAAAAAATAATTAATCTTAACGTTTAAAATAAATTATTAGAATTTTTACGGAATTAGTTAAAATTATATTTGACAATCTATATATAATCTATAAAAATAATAAGGTTAAATTCAATAAAATATTCGTTTAATTCAAACTAAGAAATATTTATAAAAATCGAACAAAATTTTAATTGAAAGATAGATGCACCGTAATCGAGACCTCCAAAATATTTATTAGATTAAAATATTGACTCTTATCTGTCGATGTGTCTATGAACAAAAGTTCGATTAATCAACTGTCAATGAATATAAAATACATCCCAAAATCACAAATCTTTTATTTCTAACCATGCGAATACACAAACGCAAATAAAAATGTTAAAAAATAGAATATCTTAAAGATTAAAAACATTAATGCGTATATATACATTTGTTTACGAGTACCATGTTAATGTACATCAGTATATCTTGGTAATAGAAACATCGAGACTGCACAGTCAAAGGACAGTGTATTCCGTTTCTGTTAACAACGCAGTAACACTCCTCTCAAAGAGAAAGCTAGGATAAAGTACCGAGGTACAATCGTGACTATCCAACTACATCACTCAAATACTAATTTCTGAAAGGCATACGTACACGGCTACTCCATGCAATTCGTAGTTTAGTAGCCTAATCACCCTGTGATGCACTGTTTTAAAACACGTCTATTGCAATTTCAATAATGTACATTAATTAAGTTTATACGTTGATGCGTCACGGGAATCGCACACTTTTTTTGGGTTTTAAACACTAACATTGAATGATTACCTTCATAATTTTTCATTACGTTGAAATACTTAATTACTACGTATATAAATGCGATATCCACTATATCGAAATAAAATATAATTCTATAATTTGCAGAACAATTGGATTGTACAAAGTTTAATTATATATATAGAAAAGTATTGTAAAATTTTATTAATACTGTTTTATCAATATAATTATTTATATAAATGTTTGGAAAATATATTAAAAAAATTGTTTCTGATGATAGCTATTTCAAATGAAAGATTATTAATAACTATATGTACACAATGTATATATGTAATTTTTCTGTGTAGCCTATACAAATAAAATATTATTTAGTTATAAACACTTTTAGATATATTTTTCTTAAAAATGAATAACCCAATATCTACTCACACATATGTATATATATATATGAAAAAGTTGATAAATATAATAAATAAATATAATATAATAAATATAATTCCAAATAATATATGAATTTTTTTCTTGATCTATTGGTTTATATAATGTTAGTCAAAAATTTATATCGACAATCATTTATATTAAATAATAATTATATTATACTCAAAAAATTGCTCGAAGCCAAAAATTTTTGTTTGAATCAATAAAATAGTTTATTGAACATACGGACAATAAAACTCTTTTTAAAAAACGTATTAAATATCTATGTAGATATTAGGTACATTTTTAAGGTAAAAAACATATATAATTAAGAAAAATAAAATAAGTAAGACATACATATTTAAATCAACAAAAAACAGACATTATAATTTCAAACAAATACTTTATTCTCCGCATAATCAATAATATATTTAGTCAATTCAAATTGTTTCTTAACGTATAAATTTTCCAAATACATATACGAATACTTAAGAAAACCAAAAATACAGACGAACAAAGTAAAATTTATATGTAACGAGTAAACCTTATCATCGAGTGAAAAATAATTCAAAAGATCCGAATCAAAATGAAAATGTATAGAGAATACCAGGTATATGTACCTTTATCTTCGAGCATAGATATATCAATAAAAGAGAAGCGTAAAAGATAGAAAACGGTATACCCCCGAAAAAAAGGCGTGTACGAAAAGCCGGCGCGCGCTAAGGTGGAATGGAAGGGCAGGAGGGAGAGACAGAGAGAGAAGCTACTCTCTGCGATATCGATCCTGTAACGTGCGCGCGGCACGCACCTACAGAGAAAACCATCGTTGCTCCTTTACTTTTGACGAACGAGCCCTTTATATACCATCCTGATTATATGAAAATTCGTACAATTACTTTTTCTCCTATATATATATATTTTCGAATGTATCTTTTGAAATTTTTACGCTCTTATAATCTTTTTTATTTTTTTAATCAATGGCAAGTGAGCATGTATAGGTGTAACATTCGTGCATTGTATTAATTAAGAAAATTTTTGGTTATTTCTCTACGTACTTTTATTTTTAACAAAAAAATTTTATAAATAAATATTTAACAAACATTTATTTTTTATTACGTGATTGTTTCTAGTATTTAATGATCCTTGACCTTTTTATTTATTTATACAACTTATTTGATTGTCATTTATAATAATAAATAAATGTATCTTTTAATAATACATTTTTATAGGATATCCAAATAGAAGAAGTGTTACTGATGTATATAATAATTCTGTCATGATTCCATCGAAACGTTGCTTAATTACACGGAGTCTCACTTTCGTTTAACAAAATCGATGTAACATCCCTTCTTATTTAAAGTACATTTCTTTTCAATTCATAATTAATAACATACTTCACATACCTACAATTAATTTATTTATTTTATTTTATTTTTATTTTTTTGCGTTAAAGAATCACAATAAAAATTTATATAAATGACACAATGATCTAATTAACGTACGAAAAATTTACCACGACAAACCTAATAAGCCCAAAGAAAATTTCGTAATTTATGTTACACTGCCTAAAGGCATCCTAAAGATGTTTCGAAAGCTTATACAAGATTTCCACGAGCTCCGGAAATCATCGTTTTTTTTTACAACCTGTAAGATCGATCTATTGTATCCCGTCGATTAGTCGATTCCCATCTGTCTTTCTCCTATTCCGGTGTTTTTTTTTTCTTAACACCGTAACGCGAATCACCGACGCGTTTATTACGCGGCTCGTTCGTTCGTCGATAAAATGCGCAGTTTCATCGATTTTCGAATAGGACGAGCTGCCGAGCGAATAAAAATCGTGAAAAGTTCCTTCCTCGCGATGTTGAGGAATAATTTGCATTCCTCGGGATGCGCCTATTTTTTTACATTATTTTTATTATTATTAATATTATTATTTAACGAGGTCGTAAACCACGATTTATCATACCCTTGTTTTATCAATTGATGAGTTATATACTGCAGTTTAATTAATCAACAATGCTCGTTCAAATTCATATAATTGCGTTTCCGAGTATATCGCGCAAAGAACCGTCTTGAAAATAAAGGAGTGTAAATTTGTACAATTTTTCAATATATTTTTAACGATATATATGTATTCAGGCTTATATTAAAAGTGTAATATTTAAGGAAAGTTAGTAAAAAAAAATTTTTCCCACCGTTCACTTACGCGATTATAATACTTTTATCATTATCTTCGGAATTAATCCCTTAGGCCAATGCGATTAAATGCGAACGAAATTCGAGCGAATCATTTTTAATCAAGTTGTAGCGCCTAGCGCAGCTATATATATGTGTATATATAATCGTGAAGCTGAAGCTTACTCCAAGTTACGCAAAAAAAAATAAATAAAATTATGAAATAATAAGGTACAGCGCCGACAATGAACGTTTATTACGAGTTACTTTTTAGTTATGCCTCCAAGTTTCGGTAATCGATATACATATATATATATATATAGATACACGTAAAGCTCAGAGTGTATATCGTAAAGTTAAACTCATATTTTATCTCAAGGCAAATAAAACTTTTGACTTTATCTCACCGAGTAATTTACGTTCATAGAGGTGCTAACTTTTTACTGAGATTGCATGCCTTACCCCCTCGTATAAGCTTCACCTTAGGAAAATACCTGCAAAAAAGAAGGAAAAAAATACACTCCCTCTTTCCTTTTTTTTCACCTCCGAACAGAAAAAAAGAGAGATATTCCTCCCGCAAATCACGAGTGCACTCGAAGCTATACATTACGCGAAAGGAAGGAAATTTCGTGATTTTACGTAGCGGGGTTGTCGCGGTTCTTCTTTTTTTTTTTAATTAATTAATATTAATTACGCCGTGACCGACAGTTTGCCGAATATCAACGAGGGAGCTAGGTCTCTCTTCGTTTTTAATTAACGTCAAAGGCGATTAGGCGGATTACTTTCTCGTTACTTCTTTCTTTTTTTTTACGACGCTTCCTTCAAAATTTCCCGCCTTCGGAACGTATTACGCTTTGTTTGTCCCTTCTTTTTTTTCGAGAGGGTGTGCCGCAACGCGAATTTTTTTTTCTTCCTCGAGAAAGAGAGAGTGAGCTTTCGGGTCAACGTGTCGGTGAGGGTATATATATATACGAACTAGAATATAAATTATTTTATTATCGTATGATCTAGAGGATGGCTAAGATACGAGTACGTTTTATCGAAGGTTATTTAGAACTTTGCTTATGTATTATAATAGTAAATATGTACTATTGGTAAATATCGATGGGAAAAATACCTTGATCTACATTTTCTGATAAGAGTTAGACTTTATGGTCGGTTGTGCAATATTTTTTAGTGTATAAACAAAATCGATGGAAAATTTTTCAAAATCGTTGTTTATGATATTTTTTTATAACAAAATTTGTATAAATAAAAGGAGATTTAGTTCTTTCGTTGCGTGTATATAAATTTTAAGGAGAACAAAAGAAAACGTTGAAAACATTTGTTTATTTCGTACGTACGAATTTATTTAAAAGTATTGCAAAAAAATTAGGAAGCTTACAATGACAAATAGTGGTTACAATATGTACAGGATTGATATGGATTTGTTTTCTTTTTCGTCGCTTATACCACGGAATTTTCACCAACGCACATTTAATTATTTTATTAAATTGAAATAAAAGTTGAACGATGTATTTCAATAAAATAGAAAATATAATCTTTCTTTAATCCCATTCGAAATAATTAAAAATTGCTAAAAATTCTTTGTATTATACATATAAAACGGTATATATATGCGAACCGAATGAAACGTAATTATCGTGTAATAATTATTGTATTTTATCAATTTATAGATTTTTCGTTCCATTCGTGTGCGAAGTGGAAGAGCCTGAAAATGTACGCATAAAATTAAAATAATAATGGTATTATTTAAATGAATAATTCATATTCAATCATATCTTTGACAAAAGTTTAATGAAGTTCGAAATCTAAATTAAAACAAGTTTTCCAGTTTTCCATTCTTTCTTTCCCTTTTTTTTTACCTTTTTTTTATGATATTAGAAAAGTTTTAGATTCATAACATCCGTCATATAAAAGTACTTGCCCGTACTTTTTTAATCATCGAGATCCTTCAAATATTCTTTTCTTCGTTGTTACCATCGATAAAAAGGAAAATTAGATTTTTATCTGTAAAATTAGAGATTCGATGTAGACCGTTTGAATAATAAATAACGAACATTCGGTATCGTTGAAAGGGAAATTCTCCTTAGACGCGAGATATTCGCGAATAATAGGGCTCGCACGACAATCGAAGAAAATTACAGGACTCGAGAGGCAACTCCAAAAGATCTCCACTCGGTTGCTACATAACCAACACGCTTACGACATCGACGAAAAAAATCGAATATTTCCCTCTGAAATCCCTCGCTTGTATCTGTGTGCCTCGGGCATTAGATCGATCAATATGTGTGTGTGTGTCGACGTTTCCCCCTTGCTGTTTCTTATTAAAAAATGACCAACCACGTTGCGAATAAAAAAAGAAAGTCGACCCGTTATCGGAGAGCGGAATTCGTACGTTAGAGATCAAAAGGTTTCGATCCCATGCGCCGGATTTTCGTTGCTTTCAATTTCTAACCATTTTACGATAGTACGAATATAGGCGACTTCTTTTTTTCGTTTTGAAATTTCGGCGGCTCTTTTTGAGGAGGAAAGATGCCTTTTTGTACGTTTATGTACAGTGAGTGTATATACGGTGTTTTTGAAATATATGAGAATGATGTTTCGTGTACTCGATAAATTGTTGAAAATAATTGTTGATATATATGCGAACGAAGTTCTAATGCAAACATTTTTTACTTTAAATTTAAAGAGACGTTGAACTCTGAAGATTAGTGACATAAAGAGTTAAAATACGAACAATAATTGCAGAAATATATTTTAATTATTGACGTAAGTACAAAAATTATACACAATTTTTGTTTGTATTTTTTTATTATTCCAATTTAACTTCTTACATATAAAGTTATTTGCTTTATGCATAAAAATAATAGTTTCTTTTATAATTCTATTTTCGGCAGTTTATGGCGTCAAATAATTTTTTTAATGCGAGATTCAATGAAATTATCACCGTTCGCAAGTATATAAAAATATAAAGAAAAGGAAAACGATAAGTATTTTCTTTTCTACGGCATCTTTCGATGATCAATACCACCATTCTCAAACTAAACAAATATTTTTTTAATAATTAAAAATACATATCTCACAATTTGACAATGCTATTTAAAATCAATCAGTACATATATTAACAGCTAAATTTTCGAAATTTTTACCATGCTGGACAGTAATTTTTAACAAGTTGTATACACTTCGAGCACGTGTCACATTTCAGAATGTTAATTGACAATACTGTCACTACAATTTTCATCCGAAATATTTAGATGCTTGTAGGTACAAAATTTTTCTCTCCGTATTACAAAATATAATAATCTTTTTCACAAGATACGTATATGTTTTTCGATGTACTCGTAAAGATAAATGTCTCGTGGACGTGAAAATAACCGATTTAAAAAAAATCATTATAAATCGTGAAAATGAATATTTGAAACGTTGATGAAATGTAAGTTACATGGATCTGGCCATGACCTACGGGGTGCTCGAAAAAGAGTACCGAACGTGTGCGAGAGAGAGAGAGAGAGAGAGAGAGAGAGAGCCGGTTTCCATAGCTACGAGAGGTTCCTATGGCGCGTGGGTGTGCGGGACACCTTCGACGTCGTATACGTTAGAAGGGTGGCATCGATCTTTGACCCCCAGGCAATGCGTTTCCCGTACTTTCCCCCTGGTCCCTACTACGTATTCCGACTTTATCTGTACGCAGACCTATTTTTAGGATCTGCCTTTGCCTTTTCACGGGATTCTCATGGATATTTTCTCGAGTGTATCGCGTATAGGTACTTGCTTTTTTTTTTAAACTCGCTCGGTTCATTTTATTATCCTTTATTATTTACTTTCATTTCGACTTTTCATGGCGAATTTTATTAGGCCGCTATTATTTGATTAATTAAAGATTTTAGGTGCGTGTATTTAGTATACGTTTTAAAAACGTTGTAGATACATCCAAATTATTCTTATTAAATTTTCTTTGCACAGACACATAGAGAAATTTCGAATTAAATATTACAAAATCCGTTACATATGAATTATAATAGTTTCTATTAAATAAAACACAGACTGACAAATTTTGTAGTAAATATTACAAAGATATTGTAGTAAATTTTTACTGGATATTACAGTAATTTTTCTCAATTTCACAGTCTGTGATTTATTTGCTAGAAATTATTGTAAATTTTAATCGAAACTTACTCTCAGTGCACAGAAGATTAAAATACCAACATGTAACGAAATTAATAGTTATCAAATAACATTGATTTAAATGAAATATATATCGAAATATTTGAATCAGATACCGACATAACAAAAATATTATTTCGTTATCGGTGCACACGTGCATACATATATATATATGTAAAACTATCAAATATAAAAAATAAATAAAAAAAATGTAGTTTCTATCAATGACAAATTTAATTCATATATATACGGGATCAGCAATCAAAATCGATTTTTTATCAACTCGTCGTTACCTACGGAATGTCATATTTTTAATGTCCTTAAAATTTTTTTATTATTTATATATATTTTTACACGATCAAATAAAAAAATCTCTTTATTCGGAGCATTCGTCACTGACGAATTGTTTTCTTATACCTACAAAATAACTCGTTGATTAAAATTACTCGAAATTCTGTTGTAAATTTTACGAGGTACGATATTCTCTACTCCTCGCAATATAAAGTTACAAAAAAATTTCAATATAACTGCTATCTGAAATCCTACTTATGCAAAGAAGCGCCGTTGCGTATTTCTATCGAGAAAAATATTTTTTTTCACTTTATTTCTTCTCGAGTTCTTTTCAGTTTAAAAAGTATGCGCAATTGTGAAATAATAATAATTCTCTTGAGAACGAGCACTATTGTTTTATACACAAAGTTATAAAAAGTATCGAAATAAATTTTATGCAGATTATATTAGAGGATAAAGGTGTTGATCGTTTGGATTCGAAAATGATAAATTTTTCTTTACCTCAAAATAAGAAAGAACATTTGATTTGAAAAAATACTTCGTGATAATTGAAAAAAAAAAGTTGCGTTACTTGCGTAAACTTCTTTAATCTATGTGAAATTGTATTAAAAATTTAACCGTCCATATATCTCTTTGATATTAGACTTACACAACTTACCAAACGATCAAAAGTTTAGCATGAAAAGTGGTATTAAAAAAATGAAAATAAATACTTTCTAACACTTAAAACTTTTAATCCGGTAGCCGTATCATCAGCTTATTAAAAGGGTAATTTTCATCAATTAAGAATAGAGTTTTCTTTTAAAATTTCTCTATAATGCTAATGAATGATGTAAAAGTTTTAAAGTACTTTTGGTCTTGGCATCAAAAAAATAAAAAGAAGAAGAAAATAACTAATATTACTCAAGCTTCAATGTCATTAGTATGCGCTCCGAGAACAAGTGCAATATGAGATATTTTATTTAATTGTATCATATTGTCAGTTTTTTTAAATTGAAATAATAATTAATAATTTCAGTTTTTCAGATTAAAATATTATACTAGAAAATGTTATATGACACTTTTATTGTAAATTCAAACAGAGGACATTATATAGTCCTTCAATTAAATCAATATGAGTTAAAAAATATTGCCAGGTACACATGTTAAAGAGTAACAATGGAGTTAAAGAGTTAATCAGTTTTTTGAATAATGGATAAAACTGAAAAGCAAATATTCAAATATCCCGCGCTTATTAGATTTTTAAATGTAATCAAAAATATATATCGATTTTTATGAAAAGTAAATTGTCATGCGTATTAATTTCATTTATCCATTAGATTTATTACAAAGAAACCCTAGTTGGTACAGTTTTTTATTGCAAATAAACATTTTAAAATATCGACCGTGATAAATTAAAATTTATTTATTAGCTTTGTCTTTTAATATAAATATTTAGTATTTTTTTTTTCGTTACACATATTTTTTAATATTCGTCTATTATTACACTTGTGTGTACATTTCACACTGTGCCAAAAACTGAAAAAAAACACTGAAATAACGAAAAAAATATCACACTTGGAATGATTTAGCGAATTTCAAGCCGTAAAAAGCAGAGCGTCACGAAAAAAAAAGATATCCGCAGTACTTTCCACGTCAAAGTTAGAAAAAGAGTATCCACGGTTCGTGCAGACACAAACACACGTCCAATCTTGAGAGACGCGGATAGACCAAGCGAATCGACACTTGGCAGTTCTGTGGTGAATCAAATAAACGTCCGGGAAAAAGTTTGAAAGAAAAAAAGAGGTAAAAAAAAGGAGAGTGAGAGAGAGAGAGAGAGAGAGAGAAGGAGGCGTGAGAGTCATTGGCGATTATTTACGTTTTCACGGAGCTTTTGCACGATCCATACGTTATCGTTAGAGCTTTCGAGCGAATAAACCAAAGTGAATGAACTCTCGTGTTTTGATTTTTCGAACATTAAGGTATGGATAGCCTTCGTTTTTACGTTACCGATAGTTTTTCTCGACTTTCCGCCGATGGAACTAGTCAAGCTATTTGCTCCGTCTGTCCGCGCGCGTGTGTGTGGGTTTTAACGAGTAAATCAGCTAATACCGTTAAAATACGTATTTTTAACTGCGGGTGGTACGTTTGCTTAATAGTATTCTATTTTATCATTTTTAACCATTTTATTGGATTTATATAAAATTTATGATTTCTACATTGCGTAATCTTATTTTACTCGATGTAAAACTTAAAGGTAATATATGTAAGTTGAAATAAAAGCGGAAATTTATAGATTTTATATGGGTAAAATGTGAGAGAAAAATAATTTATATATTTATAATCCTATATTTTATTCAATATGAACTGCTAAAAATGTGTTTCTTTTATGTAATCTTGATATTTTGTCTTACTCAGGTTATTATATTTCAAACATTAACATAATTACTTTTTTTTTTAAATTATATACGTAAGCAGAAGCTATTTTTACATTTTTATTGGTAAATTAAGAAGACTTTGCGAAATAGTAAAAATCAAAATCTACGGTATTAAAATTTTAATTTTCACTACTTTTAAATTATTACATTTAGAAATAGTAATTGTTATTTGCTTTTTACGATATGAATTCTTACTGTAAATATTGTTTATTAAATATAAAATTTTTGTTACTGTAAATACCTACTCTCGTGAGACATGAATGTTTATTTTGATCCTTAAATCAGTAGAGTGGTCAAAGGAGATCTTTCTATCTCCGGTAGTAATTTTCATTGTTACTTTACTATATACCACAGTAAAAACACCTGTCTTAAAAATCATAGCATATTTATAAAAAGTGTCATTATACCAAGATTGCAAATAATTAATTACTTTTTTATTTAACTACTCCATGTAATTCGTAATTCTTTTATGATTTGTGAATTAAACTCGTCCTTAATACACAAATCATTTATGATTTATGATTTAAACGTTTAATTCGCAAATCATATTTGATTTAGAAATTAAACTAGCCTTTAATTCACAAATCATTAATGATTTTTTAATTAAACTCAACCTAATTCATAAATTATTTTTAATATAGTTTCAATTATTTTATTAATATTATTAATTATTATCTTATTATATATTATTATATTATAACATATAATAATATATTTGTTAGTTTTATTTTCTTAATATTTTAGAGTTTATTTATTAAAAAATCAAAAATGATTTGTGAATTAAACGCGAGTTTAAATTATAAATAAAAAATAAATTATGATTTATAGATTGGCGCAATTAATTTTTTTGCAACTCTGCATTATACACAATAATATATAAAGATAAGTGCGTCCTTTCAGTACAATTAAAAAATAATCAAATTTATTATCCACTGCCTTTTCATGTTTATATATTCAAATTAACACTTTTAATATAGGTGTTCCAAATGTAAACAAAAATCAAGATATATATATACTTAATCGAAATAGATACCGTAAGTGATATCAGTATATACGCACGTGTCGAAAAAAAAAAAACTTGACAAAGGCTAAGAGCGTTGACGTAATGCACGCGACTCGCCGGTTTATTTCGGTTGACGCATCGCGTGGCGAGACTCTGAAAAAGTGGCCTGGTCCACTCAAAACGTCAACATAGCGACCAAAAATAATATTCTCCTCGGTGTCTTTCTCTCTTGCGTTCTCGTTACCCATCGAACGAGATTTCGGTTCTTCCCACGTATATATATATATTATATACACACGCACACACCTTGCGGAGACGTCGTGTCTCTCGCACTCTCGACTCTTCTCGTTTCGTAGGAGATAAAACTTGCTGTCGGTCGACGTGTATGGGCTTATTTCTCATCGACTTTCGGATAATATCTATCCCGTAAAGATACTCGTGTCTTCAAATTTGAGATACTTTATTTATTTTTTTAACTGGTGTTCTAAAATGCGTTGCAAATTTTTATTTAAATTCCCTTTTTTTTCTATGATACACTATTAAAGATCGATTAAATCGCGGAAATTGAATACTTTATGGAATGCAGGAATCACTTTTTGGTCACTAATTGCAAATGTATTGAACGTTTTTTGTTAAAAAGCCACTGTCTAACAAAAAAAGTTTGATAAATGCTCGGATTATTATTAAATTTCTATTATACTTTAAATCATTTTTTTATCTTTTCTTCGTTCTGTATATATACGTATATTAATTATTTTAAATTACTGTCGCTATATTTGAAGAAAAAGTACACATATTTCTTGTATATATTAATATTTTATTATTTATTTACTTACTTATTTTTATTTATTTTTTTAAACCAGAAAAGTTTACAAACAAATTTTATTTACACACGTTATACCCTTGCTAATTAATTATTAACGTTATTATCAACATTATTATTATTATTAATATTAATTATCAAAGTTATTATTATTATAATTAATATTAATTATCAACATTACTATAATTAAAATAATTGTTATCATTATTAATAATATACTATTGTATTTAGCATGTGCGTAAAGAAAAGAAAATATTTTCGCGCGAAACAAAAAAAAAGATAATAAACTTATACGTATAAACGATGAATTTAATTATTTTTAATGAGTGCAGGAACGTAAATTTTTTAGCGAAATATCGCTAGTAAAATCCGGTGTTAATATTTATTCGCAGGATATTCCATAAATCGTGTAAACTTTCGAGGTTTTTAAGTTTAAAGTTGAAGTACACAATTTTTTCAGTGTATCGTATGTTTTTGAGAATGAACATGCAAATCCCAAACGTAAAAATTGGTACACATTTTTTTTTGACGCTAGTCGGTAGAGTAATATATATCATTGTTTCAAGCTTATCGTGTACACACTCGCGAAATTCCTGTAGATACACCCGCGTGAGGAATAAACGCGAAAAAGAACGTTATAAAGTATATCTATAATTGGACGATACGCGGCCGATTCGATGATTAATAGAAAAAGCGTTCGTAAAAATTAAAGCTCTTTTCGTTCATATATATCGAGTATATAAAAATGGGTTATACGATGTACACGGATTCATGAATATTTATAAAACTATTAGCTCATCAAAAAATGAGGTAAATACTTAGGAGCTCCTTCTGTTTCTCGTTGTCATAAGCACCTCGTTCGCGTAATTCTCTATCCAACTAATTTTTTATTCCTTTACATCGTGCACGCAATGCTCGTATCACTGACACTTTCGTAGTATATGTGTGTGTGTGTGTGTGTCTATGCTCGTCTCCCTTATTTCTTTTTTTCCTCGACATTTTCCTCCTCGGCAGATACCTCCTCTTCACGGTTTTATTACTGTCTGGCAACTGGCTTTTGTTTATTTTCAACCCTGTTTTACTCGAAACTTTCTTTTTTTTTATCCTCTCATTCGTTAATAGCACGGTATACAACTGTGTATACGGTCTCTCGGTATTTCACCAGTTCGAGATGTAACGTTATAAATGCTTAATAAGTATCTATCTTTCTCCCCTCCCAATCGAAAATTAAATTTACTTTTCGAAATTTCGTATTTTCCACGTAACTTTGTTCGATTCTTCGTTTTCGTATTGTTTGTTCACTGGCGAACATTTTGTTTCGTTGTAACCTATTTTTTTTCGCACAGATCATTATTAATTATTCGTTTGACGTATAAATATATTTTGTTTGTCGTTAAAGTAATGTCGTTATTGTCGGCTTATATTATTAGGAACACTCTCTCTCTCTCTCTCTCTGTCTGTTGTTTTTCTCTCTTTCGTTGTATTTATATATGCTTAACGTAAGTTTCGGTAGGGTAATTCGATGGAACCCGATAAAAATGCAAATTGGGTGATAAAACAAATGAAATTCATTCTACTTTATCATAATCATAGATATTTCTGGGATTAATGATAAACGCCTCTTTCTTTTCGTGAAGGTGTAATATATATATATATATATATATATATACACGTGCACGTGTATTAAAATGTATGTATATGAAAACGCACGAAAGCAAGCAATTAAACGTTATACTCGGTAAATATCGATAATTTGATCGTAATAACGTTTAGTTACATTATATATTACTATTAAAATTAATATATTTATAAAATGAAAAAAATATCGATCCCCGAATCGAACAAACAAACGTAAATGGTCTCGCGTCATACTTACATATATATATACGAATCGGCGAGCTTTGACCTCCCGATATTAAAAAAAAAAAAGAAGAAGAAAAGAAAAATAAAAAATTCGTCCGCCAAAACGGTACCGTCGAACTTGGCGACCGCGAACTAATCGTGACGGCGTATATACATTTCGGCCTCCCCCGTATCTTGGTCGTGGCTCAGGGATCAGTGTTTGTTCAGTCGTGGACACGCGCGCATACACACCTACCGGTGAATTTTCGGTAATACGTGGTATATATATATATATACATTGTGTGGGTTCGTTACGATCTTCCTACCGGTCAAGTGTATTATTGTCCGTTCACTCTATTTTCTCGGTTTATTTATAGAGGTGAAGGTGAGCTTTCGTAATATCAAAGCTTGTACATTGTCCATTTGGTGCTTCTTTTTTTCTTTCGAATTGGACAAATTTCACGATACTTTTCTTTTTTCTCTGCTCAGTGTGATGTGTAAGTAAGTGGTACGAGGATACTCCGAACGAGAATCGAAGGTATATATTGTACAAAAATATATTTTTGGAGAATCGAAGGTGTTTGATGTAGAATGCGTAAGAATTATATATTTAAGCGAGCCGAACATTTCGCAAGAAATACACGGAGAAAAATGTTTGATTAAAAATTACTATACTCTTTAGGAAAGGCAGGACAAACTGTCAGAATGAGAAAAAATTGCTATACTGTATGGTAAAATTTAATATATATATACTAATTTTTTATAGCAACTTCTATTAAAGTTTACTATAACAATTTTTTCTTATTCTGACAGTTTGTCCTGCCTTTCCTAAAGAGTACAGTAATTTTTAATCGAACATTTTTCTCCGTGTAGATGACGATTTTTTAAAGACCAAAACATTTAATCTACATCAGTTTGCATTCTTAGCGACCGATATTTTCTCTCCCTCGTTTCTTCCGGTATATAACCCCCTACTATTTACGAACTTGTCGGTGAAAGGGGGTAGGCGGGTAGATTTGCAATATTTTTTTTTGCACTGCGAAAATGCGATAGGAATTTTAATTCGTCCAGCTCTCTCGAAGAAGTTTATGGGTTTGGGTTAAAGGCTATATATTTCTCGGGTAGCAAGGTAAAAAGGAAAAAAAGAAAGAGAACTCATACAGACTTTTTTTTCTTTTTCTTTTCAGATGCACGGAAAATGATAATGACGCTGTGGATTTCGCTGCCTTCTTCGGTACTGATTGTAAGTACAATTTTTTTTTAATACTAGTTGAGAATGATGTTCAAGTTGATTTCAAATTGCTCTGGTATTGAGTTTTGATTTAAATGTACGAGTATACTCGTTTTCCTTTTATTACAGATAATACAAATAAATTCCAATTATATTTTCAACTTGATTGTAAATTGTACATTCAGCGCATTGTAAGAAAGAATTTTTATTGAATACGTTTCATAAAATAATATAGTTTGATATAACCTAAGATATATTAATGAAAGTTAAAAAATTTTAATTTTTGTATATTTATATATTTATTTATTTATTTATTTTTTATATATTTATATTATTATTTATTTAATTTATAAGTATTTATCAAAATATTTTTTAAACGTATATTCGATACTACAATCAATGATTTAATGCACTAAATTTTTCTTTCAACATGTATCGAAGAAAAATACTTAGAGATACTTTTTAATAAAAATACGACGACAGCGCGGCAAACTTAGAACTTGCATCAACTCTTCAACAAAAGTTTACCTAATAATTCACAATTTTTACAAAGAAACCACGGTAAATTCCATAAGAAAATTTTCTCCGCGTGCTACTACTAAAAGAATTAATATATATAACTTATGATAAGCAAGAATTAAAAAAAAACTCTTTATAATTAGGCATAATGATAAAAAATATATAATATGCATTTAATTACAAACTCATCCGCAATTTCACCGTTCCCCGAAAAAATTACGAAATGATTTGCGAAAAGAAAGCTCTTAACGTTGAAGAATCATCTGGGCAATTCACCCCCTAAAGAACAAGCGCGCTTAAAAAGAATGAAAACATTATAGAAGAGCCCTTTTCAAGGCACAAAGCTGGAAGAAACCGAAAAAAAAGAGGAAAAATTACCGGGCCACTCATGGCTTCCGAAAAACAAGGGTAGTGAAAAAAAAATTTCAATTCCCTCCCTCTCTCCATCTCGCTCTGGTATATACATACATATAAAGTCAGCAAGCGCAGCTGCCTCATTCGCGTTTCCGACGAACTTTTTTTTTATTTCGCTGGCAAGCATTTTTCGTACGGTGCGGATGCTTTGTTAAATCCAGGCGTGTACATATACGTTTTCGGTTAAAATGCGAGATATCTCGTATCTACGTCGAATTGTGAATTTATGGAATGTAGCACGGAGTGTTGAGCGTATGGTGCTTATCGCGATTGTTTTATTGGAAGTCCTATACCGGATACCTATGTGTTATTTTCTTGTTTTTTTTTCAAAAAATTCAATTTATTACGTTTTTATTTTAATTGCGCGCTCGCAATTTTTATGTACGTAACGTTGGGAACCGCCGGCGATGCTCGAAAACATCGTATATACTAACGATAGTCCGATGAATTTGTCCATCGTCAAATTAACTCGTCAACGAAAACATTTACTCTGAAAATAAATTAAAAAACCTTCCGTGCGTCCATTGTAACTCTCGTAATTTCTCTTTTTTTCTTCCCATACTCTTTCTTTTTTTTTTGATAAAAAAGAGAGAAAACGATTTTGAGTTGCGTAATTAAGCTGATGTGGACAGAGAGTGTTACTACATTGCACTTTCATTCGCAGCTAAACTACGCCGGGGTAATTCTTTATTCTTTAGCGTGCAGTAGTCGGTAATAAATGTGCGTAACAAATGAAATTCTCCCTTTTATTTCTCTCTCGCTCCCTTACCAAGTACTCGGGTTCGTTAAGCAACGATCGATTCGCGGATAATCTGATTTACCAAATCCTCGAATGGAACATCGGCGCTACTAATTTTTCACCAACTCTCGAGGAAATTCACTAACGAACTACGCGCGTATATTTGAAAACTTTTGAGTAAGATTTCCCTCGAAAGAAAAAAAAAATTGTTTGATGAAATAGTGTGATCGAATGATTCCCCATGCAGATGAGGCAAATTGCTTTTCGGATGTGAACCGAATTTGTAATAAAAAAGAAGAGAGTGTAAAAAAAAAATCGGTTGGAAATAAATTTGCATGTTGATTGATATTTACGGTTGATCGGCTATGTATTAAATAACAATATTTTATTCGAAATTTATTTTACAACAATGTAATAAGGTAATTAAATATGAAATAATTAAGTATGAAATTTATACTTGAATGTGCTCCTCCGATAAAATGATGGATGATATTAAAAAATATTTCCAATCAATATTTTAATTCACTATTAATCATAAGTATAAAAAATCATATTGTCTAGTTTTGAATTTGCAGAAAAAAATTTATTTAACGTCTTCTAGTATTTTTTTTTATCGACAAAGAATTTAATCATGCGTTAAGGAGGGCATATACTAATCAAATATTAAAATAACTAACAATTACTAAAAATGAATATAAATGAATTCTTCATAAAATGTTCGAGAGAAAGTTGGAATTAATTTATATGTAAAGAAGTTTTCAGAAAAAGATTCATCACCTTCATCTTCTCGAAAAACCACTCGTCGTAAAATGTATATACTGGATACTGATTAACCAAAAATCAAATGCCCAAATTTTTTAATGATTTTTAATAAAAAACCAGATAATTAGCTTAGCATTAATATTAAAAAGTGACTTATGCAACAGTAGGATATTTGATTTGTGGTACATCAAGGGTCGTTTCAAAAAGATAATGCCCATGAAAGGAATGTGTACATGGTTTAATACTATATAATAAATGGGTTTCTCGAATTTTTATGAGGATTGTTAATCTTAATCTAAATTTAATTTAGTTAATTTAATCTAGTTCAACTCTATAATGGAAATCGAAATATATATAAAACGATTTTTGGCCAAAAAATATATAACTAATATAAATAATTTGTTTTTTTTTAATATTACAAATACTTATAGTGTATATTTTACGTTTGAAAAAATATCCGACAAAATGTTATTTTTCTTTGTACATCAAATTATTTTTTTCTAAAAATATCTTTCCTTCAACATCCTACCTCACACACTATTCATATCGCCACGCAACTTATACATATTAACAAACATACAAACTTCCGTATAAAAAATTATATTTTTACCCAACTTTAATAATTGTAAGTGTTGTTAAAACACTATTGTTTCAATAATTTATTCATATCCCGAGTAGTCTAATTACACGTATAATTATATTCCTTTATGTATAGTTTGCTTTTCACCTAATGAATAGTTTGTATTAATCAATAGGTTTCAATCAAACATACACAAGTGCGCATATACACACACACAGATACATATTTACCGAATAGGTTATTAAATTATTCGTTTTGAATTTCACCAACGCACACTAATATTTCAAATATTTCTTTTCTTCGTTTCGCCTAGGCAGCGTCAAAATTTTCATTAACCGGCGGTTATAAGTACAAAATCAATAGTTTGTTTCGTTAGTATTAACGTATACAAACTGTAAATACTCCAAATCGTGAATTATATAAACAATTCGTGATAATAGTAATAAGCTGATTTATTTTATTAAATAAATAGAATGGAGGATGATTTAATAATGAAATGTACTGAGCAAAAAGTTGTAGTAAAAGTTACAACATTGTCTATGTAATAAAATTACATACTGTCAAAATTAAAATAATGACTATACTGTATAGTATAACATTTACTAAAAGTCTATTAATTTTTACTATCAGTTTTTGTAATATTTACCATAATGTTGCGTTAATTTTACTATGCAGTAACTTTTTGAATTTTAACAGTCTGTCATTTCATTACAAACGCCAAGGAAACTTATTAATATCTCTCTCGCAGGTTCTTTTGTCTATCAACAAAAAAGCCACTGTCAGCCGTCCAACTTAAGGAGATGTAAACCCATTAAAACGAAATCAGTATTTATTTTTTTCTCAAGCAAACAGTATACTTTATCGAAAAAAACGCTCTGTAACAGTGTTGTATTTACATTAAAGATAGTCTATGAATTTTTTCCAATTTTTTTATCAATAAATCAACGAGATTTTTGAGTAGCCGTGCAGCTTTGTTTTTAGCTATATATTACCGACCAAAAAATGGTTATTTCGATATAATTCATTTTAAATTAATTATTTTGAAAATATCGCTCTGTAACGGTATTCTATTTGCATTCAACATTACCTGTAAATTTTTTCAGATTTTTATTTGTATTAATTTTTTTAAATTTTTGGGATTTTAGATGTAGGTTTTGTAATTTGGGTATCACATCGCCTTAAATACAACTACTATCAAAAAATAAATAAAGAAATTGGCATAAAACTTATCAATGTAAACAAAAAATGGAACGTCAAAGATATCAAAAGCCATTTAACGAATTTAAAACCTAATATAAACATCAAAAGTCCAAGCATAAACTTAAAAAGAAGAGAACAAATAATCCTAACCAGACTTAGAATAGGCAACACAACAGCAACACATCAATACTTTATCACAAAAGAAAACCAACCAAAATGTGATTACTGTAATTGTATGATAAATATATAGAACACGTACTTCTACAGTGTTCATATATGCAGAAGAACGTCTCAAATATTCAATCAAAAATGAATTGCTCGTGAACGAATTACTTAGCAATAGTAAATACTTTTCTAATGTCACGAATCATGTTAAAAGCATCAATTTTATTGTATAATTATGTATGCAATAAAATGTAATGTAAATATTTCTATATATATACTTTAAAGTAATATATGTATCTCGCTAATACTCGATGAAGGGAGGTCACAGTATTGTCATTATTACCAGAACTTTTTTCTCAGTGTACGTAATGACGTTGTACACGGGAACGTTTAAAATGTTATGCCTATTAATTGAATATATAACAGCATTGCCTTTCAATTTTACAATGATAATTATTAAAAAATTGAACGGTACTGTGTATATATAAACGAGAGTAGTGCTCATTTAAAACTAACATTTACCTACCGTCCTCTCTTGATGAAATGTAAAAATGATCATAAAGTTAAGTGCTCGTAACGGAAAAATTGTGTCGATGGCATAAGAAGCAGAAGACGAAGAAGTAGAAGAAGAAGGGAAAAAAAGTTGCTTCAAATGTTTCCTTTTTTATTGCTCAATTCCAGTGTAGGTTATGCGAATCGTATTAGGTAAATGTCTCCATAACTTTCAATTCAAAGACGCAGGATCGTTTTTTATATCGCGGGTCCACCGTAACACGCAAATGTAAAGAACCTACGATATATACGAGAATGTAAAACGTTGACAAAAATTTAAAAAACCACGCGAAATGAACGAGCGAACTGTATGGAAAAGGTATACCCCTTCTCGCGAAGTGACTGCGAGTATAATAATGACATCCCGATAGCGAAATAACTACACGGTTGTTTGAAAAAGAGATTAGAGAGAGCGGAGGATCAACCGAGTGCAGTTCAAAGCCAATTCGTTGAGGTTAAATTGAAGATCCGAAACGAATAGGGTATTAATAGGCTTTTACGCTATTGTCAGCGCGATAGGTATAGGCTCTATCGAACGAGCAATTAATCAGGAAAACGTTCGCTATATACCTACTATCTACGAGTACTTGATTTACCTGTGCTTGCTCATCGTTCGTCTTCTCTCGAGTTCCTGCGTGCCGCTTTATTACTCTAAACCCTCTGCGATACTCTTCGTAACGTCCATCGTTATGTATTTTCCGGGATTTTTTTTGTCTTTAATTATGGTGTTTTACGTTGATTTAACATTATTCTTTCATTTGTATCGATTGTTCATTTATTGTTATTTTTTGATCGATAGAGTTTTTGTAATTATTTAAAATTTTAAGGGGATGCGATAACTTTAATTTATATCGTTATTTCTTTTTAATTAACAGTACGTTCACGTTATTCATAAAAAATAATCTCTTCTATATCATCTAAAATATTATATTTTTTAATGGTTTAACACATTTATTTAAATTTTTTTAAACTGGATTTATATATTCCTACTCGCGAAAGTGATTATCTGCAAAATTATTAATTAATTAGAATCAATTAAACTTCTGCATCACTCAAACGCGTATACGAATTTTCTTTGAAAGTTTCGATTTCACACAATATTCTATTTTTGAAATACATCTTGTATTGTAATTTTGGGAAATATTTTTTTTTAGTGTGGAAAAATGAAAAAAATACTGCAGTAACACAATTCCATGGGCTCTCTATCAAAAGTTATAAGCCTCACGGAGAGAAATTTGTTCTAACAAATATTTACACGTTTTCGATAAAAATCGTAGTTTCATTATGGTAAAGGCATCTAGAAGATAATACCTGCAATTGTATTACTTTTATTGTCAAAAAATTTATTATTTATATCGCTGCTGTCATAATTTTGGAATATATGAAATTGCATCTTATTTTATCTGATTTATATATTTATAACTATTGTCAGAGAACTCATGATATATTCTCGACAGGATATTTACTTAAATAAGTGTGAAATTGATTTTGTACCTTGTAGATTATTTACAACTCAAATAAATTTTCACTCCAGCCTATGTTCTATAACGAATTTAAATGGTATACGAAAGAAATATTATATATTTTGATATATGATTTAGAAATCATTTGTAATCGATCCAATAAATTATAATTTATTATTTGAAAAATATAATTATAATGTAAAAAAATTAAAAACGATAAATAAAAGACCTTTGGGCATCATAAAATAAAATAATATGCTTTACAAACTAAATATTAATATGACCTTATAAATTTTATTATTATAATAACATAAATAAACACAGTTGTTTATATAAAAAATTTTAATATATGCAAATATAAATAAAATTGTATTTATTAATAATAATTTTTCATTTAAAAATTTCTTATGATTGCAATATTGACTTCATATGAGAGTGCTTAATAATTTTATAGAGTAAATATTATCGTCTCGCATCTCGTTAACTGAAAATTAATAAAATTCTTCCAAAAAGTCCAAAAGTCATTTCAACGAAATGATAAATAAAAACGTAAAATCGTCCATGACCCATCACGTGCAATAATTAACATAAATAATGTGCATAAAAAATCTAAAAATGTATATGATATATTTTCTAAGAACTCGCAAGTAAAAGTTATATTTTATTTATATTTATCAGAGTAAGACACGATAGCTATCGTGACGGATGTACATTTTTATAAACGAGGATAACTTTAACGAATTATCTTTTCGATTAGCTGTTGGTTTTCATAGTTTTTTCTTTGCATACATGTATATATAACTGTAATTAATATGCGAATGAAATTTTAATGTTCGAGTTTTATAGGTAAGGCCGGTATAACCAATCAAATTCGAACGAACTTAAAGCTACTCTCGATCTTCATCAATCCTTGATGACAGACTACTTCAATCTCCCTTAATTATAATAAAAGAACATCGTGAAGGTGCGTAATTTCTTACGATAATTAATTAAATTAATAGCGCATTAAATAGAAAATTAACAATTTTTGTAAACATAAATAGCTGTATTAATAACTTTTGATAAACTGTATAAGTGGGATGCCAAAATCGTTTTGTTACCGTTTTTACTAAAATTAATTTTTTGTATTAAAATTTAAGAAACGTCATGATAAACATTGCCCTTCGTAATAAAATTGTGTAAAGTTTTAAGGGGATTGATGGAATTGTAAAAATGTAAATTGCCCTGCACTGATATTTAAACATTTTTATTCTCCAACTAATCAACGTTCTCGTGATTTTACTTAAATTTTATTAAAAATATGATTTTTTGTAAAAACAGTGGTCAATAATTGAAAGCGCGGGAAATTTGAATTATTACTTGGGTTTGTTATCCTTTGAAGGAGGTGTCAAATCGTTATGTTACCGTGTGAATGAAAGTTTTAGAATATAAGAATAATATAAAGATTAATTGTTATGAATTTTTAGTATTTCTGTACTTTATGCTCATGTACACCTACATTTAATATACACACTTACCGACATTAACTTTTTTTCTAATGTATATGAGTTAAGGCACATTCTATCATGTGCAACAATTGTGCGTGTGCTAAATAATTTCGAAAAAATAAAAATTAATAACTATACATTTGAAAAATTAAATACAGATATATAATCTTAAATTAAATACAGAATATCATCTTGAAACTTCGCTCAATCATATACATTCCATCGTCAGAACGGACAGTGTCCTCATGACTTTCCTTAAATTTTAATCTAAATCAATACTTTACACAAAAATGATCCTTCTCAGTCGGTAGGTAACTCGGATGGTAACACAATGACTTTGACAGTCCCTTAAATTCACTTATAATTGTTCGCGATGCGGCAATTGCTAAAACATAGAATAAAATAGGAATAAAATATATTTTGTTATACAAAAATTATAAAATAAAATTAGTTCTTATTTAGTCGACCGAAAGACCTTTGAAGTCAAAATTCACCGTTTGTAAAATTTAAAATGATTTAACGAGTTTAATCACTGAAAAATTCATAAAACTGCAATGCCTCTTCAATGGCATTAGATACACTGTGCGAAAATGCAGATAATTAATTTTACTTTTCTATTGAATTTTCGATTTACGAAACATTTCATTCTTAATACTAAGGTTCAATGAGATATTTCGTATTGTAACATACATGTAAACTTTTTTTTCATTTTAAATTTCATTAAAAGACTGTTAATCCAAAATAAACAATACAGGATATTTATTCTACTGAATGATCAGTTTTAGGGTATACCCAGGAGGTTCAACATAACAATAGATAAACCATATTCAAGAGGAAAATAGCTAGACAGTGTAAATACCAAAAAGAAAAACAATCGTAAATAAAATTATCGTTGCATAAATACAACAATTACTCAAATTAGTTTTCGAAACGAAAAGTTCTTGTCAATTTAAATATTTAAAACCGCAAAGAGACACAGGCAAATATGAATACATGCTCGATCCTAATACACTTAGAAAAGTAATTCTTTGCTTCAAAGAAATGGTGTATTTGACATTGTTTTAAAATCTTTACTTTAATACAAATGTCAATTTCTTAACTATTAAGAAATATTCCTTAATAAAAAATCAACCAAATAAAATTACCTAATATTCTTTACTGATAGATATAAATTTTAAACTAATTTAAAAAGTTAAGATTATTATTAACGAAGGAATATAATTATATATCACACTGAATATATTCGTTTAGTCAAATTTGTAAATATATTTAATTAGGCTCATATATGATAGTTAGGTAGACATCTTATGTCATTAATGCATAAAATTTACTATCAAGTTCAAAAAGTCATCGACTCCCTCTAGCGGCGCGTGAAAAGATTATCCTTACGATGCAATATATTAATATTTCATTTATTACGTATTAATAAAAGAACGTCTTGATTAAGACAAAATTATATAATCGTTTTTCACTACAGATTCGTCACTGGATTCTTAATAGTTAAGACATGTGCCTTTCGCCGTATTCTAATCCACATTTCTTAACAGTTAATAAATATTCTTTGACGCAAAGAATCTCTTTTCTCGGTGTATATCGACGTAAAACATTTCATATAAAAATGAACAGCATATTAAAAATTTCTCCCACATGACATGTGGATAAAATGTAAATGTTTTTTTCTTTAAATTCATGAATGTACTTTATACTCTATATGATAATGTATGTTTAGTATGTGCTTTTTTGCAGCCGATATTACCGAGAGAGCAGTTGCGCTCCGCGCATCCTTCCTTATATATACCGGGGGTTAGGCAGTTAATCATATAAAATTGCTCGCATAGTTTGAAAATCAAATCAATTTTACTTGTGATTTATTTTACTACGAGTATTAACTTTGACAATATTGCTACTAAATTCAAAGTTGATTAAGCATACGATAATTATTTAATTAATCGAGTAATTAAGTACCGACTGACTTGTTCTTTTTTTTTTTTAGAAACTTGTAATTAATCTTTTGATATATTACAAATCGAAATATCGATTTCATTGCTGTCCAATAACAATAAAAATTTTACGAGTATACCTTATTTTATAAATATTTAGTATCCCATCAACATCAATCCGAAGGAAATATATTTTTGGAACGGTATACGCGATTATAAATTTTGGATTCTCTTGTAAAGGATAAATCAAAGGAGACAAGTCAAAATTGATGCTGCAACCACATTTCTTTTCGCTCTATTTTTACAAGGGGGGAAAAAGGAACAGGATGTTATTCAATTTCCCTTTAGTCGCGTTGGATAGATAAATTTGTAAACGTTCGATCGTCGTTCGACGCGTATCTCAAAGAATAAATTAAAAATAAATAGTCGCTCTTTTTCTTTTTTCTTTAATTAATCAAAACCACTAAGAAATTACCTCTATTTTTTTAGAGGAATTCCTTTCCTCGGGAAGAACGCATTTCGAAAATTATTTCTTGGTCTCGTAAAATTAAAGTAAGATAAAAATTTACACGTGGCCGGTGGAGCTTCATTAAAACAAAGTAAAGGGGGAGGACGAACGAGTAGATGAGAAGCTTTGTGTTGCCGTAAATCATGGTTTGTTTTAAACTAAAAGAAATGCAAAATTACGTGGGTTTCCTCGTTTCATTGTTTAATGAAAACTCTCCTCCTCGTGCACGTTACAGTGATTAGTCAAATTAACTTCAATTTGTTCAATTATTTTTTCCGTTTTTTTTACTTTATATAAACGTACGTTAATTTAAAAAAAAGGAAGAATATAAGAATCTTTTGCAAGTCGTTGAGCAGAAAAAGCTCGATATATATATATGCGATAAACTCGGCGAGAAGATAATCCTATAACGATTTCACGAATTGGTGGCTGGCATAATTAATATCGGGATTCATATTTTTCGGACCGATACGCGGTGAATTTTCTTTTTTCACCTCGCATCTCATTTTCTCTCTTTGGCTAAAGCTCCGGTTTCTTGCTCGGTGAAACCTCTCTGTAAGCGGCTTTTCGTAATGTCGTCCGTTTCCCTTTCACCCTCTCCCTCCCTCTCTCTCTCTCTCTCTCTCTCTCTCTCTCTCTCGTTTTTCTGATTCCATCCGCGAATCATTCTCGTTTTTTGCATTTTTTTCCCAACTTCCCATCCTACTCTTGTGCATTGTTCTCACTGGCCGAATGCCGTTGTCCGCTTTGAGCTTTTGTATCTCGTCCTTTGACTGCTTTACTGCACTTTTTACATTTCCATACATATGCTTTAGGATTTTCATATATGTATCACGGCGTGTTGCTTCTTTTTTTTATAATTGTAAAAGTATTTTTTTCCGATGAATCACCGCGGTTACTTTATTTACCGTTATTTTAATTCAGAACGGTATCGTAGTTCGTATAATTTGGATGTTAGTTCATTATCTGCAATTAATAACTCAAATCGTCAAATGTACATGTTGTAAGAAAAATTTCATTCGCGAGTTTTAACGACGAATTGACGTATAAACTGCAAGTTCCAACGTTTGTAAAAAAATGGTTACAACTGCATCTGTATCTGTCGTAAACATTTGATTGGGCACTTTTGTATTATTTTACGCACATACCTTTTTTTTTATAAATTTCACATCTATCTTTTCAATGTGTTATTGTTTATAGACAGTCCTCGAGAGACATACAAGTAAATGTAAATATTATATTTTGATTATTATTATAATAACTATATTAAAACTGATGAATAGCTTAAATTTTCCACGCGCTTGAAAATGTCGAGTGAAAAGTACTATGTTTGCAATAATTAATATTTTCTATTAAACTTTAAACAAAACCACGGGAACATTATCCTTTATTATTATGTAAATTACAATTGTATAAAGTTTCAAAGCGATTGGTGCAGTGGTTAAAGAGATTAATTGTTTTACAAATTTTAGTCGCTCTCTACTAATATTTAAAAATTTTCACAACAATTAATCTCCTTAACTACTGCACCAATTTACCTCGAAACTGCACACAATTGTAAATTACATCGAAGAAAAGCGCAATATTTTCGTAGTGTTGCTTAAGGGGTACCAAAGTCAAATTTTATCCTCTCTACCGTACCAGCCTCAAAAGTCATATAAAATTAGTTATAATGAAAAAAGGACGTGTAATTTACGCTCATTGACAAGAACAGTCCTCTTCCTTTGTTAATAATCTACCTCAGTTCAAAATTTGAAGCAAAAATATCGATAGGGTTTCGAGTAATCGCTTACCAAAATTTATGATAATTTCGTGCAATTTGAAATTATACGCTCGACTGATTAGAAGGTATGTCAAGATTTTTGATAAGGGTTTTCTCGGAAACTAGTCAATATTTTTGCTTTAAATTTAAAAACAGATAGATTATTAATAAATAAAGGGGATTGTTCTCCTAGATTTACGATATCAAGTTTTAGATGTATTTAAAATTTTTTGTGATTATTCTTTTAAATAATTGTTCAAACTTTACGCAGGCTTTTTTATTTGAACAATTTTTTATTTATTAGATAAAATGAATTTGTTAATAAAAGTGTAAAATTTGAACAATTACTTGAAAGTATAATCACTAAAAATTTTAAATACATCCAAAAATTGATGTCCCGCAAGGAGTATTTATCACCGCACACTACTTTTGATACAATTTTTATGCGTAACTTTGGTTAAAATTATTTATCTTGTTAAAAATTTACAAAAAATTTTATATTTTTATTACAAATGTGACACAAAAGTTTTAGCTTATGAATTTGGTAAACAGAAATTTTTTTTTATATTTTCTCAACTTTACTCTACCCCTAAATTTTTTTAATAAAATATTAATAGTGAATACAATACATATCTATCGGTAATTGATTAGGATTGCAGCGTAACGAGTTTATCATCCACTTAAATTATATTTATTAATATTTATTCAAGCTATTTTTCAAAATAAATATTTACTATTTTTTACGATATTTAAGCAAATTTGTCTATCCATATATAGAATTGACGTATATGCATTTAAAAAGTAAAATATACTGCACATTTCCAAGATTTTAACGAGCAATCGTGTTTTATGATTTGTTTTTATTTTGAATGTATTTATAACTTTCAACATTGATCATAAATAAATTATACAATGTGTACAAATGACATAACGATTGTATACATTAAGCATGGCACCTGCTGTCGAGTTCTCGGGAAGGAATATTTACTTCTGAGCTTTCATAAACAGAATTTTAGTGCCGACGTAAAATTTACGGTAATTTTTGAAAATAGCTCAATACCCAGATTTTTGAGCTTTGAATATTCAATAAAATTCAGTGGGAAGCGTGACGCGGTGCATCATAAAAAAAACTGCGGGAAATTTACGTCATAGCACGCTGCACGCACTTATCCCCAATCAAGTTCATTGGAGTTTATTTACTTGGAAGTTACTCACATTGATCTCACTGAAATGCTTTCATACGGTTAAGTTTCATCTCATTTTCGGGTTTTAATACAATTTTCTAGAGATCTAGACTACGATGCTCGTGGTTCATTAGGATATATAATAAGCTTTTATGGAAAAGTGTTAAATATAATTTTTAATTACGTGATTTATAATTCTTTTTTCATTTTTGTATTTTATGGTTGAAAATCTTACGAGAGGATTTTAAAAACTTTTTCACTACTGTGTGGAATTTTGATTAACAATTATGTTTTGCTCAATGTAAATTTAACTCGTTTATTAATTCTTATGAAATCTATTTAAAAAATAAATGAATAAATTGATTATAAATAGGGATATTTCATGTGAAAATCGTGGCTAAATATTTAAAAATTATAAAAATTATAAAAATTACAAAAATTATAAAAATTATGCAAGTTATTTAAATTTTAATATAAAAATTTTAATTGTGAAAATTAATTTTAATTTTCATTGCAAAAATATATGATATAATTTAAATTATTAAAAAAAATTACACCTCTGAAGTTTCAATCTCCGATTTTCTATTCCGCTTTTGCTCTCTACAAACTAAGCTATTTTATTATTTATTTCGATCTGTTAAATTCAGGTCATAAAATAAAGAGAAGTTTGTTACACCTATTTTTACTTTTTTATTTAAGTTCTGTAACTAATATTTAATTAAAAATGCATCAACAGTATAATGTTTTAAAAAAATTGTACTATTTACCTACGAACTTCTTAAATAAGTCACTTCCCCCTTCGCCGCAAAAAAAAAACGAAAAAAAAAATTCAATTTCTAGCTGCAACGACCTCGTTAACCAAAGTAACAAAAAGCTGATACCTCGTATCACCTTCGAAACCTTAGCCCCGTCAGTTCTCACAAAGTACCCTCTCGACCACAGTAAATTTTTTACAAGACACCTGTCGATCACCACCCAACTTGGTCTCCGAATGTCCGTATTTCCCATTATTCTCCTAGGTGACATTCTTCTTTTTTTCTTTTTCTTCTTCTTCTTTTTCTCTTTTAACCATACGCACACATAGACACTGAGGAACAATAAATCGAGGTCGCTTCTTTGCGGGGAATGAAAGAATGTCCGGAACACCTGGCGACAAAAGCTCAAGCGAGAACAAAGCGTAAATGTGGATTCTTAAAATGCATATAGATTAAAGTCGTGGATGAAAAATGAATTAGGGTTATGGTATACTCTTTGAAGGAGAGCTTCTTTGATTCATTGAATTTAACTTCCCAAAATTAGCGTTTCGTGTATATATATTAAGTATTATTAATTGACTTATAATTACTATTTTGCGTTTTTTTTTGTTTAAAAATTTGGCGAGTAAACAATTCGGATAGTTACATCGATCGGTTATTACAAATTTACGAAAATTAAAGCCTTTGATGTCCTTGCACTTCTGTAATTGGATATACATTAGTCACCGTATATTTACTCATCGACACACCGCGTTAGAAACGTTATTACAACGTCGTTCTACTTATACCTCTACCTTTGAAACGAATAGATCATTAAACTAATTACTACAAAGTGTTGTTATAAAAAATATTTTCTTTTTTCGTAAAATAAACGATTCGTTAAAAAATGTAAACATGTAAAAAATGTAAAAGATACACGCTACAAGTTTGCTTGTTGTTCTGTTAGTTGCGACACAAGCGTGTTTTTTTTGTACTAGGGAGAAAAGAAACCGTGCGACGTTAGATAATTGAAATGACACTAATTACGCGCGGTACGGATGTGTGTATATTATTCTTTTTGCTTTTCGGTAAATTAGTTTGAATATTTCATTAAACCTTTCCAATTAGTTCTTATTATTATATAGACACTTACGTGTTGAGTAATCGATTTATTATTAATTTAATTACTTTGTACGTGTATATATATAAATATATGCGCGTGTGCGAGGATATGCGTAGATTATCTCGATATCATTAGAGAATTGAATATTAATTAGGAAATATTTTGTCACGTATAGAGATTCGTTGTACGAAAAGTTGCCTCGAACGAGACAATCCGATGATATATACAAAACTCACATAATAACGTACAAAAACTCAGGTAATCTTTGATCACCCCGTACTATTATAAGCAGGAAATATGGTAATACCTTCTTTTCGGATTTTCATTATACAATTTTCGTTTTTTTTTAACTTTTGGTCATTCGGTTTAACAATAATGAAAATATATGTCGTTTACGATTTCGCAAAGTAGTTCTCGTTATTATAAGGAATTCGTAAAAGGGAAATATTACTCGAAGCTTTGATAAAAATGGCAATACTATATATTTTGTTAATGAAAGTTTCATTCGAAATAAAAAATTGAGGTTACGTTTAGCTTCAAGTGATTCTTAAGAATGAAATTTTGATTCGATACTCGTTTTACTCAATTTGGGCTTCTAAAGAAGGAATTTTTCACTCGAAGATAGTTAGAATGTGCGAAGGTGTTAACATGTTTTTCCGATAACCATTTTTTTCGAAATAATTTTTAATGACTTTCAGAAAGCTTATTTCTTTATCAGAATTTATCGAATTGACATATATGCTGAAAGAAGAAACATGATCTGGTAGAGATCTATTAAAATTCTTATTTTTATATAAACGAACAGCATTTCCTAGTCGATTGATATTTCTTGTTATTTTCTAGCTATTTTAAAACCTTTATACAATCAAATAATTACTAAATGAACAATGCAAATTAAAGAAAAATCAAATAGTATAAGTCAATACAAATATTCACTTCTATTAATAAAAGTTTTCAGTGAAATATTAAAATAATGTTCTGTAACTAGTAAATTTAATCGTTTTATAAATAATAAGTAAAAAAACTACGTTACTCGATTTTTCTTAATTCTCCGTAAGTGGTAACGTTTTTTTAAAAAATAGTGACTTCCTGCTGATAATGTACATGTATAGACGGATGTCCAGAATTTAAAAGAAATAATCATATATAAGAAAATCTGATATTCCAAAGAGACTGCAATAACTTTTGTTTTTTGCATTAATATTACGCGTAGAAATAACAAGTCATTATCAAAAAGATTTAAGGGAATTATTGCGGTAGTAAATAATCATTTTATAAAGTATCAAAAATATGTTTCTTTTAATTAAAGTAATAAGCAAAAATAATAAAATTGAATAGCAACAATATGACCCTTTCACTTCAAATGATTTTGGCAAATAACTTTATATTACAAAATTTTACAACGCAACATTTATCTGAGCGACTTATATATCATTAACCACTGATTCATCATAAAATACGTAACGTAACGAACATTTTATCAATTCGAAAACGAGAACGTTTCCCAAAAAAAAGGTATGTCAGGAAACCGCGCAATCACTTAGCGTAAAAATATTGCAAATATCGGAGATAGCATCGTTCCTCGGTAAAAATTATCTCCATCAAAAAAAAATCCCGAATGAAATAGACAGAGAGAGAGAGAGAGAGAAAGAGGAAAATGAAAAAACCCACAGCGATTCCGTCGGTTAGCCACGAAAACAAACCTTGCACACGTAGATATATATATACACATGCACGTGCATTTGTAAGGGGAAACAGCGTATCCGGAATTCAAGGGAAGTGAGATTTTTAAGCAAATCCAAGGATAGAGAAGCGACACGCACGTGCAGCTGCCGGTAATCTCCGAGTCCGATAAAACTCGCGGGTTAACTTTTTACGAGCTGCCATCAAGCGACCCGCGCGCGGACACAATAAAATCCCTCGGACATGCGCCAAGAATATATATATATATATATATGTACATACGTATACACAAAGACACGTCTATATACGTACGAGAGGATGACATCTAGAAAATCAATGAGAATGTCTTTTAGCTTCACTATAAATCCATCTAGCAGTCTCTCCGATCGGCTTTACGATTTATAAAAATTCAACGAGAGAAAAGCAGGAGAAACAGAAAGAGAGAGAGAGAGAGAGAGGAGGAAGAAAAATAATCACTTGGAGAAAGCTCTCGTAAATTATTTGTGGTCGTTATGCAATTTGCAAGATGCGCGCGTGCTCCTGAGTAAAGTGCCTCGAGCGTTTATCGGACACGAGCGTAACTGGCTCGACGCGCAAAACCAAGGGATTTAATCTGAAATTGCGCGTTGCTTTTCTTTCACTTTATTCTCTCGAGCTCCCGTGTTTTCCTTTTTATTCGCTTTACGCTCTCTCCTTTACGCATTAATTGATTAAAATATATCTTACGTTTCACTATTTCTTTTTTTTTTTATTTGAGAGATCGTTGGCGCAGCGCTGTACGCGAATGGTCTGCTTGTTACAATGGTAATGTTGCGAATCAAAGCGTTAAGGAGGTTGTAAAAGAAAAAAAAAAGAAAAACTGAGGAATAAGGGATACGAAGCGATTTTCATTTTCCTCGAGTGATTTTATGGGTAGTCGTTCTTCCCGTTATCGCAGCGTTACGATTTATAAAGTAAATGTACATCTACATTGGATTTTCATGCAACCATTGTAACTTCACTTCATTCCGAATTTCCCATTGGAGTTAAAAAAAAGAAAGAAACGGTGGGAACTTTCGTTTTCCTCTTTTTTTTCACTGCTAAGTACAATGTAATATACTTTCTTCCAACTTTACGATCACCTTTGCGAATCAATGGAATTTATATGTAATCGCGTCGAAAAACAGCGAGTTCAAACGAATCATCAGGAAATAACAATGCGTATACATATAATCCCACATTTGAATCATTGTCGGAGGCGCATTATGGGTTTTATAGAGAAAATTTGAGCTTGGCGTACCGCGAAATTTTTTTCTCACTATTGCGATCGAAAGCAACGAGAGAGAGAGAGAGACAGAGAGAGAGGTATAACCACAGATTTCGGCGTGCGAAGGCTCTAAAAGCTTCGGATATATAACGGTCCCGTGTAATCCCGCGCATACAAATCCGCAAATCGATTTTCCTCAATCCAACGCACTCCTCTACGTAGGATTCTGTTTGACCGAGCGATTTTCGCCTCTGTATGTGTGATGTGGTGCGCTAACTCCATGTACCGCGTATCTTGTATGCAAAATTTTGGTATTGCGGGATACCGGATGAACAATTATATGGGTTATATTTCGGTGAAAGGATCGTTTCGTTCGTGTCGATGTACGTCGAAATGTTCATATTTTTTTTTAATGTATCGTTGCGATTAATTACTCTTTTTTGAGGTTTTATATATAAGTGTAAGATTAATTTCCAATGTTTTTGTAAGTAATCGTGATGAATTGGCGATGCGCGGATACTACACGTAAATGTGAACAAAACTGCCGTTTACAGTGGTTTTCCAAATGGGTGATTTCGTGCCCGTCATTATTTTCGGCTTAGGTGTATAAAATAAAAGTAAATTTTTAGTTGTTCGTGAAAAAAAAAACGAATTTTATATCCGTTTTTTTTTGGTTTCTCGTTTCATTAAGCATGGTTCAAAGCAAAGGTCCTTTGTATTTGTGAATTTATTTTTCGTTTAACGAGTATCTAGTGTTTGTAAACAAATTTCCGTAGGAAAATAATCCGAATTTCTTTTGTGCGTAAAATACGAGATTTTGAATTGCGTAATGCCCAGATTCGAATTCAAAGATCCCGAAAATAGTTGTTTACAAAGTTTCCCCAAAATCCATGGATACGAGAGTAAATGATCAAAGTTATTCCAATACTGCCATGTCTCGCATCAACTTGCTTTGTACATACACGGTCCACTGCCAGTTAAGGGGTCGAATGGAATAAAACTGTACGATGGTAAAGTATATACATCTATAAAATCATCCTCAAAATATCAATTCCTTTTCTACCAAAACTTGACGTTTTTCATCAGAAATTGACCAAATCAAGGTAAAATTTCCACTAGAACGTATATACACTTAAATATATAAAAAAAGTGGAAGAAAATCACCAAAGATTTTCACGTCAATATAATAAGGATATCCGGAAATTTCAGAAATATTGTCACTCGGAGGTTTATACCTATATATCTACCCGTACTCGTCAAAGCTTTGTCGCGTAAAATTGTCACGGAATTCTATGAGGGACCAATACAACTTCTCTATTATTCCATCTTCTGTATTTCGTAGAGATTCGCGCGCTTGGACGGTTTTTAATGCGATTGAGTAGCCCGATAAAACGCACACACACTTATATATATATATGTTTATAGAGAGAGAGAGAGAAAGTTGTGTGTGTATGTGTTAAAGAAGAAGAAGAAGAGATGGAAAAGGTGACGGAGCAATTTTCGACGCTGAAACGAGATGAATCGTTCCTTACGCTCAGGGAATTAATCGGAAATGGGAAAACGAGATGAATTCGGATGCTGGAAATGTCGTCATTTCTTTTTCTTCCTTCTCTCTCTCTCTCTCTCTCTCTCTCTCTCACTCTTTTGACGGGAATTTTCAAATATATTGTTTCACCTATACTGTAGATTTCCGGCTGATTAGGAATCGATCTTACGTTAAGTCGTTTCAACGTCAAATAAAATCGTTTAAAGTTTGATCATTAGAAGTACCAAAACTTCTTCTCTTTTCTTTCTTCTTTTTTATTTAGGAATGTTTGCTTTATCTTATACTACATTGTTCGATACTTTCTTTTTACGTTACGCTTACCGAATGTAGACTTTACCTTTTTTCCCCCTTTTGAGAGATTTAGTAATGTTATTGTCTTCTTTCATATTATATATAGACTTTATTACATGGGATTTCAAGGAAAAAAAAAAAGTATTAAGTTACTCTTCTTCTTCTTTTTTTCTTACGAGAAATTCTTTAAATTGCTTTCACGTATTGTTTCAAAATCATCATTATTACAAACGTATAAGCAATAAAAATATGTATTAACATTGATACGAAGTTTAAATTATACAAAATTTAAACAATAATAATAATAATAATTTTTAATAATTATTAATGATTATTTTAGTACTGGAAATAAATGATACTATCCATAGCTACGATTAATAATAATTATTTGTAATAATAATAATTTTTTTAACGACTGAGACATAAGCAAATTATTAGTGGTGTACAGAATATAGAATACATAATTGAGAATATGTTTTGTACGTACAACATATTACAAATAAAAAATTTTATATTCAAAAAATTAAAAAAAGTCATGAATTGTTATTATACACTTTTTGGTATAGTTTAATTATCTAGGTTTTACTAACGGTTAGTGTGGAGCATAAAAATTACCTTAGCATCGCATCTTGAAAATTAACGAACACGCTTATTAAAAAACATAAATAAAAATAACTTTGGCGGTACGTCTATATGAAATACTTTTTACTATCGAATAATTGCAAATTAAATGGAAAATATTAATATTGTTTCTTTTGTGAGGTAAACCTCACAAGCTATATCAATTTTTAATTTAAATTTATATATATATTTAATATACATATTGCATGGAGGGAACTATTAGTCGAGGGGGCAGACCTGAAATAAGAAAATGATAGATTATTAAGCGAACAATTGATAATATTAGCGTATAGAGAAAACATATATATAGGTTAATATTAAGTAAAGGAATACCATACCTTAATACAACTCCTAGACGATGAGTCCTGGGTTATCCAACGATGCTGCCCCTGCGAGTCCTATCCTTGGAGGCAATAAGTCCTGGGCGATCCTCGGGTGTTGTCCATTGGAGTCCCATCATCTTTGAGACGATGAGATCTGCTTTTGAAATCTTTTAACCAAAATAGTGATTTAATTAAATTATATTATAAATAGTTAGCATTAGTAATTTAAGTATCTGTGCAATTTCAAATCATTTTATTTATGCAAATTGAGCGTTATTGTTTTTTAACTGTACAATTTTTTTTAATTTATAAATTTAAGGGTATTATTGCTAACGATATATATATATTTTATGTAACTATTTTTACATGGCGATGTATCCTTGAAAATCCATCATCCTCTTCAGGCCGTATACGTTTATTTATATTTAAATACAAATAACTAATATTACATATTCTTATTTAGATTTATAATTAATTTTAAATTGCAATATTGTCAAATTATTACATTTTGTATATACATCCATTGTTTGTCCGTTGTTGTTTTCTTTTTAGACATAGGTTAAAAATTTTTTAGTAAAAATTACTATTTTAATGGGAATCGGAGGACAGACTTGCACAATTATAAAAATTGTCATTATTAATACACGGAGAATAAATTTTCAGTAAATTTTACAAAAATTTATGTGTTTTACTAAATTATACGTTATATGGGAGAGCCTTATATTTTTGTCATCGAAAATAGTGCTGTTCTACTACGATTATCTCAGAAAGTTCTCAAAACCGATTTGGCTGAAATTTTTAAGGTAGTTTTCTCAACCCTTGGGAAAGTGCCGGTTTCAATTATGTAAGTCTGTCCTTTTTTTACCATTAAAATAATAATTTATACTAGCAAATTCTTCTCTTTGTAAATAAGAAAATTATTCTAAATATACCTTTCAATTTCTAAGCCTGCCCAGACGTTTTTTAATAAACAGTGTAACATTTCTAAAAAATTAAAAAATTATAATTAATTACATTACATAAAATATTTAACCAATTACTGTCAAATGACAACGTTCCACAGGCAAATAAATTAGGAGCACAGCATTCCTAATAATTATACATATCTGAGCCATCTGAATTCCAATTAAAATATGCGTGTTAGAAAATTAACAGATCGACCTTAAGGGAATCGTGATTTGGATTAGAGTAACACGTATACGTAGGTTATACACCGCGAGAGCGAACTTAAGTTTTAGAGTTGCGTAAATAGGCAACAAGCTCGATTTGGAAGTCACGAAAACTCTTAAGTAAGTCCTGGGTAAGACTTTGTAATTCAAAGAGGAGGAGGAGGAGGGGGAGGAGGGGGATTGTGTGTGCGCGCGTTAAGAAAGTGTCACGAACAACCTGAATTTTAAGACAGCATAAATTTACATAAATGAGACTAAAACGTGATAAAATGTCTTATATACATTCGTATAAATATGTATATAATTTAACATCCTTACAAGATGATGCGAAATGGAGATTAAGTAACATTTGAGTGCACGAGGTGTGGATTAATTTTTGAGAGGTTCGCCGTAAAATGTATATATATCTTCGAATTTATTTAAATTGATCGATATACATTTATCGATGAAAAATTTAGTAATTTTTATTCGCGTCACCCACGGTAAATTGACTAGTTTTCATTTTTACGAGTTGAAAAAAAAGAAAAGTTTTTACAATCTTTGTACATACGTATACGCGCATAGATTTTAATTATCTAATAAATCTCTTTAATTACTTTGACACCGTTGCGTGTGACCGAGCATCGTAATCTTATACCCGATGCGTAAACCGAGCTGACTTTGAAAAATTATTGATAATTTCTTTTTTTTTGTACGTTATCCGGAAAATTGTCGGTTATAGTATATCAGAAAATATTATATAAGTTTGACAAAAAAAATTTTTTTTTTCTCTCTCTTTACAATTTTCAAGTTCTTACAGGGAATATATATATAGATTTCGGAATTTTTGCTTCATAGAAGAAGTACCTCCACATCCGATTGACGATAGTCCGAATTACTTTCGTTTCAAACTTTTTGATACTCAAATCTATAGATATATATACTATATATATTATTTGAAATTTGAAATTCTTTTATAAGTGAAATTCATTTCCGCTTCTGACGATGTAGTTAGATTGAAAATATTTTCAAGCAAATTTTCGTAATAATGGGTGTTGTAAGAGAGTTATTCCTTTCGAACCCTTCAACGAATTTACTTCTCTTCTTCTTCTTTTTTTTTTCTTTACGACGATGGTAAATTCGCCTGATAATTATTATGATTATTTGAAATTTATAAGTTACGAAAGTATTACTTTTTTTTTCTCGAGTATAGTTGATCCTAACGTATGGCGCATTTCTTTTTATTTACTTCTCCATTAAACGATATATACAGTCGACTAGCTCGAATTTCTCGGGGAGATAAAAAATAATAGAGACTCAGAGCCGAAATACTCCGTTTCACTTGTATGTATATATATCTATATACACGAGGAATTCACTAAATTTACAGCCGTTGCGATCTTTTTACAATTGATTAAACGTAACGGAAGACAAACTCCAAAGTAAATATTTGGACGAAACTTCGGGAATTGTCATTTCGTTCGTTTTTTTTTGTTAATTCTATTAAAATCTTTCGACAATACGTATCATCGGATCGGATCGAGTTGTTGTTCGTAAATCACCGTCTATACCTAATTTTGTCAGAAATTCACTTGCGTACCACCACCAGGACGAATCACGGATCCTCCTGTAGGTTAAGAGAAGAACCATAAAAATCGATATATAGTTTGATATATAAATCCCATAACTCTAATTGAGTTGAGGTAAAAGAAGAAGAGATGAGGATGAGGATGAGGAGGGGGTTGGAAGAAAGTGATCATCTGGTTTGCGTAAATCCGAAGTAAGGTTCGCGTGTTGGGCTGGATGCAGAGACGTATAACCACATTGAGTATGGATCCTCCCTTCGACTTGGCATAGAGCCACTCCTCTTTCCACGAAAAATTGGAAAGACCAGAAGAGATAGACGCGATGTGCTCCTCTTCTCCCCTTCTTCCCCTTTTTGGCCTTTTTAGCATTTTCTGCGGACTAGCTCCAAACGTGTATCGAGCGCCAAAAGAGTAAGAGGTTCGCGGCTAGAAAATCGATGTGTACGTGTGTGTGTGTGTGTGTGTGATATCTCTCTACACGTACGTGTCGGGTATATACACATAGAGTTGCGATACGAATGGGAGAAAGTTCTCTCCGAGTGTAAGGAAGGAGGGATGAGGAGGAGAGGATACAGTTTATGGTGATGGAGCTTGAGCTTCGTTGCATCTGACTGTGCACTATTTGGGGAACAACAGTCTCTATCTCTCCTTCTCTTCCTCTGTGTGAATAAAATGGACTATATACGTGTGTATATATACATATACGTAGAGGATTTAGTATGGACGCTAAATTTTTACGCGATAAAATGTACTATCTCAATTTTAATGCCGTATATATATACACACATCGATGTATTCCTTTTCCGCGTTTATCCTCGTATATATACGGCGAATTGATATAACTCTCTTATTCTTTATACCGATGGATTTTAAATACGAGATCGATCTGGGATTACTCGCGTTGATCATACATACGATTTCGGGGTTATTTTTGTTATACCAATATGTTTTTTTATATTGTATATATATAAGGGGACAAGAGGGAAAGATGTAATCAGTGGATTGTCGAATTATTGTGTCATCGTTTCCTCTGCAGACGACAAACTGATCGGTCAAGGAAAGGCAATTAGTTCCTTCGAAACAATTGCGATCGATTAGGTTGACCGGATTGGCCGATTTTCCGATGTCGTGTGTATATATATATATATATATACATACGAAACTCGGGTTTGTGGGTGTCGATAGGAACGGTACTCGAGTGAAAGCTCCTCTAAACAGTAGCTTAACAATAAATCAATTAACCCCATTGATTGCAAGACAAATGTTAAGACGATTTATTCGTATGAATACAAGTTTTATTTACTCCTCGATTAGCGAGATTGAATTTTACTTAATTTAAACCTTATTTCGGATACAACCTACTAAAACTACTCCACTTTTTTTTTCGTTACAAAATTTATTCGAAACGTTAGGTTTTCCATTATATACATTTCACCTTTCATTTTGAATTTTACCCGGATTTTTGTAATTAAAAGTCAACGAAACACCGTTTATTAATTACCATCGCGCGGAGAAGAAACTTGGAGTAAAAATTACTATGTCCCAAAAGAAAGGAGGAGACAAAGTTGCGCCGCGATTAAAATTACTGTACCGTGTGTGGGAAAATTTAAATCCTAATGTTCATTATACACAGTACAGCAATTTTAATCTTCTACTATATACTTTCATTTTTATATTAACGTATAAGATTTTTTTTTTGAATTTTATTTTTGTAATTGTTGAAATTTCGCTCGAGATAAGATAACGAATAACGGGATATAAACTTAAAATTTGGATTGTTAGTTACACGAGCGTAAATTTTCATTATTGGTGCAGAGACATACGACATTATTTAGGATATAACCGGTTATATTTTTCCAAATGTGTATCCTTTTCAATCAATTCAGTTTACCACAGATAGATGATGAAACTTTTTTGTAAATTAGGCTTTGAGAATCAAGTATTATAGTATACAATACTAATAGACCTAACAATTATTAGGATGTATTAATTTTATGTGCCCTTTTTCCGTAGTAGATCTATACAAGTTCAAACGATTTGAGTACTGCGGTAAATTCGGTGGAATAGATTTTTTGCAAAGTTTTTTAATCAATAAAATTTAGTGTATATTTACACAAATAAATTAAAATTATGTCAATTTAACAATTAGATACGAACCACTTCATCGAATAGGCTAAAATTTTTCGAACACTTCATCGAATAGGCTAAATTTTATCAGTAACTTTAAATAATTTAATAATAATATATTTTTTTTGTAAATTAAGAAATGTTTTCAATCGTTATGAAAAAAAATAATAGCTTTTCTTCAATTTTAACACTGGCTTGTCCCGTTAAAACATCTGAATAATTCTAATATTCTAATCGACAAAAAATGATCAAGAGGGATGATAAAATTTGGAATGTAAACTAGGGAAGTGTTAATATAATAATATGTATGTTACTCTATAGCATTTTGTACTAAACAATATTATATGTATTAATATGCCTTGGTAGAAATATGAATCTCAGGTCTGTATATAGTAAATAATAGCTAGTAGAATATTTTGTACTCAAAACATTTTTATCCCACTTCTTGAATAGTGAATCTCATATACGCCCTGAACTTAAAATCTATTTTTATTACAATTTTTACTTGCAATCAACTACAGGTTTTAAGTACTTCAGGTATATATACATATACACACGTAACAGTAATTATTATATAGACACTGGATATTTACGCATTGTTAAAGTTTCATTAAATGTAGGTAATAAATAAAAAAGTACACAATGTTGTAAATTCACTTTTTTTAATTCCATTTATAGATTACGCATATACGACGAATACGATAAAAATATGGAAGTAAAATGTGCAATGCGTGTATTCAAAATTTACGTGGCTTAAATTTACAATATGTAGGATAATATAATTTACATATTGGCAGAGTTTTATGTATTAAACTATATTTACTTTAAAAAAAACGTTTGCTTATGTTTAATAGCCGTAAAATTACTCCTTACATACATTGCATACTTTACTTTCACTGATTACATTACATGTTTTTACGTAGTTAAAATACACAATTTATCTATATTAATGTAAACTAGGGAAGTGTTAATATAATAATATGTATGTTACTCTATAGCATTTTGTACTAAACAATATTATATGTATTAATATGCCTTGGTAGAAATATGAATCTCAGGTCTGTATATAGTAAATAATAGCTAGCAGAATATTTTGTACTCAAACATTTTTTGTCCCACTTCTTGAATAGTGAATCTCATATACGCCCTGAACTTAAAATCTATTTTTATTACAATTTTTACTTGCAATCAAATACAGGTTTTAAGTACTTCAGGTATATATACATATACACACGTAACAGTAATTATTATAGACACTGGATATTTACGCATTGTTAAAGTTTCATTAAATGTAGGTAATAAATAAAAAAGTACACAATGTGTAAATTCACTTTTTTTTAAAAATATAGCTCAGCAAGACCGACAAAAATTCAGTATTAATTTAATCACTTTTTTTTAATTCCATTTATAGATTACGCATATACGACGAATACGATAAAAATATGGAAGTAAAATGTGCAATGCGTGTATTCAAAATTTACGTGGCTTAAATCTACAATATGCAGGATAATATAATTTACATATTGGCAGAGTTTTATGTATTAAACTATATTTACTTTAAAAAAACGTTTGCTTAATGTTTAATAGCCGTAAAATTACTCCTTACATACATTGCATACTTTACTTTCACTGATTACATTACATGTTTTTACGTAGTTAAAATACACAATTTATCTAAAATATTATGTATTTTTCTGTTAATAAATAAGATACATGTGAAATTGTAAATAAATATGAATGATTGTTTTTTCACAATAAATTTCTTTTAAATTAACGTTATCTCTCTCACTTTCTCTAAATAAATCGTCACTTTTCACAACATTTTTTTTCCGTGCATTATTCTTTAACATCCCCTGAGGCTCCCTAAAATCTTAATTATTCCAAGTATCCAACAAGAATAATCTTATTGTTAATATTCAAAATATCTCGGTAGGTTTTCACAGTGAAAATAAGAGTTCGTTGATAAGTATTAAATTTTCATCTGCACGAGGAACCATCAAAACGATTCGTAAAATCAAATTCCGGAAAAACATTTAATTAATTTTCGCGTAAATTATTGCATATCTACAGTACGTTCCGCACGCATATCGAGGAACGTCAACTCCGAATGTGCATTACACACACACGTGATAGCAAGGCAAAAAATATCTATATATACGAGAAACGGGGATGAAGGTGGAGATATAAGAGAGAACGAAAGGTACATAGTCTGATATCAGAGAGATGGAGAAAGAGAGTAAATTGTGCGTCGCACATTTCCTGGTCTCGTAATATCTATTTTACTTTACACCGGTGGAACGTACGATCAACATGTGTTGCGTATCCTCGAGATATTCATACAAGCTCTTTTAACATTTTTTTTTCTCCGTGTGTATAACGCAGCTGATAGTATCCTACTTCTTTTCCTCCGCTCTCTGGGAAGTAAAGGTATATATATTTTTTAGTGCGTAGTTCCTTTCAGTAGGTGAAGATTTTTTTTTCTAGTTTATTATTTATTATTTGAGGTACATCGTAACAATTGTTGATGTTGTTGATATCAATTTTTTTTCGGTATCATATTCAATTCTCTAGATTTTCTTGTACAAGGTGATAACTGCAAATCTCTTATAAGCTCTTTTCTCACCGTAGGAAGCTTCTCGCCGTTTTTCGCCGCCTTATACGTTTTCTTTTACGTGAAAAAGTGTGTATGCGTTTAAACGTCCCAACTGCGTTTGTTCGTGTACGAAAATTGTATTATTTAAATAACTCTTTAATTTTATAATGTTAAAGATTAATAAAATAAATAAAAATGTTTATTTTTATTTAAAATGGAAAAGTTTCAGGTGAATACAACAAGGACATTCTAATTTAAGATTTCTGCACTGAAAATGTACGATTTTTCATGATTTTTCGATGCAGAAATTTTTTAGGGTGTCCTTATTACATTAACTTGAAACTTTTTAGCATTTACTATTTTTTTTTATTTGAAGCTTTGAATTATTTACAGATTTATTCGCTGTACATAATTAATTATTACAAACAGTGAGATTTCTCGCTTGTGTACGCTTATTAATAATATTTAAACGAGTAGTTCGGAATTTGAAAGAAAATTAAGTACCTGGTGGTACGCTGCTATGTTTGATTCGAATATTAGGATTTCCATGGAAAGAGGCAGTTAAAAATTTAATTTGATTAATTCTTTTAAGAGATTCGTTTATTATAAATTGTATAGGGGACATTGCCAAACTGTATGGTTTATGTCTTGAGTTCTATGTAAGCATGGATAAGAAAAATTGTCTATTATATTGACTTTTGCCAACGATGCAGCTAAGTTGTAATACCCGGACCGGCACAATTTACGGTTACAATTAGTTTGCGAGAAAGTTTCCTATTGTAAAAGCATGGTTTTTGAAGATTTAAAAAATGTATTAAAGTATAAGTTTCCTTTTTTTGCACTAGCTTGTACGATTCGCGAAAGTCTGTGAAAGGAAGTTTAACAAGATTATTTTCTTGGAGTAGGCTAGGCACCCAGCAGATTTTTAGGCTTCCTAATTCACTTTTACGCTGTGTAAATAAAGAGTATTTATGTTTAATTTCTAAAATATAATAGTTGGTATTAACTCCTACGGAAGGATTTTGTAAACATTCAAGAACTCTCAATGAGTCTGATAGGATCTAATTCTTATAATTTGGAATTTTGAGAGCTACATCCAAGGCATCAGAAATCGCAATACTCTGCAGTGAAATAAAATGGATGTTTTTTTGTTGAAGCTTCTACGTACAAGAGTATTCTCGTCGATTGTTATAGATGCTGTACCAATTGAGGGTGTTCGATCACTTTTACTAGCATCAGTATTATTATTTTATATACGTTGAAGATGTTGGTATATCATGAGCTTCTATGTTTTCAGAAATATTTTTAAAAGAGGTTTTATCAATTGGTATCGTTGAAGTAATGTTTTCGTAATCAAAATGATAAATGTAAAATTTGTTTAATTTAATTAGGTGCGGCATATTTTTCATTACTGCATTGAGACAAAGTTCATATAATCTCTTTCGTTTCCTTTTACATTTGTTTTTGGTATAATGTAATGTGATTGTTTTATTGATTATCAAGTTTTCAATGGTCAAAATTTTACTCAGATACATACAGCATAAATATTTACATCTTTCTTCAATGAGTGTTAATTTTGCTTCCGCAACGTTAGAAGTAGTTGTTTTACGATAACCAAGAACAAGAATGATTTACTTAAAAATCGCACAGTTTTCATATATGTAATAATTATCTTTTTTTGCTCAGTCAGTAACCCACCGAGTATGCCACTTCCTTAAATGAACGATGTAAAAATCTGAAAAAATTTGGGTATACTATGTGAAATATGCCTAAAGGTCTGGCGTTCAGAGTATTTTAAAAAATGTATTTACTTGTCAATAAAAAAAGTAAAAAATTATCATTTTCTAAGTCCGACATCCCCCGAATTCGAGTCCGTTTTCATGTGTAACGGTATTTTGTCATTATATGAGGCGTTGTAAGAATCTTGTGATGCTCGTGGTGTTGTTAGACACTTTTCCTGTCAGTTATAAAGTACTTTTTATTGTTTTTTTGATACGAGAGAGAGAGAGAGAGAGAGAGAGAGGAGGGGGGGGGAGCCATGCTGATCAGCAGCAGAGTATAGACTCTTGGAGAACTCGAGTCCACCTCTCTCTTTCTTTTAAATTATGCCTCTTTGTCTCCTACAATATTTAATACATTATGACGAAACAATAAATTTAATAACTAATCTAATAAATAATCATACATATGTTCATATTTTCCGCGAGCAGTAAACTTAAAAAATCTTACAGATTCGGTTAACTTTTTAAAATTTCCATTCAATTTAACAACTGGTGTGTATCATAAAAAATGATTAGTATTTAAAAATTATTCTTACCTCACATGTCGTTGATGTGATTTTATCACTCGGTGGTTTTTAATATTCCCGAGTCAAATGAAAAATCAATAAAATTCCAACAATCAATATTCTTACCTTAATTATTTTTGATAACACTCTTATAGGTCAGACTTAGATTAAAACTACATACATATAATCTACGTTTGCAAGCTTATCGTTTGCTCATTCTATATAATTGTACTTTTACCGGGGTTATACTTCAAAGTAATAAACAATAAATACTAAATGTCAAGATCTTAAGAATTTGTCCTCAACTATCTCTAACAATCCAAAGTTTCAGTATAATCCTCGGCCCATCCATAAATAATTATAAGGCATCATCTCAGTAAACAAGGCTGCAAATACTCCAAATTCCAACAAAGCCCTCGTAAAATCTCCCAAAGTCCTTCGAACTCGATTTCCTTCGCCAGCCTTTAAAATCGAATCGACCGTTGCCAGGATAAAAGTGAAAAATCAGTACGCTCGTATAATCCGTGGAATGTCGCGTTCCGAATTCCGCAAGCTTCACGTTAAAGAGTGATGCGGAATGTGAAATTGTTGGGCCATTGAGTAGTTGAAAAAAAATAGAAAATGAAGATTTAAGCTAAGATTTCGCGATTCCTTAGATGGATGTACCGTTTTGATATTTTTCTACTGTTAATATTATCTTTCGTATATTTGGTTTATTAATTGAATTTTTACATACCCCAAAAAGAATTAAAAGGGTTTCCATATTCAATTTTTGATTATTAATTAATAAAAAAAATAAAAGAGTATGTGAAATAATAAGAGAAGAGGTGCCTTCGTTTATCGATCATCTAACTGTGCGCTGAATTTCAGATTAAAATATTAATGCGTTTTTGAGAAAAGTCTTATCAAAAATCTTTCCATCTCGTTAAGCTTAGTTTCACATTTGTTGGTAAAACTTTTCTCGAAAATATAATAATATTTCAGTTTCGAATTCAGTACATATTGATAAACAAAGGCGATTCTTCTCTTATATTTCCACATAATGCTTCATTTACAAATTTATTACCAATAATCGCGTTTGCCGAATACGTTAAGGAGGATAAATATTGACTATAGCACCCCCTTAAGTTTGCTTTAAAAAATGTATTTGAGGAAATCTACATAATATTAAAATTTTATAAGTGAAATTGTGAATTTTTCTGTAAAAAACCCCTTATACTGTAAAAAATATTTAGTGAAAGTAATTTTTTATGAATCCATTGTGATCGCATTGATACGAGGATAAATTTACCACTATTACAAATTTTTTAAAGAGTCGTTTTTTATTAGTTTTTTGGGTTGGAAGTTTCAGTAGTCCGCGTACGTACGTACGTCCGTACGTACGTACATACGTACGTACAACTTTTTATACATACATTTTACCATTAATTATTACAATTGCACAACCGATAATTAATTTTGTTGTCAACAATTAATTGTCATGGTGCCAGGTATAAACTGTATGTATTAAAAATTATAATAAATATATATTATTTGTAATATTGATAACAAATTATATATAGAAATATATCTAAAATAAGCATTTTTCTGTGAATTCCCATTTTACTGTAAATAATTATATAAATAAACAATATCTTTTTTAGACTTTATGTGTCCCTGGAATTATGACAAACAGTTCCTAGATCTTTCGGGAATTTCGGAGGAAATTCGGGATGAGTCGACTATTTACGGGGTTTCCTGGATATTTTGGGAATTTCTGAAATATTTCAGAAAGACTCCACTAATTATGGGATATCCTGGATATTTCGGGAATATCTGAGGAAATTCGTGATGACTCTACCAATTACGCAATTTCCTCGATCTTTCGGGAATTCCTGAGGTATTTCGGGATGACGCTACTAATTACGGGAATTTCTGGATATTTCGGGAATTTCTGGAAAAATTCGGGATGACTACTAATTACGGGATTCCTTGGATATTTCGGGAATTTCTGAAATATTTCAGAAAGACTCCACTAATTACGGAATTTCCTGGATATTTCGGGAATTTCTGAGGTATTTCTGGATCACTCTACTAATTATGGGATTTCCAGGATATTTCGGAAATTTGTGAGTAAATTCGGGATAACACCAATAATAACGGGATTTTCTGGAAATTTCGGGAATTTCTGAAAAAATTCGGGATGACTAATAATTACGGGATTTTCTGGATATTCCGGGAATATCTGAGGAATTTCGTTACGATTCTACCAATTACGAGATTTCCTGGATCTTTCGGGAATTTCTGAGGTATTTCGGGATGACGCTACTAATTACGGGATTTCCTGGATATTTCGGGAACATCTGAGGAAATTCGTGATGACTCTACCAAATACGGGATTTCCTGGATATTTCGGGAATTCCTGAGGTATTTCGAGATGACGCTACCAATTACGGAAATTTCTGGATAGTTCGGGAATTTCTCAAATATTTCATAAAAACTCCACAAATTACGGGATATTTTGGATATTTCGGGAATATCTGAGGAAATTCGTGATGATTCTACCAATTACGGGATATCCAGGATCTTTCGGGAATTGCTGAGGTATTTCGGGATGACGTTACTAATTACGGAATTTCCTGGATATTTCGGGAATTTCTGAAATATTTCAGAAAGACTCCACTAATTACGGGATATCCTGGATATTTCGGGAATATCTGAGGAAATTCGTGATGACTCTGACAATTACGGAATTTCCTCGATCTTTCGGGAATTTCTGAGGTATTTCGGGATGACGCTACTAATTACGGGATTTCCTGGATATTTCATAAAGACTCCACTAATTACGGGATTTCCAGGATATTTCGGAAATTTCTGAGATATTGTGGAATGACGCTACTAATTACGGGATTTCCTTGATATTTCGGGAATATCTGAGGAAATTCGTGATGACTCTACCAATTACGGGATTTCCTGGATCTTTCGGGAATTTCTGAGGAAATTCGGGATAACACCAATAATAACGGAATTTACTGGATATTTCGGGAATTTCTGACGTAATTCTGGATAACTCTACTAAATAAGGGATTTCCTGGATATTTCGGGAATTTCTGAAATATTTCAGAAAGACTCCACTAATTATGGTATTTCCTGGATATTTCGGGAATATCTGAGGAAATTCGGGATGAATCTACCAATTACGGGATTTCCTGGATCTTTTGGGAATTCCGAGGTACTTCGGGATGATTCTACCAATTACGGGATTTCCTGGATATTACGCGAATTTCTGTGGAAATTCGGGATGCATCTACTAATTACGGAATTTCCCTTATATTTCGGGAATTTCTGAAATATTTCAGAGAGACTCCACTAATTACGGGATTTCCTGGATATTTCGGGAATTTCTGAGATATTTTGGAATGTCGCTACTAATTACGGGATTTTCTTGATATTTCGGGAATATCTGAGGAAATTCGTGATGACTCTACCAATTACGGGATTTCCTGGATCTTTCGGGAATTTCTGAGGAAATTCGGGATAACACCAATTTCTGAGGTATTTCTGGATAACTCTACTAAATAAGGGATTTCCTGGTTCTTTCGGGAATTTCTGAGGAAATTCGGGATAACACCAATAATAACGGAATTTCCTGGATATTTCGGGAATTTCTGAGGTATTTCTGGATAACTCTACTATTAAGGGATTTCCTGGATATTTCGGGAATTTCTGAAATATTTCAGAAAGACTCCACTAATTATGGTATTTCCTGGATATTTCGGGAATATCTGAGGAAATTCGGGATGAATCTACCAATTACGGGATTTCCTGGATCTTTTGGGAATTCCAGGGTACTTCGGGATAATTCTACCAATTACGGAATTTCCTGGATATTACGCGAATTTCTGTGGAAATTCGGGATGCATCTACTAATTACGGAATTTCCTGTATATTTCGGGAATTTCTGAAATATTTCAGAGAGATTCCACTAATTACGGGATTTCCTGGATATTTCGGGAATTTCTGAGGAATTTCTGGATAACTCTACAAATTAAGGGATTTCCTAGATATTTCGGGAATTTCTGATGTATTTCGAAATGTCTCCACTAATTGTGGTATTTCCTGGATATTTCGGAAATTTCTGAAAAAATTCGGGATGACTAATAATTACGGGATTTTCTGGATATTTCGGGAATATCTGAGGAATTTTGTGACGATTCTACCAATTACGAGATTTCCTGGATCTTTCGGTAATTGCTGAGGTATTTCGGGATGATTCTACCTATTACGGGATTTCCTGCATATTACCGGAATTTCTGTGGAAATTCGGGATGAATCTACTAATTACGGAATTTCCTGTATATTTCGGGAATTTCTGAAATATTTCTGAGAGACTCCACTAATTACGGGATTTCCTGGATATTTCGGGAATTTATGAGGAATTTCTGGATAACTCTACAAATTAAGGGATTTCCTGGATATTTCGGGAATTTCTGAGGTATTTCGAAATGTCTCCACCAATTGTGGTAATTCCTGGATATTTCGGAAATTTCTGATTTATATTGGGATGACGCTACTAATTACGGGATTTCCTGGATATTTCGGGAATTTCTGAGGTATTTCTGGATAACTCTACAAATAAAGGGATTTCCTGGATAATTCGGGAATTTCTGAAATATTTCAGAAAGACTCCACTAATTACGGAATTTTCTGGATATTTCGGGAATTTCTGAGGTACGTCTGGATCACTCTACTAATAATGGGATTTCCAGGATATTTCGGAAATTTCTGAGTAAATTCGGGATAACACCAATAATAACGGGATTTTCTGTAAATTTCGGGAATTTCAGAAAAAATTCGGGATGACTAATAATTACGGGATTTTCTGGATATTCCGGGAATATCTGAGGAATTTCGTTTCGATTCTACCAATTACGAGATTTCCTGGATCTTTCGGTAATTGCTGAGGTATTTCAAAAAAAACTCCACTAATTATGGTATTTCCTGGATATTTCGAGAATTTCTGTGGTATTTTTGGATAACTCTACAAATTAAGGGATTTCCTGGATATTTGGGGAATTTCTGAGGTATTTCTGGATAACTATACTAATTACGGGATTTCCAGGATATTTCGGGAATTTCTGAGATATTTTGGAATGCCGCTACTAATTACGGGATTTTCTTGATATTTCGGGAATATCTGAGGAAATTCGTGATGACTCTACCAATTACGGGATTTCCTGGATCTTTCGGGAATTTCTGAGGAAATTCGGGATAACACCAATTTCTGAGGTATTTCTGGATAACTCTACTAAATAAGGGATTTCCTGGTTCTTTCGGGAATTTCTGAGGAAATTCGGGATAACACCAATAATAACGGAATTTCCTGGATATTTCGGGAATTTCTGAGGTATTTCTGGATAACTCTACAAATAAAGGGATTTCCTGGATAATTCGGGAATTTCTGAAATATTTCAGAAAGACTCCACTAATTACGGAATTTCCTGGATATTTCGGGAATTTCTGAGGTATTTCTGGATCACTCTACTAATTATGGGATTTCCAGGATATTTCGGAAATTTCTGAGTAAATTCGGGATAACACCAATAATAACGGGATTTTCTGGAAATTTCGGGAATTTCTGATATAATTCGGGATGACTAATAATTACGGGATTTTCTGGATATTCCGGGAATATCTGAGGAATTTCGTTACGATTCTACCAATTACGAGATTTCCTGGATCTTTCGGTAATTGCTGAGGTATTTAAAAAAAAACTCCACTAATTATGGTATTTCCTGGATATTTCGAGAATTTCTGTGGTATTTTTGGATAACTCTACAAATTAAGGGATTTCCTGGATATTTGGGGAATTTCTGAGATATTTTGGAATGTCGCTACTAATTACGGGATTTTCTTGATATTTCGGGAATATCTGAGGAAATTCGTGATGACTCTACCAATTACGGGATTTTCTTGATATTTCGGGAATATCTGAGGAAATTCGTGATGACTCTACCAATTACGGGATTTCCTGGATCTTTCGGGAATTTCTGAGGAAATTCGGGATAACACCAATTTCTGAGGTATTTCTGGATAACTCTACGAAATAAGGGATTTCCTGGTTCTTTCGGGAATTTCTGAGGAAATTCGGGATAACACCAATAATAACGGAATTTCCTGGATATTTCGGGAATTTCTGAGGTATTTCTGGATAACTCTACTATTAAGGGATTTCCTGGATATTTCGGGAATTTCTGAAATATTTCAGAAAGACTCCACTAATTATGGTATTTTTTGGATATTTCGGGAATATCTGAGGAAATTCGGGATGAATCTACCAATTACGGGATTTCCTGGGTCTTTTGGGAATTCCAGGGTACTTCGGGATAATTCTACCAATTACGGAATTTCCTGGATATTACGCGAATTTCTGTGGAAATTCGGGATGCATCTACTAATTACGGAATTTCCTGTATATTTCGGGAATTTCTGAAATATTTCAGAGAGATTCCACTAATTACGGGATTTCCTGGATATTTCGGGAATTTCTGAGGAATTTCTGGATAACTCTACAAATTAAGGGATTTCCTGGATATTTCGGGAATTTCTGATGTATTTCGAAATGTCTCCACTAATTATGGTATTTCCTGGATATTTCGGAAATTTCTGAAAAAATTCGGGATGACTAATAATTACGGGATTTTCTGGATATTTCGGGAATATCTGAGGAATTTTGTGACGATTCTACCAATTACGAGATTTCCTGGATCTTTCGGTAATTGCTGAGGTATTTCGTGATGAATCTACCAATTACGGGATTTCCTGGATCTTTTGGGAATTCCGAGGTATTTCGGGATGATTCTACCTATTACGGGATTTCCTGGATATTTCGCGAATTTATGTGGTGATTTTGGATAACTCTACAAATTAAGGGATTTCCTGGATATTGCGGGAATTTCTGAGGTATTTCGAAATGTCTCCACTAATTGTGGAATTTCCAGGATATTTCGGAAATTTCTGATTTATTTCGGGATGACGCTACTAATTACGGGATTTCATGGATATTTCGGGAATTTCTGAGGTATTTCGAAATGTCTCCACTAATTGTGGAATTTCCTGGATATTTCGGGAATTTCTAAAATATTTAAAAAAAGAACTCCACTAATTATGGTATTTCCTGGATATTTCGGGAATTTATGTGGTATTTTTGGATAATTCTACAAATTAAGGGATTTCCTGGATATTTCGGGAATTTATGAGGTATTTCGAGATGACGCTACAAGTTACGGGATTTCCTAGAAATTGTGGGAATTGCTGAAATATTTCAGAAAGACTCCACTAATTACAGGATTTCCTGGATATTTTTTATTTTAATACCTTGTTTTAATATATTAATATTTTTGTCTTCAATATTATTTTTGTTGACTATTTCTTGTTTTTGTTTTCTGTCAATACTTATTTTTACATTATCTTTGTTTTTAATTCTTCTTTATAGTTTTGAGATTCTTCTATTACATTTTCTTTCGATATTGTATTTTTTTCAATATTGTGACCCAAACCTTGTTTTAATCGCGAGCGAAGCGAGCGTTTTTGGCTAGTAATATTTAATTGAATTAATCAAATTTTTATTGTTTATATGTGACCTGGTCTATACGAAAAGGGGGCTTAGGGATGAAAATCAGTTTTCGAGAAAACAGCTGTTAAAGGCTTCATTATCAATGAAAAATGTAGCATCGAAAAAACTAAAGGTAAAAGTTGGTAAAAAATGTATAAGTAAATTAACTTTAAATTGTGAATTTGTAAATTTTTATGTAAAATCACGTGGTTTTGCCTTAAAATAAAATGTTATAACATTATGAAATAAAGTTTAATTTCCAATTTTTTTTAATTTTCAATCTTTTCTGCTCTTTTTTTGTACATTTTTAGCAAACTTCCCTACCAATTAAAACTTCTGTTTTGCGTCATTTGAAAGTGCATATTTTACTCCATCCAAATCGCCAAAAACGTGAACAATGATATTTTTTACACCTACGCCCCCTTTTCATAGTCCAGGTCACATATATTAACTTTACCCACTGATAATTGAAGATTGTAAGTTATTTTTGGCTATTTTTGGTTAAATGACCGGTCCTAGCCAAAAAGAAGTTTTGGTTTAAAATTTTGAAATCAACCTATAAGTATGTACGTATTATTGAACACGTGAAAAGTAACAACACGTATTTCATCCAAAATATCAAATATTTTACCGGAGTATATAAACAATATTCATCTATTATCAATATATTAAACTAAAATATACAAGTTACCTTTAAAAAATAATTGTTAAATGAAGTTTTTGAAACGAATATTGAAAATACATATATAAAACGCACAACACGTATGTAAATAAGATCTTATTGTATTTCATTTATATTCATTTAAATATTACTATGTCATTGAGTAATCGCAGGAAAGACTTGACAGCTATCATAAAAATGACTATATATTTCATAGAAAAATTGACTACATATCGACTAGTCAATGATATTGACATTTTAGTTTTTTTCTCCGCGTTTTCTCTAAATGAGCCAGGTGTAGGCGGTCTGCACCATAAGGTTTCAAATAAATTTTAGTAATTTAAAATCACTTCTCTCTCTCTTGTTACTATATATTATTTTATTCTAATATCTTTTATTTTATATTATTTTATTGTATATTTATGTATTTTCATTACTGTGTCATCGTGTTATCCCTAAGGTTCAATAAATATTATATCAAATCTCTCTTTCTCTCTCTATCCAGCTATCTATATATATATATATATATATACCACCAATCTATACATCTCTCCGTCTCTCTAATTGCGAGGATAAAAGTCTCATTTCGTTTATTATCCGTTTTGTAGTCACCAACAGACTTACGCCTCGATGCAATAGCATCGTTTGCACTTTTTACTCCTAATGAGATTTCAAGCTCTTGGCGTTATACGACAACGAATATTCGCTCCATTAGTTTAAGGATTCTGTGTATCTGTCTTCCCTAGCGAAAAGTTGCGCGTCCTCGGCTCTCCTTGACATTCGTTCCAACGAATATTATAATTAATTTCTTTATTTCCTTTATTTTGTTTTACTCTTTCTCGAGAAACGTTTCGCGTATTCTATTTATCACGCCGGAGACGTTCGTTAAGAAGGAAGCGTAGAAATTCACGTTTCTCGAACATTTCCGAAAGTTTGAAAAATCCGTAAGAGCCCACCGTTGCTGCGGGGAAACGCGACATGTATCTCCCGACTGACAGGATGAAGATATATATATATAAATGAAATATCGGTAATAAGGCATCCCGACGACAATCATTTTATATATACGATATATTCTCGGAGCTACACAAAATAAGAATCCGCGATGGCTATCCTATCGGTCGCGCGTGTGTGTGTGTGTGTATGTGTGCGAAAATGACGCGGGTCGTTATATCGGTGGCGGAACGCATTAAACTCGAAGGCACCATTCTATTTTGTCTTTTCGGTATATTCTATTTCGCATCTTGAATTCGAGCCAGATGCCCCCGGACGATTTAGTGACGTAAACGCTATATACTCGAGGCCTCTTTATTTGTGAAAAAAAAGGAAAGAGTGAGCGAAAAACAAGACGAGATCTTACGAGTTTGTGTTCCATAAACCTACAAAATTCATAGCTTATTTGCATGAGAGTTTGGCCAACAAACTTTACGTTAGTCTCCTACGTGTCTGTGTACGTGTGACTGAGTCTGTGTGTATTTCACGCGTCAACGTATATAACTGTTTCTGTGGTATTAAAAATCTTGAAGATTTTTGTACACACACACACACACACACGCAAAAGCACATATACGTATGTATAGGTGTATCTAAATTTCTTATCTAAATAGAGGACGATGTTTCGTGTAAACATTTGTGTTACCGAGTTGTGTAGTTGTAGCAAACACTCACGATCGACGCTTTGTAAATTCTTTTTTTTTTTCTTTCGGTTCGCGAGAAAAGATGGGATTCGAAAACGCTTTGTTTCGTATTTTTCGATGCGATAATTGTGTGTGTATAACGTAACGAATTTCGGGTAGATTTACACGTAATAGTTGTTTAATCAATTTGTTTAATTTTTGTTATTTTGCAATTGATTACATCGAGGGTTTCATTTTTTTTTCATTTAAATGAAATTATCACGTACTTTTTTATTTCATCGCTCTCAAAAATATGTACATTTAGAGTAAAAATAAAGGTATCAACTTAAATTTAGATATTGATAATTTTTTTTACAAAAAAAAGGAGTAAGTATTATTTTTAACAGTTATATGAGTATTAAAATAAAATTATTTTATTTTTAACAATGAAAGATAGCAACTAGGTTTTACTAATACTCAGTCGTATACCAAACATTTATACACGAAATAGATAATTTATTTTGACCTATTTATACATTTGCTCAAATAAATCTCTCACCTATCCATAAATAATTTTACGAAAGTTTGTAAACTTTGATTCACAGATGTCGCGTGTACACATTTAAACATTAATGATTTAAAATTTATATTGTCAATTCAGTGTGAAGATCAAATCGAATATTTACCTTTAGTCACGTGAATTACTATTAACGTTAATAATTATTATTAATATTATTTTAGTGACACGTAGTCGACAATGGACAATTTTATAAAATATTAGGAAAATTAAATAAAATAGTTTTTAAATATATAGTATAATATCTTAAAATCCACTTTTCGTGTTAAATGATGTACGTTAAGCTTATTTTTTGAAAGAGGAAAACTATATTCAATCATTTAGCAGTGGCTATAACGACCGTAATCCGCTAAGAACGTATTTGAATTTTAAGATTTGAACTCACTTAGTTAAACTACGTTCGAGATTTGACAATGAATTTATATCTATATATTCTTAATCGATAGTTCGAAATTAAGAGATTGGAATATGAAATTATCGTTTAGATTTTAAATATTTATTTTTTTATTATTAATCATATTTATTTTTCGGCTTGCATATTTTATCGATCGCTCATTTCATTTTTCATCGATAGGAATGAGAGTGCCTTATTATTATAATTATAATAATTGATATAATATATATAGTAAAAATATATATACAGATAAAAATTCACTGTCAAATCTCAAGAACGTAGTTTATTCTTCACACATTACATTGTTAGACAGTGTACATGTCACAAAATTACGAAATTCGCAGTTTTTTTAAAGTTTACGCGAAAATGACCCAATATTGTCAAAACCGTTTAGAAAAGTAAAAGTTACACCGGTTTTTTCTAAAAATGTTTCGAAAATACAATTACATCATTTCTCAAGAATCGCAATCGGTATATTTTCAAATATAAGGCAACGTAAAATGACTTATTTTTGTAATAATCCTGGAATTTTCAAAAGTTGAAATTAAAGCTAATTTCAATTTGTTTAAAAATATCTATTTTAAACATCGTCAAATTCTTTGACAACTCAATCGTATCGAATTAAAATTCTATCTTAGGCTTCGTGTAGTTACATAAAATGTACAATGAAGATACTTAAAAACACACGTTGTTAAGTCACTTTACATTCAGTTAACACGATATTTTGTAAAAGTGTATATATATTAATCCTGCGTTAGATCAGAACGTAACCCGATATACTCATCTCTACTCGTTCACGTGTCGTTCCAGAATATCACTACATTCCTACACTTACAGCACTAAAAAATACTACATAAGGTGACGCACATACTTAAGATACATCACGATGACCTAACCCTCCTTAAATCAATTGTTGACCTGAAAAAAAAATTTTTTTTTTTTAAATATAATGCAAAAATTAAATAAATTGGACAATAGAAGCTTTACGCGTGTGCATATAAAGATATACCTATACATGTGATATGTACGTATGCTTAGAAAAGTAAAAAACGAAGGGAATGGTATATAGAAGGTTGATGCAACGCTGACGTCGTGTTATTTATTTCTGAGGGTGCCGCCGGCGTGACTCGCATCTCTCGTCTAACTTAGTCTGCGCCGCTCTGTCTCCCGGCTCCGGCAGCAAACTGCCCTTTAATCTTTGCCGGTGGGAAGGGGGGCGGTGGAGGAGGAGGTTGCGCGGGTGGAGGGGCGAACAAGGGGGCCGTCGGAGGAACGGCCGGTAACAACGCGGATCGATCTCGAACCTCGAGCTCCCTGGGATACTCCACTCTTCTCTAGATACACACACACAGAACGTCCTTTAGCTGCGTGGATAGCTTCGTTCGTAAGGATCGTTCCGCGATATTTGGAGACGATCGGCTTTTCGCGCAAGTTTCAAACTTGATTTTAAAATCATTTATTTTCAACAAAATACTATGAGGTTCTTTTATTTACCAACCCCGAACTGTATACATTGTGCGTGACAAACTTTTTTATCGATAGGTTTGCAATTATGTATTTTGCGATTTTACGTATACGGTACGAGAAAAATTGATAACTTACATTTTTGTAAATATTATTTTGTAGGATAATTTTTTTTTTGTAAAGGCTAATTCATCATAGAGAATAATTACAGGAAGACATACGTCGGAAGATCCAAATTGCAAACGGTGTATATCCGTCTTCAAACTGTAGAGATACAGCTTGAAAGGTAGCTTCAATGTTGTGTATATATGTCTTCTATACGTATAGTACAACTTTGTAAAAAAATATGTATAAAAATCATTAAAATTATTTTTATTGTTATTTGCACGAATCCATCACAATTTCTAAGTCAAAATTATATAGATTTTACTATACATTTACCTCATCCTAATTGGACCAATTTCAACATCGATCTTTGTTTCGTGTAAATCACTGTTTACACAACGAAAATGGCAGTTAGAACTACTTCGCGCTGCGTTTTAAAAATAAACTATAATATTATATAATAAAATCTATTCAGTAGTTAGAAAGTGTCATTCAAACCCCGAATTAACGTGACATTAATCGTAATGTAACTATCTTGTTAGCGCAATTTAAATATTCATTGTTAAGGTTTATAATTGACGTTTCGCAAAAAAACAAGTAAAACAGTGTTTGAATCACACAGCGTGTATTTTCGGATTTAAAAAAAATGTTATTTTTAATGGGAAGACGCGTATAACTATATAGTTCAACGCGGGATGATAAATTTTTGAATCGGGATTACCTATATAACTCGTCTTAAAGCAAAACCTCTTATCACAGGTTTAATTTTGTCTCAAGTGAATCCTTCAAATTCAAAGTGATATCGATGTGACAATTAAATCATTTAAAACTCTAATTCATTCATATTTAAATTTGAATAATATATTTTACAAACATATTTATTCGCGTATATCGTTCATATTTTTTCGTATCTGCAAACTTTGTAAGCATCGTAATCGAGATTAGAGTCTTAAAAACCAGAATTATGAATCTGTTTGTGCGAGTAAAAAAATGTGAATAAACCAAATTAGTTTAATCATTTATACATGGGAATAAATGTTCATTAAAATTTATTATGTTCTGTTTAGTAATGGATGCGTATATATATATGTTTGCTGTAGCTTTTATAAATTTTACTATGTACAAAAAAGGCAAGCGAAAAACGACTGAACGCTTAAGTAAAGTTTACTAAAATATGAAATTTAAAAAGATTAATTATATACTACTGATAAGCTTTGGTAAAATTTACCAAAGACTTTAATAAATTTTATTTGTTTTCTTAATGGGATGTTACCATCTATGTTATTTAATGACTATAGCAATACTCTTTATAAAGTAATTAACATTATTTTATGCAATTTTATGAAAATCACGAAACCATTTGCCTGTAATCGTTTCGTAATAAATCTGTAATCGTACAAAATTTAACAAGGTATTTAAAATCTTAGTTAACAATTTTTAAAATCTTAGTTCAAAGCAACTAAAATTTTTAAAACAATTATTAGAAAGTATTAATCATCTTAAAATTTGATATACAATCGTAATTCACGTCATGAAAAGAAAAAAATAGTATTACTCAGTTGACAAATGACTCGGATGATAACATAACGAATTTGGCATCCCTTAAATAAGGTGCGTCACATAAAATTCATTAGAGTGAAAAAAAAATCACTACCGAATCGAGTGAAAATTCATTTGAATTGAGTTATTTTATAATCAGAAAAGAGAATTAGGGTCATGATGTTCACTCTTTAAGTTTGAATGGAATTCTATTTCGCTACCGATGTACTCAGATTTGCCTTTAATGGACCAATTTTTCACTCGAAGAAATTTAGAGAATTGAGTAAAATTTTGTGGGAAATCTTCAAAATTTATTAATTTTTAGTTTAGTAAATCTTAAAGTTATCATTTCAAAATAATTACATACATAAAATAAAAATGATTGTAAATCTAACCAATTACTTATATGCCAAAGTATGAAGTATTATAAATTTATTATTCTAAAAAATTAAGTACACTATACAATGGAGCCTTACATTATCTTATATTAACGATAAACATGATTAAAACAAAATAATTATATGTTTTCATTATATTGAAGTTGTAAAATGCTCGTAATTTTTTACATGCAATACACCGATTTTTTTTTATTGGGATATAGTATACATACCTTCGTTAATAAACAATATACTAATTTTTATAAAAATATTGTTCCGAATGTATAGAGTAAAATAAAAAAAAACGTTTCTTTGAAACGTACTTTATTTTTAAAACACACATATAACAGTATACGCCGAAAATACACGTCTTTGTTTACCGGGCTGTATCTGCCAGTGAATTGTCATTGTTCGAGTCAATGGGGCGGGAATGTGGAAGTGAAGAGGAAGGGAATTAAGGGCACCTTTCATGCGCGACTTACCCCCGGATGATTTGCCGCTAATAGCCTGACTCCCAACACCGCTATATACACGTTTTCTCCTTTTCCTCTTATTTTCTGCAATCTTTTCTTCTTTCTTCCTCCCCTTCCACCCTTTTTTTCGCCTATCTGCTCCATCTAAAACAGAAAGTTCGATTGTAAGAATAAAACGTTACGAGACCCTTTTTTTTATCTTTTAATGAATTTCGGGTGATCAACGGGATTTTTCGCTTTTATAGATATATATACAACGCGTTTCCTTCTCGAATTTGTTTGTAATTATTAAACAACCGGTCGTAGTTGTAGAGCATCTTCCGGTTGTACAATATTTAACCAGGAAGGGAAATTTTATGCAAAAACATAATGACACTCTTGTAAACTTGAAATTTCTTCGTAACTTTTCCTACTTTCGAAGTTTATACATAAGCAACTGTGATGCGTATATATATTTTTATATTTCATTCAACATCTGGTGGTTTAATAATTCAAAATACTCTTTAATAGTGGTATAGAATTAAAAATTATTATTATGTTTGTTAAACGGCTTAATTACCAATGTACTTATTGTTACAAATTTAAAAATAAAAGAGATCATTAGTTATGTAAATTAAGTTTTCGTTTTGTATACATTACAATTTCAAATTAATGACTATGTTTGTACGTGTAAACAAATAAATTTCTTTTCGTTAAACATTCTCTTTGTACGGGCGCTCGTACACAATTGGATCCGCACGACATTATAATTCGATCTCTCGGGATCGGATAACGCGATTATCGTTGGAAACGCAAATTCGTCAATTATAAATCGTAACGTAACGTTATAGATTTTTAACGTTGTACAGAATATTTTTAGATATTTAACGTTTGTGGAATAATTTAATTAATTTAATATTCTCCTTATGACAATGTATATATATATATCGACAAATTATATGGATATTTAAAAAAAAATATTACATTAACTCGCATATTTATTCTTGGTACTAATAACAACTCAAAATGAAATAGTTACAACTACACGTTTTCACTTATTTCAAATTTCAATATACGGGGTTTTTTTGGAATGCTGACGAGTAATCTTTTGGCGGATTTGCCGATAGCGGAACCAATATTGCACTTTTTGCGCGAGTTATTATGTTTGAGGGGTTTTTGAAGCCGGTGACAATAAATTTTTTGCAGATTTATAATATTTAAAACCATGTCAATCCGATATGATAGAAACATTTTTCATAATTTTTACATCAGATTTTTTATTTTTGATTGAATATTAGGTGCTAATAAATTGAATATTCGTTTTATATGTCATTCATGTAGAACAATATTTTGAGATTATATATATATATACCTGTTCGTATCTTAATAATTAATAATTTAAATTACTCTTATTGGATGCAAATTTTATTCAATTTTAAACAATTTATATTATTGTCTAATTGAATTGATAGAGTTCGTAGTGCTTCCATTTTCATTATACCATTTTATATATAACAATTTTGTTGGAAAATGTTACTACATGTATCTATCAATGTGTACTATATATCTCGTAAAATTTCCGATAACAAAATAGTAATTCTTACCATTCGTGAAGTCTGTCTTTTCGTTACTAAACAACATTGTCATTTTTACTAAAACATTTTTTTCTTCGCGTATAGAGAAACTTATTACAAGGAGAAAATTTGTCTTACAAAAATTATGGCTATAGCTTCTAGAAAAATTACAGTGACAAATTGTAATCGTTGATTCAAAAAAATAGACTAACAATTTTTGTCAAATCGTCATGGTAAAAATTACCATACTGTCACCGCGACATTTCCTATGCTAATTTATTTTTAAAAAATGTCAAATAAAAGTAAAATAAATATGGCTATACTCATAAAATACACTTTAAACAAGTTTAGAAATATTGTAACAATATAAGTTTGCAGAATATTATTAGAATATTTTATACTCAACAAAATACCGAACTTTTTATGATTTTGTAGGTTGTGGTGCGGGTATAAATTGTATCTGTTTATACATTGACACACATACACACATGTATTAGCACACAAGATTAAAAGATGGAATGAGCAAAAATATTAAAAGATCCAGTATTTATGTATACAAATTTTCGTATACTCATATCTTTAAGGTTATGTTACGACAACATTCACGGATTAAATCGTCGTGTCTTACGAAGAGTAGCACGTTTACATTTAATAAAGCATTTAGATATGCTAGTCTTCGTAAGGCACGACGAAATAATATTTACACACTACCGAATGTATGACGGATAGAAAAGTGGTTATCGTGACCTCTACTATTTGTGGGGATAGCCCTGTAAAAATTGTAAGGTCAGTATGGTAAAAAAAACCCGAAAAAATTCCGGTGCACTTACCACTGTCAGTAAGAAGATTAAAGTTACAACTTCAAGATAATTAAAGATAGAAAAAGAAGTTGTAAAGAAAAACATAATACACTCGGTATTTGGTAATGGGGTGAAACTAGGTTAACCGTTTAATGCTCCCTCAACTTCGACGGAGAGTTTCGTTTATTGGTTTCGATTGAACCTACAGTGATTTGTGTATCACGCGAATTTTCTAACTAAATCTGTTTTCCTGTATATATATATATATATAGACACACACACACATGTTCCTCAAATTAATAATAACGTACCTATGAACATGTACATATTATTTCCCGATTTATGTCATTCTATAATACATCCACGTAAAGACTTGAGCAATACGTATGCATACATTTGTATATATATATATATATATTATAAATTAAATTTTAATCATTTATTAGACACAGTTCATTAGTTTCGAACGTTATTAATTAAATTTATGCATATATCGCAAAATATTGTTTGATTAATCGCGAGAGAAAATTTTAATGAACTTTCAATTATAGCGAGAAACCGCACGACAACGATCGATAAGTAAAAAACGAGAGAGAAAGAGAGAGAGAGACGCGTTCTTAAATCAAATTCATATAATCGGATAGCTGCACTTTTAACATTCCCTCATCTTTTTTTTTATTTAGAAACGACGAGATTTTTCCGATAACCGATTGAAAAGGTGTGTTGAAATACATCGAATACTATGTCGAAATTAAAATTTATCGGACGGATTAATGGTCTACGCGTCAAACGCAACATTCGTCGTACTTTAGAAAAAAAAATTTTTTTCAATAGACCTCTCATGCCGCAGGTGTTTCTCTCGATATTAAAGAATTTATATCGGATATATATAACGTGTACATATATATATATGGGAATTTATTCAAAAGAGAAAGACGATATCTATTTTCTTCACGATCACGTCTTTACGCGGTGAGCTCTGTTTTCTTTGGCAATATTGATTTTGACTTTGAGATTTGCTGATCTATGTATATTTTTAGATGCGCGACAAGTACAATGGATATGTATATATAGATATATACACCGAAGAGCGCAAATAAATTCAAGGTGCATTTCACATTTTCGCGAGTAAATATATAATTAATGCTGCATATATGTATAAATATATTATTTATATCCGAAGATAAATATTTAATCTATTTATATATCGTCGATACAATCCTGTAGAAAAATTTGTTCATAATTTAATGTAAATAAATTATTTACATTTGAATTCTACCGGACGATGATCGAAAATTGATTTGTTTTTACTTATAGACACAAAACAAAAGGATTCAATGTTCTTCGAGACTTGCGACATTCTTTCTGGGTTCCGCGTTTTTTTTATTCGTCATAAATAAAGTGTAAATCTGATAAATTTTTTACGAAACATATCTTGGAAGTCGTGGTACAAAGTTAATACGCGTAAACTTTCTTTCCTTAGGGAGCGAAAACTTTGCATTCCCTTTTCCCGAAAATAAAAGTTAAATACCTTCTTTCCACGGGCTCGTAGTTGAGAGAAACTTCAACAGTTACGTTCAAAGTCATTTTAACCTGCACATTTTTTGTTCCTGTTGTTGCAAATCCGCGTAATTGCAATTATGTGTATTTATACGTTACAATGCAGTTGTTTCAATGTGTGTACAATATCTTCGTACAGGATCGTGGATATATTAATATTCTAATTGCCGATGAAAATTTACGTAACGGGTTTTAAACCGACGAACTCGTAAAAAGTATGAATATTTTATAATAATAACCTATAATTGACACGTAATGTCGTGGGATTATAAATTATTTATAGTGTGGTTGTAAAATGATATAAAAAATTTTATGATTCATTAAGTATTATATTGAAGCTCCCATGTACGAGTATATATATTAAAATAAGTGTTTCCGACTCGGTATACCAAATATATTGGGTTAAAATTTTAATTTATACCGATAATTAAACATTTTAAATGATTTGTGATATAGTTGAGTTAAAACTGATTTTTATATTTTATTTAGACGAGACTGGCATTTACGGCAGTTTTTTTTAATTTACTTCGATATTAATACACTTCAAGTATAGTACTTTATTTTAAAACAATTTTGAACACTTTAATACCAAATCTAATGTTATTGCGAAATGAAAATTTGATATACGACTAAAAACTGTACATAGGTTTTTGGGATTCGATACAATAATGAATATAAAATTAAATTTTGAAATTTCAAATTTTAAATCGGTATATGTAAGAATTAATTTTTTTATTTTGTCAAACATACGCTCAAAACTCATTTTTTGGAGTATTGTATTTTTCTTTTAAATTCTACCCGCCACCTTTATATCAAAGAAAAAATTTTTGTGTCAATAGCATAAAAGCGAACTTGGAAATTTAAAAACTTTCCAATCACCTTGAAACTGCATAATTATATAAATTATGTCGTAACATATAGCGGATATGTCGCCTTAGTGCAATAAGGTTCTAAATCAAACATTTTTTGCGCGACGATATGTTAGCGTGATTTCACATAAAAGGTATAACATGTTAATTTTTGTTAAAATAGTACTTCTCAGTTAATAAATCTTTTGGATAGTATAACATCCGAAGTAACATCCGTTCTTAACGAGTTTGATATCTCATTAAAAATTACGTTTAAGGGAATGTCGGACTTAAATTACAGGTACCTATACCTTAACACACAAATATTTTATCTAAAAGATTGAATTAAAAATATGGAAAAATTCATACGGATATGTTAAACCACAAAAGAAGGGTCTGACATTTCGATTTTCAGAGAAAAAAAATATTTTTGTTAATAATAATCACATAAATAATTTTCGGTAGGTAATTATTAAATAAAAGAGACATAAACTTTCAATCCAAAATTTTAATTAAATAATCAATGTAAAAATTTCGGAAAATTTGAGTATATATTGTTTAAAATATGTCTGAGAGTCTGACGTGTAGGATTTAAAAAAAAATTGAACAATTATCGAATCGTAACAATTTTATGTATTTAAAGAAGTGAATTCTTTATTTGGTCTTCAGTTGAGTTAAATAATAAAATACACCTTCTCTCGGTATACATCGAGAAACCATGATTTTTTCATAATTTCATAATACATAGTTTTTAAAATGAATTAATAGTTCTAAATTTCTAAAATTTATCAATAATTCTAGATGCTAATTTTTTTAGTACCTAAAAATGCAAAAAAAAATATTAAAAACAAGATCCTTTGACTGAAGAGGTCAACATTTATACATCTTTTATATCAACCTTACCAAGAACCCGTAAAAAGTTCATGCAGCTATACATCAAAATAATGTCACAGTAAATGAAAAAGTAAATCACAATTATCGTGTGGTACTAAATGTCGAGACCCGTGTTTTCCAATTAGAAGCGCATTAATTATGAATTTACACACCCAAATATTCGGTAATACTTAACAACTCTATATACCGAATCCAAAAATATTTGAAAACTACGTATCGGTTTATCTCTTGGATCGACCTACATTCCTTAGAAATTCGAAAATCTAGGGAAAAACAAATACCGCAAGCATATCAGTACCTAAGGGAGATAACACGACGAGACATAAATATCTAATAACCAACGTGAGAATTGGTAACCCGCGTGGTATATCCAACGAGTATGCGGTATACACACCGATGAATGAGGATTCGTCGTCGAGGTGGTTGACCTTATTTTCAATTCGGTAACACATCCCTACTCCCCCTACTTCTGACGCAACGCAGAAAACCAATGACGTCAAAGGCGTGCCTTAAAAATTTTGGCAGACATTCGTAAACTAGCTAAGATTTCTCAAGTTGCAATATATGCTATACACTTTCTTGTCAATTAATAATAATCGTGATTCCACTAACTTGTTGATGTGCATTAATACCTAAGTACACGAAGAAAAATGTTTAATTAAAAATTGTGATACTCTTTAGTAAAGGTGGTGACAAGCTGTCGGAATAAGATAACATTGCTGTACTAATGGGAAAATTTAGCAATAATTAGTATATGGAGCATTTCATGTCAAATCAGCAGATGAAAATTTTAAAATTATTGATATCCGGTAAACAACTCCTTTTTGAACCTAGAATATGTAAATGAATTTTTAGATGCTTTACTTATTAGATAAACCAAGAGTTATTAATAACCAAAAATCACATATTTTGCTGTTTTCTACTTATATGACCAATTTTCATGACTTTATAACTCAAAATATATCTATCCTACAAAAAAACTAATAGATACATTCTAGATTAAAAATTACATCAAGATTTCAATGAAATTTTAGTTATAATCATGAATTGAATTTTATTGTACTTTTTATTGACCTTACAATAAAAAATCATATATTTTGATTTTTGACATTGTTCGGCACAATTGATATTACTGAAAAAAATCAGAGATACTGCTAATTACATGTACTTCGTGTGCACCCAAGTGGCTCAGTGGCAAAATTAATAAGATAAGAGATATACACTTTTTACATTATTTTCAAATATTTTTTACACTATATAGGTATATTTAGAAAAAGTTCATTTTCCCCTTACAATTTTAATATAGTGTGAATTGATTTATTCATATTAGTATAATTATAATTTCTATACGAGTTATTGTTTCTAAAACTATAACAGTCCTAGGAGAAAATTGATATAACATTGTTTGTTGCAATTGACAAGTAGAATCTGTCAGTATTTTTTTATTATTTGTAACTGTAAAAGTAAAAATCACTGTCAGTTGCCGATAAACATGAACTTTTTAAATTCAAGCTACTTAACAATATTAAATACTGGTAAATTTTACTAAAACTTCGATAATCACAATTATGATATTCCATATATCCTTACGTTACTATAGAATATATTAATTTTTAAAATACTCTTTTTCTCAGCACAGTATAGTCATTTTTTTATTCCGAAAGTTTGTCCTTCCTTTGGTTAAAAGTATATAGTAATTTTTAATCAAACATTTTTCTCCCTGTTAGATGCAATCTCTGAAGTTTTGAGACACATTACCGAGAGTTCCTCGTATGTTTATAGTAAATATTGTTTAGTTTAGATTGAGTTTAGTTGCGTTATTTTCGAATGCGGGATTTTTTTTTCACACGCGTGTCTGGAAAACGTATTTCGATATAATCGATTCGTCTCGGGTTTAAATTTAGATGCGCTCGGCTTTTTAATGAACTATTTCGCATTGTACACACTCCCTAGCGTTTTTCCTCGTGTCCGTCTATCTCTTTCAAACGATATTTGTACCAGTAGTTGTCAACCGCGTGTTTGAATTCCAGGAATATTTATATGGAAACTATAATGAAATTTTAATTTTGCATTTATTTTATAAAGACACTTCCGACGGATCGAGTGGTATCAGTTGATTGGTTACATTTATTCAACTAAATTAACTATATTTTATGACAAATACAAATACAGAATCACTGAATGGATCTATTGTCGTTAATGCCACTCAAATAATTGCATTTGCATGTTTATAGCCGATCGGTAAAAAATTATGTAATTTTATATACCAAAAAAACGCTTATTATTATGGATTAAAATATATTTTTATTGGATTTATAATATTATTGGGTTAGTAAAAATTACTATTATTAACAAAAATAAGTTAAATTTTTTGGGTCGCGTGTAACGAAATAATATCAATGTCAAAACATGGAAAACTTAATATATTCGGTAGAAAAATTTTTTAAAGTAAAATAAAAATTTATGAAATATTTGAAATAACACTTCTGTTGTGATTTTTCATAAAATAATAGATTTTGTTAAATAATAATATGTATTAACTTTCCTTGCTGAGTCGTTAACAATCAAGTAACTCCGATAAAAATAACGTGGTATAATTATTGCTACATTAGTGAAAATAGCTATGTTCAAATTATAGGTAATATGTTTTTAAATATTAAATAAAAACACAGCGTTTCTTAATATTCATACGTGTAAATTAGGATATTTTCCAAGATAATTTAGCTTCATATGCAAATAATATATAGGAAAGTTTACGAAATATTTTTTCGTATACAAAAACATTTTTCATCAAACTTCGGTACAGCTTGTTTTTAACAGTTGCGTTGTTCCGGCAAATGCAAGCAAACTTTCAAAGTGACGTTTCATTTTCATATATATTTCGAGACCGCCGTCGACTATCAGTCACAAAGAATGTTTCGTGTATACGTATTATATTTGAATTTAAGAAGCAAATGTCATCCGTCTCTACATAACAAATTGTTATTTAAATTATTTAAATAAAACATTAATATTTTAACAGGTTGAATATGGCGCGCGTTATTCTATGAAACATATTTTTGTAAAATATTTGAATTTATAGTTTCTAACCACCTCGCTGATTGCAAATGTGAAGTCGGATTTCCAAAATTCAAGATATTGTCTCTCTTGGCGTAAACCTGAACTAACGACGAGGACAAGAATCATTTTAATTTCTATTTCTCTTATTTTTTTTTGTACTTTTTCTAACTCGTTATTATTTGTTGGTATTTTCTATATTTAAATTAATTTATTTATTTTAAATTTTTATTTTTTATATGTTTGAAATTTTATGTTTACTATTCCAATAATGTCTCTGTACAAATTACCAAAAGCCGAAGGATTATGTTAGCATCCAAACTCTTGGATCTTTCATCTTCAATATCCAAAATCTGACTCTGTATTCGCAATTAAGGAATTGAAAAACATAAAAATCACCTATATGGATAATCTACATTTATGAGAATTGTTTTAACCAAGTGAATTATTTCTATATTTGCAACGTTTTTCAGCCACTACGTTACTTCTAACAATAAAGATAATTTATATATCTTCTAATAATTGATAAAAATATCAAAATTGTATCGATAATAATTGAGAATAGAAGAGAAATGTAATAGAATATTTAAAATGACGACTGTCATAAAAGTCTTAATAGTGTCACAGTCATCGCCACGTGATTTAAGCATATATGAGAATGAGTCGAGTGACAGATAAGAAGTGCAGGTCGTATCGTCGATGCTCCGTCGGATGGACGGTAGCTGGATGGTTAGAGCGCGAGGTCCTTTTTATTTCTCGCTTCTCTCCTTTTCATACGTAACAATAGTTAAGAAATATTCATTTATTGCAAATATTTCTTTCTTTCGTATGATTCGTATGACGTATGATTCGAATGTGTGTAAATGCACATCAGAAGCTTTCGTACAATTTATAACTATATCTAATTGAAATATTATTTATTAATGATAAAAAAGCTCAATAAATAAGAAGGAAAAAGTACAGCAAAATTGTTTATATAACCAAATTCTAAGAAAACTTTAAATCGACTATTTATAAAGCATTTATAACGGTTAGACATTTAGTCATGATATATTATTATAATATACTCTAGATGTCTAAATTGACCAATTTGTTTATTATGTTATAACCAAGTTGTAAAATATTTGTAAATTTTAAATTTTGTTTTTTGTATGTTCAAATTGTAGTTTTAATCTTAACGTCTGTTTTTTGTATGTTTATTTATATTTTTTTATTAATGAAGTGCCTGAAAAGGTCGACTAACAGTAGTCGAGGAAACGTTGCAAAGATTACATCTGTGGTGCTACATTTGCTGTAATTCAAAATACCACCTACTAATTTATAACCAATTGAATTATTAAAAAATTTTTTTAACTGCAGTCAGATTAAAAAAAATAATACGAGTTTGAGAAGATATTAAAACAGCTATGGTTAAGCACTATTAAAAATGATAATAATGAGTTTATAAATGTAGATTTCTGTTATATACGAACGTTTTAATGGCTTAAAAAAAGTGGAAAAGAAAACCCTATAAAACGAAATACGTTTTCACGATAATAGGTAAAAATAAAATGTGTCTCTCTAATTCTATTACTAAATGTTTAATAGTACAAATAGTTTACTCTTTCACAACTCACCAACAACAAAAAAATACACTCTCGCGAAATACTCGATTAAAAATGAAAGAAATATAACCTCGTCGAGTCGTGTAAAAAGAAGCAAAACTGTTCATTTACCCACTCGAATGATACGAAAAAAAGGTATACCTATGGACTATCGATGTATAACTCTTTGAAAGCAATTGTTCGCTCGTCACCAGACGCACGAGAGACAAAAAAAAAAGAGAGAGAGAGAACCCGAAGAATTTAATACAGAGGCGGATTAGTCGCGAGGTTACCAACCACGAAATCTCGGATTAATTGCTTCGGAATCCGATTTGAGCCATCGTCAAAGCGCAAAAATGTAAATATATAAATTTACATAAAACCATTGGACTATCGACGAATTTTACACGTATACAGATACATATAAAGATACACAGACACGTAATATACACACGCTGAAGAGTTTGGTATATACGTGGATCAATTTTACGCGCATTGTTCCAATTTCCATCTGGCAGCGAGCCTCTTTTTTTTCGCTCGATCTGCTCACTTGCGAAAAAAAAACAACAACGTAGGTCGCTCGATGTTTTGTGATTACTCGAATATATACCTTATTTATCGCATTCGCATACTGCAAACTTTTTGTTTGTCACAATGTAGAAAATTCGAATGGGTTCGTTTTTTCCTTATTCGATGTAAAAAATTTATCAAATGGTTAAGAGCTTTTCAATTATACTTTGTTTTGTACGAAACTTGATATTTTTGTTGTTCTTGTATAATTGCGTGATTGACTCGTCAAATCGATAAATTGGAAAACGGCAGATTTTTCACGGGTAATTAAATGCGTAATTGCAATTTCACCGTTTGTTCCTCGAACTGCAAGCTTGATGGATGTTTTTTTTTATTTTACTCAATAAGTCGCATTTGGTCGTTGTTACTGGTAATTTTAAAATAACGAGATTGCGTGTAATATTTTGTTTTATACGTAATGCATATGTTTATTTACACGCGGAGGAAAAATATATAAAAAATTTGAGAGATATAATATTTTACTTAAAAATAGTATTATTTAAAAGTCATGATTATTATATTAATGTTTCATTCTACTATAATATTAGAAAAAATTTAATGTACATTGTATTCAGTATCTGAAGAGGTCTGCAAACCTGGCAGACAAAATGTTGTGCACTTAAGTAAATTTTTTTTTATTTTAACTTTGACGGTCCCAAATCGGTACTAATCAGCGAGAGAGGTCATAAGATGTCTCTGTTAAGAAAGTACTTGTTGAAAATACGTTCCCTAGTGGTGCTTGTATCAATCGACTAGGGCCGGGAATCGAAACCTGGGACCTTTAGATTACGAGCCCGACGCCCTACCGACCGAGCCATTGCAGGCTTATTTATCGCAAAACCAAAATAGCTTAAACCAACAGAAACTGTATATGTAGAACCATGATATTTCTCGCACAAATTTTGGTCCCAATGTGATTTGACGAAATCAATTATTTTGACGTATTTACCGTTAAATGTTTGCTAATTTAAATAGCAATATAGTGCCTAGGGTGATTCATAAATTAGACTTCCCTGAACAATTTTTAACCTACAATTATAATGTTTATCTTAATTTAATCTGCAATTATAATGTTAATTATTTACTTACATTATTTTTAACAAGAGATGGGCAAGTATTCGATCGCAACTTTTAGTCGACTACTTTGGCGGTGATTGGCGACCTATACGTGAATTTAAATGATTTCGAAAAGTATTCAACCAATACTCTGGTTCGAACACTAGTATTCGAGCAAAAGTATTCTACAAATTTTTTTTTTCGAATACTTTTTGACATTTTTTTTAAATTTACTTATTGTTGCCAATCACCTAAATATCACATTTAAATGTTTCTATTATCATTCTTTTCACTTTTAAATGACCTATCAAATTAGTTTTTCTTTTAGATAGAACGTTCTATAGGAAAACCAGTATATGAAATAGTAAATTTTGCTACAAACGTGAATTTAAAATATTACTACTAAAACTGTAATATTTATTGTAAATCAAGTATGTCTCCCATTTACCAAAATATAATAAATTTAGTATGAAACATTTGTAATATTTACTGTAACGTAACCAATTTCTGATCAGTTAAGACCAATTCTTGATCATGCCTTCACGCATATAAAACTTGACATTATTTTCTATATGATATCGTAATATATGCATTTTAACTCTTTCAGTCACGTAATTCAGGTAAATTGGTTCAACAGTCTTAATATAGGTTTCCGATGTATTTTTTAACGCTAAAACCTAATCCTAATGGCGATTCCATAATTTTTGTTCATCAATCAAAGAATTCAAATCATAAAAAGCACTCATCAAATTTCACTGCTAACGTATTAAATTCTCAAAAACACATGTTTTCTGACAATTGTGTATTTGTAAAAATTATAAACAATCATATATTCACAAAATCTCCATGACTCAATAGTCTAGGTACAGTAGTACCTGAAAAAGCAAAAACTTCAAAATTCGCATCAATTTTGAAAAATATGAAAAAATAAAGGAAAAAAATTAAGACGGCCATATATGGGCGTCTGTAACTGAAAGCGTTAAACATATGTTGTTGTCCAAATATTTTAATATAAAACAATTACTTTCCTTATGAATATAATTATATTACCAAAATGATAAACAATTAGGTCCTAATCAGGAATTGGTTATAAGGACGGAACTTAAAAAAATTTTTTCTCCGTGCATATATATATTATTTATATTGGTGAAATACACGGAGAGAAAAATTTTAGTAAATTTTACTAAACTTTCATTAACACGGTAACAGACTGCCAAACTGCAAAAAATTATTGAACTCTCAGTAAAAATTAGTAAACTTACAGTAAAAATTCGAGATTAGTTGACTTTCATTAAGAATTAATAGAAAGTTCAGTAACATTCAATAAAAAGTTGAGTAATTTTTTAGATTTCGGCAATCTGTTACCGCGTTAATGAAAATTCAGTAAAACTTACATAGATTTTTGTAAAATTTACTGAAAATTTGTTTTCCGTGTAAAAAATGATTGAAATCTGATTTTCAGGCGAGGGACAAGCGCGGTATAGTAACCGAAGCAACGATGTTACAATCATCCAGATTGGCCTTAGGCTCGTAGAGAATTGCCCGCGCGGCCTAGGGGCTCTTGAAAGAGAACCTTAGGCACCGCGCTGAGCTCTTATCCGCCCGGTAAGCGAGCCCGCTATGAACGCCAGCGTCAATATCGAGAGGAACTCGTGGCGGCTACCTCCAGACGAGACCGTCCAGGTCGCCGATCCCCGCTCCAAGTCTGCTCAGGTAAAAGAGGTAATTTATCCAGCTGGCGATTAATAATCGGTTTTTCTTTCATTTACGTTTACTACTCTACCACGACAACACGTGTCAACTGTCGTTATAGTTTATACACTACGTAAGGGTACATAGATTTATAATATATATATATCTCTTTATATATGGACTTGTAAATTTTGTAATTGTTTGTATGTTGCTCGAACGATCTATCAGCATGTATATATGGAACGTGATCGTTTTACCATCCATTCTCTACATCTCAACGTCTCTGTATATCCATATTTTCATTCTACTTATTCTATAAATCTAAAAGATCATTTTCCTTTAATCGTATCTATATTACCCTATATGTGTTACAAAAACGTGTAGAGAGAAAAAGTCGAATCGCTTCCCGTGATAATGAAATTTCCATTTTTATAAATTATCTTACAAATTAGATCGTCGTACCGGAAAGAAATCTATGGATCATTTTGAACGTTAGAAACTCAACTAAAAAGAAAATACGACAAATATATAATATGTATATTCCTGCGATATTCGAGTGAATCAGAAAAAGTTTTCCAGTGAATATAGCCAAAATTGAAATTAGTATTCCACGTATACGGTTTGCATAATGTCATCCGCATTATTTTCACGCATGCATGGAGAGAATAGACAGAAAACATATCAGATATATTCCAACCGCGCTGTAATCGCTATACGTATGTACAACATATACATATACCTTTCACAAAACTTTCGTGCTTTTAAAGAATCCATCCATCATCGTAACGAACATTGCAGTTGCCTTATCCAAGAAGCTATCAAAACTCACAAGAATTATAATAGTAGTCTTGGGAAGAGGAAAAAAAAATAAAAAATTTACGTATATACTTTAAAGATTTTACGTTCTGATCAATAAGCTTCGACTGAAACATTGCAAAATTTATTATTCGAAGTGTATACTTACGCGTCTTTGTCCGGTAATTAAAAATTTTTAGAAAAAAAAAGAATAACAAGGATTTTCCGGGAATCTAAATCTTCGAGTGGCGCACGTACGTACGGCTCATTCGAAATCGCAAAGTCAAGGCTTTCATTAAGCGAGAGGATTAATCGAGAATCAAGGAGGCGGAAATGCCCCGTCACGTATTTTCGCTCGTCATCGCGTTGGAAAATTCACCGTGGCGATTAGATTATGCGCGGTCGCGTCAAAACTGCACTCCCCCTTATACAGATCGCGTATCACGGTTAATCGAGCACGTGTGCGTACCTTGCATAATGACAAGGATATAGCGATCATTCCTCGTTGATAACTGATTTTACTTATTACTAATGGAAATTATAGGATAATGACACTTTAAATTTTCTTACGTCTATATACATATATACACCGGGTGTATCAAAGAAATTTTGAATAACATTTCTTTAATAGTCAATCGAGCTGTTTAATGGAAATATTGAGGCATCTTATATTTTGCACATACAAAAGATGAAGAACGATATAATAATTTTACTGTTAATATATGTACATACATGGAGAGAAAATGTTCTAGTGAAAATGACAACGTTGTTTAATAATGGTCAGACTTGACGAATGACAAAAATTACAATTTTGTTATATGAACAATTTACGAGAGATATAGTAAATATTAATAGATATATGTAGTAAATTTTACTGATAAAAAATAGTAATTTATACCATTTGTTTCTCCATTATTAAACAACATTGTCATTTTTTACGAAATAAGATAAAAAAATCATTTGAATATTATACGTTCGCTTAATTCAAGAGGTTTTAGTCAATTCGCTTTTCGTGAAATAGCTCATTTACTTAACTAACCAATTCCTTCGGCGTAAGTTATAAACATTTTACGTGTATTTTAACGATCTCGCTATATAATGCGTATATATATACTCTCCTCGAAGAATACAAGTGAATAACCTCGCGTAGATCTAGATTATCACCCTATAAGATCAACGGTTTAATCGATCGAGATTATTTATTAATTTTAATCATCATAATCGTATATGTAATTAGAATTGAGATAGCTCATAGTCGAGTAATATTTACTACGAAAGTGTTACATTAAGAATCTGAAAAAATTCCGGTATATCATAAAAAGTCAATACAAGAACTCGATGGAAAATGTTTTTAAAAAGTAATCTCTTTTATTTATATAAGCTGGGATGAGTGTGGGTATTACTTCAATTTTTTGCAAAGTCGAACTTTGACAGGCAAATTAAAAATATTTATATGAAAATTTGGTTATAATATTGGATTTATGCTGTAACATGTAATGTTAATATAAAAACTATTTTTAAACATAAAATAAAGATGAGAAACTAAATAATTTATTATTACCCTAGTAGAAATTAAAGAACTTTCTCTAGCCAAAAATTAGACGTTTAACTAAAAATGGTTAATAAGTGTGTAATTTTAACTTCTTTTTTCCTTCACAAAGGTCTTTAATTTGAAAGACAATACCTTTTTTAATCTTATTACTATCTTCTATATTTATAAATTCAAAACATAATTTCTATTTACGCTTTTCTTAAATATCTTCTTACATTAATATTATAAGCACGCGTGTATTACTAAATACTGTAACGTAAAATAATAATGTGTAAAATGAATAATCATGCAGTCAGTTGTATTTTCATTCCACCAATTAGCATTTATTTTATATCCACTTATACTTGCATAATAATAAATATATAGTGTGAAAATAACAATTAAATTAATAGTTGCTGCGGAGGAATTATTTTGCGCTGTCGTAATTATTTCATGAAAATTTACATAATCCATTTTAAATTTGATTTACTCAATTAAAAAAATGCGTATTACTATATTTTGTATTGAAATATAAGAAATTTATTGCAAGTTTTACAGAACTGTGTATTTTTTATTTAATACGCATTTAAATAATACGAAATCAATTTTCTTAATATTAAAAAAATTGCGAGTAATCGAGGCGATTGCAAAAATACCCACAGTTATATATATACACCAATCGTTACTTCGTCGCTACTGTATTATTGTGATTTATTTATTTATTTAAATTTATTTAAATATGTATTGTATTGACAGTTAATCCCAAGTTTGTAAATGCAGAGGAAAAATACGTATGTTCTGAGCAAATTGTTATACATATTTTTACAATCTATTATTACATACCTGTATTTGCATTTTACACTAAACGAAAACAATTAGAACTGAATTTAAATTATTGGTGATATGATTACTAAACTAAGATTCCTTAACAAAAAAATGCGAAATATTTTTATTAAGATTTGTAGAATAATGATTTGTATTGATTACAATAAATCAGTACGAAGTAGGACCAAAGGTAGTAATACAATTGATATTTTAAGTGAATTATAAATAAAGCAATAATACTTAGTATTGCTGGGATATTAATAGTTTGAGTAGCAGAAAATATCAATTATTATTGAAAATTGAAATTAGATCTTTAGGTAAATTTTTCAGCTCACTTTTGATTTCAAATAATCTTAACCTCCTAAATATATAAAATAAATAATGTGTAAAGTGAATCAACTTATAAACCAACATACCCTTAACATCGTGAAATTAATTAATTAAAAAATGTTGTACAATACTAATAATTAAAATATTATAAACATTTCTCATAAATCATTATTTATAAAATGCTTTTAAGACATCTAGGAAAATTTTCATATTCGTTTGAGTTTTGAAAAACGACCAAATATTAAAATATCTATTTACAGTAACTATCACTAATGATTGATACAAAAAAAATTAAAACAAAAATTCTTTAAGTAACGCTACTATTTTTTTTTGTCAATCATAGACGTAACGCGTGAAGGAAATGTTAGGATAAAACGCACTCGTTTTGCGATCGCGAGTTAAGTTGAGATAAACCAAGTGGGTGGTTTATACTTGTAACGACAGGGATTTCGCTCAGTTTTAAGCGATATTTACCTCGACTAATCCAATAAACTTGGTCACGCGAACGATGTAAAATTTTATTCACGCGGTTATATCCTTCCATTCTCCATTCATAAGATGGCGCAATAGTCTCCGTGTTACGAAGGTTATGCACAAGATAAGGGATAGAGTGAGAGAGAGAGAGTTATGTATCTTCATCTATAATGTATCCAACTATCTAAAGACTTGAATTTTGAATAACTCATCCTCCTGTATTTTCGAAAGATTATTATTTTATTTTTTAATTATCATTATCTTAATAAAATTTTATTATTATACAAGCTATCCCTAATTTAAATTGATTATAAAGGTAAATATTGCACGTAGGATTAAATAATTATTAAATTAATAATTATCCTTTGCATACAAATGGGTTAAATAACTAGAAGATTACACTTTATAATTTAAGTTTACTTTGTGGAAAAGAAAAATCTCGTATACGATCTACTCTATTCTTAACCAGCTTGACTATAAAGGTAAAAATAAATTTAAATTTTATTAAATTTGTGAATACATTGAAGTATAAGCTGAAAATATTTTTACTATAGGTATATACCTATATATTGTTTGAAATATAATCTAACTAATTTAAATAATTAATAATCCGTTAAAAAAATCCATACATGTACATATATTTACTTTTATGCGGCATCGTATATATTTTTTATATACGTATTCTATGATATTCCGCGTCTATCAAGTGTATATTATTCATTTTAAAAAATCGATGGTGATATAACTTAACCGATCGTTAATATTAAATTTTTACTTTTTCGTCTAATAATCAATTTGAACTGACAATATATATACGTTCAGGCATATTTTTAAAATATAAATCTTCTCCAATTTTCAAATTGAGATTTAAATGCTCGAAGGATTAAATACCAATTTATATGTCGATGTATATATTTAAACCTCGATGTAACTTTAAAATTGATAAATTCTCTGCATGAACAATGGGGAATAATTATTTTACAATATTTCGGGAAACCGGTTACAGAAATAAAATAATATTTGTTTCAAAAATATATTTCGTACGTTCTTATATCGTTTTAATGTTTTATAATTATTACACTGAAAGAAAAATTTAGTTAATTCAACTAATTTGCGCTGTTAAATACTTCCAACTGATTTTTCTGTTATTTCAACGGCGTGCGTACTGTTATTTTGACAGAGCATATCAATCAAAGCAACAGCGTGAATGTATTTATTTTATAACTTGAATTTTTCAAATCAACATAAACAAACTTATTAATTTAAACGGTTTGAATTTTTATAAATTAAAAAAATTTTTTGTTTTCTTAAGAATATTTTAAATTCGATGATTCTGAAACTGAATTCCACATTTTCTCTAACTCAAGATTCGAATAATTAGTAATTGTTGATCGCAGATAACAGCTTGTTTTGTTTGTACAATATGTTTGAAATGAATTATCGCACGCAAGATTATTTTATATTACATTTTACAACGCATCGAAGAACTCGATCGTAATTTCGCAATTCGTATTATATAATACATTATACCCAAATATAAGTTTATTGTACTTATATACTAACTAAGCAAATTTCTTAGCACTTGCGCGAGCATAAGAAAAACTGATTGCCACCTATTGGCAAAGTAGGAAGTAAATTAAATTAATACTGGTAAAACGTGGAGTTTTGACAGCATTAAAATTGTCAACAATTACTTAATTAAATGCGCATTTACTATTAAATAATATTTTATTGAAATTTAAACCTTTTTACATATCTCAATTTAATTAATGTGTAGATTTTATACAGATTATTAAATATATTTAATTGCAAAACCACTTAATGAAACAACGTATCGTTGTATTAAGACTAAATAAATATTTTACTAATCTTAATAATGAAATGTAATGGATTCTAGTGCTATAAATGCATTACAAATAAAACATTATATCTAAATAAATAATTATTTATTTAATTATTACACATATTGAATATTATTTACTTGAATTACCAAGATTCGCATGAAACATACATTTTACAATTTTTTACAAAAACATAATAAGTAAAATGCGTTTTTATTACATTTGCAAATGGAATTAAAGTATAATTTGTGAATTCTTTGATTTCGTAAGCACACAAATGCGAAGAATATTCAACGGTGTTATACGTTCTGCGTAAAACCAGAGGACTTAAATCTTTGTTTAATAATATGTAAATAATTCTTCCAAATTCAATTTTGGATGCTATGTAGTTAACTGCAATTACTGTATCTTTCGCATAACAAGTACCAATATGTGAAATCCAAGGGATTGCGGTGTAATATGTTTTTACATCATATGGTAATACTGATTGAAACCATTTATAATCTGGAAGAGTAGTTATATTTGCTGCTAATGTTTTACCATATTGAATTCTTTCATTAAAACCCTTATTAGTTAAAAACCTGTAATTCATTTCAAGCATATTTCTTATTGCCAATGTCTTAGGCATATTATTTCTTGATGAAACTGATTATGATATTTTCTTTATTGGCCGATGTCTTCCTTCAAATCGTATACATGAAAAAATATGTGGTGGACCTAAAATTAAAATCATTTGTGGATAGTGCAGTAGATGGTAATGTTTAGGTTTTAATGATTTTTTGAGATTAATTTATAATTCTGATTGTGACTTTCTACTTTTTTCCTTAAAATATGTATATTGTACTTTTAGTAAAGGACGGAGACATAATTAAAAACGTTAATTCTCGTAGTGACAAATATAGCTTCCATAACTTGTTTCCTTTAGGAATTAGATCGCCAATACAAGGTGATAAATTGTTTAACAAAAATTTCATTTCAGATGCGCTAATGATAATTTTACCATTTTTAATTTGTTCAAGATTTATCGAAGGCATTATGTTTGAATTTAATTTACCAATAGAATTGAAATTATCTATACGATTTTTTAAAACTGCAAAAGTGAAATATTTATCAACATAAATTAAATTATATAAAATATCAGCTATTGCATAGCGGCAGATACCTTCCAACATATCATGCATAGGATCGAAAGAAACATGTTTAAAAATGTCAAAATCAGGAATTTTTGTAAAAACGCTATTCATTTTTACCCCGTTTAGCTTATTTTCTACATCATTGGTATGTTTTTCAATAGTACGCAACAAATTTACATTCTCAGACGTAACAAATTCGCATTCTGGTTTGCTTATGTAACACCTTCGACATGGTTTACTAGAATTAAAACTGTCATTAAATCCTAGTATGTTGTGTATCTCTAAATTATCTCCACTAATATTAAACAACTCGAAGTATACTTTATAAGTCTTTTCATTTACACTTATTTCAATGCCATTCGTTTGTAAGTCAATCAACTGATCCACAATAGAATAAAACAGTTTTGAATGTTTTACCATTTTTTTAAAATCACTTTTAAATATTTGAAAAAGGAATATATTTTGTAATAAACTAGAAAATTCAGGAGGTATAGCTGTTATATTGCAGTAAAAGGTATGAATTTTGTTAATGCATTTATGTGATCCTAGTGGATTATTAATTTCTAGATCGTCTCCATACAGTGTTAATGGTAAGACTATGTTATTACCATGTTTGCTTTTAATTTGACGCCATCGTTTTCCCTGAAAAATAGAACACATACTTTCACTCTGTTCCGTTTCTGTTATATATTTAATAATGGTTACAAATACTTTGGGTAACTCTAAAAACTGTTTTAAAACATTTCGTATTGGTATGTTAACAACAAAGATTTTTACTTGAGTAAAAACTTTCTTTCTATGAACGCGTTTTGTACGCAGTACTGTTGCAATGTGTACTTCTTTAGGTTCTATATAGTATCGCTTACTTAACATTTTTAATGTTTTGTATTGGCTTTCATAACCATGAAATAAATTTTTCATAATCTTTATAACATATAATATACTACTATAATCAGTATTTTCATTGCTATTTATTATACGCTCTAACTCTTGAACAAAGTAGGTGTTATAAAAATTTTGAAAAATTTTAATGATTGTTTGAATTAAGTTCATAGGCAATAGTCCATTTGCATAAAGACTTGAAATTAGAATGTCTCGTTCTTTTAGAACTTTATCAGTAAAGTTGATTTCATTTTTCACACTCACATTTACTAAAGAATTACTATTGTTTAATAAAATGTTACTTTTAAAACTACTTATGATTGCTATGTCCAATGGGATAGCAATATCTTCACAATTTTTTTCGGACTCTTCAAAATTCTTACAGTCTACCGTAAAATTTTTTAACGAAGGCCTTATAGCAGAAATCTCTCCTTTATGTGACTCAACATGTTTTATAAAACTGAACACGTTATTACATTTTCTTAAACAATATTTATTTTTACACGTAAGTCTATAGCAATCTCCTGCGTGATAAATTTTCAGATGCACTGAAAGATTTTTAATTATCGTAAAACTTTTATCACATAAAGGACAAATTATAGTATTCATTTTGATACTGGCTAATAATTAAATTTAAGAGAGATAAATATAAAAACAAAACGGAAAATGATTTATCAATTTTTTCTAAATATTAAGTTTGTCGCGATAACCTGCAGTCTATATCATTTAAAATTTCATTCACACATAAAATTTGCTTATCCCACTTTGTCTGAAATTTGTATAATCCAATTTGCAACATTAACCATATGTGATCACTTTGAGGTGGATATTGTGCATTAAACGCATGAAATGATTTAAAACAAATATCCAAAGCATCTAGAAGAGTTGCGATTTCATACATAATGTCATCGATGCACACGTACACTGAATCCACTGCATATTCTGAATCTCCAACAATGATGATGTGCGGTTGAACTGTAATTTTTTTTGTAACTGCGTATGCACGACGATCTTCTCTGGTCTTTCAATATCTCCGTAAGCCTGTAAATTTGAAGATAATTATTAAAAATAAACTAAATATAAGCTTGCATATGTGTCAGCAAATATAATGAAGATGATGACTAAAAATTGACCAAATATATGTAAAGTGTAAAAACTAAAAATGCAATAAATATTAGTGACACTGTATATTAATAGAAAATGTAATGTAATTTACGTACAAAAAAGATTTAAGTTACAAAACAAATTAGAAATTAGCAATTTAAAAACGTTAAAAAATAATTATAAAGTTAAAAATCAGTAATTAAAAAAAAGTTATAAAATTAAAAAGTAGTAATTAACAAATAGTTATAAAATTAAATATTAGTTATTTTAAACAACTAAATAATAATTATTTAAAAATTTTAAAATTAATAATTGTCAAACCTTTGCATGCGCTACAATTCCATCAAAAGTTTCACTACATGATGGTTTCCAATATTTTCTTTTACCTTGAGGAATTCGAGCGTTTGATGGTACATAAGAGAATCAACTGCAAATGGATCTTATTATCTGCAACATACAAGATATTATCAATTAAAAAATTCTTTTGATTATTTAATTTTATGTGTTACTATAACGCATATAAAAAATAAAAATAAAAAAAAGCATACCTTCAGTTATTTTATCATCTTCTAAAAGAGATTTTAGCAGATCACAATAATCATTTTTTCGAAGAGGTCTTACTTCTGCAACTTTTTGAAAAAAATTGTCAAAATGCTAGGCACAGAATTTTCATGCTGCGTTAATTTACAGAGTTCAAAGTCTAATTTGATAAGATTAAATCCTTTGGCGGTTTTTAATATTGGCCAATCTTCGTATGCAGTTGAAACCTTTTTATGATAAACAACACCAATTTTGCTACGCCTAAAATCAAAAGTTTTTCTCCAATGATACTCTGTAGTTTCCCACGGTTCTTCACAATTTTTTAACCACTCAATACTATCATTTAATTCAGGTGACACTTCTATTGGATGTTTTTCGCTGACACAAGTTTCATGGCACGTTGTACTTTCTGGATTTTTAAGCAACTCTGGTGATAGTTTCCTTAAATTATAATATTTATTTATAAGTTTCCCTCCTATTTTTTTATACTCATTATTTTCTTTATTTTTTTTATTGCTTGGCATATAGTACACAGCTATACTTTCTTTTGGAAATAAGTCGACTATTTTATGAGCAATCAATTTAAACTCTTCATGATTTAATTTTCTAAAATTAATTAAAAAAATTAATATAATAAAAAAAATAATGTTGATAACAGTAATAATATAATAATAATAGTAATATTAATAACAGTAATAGTAATAACAATATATAGAATGATAATATCTAATATGTATTCTAAATATATTGTTACTATTAAATAACATCAAAAGTAACATAACCTCTCACCTGTCGCAATTCTTTAAAATTTCAGCAATTACAAAGTGCACGAGTCTATTGCGATGCCGTTGACTTAATTGTTTATCTTTGTTGATGAGAATATGTTTTCCTTCAAATGAATTTTCTAGTACGTTTTTAATGTCTAAATCATCTACGAAGTACATGCTACTAGGTCCTTTTGTTTTTTCAAGTGAAATCGTTTCCGTCTTCTCAAAACTAGAAGAATGAGGTGACTTCTGAAATTAATATTTAATATATGAGTAAGAAAGAGAAACACACACACACACACACACACACATATATATATATATATATATATATATATATATATAAAGAGAGAGAGAGAGAGAGAGAGAGAGAAGTTATGTCGATAGTTTTCATTTATTTTACGAATATACTACGTACACATGCTACTTGTATTATCTGTTTTACTTTCTCATTCTCTCTCTTTTTGTCTAGTTCTCTGGATATGATATATATTTTCTCTTTATAAAATTACATTGAAGACGTTGCTCTGTACATTCTAATATAACTATAAAATATAAATATATACTTACATTAGTCACCTCTTCTAAAATGTCGTCACTCATAATATGGTAATGGCGTTCGAACACTCTATATATACGATTAACGTTCTTATGCACCACTTCAATCACAAAACGTAACAGAATCGAAATAGTAGCTTCGCCCGGCTTAGCCACCAATATGCGTTCTTTCTTGTACATTACCCCCACATACAGTGATCTTGTTTTGTTTACGGTCACCTTGATGCGCACTAATACATCAATAATTGAGTGCGACATTCACTCGCATTTTTCACGTATGTACAAATATTTATATACACACGCACAAATATATTTATTTTATATATCCATTATTTTAATTGAAAATTTGTCAAATTAAAAAGCTAATTATTGGTTTAACGTCACTTAGTATTAAATCAAATCTTACTGAAATTATTTCAATAAAATCACGTTTTTTTATTTCAACAATGTAATTTCTATTAATTTAAAGATTAACCGGTTAGTTCAATAGAGTGTCAGTTCAGCCAACAGCGCCGCAGTTAAAACAACGGCTTTCTCAGTTGTTTGTATTTGACGACGAAAATTCTGTTGAATTAACTAATTTTTTTTTTCAGTGTATGTATTAATATAAATGTCTTTTTGTATACGTATGATTGTTTATTTATGTATAAATTTAACATTGTCATCTTAATATTTCAGTATTCACCCAATAAGCACTGAGGTTTCCTAAATAATCGTACCAGAATCCTAATAGACTTTTTTTCATATTTATCAGCTAATAGAAAAATTAACAAAAAGAAAATTAAACTTTTGTAATAAATATATCACTTTAATTATATTTACAATAGGTTAAAAAATGCTTATACCAAAAAAAAATTGAACTAAAAATTAGTATACAATTTTGTAATGGATGCTGTTAGAATGAACAATATATAGTAATTTCTAGTAGTTTTTTCTCAGTGTAGCGGATACACTACGTGAATTTTTTATAATTACTTTTTGGTTGAAAAGCAGCTTATTGGGTATCTAATTTATTGTCGTTCTATTCTTTTATAGTTACAAACTATTTCTAAAACTATATTAAATAATTATAGTATCTCTCTGTCTCTATCTATCTATCTCTACCTCTCTTTAAATATATATATACATAGAGGTGTTTTCAGAACACTGGTCGGATTAAGATTATAAAATGCATTAAATATTGCATACAGGCTATTAGTACGCGGAGAGAAAAATTTCAGTAAATTTAATCAACTTTCTTTATATTTTACTAAACTTTCACTAACAGGACGGTCGAAACTCAAAAACTCAACTTAATGTCAATTTGTTACTGAACTTTCTATCAATTTTTACTGAAACTCTACTCATTTTTACTAAAAATATATAGGAATTTTTATTAAAGTTGAGTAATTTCTTGCGTTTTGGTAGTTTGTTACCGGGTTAATGAAAGTTTAGTAAAATTTACTGAAAATTGTCTCTGCATATACAGAAAAACATTTGTAGGTGCTGAAAACAATTTATTCAAAAGTTAATCACCCCTCAAAAATTGAGTTTGTATATAAGACGTTTTTAATGTCTAAAGAGTCAAAAAATACTTTTCAATAGAATTTCTATTATCATTTATTTTGCGAATCTTTGTGCTTTAATACGTTTTTACAAACATTGAGGTCAGGTAGAATCTCGGATGAAAAAATCAATATAGTTAACAAATGCTAGATATTTTTTAATAATATTTTTGGACTGGATATGAATAGATTCTACACAAAATATGTATAGTCAAAGTTACGTAGCGAAAATAATAGATTAATTTTTTAATTTAGAATGAGATTTAACCAACTAAACATTTTGTTCTCCGTACGGAAAAGATTTCCAGCCTGTACCTAAAATAAATTGCACATTTCAAAATTTTGATCCAACCTGTCGCTATATATACATAAATAAATTCATAATAATAAACGAAATAAAGGTATATATAACAGATTTAAATACCTTTCGAAATAAAGAAAAAAGCTATAGTTTTTCGTTGGAGAAAAGTAAAAATATAGAGAAACTCGGGTTAAAGTCGCATTAGACCCCTCTCTCTTCATTGTTAGAAGGTACGACAGTAGCGTAACTCGATTACCTGGCCGCCGCGTGACCCGAGTACCGATATAGTCTTTAGTATATAGTCAGTGGTTGTTGATCACAGTCGGACTCGCGGTATACACTTACGATGCTTACAACTTTTGAGGGCTCGATCAACGAGGGCGAGGAGGTAAGAAGAACTTCTTGAGAAAATATTGCAACGCGGTCTCAGTACATCGTGAGACTTCGCACGGTAATATGGTACGGTGTAAGAATATTTGCGTGGTACGTTCGATTTTATTACGTAACTCCAATTATTTCGTACGTATTTCAAACCGCTCGATTATTCCATTTCACGTGGAAATTGTGACTGATAGATTTTCCCATGTCCTTTTGAAAATTGATTAAACGTATACCTACATACCTTTTTTTAACTGTGGTAAATTTTATAAACGAAAGTATGTATGTTATTAATTATCATATCGCATTTTTCGTATATTAAATAAGGTCGAGGCATCCTTAAGTAATTGCGTAATCGCTTAAAATCCTCGAGCAAGGGTAAACTCGTTAATTATGTAACGTTTCGGGCGCGGCATTGAACATACAAAAAAGAATCACACAAGAATCGGCCAAGAAAAATTGTAATAACTCACGGTATAGACGTTTATCGAAAAAATTTATGCACTCGAGATCCATGATAAATTTCGCATAGAAAGTTCGAAGAATGTAGTATGCGCTTGTTTTTGCAAGTTCGAAACCTCGGGTAATCGTCGGAATCCCGAAAGTAGAAGGAGAGTGGAAAGAAAAAGTATTTTCAGTAATGACGGGAAAACTGGGAAATTCGTGGCATCCTTCGTTTCTTTTTTATCTCGTTCGATTTTTCCCAACGCGCATTTGTGATGCACTCGCCTGGAATACTTAAATAGGATCCCCCTTGCGATCTTTGTCAATATGTAAAGATCTACATATATATATATATATTTCATCGGCACTGGATTCAAGATGCATCGACTCTTGTTTAGGATTCAGAAATCAACGCGCAAGTTCTTGAGCTTCTTTTTTCTTTTGAGGGGAAGGAAGAAAGGAGTTGGGTTTTGAACGCCGTGATCTTTCGTTTTTGTTTAATGTACAGATGAAACAACGTGAAAGAATTAATATACTTTTTTTTTAATAAAAATTCACGTCGAATATGATCAGTTTTTTTATAAATGTACATTTTTTCGAACGAGAATTGAGATATTACTGTGCGCTTTTTGATTTTATCGTATTTTTACGAATATTAAAAATTTTATTCTGGTATATATATACGACTGAAGTAACGAAAAATTTAATAAACAGTTGATTCACTGTGTATAAACAAAGTATCCCGTAACTGCGATTAAACTAACTGAAAAAAAATACAACGTGTATATAAAAGACATTCCGCCACAGGTGAAACGAGTCAACGCGGCAATTTCGATAGGTCGAAAAAAATTATTCGAAATCGGCATGCAGACGAGGATTCGAAAACCGTGAGAGTAACAATTTAACCGTATAGTCAAAAGATACGAGCACATAAAATATTTGAGTTACGCAGACGTGGAAAAAAAAGAATACAAGATATTGCAATTTCCTCGGTATTAAAGAACATTCTTCCGAATGAAAAGCCTTTACGCATATTTGGAGTTAGGCGGGCGAAGCTCGCGCGAAAGACAACTTGCGCGAGGATGCTCGATTAAATTTTAGTTCGAGACTCCACGAGTATTCGCGTTGTTATACGCTACGAATTCCTTTTAAAACGGAAGAATCACTATACGCCGTCTTCGTATACATTACTTATACTCTCTTTATTTTCTATTTTTCTTGAAATATAAAATATTTTCTACGAAAATGCCGACCGTGAATTTTATTGGTCGTATTGCGGAGATTGTATTAGATATATGTAGATACTCTTATCGGTGGTAGATACTATATAGAAAATTTTTCAATGTATTTTTCATTGATTGTGAAACAAATTTACACAACATTTTCTATGCAACCTACTGATACATCGAGCTTTCCTCTATCACATAATTGTGTTGTTTAGAGCACAAGTCTGGGTTAAATTTGAAAAAAAGCTATTAAATATTAACATATAATAATTTTTTTATAAAAGTTAAAAACATTTTTTAGTTTAAAAAAAAATTGTATTATATTTAAAATTTTTTAGTTAATTAATTTCCATTCTAATTATTTTAATTTATCATGACACTTCATATTCTGATTTTTTCCCATAATATAATTACGTGAATAACAAGTATCAAATTTTAACAGTAACATTCAAATGTGACATTTAATCCACTTGAATAAAACAAACTGCGTTAGCACTGCAATAAAAAGATTATACTTGCCAAATTATAGAAAAAAATTCAATAATTATGTAAAAAAAACGGCTAAATTATTATATAAAATAAACATTTAGACTATTATTGAAATTCTGTTCCACTCGAGTGGATTAAAACCATATTCAAAAGTTACTGTAAAAATTTCAGCCTACTCGATAAAGTGGTTCCTGAGATATCCTGCGGTAAGTCTATCATGGAAGAAAATCCAGAGTACATAAGAAAATATAATAATTATGTTGCAAATAAATTATTTAAAAAATTTAAGTAAAAGTTAATAATAATACTATTTGTTTAAAAATTAAAAAACGTTTTAAATCTTCATGAAAATTTATTTATTGTTAATATTTAATAGTTTTTTTCAAATTTAACCCAGACTTGTCCCATTAATATATACTCTTTCATCTATCGTAATTATTTAAATAAGTCTACTCTATTACTGTTAATTATTAACTATACCTTTCAATGTAAAATTATATTTTCTCTTTAATCTACCGTTCAATGTTTTCATCAATTGCAAAAGTTTAAAGCAATCGTAATTAGTTGGTAGTACGAAAAAAAAAGAAATAAATTAAATTAAATGTTTCGTTGTAAGTCACTTATAACTTTGATTAAAGAGGGATGAAAGAACAAGAAGAAGAAAAAAAAGAATTTGAGTAAATAAACTTGTCTCAGTTGATCAAGACACAAAGGAAAGGTCGACTGAGTTTTTAATCGGAAGTCCTTACAGTTGCATCGCTTCGAAAATAAGTCCAACAAGTTTAATTAATTTTTCATTTAAACTCTTCGTTTGACGAGAGTATCCAAAGGAATTAGGATTGAAATTTCAAGTGCATATATAACGATGAAACTAATTGAACGAGTTTTAATATAAATATACTAGACGTTTATACTTTTCGTTTCGTGTGACGTTTTCATCTTTGTGTTTGTTCGTTTGATTGTACGTTTATTTTTTTGTGTCACGTTTTCTCGAGAATAGTTCACGAGAGACAGGTGAACGGTCTTGAGATATTTTCGGGTGCTTGTCTGCATTTTTTGACACTTTGAAGCTCGCATAGAACTATTTTATTGGATGTGACTTTGATTTATTTCAGGATTTGACGTACTCAGATGGCGGCCACAATTGGCGAAGTATCATCTTCTCGTTGTTGGTCATCGGTGCTGTTATCGCCGGTATTGTCACTGCTATTTATTTGCTTGGGTAAGTCAATTATCTCTTGTTTAACGGGATGTCGGGCTAGCACGAATAAGGGGAGTACCTGTATACCTTTTCCACAACTCAAGGAACGCGCTAAAAATGTTAAATTTAACGAGATGTCGGACCCAAATTACAGGAATCTGCAACTGTCAAACAAAAAATTATATCTAAAATATTGAAATATTTGATAACTTGTAAACATAAGGAAGGGTTTCACAATTTGATCCTTTTTTAAGAAAAAATAATTTTTCAAATAATAAATGAAAAAACAATTTTTGGTCGGTAAGTATTAGTCAAAAAAGGCATAAACTTTCAACCCAAACATCGTAATCAAATTATAGATTTAAAAATCTGAAAAAATTGGGTATATTATTTAAAGAATAAGATTAGTTTGAACGTATGACGGAGTGGCTTTTTGAGTTAAATCTATTTATTTCATTGAAAATTATAACGAAATATTTTTGGTCGCAAAACAAATACTGTATTTAGATTATTAATTAAAACACATAAAGATATACACAGAGAGAAAAGATACTTAATAAAATAGATTCTAACTGTAGCATCTGTTTTATCGGTCCTTGGAATGCATTTTTTCAATCCAAGATTAGGAATTTTAAGGTTATATACTAAGCTGGCATAAAAATTTCAAAACTTGGTTTGGAAATATACGTTCTAAACATTGCGAAATTGTATGCTCATAGAAGCCGTAATACTGCTTCTAAAATTGGAATTAAAAATATTAACTATAGGTATATCAATAAAGAAAGTACCTGTATTGTCTTTGTCATTCTATTAAAAACTACACTGAAGAAAATGAACTCTTGTATCATGATTATGTTTTAATCAAATGGATTCTTCTATAATTAAGTGGAATCTACTTTTCAAAAAGATAGGGAAATTTAACTAAAAAAACTTATATCTTAAGCTCAAGCATGTTTCTCTCGATTATTTTAGAGCAAGCAAAGTTTTCGTTTAAGCCTTATAATAACAATTTTTCTGAGACCAAGAATCCATTTTTTCACGGTAAAACTTGCTTTTTTTTTATTTTTTCTTTTTGTATTCATGTATATATTTTGCTTAACGGAGTGGCATACCCGATTTTTAGCTATCGAGCAAAATAAGTTGATTATTATATTTCTTCAGCAAAATACACTATATTTAACGCAAATCCTAAATACAAAAGTAATAAATAAAAGAAATCTTTAAAAAAGTTTATGTATTTTAGGTGCAGACAGGAATGTAGAACGATAAATTATCGTCTGTATTTGGATGTAATTAACATATATTTTGCTCAGGAATTCCGTTCCGTTAACGAAAGCTCTTAAAGGCATAAAATTGTATAGAATTAAAAAAGAGGATTAATTTATGAAATTCTAAAATATACCTTTGTTCATTAATAATCTATCTACGTCACAAATTAAATCAAAGATATTCATTACTCATAAAAAATACCAAAATGTGAATTTTGAATACTTAATACAAACTTTTCTAGAAATATTATAAATTTTGATAGGGGATTTGTCAAAAAATCAACAAGTACTTTTATTTAAAAGCAAATACAACATATCGAATAGGAAAACAAAGATTCTTTAAAAACAATTTTTTACTTTATCCTTAAAATTAATTCTACGTCCGACATCCCATTAGTAATAATTAATTTTATCACGGGGGAAAAAGTGTAAAATCCTTATTAAAAATAATAATATTCCATACTATGGGTGTTAATGCAAAGTAAGAGGAAAAAGGGGCGATAAGAAAAGGTACATAAATTGAAAAATGTGGTTGAATTTGTTGGAAACAGCTACGTCGACGAACTTTTGTACTGGAGCGGACGACGTCTGACACTGGAGGAATGCCTTCACGGTGACTTGTCTCCCCACAGGCTTCCACCAACTTGGATCTCGCACGATAAATTCGTCTATCAAGCGGACGATGGCTCCCTCGCTCTTCTCGACACCTCCAATAACTCCATCTCGCTTTTAGTATCCAACCATACTCTCGTACGTACACCTAAACTTTTATTCAGATTATATCACGTCCCTATAACACGTTTAGTTTTATTAAACAATTTATTATAGATTTACCACCATTCTCTATTATTATATATATACGTGTTTACATTTATTTTACGATTATACACGTAAGCATATATTCGTAGTCGAAGAATTATGAGGAGAACATTTTTCTTATAAAGTTGCATTTGTATAATACATATACGTATGTATGTGTATATGCGGAGGTTTGCGTTCACGACAATGACAAAGAAGTCCGGTTAATTTAATTGGCCTGTTTACACTGCGGTTAGCTCAATCTCCTATTCTGTCTAGTGTAATTGTTATACCCAAGTTTTCATGCAATTGTGGTTTTATTCGTACACGTAACGTGCGCGCGTGTCACTATCATGTTTTTTACTTAATCATTTTTCGTAGGGCAGGATATTAATTACGAATGAGGGAGGGTTTTCATTTGAACGTTACATTTAATAAAGTAGTTCGCATATATATATACATTTTTATATTTTACCCCTTTGATTAAACTCATTTTGTTTAAGTATTCACTGGTATTTGGAATTTTAAATCCGAATTTCGACGCGTTTTAACCTATTTTTCAGCTTGTAAACGTTTGTTTAGTTTGAATTAAGTTAATACCTAAATAATGCTATTAAATGAATATATTGAAGTTAAAGTAAAATACGCATTATACCTGAACAACTATAGTGAGAAAAGTGGTTTAATAAATTTTATAGTTAGGTTGAGGTATCCACGAATTATCATTATTTTTATTTTGTATCAAATATTAATACGTATGTATTAATTTTTGTTGAAAATTGATATTAACATGAAAATAATTTCTATTAAATATAGTATAAATTATAATTATAGTATATATAGTATAAATTATAAATCATTTTTTTAAAAGTGTGCTATATACAAGTAAATGATACGAACACTTAAAAATCGTACTGACTAGGAGAGTGTTTTAACTGCAGGAAATGAATCTTGTTGCAACTTTCAAAACTGTTTTCTTGTACCCAAACATGAAAGAATTCATATGAAATTCAATCTCATAGAATATTTTACGAAAGTTATACCCAGTTAATAAAAAATTGTGAAATAAAATGCTTATTAAATATTTAATCGCTAATAACTCGGGAACAATTAAAGGTAAGCAATCAAACTTAAATCGACCAAAAAGCTGAGATTAAGCAAATATGATTTAAAGAAAAAGAAGCTCAATTATCACAATTTGGTCAAAAGTTATGCAAGAAATAAAAATTAAACCAAATTTTAACGAAAATTTAGTATTAAAGTTTTTTTACACTTTTTAAGTAAAACATGAACGTGTAATTTAGAGTCAGTATTCAAGATTGTAAATTATTGCTAAATTTTTTAATTCTATTTTATAATAAAAATCATTATAGCTCTGACCTTTAATTCATTACCACATCTTTAGGTAAACTGAGTAAAATAGTGTTATAAAAATTACTATATTGTTACAGTAATTAACGTAGGGATATACTAGGATTATCATAATTTTCACTATAGTTTATAACAAATATTCATTTGTCTATATAATAATTTTTATTAGAAAGTATATTCCTATAGATTACTGTAACAATATAGTCATTTTTAATACACCATTTTTTCATTGTAATTATTATAATGTTGAATCTTTGTACTAGACTTAAAATTCCGTTTAAAAAATTTGACCTTTCAAATCTGGCAAACGTGCGTGCGATTATCTTTACATATGTAATGATTCAAGTTGTTTTCAGAGTTAAAGTACTGATTAACTTAACTTTTACAATCACGCTGATTTTCTTTCTAGAGACGTCCGCGCACACTCAAAATATCCAATTTGTAAATCGCGATCGTAACATTATCGTTTGGATCGTTACAGACGACGCCACCGCTGGGTCACAGTATCACCTCGGAGATCAAAGTAAACTGCTCCTTCTCCGCGCGCGGACAGTTCACGTTCACTTGTATCAGCCCACAATTCACTCTCTTTACGTTACGTTGTTTACACTACAATTAATTCCGTACAATTAACATGACATTCTGGACTTGGAGTACAATCGTGGGAATATTAACATACTTAATATTTAAATTTTACGGAATTAAAAATCGATTTAAAAAATGGGGTATACCCGAGATACCATTTTGGTATTACTTTTTGTTCCGGAAACACACGAATGTCGCAGCCAGGGAGCTGTACAATATGCAAAAGGAATGCAGATATTTTGGAGCGTACGTGTTGTTCGCGCCAATGATCGTGATCCGTGATCCCGAGTTAATCAAGTCCGTTCTCATCAAGAATTTTGACCATTTTGTGGATCGTAAAACTTTCACGAAAGATGTGGACGATCCGTTGTTCGCCAAAAATTTGGCCGCCTTGAATGGACGGAAATGGCGGGAAATTCGAAATGTACTAACTCCAGCTTTCACCTCGAGTAAAATGAAAACGATGTACGTATCGATGACCAATTGCGCGGAAAATTTCACGAAAAGGTTTATAGATCGGTACGCCGATACGAAAGTGATTGACACGAAAGATATATTCACGAGATACGCCAGTGACATTATAGCTAGCTGTGCATTTGGAATCGAAATAGACAGTTTGAAAAATCCGGAAAACGAATTTTATACGCACGGAAGGCAATTAACCAATTTCGCGGGCGTAGGGATTCTGGTAAAATTAATGCTCTTAAGATTCTTTCCAACTTTGTCTCGAAAGATCGGTATCAAAATCATATCACAAGCGTACACGGATTTTTTCGTAAACGTGATTCGAGAAGCGATTAAAGTAAGAGACGACAGTGGTATCACCAGACCGGACATGTTACAATTAATGATGGACGCGAGAGATAAAACGAGCGGAGTACTTAATTCCGATATTTTGGAAATAGCAGCGCAAGCGTTCTTTTTTTTCCTCGGCGGATTCGACACAACGTCCAGTCAAATATGTTTGACGTGTCACGAATTGGCAGCCAACCCAAATGCTCAACGTAAACTTCAAAACGAAATTGATCGAGTGATGATGGAAAGTAATGGAAAACCGACGTACGAAACAGTCAATAATATGGTGTACTTGGATGCGGTATTCAGTGAGGTATTAAGAAAACACTCGTTTTCATATTTGTTTCGTCAGTGTTCCAAAGATTTTGAATTACCAATATCAATGCCTGGTAGTAAGCCGTTCACCGTCAAAAGAGGAATGGAAATTTTAATCCCTATCGCTGGTATACATTACGATCCAGCCAATTACGATAATCCAGATAATTTCGAGCCCGAAAGATTTATCGGGAGAAAGTCAGCGATAAGCGACATTACAAGTTTGGGCTTTGGACTGGGTCCGAGAATGTGCATTGGAAATCGTTTTGCGATACTCGTAACCAAAGTTCTCTTGGTGCACTTGTTGTCAAAGTGCAGCTTTGTACCTTGCAACAAAACAGAAATACCGTTCAAGTATGATCCGAGTACTTTCACTCCGACACCTAAAAATGGATTTTTGTTGAAGATAAAGCTTAGGTAGTAATAAGGCAATGTCCTATAGTTATTATTTGCTTTACTAAATTTTAAATTAATACAAACAATGGTATCTCGCAAAATTCTTGGTAATTGTTCATCATATAGTAACATTAAATATTTGCTAAATATTAATTAAGTTTCGTCAAATTGATGTGATATAGTGAAATAATTTTCACTCTGTGATAAAATTATACGGACACTTGAGCGATAATGAAAAAATAAATTAAGTTTTTGCTTTTTATCATATATATGTTTTTAATTCCTATATATAAAGGTGTATTTTATATATTTAAAAATTTTCTTTTCATATGTAAAATACTAGTGTAAACATGGATTTTGTATAATAAAAAATGTTAAAAATTTGATTTATTATTAATCATATCTGTCCATCACTTCTTGAACGATTGATAAGATAAATATCTCTATGTAATTAAACACTTTGAAACACGTGGACTACTGTCAGCAGCACTTAGAAAGAATAATAATCATTAAAACATTAATCATATTGTAGAATAAATTAAAATAAATAATAATAAAATAACCAAAAACTTACAAGTAGATATTTAATTTTTACATTGGTATTGCATAAATTGATAGACATTTTACTCGAAATATCCTTGTAAAAAACGTACTTATTCATGTTGTTTTTATTTGTTTAACAATATATTATTACATTCTACTTTTCGTCAGCTTTTGATTGATTTTTTTTTAATATTTTTATTGGGTTTATAGAATTTTTGCGTTTAATCGGGATAAATTAAAATAAATTATAATACTTCGAATAATCGTAATAGATTACTCAGATATAGTTGAGAATTAATTTAACATATAAATTAGGATAATTCAAGTTTTTTTTGAGTTGTTCAAAATACATGCACATAATTCGGGATAATTTAGAGTGAAGAAGAATAATTCTAAATAATTTGGGATCTTTCATGACAGTTCGGGTTATTCAGGGTATAAATTGAGATGCAGTAAAAAATCAAAATAAGAACGTGAACTTTTTTCTATCTAATAACAATTTTAAAATTTGAATTATTTATCACTTTTTATTCATAGCAATATTTAGAAATCTTCATTTTTGTGAACTTAATAATTTCTTATCTCTATCTTACATTCAAATTATCAAATATGAATTATTATAAAAATAATTTTATTATTCTGTTCACTCGTAAAATTATCAATTTATTATTTCATATTTTATTTAAAATTGTATTAAAATAAGTTAATGCAATAGAAAGTAATGAATGTTTTAATTAGTATGAGATCAAAGGCGTCTGACGCAAGTATAGACGCGAAAGTCATTAATACAGCCATTTATAACCCTTCAGATTGTTGTTTTATGTAAAATTTTTTACATAATATAGATTAACACATATTCTTGCCGGCCTATGATTAGACAGTTTGATATTTTTCAAATCTTGATTGGCAATCAAGATTTGAAAAGTTAATAGTGTATTTTTATTAACGTTAAATAAAGTGTTTTATTTATCTAACATAAATCTGACAGCTATCTTTAATTTAGTATTCAAGTACGTGTTTAAATACGAAATACTAAAATTTTGCCCATGTCTGAATACAATATATTATGCGAGTGAGAACATCGAGAAAGGTAAAAAAAAACACCTCCCACAATAGTTTCATACGATATTTTATAGTATTAGAACCTCAAAATCTGAAATGATATAAACATAATTTTAACTGTGTTTAAGAGGATGCTGGAATCTATAAAAACTACTCACTTATCGACATTATCGTACTTTTCTTTATTTATTTACAGTTTTTGATATTCACTAATTGTTTTTATTATCGCGTATTCTACGATTCATAACAAATGTGCGATGGCAGCAATGATTATGTAAAAATCAAAAAGAATTTAAATCACAAAAATACTATATAAGAATTTGTAATTATACGGTGTCCCCTTAATAGTAAACTAAAGTACGCATTAAAAGTTTAAATTCCTAAATTAAACTATGTATTTTTATATAAAATAAAATGGTATACCATAACCGATTTTACTATGCAATGTGATAAAACATACTACTACGAATTTTCCCAGCGTACTTCTTATGATTCATAGATTGCATTTTTATATGTAACTCAGTGTATTTAGTAAAGAAGAATATTATATTTAAAACTTTCTTAACAAATAGTAGATACGATTATCACGAAAAATCGATAAAAATAATTTTTAAATTTAAATTTCACTTTAAAGATAAATTTATTTCAATTTAGTTTTACCTACGCTAGCATGAGACGTGTAAAGGTACGATATGACACGCTATTAAAACGTAATAAGTTTTCAAAATTAACGCTTAAAATTGTTTTTAAAAATTTGTAAAAAAAAAAATAATAATAATATGAGATGTTGACTTGTATACATTCAACCATTTTCGCTAATAAAGATGTTATTAAAATTTCGTCTATAGGTATATAACAATTAAAAAAGTAGCACATATCCCAATCGAAACGATATACTTATACGGGTATGTGAAATAACCGCTGACAACTATTCAATCGATGGCTATAAAATTTCAAAATTTTAGTATCCATAACAATAGGTGAAGAATCCTTCCGTAAATCAATAACCTCGTAAAATCAGTTTATTGAATATATATCGAGTTACACGCGTAGATTTATATACATATAGATATACATATAAATATAGGTGCATATATATAGAGATAGATAGAGAGGCGCAAAGTATCAAAATAATCATGATGATCCAGTGGAGGTGCAAAAGTGGTTTGAAAGAGCCTTTCATTTAATAACCGAGAGCCATGTTCAAGATTGATACCCGTAGAGCCGTTCATAAAATGCGCTTTTCACGACGAATGAAATATCACGCGAGCGACCGAGAGAGAGAGAGAGCTCGACACTACGTCGAGTAGCCTTTCAAGTGAAATTGGATAAATTCCCTTCTCGGTGTTCTACGTCGGGTGTTCCCTCGGTCTCGACTCTTTTCTCCTCCTTGTCGTATATATGGCTCAGCTCGACAAATGAACCTCCCTACGATAGCATTCAAACCGGATGGATTTTAAATTTTGAGCGACTGGTTGATGATGCCTCCAACTCTTATTCTCCCGCGGGAGATACTTATATTCTTCTGCGCGTTTCTTAAAGATTTACAAACACGTTATAAACGCGTACTTTTCGAAAAAATTTCGTTTACCTTGGATATTTAATGCGATATATGCAGATCGTGCAACAATAATCATGTCGTTTGCATCGTGATACGCGAAATTTTGACGGGTGTACGATTGTCGTAATCGATGTGTACAATATACATATATACACGGAGAAAAAATGTTTTAGTAAAAAATAGAATGTTGTTCAGTAGTGGAGAGATAGACTTGATAAATGATAAAAATTATTATTTTGTTATAGATAAATGTTACTACATATTTATTAATATTTAATACATATCTCGTAAATTGTTCCTATAATAAAATATTAATTTTTATCACTTATCAAGTCTATCTCTCCATTACTAATTAATGTTATTCCAACACGTTTTCTCCGTGTATATATAGCGTTCTCCACTGACGTTCATTTTCTTTTTCACAAATATGGACATTCGCGAGTGGATGTTCTTACACATATTACGGTTTACGATATTGATGCGTCAGTGTCTTTTGCGTAAAATACGTTGAACAAAAGTTTAATTACGGCGTTGCAATTACTACGTGGACGCGAACGAAATAGTAGTGGAGAAAAAAAAACGAGCGAATTAAATTGAATTATACGAGGTGACCACGACGCGATTAACGCGCGTAAAGAGGATGAGACACACGTTCAAATGGGGTGCGCGATGATGGTTACAAATGAGAATACATATGTAGAATAATAATAACGTTTTCTGCGTCGCGCGCTAGGTACACATTATTTATTACGAGTTTAGGTGCGTCATAATGGTTTTTGGATTTTTTTTTCGTGTAAATTAATGCTGATTTATGTAGTTTATTATGAAAATACAACGTTTTTTTTATACTGGACAGATTATTATACACTGAGCAAAGTAATTATTTGGGAGAAAGAATCTTCCTTAACTGTTAAGAAATGCGGATTGAAATACAGAGAAAGGCACATAACTTAATAATAAAGTTTTCTATGACTTGATTTGGTAAGGTGCACATTATATTTAAATTGACATTTATTAAATTTAAATTATATGATTATATTAAAGCAAATTTATAAAAATAGATAAATTAAGATCAAATGTTCGCATATCTGTAAAGAATAATTTATTTGTATTATAATTAATATAAAAAATATATCCTTGGAATTCTAAATTTTCTAAAAATTATTATTTTCTTGAAATTATGTTCTCGAACTATTAAGAAATCAACATTGGATACAAATAAAAAAAAATTTACGCTACGAAATTCATGGTTTCTTTGAATGTAAGAATCGTTTTTCTTGCGTATCATTTATGCGAATAGAAAAATATTTGTAATGTGTTTAATAATTAAGACTTCTTAATGGATTCTTTATTACTCGGAAAATATTTAAGTAAAACTTACTCGAGACTTGAGTGAAATTAACTAGAATGCTCCGTCTTAGAGTACACTAAGAAAATACATTGTATCCACTAAATAAGTTTAGTTATATTTACTTGACCTGCAATAAGACATGTATAGGCTAGAAGATCAAGTAAACATTACTTAATTATAGTATTTAAATAATGTTGTTGAGGCCATCTCGAAATTTATTTCATAATGTTGGTAATAATATATTTATACATGCGTAACTGAAATGTTTAGTTTTTCATTTTAACAATTTTTTAAAATCAACGGTTATCTGTCAATTTTAAATATTTGTCTGTTAGTCCATGTTATTGTTTAAATTGTGGTTGGTTTAAATAGCTTAAACTGTTCAAAAGATATACGTTTTATCAAAGAATTGTCAGTTGTTTCTACAAAAATAAATATAAATTATGTAATTGTTATTATTATGTAAATGTAATCAATGTAAATTGTAAGTGTATTACTAACAAGGGAAATAAGAAAATAAGAAATTGAAGAAATTTTATCCAAAATTTAATATGAAAAATTTATTGTTTCTTTTGGCTTAATAATTTTTAATTTCTTATTTTCTTCATAACTTTGCTCCAAATTAAGCAGTTTTAGCTTCTTTTTTTTCAAATTATATCTACTTGAACTCAACTTTCTTCTGGTGGTTGATTTGAGTGTCTATCTCTATTTGCTTCGGAGTTATAAGCGATTAAATTGGAAGTAATTTTTACTGATATTATTATTAGATGTCGAATAACGCTCGTAAAAGTGGTCATTGGCAAGAGATAACTTGGCTTTCTTCACATTTTTATATTATAAAAGACATACCAAAGTTAGGATAAGATCCGTTTCCCGGAGGTCAAGTACTCCCCTTATAAGTATAAAATCTTAGTTAACTATGATGCGAATTTGAAATAGGCATAGTTAAAAGATGCTCAATTATCAACGTTCCGTTAAGATAACCAAAATCATTTCCTTTTCGTGTAAGAATAACTACCACATTAATTGCGTGTACTTGAAATTAATATACATATCACGTTTTTGTCTTGCGTTTCAATTTTCTTTAATGTAGCTTAAATATTCAAATTTCTAATTGAACAAAATTTTTGTTTCGAAATTAATTTTAGTCAATATATCTTTGAAATACCGTAATTTTTGCATTTTTTGTACGACAATCGGGCATCTATCTTCGAGAAACTTTCTAATTAAAAATTTAAATAATTACTATTGCATAATTTCAACAATTAAACTGTCTGTTCCTCTTTTTATCATTATCTTTCAACAGACGAATTGTCGAAAAATGAGTATAACGATGTAACAGCATCCCGTTAACGTCTGGTCTAACTTACCGACAAATTCATATCGACTAACAGATTTCCTTGGCGTCAAAAACCATTAGGACTCATTTAAAATATATTTCCCTCCTGAAATTACTTTGGTAAATTGCTTCGTCCTATAGTCACAAGCGAGTGAAAAAAAAATCGGCTACGCGAATTATGTTGGGTATGTCATAACCCGAAGGCTTCATAAATTGGTAATATATATATATATATATATATATATATATATATATATAGTTGATTCGAGTGAGTTGTATCAGCCTCTGGCGCATTGACTTTGCCTACCATCCCTACAAAGTTTCATACGTATATATCGAAGCATCGAATGTAATCTCGTACTTTGATGCATGTGAGTGTACGGTCTACCGATATCTATACATTTTCCTTTACCGCAGAAATTTCTATTTTAAATATCGTGTTATTATAAACCGCGCTTTTATTATTTTTATCATTGACGATGTTTTATTAGTGGTAACCCTAATAGAAATCGATATGCGACATTTTGTTTCTATAGTACAAAGTAACTATCTTTTTTTAAAGTAGAGAGGAAGTGGCTGGGTATGTAAACGAAAAAACATAGTTTTATCTCAAACTGTTGGAAATGGCCAAATATCTACCCAAGGAATGAGAAAAATTATTTTTAATTTATTTTTACGCGAAGAATAGTTTTCAAGTAAAACTATTTATAGTCGAGAAACAATTGTTACAGTAAATTACTTTTGCTATTTTTATTTTTATTAAGCGATATATAACATTTTCACGAATATCGCGGTTACCATTTATTCAAGTACACTTTTGATTTTCTTAAGAGTCCGAACGTATTCACCTATACATTACACGCTTAAAGTTTATTTCACTTCACTGTGAAATGGAAGAATGGTTGATAATCGCAGTCGTAGTTGTTTTTTGTCGCTTGCAAGATTTGTATTCTGACACTACATCTAGCGGTGGGTACATAAGAACTTAGAAAAATAATATTAGGTAATCTGGTCTACCAAAAACAGAGAGTAGTTTCTTTTTGTTTTGAAAATATCAAAATTTACTATTGAAATTATAGTAATAATTAAGAATGTAAAATTGTCATAATGACGTAGGAATTTCGAATATTTTCCACTTGATATACGTATAGGTATAGTGATTATGATTTTTCAAGACATAAAATTCTTTTCAAACCAATTCTATCTCTCGCATACTGCACAAATATCATAAACTTATCACCTATTAATCTTTCATTCAAGTTTCAAAAATGTATATTTGAGGGGGTCGTACATACTCAATTTTTATTGATTAATTAATAAAAGAATATAAGAAAATAGTATATGCAAAAACAAGAGAAGAAGCGCTTCATTTATTGATAACACAGCTTCGTAAAAAAACAGATTCCATTACTGCAAGTTTTTGACGTCGATCAATCCAAATACGAGATCCATTATTCCTAACTTTAAAATATAGGTCCAATAGTCCCATAACTCATAAAATCCTTAACACCAATAACCCCATAGCTTTGTAATCACATAACTCATTATAGAAATCTAGTACATCTTTGTCGTTGTTCCAGGTTAGGCTGAATGTAGGTTTAGGGTCGTGACGCACCTAATCCTCAAAGGATTACGATATTGCATTACATGATCATGAGTTAAGGTAATTACAGGTTAATGAAGCTTGTAACATTCTGTTAAACAGCCTGTCCAGTTCATTTTTCCGGAATTATCGGCATATACGTCTCTTTCAGATTAGTTTTTGAAGGTTATCAGGTTATGGGGTTGTGTAGAAAGTTAGTAAGTTAAGTATATATGTGGTTATTGGATTATGTGATTACAGGGGTATGGGCTTTCCGATTTATGGGGTACATGGATTAATGATTATATAGGAGTTATTGGAATTATTGGGTATATATTGTAAGGTCATGAATAATCCTGACCTGACATATATGATAGGGTTTAATGGACCTCGGATTCAATGACTTCAAAAAGTATAGTCATGTTGGATGGTGGTGGTGATGCTGTGTTACCTAACTATGTGCTGAATTGTAGACAAAAATGTTATTGTGATTTAGAGAACCATCCCTTACCAACACATGTCAAGTCTTTCCACCCTGTTGAGGATAGTTTCACATTTTCGGTAAGACTTTTCTCGAAAACACATTAATATTTTAATTTGAAATTCAGCACACAGTTAGATTATTCATAAATGAAAACGCCTTTTCTCTCACTTTTTCCCATATTGCATCCCGTTAATACAAAAATTGTAACGAAATATATCAAAATCTTTTTGTCGCATTGTGCATATATTACGTGATAACAATAACGAATATGTTTAACAACGTGAAACAACGCGACGGTATATTAATGAACATAATTTTTGAAATTCGATTACCATGTACAAATATTTACGAGCGTAAATAATATTTACCGCGTCGAAGTAGATATCGAATGTATTAATAGAAATTATATATATACACACACATATACGGAAAATCTATCTAAATGCACTGAATTTGCATTGTCAGCATTAACTAACCGTATATATATTCTTTCGCCAAAACGATCCGTATGTATACGGATATATATGTTAAATAATTAATTAATCCTTTTACGTATGAATATATATATAAAACGGCATGTGGAATTAAATAGATTTTCGATTGGAAAATGAATCTAATTAAGTTATAGGTAAATAAACTGATACCTCCTTCTACCGCAAATGACGCGCTAACTTCTATCGGTTAAATTCTCTGGACGCAAATGCATCGAATATACTCTCGAATCGATCCGGTCGACGGGTTCAAATGAAACCGAAGATATTCACGATGTTATATACGATGAAATTCTTGGCTCACGTGCGGTTTTAACTTTTATTTTCGGGTCCTCGGCGACCACAAACCAAATTGCGACTATCCGTTCCAAATGAATTATATATATATATACCTATACATAGAGAGACAGAGTGGTACGCATAGTTTCAAAGAGGTCCTAACGTTCTTTGTCTCGACGGCTAAACGGCTAATTTACGGTACAGTTGTTTCCAAGAGAGCATCGACGGTATGAAACTTTTCAAACTTGCTTCGTTACTTACTTGTCATTTTGCAACTTTACCCTCTAGGAAAAAGGATATTACGTACAGTTAGAAACGAACTTTACCCAATTTTTTTTTTGTTTTTGGTTTCAATGAGCAAGTGTGCATTTCGATGCACATCAAACACTTTTCAAATCGCAGCGCGATCCGAGTATCAAAACCTTCCATCTTATATAATTTCGGGAGTTTTCCTCGTTTTCTCCACTTTATCTCGACGAGCGTATTCGTCTCACGTCTCTTATCCACGTATATTACGTACACGCGTCGATCCGACACGTCATATATTTATATTCCGTCTAATCAACTAAAAAACAAAAGTGTCGCGGGGATATAGTAATTTTAAAATCCCTCTTCTAATTTAAATAAATTGTTTAACTTTGCGCTCATAACGCCCTCGAGAAATATGTAACGTTCGATGTATTCAAGCGTAAGGATTTATCCGTAATACTCGAGACATTCGGGTCAACTTAGGAAGTATATACTTGTGCTCGAAAGTCACGTCTCGGTGTTGTAGTCATATTTTATACCAGCTTGTGTAAAAAAACGAGGAAGAAGAAAAAGAAGCAAAACGTAGTTACGTAACGTACCTCAAATCGCATCTTAAAAATAGAAAACGCGATGAAATGGTGAATTTTACATTAACGGAATCGCGTACGCTCCGAGTGCCAAAATTGACGGAAGGATACGACGTGTAAACTTTACGATTTAAGAAGATGTAGAATAACTCGAAGTTACATTTTCAGTGAGTTTAAATTACAACTCGCACATAACGCTCGCTTCGCTCGCGATTTACATTTTTTATTTGCTTCATATTTAATAACTATATTGAAAATTAGAAACGCAATTAAATAAATTGTATATAGTATAATTTCTAGATTTGTAAATAAAGAAGGAGAAGTGTAAAAGAAATAAGCAATATTACTATTAATATGTGAAATTGATTAAATTCTAATAACTAAACATTACATTTTTGTTAGTATACAACAAAATAAAAGCGAGTATCATTGTATATATAATAAGCATACCGATATCCTTCTTTAGAATCAAAAGAATATGTTTATAAGTCTCGTGAAATAAGAAAAGAAATTATTAAGTAAATTAATATAAAGGCAATTATTATGTGAGTTCGGTGGTTAGGATAGGTGGAGGATCGTGCCAGATAATAAAGATACACAATTTAAAGTGAAAATAGAATTAAATTTATTTTAATTTAAATTAAATATATCGGCATTAAAAAACCCCAGTTGATGTGGGGAAAAAGCCTTGATATATATCTAAATATCTAATTTATCCTGATATAATTACTAAATAACTTACATTAAACTTATTACAATTGGAAACTGTTACTAAACTAGGAATAATAATAATAACAATAATAATAGTAATAATAACGGACTATGAATACATAAAATGGAATCGCTCGCGCAACTAGCGATCCTTCCCTTACGTGTACGCTGGCGTCGCGATCCGGTGTGTTCCAACACAATCCAGGATTCGACACGATCACGGTCGACCACCTGGATGTAACGGCGATGTCTAGTCGTTCTTCCAGACAAATCAACAATCGGCCGAGAAGCTAGGCTTGTCAATCCAGTTATAATATCAAGCGATCACGCTAATATCAAGAGATCCAAAGATTGGGCAGGCACTGCCCAGGTATTCACACACACGCACAGAAATCGCGAACACCAGCTACACGTCACCCAATAGTTTATAATCAACCTCGCAAAATGATCAATAACACACAATGCCGTGAAAAGGTACAAGTTGCCCGGTTGCTGGCTAGACTCGAAGTGTCGCTCGTCCGTCAAAGATCTGTCAATCAGGGTCTTGGTCAGGGTTAGGGTGGGGATGTATTCCATGTGTAGTTCCCTTTAGCGTACCATTCGGTATATCGCTGTTTGTTTCAACTCACTAGCAGTCGACAATCGAGAAACATATGGTTAGAGCTAGGTATATACGGGGACACGACAGCTGCCTACTCTACCGCTCATAAAACTCCTTTGAAATTCCCGTGAAACAATGAACTATGGTTCTATTTGGGAATTTCCTTGTCATATGTTCTTCCAACGTGTTTGGCCATGCCGCTCAAAATATGTATTTTCTTATTGTATGCTTCTAAACGCTCATATATTAAGAAAGACGCGCGTAAATACGTGACAAAAGGGATGGCAAAAAGATTTACTCTTAACCGTGCCTTTTTTTCAAATTTAAAGCGTATAAATACGCGAACACACCGCCCGCCTTCGTCCACCGGACGAATATTTACGTATAAGAGAGCTATTGATTAGTTCGTACAATGCTTTGTTCGATTCATCGCTCCTTTATTGTATTGTTAATCAATGCTCCAAAAACGTTGTATAATTTCATCTAATTTGTTTTCCGTCGCGCAATGTAACGTTTGGGTTGCCGCCCGCCGTGCCGCGATCGTACAAACTGGACCGGAGACTATCCATCCGAGAACTGTATTTTGTGCAACCAAACCTGAATCGGCAAATTTCTTAACTTCTGAGCGAATCAGCTGACTGTATATATCCGCGCCTAATATAACATCGATTGAGTCCGGTATATAAAAATGTGGATCTGCGAGAGATAAGTTTGAAAATATACTCAAATCGAGACCCATCGGGCGACGCGCTGGTAAACGGGATGTTAATTTCGGAAGTATAAAAGCATCAGTTTCAATTTCTATGGAAGCCTCAGTCAACGATTTTATTGTAAATCGCGTGGCAAATCGTGCCGTACCCGCGGTATTAGTACCTAGACCAGTTAATGGGACGTTTACCCGACGTTTAGTTAGTCCGACCAGACTCGCGACAGAGTTTGTAACAAAGGAAGCTTCGGATCCTTGATCGAGTAAGGCTCGTACGCGTGTTTGATTTCCGTTTGGTCCAACGAGTGTTAGTTGAGCGGTAGCTAGAATAACATGATAACTTCGCGGAGAGAAGCTAGTTGTAAGAGCGTTCACGCTACTTGCGGAATTAACGTCTTCGTCATCATTTTTTATTTGTTTACTATCCCGGTTATCAAAGGAAGCGTTACTAGTCGATGAACTGAGATGAATCATGGTATGATGCCGTTCTTTACAGGTCGCGCATTTACTTAATGAGACACATTCGGAGACTCTATGCGGCCCGAGGCAATTAAAACAGAGCTGCAATCGACGTACGTCTCGACGACGTTCATATGGCGTTTTGGCTTTAAACCGATAGCATTGGTAAAGGGCGTGTGTGTTATCGCACAACGGGCATTTTACTTTTCGATCTGTGCGAGTCTGTGAACTAGTCGCGTGATATACTTTTCGCGCACTTGAAAGAGGTTTCGTCGGCGGAATTAACCTTCTATCCGATGTACTACCTTCAGACGCGATCATGCTCAGAGTTTGAGATCTTTGTTCCAAAAATTCTGCTAACTCACTAAATTTTGGAAACCGCTCAAGTGAATTCGCGTTATTATTATCAAGCGTAGCATTAATAAGAGTGCGGCGATCCTTTATGCTTAAATCGGCTTCCCAAGCTTTGCGCGAATCGGGGTCTAAACGTGCAGCTAAAATAAAAACAAACCATACATCCCAATATTCGACAGGCATCTGTAAATTTGTTAGCGCGCGAATAATGCGTTGAGCTTCGTCCGCGAAACTTCGTAATTCCACCGCAGATTCTTTCTTTAGATAGGGCATATCTAAAAGTGCTCGCAAATGATTATTAACAATGAGTCGCGGATTGTGAAAACGCGCTTTCAATGCCTGCCAAGTCGTCAGATAGTTTGCATTCGTAGTAGCAACGTTTTTTACAAGGTCGGCCGCGGTACCTCTTAAACAAGTTTTTAAATATTGCAATTTCGTCGCGTCGGATAATCGAGATGCATTATGAACTAATGTCGTAAACAAATCACAAAAATTCTCCCAATCTTCATATCTACCGGAGAATGAAGGTAGGTCTAGTTTTGGGAGCTTAGCCGCGCGGGGTTCGAATTCAGTCATTCGGTAAGTTGGTGATCCCGATGGTAAAACAGTTTCTGTCAGTGTCAAGTCTGATTTTAATGTTAAAAGAAAGTCAAGTGTATCTTCATATAATACTTGTAGTTTTGTCATTACTCCGCTGGTAGTATAAGAGTCAATTGCGGCCTCATCGCGTACAACGATCTCCTCGTGTGTCGATCGCGCATCGCTCCAAACCTCCTTCATTGTTTCGATACGGGAATTAACGATATTTAAATTAAAACTCAATTTCTGATACACGCGCGTTTTGTAAAGATACAAGCTTTTTTAAGGCTAACGGAGCCATTTCTCTTTGTAACTCAGATAATAAGTTTTAACACACAATAGCAAATAAAAATCACAAATACCGACACTTAAGCACATTCACACAAACGCAAATTATTGCTAGATTAACTACCTTAAATATTTAATCTGAAACGAAGAATTAATACATACGGAAGTTACAATCAATAATCTTAAACGCAAAACTTAAAATAGCACAGCGCAGTTCGATAATTTAAACAAGACGTATCAGCAAACACGTTATAAAATATAATTGTTAACCTGAAGCGAATCGATATACAAATAACTACTGATAAGATGTAAATTTTAGTATATTAGATTTTTGTCTCCTTTTATATATCAAGTATTGAACCGTATCATTAAATCTAGCACAATTCCACCTTCCTCACCCGGGGCACCATGTTTATAAGTCTCGTGAAATAAGAAAAGAAATTATTAAGTAAATTAATATAAAGGCAATTATTATGTGAGTTCGGTGGTTAGGATAGGTGGAGGATCGTGCCAGATAATAAAGATACACAATTTAAAGTGAAAATAGAATTAAATTTATTTTAATTTAAATTAAATATATCGGCATTAAAAAACCCCAGTTGATGTGGGGAAAAAGCCTTGATATATATCTAAATATCTAATTTATCCTGATATAATTACTAAATAACTTACATTAAACTTATTACAATTGGAAACTGTTACTAAACTAGGAATAATAATAATAACAATAATAATAGTAATAATAACGGACTATGAATACATAAAATGGAATCGCTCGCGCAACTAGCGATCCTTCCCTTACGTGTACGCTGGCGTCGCGATCCGGTGTGTTCCAACACAATCCAGGATTCGACACGATCACGGTCGACCACCTGGATGTAACGGCGATGTCTAGTCGTTCTTCCAGACAAATCAACAATCGGCCGAGAAGCTAGGCTTGTCAATCCAGTTATAATATCAAGCGATCACGCTAATATCAAGAGATCCAAAGATTGGGCAGGCACTGCCCAGGTATTCACACACACGCACAGAAATCGCGAACACCAGCTACACGTCACCCAATAGTTTATAATCAACCTCGCAAAATGATCAATAACACACAATGCCGTGAAAAGGTACAAGTTGCCCGGTTGCTGGCTAGACTCGAAGTGTCGCTCGTCCGTCAAAGATCTGTCAATCAGGGTCTTGGTCAGGGTTAGGGTGGGGATGTATTCCATGTGTAGTTCCCTTTAGCGTACCATTCGGTATATCGCTGTTTGTTTCAACTCACTAGCAGTCGACAATCGAGAAACATATGGTTAGAGCTAGGTATATACGGGGACACGACGGCTGCCTACTCTACCGCTCATAAAACTCCTTTGAAATTCCCGTGAAACAATGAACTATGGTTCTATTTGGGAATTTCCTTGTCATATGTTCTTCCAACGTGTTTGGCCATGCCGCTCAAAATATGTATTTTCTTATTGTATGCTTCTAAACGCTCATATATTAAGAAAGACGCGCGTAAATACGTGACAAAAGGGATGGCAAAAAGATTTACTCTTAACCGTGCCTTTTTTTCAAATTTAAAGCGTATAAATACGCGAACAGAATAATTTCCCATAAGTTCCCCGTATGTCAAAAAATTGTCAAAAATTTGACATCATATTTGTCAAAAATCAAAAGCATTAATTTCCCATGAGCCGTCATATGTAAAAAGAAAAGAATTAATTACCCATAAGCCCCAATAAAATTTTCCAGACGAAAAAAAGAATTGGCCAGAATTAAAAAAAACACATATATTATAGAATTTTCCCAAAGTTTTTCTTCTGCCTTAACTTTGGAGCCTAAAATCTAATAAAAAACAATTATCAAAATAATTTGTAATATTATCAAATTGTTCCTTGCATCAATCTAATCACATTGTATTAATAAAAAATCTGATTCACTTCTTATGTGAATTAGAATTATGAATATTTTTCCATGATAAAGAGTTCTTTACAGGTTAAATCTAATATAAACAATTAAAATGTGAAGTATCATAACTAATATAAAACAATAAACTCAAACAACTCACAATAGTACAAAATTATTCCTTGTATCAATATGAACAAAGAAGATTAATAAAAAATCAGTTTTTGGAAATGGTTTTTCCAGAATAAAGAGTTTAAAAAAATAGTCGTGTGCGGACATACAGACGTACAAATGTTCACAAACTTTGGAATTTTAAAGTCTTAAAACTAATAAAAAACAATTATCAAAAACATTCATAATAGTCTTAAATTGTTCCTCGAATCAATGCGATCACATTGGATGTATAAAAGATCATGTTTACTAAATAATTTTGCCAGGATAAGGTGTCATTTTTTGCGCCGGCATTTGAAAGAAGGTATTTAAAACTATGTAGAAATAAATCAACGTTATGATCAGCTGTGATTGATTTAACAAATAGCAACTACGAAAATCGAAAAAAATTTTTATCCGTTAAGGTCCTAATGGGTGTTAAAAATGTATTAATTTTTAGGCCAAACTATCTTATAATTCTTCTTCCTTCCGTAACTTTTGGCCAAATCAAGATATTTGAGATTCTTTTTCTTTAGATCTAATCAACTTAATCTCAGCTTTCTTTTAATCCTAAGTTTGAGGTGATATATCTATTTATTTTAGAGATATAAGCAACCAAAGTTAAACTCTTCTTGTTATAATAAATTTAACGGTCTGTACGAGCCAGAATATATAAATATTCTTTATCATCAGTCAATGGTGTGCTACAATTCGTATCCTCTACGCAAAACTGAATGAGCATAAATAATTTAATTTAATAATTTAAATGTATGACAAAATTATAAATGTAATAAATGTTTCGACCACAATTGCCAGTTGGTCTCGTCAGTAAGGACTGGCAATCTATCTTAGACATTGAAAATTGAATTTATATCCAAATAGACCATGAACAATACTATTGAGTGGGGTGCAGAAGACTTACATATCACTTATATGATAATACATTTATCACTTACATGTATTAGAAACCAAGCATAACCTCTTAATGGATAATGTATAATTAAACACTTCTTTTTGTGGAATTTTTGTTATTTGCTTATAAATTCCGTAAAAAGGGTATTAGCATATGTAACTTCGGCTTTCTTTATATTTTTATAGTAGAAATCGTATCCCAGAGTTTGGTAAAGATTCATTTCCCGATGGTCTGATGTTCTCTTTGTAAGTTTAATTATAAAGATATAAATTTGTTTAACACCCAAGTAATTCCGTCAACTCGTTTCGGTTTGACTCTTGGTTAAAGATAGAAAAAGGAAGAAAAAAAGAAGGTAACGGAAAAAGTCTTTGACCGTGGTTGTGCTTTTACGAACCAAATGAAAAACGCTGAAAGTTTAATTTGAAATTCCTTGCACACAAAGAGCAAAGAGAGCTTGATTAGATACCAAGTTACGTGAGAAATGAGAAATAGCATATTAAACTTACGTGTGTGTATATATACATACACATATTATCTCGCAGATTTGGATAAAAATATGAAAAATTCAAGTTTAATCTTCTATACGTATATATACATTTTATGATTATAAAATATCTTTTCTTTTTCACGATGGAAAATCACGGAGACAAATTTTCCGATCGATAGAGTCGATGTATCAAAAGTTGGTGGAAATAAAACTTGACGAGAAGACTAATTATGTGGGCTTTCGTTGTGTGGGCACCAGCCCATCGATATAATTGTCTATTGTTGCCGATGCTTTTCGACGATTGTCCACCTCGTCGTTGTGCGATCGATCGAATTGTTGCATGGAAATTATACCCCGGTAAATGTAACGAGATGACTATCGCAGTCCCCGTCTATATATCGTACTTTATACTCTCCGATCGCGATGGAAATTGCTTTTCGTACGAGGAAATTTCTGATTGCAGATTTTTGTTTCGGCTCGTTCGACCGATCACATCGTATATAGTTGTACTTTTACCATATGCATATTTAATTTGTAGGGATTTATCAGTTTTCGGCGGTGAAAAATGTTTCGACGTCGCGGGTTTCGTTTGTTCGAACAGATGATAATGTTTCACGTCCAGATTTTTAATTTTACTTCAATCTGGTGCATTAACGTAAACGCGCAAATCGTGACGTTTTAAATTTTTAATTGTTATAAAAATAATATGATGGTAAATAATATTTTTTAATTGAAATACAATCTATTTTAAGGTGGTGATGGCCTATCACCAGATAATTAGTTACGTCATGTATTTTTTTATTAGTTACTACAAATATTTAAAAAATATATGTAATCCCTAATTAATTAAAATTTTTTGGATATGCAGCTCGATTTTATATGTAATTTTATATCTGAGTTATCGACAGAAACTGATTAATTATTATTAATTAATTGAAAATTAATTATTTCAGAAAATTCTTTCAAATTATTTAAGGAGACAAGCCAGTGTTAAGCATGTAAAAAAATTTGTTGGTTTTTGGACTACAAAATTTAATTGAAATATTATATATTTCTAGTATTTTGGGACATAAAAATATTTAGAAAAGACAGTATTTTAAGCCGAATTAGGCCTTGAAATTCTCATTTTTACCTCAGTTATACGTATTTTACTTTACTACCTATTTTACCCATTGTTGCACTTTCTCTCTCTCCAGACCAGATCATCGGATTGAGATCTGTTGGGGTTAATTTTCAAGCTAATTAAATTACTGATCGTCTAAGTAAAACAGAATTTCAAAAATACGAACACAAAAAATTGACTCCAAAGGTATGTCAAAAATTAAAAAATTTTCATAAAAAACAGTTATTTTGGAACCAATTTTTTTGTTAATTGACATTTATGAAATTTTGTTATACTCGGACGGTAAGTAATTTAATTAGCTTGAAAATGAGCCCCAACAGATCTCAATGTACTAGTTATACAACAGGTAAAATAGGTAGTAAAGTAAAATACGTATAACTGAGGTAAAAATGAGAATTTCAAGGTCTAATACGGCTTAAAATGCTGACTTTTCTATGTATTTTTATGTCCCAAAATACGAGATATCTATAATATATTTCAATTAAATCTTGTAGTCCAAAAACCAACAAATTTTTGTTGTATGATTAACACTGGCTTGTCCCCTTAAGCAAATGTAAGATTTTTAAATCTACCAGATTATTACACAGTTCATTTAACAGCCACATCGCTTTAAATTCTAATTTATACATTGTTTTTTACGTTTAATTAACACAAAAAATTAATTTACATATTAAGATTACAGTTGTATTAAATATATCTATATATAGACAAATAGCAAAAGTATGAAGGTAAAGCTAAAATTTTTATACCGGAGTAACGATTATATACTTAAAAATTGTTTCATAAGTGAATAACTTGTTTACTTTGTGATCGTTAAATCGACTTCATAAAAAATCGAGGGAGAAAAAAAGGCAGTGTAATAAAGAGATGGATATATATACAGTAGAGAAAGGGTATATAAATATTTTATAACTTTTGTAAACTTTCATTAACGTAACAGTACACAGACCCTTATACGTGTAGGCGATCGTAAAATTATCCAGATCGGAAAATTCTTCAAAAAAAAAAGAAGAGGAAAGTCCGATAACCGGTAAGTCGGATAAAATTTTTAGTGAGAAAAATCAATCATGCGTTAAGCTTTTCTGCCAATGAATCAATTGGAAATTGACGGTTAGTTTTGCGCATTTGACAAAAAATATCGTGGTTCGTCAAACAGCAGTCGATCTAAATGTGTGTGTGTGTGTGTGTGTGTGTAAAAGTGAATGCTTTGCACTTCCTTTAGCTACGTATATAGGTTCTATAGGTTTTTGCAAATTTTACTAACGAAGCAATTCGTTTGTTTACTCAACCGCGCACGTATTGTGCACTTTGGAAAAAGAGAGATAGAGAGAGAGAGAGAGGGAAAAAATATATTGCTCGAATAACCGTAACGAAGAGTCGCAGTTAAGAGAGAAGCTTAACAATTGCTTTCAATTTTTATTACGAATGAATAGAGCGCTTTCGTAAAATTTCATTATTTAAATGGTTTTAATTGTTTTTCAATTAGTCGCGTGAGCTTGCATTTTTTATGTAGCGCACTCAAATATTTCACCCTCGTTTCGGTTTATGCAAACGTTCTCGTTCGCTCCGAGTTTCTATATAATCGAGTTACGTTAATACCTTGCCACTATACACCTTGTTCTTAGGTAGGTGTCGCTTTGTAATAATTAACTCGTCTCTGTTTTAAAGAAAAGTGTGTAACGTCGAACGAGAATGAAATATAAAAATATCCGTAGTAGAAATTTTAGATTTGAAGGTTAAATAAAATTCAAATTTAGCTATTAATTGGGAGGTTTTTCAGTATGTTATGACACTTGGCCATTTTTCGACTTACAAAACGTTATATTTATGATCAGGGTATACATTGAAAAAAATGGATTCTTGATCTCAGAAGAATTCTTGTTAAATACGTATTTAACGAAAATTCTGGTTGCTTAAAAATGTTTATTCTATAATCATGAGGATCTATTTGGTTTTTTTGTCTTAGAATATTGGGGTTTTTGAGTTAAATTTCCTAATTTTTTTTTCAAAAGTATATAGATTATTCCATTTAATTATAAAAGAATCCATTTGATTATAAAATAATAATTTTAGGGCAAGTAGAGTTTCCGTTCGTGTCATATTTAAATACAATTCCTCTTAAAACGAGAATCTACTTTCTTCGGTGTGTATGTAATAAAATTATCCTAATATACGCTAATTTATTCATGTACCACTTTTTTTTATCAAAATCTAGCCGTTTCACCGATAATGTCCAATAAATCAGTACTTAATGGACAAAATTTCGAAATGATCAATTTACACAATACACTCACAATTATGTACTCTTGTGATTAGCGGTTGAAAAGAAACTCCACTTAATGTTAGAAGATTCTTCTATTACCAAGTAGATTCCATTAAAATCAAGATATCTCACTATTCTAAATAGACATCGAGTTTTCTGGATTCTAGCAGAATCATTTAATATCAAGTGGATATTCTTTTGAGCCCTATATTAGATACCACAATCTTCTAATCACAAGAATACATTTTTGTGAGTGTTCAAATTGTAATAGCGTTGATAATTACATTAACACTGTAAAGCCAGATTAGACAAGTTTAAGAGGCACAGTAAGACGCGTAACCTTCCCCTCGTTGACATCTAATCGATAATTGACAATGAAACTTTACCGCGTAATTTGTGGAAGAATTTTAAGCATTTTGACCTCGAAAATTTAGTTCGTTAACTCGATTATTCAATTGTTACGCATTAATTATGCTTCCGAGGATTAATAATAAATATTAACCACACACGAGAGAACGATTATAGAATTATTTACTTTATTTGCGCATCAGTGCAATTACATTAAAAAAATAAGGTAAATAGTATACTTTTAATTGCCCGTGAGAATCTCGGATAACGGAAGTTTCGTTTTCTAGTCAATTAAGCTCAAACTTGTCAACCGTAAAATATATAGAATTTTTGTTGGGTTTGTATAAAAAAATTACTGTAAAATAATTAAATGATTAATTATAACGAGCAGTTATCGTGGAAAAATAGCAAGGAAACGTCTCGTCCTCCTCCCAATTTAAAATCCGAAATTCAAACGCCCCAGAGTAACAAAATCATGACGTATACAACCTCTATACCGAAACACAACGATGTACACGAAGAAGTTTACCAAAACACCGTACCACACACAAATACACGCGCGTAACCCCCCCAAAAAAAATAAGTTCGCGACCCATTTCTAAAGGCTTACTTCTTTTGGGAAGTATAGGTATATATAGGGGTGGAGGAGTACGGGCGTAGAAAAAAAAGCAAGCTGCAATAATAATCCAGTTCCCGTTTACGAGGGCGCGCACATCTCATTCCCATTAATCGCGCGTATGGAAAAAGTTGGGGGGGCCAGGTCCGATGAAAAAGAAGCGATTACGCTTCCGAGCCGGAAAGTGGAAGGCTTCCAAATCCTCATTCCCTTCTGGGAGTCCCGGCGCCGAGTACACAGACACACCGAGATAAAAGCGCTAACCGTACGTATGTATATACCACTACGAGCATTGATCCACCGCGAGGTTTCGCATACGCGTGTGGGTGTACTTGTGTACGTGTAGCCTCGTAGTAACCGAGCCTTCTTTTTCAACTTTCCTTATCCTAGTTCCTCCTCTCCCACTGACTGTGTAAACCAGAAACTTTGGAAGCGCGGATGTATCGATGCGCGTCCGCGCGGATATGTGTCGTTATTCTGGGATAGAGAACGTTGTTGGCTCGATTAGAGTTTTCTTACCTTTAACCCGCTTTAACCTAACGGCTTACACAATTTCAACGATGGATACTTTTTACCAAGATTTTTATGTTCAACCATTTGAGTACATTAGGTTATTGGGTTTCTTTGGGAATAACGATGTTGCAGACGGTGTTTTCAATTACCATTCGATGACATGTATTTAATTTTTCGATTGTTCTAACTTAATTCAATCCTTTTTTAGATATAATAGATTGACCATACATTAATAATTTAACTTCTGTGTATATAAATGTGTAATTTCATTGCTTTAAATATCCTTGTTTTCATTATTAGTGCGACAACTCAGTGATACTGCGATTTAAAATGTTATGTTAAATTCAGATTTCAATGACAAGTAGTAAGTAAAATGTTATAAATCATAGGCTAAAAAACTAAATCAATAATTATTGTTAATTAATCAAATGTATTCGTTTTTATAAATAAAGGTATAGCCTGAAGAGGCTGACGAAAAGTCATCGAAACGTCGCCATCTAAATAAAATTGTGGTTTATTTACCAAGATCGATTAAATATCATTTTGAAATAAATACTGCGTGGATGATAAGAAAATTATCTATTTTAACCATACATTAACTTTTAAGTTTTTTAACAGTCATTATTTGAAATATTACGCTGCCTTATTTACTTAAAACAACAATTTTAAATAATATATTTATTCATGATTTATTATACTCCGATTTTGTCAAGAAAATTCAAACGTTACGTTTTTCCCGCGCTGCCAAATCTAACCTACAATATTTTAAAAGCATGCGCAATACGTAAGCCAATCACGTTTCAGTTGTCTTTACAACATTCGGCAATCACTTTTTTATATAAGGATCTTTTTAACTCATTTTTAAATTTTTATCAACAGTTGCTATTTATGTAGATAATACTCATTTCGAGTAATTATGATACACTTTTCATAACGAAATATTTACATTTAACGGAGTGCCGAAAGCCAAGTTTTATCCTCCCTACCTTACCAGCCTCAAGTCACAGAAAATTAGTTATAGAGAACAATCCCCTTCCTTTATTAATAATATATTTGTATTTAAAATTTGAAGCAAAAGTATTGACTAGTTTTCGAGAAAACCAAAAATCTTGACTTTAATTAGACGAGAATATAACCTCAATTTGCACGAAATTATCGTACATTTTGGTAAGGGATTACTCAAAAATCAGTGGATATTTTTGCTTCAAATGTTGAACCAATATAGATTATTAATAGAGGAAGGGGCCTGTTCTCCTCAATTTGCGTAAATTATCGTCCTTTTTTTAATACAATTGTAAATTAAGTGACTTTCTGTAACTTTTGAGGCTGTTAAGGTAGGGAGGATAAAACTTGAATTTGGTACCAAATTAAGCGATGAGATACTGTAAAAAAATGGCGTTATTAGCAGTCGCTGCTGATGCTCGTCACTGGATCATATGAAAACAGAATGTTAAAGGGGAACATTAAAAGATCGCATTCTATTTCTGATGAACGAAGAATCCTTAAAATTATGATTTTGTTATAAAGTGACGGATGCTCAAAATACAAATTTCACTCACACATTTGGCTACAAAATAAGATATGGCCATCGCAGAAAAATATCCTTTTACCTATATGAAAGCTATCGGTAATTATTTATAATCGCAATTTATGTTAACATAGTGATTTTTTTTTGAAGATTTATTTTACGTTAAGAAAAGCGAAAATTTAAACCATTTATACATAGTTATTTATGCACTAAGCAAGTAAAATAGGCGCTTATTTCCGTGGATGAAAATTGCTGCCCGAGGTTTAACGAGGATATCCATCTAAGGGAATAATCGCCTTTTACTACCAAAGTGTGTATCAAATTTTTCACTCAAATCATCCTAAAAATCATCCTCTTTATTTGACAGCAACGACAATTTGATGATTTTTTCTTCGTATATCAAACTAAATTTGCCTGTTTTCGCGGTATTCGAATATTTTGAGATTATGGTAATTCTAGAAAAAAAGCATTTGAATACAAGGTACTTACTACCAATTTTTAATTCCTACTTCTTAGATTTGCATTTCTACCAGGGGGAACTCTACAAAAATGTATCAACAAAAAATATCGAAAAAATGTGGTATACTTCGAAGCATTTCAAATAAAAAAGTCACAAAGAAATTTTTCGATTAAAAAATCAGTATAGGTACACTAAATTTTAGGTATCGCATCTCCTTAGGACACGTATTTTCGTGAATAAAATAGAATTTTCAAACATATAAATTTGAGAAAGAAGGTTTATGTAATATACATATATCTCTGAAAGCTCTGTCGATAAAGGGAACACACAGCTCATTCTGAATTAAAGAAAGTCTTTTTCAATGTTTCATCAAACACTCCTAAAAGAAAGCATATCTCTCTTTAACCAAAGGAGAAAAAGGAAATCCAGGAGCTTGCGGCTCCTATACTCTATATCTACGTGTATATACACGTGGATTATACGTAGATTCGCGGTCCGTTAATTTTTCAACACTCGTACCCTTTTCTCCTATTTGTCTCTCCTAGTCCTTTCTTTTGTGGTTTACCCTTAAAGGTGAATCGTTGCAGCTGAGTAAGATACGTGATTTTCGTCCATCCAGAACATTTCGACTCTCTTTCTCTCTTTCTCTCTATCTCGCTACTTCTCTTTACTATTTAAATATCAAATTTTTATTGCGCTTCTTCCGGGTTATTCGAACTGAATTTCAACTTTCCTCAGCTAGAGATACATTGAATATGAAAATATAATAACGCATAGATAAACAATGACATTTTTTAATTATTTTTACCTTATAATGCAACGTGGAAGTGGGATTTTACAAAGTTTTTTTTTAATTATATTGACGTATAATATGGAAGACAAATTTTACTAAACAGTCCCTCATAGAAATTAAAACATTAATGAAACGTTTTTTTAACAAAAAACTAGCCGTTGTCCAATAAATCGGTAATTAATAAAAGTTTCAACCAATCTAAAAATCCTCAATGAGTACTATAAACATACGGTAAATTTCATTTGAAAATCATCATGACCCCGGCTCTAATGTATTTATTACTCTGCAGTTTTTTAACCATATCTATGTATATTTTCGATTTTTTTATTTTTACGATAATAAAAATTATAAATATATATAAAAGATCTGTCATAGATAACATGACGTTGAAAAGAAAAGTTTACCGTTTCCTCCACGACTAACAAAATATTATCGTGTTTATTTACGTCTTTACTGTCTGGAAATAGAGTTGTCTTCAATTTCGAAATTTCGGATATACGAGACAGTTCTCTGTTCGCTATTCGTGCATTTATCTATTAAATTAATTCAGAAGCATCTCACTATTATAATTTCAATATCGAGTTCTTTTCAGAGATCAAGAGGGATTTTAAACTATGAAAGCAGAGTATTATTTTCATGAAAGATAGTCGATCGTTGAATAATTTTTATTCAATATATTCGCAGAGAAAAAAAATTAGTATTTTGTTATATAGGTAAAATTTACATATAGGTTTACTAATTATTACTACATAACTGGTACATTTTTTTATAAAAAATAGTTTTTTTTTTACTAAAACATTTTTTTTGTATATATAGAGTGTATATAAGTTAACCCAGAAATTATAATATTTGTTGTCAGAAAAATTATCACAATTTTGACCATGCCATGGCCATCATTGCAAAATTCTTTAAGTAAACAATGATAAAAGTAATTTAGTGAATTCAACAAAATATTTGCCTGAATAGGTTTTTTAATATAATCTATTTTTCAATATAAGCTTTAAATTTTTTCTTGGTTTCAAACATTGTATATTTATTTACGACCATTTAAAAGAATAATTTGTTGAATTTATTAAAATTTTTCGGTACATAACACTGTTTTAACTCAAGGATAATTTATACTCAATTGTTTAACAAAATTCGAATGGAATTCTCCGCTATCCCGCATATACAAAGCAGCTAACTTTTGAATAAATTTTCGCCAATTTTATTTTGTCTTTGTGTCGATTGCGTAATTAACAAAAACAAAATAAGAACACCACAGATTGCTTGAAAATGACATTAATTTAAAAACCTAAATTGATAAGGTAGTATTAAAAAAATTAGTGAAAAGGTCAAAATAGATAATACACCGCAGTAAAGTGTTTAACGTTTAATTTAAGGATGTACTAAAAACGTATCGTCGAATAAACTAGAAACTAGGATTTAATAATTTATAAGACGGGATATACAGCAGTCTTCACTTTCATTAGCAGTTAAACGAACTTTACCAAATATAACATTTATAGCATCAAAAAAAGAAAAGTGAAATATTCATCAGGAATTATTATTTAATAGATCGTTATTTCATTTTATATAAGCTTTAAATTTTTCTTTCTCACCTTCTATATATATATGGGGGAAATAAAAATTGTACAACAGCGATATAATAAATTTACCGATATTTAGCTAAAAGATTATTTTTCTCTTTATTTGCAGAGGCAACTCAACGTCCAGGGCTACCAATGCAGTACGGACTTGCGCTACGTGCTTTTCAAGCACAATGTCAAACCGGTAAGAGCTTGACTTTGATATTCTCTCTCTCTCTATATATATAGGTGTATATGGTCGATTCTACGAAAACGTATATACATGTGCGTATATATATATATATATATATATACAGTGTTGGTCGAGCATTAACCATTCTTTACGCGATATCAAGCTCTCGTTTTACGATTGAATATAAATAGAGTTTAGCTGGCTCGGTATCAAAGATATCTCGTAACCAAGATGCTTATAACCGTCAAGTTGAGGATTGTAATCTCGACAAAGTGCGATATTCTCTCTCGCTGGTTGTTGGAAACGATTCCTCGTAACGACATCGAATCCAAAAAAAAGAAGAGATGAATCCGTTATAGCATATTTGAGAGGTTGTGTAATAAGGTTAATGTACGCGGTCACTCTCTCCCTATGTGTGTTTATCATTGACACAATTTGTATATTATAGACCTATTTTGTTGTATTAATAATCACATATGTATACGATTACGTAGATTTTTCCACTTTTGTAGATTTTGATGTTAGACAAACTTGACTAACAACTCGTTCCTTAATTTTCCAGGTGTTCCGACACACGTTCACTGCTCACTACACTGTCTACGATGTCACGAATGAGTAAGTTCAAACGACACGCACTTTTATATTTTCAATATATATGGATATATACGTGTATATATGGAAGGTAAAAGTACATAATGTGGAATGCTGTTATTTTCATTAAAAATATTATATTTGAAGAGTCACGAATTTGAAAAATAAATTATAGTAGATTCTAAACATTTTTTGTAAAAATAATCGCTAACGATACTATTAAAATATTATAAACTTTAATTTTTATGAACAATAATTATACGAGTAAAAAGTTTATTAATATGTATATTTGACAAGGTTTTGGTAACCAAAAGTGAAGATCTTGTTCTTATCGAGGATAAACATCCTAAACATAGGGTACCGCCACTCTATTTAATATTGTTTTAAATGATAGTTTACGACATAATACAATTAACTTAATTGTTTTTTTCCTTAATTATTCGTATTGTTTTATTAATTTACTTATTTTATTTAATTTGGTAACTGGTCTGTCTTTGAATCGACGTCACGTGATCTGGTAACATAAATACATATCTGAATTTTATATTTGATGAGTTCCGTAAAATACAATGACCGTTATTAGTCTATTAGAGCAATAGAATACTGCTTTGAGACACGGTTGCAAAAAAATTAATTGCACCAATCTATAGATAATAATTCATTTTTTATTTATGAATTAAACTGGTCTCTAATTCACAAATCATTATTGAATTATGATTTAAACTCGCATTTAATTCACAAATCTTTTTTGATTTATCAATTAAACTCGCCTTTAATTGACAAATCATTTTTGATTTTTTAATTAAACTCCAAAATATTAAGTTAATAAAATTTATATTATATTATATAATATATTATAATATAATAATATATAATAAGATAATAATTAATAATTAAATAAAATAATTTAAACTAGATTAAAAATTATTTGTGAATTAAATGCGAGTTTAAATCATAATTCAATAATGATTTGTGAATTAAACGCGAGCTTAAATCATAATTCAAAAATGATTTGTGAGACGCGTTTAATTCATATATCAAAAAAGAATAATGAATTAAATGAAGTATTTAATTATAAAAGTAATTAATTATCTGCAACCCTGCTTTGAGACAATCTTTAAACACACCACAATGAATACGTTTAAATTTTGAAACAAAAGCTTTACAAGTACTTAAGAAAAAAATATCACAGTCTGAAAAAAATAAAATATTAAATTTTAATTGATATAAATATTATTTTTGTACCTGAATATGTAAAAATACAACGATAACAGGTCTTGAAATAGTGTTCATTTGTGTTCTTCATAATGGGTCAAAAATAAAATTTTGGTGTAAAACTGCGGAACACGCAAACAAATGAAGAAAGATCACTTTGATGTGTATATATATTTGTAATAATAGCAAATTTAATTAAGTTAAAGTGTCGACTATACTTACATCAAGTTTGTACATACTGAATACAGGTCTATAATAAAACTCGTCGTACGGAAATAATCTAATGCCCTAATAGACCCCATTAACGTTACAATATTTTTTGAAACAAACCATTTTATTTTGAGATATATATCTACGTCACTTAATCACGCGACATCGATGTGAATAAGGTGTTGATTTTAAGATAACTTAAATAATTAATAATTAAATGAATAATTAATCTTATATTAAACTTTACAGTTATTCGAAAATTTTTAAATTTGTATCATTGGTAAATTATTTTTAATCATTTTCATCTAAAATAAAAATCGGTGAGACGCAATCAGTCGCTATACACCTACATTATTTACTCTAAATTTATCTTTTTTTTCCTTTTACTATATTAAATGCTGTTATGCCAAAATATGATTATCAGATTGTCAAATTATTGCCGTTTGTGCCCTACAGTAGAAATTCAAATTGTTTGAATTCAATTCATATGCAATAGATTTTAAGTATGAATTGACCAATTTAGTACTTTTGATTATATAATCAATAACACTTTTAAGATATCGAATCAATTTGAACAGGTAAACTTTCACATAAATTATTGTAAAGAAGGAATATATCTTTAAAGTTTAACTATACGATCCAACATTCGCATCCAAGCTAAACGGATATTTTTTGATTTATTTAATAATACAATTATATTTATATTTAAATGATTATATTTAAAAATTACAATTATACAATTGATATTCAAATAACGTGATTTATAACAAGAAAACATTAACCCATGTCGTTCTAAAAAAATTTTCAAAGCTCTTCAAACCTCTAACTTTTTACATACTAAACATCAGTTATGACTACGATATTAAAAAATGTATGAAACATTGAAAATTTAACTCTACGTTTCGAACAAAATTGCTAAATATTCAAATACATATCCAAAACAATTTCACTATTTGCAGGTTCTTTCGCCTTATGTATCACGTATAACCAAACTTTGATAAAACAAAGCTCGATGACCATGTAAAACCTTTACGACAGTAACAATTAAAAATATTGGAAAGTCAAAAGTCTAAACGATTTATACATCTTTTATCTTTAACCATTCTTTTCGGGTGCTCATGTACACAGTACCACCGAATTTCGAACAAAGTTCGAAATTGTAGTTTACCGTGTGTGTATGTATGCCCGAAAAGAAAAAAGACCGAATAAATAGATAATAAGATTGCGCGTTCCAATTAACTATACGAGTAATTAGGTTGAACCGTTAAATCGAATTGGTTTAGTTGGGTCATTCTACTCTTTTTTAATTAAAGACAGTTAATTTTATAATTTTATTAAACTGACTGACGTGTCTCTGCAGTAGTGTAGAATTTGTGTATATATATATCTGTGTGTGTGTGTGTGTGTGTGTGTACGTAATTTTTCGTTCTTTTCTTTCGAATACACTGACGCGACGATATTCAAGTCGTCCCAAAATTGGATGTGATCATTTCAGATATATTTTTCGTAATGCACGTGTTCAATTTTTGTTTAGTACTCGTGGGTCCACGATTCTATAAATTTCGATTGCGAGTGACGTGAGCACCCTTATATTTACGCACGCTATATATTCATTTTCATAAACGCGTGTATATGTATATTAGGGAACTAATTCCCGTTAATCGATCGCGTCGCGCGACGAGGAAGTTAAAATTTTATCAACTAATACGTAAAAGATAAATATAATTTCGATAAAAGCCCGTAAGTTTATTGTCAACTGTAAATTACGATTATTAGTGCACGGGTATAGGTGTGTGTGTGTATTTACGGGAACCGTATTACACGAGGCCATAAACAAACGAGTAATTCCAGATACAAAGGGAGAAAAAAAAAACAAACTATAAGATAATGTTAACGTAATAGATCTAATCAGGTTCGATTATCGTTAGGAAGACCCTCTATAATCTTGAATTATAGACGTAATTAAGCCAAACCCTTCTCGTATACACACACACACACATATATATATATATATATATATATATATATATATATATATATATATATATATATAATTGAAGGTATAAAGAACCTTATATCGAGCACACGCGGGTGGATATATATATGTATACCCTTTGAAATTACAACGGAAAGGCAGATAATTTAATTTGTTAGAAAATAAAAGGTGAAGAATAAAAGAGAGAGAGAGAGAAAGTGTGTGGGAGAATGGGTAAAAAGTCGTAGAGTTAACCACACTTGTCGACCTGTCCGCAGTCACCACACGCCCCTTCGACTGCAGACCTCGTCGCGCATTCAACAGACGCGGTTGCAGCATGCAGCGTGGCTCGGTAACACCACGTCCTTACTCATGGTCTCCGACAACGACATTTATATACGCAGCTCGCCAAATTCAATCGAGGATCAGAGACTTACGGATACGGGGATACCCGGGATCGTTTACAACGGTGTGCCCGATTGGTTGTATCAGGAGGAGGTGATGCCCAGACCCGACTGCACGTGGCCTAGTCCCGATGGATCGCATTTGCTCTACGCTAGTTTCAACGACACCAAGGTTTGTTTTTTTCTTTTTCTCGTATATTTTATCTTTAGACGGATGGGATCAAATTTTTATCCACCTTCGTTCAATATACACACTTACCGACATTAAGAGGATCTCGTAGTCTATACAACTACACGCTTACCGACATTATCGTACTTTCCGTTATTTACTTACAATTTTTGATATTTACTCACTATTTTTGTATCATCGCGTATTTTTTTAATACATATAAAATGTGCGATGACAGCAATAATTATGAAAAAATCAAAAACAAATTTAAATAACGAAAAATGAATTATAGAAATCTGTAATTAGCTACTACATCCCCTTAACGGGGTGCCATAGTCAATATTTATCCTCCCTACCTTATCGGCCATCGTGATTATTAGTAATAAATTTGTAAATAAAAGAGTATGTGAAAAAATAAGAGAAGTGGCGCCTTCATTTATTGATAATATAACTGTGTGCCGAAATTCAGATGAAAATTATATTGCGTTTTTGAGAAAAGTCGTACCAAAAATGTAAACCTAACCTCCACGAGGTGAAAAAATTTGATATTTTTGGTAAGACTTTTCTTGAAAATGCAATAATATTTTAATCTAAAATTCAGCACACAGTTAGATTGTCAATAAACGAAGGCGCCTCTACTCTTATTTTTTTACATACTGTTCTACTTTTTTATTAATTAATCACCAAAAATTGAGTATGAAACCCCCTTAACTGCTTTTTCAAATGTACCTTTCGATTTGTATATTTTTTCTAATGCGCGAGTTATGGCACATTCTATGATATTCTATCATTTTTTCTAATTAGATTCATTATTAGATATATTTACCGTGTGATAAATTAAATTTAGAATGAATAACAATGAAAAACTGTACTTGAAAAATCAAATGCAGAAATCTATGTAAGTTGCGCGTGCTTTGTATCATGTATCCACACGTATATAAAATTCATGTATAAAACCGAGTTGATATATCGACTTTTGGGCCCGAAACGTAAACGCAATTTTTTTTTTTTTTTTTATGAAACTATTATTACTACCGCGTATACTAAATTTATCTTATTATTTTTTTACAATTTTAATTTAATATTTAAAAAAATTATTATTGTATTGTTGCGGATGCAATCTTTCTGGCAAACTAAAATTGTTGAATTTAGAACATTGATTTAAAAATCTGAAAAATTTATAAAATAAAATTTTAATTGCATTTTTTACATATATATATTTATGAACTTATTCAAATTAGTATATGACAGTACCTGATGGAATAATAATATTTTTGAAGAAAAAACTTTTTTAAATTAAGTACCTATTTCTTGGTCGGTAGTTTTATGTCATAAAAATTAATTTCGGCGGTATAAATAAATTTAAATCGTACATCCACGCATCTAATGTATTTTAACATCATACTAAATAAATCAACGTCGATGATGTACACTACCGGTCAATTGCTTTTGCCCACTTCGACTCAATTTTACCCGTTACAAAAAGTATCATAACTTGGGTAAAAATTGAGATAAATAATCGTTCGACAGCTCATTTAAAAGCTTGAAGCAAGGGCTTTCTAATGGTTTACCGCCCCTCTCTAAATTTTTTGCTTTTTAATGCTTTTTAACATAAAAATCAAAATGTAGAAAATTCGGATTTTCTTGTTCGTCTTCATTTTAAAACTGCACTTCAACCAAACATCGGAAAATAATTTTATAAAAAAAATTAAAAAGCTTGAATCAAGAGCTTTCGAACGCACTATATTAACATTGTTTTAAAGTCCTTTTTACGTTTTGACTGGTGGTTTTCTTTTTAAACACGTCTTTTCTTCAACTTTATGTATCTCGGAAGGATTAAATTTAAAAAAAAAATGTCTAGGAGAAAAAATGTTTGATTTTATCATAAGATTATGTACAAATTTTTTCAGATTATTTAGAATTTTTTTTTTTAATATGATAAATGAATTGATTATAAAGAATTTTCTAAACTATATATAACTATATAAATTAAAAAAAAAAAAATTCTAAATAATCTGAAAAAATTTGTACATAATCTTAAGATAAAATCAAACATTTTTTCTCCTAGACATTTTTTTTTTAAATTTAATCCTTCCGAGATACATAAAGTTGAAGAAAAGACGTGTTTAAAAAGAAAACCACCAGTCAAAACGTAAAAAGGACTTTAAAACAATGTTAATATAGTGCGTTCGAAAGCTCTTGATTCAAGCTTTTCAATTTTTTTTATAAAATTATTTTCCGATGTTTGGTTGAAGTGCAGTTTTAAAATGAAGACGAACAAGAAAATCCAAATTTTCTACATTTTGATTTTTACGTTAAAAAGCATTAAAAAGCAAAAAATTTAGAGAGGGGCGGTAAACCGTTAAAAAGCCCTTGCTTCAAGCTTTTAAATGAGCTGTCGAACGATTATTTATCTCAATTTTTACCCAAGTTATGATACTTTTTGTAACAGGTAAAATTGAGTCGAAGTGGGCAAAAGCAATTGACCGGTAGTGTACTTAATAATTTATCTTTTATAATCTTAATGATGAAAGATTTTATCTAGTTTTATGCGTAACACAGCTATGATGGCCTTTCTAGTTTTATCTAGATTTTCATATATTGTTATTATCGATCGATAAACTCGAAATTAATGTTATGTTATTTAAATCGCTATAGTGTTGATGCTAATTAAAATAATTAGAAAACGTATTAGAATTTTTAATACATTTTTTTGTAAGTAAAGTAATAAATATTATGCATATAACGAAAACGTGGATTTTTTAAGATTCGTCCTAAAGATGTTGAGTATGAAATTAATTATCAACACGTTTTATTATCATTACTTATTATCTTACAATCTTATATATTGTTTACACGTGCCGTTAAAATCGAAATGCAATTTTAGTCTTATAATAATACAACGATTCAATGAGACATTCGTATAGTTTAGCCACAAAAAACTATATAAAATACATAAAAATTATATGCAGCGTTGAAAACAAATGCAAGACCCTTTCTGAAAGTATTTAAATAAAAGCTTTTCTTTAATTTGCAAAAAAATGCTTATTTTTACGGTTCGACTTGCTTTACGTATAGATATAGATTTTACCATATTTTAATACACAGTTGCTGAATAAATTGAAATTAAATTTTGACACGGCTGTTAGTCAAATATAAAGGGAATAGTTATGGCTTTTAAGTTTAATTAAAATTGCAAAGGCTCAAAGTAACGTCGCCCTTTGTAAAACTTACGGCTTTATATATACGGCGTATATATATGTCTCGTTGATAAGATGTTCATTTGAAGTTGCCGTAATTATTATTGATATTCACCATTTTCTGAAAAATTATTGTAACGCATTAAATATAATAATATAGTTGTAATAAACGAAAATGTTAATTTTTTACAAGTAATCGTTAATAATCGATATAATACACTGGAATCTCAAAATTCTAATAATAGAAGGCATGGGGTTCTATAATTAAATGGGATTACACCACAGCGAGGATGAACAGTCTAAAAGTGACATATATAATAAGTATATATAGATCACGCGCGATTATACCATTAAAGTGACACTAATCGAAGACTTTGTCGTTCGTCACGCAGGTCACGGCTTTGGAGTTCCCGTGGTTCGGATCTGTAGTAAACGCGGAAACGATGCGCAAGGGCGTGTTTCCACGTTCGAAATCGGTGAGATACCCGACACCCGGATCACCAAATCCCGAGGTCGATATTTGGATCGTTGACTTTGCCAATGTCACGTCTGGATACAACAATGTGACTAACCTCACTAACTCGACCCCTGTCAAGGTCAAGCTCAAGCCACCGCCGGTTCTCGATGGACAGTCAGTATAATCATATATATACACATTCTTTTTCCATCGCGTGTATGATGAAATTGAAAGATTTGGAATTGATATTGGAATTTTAAATTTAACGTGACACTGAATGTAATTTTAAAAATATCAAGTTATTTGTGATGAAGAAATAAATAATTGGATAAAAATTACAATGAAATACTCTAACTTTTAAAAATTAGAGTATTGAATTGTAATTTTATTAACGAATTTCCATACCTATATTTAGATTATGTTTTAAAAGTTAGATTAAATGCCAATTTATGGCTATTCCAAAAATTAATGTTTCTCAAAAAAAGTAAATTATTTTTTTTTTTAATTTAATATTTAATTAATTATTAAAAAGATGGCTTACCTAATGGTTCCAACCAATCGAAAAATTATTAAGTTTTACATTTATTCAATAAGATCCACTATTCTATGCAAATCTCAAATACAAAGGCATTAGATATTTTAGTAATTTATCCTTCTATAAAGTTTCAGACGTATATTTCAACTGCACGTTGAAATATGTTTGAACGGAAAATTATACATTTCGCAAACTTTTTTTAAAGTGTTTTTTATTTATGAACTTGCAATTTTGGATAAAAACATATTATTTGATATTATGTTTTTTATTAAATGTTAGTAAAATTTAACGTATTCTGCTATTTCGGTAACAATCAGGTACGCCATACTCGTCACACTCAATAGTTAATATCGACTGAACGAATTAAAAGAAACAAGCGATGAAGAAAATTATTATAGCTAACGAAATGTGATAAATAATAGAAAACTGAAATATCGTTGTCCATCATTTGAGAATTATTTATCACTGCGCTGAATTTCAAGTAATTCTACTTTGTTAAAGTTAATTATCAATTTAGTAGTTTCTTTTTTAATATTTATATTTTGCGTATTAAATATCCTATTATAATTAGACAAAGAATAGAATATTGATAAAATTACATAATAATTATTTATGCATTAAGGGAGTAAAATGGACGTTTATTCCCGGGATGAAAGTTGTTGCCCGAGCTTTAGCAAAGGCAGTAATTCATCCAAGGGAATAACCGTATTTTACTTCCGAACTGCATATACAATTTTTCACTCAAATAACCTGAAAAAGCCACTTTATTCGACAATAACAACAAGAACAACAATTTAATCATCTATTTTTGTTATTATTTTTTATTTCTAAATAGTATATTATTTATGGTATATTTTATTGAATAATTAATTATTGTGATAAAAAGTGTGTTTTTTTTAAATAAGTTAATGCGGTGAGTAAAAAAGTGAGTGCGGGCGTAAATGACTACGGGGAGTATAAAATACTTTATACTTCCCAAAGGAAAAATATTCAACTTTTGTCCCTCCTTTGAGGTCAATAAAGTGGACTTTTTAGACGCTTTGGGTGAAAAAATTATCATATTTTTACTAACTTACTGGAAATAAATTTTACTTCGTTCTATTGTAACGAGGTGTCATATATTAAAAATTTTAATTTCGCGCCACAAAATAGCAGACGAAACAACAACAAATTTACTTATAACAATTAATAAAAACAAATTTACGCTTAAACAGGAGTTAGTGCACCCTCCGTTATGTAATTATCTATCATTTTACAAAGTTTCAAGTTATTATAACAATATGTCGCCGAGAAAATCTTGAAAAATTTAGTTTTTCGTCTACTATTTTGTGGCGTGAAATTTGAATTTTTAATTGAGTATGACACATCCTTAAGTAAAAATACATTAATATTCCTTATGTACACGAAAGTATTAAATCTCAGATTAAATAATTGTAAACTTTGTTCCACTTCAATGTCCCAGAATTTACTAAAAAAATACATAGTTATTATTTATACAAATCCTGCATACATCTGCGCAATGTGTTTTTTCCTGAAAACATTGCACTCTGTAAACATTACCATGGACCATTGTAAATTGTGTATGTACAGTTTTTACACAAATCCCCTATATTGTCTTTATAAAATTTGTTTCACCGTATTCTCGTTCAGGTATATTTTTCTCCGCGTGTATACAATTTATACAATTTTTTTTTTATAAAACGTAATATACTTAAATTATCGAAATGTAAAATACAGAAAGTAGTTCGCATTGGTACTATATAGTTGAAATAACTTAATCAAGACGTGTAATGAATGTTTACTTTATTAATATTAACAAAAATTAAAAAGACAATATATCAAAATTCTGCAGATTAAATTTAAATAAAATGTATGTGTATGTATGAGAAAAGAGTACGATCGTGAAAATCTTGATTCAATCTTGGCAATAGAATCTTTCTTTAGAATTGTCTTGAATTCAGTCCAAAACAAGATGATATTAAGATGTATCTTGAATTTTAAATAAACAATGTAATATATATATATATATATATATAATATATGTATATAGTTATCTGGTGAATGAGTAAAAAATAAATGTTATAATTGCTTTAGGGAGTACTACCTGATATCGGCCGGCTGGATCGGCGATGATTCGGCACAGGTTGCCGTAGTTTGGATGACGCGTTCGCAAAATTTATCGGTGGTGTCAGCCTGTCGTGCCCCTAACTGGGAATGCGAGGAGACGCATTCGGAACGTGCTCCCGAAGGCCAATGGCTCGATGCTCAACCTCATCCAGTTTTCGCCGCGGATGGCGATAGTTTCTTACTTTTAGCTGCTGTTCAAGAAGGCGATCAAGAACATTTTACTCACATCAAGCATGTTACACTTACTCAACAGAGGATAGCTGTATTATCTCATGGACGATACGAGGTTTGTCATTATTTTTTGTTAATGTACTTTTTTAATTAATAATAAGGGATCACTTTTTCGTACGAATAATCTTTTTACAGTCCTGTGTAACGGACATACAAAAATATTTATCATGTAATGTTCAAACTAGTATAATCGCGATTCTCTATTGGAAAATAATTAATTGAGATAAATTTTAATATAAATTTAATTTAATTTGATATAAAATTATATAATACAGCGTTATTTTTTGCAAATTAACGGTATGTAAAACAGAAAAATGAATTATTTTTTATTAAACGAAAGAATTCAATTTTGTATTTTCGATGTTGTGTATTCTTTGAAGGTAATCTGTGAATTTTTTCAAATTTTTTTATTGATAAATCGACGAGATTTTTCAGCAGCCGTGGATCATTGTTTTATAGCTATCCGCCCAAAAATGGTTATTTACGTATAATTAATTTATAATTCATTATTTCGTAAACATTTCTCTGCCACGCTATTCTATTTGTTTTACGTATAGTATTTGTGATTTTTGTTAGATTTTTCTTATAATTAGGTTTTCAAATTTTTGGGATTTTCTAGGTATGTCTCTGTAATTTGGCTGACACATCCCCTTAATAGTTCAATAATTCATCAAATATTTTCCTTTTCAAAAAATAAATCAATGCATCTCATGTATAACGCTGTAAAATTGAAATTGTACAGGTCGTATATTGTGAATAAATTACGAATTTACTAATAATTAGTTTTTCATAATTACTTGTGGTCTATATATAATATATATAATGTAATACATTTAAATCCATTTAGCAAACTAATTTTCATATACGACGAGTCGTCGCTTACTTGTTTAAGCATCCCCATAAGGTAGATCACCGCCTTACAAACTAATCGCTCATATGCATACATCTAAACTATTTACTCCGGTTCTTATAGCATAAATTAGCAGTTTTTTAAAAATCGATGCAAAATAAGTATTTGAAGCCATAAGGATTAAATTTTTAGGACTTTTAAATAATATATTTTTAACAGCTTGGGGACGTGCAATGTATAAGCATTTTTTTAAAACAAAGGTAAAATCAGATTATTGAAATAAAAAGGATTAGTAGGATAATTTGAAAAATTGGTAAAACATTTAGGTTTCAGTAAGTCAATTTATATCTAGCCGTGTACGCGTCAAGGTATATTTTTCTAGATTAGAAAAATCATAAATTAGAATAGAGGCATGTAACATAACATGACATAAATATGCGTCATGCCGTCCCCAACCTGATGTTAATAAATTACATAAATATAGAACTACCATTTAAGGAGGTGTCAAACTCATAGTCGATAATACACATTTATCCCGCGCTATTTTTGTAATATATTCAGAAGTTATATTAATTAAATTTATGCAACATATGTAATATACAGATATGCAAAGTTTCAATAAAATTTTAATCGCACTGTACTTATACTCAAATCTAAAAGTGCTTTTAAATAATTTATAGTAGACCACCAATAACATTGAAATTTTGCATTATCGTAACAAAAAGGCAATATTTTCGTATTTATATCTGATTTATGTAAATAAAACAGTACTTTCGATTATATAAACGTCTTGGACGGAGTTTGGATATCCCGTTAAGTACATAAGTAACGTAATATAATAATTGTAGGTAAGCGAGATTTTGGCCTGGGACACGAGATCGCATTACGTGTATTATTTAGCGACGAGGGAACGAAGTCCTGGTCAGAAGCATCTATACGTAGTGAAGGATCCAATTGCAAACGATCCTAGGAGATTGCAACCGATTTGCATTACTTGTGACATTGGGGATCTCCAGTGGAATAACCGGTACGGTCGATTATCTTAAAGTACAATGACACTTTATTCCTTTTCTTTTTTATTTGACGAGCAATACCAGACTGGATATTATTAACTTCTACATTGCAATTGAGTATGGTATATGTATATATCGTTCCTCTTCTCCAGGTACTATTACACGAATTGTACGCACTTCGGAGCATCGGTGAATCCACCTATCCTCGATGAGCAAACGCAGGAAGCGAAGGAAGACGAGGAGCTTGGATATTACGTGCTTTACTGCGAGGGTCCGGGTTTACCCCTCGCTGCAATTCATTCCATGAGGACGCATAAAATCGTCCGAGTTCTCTATGACACGAGAATCCAAAGGGCGGAGCTGCTTTCGCAACTCGCTTTGCCCAAGAGACACAGTTTAGAGGTAAAATTTTAGTATCGTTATCTCTTCTGTACCTATATCCATACATATCCATATATATACGAATATTTCGTAACGCTGCGCGTATTCGTATTCCAAAACTGGGTTACATTCTTAATCATCATAATGTTTTTAGTTACGTAAACTCTAGTCATCCGAATGTTCATTTTACAATTGATAGATTTAATAATTTCGTCGAATACTTTTCACCTATATTTTTCTACAAGTTTTAATAGGCCAATTATGTTAAATGAGATGAATTTATTAAAGAATTTGTAGAATAGAAATCGATATATTCGTATAATTTTTGTATTGTATATATAAATAAACGGAGAAAAATATTGTATTAAAAATTGCTGTGTTATTAGTGAGTTCAATAAAATATTTTGTTGAATACGTTAAAAATATTACTTGTTTCAAACTAAGAAATATATTTATTGAGTTGGATAAAATTTTAATTAAAAGAAAGAAACTCTATTCGATACTGCAAAACAGTTTTTAGTTTTAAACTAATATTTTTTTAAACCTCTAATGGAAAAAAATATATTATTGAATTTACTAACATTTTGTTCATTGTAATAAATTACAAAACATTGCATCAGTTAAATTTTCCCAAAATCATTTTTAAGATTTGTTATGTCTGACTCTCGATTAAGTACTCAGTGACATTGCAATGTTTACTAGAACCTTTTTCTCCGTGCATATATTACATAGCCATTAAATTTTCATGTGTAAAATTTGTAAAATCATGTAGTTTTGCTTAATTTTATCACTCGATCGTATTTTTAATATTGATTGATGGAAATATATCGATCTTCCCAAATCAGAGGAGAAAAGGAATAAAAAAAGTAAACAATTTTAATATTCTTTCCTTTTGTAACGTTCCAGTGGCCAATGCCCCCCTTTTCAGGACGTATAAAAAGTGCATCATCGTGTATTTTTATAAAACAATAAAATTTGGGAAAATGGGGGAAAAACTCACAATTAACCATTAAAGTTTCATTTTTAATATTTAATGTATATATCTGTATATTTTAATTTTCAATATGATAATGTAACTCGGATAACGATAATAAATTGAAAAAAAATAAAAAAAATAAATTATAATATATCTTCTTACAAGCAAAATAACTTCTGTAGAGGTTTAATTGCTTTAATAAAAACTATTTATATTTCTGTTTTTTTTCTACTTTATAAACAAGGAAACGTCAAATAGATGTATATTCACGACGCTAATTTTCTGTTATATATATATATATATATAACACATATAAATTGCACGTACTTGTATAGTAATGAATTGAGAGCGAGTAATGTTTATATTTTTTCTGTTTATGACGCACAAGTTTATACAATAGAATCGGCTAATTTAACGAAATTTCCTTTTAAATATAATATGCGAATATACTGTCTATTCTATTTAATTGAGTCTTATATTTCGTTTATTGAATTTTATTGCAAATTAATAAGCACTCTTTCGGATTCTATTCGTTTACCATTACTTCTTTATCTAAAATTTTGACGAAATTTTGTATGCAAATTAAAGTGTTAATTAGAAGGTATTTTATAATTTCTTACTTTTATTTTTGTTTTTTTTAATTTCATTTCGTTATCCGAGTTGTATTGTTTTATTTATAAATAAAATTATTTATATAGTGTGAAGAGGGTGTTTTTATACTTTTCCTACTCCTTTTTTTCCGTTAAGGGGATGTCGGACTCAGAATATGGTCGTTTTTAATATTTTTTTATAAACAAAAGAATAAGTTTTTGAAAAAATCCTGAACGCCATGCCCTTAGGCATGTTTTAAACGGTATACTCAAATTTTTCCAGATTTTCAAATTTGTAATTTTTTTTTTATTTTGCGTTGAAATTTCATGCCTTTTTCGATCGATAAATACCGACCAAAAATTGTTTATTCAATTATTATTAACAAATTTATTTATTCTTAAAAAATCAAAACGCCATGCCCTCGCTTTTGTTTTAAACTACTCAAATGAATTTTGTTCAGATTTGTAATTCAATATTTTTAACATAATTCTTATGTTGAAAGGTGTCGATCCCTGTAACTTGGGTCCGACATCCCGTTAAATCTGAAAGATTGATAAATTTCCACGAATCAATATCATAATATTTATAAAATTTAACGGTAAGAAATATGCAGGTCTTCGAATGTAAATGTCGATTCATAATTAAATGTCACTGGATACATCTTAATAGTAATACCGGTAAAATTATCGTAAAATTGAATTAAACAATGGAGAACCGCAATCTCACCTAGTCAAACAGTGAGTCGTTGATCCTACACCTCGAGTCAAACAAAGGGAACAAACTGTAAGACGAATTTGTGTGTGTATCAGGTGCCGTTACCGCAAGGTTGGCGAGCTCAAGTACAATTACTACTGCCACCATCTTGGCGCGAGGAACTTCGCGATGCCGCATTTCCCGTTCTGGTGGAAGTGAACGGACGACCGGGAAGCGCAGCCGTGACCGATCAATTCAGGGTCGATTGGGGCACGTACATGTCCAGTCACAACGACGTCGTCTATGTGAGATTGGACGTGAGAGGCTCGAGAGGTCAAGGTAAACGCGCTCTGTATCGACGAATCGGTGGCGTCGAAGTTCAGGATCAAGTGACGGTGTTGAAACACTTGCTCAAAACTCACAAGTATCTCGATGAATCGCGCGTTGGTATATGGGGTTGGGGATACGGAGGTTACGTTACTTCGATGGTCCTTGGCAGCCAGCAGAATGTTTTCAAGTGTGGTGTCGCCGTCAATCCTATCGCTGATTGGCTTTATTACAGTGAGATTTTTTTTATGTTTTATGATTTACATGTACACTCTACGCTCCATGTGCGTTTGCCCACTTTTTCGGTTCGAAAATCGTTTAATGGAAAAAATAAAGGCTTGGTATATTTGAAAGGTCTGTAACAACGGTTATCGGTAGATGTCAATACTGCAATATTTCAATATTTTTATAATAAATAGAATCGAAAATTTTTATTTTTACATTATACCTTTTTTAATTCAATATCGTATCAGTAGAAATTGTTTTAGCGTGATAAAGTACGGTCCATCACATGAAGTACGATTTTTTTAAATAATTTTTTACCTAATTTTTGACTTCAGATCCATTTTTTTACGTACTGCAGTTCTTGAAATATAAAAGTTCTATCTCGGAGTGAAATTTCTTAAGTGGGCAAAAGCACCTAGTGGGCAATATACATACAATACTGTTCGAAAATACGAAATCGATTTTTAAATTTTAATGAAATATACGTATTATTAATTATCTCCGTCAGTAAATATTGAGTATTTCGAGGTTAATTAAAACTATATTTTGTGTATCAATTACGGAGTTAGTTGTCAAATATCAAAGAACGTCAAAAAAGTATATGAAAACCTACTTTAAAAACCTATTAGAAAAAATTAGAAAAAATAATTAAATTTTTTCCAAATTTAAAAAAATTGTACGTCCGTATTAAAAAACACATGCAATAAGATAACCTTATGGTTATTAAAAGTTTTCTGCGATTTATCTTCTTTAAACTATGCGTTTTTCAAATCTAATTTTGCCATTTGAATCTCGCTTTTCATTTGAAAGTGCGATCTCGTACTCACGAACAGTATGCATGATTTCACGTTGACTGGTTGGATTAAAATTTTAAAACGCCACTATAAATTAGAAACGAGGATGAAAATATTTCCAGAGTACAGAAAAAAATCATTAGGCGTTGTATTTCATATTTTTGTATGTATCATAATTTGTTCAAAAGTTATTCTAATCTGAAAAGATGGGATTTCCATTTTCATTTGGTCAATTTTCACTATATAACGTTAAATGTAACTTTGACTGGAATTTTAGTCTATAATCTATTGACACAGTTCAGAAACCTTAATAAAAAGAGGATCATATCTGATCTTTTCATCCACAGATCTGAAAAATCTTGAAACAAGATAATTTTAATGTTTCCAAATTCTAATAATCGTCAATATTAATTTATCGAAAGTTTAAAGAATTGCAAAAAAATCAAATGATTTTTTAACAAAATATTTACAGCACCTAAAAATTTGTTTCGTAAACTCTAAAAATAATATTTCCAGAATGTATCTCAAATTTAGGGCATTTCAAAATTACGTACTAAATTACGTGAAATTCGGCTCGTACATATATAAATTGTATGTATATATATTGTATAATCGAACAATGTAAATCGTTCAATCATTAAAATTTAGATTCAGCTTTCACGGAGCGGGTATTAGGACCACCCGCGGAAAATTACAAAGGATACGTAGAAGCGGATCTGACGCAACGCGCGCGACTCGTGCCGAGTCACAGTTTGTATCTGATGCACGGTATGGCAGATCTCAGTGCGCCTTACACGCATGGCATGGATTTCGCTAAGTCACTCACCGAATCCGGCGTCATTTTTAGATACCAGGTTTGTCAGTAGATATTTTAAAAATTTCCATATCCAAATTGCCTTTAATAACCAGTAATTAAAATCTGAAGAATTTCATTGTTTTAGTACACTAAGGGAAAAGTTGAATAAAAAATGTCCAAAATCTGCTAAAAAATTTACTAACCATTATAGTTAACCCATTAACGACCAAAACGGTCGACTTTTAAAAATTAAATATAGCGGGACTTCTGCAAAAAAAAACTCAAAAAATTTGTCATTTTCAAAGCTTATAATTTTTTTAAGGAATATATCGCATAAATATATGAAATATTAGTCAACCATCGGTGCATTCAATTTGTTGAAGTTTATCTGAGAATTTTTACATACATAAGGTAAATGTACCAATAGCTAACCACTGAAAAATTGGTACCAGTACATGGCCATTCATAAAATAATTGTTATAAAGTCATTAAACTTTAAATAATTTTATATATTCAGGTTCGGCAACTAATAATCTTAATAATTGGCAAGACAAAATTTGTTTTTTTTTATTAAATTCGAGGTAATAAAAAGAAGATTTAACGGATGATACAAAACAGTGGCCAGGTATCGGTGCATATTCTTTAAGAGCTGATCGATTTTGTGTTCCATGCCTTTCCATTTATGAATATGATAAATTAATTGTTGAATTAGAAAAAATATAGACATTGGGTCTATTAAATGATAATTAAATAGAGTAAACTCTAATAAACTAAATGATAATTAAATGATAATTAAAAAGAGTGCTAATTAAATGACTTGTACACATAAAGGAAACAATGCTTTGGTATGATATTTCTTTAAAAAGTAGCTAAGCTTAATCTCACTAATCTACAACGGCCAGATATTAGGGCTGACCGAGGGGACAAACTTTTTCTATTGATCGCCAGCTACAGGTACATCAACCTTATCAATGTTTTATTCATTTGCAATATTAAATTTAATCTATTTAATTGTTTATGATGGATTTTTATTAAATTTTAAGTACTATTATTTTATTAAAAAAAAGTTTGTTTAAATTCAACTTTTCAATTTAATATTCAAAGAAATCTGATTTCGACCTACTGTGGTGGTCAGCTATTGGGACATTTACCTTACTGTTTTGCCAAAATAGTGGCTAAAATGCAAAGTGGTGCAAAAAATCGAATATTTTCTTCATTATTTTTTCTTGAAAATCAAAGGTTTGGATAAAAATTGTTCAAGAGAAAAATGCCTTAGATTAATTGGAGAATGCTCTCCAATTTTTTCAAACTTTTTGGAGACATTTCTTTAAAAATTTTGATTTTGCGTTTTCTTACAATACCAAAAATAATTTCTAAAAAAATCAATTCTAAGACATTTTTATTTTCAAACTATAATTTTCGAGAAAATCTTTTTAAAAATACATGCATTTAAAAGTTTAATTTTTATACAAATACATAGTCTCTAAATGACCTTCTTGGTCGTTAATGGGTTAAGATGAAAAAAATTAAGTAACTGTATTAGCAAAGAATTAAAAATCGATATTTTGCCTAAAAATAATCTAATTTTAATGGGTAATGATTAGATTATTTTTACCTAATTTGTTCGTATAGAGTCGGTTAAAAATTAGTAACGTGAAATAATGATAGAAATATAATCTATTGAAATACTGTAAACTAATCTTTTTAATAAATAAAAATTGTTAATAATATACATCAGATGCTTCCAACTCTTTTTTCCTTTTTTTTCTCTTTTTTCCAACTATTTTTAAAATTTAGATGACATCGTTACAACCATCTGATAATTACCTAAATATCCGTCACAATTTTTAGCAATTAACGCTCTTGGTAAAACGTCGATAAATAATATTCACATTTACCATAAAAATCCAAAATATTAAGTTTTATTAAACGATTTATCTCTTTAAGTAATGGGCCATTAATAATCCCACGAACTTGTATCTATACATATAAATATATATACACATATAAATACTATATACATATACATATAAATATTGTATAACTTTTGCAGAGTTACGCCAACGAAGACCACGCGCTGACTGGCGTGCTAGAGCACGCGTATCGTTCGATGGAGGACTTCCTCGCCGAGTGCCTCGCGTTGGACGCCTCCTAGTGCCTCAGACCGACTATCGAATTCGCCGCCCGCAATCTGATCCTCGCGGGCGCAGCGATGATAATGAGCAACGCGAGTATCGGCCACAACCTAGCCGGATCACCAACGATCGATCATCTCTTTCGCTCAGCCCGACGAAACAATATTATTACCATTATTATTATTACTATTATCTCAACGGTGCAGTTCCCATTGGTTTCCGATCGTACGTTCGACCTATCGAACGATAAATCTGGCTCTCACTCTCACCGCGACCGTTCGACCCCTCATTCATCTAATTTTCGTACTCCGGCTATGGACTGTGAGCGAGAGATCGCGATGTCGTCGTATGTCAATTCGCGCGAGAACAAAGTCTCATGCTCTACGATGTACACACAGACACACGACAATATGAGCTAATACTTTATTCTCGCACCTTCCGAAGCTTCTTCCATAGACCATACTGACGTAGCCGATAAGTTCGTTGCAGTGTAGTTTACCGTTATGTACCGGTGTAAAATGAAAATTGACAAAGAAAAAAAAGAAAGAAAGAAAATATGGAAGTTAAACGAGTCGGGTGTATAGATGTAATACGTGCGCGATGAGTGAGAGTGAGAGTAAGAGTGAGAAGTGAGATCGTGTTTAAACTAATAGCAATATTATTGTTTCTCCTTACGTTTCGACGACGTTCCTATTATACTACGGTCGACCGCTCAACAATATATATATATTTATTTCAAAAAAATGCGTTGACTATGTATCGACAAGCTTAGACGATGGTCTTGTATAAAAGGAAAAAAATACAAAAAATGAGATATAATATCCGTTATCGAGGGGTAGAGCCTTGTAAATAATGTAATTTTCACGAGTATTCGGAAAGAAAGAAAGAAAGAAAAAAAAATATTATACAAGTAAAAGTAAAACACAATTATTCTCTTCGAGTAATCTTCGCACCGTTCACGAACTCGAGATTGTTTGACACTTTGAATTATTATCGTTGATTGTTTAACAATGCGTAATATATATACATTCACGAACAAGATGATTCGTTTCAAAAACGGCTCTAAAAAAACGTATCCACACACATACAGAGAGAGAGAGAGCGACGTACGATCATTCTATCCTCACCCATTGAAAATGTTAATCGCACTTTTGAAAATATCCGATTAACAAAAAGTATAAAAAAGTAAATCATTTGAATTTTAATAATATTCACGCCTAAGTACTACGAGTACGGTTAAACTGAAAAAACGAAATATAAGTGTATATATATACACAGATACAGAAGATAACAAAAACGCAACGCCAATCATTAACGGGTTTGACCAACATCAACATCGGATACATAGTTCAATTTGCCTTTTTCTGGCCGAGCGAATACCTATAAGTCAGAAGAAAAAAAATAAGAAAGAGAGAGATATAGAGAGATATATATATATTATATCACAAAGTGAACAAATTTTTTTCTTACCAAAACTCTTTTTACATCCCTCTCTTGTTCTATCTGGACATAACTGCCGAACGATTGCTATATACCACTCTCGCCGTTGTCCAGAGGCCATCACGATGAAAGAATAAATAAATAAATAAATAAATCCGCGATACAATCAAATTGAAAACGAACTGTCGATATTTATCAACTCCTCGTTTTTTCGAGCACTATATAGACTATATATAGATAAACTATATATATATAGACTATATATATATATATAAATATAAATAAATATATATACATATATTCCTGATATATGATTTTTTGTCGTCGCGTAACGCTTTCCGCGTCTAGTTTGCGTATGAATTAAGCGAGAAAGAGCAAATACCGATGATCGTGGAAAAATTATTGTCAAGAGTAAATTCCGTGTAAGATATAAACGTAACGTGTAGGAAAAAGAAAAAAGAAAATGCGAGTTATCCACCTTCGGCCTCACCGTAATACATTCACTCGTACACGATACGCAGACCTACCGCGTATATCTATGTACACACGTAAACACACACACACACAAACACACACACTTTGAAAGATATTTGTACATAATTGTTCAACGTGCATCATTATTGTTATTATTCATTAATATTTATTATATTATAACGAGAGAAAAAAAGGACACGTCGACACTTTTATCGTCATTATACATTAAACATAGTATAGTTGTTACTGTTATATTGTTATAACTGTCATCGTCATCTCGTAATCACTCTTGATGCGTTCTCCTCGGAATCTCGATATTCACGATCCGTTTTTCCGTAGATCTAGTCGACAATAATTAATTCTACGATATTCGTTAAATGTCAACTGGTTAAAAAAACTTTTTTGTTTCAACGAAAAGCTGTTTAAATCAATCGAGTTCAATCGATCGACGTTATTCGCTTTAAATCCGTCGCATCGTCGCGAGCATGCCTTCGAAATATCTTGTAAATAGTTTTTGCATAGATGAAATCAATATCGATTTTATACACTGCATCGATGATAACGAGGTACTACAAACTCTTATCAAAATTATTTAAACGACGTTTATCTCACGCGGAATTTTCTATTTGAAATCTACACTAATCCAATTGGATTACGAATATCGAGATTCGACGAGGACGCGATAAGAATAAAGAAAAAAAAAAGAATCGCGCTCGACGAATATCGCACGCCACAATTAAACGCTGTGTGCCAGCAGCCCTTATATGCCGACAATCAAGGCTAGTGCAAGTAATCAAACAATAAATAAATAAAGAGGAAAAAAATAAATTATTAAATAAAATTTATTATCATTATCATTATCATTATTGTTTATTATCATTATTATCATTGCTACAATTAAATAAACGATCGATTTTGTATATATCGCTTTGAGTCGATATATATATATATATATATATAAATACACACGTATAAATAAACTGGAAAATAAAAAGGTGTTGCTTAATACTGTTAAAGGGGGAAAAAAATAAAGAAAACAAAAAATGCGAATGAAAAAAAAAAGATTAACGTTTTTCTTTTCTTCCTAAAACTTAAACAAAAAAGCCTATATAACGCGCTGTTTGCGACCGAAGAAAGGTCTAGTTGAATCGAGCTTCAATAAAATTATTTTCACTCGATGCTTTTTTCCACAATATTTCTTATATATAATATACACATACATATACATATATATATACATATTAGGTTTTAGAGTGATCGATTTTTAATGGACGCGAACGAGATGATAATTTCCAATTGTTATTTATATTGTATACGTATTCAAAGTAAACCAAAAAAAAAATCATGTGCAACTGTAGTCAATGTAATGTTATAGTTAAGGACGACAAAACCGGTGCTGATATGTTGGCTATAGAAGATAAAGAAAAAAGCGACCGTAACGATTTAATAAGATGTTTAACGGCGACGCGATCAATTGTTTATGTGTGTTTTAACGAGGAGGAAAGAGGGAGAAATAAATAATGAGGTACATATACGTTCAATCGAATTATTCGTGTGCATCGCAATACCTAACGTGTAATTAATAAATTAACGGGCGTTTTCGATTTGTAAAAAAAAACGTGATAAACTATCAACTGCGTCGCGCGAATCGATGCTCACTTCTTCGTTGTCGTTGCCTCGATTCAATTAATTTTTCTTCGCTGGTGCATGCCTACACACTTTGCGATCTGCACGAGCTTACCTTCGATGGGTAATACAATGTAAACTCACATTTTGCTTAAATATAGAGTTCATCGATATTATTAATATTTTATAACATTAATTGATGTTCTACTTTTTTATACTAAATAAAAATTCGTAAAACGTATTATATGTTGTATTAAAATATTTTTTTATAAATGAACAATTAATATTTAATATACAAAATTAAATCTTCATAAAATATTATTAAAATATAAGATTGTAAAAAAAAGAAACATTTCTTATAAAAAAATTGATTTTGACACACGTGTCACGTCCATTACGCGTCGAAGGTTAACAAAAAACCACACAACAAAAAACGAGCTTGCGCGCGATTGTTACGGCATGCGGCATTGTAGCTAAATTAAAATAATATGAAAAAGTAAGAGAGAATCACAATTTGAAGAATGAGTAATAAAAATTGTCAAGATTTAACCGCGTACGAATGCTCGGTTATTTTCTCGATTGTTGTATAGTTCTTCTAAATATACCCGAATGTGACTTCGGTTCAACGTTTTTTCCGATTTTTCGCGGAAAATCCGCGTTGTTCCTACCGAAGGCTGATTATTCGTAATTTAGACGCGCTTTTTCGGTATAAGATATGAAAAAAGGTAAAAAAAAAATAATATATAAAATTAACGGTTAAAGAAAGGAAAGAGGAGTATTGATGATGACGAAACGTGGAAGTTATAAAAAGTCGATGATTTTGCGCTACGATCAATTATTAAGTGTAAAGTGATTTTTGGGCGTTTTAGAATGAAAAGAAAACCTACGATGATAAAAAAAATTCTCTCGATAAAAATTTCTACGAATTTTTCGTTGTGTTGCGGTTATTATTACATCACTTGTAGTTTAACCAAACGTAAATTATTCAGCTCTACGTTGAAAGAGAAAAAAAAATAAGGAGAATTAAATGTTTTTGTATCACGCCAAATTTTTGTACACTAGAAAAAATTTTATTATACATAAAGTATATATTAAAAAAAAATAAAATAAAATAAAAGACAAAGGATTAAAATAAATTTTATCTATCATGTACTAGTACGTAATTACGAATTTGTATATCATTTATTATGTTTATTTATATTTTTTCTATATGTATATATATCACACGACTTGAGGTAATAAGTAATCGTATAATAAAAAATCTTCACGTTGACATTATGTTATTTAAAACGTTCGTTCGAGCACTTATTATCTCAATCTTAACGATCGTTTCCTTTCTTTTTTCTTTTCTTCTTTTTTACAAACAAATAAATATACATACAAATATAAATAAATAATATCGAGCAATGAAAAAAAAATGGCATATGAAATTCCGCATCCTCTTTAAATTTACCGCAATTGCAATATTAATAAGCTCGTTACGAAAGTTTTCACAGTGTAGCCAAGCGATCGTGTTTTACACCTAATTGTATAAAAAAACAACCATCACAATGTTTGTAGATAAAAGATATGAAATAATGAAAAAAAAACAAAGAGGAGCAGTCGATTTCGTAATGACGGATCCTAAATATACATATATAAATATATAAAATTTAATTTGACGCTGTGTACGAAGCTCTACGAAACGAAAAAAAAGGGGGACACACCGAGAATTGCGAACGAAATAATTTTTCTTTTCGGTATATAGCAGCGCAATAGAGAGATGAATATACAAATCAATAGCTTTGATATAAAAGTATAAATTAAAATACGAACCGCTAAACTATATACGAGAGCGCAGTCAATTTCAATCAAAAATAAATCGTTTTTAGAAATCTCAAATTTTTCAAATTTTCTACTACGAATTAACGAACGTTCCCTTCCGTTTCTTTTATTTTCGAAACGCAAGAAAAGAAGAATGACGTTATCAATGCGAAGAAGAAAAAAAAAAGGAATATAAATTTACCTTCGAGAAAATTCGAAAAATTTGATTTATTTGAATCGCACGTATTGTAACGATGAATTTTTAATTGCGCGCGTAACGGACACTCCACAAGCGGCGGCGCTGAATAATTAAATAAAACCAAAGTATCGCTTTAATCGTCGCGGCTTTTAACGAAAAAAAAAATAGAAGAAAAAGAAAAGAACAAGACTTTCGTACGAATTTTTTGAAACTCAATTCTTGTAATATGTACTTATATATACGTAAAACAAGAAACGGAGATAAATTGTACTAAACGTTTCGAGAGATGTGTAAGGGATACATATATATATGTGCATTGAAACTCGAGGGAAGAGTCTGCGTCAATTACAATGAGCAAAACGGTACGAGAAGAATTATAATAATGATGAGCGAAGAGAAGGGCGAACGATAGGTAACAAAGTAAAAAAAATAATAAAATAAATAACTTATGTGAACAAAAAAAATTTAAATAATAATAATAATAATAATAGATGCTACGATAAATAATGAAAAAAAGTGTCAGCGCCGTCAAACTCGCGACTATATAGCACCAGTTATCTTCCACCGTAACATTCACGATAATCATGTTACTAAGACTCTGCGTTTTTTAATATCAGCGAGACGAGACTCGACCCGGGTATTGTCTGGGCGGACGAAATGTTTTCAATAAACTGTTACATTACCTGAATTATTATTTGTTGTTTTTATTTTGTTATTCAATATCGTAATCGTTTATTTATTTATTGTACCTTGTGTATTTACCTTCGATCCTATTAATTAAGGGGATGTACTCAGAAAATGGGTTTTTCTTTTTTATAAAAAAAGGATGAATTTGTGGAAAAATCATTTCCGTTTTTAACAATATATTCAAATATTTTCGGATTTTTAACATGCTAATGAGCGTGTAATGTTTGGGTTTTAAAGTTTAAACCTTTTTTTTACTCAAAATTACCGACTAAAAATTTGTTTAATTATTATTAAATAAATAATTTTTTTTGTCAAAAAAGTTCATAATAGGTGAGAACCTCTCTTATGTTATAAGTTATCCGTATGATTTATAGTATTTTTATAGATTTTTTTTTAGAAATTTAAAATATAATTTTTGGATTAAACGGTGTAGATTCCTGTAATTTGGGTTCGATATCCCGTTCCATATTATATTTGAGGCAGACATTACGGTCAATTGTGAACGATAAAAAACTGCTCTAGTCAAGTAAATAGCACAAACACAGTATTAAACTTCGCATAAAAATATGGATGCGTTAAAAAATTGTTTTAAGAATAAATTTGACACATAACAAATTTATAATTCTATGAAGAAAAATAATATTCCAATTTTATTGATATTTTTATTTGAAATTTAATACAGTGGTGAATAATATTTATGTAAGGGGCAATGATGTCTTGATTTTCCATAATTTTATTCATCTCCATTGACCCGGTCGGTAACATTTTAGTACACGATCCCGACATTACCGACCTAAAAAGCTGTAAGTTAAACGTATGTTTTTTTTAAATCCCTCTTAATGATGCATTTCAATTTGTTGCACGAAACCTCAAATTTAAAATAAATATGACCAGCGTCATGAATAAAGGATTTATCTGACACAGTTCGAGATAAGTGGAAAAAATTGTTTAATGAAATAAACGTATGTAATAAAAGACAGTATTTAGATCACTTTTTAAATAGGCTAATACTTAAAAAATTACAATAAAATTAAATTTTCGTTATTACCGACAGATAAAGCATAATTTTTTATGAACAAATTGATGCTTATCCACAATCCCTTTTTTGCGTGACGATATTCATACGTTTAACCGATTAATCAAGAGCACATTTTTATGAAATATTTAAATGAGTAGTTGTAACTTTAAGTAAAAAAAAATTGGAAAAATCTATCAATATTTTAAGTTAAAAATTTAGTACACGATTAAGATCCTATTATAAAATTGAGTGAGCGCTCGAATCTCGATCTCGAACATTAAAAACTCGAAAATCAAGTGAAATAAAACATCGGCGCGCGTAGCGCGCCCAAATCCACTTGTTATCAATAAACGAATGACAAAGACCTGTTTTAAATTGAATGCTCTTCTTTTAATCCATTTCGATATTCGAAGTCGATAAGATAGGGTTAGTTTCTTCCCTGTATAACTAAATTAACACATGATGATAACAATAGTAATATAAATTAAATTTCAAAATAAAAATAGGAACAACAAAAAAGTTATATAAAGAAAAAAAACATTTTTTTCAAACCTACCACGTGTCCAATGACGATACTTTAAATATAAAAAAAACAATTGCTCATTAACTGTGTCAAAATGAAAAATTCGATACAGCGTTCAAAGCTAAGGTTATATCAAAATGTTTGTTTATTATTTTCGAAGTGACAGAAGCAGAAACGATTTGAATAAGTAAAAGGCAATAATTCAATAACAAAAATACTAACAAGAACGTTCTGAAATATATGCTGTAAAATGCATAATTATCATCTAAGATCATGTACCAAGAACGCCAAAAAGAAGAAAATTGAAATTAGAAATAAAAATAAAAAAAAAATGAGAAAGAGAATTAAAAATAAAAATAAAAAGTAAATCAACAATAGAAATAAAGGAAATAATTAATGTGCCTATTAGAGAAAAATAACTTACTATCATTTAAAATAAACTATTATTGTACAATTAATAATTGCAATATCACATAAATATCTTTGTGTAAAATTCAGACCTATTAAGAAACGATCCCGTACGTTACCTGCCGATTTGAAACCCGATGATGATAACAGAATAATGCTACTTAAAAAAATATCAAGAGAAAGTTCAGTGGAGAGTTTGAAAAGCGTTATATGTCTTGGTAGATACAAAAAAGTCCCTCGTTTAATTGAACTGGATACCAACGACAACTATGCAGAGAAGCATAAAAATAATAATAACTGTCCGCTAGTCGATATAACAGAAACTCCAAAAATTATCACGTAAGAAACGAAGTATTTTCTATTTCTTATTTTTATTTATTTTTTTTTATTCTTTTTATTTATTCTAATATGGATGTGGTACATAAATGCATAGTTTTAAATTACCTGTATACGCCCGCGAACACGAAAAGTTAGTAAATATATTTTTTTATTCCAGACTCGAGCAAACGTGTTGTTTGTACAATTAGTTTACGTTACACTTTAACGAAGAAAATACATTCCCCATAAATGCATTACAAATATAAATAATTAAATCGTATCTTTTTAATAGTATTGTTTATTTTTAATTTTCATGGGTATTAAGAATTCGGTTAAAAATCGTTTCCTCGACGGGTCGACCGACTCGATTTCGGCTTTGCCGCGCTGCCTCATCACGTCCAGCTCGTTGATAAAATGGTCATTCATGTAACTGCGATTTTGCAAAAGTTGAATTTTCCTGACATCCCTCTGGGTCAGTCGAATCCTCGGTACGTTCAAGTGAATCAAATCGTTTTGATGAATACCCAGCCATCGCAATTCGGGGCACAACAATTGCTCGCGATACCCAAAATTATTGATCGTTCCGAATCTGCAAAAGAAATATGTGAAAATAAAAATGTAATTGGCAATCGAGAAAAAGATAAATAAAGGGTAACTGTCGACTTACCGATACATGCACATTATTTCAAATCCGTAAGGATCGGCATCGACGAGCGCGTAAACCGGTAATTTAGCATTGGCGGATAATAAATTGACGAGCATTCTCGTGGAAACGTCGGGATAACCTTTACCGGTGATCATGATGCACTTATTGTAATTACAACAATCTTCTTGTAGTAATTTTTGGAAAACCGAATCTTTCTCGATTACCAGGACGAAATTGGCTGTCGTTCGAATGAGCGTTACTTCGGACATTATTTGCGGTACGTTGTGACTGTTGTTTTTCTCGAACACCGTCACTTTCGAGTCTCCGAAGTGTAGCGTCAGGTCACCAGCTACTAAACCCTTCGACGTAGAAACGAAACCTGTCCAAAAAAGTTATTATTAGAAAATACATTTATGAAAATATCTAAAAAAATAATAAATAAATAATCAATTAAAAACATAATTAAAAAATAAATAGATTAAAATACGTAAATAAAAAATAAATAAATAAAAGATAAATAAAAATCATTAGATTAACATAAATAAGTAAATAGAAAACGATAAATAAATAAAAATAAATAGATTAAAATAATTAAGTAAATAATAAAAATCGTTAATCAAATAAATAGATAAATGGAAAATAAATAAAAATCATTAAATTAGAATAAATAAGTAAATAAAAATGTATAAATAAATAAATAATAAAAAATCGTACCAATTTCCCAAGGACTGCAATCGAGGAGCATCGTGACTTCTTTGATAGCGTACTCGATTCTCTGTTGCTTGGTGACGAATCGTTTGATATCCTCATTTTTGAGCATATAATAAAACGCACGTTTGGTGCAATAGAAATCGTGATCGTCTCGAGCGAAATAATTAGTTAGGTTCGTACTAGCGTGGGCTAGGACTCTCATTATCAAAGCGAATCTTTTACAATTGTTCACACCGGAAAATCTGAGGGTTTTCATACTGCCGCGCGAACTCCGCGAACAACTCTCCGTGCTGGTCCATCCGGAATTTTTACCGTTGTCGTACGTGAAGTACGGTCTGTTGTTCAAAACGACGCTACCGATTAATTGCCGTAACAACCCTTCGATGCGCTTGAGCAAGTAACGGCTACACGTATTGTTTGTATTGAATATTGGTCGAGTATTGGTAAAAAGGGGTTAATTCATATTTCGAGATTAATCGAACTTACCGTCGTTCTTTCAGGTTGCTCGGTGGAACGGGATAAATACGCTCCTTCCAGAATTCCATGTTATGTTACAAAATTAAAAGGTAATGTCTTTTTACTGATCGTAAAAACTTTCGAACGTCGTAATCAAAAACCGCTGCGTATCGACCGAGTCGTTCCTCGTGTTTGACGGTCACGCAAGGTGGCGACACGGTCCTCGAAACGCACCCGTGTACAATCTACGTTTACCGACCGAGTCGATCGTTACCGCGAAATTCAAATGCACGAAAAATTATTTCGTACAAAAATAATGCAAACGCCAACGGTGTGCAATTTTAAAATTAAAAGAGGAACATACTGACGATGCGAAGGTAAGGTGTAATGTAAAATATCACATAAGGAGGGATAAAAAGAAAAATCGTTTCAAACGATTTTAGTACGCGGTGTTGCTAAACGCGCATGGAAAGTACGAAAGAACCTGTACGAGGATCCTCGAGAAAGCATTTGCTTGGGCATTTACGAGCTTAAAGAATGAAAGTTACACCGTTGACGATCGTTTCGCGGTTCATCGTTTTACTACCTCCCTCGACGGTTATTTTTCTTCTTATTCCTTTATCCTTTTACTCCTTTCAATGTATATGTATACCTTTTGTTCATTTCGGATAAAAATAAATAATTATTGTTATTCTACACGCACTTATAAAATCGTTGTATTATTCTTACTGTAACTAATAAAATATTTAAGTATACATAATACAATTAATGAAAGATTATTATTGAATGTTTAATGATCCGAAAAAAGAATCTGAAGATGTATTGTACATAACTTTATAGTATATACATTTCTAAAATAATCTATATTATGTTCTTCAGTTCGTCCAAGATTTAATTTTGAAGATTATATTTCTCAACATTATATTTCTCGGTTAAAATAAATAAAAATCATTATTCCAATCACTATTATATTATACTAATTCTACTCTAAACTCAAAAGTTGAAAATTTGGAAGTAAAAAGAATAAAATGTGCATTTTAAACGCTATTAAAAGATTAAATGGTAAATTTTAATACTGCAGTAGATTAATTAATACATTTTAAACTTTATGTTATTTAATTGCGTAAAATCAACTTTAGAAAACATTAAAATGCACATTTACAACTTTATACAAGTGAAAAACATATCTGAATTTCTTAAAGATTAATTTTGTAATTTTAAACTTTTAACTTTTAGAAAGGATTAATTTGATGAATTTAATTTTTTAGTGTTTTTCTTAAAGTTAAGTTCTTTATTTAATACTTTTGTGAGTATTCATATCAAGCACGGGGTTGATAGTTTATGACTGAACATGAACATTTATAGGCACGATCGCTATACATTATAGTGCCTTATTTTACCTGCCCGAAAAATAATATTTTTCAAAATATTGAAATATTCATTATAAAATATTGTTTGAAAGCAAAATATATTGATTACCGTCATTTTTACCAATGTATTTATGTATTGTATGTATGTGATAATGGATTCCGTTTATCTCTAATATTTTTTATTTTTATAAATGTGAAAAGTACTTTTTAATATTTGACAAAAGTTAAAAATCATAAAATTAATCTTTTAAAAATATTAATTACTTTTTGGGCATCATAAAGATTAAAACGTGCATTTTTATCCTTATTTAAGTTGAATATACGCGATATAATGTTTAAAATGTAGTTTTTAATCTTTATGTATTCCATATTTTTAATTTTAGGGTTTAGAGTGTAGGTATTTTAATATTCAAATTGTAATGTCGATTGTTTTGTTAGTTTGTTACTTTTAAAACAGTGTTAATTGCAATGGTATTAAAAACTGTATTACTATATGCGTCAAATTATTTATAATTTGCAAAACCCCAAGCCACATAATGATTTTTAAAGTATTTTAATATTATCAAGTGTATACACGAGTTAATTGAATAAAAAGATTTTAAAACCGCTTTACGCACTCGAAGCCTATCATGAAATCTTAAATTGTTAGATTTTAAATTGTTTGTTAACAAATTGGATGTTATCTTAATTTTTTGTCTCATCATTTTGTAAAATAAATGAATAAATAAATATATAAGTAATTAGAACTATTATATTAATATAAATAAATATATATTAGCGCAGATAGAAAACAAATACGTTAATTAATAATTTTATAAAGTAAAATTACTAGACTGTAGAAAACTCAAGAGAATTCTGATGAATAAGCTTGAAAAAATATTAGTTTGAAACTAATAAATATTTTGTATAGTGGTCAAATACGTTATCGTTTTTTTTAATTGAAAGTTTATTTGTCCTATTTTATTTAATTCATACTAATCCGGTTTCATCAGTCTCTACAACGATTATACGTTACTCATGAATTTTTCTTAATATGAAACTACTGCAATAAGTGATTTAAAATAACAACACAAATGAAATAACACTTTTTATATAAATAAAATAGAATTTGTTAATTACCGTAGTTATTTTCTAAGACCTATACCTATACTTTCTATAATAATGTTTTAGTTCTAATTATTATGTGATAGTATGAATGAGTATACGGATGTATTGAAATGCAGTATTTTCGCAGTTGAAAATTTTCGATTTAAATAAATAAGATCACTTTTTCTTCTTCAAACAATTATTCAGAGATTTGCCGAATTCTAATGATTTTGTTAAGTAAGTTGAAAATTATAAAATAAATAATTATTTAAAATTTAGATATATCCATATAGCTCTGTAAAAAATTAGATTTAACAATTTTTAACTTATTTGTTTAAAAACTTCAGCAGTATCATACTTTTTTTTTAGTTTAAATTTATTTAATCTTTAAATAGATACTGATTACTTACTCACTCGCACCGTCAGATAGTAAATAGAGCTGAAAATCGTTTTATTTGAATAAAGTCTACATAGCTTGACAATATTTATTTCTATTTTGACATAGTTAGTATTCAATAGTTAGTAATTCAATATTTAATAAACTCTTAACTGTGCCGAGTTATCGATATAGATAAGTACATACAATCACATTCCAAAATTCAAATTCAATATTACAATACAATACGCGTATACGTAAACACAACGTTCGCAGTATTTGATGAAACAGAAAAAAAAATAAGCGGATGAATGAAAAGTGACAAATTTAGTGAAAATTGATTGATCCTAATAGAAATTGGCTCACGCCTCCACACGTGACGGCGAAATATCTACGGGCGAATCGATGCACGACGAACCGAGGCATACACACAGTCGGCGAAAAAAAAAGAGAGTAGAAAAAGAAAAAAAAAACCGTCTAGAAGAGCGAAGGTAAAAAACGTTTGCCGAACTCATGGGAGAAGCAAAGAGAGCCCCGGTATATACAATGGCAAAATTCAAGTGTCTTTATAGTAGCCCCATTGAAGCTCGTAAGGAGCTCACAAATGCGCAGCGTGACGTCCCCATATATATACATACATACATGCATACATATATATACACGTATACCTACTGCATGCATATATATATATATATATATGTGTGTACATATGGATCGTCAAAGTCCGTTTTCGTCTGTTTATTGCTGTGAGAAATACTACGCACGGATGAACGCGATTGATGCCTATCTCGTCCTTTCCTTTTCTCTCTCTTCTCTCTTCGACTTTTTACCTATATCGATAATGTGACTCTATTCGCCGCGGGATCTTCGATTCTCGCTTTATTTTGACGTTGATAACATTAAGAGGGATTCGAATGAAAAAAAAAAACCTGACGTCTATACGTATACACACCACGTCAATGAGACCTTTTAGCTCGATTTGACGAAAACTTTAAACGTTTCTTTTCAGTGGCTTTTGTAAATAATGCGTTTCAGAAGCCACCGGTTAACTATGCGATAAATTCGAGTGAAGTCTTATTATGGACGTACCTCCTTGCGTTTCAATGAATTTTTAACGGAATTGAATATTTCGAACAAGCGAATGGTAAGACCAATGGGTTTTTTTTACGACTCGGTTTTTTTTTCTTCTAATCGTTTATGTACGATGTATATATACACGTCAAAGTTACTTTTACAATTCCGGATAATAGTCCATATATCCTGATAAACGAGTTTTCGCAGTCTTTTTAAAATAAACTTAAACGTTATATATAAATATGTGTGACATTCGAAGCGAACAGCTTTTCTGAATAATTGCGAGTTAAATATATATATTTATATATATTTAACCCATTGACCCATAAAGGACTAAATTTCGACATCTTGTTTCGTTTGTCGCAATTTAACGAATTAAAGCAAGAAAATTTAGGTACTCTTAATTCCTATGATTTGAAGCGTGCTCTTTCCTATAGTTATAGTTAAAAATGATAAGGTTTCGAAAACTCTGTTGAGGAAAATTCATCGATTTTTTTCGGACTCATGATTTTTGGGCAATTTTTAACTACAAACATTCGAGAGAGAATATTTTTCTAACTATTAGAAACCTAGGGTCCAGAATTATTTTGGCTTAAATTCATTAAACGGCGACAGTTTGGATTATATATGTCAAAATTCCATATAGTCTAATTTTTCTCCAAAATCGATGTAACTTTTTTTCCTTAAAAAAAAATAAAAAACAATTAGTATTATGTATATACGAATTTATTCGGTATTTACGAGCTAAATTGCGTTATTCAAGTTTTTTTCAAATACTGCGCAAAACCCTCTTTTTAGCAATTTACTTGCATATCGCTAAGTCTTAAATGTTGCCAGAGGTATTAGAAAATTAATTAACTTCATACATACATATAGTAATAATTAAATGCCCGAGCGATGTAGAGTGAAAATTTAAAAATAGGTTTGTTTTTTGAAAAAATCGATTATGTATTTAAAAAAGTTGCCTCAAAAATCATTCCAGTATCTACTATAGTTTATTAAAAAAAACACTATTCGTCTTAGATTTTTCCCCACTACAAATACTCAATTAATCCCCCCCCCCTCCTCTCTACAGAAAGAAAGCCACATCGTGGACACTGAGAAACCGCACCCCTAGTGAAAAATGACATAAAAATCCAACAAAAGCGTGTGGTTCTTCTGTGTATATAGGAAAACGATAACGGCATCCCTAACTCGATGTAAATGGCATTTGCATCTGCAACAGGAGTGGAAACACAACAAATTTTTGATCATAAATATATCGCGACGCATTGGTGAGATAGATGACATTAACGAACTACACCAGGGGGGGGCGCGTGCCAAAATATTTAGGGGAAACCATAGCCCATCTTCAAAGAGAACATATACATATACATGTATAGTATAATGCAACTAAATAATGGACGACACGCGCCTTGACACCTATATACCTATACTAAATTATCCTTGGTTTTTACATATGCGCATTTTTTCTTTTTCTTTTTTTTTGGTATTTATTTCGTAAAAGTAATCATGAAAAGTATGAAAGTTAATACAAACAGGTATATACACTGAGAAAAATAGTAATATACTATAACAATATACTCATTTTTAATATACAAAAAAAATTTAGTAAAATAATGATGATCGTGTTTAGTATAACGTTAACATTGATAAGTCGGAAAGAGTAGGATATTGCTCTAATTTATAAGTAATATCGCAATGTCGTTTGAAGTTAATACGTAATAAATTTACTTTATTAAGATAAAAAATATCAGCACTTACAAGACACTCCAGTTGTTCTGGAGAAAAGTTTTGGTGTATACAATTAGATAATAATTATAATACAAATAAAAATTGTTCACGATATTATAACAGAGGATTCTTGACTCATGGCAGGATTGTAGACTTTTTACGAACTTACCCTTCATCAATTCCTTCTCGGATTTTTAAAGTGTAACAAAGCAAAAGTTTTACTAACAATAAGTGACCTACTCATCACTTATTTTCAACCAGTGATTGTTCACTAATTAGTCAGTGCATATATAATCACTTCAATATTTGAAACAATCATAAAAATTTCCAAGGATCACAATTGGGAATTCCAAAAATTGTGAAAATCCTGCATTACAAATGATCGTTTCGATAATGCATGGGAAAATCCACAATAGTTTTAACATTTTGTGTAAGTGAAACATGTTATTTTTCAAAGTCTGTATAACTTGGTTTCCTGAAGAGGCACATCATTGTATTTGGGATTCATTTGTTTGTTGTACGGCCAAACGGATGAAAGTGGCTAAAACGATTAATATTTCCTTAAAAGTACAGAAGCAGTTACGTTTTTCAGCAAACTAATTGAAAAAACCTGGAATATTAGGAATTTTGTGTATTTTTTAATTGCGCCGTTCAATATAATCGTATAATAATAATAATAGAATACGATTCTTGACTTTAATACAAAGAATTTAAGCTCCCTAAAGATTGAGTGCCTTATTCAGAATTGTTTTACTAATATTTTAAAGTTTTAATGTTATTAACTAATAATACTTGAAATATATCAGTTTTCAAATAAGGCACACAATCCATATGGGGTTAAAATTCTTTGTATTAAAACCAAAAATCATATTGAACGGCGCAATTAAAAAATACATAAAATTACTAAAATTTCAGGTTTTTTTCAATTAGTTTGCTAAAAACGTAACTGCTTTTATACTTTTAGGGAAATATTAACCGTGCCGTTTTAGCCACTTTCTCTAAAATTAATAACTGTTTAATTGTCTGTACAACAAACAAATTAAGCCCAAATACAATGGTGTGCCTCTTCAGGAAACCAAGTTACAGACTTTAAAAAATAATATGTTTCATTTACATAAAATGTTAAAACTATTGTGGATTTGCCCATATATTTACGGAGTTCAATACCAATACTTCGTACTGGTATATGGTTTTTCAATCACACTCACAATCTATAATGTTTTATCGCAGAGTAGTAATTGATAATAATTCAATACGATGTTAAGGTTTTTTTTTTATTACATTTACGTTTTAAAATTGGATACAAATATACAACGCATTTTATAAGCAGTATAACCCAATTTATTTCAAAACTACAAATTAAGACTACATTTACATAACAATTGAATCGAGTGTTTACATAAAAACCCACGGAAATTTCCTAACTATACGCGTAACAATAAACATTGAATCCCGAGCAATCGCGCTTACTGTAGTTTAAACATATGTTTAAATAGATTCAGTATTTTGCATAATAATGGATAGAGTACTTTATCACCCCGAAATATTGTTGCAACCTATAAAACAACGTACGCGCGTGTTACTATATTTACCAAATAATAATATTAATCTCATCACGACTGATATCTCAACCGTATAAATTGATCACGCTCCGAATATGAGAACCTTATTAACGAAAAATTTGATCTGTGAAAGTGTCTTACTTATGAAAAGCGAATTTTAAAAATAAGAATTAAAAATGGCACGGCTCGCGCTATTCGTTTATAGCGGGATAGCTTTGTTGTCGATAATCGTCCAGCAATCGGAAAGTTTTGCATTCGTAGCAGCTTTAGGCATAGCCAGTAGCGTGGTCAGTATTATTTCGTTTTTGTGGTACGTGATCGAGAAGACGCTGACCGAGCCAGTCAATCAAATCGAGGGCTCCTCGGTGCCGATCACCAACGTCGTTTCCATCACGGAAATCCGAACTGAGAGGGACGCCCGCGATTTCGTCGAGCGCATGGAATTCATAACGTTCAAAACTGACATCGATAATATTGCTAACGAGCTTACGAAAGCTCTCGATAGCGTGCCTGAGCTCGTTGAGTTGCAACGTAGTTGGGCTAGTATTTCTCTCAACATCGGTAAGGTCAGTATCTACGATAACTTTTTCTTATTGCAGTCAAATTTTTATATCTGCACTGAAGAAATATGTAAGGGATTTGATTAAATATTTTATTGAATATATATAGCATTTCAAATATAATAACGAATCAGCAAATGACGAATAATTCCGCTAAAAATATCATTGACTTAGGTTGTTTATAACTCTGAAATATATAGAGATATGCCTCAAACTTAAGTCCGGAAGAAAAAATGAGATCGAGTAGATTGGATTCTAATAAAAAGAAGCTCAATATATCTTGATTTGGTCTGAAGTTATTGAATGAAGTAAGAATTTAACGATATTTTAATGACAATTTTGAATTTAAAAAATTACTGTTTTTTAAGGTAAATAACCTTCTTATTCTTCTCTCTTTATAACTTTGGACCAAATCAAGATATTTGAACTTCTTTTGTTTTAAATGTAATCTACTGGATATCAGCTTTATTCTGGATATAAGTTTGCGATCGAAGGGCTACGCTCTTGGAAATCACGAGAAGATTCCAAAGATTAAATTTAGAAGTCTTTAAAAATCTTTAGATTTTGGAAATCTTTAAATAGTCTTCACGTTTCCTTTTGTTTTTTGATTTTTTGGAGTGCGAGAGCCCCTCGTTTACAATCATATCTCTATTTATTTCTGAATTACAAGCAACCAAAATTAATTAAATATTTTGTCAATTTTTTCGTTATTTACTTATATTCACCGTAAAAAAGATTGTTAAAGTCTAAAACTCCTGGTACTTCATATTTATATAGTAAAAATCATATCGTAAAGTTTGTTAAGGATCCGTTTTCCAGAGATATTACATTCTCCTTGTAAGAAATATTTGTTAAGATCGAAAAAATTCTTCTTCAGAACTTCACAGCTGTAAAATAAATTTCTTTTTTCAATGTATATGTAAATAGTGTAGAATGAAAAATATTGCATTAAGAATTACCATAGTCTTGAGTAATTATATTATACATAATCGAAATCAGGGCTGCTTTCAGTTACCGACAAAACTTCAAACTTTTAATCGTAAAAATTAACGGTAGAATGTAACAATTAACGGTAGAATGTACAAATATAGTCAAATTTATACTTTAAGAAAAGTGTACTATGTGAGTGTAAATTTAATACTTATTGTGATACCTTTAAATACAATACCTATAATGTGTAATAACACCTAAAACAAAATTACATTTAAAAATAATTTTCTTCATCGTAGATAGCGAGTATAAAACTTTGTTAACCTGAAGACACTAAACGTGAAATGTTTAGAAAGTATTTTTTTCACGCAAACGATGAAAGGACTATAACGTCAATTAAAACGTGCATGTAACGATTAGCTTTAAATATGTATACGTAAAAATGTAATGTATAATTTAAAAAAAATTTTAGTTTAGCATTTAACATAATTGTCGTATGTGTAATTAAAAAAAAAACAAAAATTTTTTAATAAATTGTTCTTTTCAAAATTACGATTACCGCGTTTGACCCCTTATTTAAGTGTAAGATTGCTAACTTACACTTTCTAGCTTTAATATTTATTCGCATTAGAATTTAGAGTTAATTTAAATAAATATGAGATTTAAATTGATAATACGAATACTATAGCTAGATAAAGATGTATTAATTATTCTTATGCGAAAATTTTCAAATTAAAACTTTTTGAGATGCTTTTGCACATTCAATCGAAATGCAGTGGATATTCAATCGAGGTTTTTTCACAAGATGTATATTATACATGCTATTTTTTTTATTAAAAAAATTTAGAGTTTTGTCATTTATAGTTTAAAGTTTTACATGTTCAGAGTTTATTCATTCTATCACTGAAATGTATAAGATAATCAATTTGTAGTGCTAGATAAAGAAAATATCTAAATAATTATTAGAAAATAATTGATTAAAATATCTCATTTATAGAATCTAAGAAGCTTTATATAATTTTTATTACACTATTGTTTATCATAGAAAATTAAACGTTTAACTAATTTTGTGTATATTCATTTAAAAAATATTTTTTTTCTTCTAGATCGACTACACGTTCAGTGAATTTTTAAAGTACAAAAGCAGATTGAGCAAGTTGCGCAACGACACGCTTATTAAATTCGCCGACGAGACGCTCAATCATTACAACAGCGGGCTTTTAAATCGTCTGCTCGAAATTTATTTCGCTTTGTCGCCGCATCACGGGGATATTAATAGAGAAGCCACGACCCTCAATCTTATGAACAAGTACATGAAGGCAAGTAATTGTTTTTTTTATTTATTTAATAAAATAGTATTTACTTTTATTACAAAAAATGTAAGAATACATTGTTTTTTTTCGCAGGAATTTAAATATATATGCAAAACGAACAAATCTTTGCAACAAATACTAGCTGATTTTTACGAAGCCGTCGTGATCACCGAGGCGAAGGGCTACTTGATCACGCAATTCGCTTATAAAATCCTCGAAATGAAACATAACGGTATGTATATACATATTTTCGTGTTGCAAAGTAATTAAAAGTATATACAAAAAAACTGAATTTGATGTATTTATTGCAGTTGTTTACACGGAAGAGAAAAAAATCTACGAAGAAGATTTTAAAGAAAGATTCGCGAATCTGGTTAAGGTTTTCAAGGAGTACATAACTAACGCCTCTCGAGAAATTTGGACCTGCGATCCTGAAGTACATAAAAAAGGTAATAAAAATACAAAAGTAATATTCTAAAATGAGAAAGGTGGAAATTGATTAAAACCAATTATTCTAAATACGATCTTTAACTTTTATTTATAATAATACTGTATTTTCTTCGTAGACGTAACATACACAACTATCAACGATATATTCCGCAATACTATTATATACAATCATCAGAAATACGGTCGTTATTATTCGAAGGAATGTAAATATTTGTATTTTAATAAAGCCGAAAATGAAGATATAAATAAAGAAACTAAAGATATTGGCTTTACGTTCCCTTATGAATGCGTGGAATCGTACAATTGTTTCAATACTAACGCAACGATATGTGTTACGGTAAGTTAAAATTGTATACTTAAAATTTAGTATTTTAATTCCACTGTTTTTTACATATTTAAAGGGATGTCAGACCCAAATTACAGGGATCTACACTTTTCAAACCTAAAATGATATCTAAAATATTGCAAAATTGATGCGGAAAGCTTAATACATAAGACAGGCTCTGACCTATTAACTTTTTTCAGGAAAGTAAGCATTTTCGTAATAATAAACAAATGTTTCATTGGTAATTTTGAGTAGAAGAAGGTATAAACCTTAAATAAACATAAAGCAAGGTCTGATGTTTCTATTTTTAAAGCAACCATATTTTTTTAATAAAGATTAAAAATACTATTTTTAAATGTATTTAAATATCAATGTAAACATCTGAAAGAATTCGGGTATATTGTTTAAAACATGCCTAAGGACCTGGCATGTAGGATTCTGTTAAAAATTCATTCTTTTGTTTATAATAAAATTCCCTTAGGGACACGTCAGACTCATAAATGGTCAGTTTTTACTTTTTTTTAAATCTATAATTTGGTTACGATGTTCCGGTTGAAAGTTTATGCCTTTATCCACTAATAATTACCGACCAAAAATTATTTACTCAATTATTATTTAAAAAATGCTTTTTCGTTAAAAAATCAAAACATCGAGCCCTTCTTTATGTTTTACGCTATCTGTATGAATTATTTCAGATTTTTAATTCAATATTTTATATATATTATATATTATATATTATAATTTTTGGATTGAAAGGTAGAGATTCCTGTAGGTTGGGTCCGACATCCTGTTAAGAGGACAAGCTTTTGTTTAATAATTGAAAACATTTCTTAATTTTTTAAATAAATTATATTATTATTTACTTTAATTTAAGTTTTGTTAGCCAATTTATTTGTTGTGTTACACAAATATTTTAATTAATTATGAGTCTCCATACTGATTTTTTACCATAATGAACTATCCGCAGGATATTTCAGTTATGTTACAAATAAATTATCCAAGAAATTTTAAATAAAAGTTAATAATAATATAGTTTGTTTAAACAATTAAAAAAAATGTTCAATTGTCATGTAAAAAATTATTAATTGTTAATATTGAATAGCTTTTTTTCAATTTTAACCCAGGCTTGTCCCCTTAAATACAAGAATCTTTAAAAATATATTTTAACTATACTTTAATTATGATAGAAATCGAAAACATTTAACAGTTATTTCGTAGATATATAAAATATTAGTAAAAGGTTAAAAGACTAAAGTTTTTTAGTTCGTGTGGTTCATATTTATAATGTAAAATGTGTATTATATATAGTAAAAATTTTTTTGTATACATATACATCTTTGACACTTACAATACTATTAAAATCGATTCCACAGAATTATGCCAACGAAGACGCTCTGAACACTAGGAGATCGTTCAATCGTCCGGAAAATTGTCAAGATACGAAAATAATAAATGTCGGTAAAAATCATTGCGTATGTACATGTAACCACCAAAATAGTTATAATGAAGTATACTTCAGCACAGCGACCGTCTACGCCGATGTAGAAAACAATTAGTAAGATAATTTTAAAACGAAATATTCCAATAATATTGACATATTTATATATTTTCTCTCATTACCAAAAAAAAACGTAAATATAATTACAGCATCGTAACCGGAGCGCGATTCCGAAAAGAATATAACGCGACGACGTATGCACCGTCCTCGGAGTTGTGGTACATCGAGATTCAGCAAGGTCAACTGTTGGAAAATGGGAAAGTGAACGAGAGCACGTTATCGTGGAAGAGAAACATCGATAACGACAGAATGGAATTGTTAAATTGGAACAATCGGGTTTTCCAACTTGTGACATCCGATGGCGAAGATAACGAAGTACTCACGGGTTTGGGTTTCGCTAGAAGTTTCAGCGACAAATTCGCGTTGAGACCCGAGACTCGCCAATTTAATTACACCACCGGGAAACTCGGCCAAGTTGGTAATTTATCACTGAACGGACCGTATTATCGTAAAGGGTATTTATTACTTTTATACTATGCACGTTGTTTTATTATTTATTTGTATAAATCTTTTTATGACCTTCCGGATATTAATTAATTTTCGCTTCTCTTTACTTATTGTAATTGTATAAGGAGACGTCAATATCAGCTGTTCGTTACGCAACGTAAATTTCTTCGGAAAGAATAGTTTCAGTAAATTTTACTAAACTTTCATTAACGGCGTAACAATCAACTTTTTGTCAATTTATAACGAACTTCCTAGCAATAGTTACTGAATGTCTACTAATTTTTATTACCAACTATATAGGAATTTTTACTAAAAGTTCAGTAATTTCTTGCGTTTCGGCAGTCTATTACCTCGTATGTGAAAATTTAGTAAAATTACTGAATTTTTTTCTCTCCTTGTATAAACTAACTATCAAGAAGATCATCTCAAGTTTGGGAAACGTATCGGGCCCAGCTTGTAGGATATGTTTTCTAATATAAAATATATAGAAAAGCCAGTGTCACAGATCGTAAAAATCGTTTTTTCAAAATAATTTAACTTAAAAAAATCAATAAAATTTGTACTGCTCAATTTTTATTTAAAATTGTTTCTAATTTTTAATTCGAATTAAACAAAAATTGAGCAGTATAAATTTTATTGATTTTTTTAAGCTAAATTTCTTTAAATTCTTAATTCGGCTATAACTTTGCTTCATTTCAACGGTTTTGAGCGTCATTTTTTTAAATTCTATCTATTTTACCTCAGCTTTTCATTAAAATTTGGTTTGAATTGTCGATATTTAATAGATTAGAAGTTACAAACGTTTAGAGTGAAGTCTCTATTTTTTGGAAACTTTGCTTTAATAGCGTATTACTTTTGAAAAAACTATATTGTTAGTGTCTGCGGCTCTGGCTTTCCACATATTTTTATATTAGAAAACATATCCTACAAGCTGGGCACGATCCATTTCCCAAACTTGAGATGTTCTCCTTGTAAGTCTTACATTTTTAACATTGAATAATCAAAAATATAATAATTGATTTTTCTTTACAGAAGTATCCTCGACTTGAGCGACGCCGACATCCCAATTTTATCAACAAAATCGAGTGTACCGGATTCTTTACCGAATCACAACATAGTGTTCGGACCGAGCAGTTTTGAGAAGGATCGCGGACAAACGACTATTCCGTTCATAGATTTACAAGATGTTGTAGCGTATCCACCTACACCTTTGTCCGGTGCGGGTCTCTATCATAAAGGCACCAAAGGTTACGGTGGATTCGTAGCGCTCAAATTGCTCACTTATAACGTCGCTAAATTCATTTAATTCGAATCATTTAGTTATTTATATGTAAATACAAGAAATAATATTTTCATATATTTTATTATATTAACATTAATATATTTTATTATTTATTAAATAATATATATACTGTAAATAAAGTGCCTATTCTAGAATTACATAATCTTAATTATATAAAAAAAAATATTCCTTTCATTTATTTATTTTGCGTATGTCAATTTAACATTCTTATATAGAGACACTTTGTCAATTAAATTTCGTTGAAAGTTATGTTGGAAAGAAAATTCATTGAACGAAATATATAACCGGGGCTGAATAATCATAAATATAATTGACTATTATACTCACTAACGTAAATTAATAAATTTGAATACGCGTTGATGATGCGAATTCGGTAATCAATTCGACGTAATCAACAATATGTATTATTCTATATAAATTATGTTAGATGAGATACAATCTGTCGCGCATTATTACCGATAAATGATATATTGTCAAAATTTAATCATTTGAAATTTAATCATTTCGAATGAAGGCCGTCAGTCTGCGATTTTTAATAATTTGTGTTTGTATACGCGAATGTATTCTATACTTATTTCGAACTTTGTGGAGTCATTCGATATTTTATAACGGAGGGTAAGACTTGGGGTCTGGTTCAATGCGTGCATTGTATGTAAATAGTATATTTTACAATTTTTAATACACTGAGAAAAATTTATTAGTAAAAATTACTATTTTAATGGTAAACGGAGGACAGACTTGCACAATTATAAAACTATTAATAATTACTATTAATAATGGTAAAAATTGCCACCATTTTGGAACAATTACCATTAATAATGGCAATTTTGGCACGAAAAATGAACATAATATAATTGTTTCACTTAAATTGTGAATTATTACTAACAAAGAGAGGACATAGCGTTTGGGAAACGGATTTATTTGAAACGAAATATTCGAATAAAAATACCTGCGTCTCACAGTTTTTTCCGTAGATCCTAGGGATAAAACTATTCGACATTTTAAATAATTTAGGGAAAAAGAGACTCAAAAAATAAGGCACTATTAGTTGAATTATTAGAGAAATAAGATGAAAAAATAATGTAATAGTTTCTACTAGTTCAATTGTAATTAAATTTTAAACAGTTTTATAAGTTATTTCAACATATGCAAGTTCAAATAATAGAGTCAAATTACAGGAATCAGCAACATATTGAATTAAAAATCTGAACAAAATTCATATGGATACCTTAAAAGATAAGGACGGGCTTGACGATTTGATTTTTTTAAGAAAAAATAATTTTTAAATAATAATTGAGTAAACAGTTTTGAATTGGTACTTAAGGAATAATTATTTGTAATTAAAGAAAATAGAGTTTCTACCACACGAAATCCTAGTTCTAATAACGGAAAAAATTTAAAATTCTGTCTAGCAACTAATTGAAATTTTTTTTATGAAAGTTATAGTATATGCGAATGCATTGAAGAATGCTAAAATAAAATATTCTAAATATGCGTGTACACTGATTTCCTAACCCTGAATGAATAAAACTGAAAGACTATAAATAACAAGTTTGAAGAGTCGTAGTTTATTTTATTCCTACTTCTCTACTTTTTATAATGATCAGAGTTTATATTACTTGATAATGTGTCAACGCTAAACGTCATCTAAGATATTGCGGATTATCTCATTACGTTTCGTACATTCATGTAACTATGTGTACACGACATTATATACATAATTAAATAAATGTTTGTATAATAATAAAAAATTATGTTATTTTATTAATAAAAAAAAACATTGTACAAGTACCTTAAACTTTCACTCCTGACATATATATATATATATATATATATATATGTAAGCAATCGGATAACCCAATAACCGACTAAAGCTCATAAATTTTCGGCTTGTCAACATCGTTCAATCCAATAAAATTCTTATTCGATTAAAATGAGAATCGATTAATTCGACAGAAGACATCAAATAGCTTGTACAATTTTAATTGGGAGGACAATATTTTACGCTATGCCGGCACATTCATCCACGCGTATATGTGTATAATATGCAAAAACGTGTAAAACGTTACGTCGTATAAAAATAATTGCACTCGGTCGGTATTATTCGTTGATTCGCACTCGTCTTCCCCTTGTGGGGTACGCGCGAGGACAATAACGTCGATTCGTTCATGGAAAAATAATACAAAACTATACGGTTACTTGGACGCTTAGTTTCACATTATAAAGTACTCGAAAGAGAGAGAAAGGAGGGGGTCTACTGCCGTCTTACAATAGCCCCTTTCGGATAGTATTACATTGTGCAACAAGTACATTTGAGTAAAAAAAAAGATGTAAAATAGCAGAGCATATAGTCCTCGAGTCTTGAAATAACCCGTATGTATCGTTTGGTGCGGCTCCTAAGTGCAAGATAGTCTCCTCGTAGATATCGGTTGGCATCCATCCCCGTTCGAGATGATCGAATCCTCTCTCTCCCTCTGTTCGAAATCGGTTGTAAGAATTTCTTCGAGGAAAAAAAATACACGCACAATGCCTGCGCTTACGATTTTAATATCTCAAATGTTAGGATGTGTAAAAATTAATATCTTACATACGAAAGGAAATTCATTGTGTAAAAGTTACAAAAATTCAAGTTTAAAAAATTTTAATTTATAATAAAGAAATATGTTTGCGTCGGCTAAGAAAATAAAGACAACGTTGTATTTACGAAAAGTTAATTTATCATTATGTAAGTTTGAATTAATTGTTTTCATAATTGTTTCGTTACGTTTATTATTTATTGTAAACTATGTATGAAATAATTTTATTCGTTAGAAAATTATAAAACAATTAATACAATATTGATTGGAAAAATGTTCACGTCGGCACTAATGGGTTAATGTGATTACTTACCTTTTTTATTTGTTTGATATACTAACCGGGCGAAAATTTGACCATGCACTTGCGACTTACACTGTAGCCATCTACACCTTCAGGTGGTACTATCGGTAAACGATATTTAAATGCAAATTGGTGGTTCAAAATTTCACAAATAAGCATTTTACATACATGTGAATGGTTATTACAAAACAGTCATTAATTTATTTGTTATAAAAGTACATTTCATTAACCGTATGCCGGATCCAAATAACAGGATTGTGCACCTTTCAACCTAAACATTATACCTATAATATCGATTAAAAATCTGATAGCTTAAAACATAAAGAAGGGCTTGACGTTTTGATTATCTTGAAAAAAAATTATATTTTATATAATAACTGAGTAAACAGTTTTTGGTCGATAATAAATTATTAGTTAAAAGAAGCAAAAACTTTCAACCCATACATCGCAGTCAAATTACAAATCTGGAAAATTTTGGATATATTATTTAAAACATGTCTAAGGACCTGACGTACAGTGTTTTCTAAAAAAATTTATTAATTTGTGTATAAAAAAGTAAAACATGACATTCTGAGTCCGACATCCGTTTAAAATTGCATATTTACAATATTTTTTTTTATCTCAATGTAACTCGAAGTTTTCACTATTAAAAATAATTAAAAAATTAGTGGTTTGATTTTCTTTTCGTTAATAATTACCCATCATTCCTGATAATCATCAATTTTTGTTTTTAAAATATTTATTCGGCATAATGAGAAGATTTTGTTGCGTAATTAGAACAACATTACCAATCACAATGATTGCAGAACCAACGAGTATTCTTAATGTATTGTTTACACCCAATAATTCCGTAATAAATTTCAATTATATATAAAAATAATTTTTACTACACGAATAACAAATTTTTATAAAATTTTTTATAAATATATGTAACATAAATTACAAAATATTTGAGTAAATTTGAAATATTAAAGTTAATCCTTAGAATCAGGTGTGCGCAAGGATCGCATCGCATCACGAACGTTAGCTTTATGGTTAGAGAACGAGATTCGTAATCCAAAATCCGTATGATCAAATTTCGCACCTCACCTTTTTCATACGTTACAACACTATAATAAAATTTACTGAAGTATTTTCCTTCGTGTACGATTCGAATAGATACCGGTATTTAAACGATTCCTCTTTATGTTATAAGGAATTGAATTTAAATTTTAAGAAATGTTCATTCATCGGTCATCGAACCGAATTTGATATAATAACTACAAAAGCAAACCCTCATAATCAAATATTTTCGATTTTAAACACTTACTTCAAGGACATTATAATGTACCACCCGAAATTTTGCATCGCCCATATGAAAGAGGTATATAGGTATATACAAACATGCAAATAGAAATTTTCGACAATTTTACTAAAAAAAAAAAGAAAGAAGAAAATTCGGCACCCCGTCGACTTCTTAAATCTCGATTTTCAAATTCTAAACAGTCTTCCGGTTGCGATTTAACATTTCGATGTATAACGCGTAGGGATCAAAGTTTGACCTGAGTATATGCGATTTTCACGCTCGATTTCACTCGTTGTAAGAAGGGGAGTAAAATCCCCAGGCAAGTGCATTGATCAACATTTTTACTTTTTTTTCCTTCTTAATTGTAATGCGATATCATCGAATTTGTCCACTTGGAGAAGGCCAATTGTGTCGAAAAGAAAAATGTACTCTTGACGGTTATACAATGTATATATATATACGAGATATATAGATAATCCTGCGTTTATGTTAAAAAAAATCTAATGTGGGCTTAATATCACTTTTTTTTATTCGTGTTAAATTTCCAATCGCATTTATTATTACGTTTTATTATTTTGTTTAACTTAAACTAGAGGGGACGCACCTGAATTAAACTTTATAAATAATTATTCGTTTTTAACAATTTATTGTGCAATTGTTCAAAATGTATCTTAAGTATTTCACCACTTAAGGAACCACTTTATTGGATACTCTAAAATATTAAAATTAGTAATAAAACATGCTTTTATCTATTTGAATGAATAAGAACTACGAAACAAATATTTATATTTATAATTACATTTATATTAGCTGTCGTTTACATAATTCTTTAAATTTAAGCAAACTAATTTTTTCATTGCAATATTTTTTAATTATGTTCTATTCTAATGGATTAGAATCGTGTTTAGTTTTCATTGTTAAAATTTTAGTATTTTCGATGAAGTGATTCTTGAGATCTCCTGCAGTCAGTGGCAGTTGCTACACTGAAAAAAAATGTAGTGTATTCATTTAAATACTTTACCGAATATTCCTAATATAAATTTTCATTTCAAACTAATATATTTTTATTAAAAACGAACAAATTTTAATTGAAACAAAGATAACGTGTTTAATGTTACAAAGTTTTAATATTTATAGTTTCAAACAAATAGTTTTTTTTACACGTTTTATTAATTAAATGTTTTATAGCATTTGCTAAATATTTTTTTTCAGTGTACAAAAACACGTTGCAAATAAATTGGCTATCAACATTTTGGACAACTAAAACAATTTGTTTAAAAATGAAGAAACATTTTAAGTAATCGCATAATAAATAATCAATTTTTTATAATAAATTATTTCTTTACTTTATAACAAAGGCTCTGGAGTAATACGGAATAAGCAAAAAAAATGAAGATCGTTAATAATAATCTAAATGATCGCTATAATAACTCCGCAGTTGACAAATAAAAACTGTAAGAAAATAAGCAAAGTAAAATAAACGATTTTTATAAAGAAAAAAATAATAATAAATGTAATAACAGGAATTAACCCTCATACAAGAGGCTCGTAAAGAAGTTGTCCCAAAATTCCATGAACGTTCACCGCGACACCTCGAGTTTTTCCGGTGGCACAGCAGGGTGGCTTCCTCGCTCTCACTTACTCTCTCTCTCTCTCTCTTTCTCTCTCTTTCGAATTCTAGAGTGTCCTCGATATAGCGCGAAATTGTGACGGGATGAGAGAACCCGACGACACGAGTTTATTGTTACGACCGCCGTGTTCACACACTCGTGTAGGACCTCTTGACTGCCCTTATGCATCGATGGGAAAGTCCGCGGTTCTTCGCGAGAGTATATACGTACGAGTCGCTTCTTTTCGGGACACCCGCCGAGATTTATCTCCACTGTGATTTTGCCGAAACGACCTCGATGGAATTGAGTGGGCTTCATTTTTTTCCAAGCGTCAAGATTACATTTCTCTCTCTCTCTCTCTCTCTTTCATTTTTTTTTCTTTTCACTTTTCCCAGGATAATTAACTTTATTACATAGATTTTTTTTTCGATTCGGTTGGTTATTTCAATATTACCGCGAGATTGCGAACGATTACTTTAATTAAGACAATATTCGGTATAAAGTGTGTGTAATGTTACGAGACGTATATGCTGATATAATTTATATGTTGATCGTATACCGCGAATTGTAATAATCTGACGAGAAAATGCGACGATGTTTTTATTGTAATTTGTAGGATGTCTATATCGATAAACCATAAAAAAAGGTTACGCTTATATATTTCAATTTTGATTTGTATATTAAAATGTATATTAATTATCAACATCTGTTAATTTTTATCAAAACAGAAACATTGCTCGAAGTATTTACCCAAATTTTGATGCTTCAGAATTAAAACTTATTTATTAAATTGGTTTAAATATTTTGAAAATTGCGATTAATAAACGAATAAATATATTTATTTATTAATATAATATTATTTATTCGAATAAATAAACGAATATATAGTTTAATAAGGTTATAATATTTTTTTTATTCTCCCCTAAATAATTAAAACAAACAAATTAAAAATGATTGAAAATTCATTCGTTTTTTTTTGTTTCATTATGTCCCAACGATCAGTAGAGATGTTGATCAGTGTACATACAGAGATACTGATAAACATCCGTTAAAAAAATTTTCTTAATGTTCAATAAACGAGAAATCATTAGCTCGCTCATCACCATATTCAACAATAATTTATACATTTTCCTAAAAGCTTCACACTTATTATGGTCATCCTTTAAATATTTCACTGGTTTTAACATCCACTCAATATGTCGACAACACATCGGTATAAGCAAACTATAAATTAATGATAATCACTCGATTATTTATATATATCTACATACATACATACATATATTATAATTTTTCAATTGGACATACAAAATATTTGCATATATTCGAGTCGAAACACAAGTATGATAAGGATAAGTAACAACCGATAAACACCAATAATTTATGAAAATATTAAAGTTATGTTAATTTTTCGTTCATGAATATCATTGACTAGAACACACTGTGTAACGATTCGAAATAAAATATTCGTATCGATCTCTCGAAGTCGGCGATATTATCTGTCAAAAAGAAAATAAATCCGCACGACCGTGTGAATTTTAATGAATAAAGTGAGAAAGAGAGAGAGAGAGAAGCGAGAAAAAAAAGAAGATCATACTCAAATGAAGAACCTGTCGTAATTATTAATTAAGAGGAACCGAAAACCAAACCTTCATAAGTACAAGTTGAGTTTATATATACGTGTGTGTATATATATACTTGCGCATGATTATAGAGAAACGGAAATATATATGTATATATAGATATATGTATATATAAATATTTTTTCTTTTTTCTTTCACTCCGTCGTCCTAATTGCATCCAAGGCGGCGAATAAACACGGCTTAATAGAGCGGTTAAACCTTTCGCCATGTTATAAAATGCTAACCAATCAACCGTCCCTCACTGCGTATATTATCATTTTACGCGTGAATATACGTGCCTGTGATCGACATTATTTTTGATTAAAAAAATATATATCTATATATGTGTATCTCGAATTTATATTCATACGCGTATATATATGTGTGTATATATTTCTTGTTTATCACTTATATCGAATTCATAAATGGTTATTTAGTTTTTTATATCGATTTGTTTATTAGTCCGTTGAAAATTTGTACGAGTTTATTGGTATGTGTGTATAAGTACAGTTAGGTTTTCGCGTTGTAAAATTTTATTGATTCCCGATTAGAATTAAAAAAACCTATACTGTATATCTTTATTTAATTACCAAATTATTTTATTTATCGAATTTAAGATATCGCGAATCGTCATTTAAAATTTTAATCGGTACTTGGAGAATGTCGTTAGAAAAATAATACAGTAATTAAGAATTAAGGATATAAATTTAATTAGAATAATATTTTTAATGAGATTTCTGTATAGAAATTGGGAAAAGTGAAGGTTAGATAATATTATTTTTCGGACATAAACTGTGAACGGATTAGCTAATTTATGTAATGCTTTACAGGCTAAAAATATTTCATGAATGCTTCGATATCAGCTAGGGATATATTATTTATAATTGTATTTTTAAATTTAAGAAAATATATTAAGTAGAATAACGTTTCTAAAAAATTAAGGTTAATTAAGTTATAATAGACATTGAAAATGTAAGATTTTATATACTCTTTCTCCACTACGATTGGTGGAATTTCCCAGAGCACTGAGTTTAAAAAAAAAATTTTAAGTACATGTTACAACCTTGGTCTCCAGTTTGGACTCCACAGGAGCAGGAAGGAACTGAAGATCTTACACCTTAAGACGCCTGTTGCAAGATGATTTGCGGCTATATATACAAAAGGTACATAAATTCTTCTAATCTAAAATTATATTCAGTTCGGAAAGTCCGATAAATACCAAACGTATATAGAATAATCTTTTTTTTCGAAATTGAAATGATTTAATTGTAGGTATAAGCTTGGTAGACATTACTGTCCATTTTTTATATTTTGAGGTTATACATAAATATTATATTGGTTATAACTAGTATTTTTGTAACGAATTTTTTTAATAATTGCTGATTTATTTGATCTACATAAAATCATATTCAAATTTTTACTTTCGAAAACTATACCATTGCTTTAAAAATCGACAGATAATTACAATATTAATAAGATTATTTTTCAATTTCTTGAGGTCCAGGTAGGTTCTTTAGCTTACATAAATTAAAAAAAATCATTTTTACGTTATATGCAACGTTTCACAATAAGATAAACTGTCATTGTGTTGATTTAATTAAAGTTTTGTATTATTCGTTTGATTATCATGTAATTTAATAATAAAAATTATTTTGTTCAGCCTGAAGAGGTTGGTAAAACCTGGCCCCCAAGAAATTGAAAAATAATCTTTTTTTGCAAATCAATAATGGAGGGTGATGTACAAGTATTATCATCAACGACAGAAAACTTCTAGTAACAAAACCTATATAGTGAGAAAAAATAGCACATTAAAAATTACTATATATTGTTACAGTTACGAATAAGGAATATACTTGGATTATCATAATTTTCAGTTTATTTTGAAGCAAATAGTGACATATATTAGTACAAATTAGTATACAATATACTGAAAATTGTGATAATCACCGTTATTATAAATTTTTAATACTCTATTTTTCTCAGCGTGCAAAATGTTTATTTTATTCTCAAACGATATCCACAAAGTGACCAAATGTATATCGAGCACACTTTATTAAATTACCTAAATAAAACGTTACTCCTCGAGATTTAATGACCGTCAACACTCTCAAAATCTTAATTAACCCAAGCTTCTTCTAATATAGAACGAAAGAAATATTATTGATTTAAACTCTGGGTGATTAAAACGCCACAGGTTCGCACATAAAAAATTCCAATGTAAACGTAAACACACAGGTATATATATATATACGTACAGGAATTCGTTATTATTTTGAAGGAAGCCTGAAAAAAAAGAAAGAAAAAGGTTGCCCATCCCAAAGAGATAAATCAAGTGTACGGGAGGGTTTGTTAAGTTCTCCTCGTCGTCGTCATCGTCGTCGTCGTCGTCGTTGTCCTCTAGAGAGCGTAATGCGCCGATATCAGGAAGTAACTTGTACGCCCGACAGATTGTTTAAATATATATTGCAACTCGGAGGTTTTACGCATTCAACGGTTAAACGATTGAGCCCTAAATATATCTGGGGATCGCATCTCCTTCGTGCTTCAAGATTTATCGCCTCCTCGGCGATTCTCGCAGGTGCTGAAAATCATTTTTATACTCCTCTCTATAGATTTACGTGTATATGTATTGTACATACAAACACGCACTCGGAACGTTATTCCGAGGGATTGTTCGCAGTTGACATTTAGTTCATAATCCTTTATTTTTCGCGATATTGTATAAATATAAATTTCGCAAAACGAGATAAATCGCATATCTGATTACGATTAAGACGCATCGGTTTACGGATCGTTGAAAACGTTAAATTTTAATCTCGGACGATCGATCACCATTACTCATGGAACTTTGATTTTCGGTTTTACCTTTGTTTTTGCCCGCGATTATTTATTTTTACGTACTCGTGTGTGTGTGTGTACATATATATGCATCTCTTTAAAAGTGGTTTTTCCTCGTTTACAAAACAGTCGCAACGGAGACGAGAACAAACGTTTCCACGGCGATTTTCTCGAAACCCGCGGCTAAGAGAAACGAAGAACGAAAAAGAAAGAAAAAAAGATATGACAACGACCGAGTTAAAGTAAAGGTGGTCAAAAGCAGATGCGCCGCAAAGCTCATAGACGCAGTGCACGGTACCATCGCGAAAATAATACACGTGCCGGTCGAGGCTACGTTACACACACACACACACACACACTATACGTATATATATGTATGTGAGTTTTGCGCGAGCGCGTACAACCCAAGTATACTGCTTGGCATCGTCCACGTTACGCCCAATAAACTTCGCAATATTTTATCGAACAGCGAAATTCCGTTGGTTGGTTACTTATTTCCATTTTCTTTTCTTTTCCTTTTTTTTTATCTTCTCTATCCGTTTGCCTTTAAATTTTATACTCACCCATTGTTTATCCGTTTTAGGAGACGAAACCCCTTGATTTATCTCCAAAATAAAGTGTCTAACGAACTTTAACCGGTGACAATTTATTTATTTATACCGCGCGTAGGTTGTGCGCCGCGCGCTCGCGCTGTACCTGGATTATGTTATTACGTTAAGCGTTATATTCTATCCGTAGCGCAAACAACGTTTTATAGGCTTCATATTTATTATCTCTTTTATGTCGATGACGTTTGATGCGCATTTTTACCTATATTGATATATTCCCTTTCTATACGTGTAGAAAATTTTGCATTTTGCGCGATTGATTATTTTTAGGTGGGTTTTACTCAGCTATTTCGCGACTGTATTTTACTTTAGTATTTTTTTTCTTTTTTTTTATTTATAGTGCGCTTACGGTAATTAATGGTTTAATAACGTATAGTTGCAAGGAAAATAGATATAGAATAGTTTGATGATATAATTATTTACGATACGTGTGTTTTACACTATATGATTGATATTTCCATGTAAAAAATTTAATATTCGAAAACTTTAATAGTTTCTCAATATGTGTAGTAATAAGACAGAAACATTAACCATTTCCATCACAATTTTTAGAAAGTGAAATTTTTTTTTAAATTTATTTTAAATAAAAGAATTGTTATAAGCGATGATTTTTTTGTATATCACCCAGTGGAAATCGGACTGATCGGGAGAAAATTATAATTTTTTAATCGTTTTGGACTTAGGAGATTAATAAAATAACAAAACCTTGTTCTGTGAAAAAAAGTGTATCAACATCGGCTTTTCCAAAAAGTTATTTATCATCATAAAGAAGAATTTAAATTGATTTCCAATAAATCTTTTACCGGAAGTGTTTTTCAGCTCACTGAACAATTTATGAAAATTTTAGTTTCACAATCACTAAATTGACTTGTTCGAGAATCATCTTTAAAAAAATTGATTTGAACATTCGTGAAAAAAACTTTTTCAATATTATTAATGAAGAATTTTGTACTCATTTTCTCTAAATCTTATTTTTTATATAGGTAAATTCGTTTAAGTAAAATCTCTAAAAGTAAAAAGAGTATAAAAATTTAAATAAGAAATAATGAAATTCTGATTGTTGGATGCCACATCGCTTGAAGGGGAATCGCATAGGTTTTGTCCCCCCCCCCCCCCCCTTTTTTTCTAACTACACCTTTTATGTATTTAAAGTGGTATACGTATTAATTGCGACATCAGTTTGTACTATATAAAACGGTACAAAATAATAATAATAATAATAATAATAATAATAATAATAATAATAATAATAATAATAATAATAATAGGGTGCTGTGTATTTTAATTACTCGATGATTCCATTTCTCCATGAGTAAATGAAATGTGCACTCACAAAAATGGTTTCTTAATTCAAGCAGAATTCTTCTGAAATATGCGCCAAAAAGAAATCTACTTAATGTTAAATGAATCTTCATTTACCAATAAATAATTTCCTCTTTCGTTAATATTAGCTTTAGGATTGTTTGGTGAAAGAAGAAGCATAATCCTTTAAATTGTAAGAGAATCGTTTAACATTAAGTGGATATTTCTTTTTGACGTATATATTTCAAAAGAATTCCGCTCTTTTAGTAAGACATAAATTTGTGAGCTATTTCGTGATAAGTTTCTCATGCGTATACAAACCGACCTGTACTACATTCTTCTTTATTGAATAAACAACTTATGAGAAAGACACAATCTTTAATTGAAATTTCATTTATAAGATTTGTGTACTTTATCAAAATGTTATGATACACCATCTGTAATCATAATTCATTTAACTCCGAGTAATTAATTCTTACGAACGCGTATATTAACACTATCAAATAAGTAATACGCGTACGCAAAAAAAGTTTTTTTATTAAAAAAAAAGTCACTGAATCTTTCTTCCATATTCCGCGTTTGTTTAACAATAAGAGACAATTTACCTTGGATTGCGTACGTATATAGCGAACGGAAATAAAAAAAAAACTAAAAATGAAGGAGTTTTCACTATACCGTGCGTTCGTCAAGGTATAACAATGAAAAGAAGCTGTCGGGGCCACACATCGGCAGGGCACGCGACGGGGCCTCGTAAACGCGCGAGCTCTGCGCATTAGCATATACGCGCACGAATGCCTCGGGAAGAGAGACGTACAACGGACCACCTCCGAAGTACCGCGATTATCACCCAAATGTATTCCAGTGATTGATATGTTTGCGAGGAAAAGGTCATTTCGAAACTTACGATGCACACATGCGCATTTCTTCTATATCCTTATAATATTAAAAAGTGTAAGAGAATATTTAGTTAGGGAAATGTTACCGAAAAAATGTATGTATATATGTATATTTACGATCAGATGGTATAGCCTAAGCGTTTTTATTTGAGAGATATATCTGAAACACAAAGGGAGTAATTACGAACGAAGAGAGGACAGAAAAATAAAGCAATATTGCTTTATGAAACGAATTAAATTAGGATAAGAGAAAGTGGAATTAAGGTCGAAAAGAATAAGACGAGTATTTTTTGAACAACTCATCTCGTCATGGTATTTAATTTAATATTCCTTCAGATTCAAATTGTATAATTTAAAAAATCTCAGCTACGATTAATAATATAATCCAGTTTATATAAGCCCTTATTTTCATTGATTTCAATAATTAAGTGTATATTTACGTTGTAATCGTAAATATTATTCAAATTTTATATTTTCTTTTGTTATTTAAATATATACGCTCAATTAATGGAACAGTTGCTTAAATACACTGCTAGAAAATTAATTATCCTTTGTAGTTACGTTACTAAAAATTAGACAATTTTAATAGCTAATAATTAACTATAAGAAAATTAAAGAAGAATACAATGAAGTTTTTGTTATTTGAAATTGGACTTCAGTTTCTAATCTAATTTAATCATCTAATTTAAGTAACTTATATAATTACCTTAGGTTTAATTAATTTTACTTTTAAGATTAATGTAATTGTTAATTACAATATCATTCTAAATATGAAACTAATTGTTATTAAAATATAAACTATCTTATACTTACGTAATTAAAATTTTTTTAAATCATAAATCTCATTAATTAATGTATTAATCACCTTCAAACTTTGCAGAAGGCTAACGTAATAAGTTTGTCAATATCCTTAATTATTTTTATTACCAATAAAACAATTATTATTACGACAAATCAAGATGTTCATATCCCTTTTTTTCAATGCGAACCCAACACAAAAAAATATATAAAATATCTTACTTGATATAATTTTATCTCGAAAATTTAAAATTGTAACTATAAAATTATTTATTTTTGTGTTTTGATTCTTTTGTACAAATAATTAAATATAATTTCCAGCGACAATAACTCGTTATTGTCCAATAATCACCTAAAAATAGATAAGGACATCTTATTAAAAATCATAAACAATGATATTCTAAATATTATTACATCCACATCTTCTATACATTACCTTTTATTTAACAATTTTAAATAAAATCTTTTTGTATTTTCATGAATTACCGAAATCCTAAAAATTTATTTGACGTTATAATAAAAAGTATTATTATTTAAAAGGTTAAAAATATCTAAGGAATAAAGTGTATGACTATGATCACGCATTCGACGTATCATTTACGAGGATGCGAAGGTCGTTTTATCGTGAGCAGAGAAAGAGAGAGAGAGAGAGAGAGAGACTTAATAGCCAGGATTAACGTCGGTGAGGGATGAACACCGATTCTCCTATACCCATCGTCGGATCATTGAGAGTTTGATAAAGCCGTAACGTCGATAAGCAGAGCTTCCGTACCTTTGATAACATTTTTTTCCCTCTTCTTCCACTTCAGTGGTGTTAATTATCAACGCAATCCTACATTTAATCTCCCTTTTATTTTTCCGTATTTTGTCGTTTCCATTACTCTTCTTTTCAGTGCGACTCGTTGTTCTGATGTGTATAACATTAGGAAAAATGCAAAATAATAAACGTATATTATTCACAAAGGCAATAAACCGAAAGAAAATATACCATAAACGTAAATATTTTAAGCGAATGAACAAGTCAAGAGCGAGAGGATAGGTAAAATCCACTCGAGCCTCGAGTACCTATACACATAGATGTATATGCCGATCGACGCTAAGAGATTATGTACACACACACACACACACGCATACACACCCGAGAGGTCGCACAACAATAACCCTTTTTGGCATATGCGTATGCGTCTTTATCACCTGGACGAGATTCGGAAGGGTTGACAATAAAGAAAAATGGAGAGAGACCCTCGTCCTCCAAGAGCAATGAAAATCCATTTAAAAATATACCGACGACTCACGCCCACGTAACAATGTATAGGATTCGCGTGATCCTTTATGCAACCCACGCGTCCGAAACGAATTTTAAGAGGAGGATCTTTGTCGAGTCCACCAGGTGACCCTAAACCCCTTTTTCAATGGGATCTTGTCTAATTTTACGTAGACCTTGCACTTTTCTTATTTGTCTGATTTTTTTTTCAATATGTATCAGTTAATTTTGTCTGAATGAAACTTTTATATAACTCCATTATTTGTATATTTCGTCGTGGACGAACGGAAATTTATAAGGGAAAAAAAGTGATAAATGACATTTATTTGTTGTCCACTCTATATTGTTTACTTGGTCGAATATATCAAAATATATGATGCTTCTACGGATTAAGGAGATCTAGCGGATCGTTGTTAAATAAATATATTTATATTAATGAATAAATATAATTATACATTTTATTTTATTTTATTTCTCAAGTTTACAAAATTTTCTTTGAATATAAGTTGCAAATTCTATTTGCACGAACAATGTTACTATTATCTTATGCTTTGCACAAAAACTTTACCACTTGCGGCTTAACGAAGCGCCATCTAACGAGAAAATGTGTTGGTCTTCTTTATTATTTTTATTAGTACATTATAGATATACACTACCGCTCAAAAGTTTGGGTTCACCTAAATAAAAATTGACCCAACTTCAAAGCTTCATAACTTTGGTGCAAATAATGCTACAAAAACCTGTTATATACCGTTCGAAAGATAATTTTAAAAGCTTTAAAATGACTTGGTGTAAAAATCTAATTTTTAATTTTTTATTTGTGTAAAATACCAAAGTTTAAAACTGAAAAACTAAAAAAAAACAGGTCTCTCTATAAATGCCTGCATTTTCCAGGAAAAGGTGTATTTTTAAATGTTATACAATGTAAATTAAAGCATTTTTTAAGAGCTTTCGAATGCTTTTTATAAATTTATCCTAGCATCATTTTTAAGGAAGTTACGACAGTTTTTCTGCACACAAGCGTTTTTATTACTTTTTTTAATATCATAGCGGTTTTAAATATTATCGGATCACTCCAAAGAAACAAATAATGTGTTTCTAAATGATAAAAAAGTTTTCAAATTTTTAATATATTTTTAAATGAAGATATTTTTAGTGTTTTTTATTCATATATTAGGTAACTATATAAAGATATTCAGATAAAAATAACAAAATGTAAGTAAGTTTAAATAGGCAAATTAATTATATTTATATATATACATACATTTAAATTTTAATATCATTAATATAACAATCTCGACTATTGACATCTCTAAATGTGGTATGCACTTAAAACGTGTGTGCTTAATTTTTATATAAAAACCTATAATTTGTTTATTTGGTATTTTCCAATATTTAAAAAAAAGTAATAAAAACGCTTGTGTGCATAAAAACTGTCGTAACTTCCTTAAAAATGATGCTAGGATAAATTTATAAAAAGCAATCGAAAGCTCTTAAAAAATGCTTTAATTTACACTGTATAACATTTAAAAATACACTTTTTCCTGAAAAATGCAGGCATTTATAAAGAGACTTGTTTTTTTAGTTTTTCAGTTTTAAACTTTGGTTTTTTGCGCAAGTAAAAAATTAAAAATTAGATTTTTGCACCAAGTCATTTTAAAGCTTTTTAAATTACCTTTTGAACGGTATGTAGCAGGTTTTTGTAGCATTATTTGCACCAAAGTTATGACGCTTTGAAGTTGGGTCAATTTTTATTTAGGTGAACCCAAACTTTTGAGCGGTAGTGTATGTAGTAATTTTAGTTTTTTTTAAATTGAGTATTCAATAAATATTTACATCTGACAATAGGATCTATGAACTTTATTTCATAACTGAATATATTTATACTAAATTTGTTTAAAAAATCAACTTTGTTCCCTGATTGATGAAAAAAAATAATTGAATGATATCTTCTGTGTACCTTACAACATTTCTAATAAAATTAAATATTGATTTACCATAAAAAAATGTGGTTTACCGTAAAATTCGTAATGTGATTTATAGTACTGATCGTAAAATAAACTGATAATTTCGCGAAAGTAAAAAAATAAATATGGACATCGGTTGCAAAATTAAAATCACGCACCTGAAAGTAAAAAAAAGAATGTTGCATTAAAAATTAATACATGTATCGTCATAAATGAATGAAGATTCAGACGTTCAGAAAAAAGAAATGAGTAATATCCTAATAGAAATTTGGCGATTTCTTATGTTTTCAGGTTAAAGATAGATATTTTTTTTGCCACCGTTATAAAAGCCACAAATATAGTATTTCTCCCCGCATATAACCTTATCAAAAAAGACAATGTGGAGCAATATATGGTTTTTTCGGACTTTTGGATAAGTACTTTATTCTTTGATTTAGTATTTTTGGACAATATATATAAAAATTGATGAAAAATAATATGTGGAATCAAACATGAAATTGCACGTGGAAATTATCATTAATAGTTTTCTACAGTTAAAGAAGACTATCATAAGGAATAAAGTATTTTTCCAAAATCTTGTGGAATCACACATGAACTTTTTTGATAATGATAACTTTAGTTTCATATATACTGAAGAATATTGAAATTAAAAAAAACCAGAGAATGAGAGAGAAAGAGAGTGAGAGAATCAAATATTTCCTTATAAATACAAATTATCAAGTTAAATAGCTCGGTCATAAGCAGGTGTGATGAAGCGTCACTCGTAAATTCCTTAGGGGCTCGCGACTCTCATTATACATATAGCTCTCTTCCATTTTTCTTTCTCTCGGTGTTTCATTATATTCCCGTTCGAAGTTCTCCTCTCTTTATTTTTGTCCTCGTCTTCCCTTTATTTTTTGTCAGGTACCAAAAGAGAAGGAGGAAGAAGAACGACGAGATCCGAGATACCGTAAATCATTCCTCGACCGATAGCCACGCACGGTTTACGAGGTGGCAACTCCACGCGATCTTTTCGCGTATAATAGGAAGCTTTGTGTAATTACAACGCGTTTACGCCTCGCATATGGGTATCGTAAATCAGACCTCGATTACCAATATACCGAATCGTTTACGCCAAGGGTTTCAAACTTTTCAGCCTACACGCATATATATATATACTACACGCGTGTACACTGTTTTACCGACCGATCGATTTTTACGGGTCTATGTATACATACGTATAACTATTTGACGTTTCAGTATATTTACTTCCCTTTTTTTTATAGTTGTGTATAAGCAATGGTAATTATAATTTTTGTATATATATATATGCTTGATATATACGAGCCACGCGTTTATACAAAACTTATATCCACACGACTGATGGTAATAACCCTTATTGCATAAATAATCCATAAAACCTTATAAATCGCAATATCGCAAATATTATAAAAAAAAAATTTTTTGTACATTTCACACGTAATAAAACAAAGGTGTGTATTTCTTAACTGCGTGCCGAACGATAATTTTTGAGAATTCCCTTTTGAGAAAGCGAAATCCAAAATTCGTATTGCACGCGTAAAAATTATACACACACAAGTCTCAAATTTCTTGGCAATAAAGTGAACATATTTAATACCTGCAGTACAATGAAGAATTCGATTGGGTATAAACGTTCTCCACGTGCGTACGGTGCTATAGGAGAGAACGAAAAAGAAAGAAGAAGAAGAAGGGAAAAGAAAAGGGAAATTAAGAACGGCGACGAAAATTTGTCAAATAAATAAGTCATCATGTAACCCGAATGCATGCGTACGCGCGTGTAATGATTGATTAATTAAACTCTCGAATAAAAAAGGTGGAAAGGAGCGCTTGGTGGGCGAGAGGAATAAAAAAGGAATAAGGCAATATACGGCAATGGGGTGTAATAATATATAACCAAAGAGATTGGTACGCGAATATATAGAGGAACACCGGCGGCTTACAGTTCGATCGGCAAATTTAACGAATTATCAATATTGTCTCGTATAAATATATCTGCACTCGGCCAATTATCATCAATAACACGTATAAATATGATTATTCGGACGGTGTCGCCCGATTATATCCCAAACCTGATTTTCAAATTGTTAATCGGAATGATATCGCCGCGTATATATATATATGTATATGTATATATAAACGTGTTCGATTTCTTTTTTTATTATTGCCAAGGGAGTTATCAAATAATGTCTCTCTCTCTCTTTCTCTCGGAGCCGAAGAGATGCGATCGTAACGGATGTGTATATGTCCCAACTCGACGGCCTCGAGAATTAACACGGTGTTAAACTGAAAAAATTGCAATTGTAGAAATGAGTTAAATGGACCTATAACCAACGTTAATATATATATGTGTTTACCAATGTGCGGCAAACGTTCGGTTTATCAGCAAAGCAGTTATTAATATATTATACACCGTGGTGCAACTACTTTTACACACAGACATATATATTCAGAATTATATTAGCACACGCATGCATATATATATGTATGTATATACTCTTGTTCGTATTAATATTGATATCCTTTTTATTATATTTGAAATACATATATTACTCATTTATCAAATATTTGATGGTACAAATTTTTAGTTCAATGAAGAAATTTCAATCAAGGAAAAATTTCTAAATTTTATTGAAAATATAAGTATTAATAAAAAATATATTTTTTTCTAACCTCTCAGATTGTAAAGAATTGATTAAACATGAGATAATAACGTCGTCGCCTCGTTCGAAAAAAAGCACAACTCAAATTATGTAATGTTATCATTTTAAATTTGGAAAATGTGTGTTGAGCTTTTCTTCTTCCGAGGCGTCGATATGACGTTTAAAAATTGCCTATATGGTTTCAGAAAAATAATTATCCATTAACGACATAATATCAAAGTTCAATCGAAAAAAAAAATGTGCGCAATAAGTTTTTTTCTTGCTTACTAAGCATAGATAATAATCGATTAGTTTATGACATAGAATAACGTTTAAGCTGGTAATAGTTACGACTAGTATTTATATTTAAGAAATTTGAACTTACTATTTCGTCTTATTATTTATAATTAACGAATTAATTGGGTGAGGTCCGATTTGTCGAAAGCTCATTCAAATTGTGTGCATTGTTTCGAATATCAAAAATTAGAAATGCATATTTATTATTTAGAACCAAGAGATATAGAAAGATTATTATTTCGAAAATAATGCATCCTTCAGTTTTTACATATTTGTTTCGAAAATTCGAACTTTAAAGTGTAGACAAATAACTTTTATAATATTTTCCTATTAACACCTTGATAACAGACAATAATGTAGAAAATTATTTATCTACTATTTGCAATTCGAAATATAGTACCTAATATTAAATATCTGACGATATTGTATTACTTTCGAAATAATTATCATTCTATTTTCTCGGTTCGAAATAACAAAAAAGTTATCCTAACTTTTAAATTTCGAAATATCGCACACATTTTGAATAAACCTTCGACAAATCGGATCCCACCCAATTAATTCGCTCTATGATTTGAAACAACGGTAAATATCTATTGCCGATTTGTGCAGAGGTTGAGTTTTATAAGAAATATCATTGTAATGTTTAATTCAAATAAAAAATGTAATTGTTCTATGTATAGAATGTACTTATATATATACATTTTTACAATTAAAAGTGATCAAATTTCCACTGCCGATAGATTTACACGAGATGCTACAGTTGAAGAAAAAAATATTAACAGATATATATAGGTAGCTACATCTGGAATTGCATCAATTTAACTAATCGAACGTGGAATCGATAAGAACGAGTCTTGCATTTCGTTGTCGTAAAATACATTTTTTACCACACATTTATATTGATCGTATATAATATATCGAGCAAAATAAACATTTTATCATTTTTATAGTAGCTACACCCGATTTGAAATTATGATTAAATTAATTCCTGTTATCTACACTTATAAAGATAGTCACGTGGTAAAAGTCATTGCAATTCTCTTTTAAAATCAAATCTATAGTACTCGCCTTGTAATTATTTAAGTTAACTTTCTCACATTAATTTTTATTAGAAAATTTTCTCCGCGAAAAAATAATAAAGCACTCGAGGAAACAATTTAAATAAAATGTCTCCTCTTATTGTATAAAAAAAAGTGAATATAGCAATCTTATATTTATCAACCCGAAACAATGTAGATTAAGAAAACGTGTAATTTAAAATATTTATCCCCTAAAAATATATCGTTAATATAAATTACAACCAGAATCCAGTTTTATCAAAGATCGTTGATAGATCGTCGATATATGCAAAAGTACACGTATATATATATATATGCATTATCAAACTGATAATTCGTACCAATCAACGTACATAATTGATACCACCGCGTGTCTCTCCGATTGTTGAAATCTGCGCCCCGCAAGAATAATCGAACGAGTATCAGCGAATTTTCGTTCGTAAAAACCGGCAAATACGATAAAAATAAAGAAAACGCACACGAGACGTTCCGCTACATATTGAAGGTGTATATATACACATATAGAAATATATCGAGAGAAAATAATAAAAATAAAATGGAAGAATTAATATCATCCGGTCCATTAAGCAAAAAATCGGATACCCATAAATTTATCGTTATATCATTAACTGGTGTTATACCCAGGGTATCCGTATTATATACATATACATATATATACATATATACACGCGTAAAACGATGAATCTCTTGGCAGGATCTCAAAGAAAGCAAAACACTTGAAAGTCAATTCCTTCCTCTCCCTCTCTTTCTCTCTGTCCAAGCGAAAATATGTCGTGTGTGTGTATATGTATATATACTAACAAGCGAACTTGACTTCTCGAACACAAAAGGAAGCTTGACAATAACCCAGGTATCCCTAACTTCGAAGGCAGGTTTCGCGGTCGCGCAGGCCCCTCTCTGTATACATAAAAAAGAGAGAGAGGGAGAGAGGGATGGAGTAAAAAAAAAGAAGAAGAAACGAGAAGGGCATACAACGATTCATAGTCAGTGCATTCATTCATATCCACGTGTGACAATTTCCTCGTGAGAGTAAGAGAGAGAGAGAGAGATGCGTGTCTATACACCACACGTACAAGATGTAATCTCCTGGGAATCCGCGAAGGAGGAAGCGATCGTGAATGAGTTTCGAATGATCTTGAATGAATCCCGGTGGTGGGGAGGCGGGCGCTGACACACAACTCCCATATTAGTGATCGATCACGACTCCTAAAAGGCTACCTCTTACATATACCTTGTATTTTCGGGGTGAATCGAATCCCACATTAATCCAGGCTCGAGATCAGATAACGACAACCACCACGATGTAACATTCTTACTCGCGCAAAGTTTCTCTCTCTCGCTTCTTATAAACGCGTATGTATAATATATACGATGATCGAAAATAACGTGGAAGAATCGATTTCTTCACGCTCGATCATCGATTCATCAAAGATTTTGGGTCCGTATGTCTATTCTTCAATCTCGAAGAAGGAGTAGCTGTCGAAATTTTTTTTTTCTTAATTCAAGTGCATATAATGTACGTAAACTCTTTTTAGGAAAAGAAGAAGGAGAAATAAGAAGGGTGGCTATGCGATCAATTTTTCGGTTCCTTACACCCTCACCATCCGTCTCTATACATTCTTTTAAGCAAAATCCTCCGTGAAATAGCTGTGCGTGTAATTGATTACACACCTAGTCAAACTTAAGAAAAAAAATACTCCACAGAGGAATTAACTTCAAGATTAATATATTTTAGGAACATTTGTAAATTTTCCATTTAAATGTCTATATTTTATCTGATATTTGACAATCCATTAGCAAAATACAGGTATTTTCTTCATTTTTAAACTAATATCACTCGGGATTACCTGAATTAATTTTCGAGAAAATTAAAATGGATTGAACAATACTTTTCTATTTTAGAAAAAAAAAACATTTACATTATCTTAAATGAGAGGATTTTATAAATTTTGTTCAAATATCGTCCCATCAGCTACATTTATTTTAATAACTAGTGATATTAATTTTCAAGTAATATTAGTTGAAAAATACAGAAATATCCTACATTATGCTTTTTTTTTAAATTATTCTATGATATTTTCTTCAAAAATTGGCGATTGTTAAACATTAGATAAAATATACACATTTAAATGGAAAATTTACAAATAATCCTAAACTTATGGACGGTACTGTATATCAATCTCAATGAACACTGCTCCCGAGATAAACTTCATGTTTTTCCACTTCGTCGAAGTGGACTTCCTATATATATATATAATGTTTCATTAAAAAGGAATAAGAAACAACAATATACTGAGATAACGCCCAAGTTATATCGACTCGAAACTTCGTATATTTTTCGGGGTTTATCGATTTAACAGCTTCATTAAAACTCGAAAATTTGAAGTCATTAATTCGCGCGTTTAAAACGATATTTATCCCTCGCGAAAATAGGTTAAGATAAATACACGCATACATATATAATGCTACTGCAGCGCGTGTGTAAAATGTTTATTATACGGTATATATATATATACATCCAGTATACAGGAAACATGGTGGTTCAAATAATATAAGTTCAACGGAAACGAAGGGAAATTAAAGTTGTGATAATAACAATCAAAATACAATTAATTTTATAATGATATACTTTAAAATCCAATTAAATGTATAAATAATGTTACTGAAATTGTAATAATTCGAATGGAAAAATGCCGAGTTAAGGTGAACATTTTGCTATAAATATAAATATATATATAATTAATTAACCGCGTCGAAAATTCACCATTTTATTGACATTTAACGAGGTAGTAAAAATTTAATATGTATTTCGTATTTTACGATGATAGCTTTTTAAATACATATATATTGGTGTGTGTGTGTGTGCGTGTGTGTATAAACATTAAAAATCGCACCGAGCTTTCTTTCGCGTTGTTCGTTGCGTTATATATATATATTTACATACACACACACACACAGTGTATATATGTATATATGTATATAGACGCGCGCGCGTATTGAAAATCAACTTTTCGATTGTCAAAGTCACCGTCGTGATATCCTCGTGAAATCGCGAACGAAGTAAAAAAAGAAAGTAAAACGAAATCGAAGGAAAAGATCAAAATTAAATTACACAGAAGCCTCGCACGTCCTCCAGATTTCTCGTTAAACAGCCCAGTTTTCAGTTGGTTTTGTTGGCGCCGTTTATCCTGCCGCTTTGACGATCTTATGAAGTTAATTAAACCAGACGCTACCTGACGGTAATAATTATAAGTATACATACGTACATGTCTATGTGTGTGATATATATATACGAGCTCGGAGAAGAAGAAGAAGAAGAAGCAGAAGCAGAGAAGGGACGATCGAACGGGACCATAAATTGCTGTTCAATTGACGTGGCATCGAATTAATTGGACAGATTATATGTTTTGCTGGATCCTCGAGAGATGGGCGCAACCTTTTAAAAAATAAAATAACTTTTCGAGCTTTATATATTATTTCCCGGTTTATATATTACCTTCCGTCATTTTGTCAATTTGTCGGACCTATACTAATGAAATATTATTCCGATCGACGCTTATTGATCGTTGATCCTTACGTTTTTTTCTTTTCGATGCGGACATCTCATTTGTCAAAATTAATAAAATTGGCGGAATTTTACACTCCTACAGTGTAATAAATATTTCAAATTAATCGATCGAAATTATTGAGGGAATGTCACGAATTTAATAAAAAATTCAAATCTCTTGTCCGTTAAATTATAATAATAGAATACATTAATTCATGATAAAACAAAGGAGAAAAAACATAGTCCTGTGCACAGATATAATCATTCAAGATTTTAATTAATTATATTCGTCCGTTCGTTCGTTATATTTATTTTTTGTTTAAAAAATATGCATACTATATAGGTTTGTATAGGTTTGGATCGATTAATTCAATCTTATTAAAATTAATTGAATTTTAATTTGAAAGAGTGACATATTACAATGATTTATACCTGTCGGTGATTTGTTAATTCGGGTAGCTAATTATTAGCTTATTTTTAGATAATTTTTAATCTAAAGTCAATTATGAATCTATAGAAAGTAAAATACTATGCAAAACGAAGAGCGTTAAAATATTCTTAAAAATATTTATCAATTATTTTTGTTACGAATAAAATGATGACTATTATTGCCAAACAAGTTGATCAAATTCCTTATCTTCTTCGAACATTTAATCTAAAAATACATAAATATTGATGCGCTTGAAAACATATTAATTTGTGCATAATTAATTTACGAATCTTAGTTAATAACATCTTACAATTAAATTTTAAATCTAATGAAATTATTTATGTTTTTTTAGAAATAAGTAAATATGGTTGTCAGTCGAATTTTAGATAATTCGTAAAAATTATCTAAATAATATCTTAAAATCCATAAGTGATAGATCCTATAGAATGCGCTATAAAAATAAAAAAAGTTAAAAAACAGGAAACAGTTCTATTGCTGTCGTTTATAAAAATTAAACATTAATATTACGTTGTGTTCTAAAATTCTAAAATTTCACAGTTTTTCCCCGATCCTCAAAAAAAGAGGAGGATCATTCCAAGAATCGTCGAGTAAAATGCAATCCATCATCATGTTATAGAAAAACAGAGATTCATTAACGAGAAACATCAATGATATCTGTGTAAAACAAAGCAATTACGAAAGTGCAGGTCCACGGTGAACAAATCTCTCGAATGTATATAGAAAGTCGAACGAGAAGAAGAAGAAGAAGAAAAAATATTTCCTTCGTCCTCCCGGGCTTTAATTTATTAGGATCCCGGCAGGGGTAAGGAACTCAAGATTCTTTGGTGGTCGAAGGTGTGTCGTGACGGAAAAGTCAGGCCTACCGAAAAGCAAAAGAAATGAAGATCTCTCTCTCTCTCTCTCTCTCGTTTCATTTCTTAAGAATCAAACGCTTTGCCACTCAATTTATATTTATTTATCTCTCTTCTCTCTCAGTGTTGTCATCTTCTTTCACATAGGCGTTTCCTTCACGTTTTGTTACCTTCTTCTTCCTTTTTCTCTTTCTTATTCCAACTATTTCTTGATCGAGTGTTTCCCAGTCATCAATGAGAGAGTTCACACGTCTGCGACCGATTTTTTTTTCTTATATTACACATACACCTCGATCCGTCAAAGAAATAAGAAAGAAAGAAAAAAATAGTTTACGAATGAAACGTTTTTGAATCCTCGTCGCGTTATTTATATCGTACCTCAATATTTGATACGTTTACGAGATGAGCGTGTCGATCCGACGTAATCGATAATATCGATATTACATAATCAACACGTGTAAAACAAAACGCATGGCGTTCATCGCGTTGTAAATTAAACTCCCAAAGAAAAAACAGATTATAGAAAAAACGTATATTATAGGTAATCATATATGTAAATGCAGCTAGTAGAAATGTAACATTTGAAGATTGAATAAAACTCTAATTTTGCCATTAATTGGGCATTTATTCGGTATTTTATGACACTTGGCCAATTTTTGGCTTAAAAAAACGTTACATTAATCGTCAGATTTCTACTAGGGATGCGAGTGTATATTTGAAAAATATGAAATATCGAGGAGTCGCGTGGGCGCGATATCTTCGAAGATCGAGGAGAGAAAAACGACGGGAGGGCGTATAGTAGTACAGAGGGTCAAATTGTTACATCTCCTTAGAGAATAAACAATATTTCTATATCGGTATGGTCATCTAAGATCTTATAAGAACATCTGGCGCGCGTCACTCAACGGGGGATACAACTTCATTTCCTTTACTATTTTTTTTTCAAAAACGAAAGGTCGATATTACTCACACTTTCTTTTTCCTATATATATATATCAATTATCTAGTTTCACAACTATTTTTTTTATAAAATCGCAACTTCAATACAGATACACAAGATAAATTAAACGTTCGCGTTAAATTATTGAGAGATCGTTGAAGTTAATATTCACACACGTGCACACGACATCTCAAAAAGGAAATAAGTTCGTGAAATATAACTTCATCTTTGAAGCCCAATGAGATCAAGATATTGAAGACGGTCAAATAAAGTATAAGGAGAATCAAAGTTAAATAACGCGCGTTCGAAAGATCTCGCCGCGTGATAAAATAATCTCTTTACGAGAATTAAAGATAATACGATATATACAGGTGGTAAAATATTTCGAATGAGTGAAATAACAATACGTTATTCGTTTAACTAAATATATATTTATACATAAAATTTTTATCGGATATAGGATATATACATATCGACTAGCTTCAACTCGAATCGTAATTGTACTCGATGAAAAACAATGTAAAAAAATGGAATAAACGTTCTAAAGTAAAAAAATTATTTAAAAAAAACTAATTTAAGTAAAAATATATACGTGCGAACCAATTAAAACTTAAATATATATATATATAAATTCAGGTTAAAATGACAAAACGGTAGCGATATCAAAGTCAATCGTATAACTATGTAAATGATTAACGACTACGTATATATATACAGAACGAAAAAAAAAGTATAAATTGTATATCAAGAACAACATGAAATTGATTGGAGTTAAATATAATAATATACACTTATATATCTTGAGGATCATAAATCCACAAGCGGAAATATGGAAAACTCATTGGTTAAATTGACCGAAAGAGAGAAACGAAGAAATTATCATCGCGCGCGTGAGAAACGGGCGATTTAATTTAAGCCGCTCGTCGCACCTGATTGACACGAAAAAATTTACCGAGATCCAGATGTACAAGATAAACGGATAAGTTATTGTGTGTGCGTCTGTATATCCGAGTAAAAAAGGTAAAAATTGTATCTCGTTCTTTAAGAGAGAGGGAGGGAGGGAACAAGTCCCCATCGACTATGAGATTCGAAGAAGGGTGGTGGGGGAGATTTCGGCACGCGACTGCCAGCAGGAAAGAGGGAGACACGAGGAATATAAGAAGAGAGAAGAGTCAAGGACGTCCAGCGTGGAAGCAAAAAGTTTTGAGGAAGCTGGTGCAAAAGTGCACCTCGCGTTAACCTTGGAATCCCTAACCCACATCAAATGCGCTAACGTTTAACGCCTGCATCTTATTTTCATCCCGCAGCTCGTCGTTCAAATGTAACGACCGCTAAAAACATTCCGTTACCGCGGGGATGGATAATACAAGTACACTCACGTAATTTAGGATATACTTTCCCTAATATTATTTTCATTTACGTTTTCCTAATTATTTTTTAAAACGTATTGCATCTTGCGGTGCATATAATAAGAAGAAGAGAGGATGTTTCGTATACTAATTCTACGAGTTGTGAGCGAAAATTGCTTTGAAGAGTGTAACGATATTTTTTTTATTATTATTATTACTTTAACGTCGCTCTTTTTGTGTTTCCAACTTGGTATGGTAATCAGCGACGGAGGCAGCATAAGATGTCTTTGTTAAGAAGGTACTTGGTGAAAAATACATTCCTCAGTGGTGCCTGTATCAATCGGCCGATAATATATAGAGTAACGTATATATGCACAGTTCATTTAGAAGGAATTTTATTATTTTATAAATAATAATTATTGTGTGCATATCGATGTACAAAATATTCGAAACATTAAATTCACTAACAAAGAGAGTGTCACGTATCTTCGGGAAACAGATATTTACCAAATTTTAGGATATGATTCTACTATAAAATAAATGAAGAAACCCGGAATTATATACTAAAATATCTCTTTTTACGAAATTTATAAAAAAATAATAATAAATTCGCCAAAAGTACCTTTAACTTTGGTCGCTTATAACTCGGAAACAAATAGAGATATGCTCTCAAACACAAATAAAAAAGAAACCTTAAATCTAGTAGATTGGATTTAAAAAAAAATTCGATTTAAATAATATAATAGTCAAAAGATATGAAAGAAATAAGAATTTAAACAATATTTTGATGAAAATTTTGAATTTAAAAAAATTATTGATTTTTTTAGGAGAAATTAAATTCTCATTCTTTTTTTGCATCACTTTTTACCAAATCAATATAATTGAGCTACTTATTCTTAATTCCAATCTACTCGATCTCAGATTTCCTTTGCACTTGGGTTTGAATATATATATATATATATATATATATATATATCTAATTGTTTCCGAATTATAAACAACCAAGATTAAAGATGCTTTTTATTTTCTTATAAATTTCGCAAAAAGGGTGTTAGGGTCTATAACTCCGGATTTCTTCATATTTTTATAGTAAGAATAGAGAGAATAATAAGATAGAAATGTAATTCTTCTTGTAAGTAATTGAAATAAGGTACATATATATAATGAATAACTAAAAATTTAGGACTTTGCATTGCAACATTTATCGCATCTAAAATATTAAGTAACTTCTTTCGATTTCCTGATACACCAAAATAGTAAAATGTATGATATGTCCAATATTATTTTCCAAAATCTCGTAATCAGTTCGTAGAATAGAAAAAGCTTGCAGTTAATATCTGTATTTAGTGGTTTACTCACTTTAACACTTTTGTTTTCCATATTTATTAATAAAAATATTTTTAGAAAAGTGCATATATTATAATATTTCCTATTTACGTAGCCACACCACTAAGTGACGTACCAGAATCCGAATATCGAAAGAGGGGAGAGTGAAGTACGATAGGTATATATACAAGAACAGTATATAAAAATCTTCTATTTCATAGCGATATGAAATAAACGTTTAAATTGTAATGCAAATGAATAATATGCTCGAGATATTAACCCTTATAGAGGATATGGATTTCAAAAATTTTAAAACTCATAATCTTTAATAAAAAGTTAAGTACTTGAAATTTCCAAGCTTGAATCAAACTAAGGTTGAATTTTGGGAAGTCAGACTGACGCCTCGAAACTTGACCCGGCTATCTCAGGGTTAAGAAAATTTAAAGTTTAAAAAGTATCCAAATAAGTGGAAACCGAAATACACCTAATAGCATCGTGTAACGTTAAAAAGGTTTCAAAATTTTATAAGGTACCTTTTTCTGCCTCTAAATATATGTAAACAATTATAAAATCAAAATAAAAGACTAAAAATGTCTATCTACCAAATGCGGCATAAATGTTTCACTTAGAAAAATCTAATTCAGCATATTGTACCCAATATTTACAGTTTTGCAAATCTTATAAATTTTTACCGCAATCGTAAGACGAAAGATTGTCTTTTTCAATAATTTACCTCTATTATAGGTCTAACATTACATGCAGAAACAATTAATTTTAAAAATAATCTATAAAATTTTTTGGATGAAAACTGTAGTGCTATAATAAATGAAAATTCGAGAACAAAACACGTGCTCGGAAAAATGACTGTCCGACATAATCAAATTTTATGTCTTTTTTTACATTTCTGGACAAAAATTTTACCACGAGGATTTGAATAATTTTTATTTAACTTTACTCTCCACAGAACCCTAGACCATTTATTTATAGGAAAAGTCTAAGTTTTTTGTTTTATCCTATATAGGAAAATTATACAATCTTTTATAATTTTCGGAACTTTCTCGGTTCTCTAAAGTGTTAACGAATTTTTCATGATAACTAAAATTAAAAGCGTAAGATATTAAATTTTACTCTGAATTCTACTTCAAATCGTATGTGTATTTTGTAGTACCGTAAGTTTATCTCTCCACTCCTTTTAGGACATACAGTATAACATTCACTTAAAATTTGTTCACCGCGCCTTAGTTTCCTTTTTTTCTTAGATATTTTTATGGGAAATACGGCGCATAAAATTCTCTACAGAAAAAAATAAAGTTGTCAGACGTTATTTCCCGCGATCTGATATCCTTATACATCAAACAACTTTATCATTACGCTTTTATACGATATTCTAGTAAATCATAATATTTAACGAGTCAATCAACATTTGAGATAAAAATAAAATTCATTTTTACGACTTAATACTTATTTAATAAATCGTAAATCATAATTACGATCTCTCGCTCTATCAGTAGCCAATTACAATATAAATAACGATGTATTTTTTTAATAACTTTGGCCAATAATTAAACGCGATCAAGGAAACGGTCGATTAACGTTATATATATATGAATAATCACTCACGTTCGAGTTAACATCAAAATCAAAATTAAAAGCTTGGTAAACGAAGGTCCGTTAATATCATCACATTAATAATTCCAATCTCTCCGAGTGGAATAAAATCCGTGTACTGGTAAAGAAATTAACAGCTTCTCACAAAGAAGTTCCGCGATCATATATGTATATATGTATAATCGGACAAATAAAAATATACGATTGCCGGTGTGGTTGTATATATAACGATCGATCGAAGAAGAGAGAGAGAGAGAGAGAAAGAGAGGAAAGGTGATCCAAGGGAGGCAAACGAGAGGAGAGTATCTCGTTAATAACGATCTTATTACTCAAACGAGGCGTTATCGATTCTCCATCTCGAATAATTAAGGTGAATTTCAATTTCAAGACCGACCGCGACAAATCACGTCCGATGACGAGCTCAGATAATTCGCGCGCGCGCGCGCGCGTTTATAAGATCGGCATCGACACCAATCGTAATTTATGAAGCTGCTTACTCTTTGAACGAATTAACTGACGTTTCGTTTCTTCTTTTTTTTTTCCTCCTTCTTTCCTCTCGGTATAAATTTGTACGACCGAATATTTAATCAGATTATTTTTAATTCGCGCGATTTCTCCGTGATTTTTAGATTTATATACATACGCACACAACGACTAATAATATATATATATATCTATATATTATTAATATCTTGGAAATATATATCGACACATATAAGGCGTTTATTTAAGTTGGGCGCGTCGAAAAGTACATAATGCAATTTACCTCCTATAAATTCACGCTCGCGATCGTTATATATATACGCGTCCCAAGTTTTACTTTTACGAACTGGATGTATGTGTGTATCAGCAGTTATTTAGTTACATTTGAATATAATAAATTTTATTGGTGGATCTTTTTCTTTTAGGTTTATTAACGTACATATATATAGGAAAAGTTTATTTCCAAGATATTAAATTAATATTTAATCTTCTTTTAAGGTGTCGCATATATAATATCGCTGTAGTTTGTTATATATATATAAAATTTTTTATATATTACATATATATGTTACTCGTATCGTTAAACGAGACGCGTAAAAAAAAGGGAGACGATATACACGACGCTATTACTTATATATACAGCAAATTAAATATATAATAATCGAAAGTATTTATATATAAAAACCTATACATGTGCGAATTTTCATATATATACGATCATTTTATTAGCCGTTTACTACCCTCTCCACGCATATTTAAGATATATATATATATATATATATATCGAGTTATATAAAACGAACCGTTAAATTAATAATAACAAAATAAAGGAAGGAAAAAGAAGTCGAGTGTTCGGAAACGTATAAGATAACTTTGATAAGTTAAATAACGCTTAGTACTTTAAATAGATATAACAAAGATGAGCGAGTTGTAAATTACAATTTTAGTGCACTCCGGAGCCAAATATACAAATTAGAACGCGTATAGAGTACACCCGAGAGAGATTCCATCAAGGTGTATACGCTATATGTATATACATCTATAGAGAGAGAGAGAGAGAGAGAGAGAGAAAAGGAGGGAGGGTGGGTGGGAGAGGTCTGTGTTCTCTAATCAACGAAAGGACGAAGTGTATATGTATATACATATATATACTCTTTGGAAAGCTCGACGAAGCCCCACCCCTCGGACTCCTCCTCATCGGGGACGGTTGCGCGCGCGCGCTCGCGCGTAATCTCTTATCGACGAAGGAGCGTTACGCGCTCTCTCTCTCTCTCTCTCTCTCTCTGCCAGGTGCCACCGACCGTAAGCGCGTGCGCGCTCCGTTACGAGATTGCTCGCGTCGTGGGATGCGGGCTCATTACTGGCACGAGCCAGAACGACCGACGACTGAGCTTGGCACGCGTCGCCTATACGTTTCTATATATATATGTATATATCAACTATATAGCAATGGCGACTATATTTGTGCGCGAGCGTTCTAAACAGCTGCCCACTCGGAATATCGTGGCTAACGTTGCATGGATTATTGGACCGCGGTTTTCTCGATGGAAGTTAAATTTCAGTTTAAATTGTATTGTATGATTTAGTTACTATTTTTTTTCTATATGGAATGTATATCGCTGAGAGAAATGGTATATTAAAAATTAATATATTGTTATAGCAACGTAGGGATATACGTCGATTATCAGAATATTTACTACATTATAGTGTAGTAATTTTTATTACGAATTTTAATTAAAAAATTATAATAATCTAGGTATATCCTTACGATACTATAACAATATACTCATTTTCGTATACTACTTTTCTCGGTATAGATGTAACTTTAACCTCGCGAAAATTGGTTAATAAGAGAACGCTACGCATTTCGACAAATAAAAAAAAGTTTAATTATATAAATATTAAAACTTATATCTTAAACATTATTAGAGATAATAATACATTTTTAATAAAATATTTTTAACAATTTAAAAAAAAAAATTTATGTATATAAAAAACAAATTTTTCAATTTGATAATCAAATAATAGAATAACAGTTTTTTTTACCTTTTCTGTATAATACTCCTTTATATTTTTTCTACGGGTGAAGCACACAACATTTACTAAATGAAATTACGATACTTTTATATATATTTTTCCCATTATTTTTTATACTTTATAGCCAAATTTTATTTATTATATTTTTCATCTTTATTTTTAAATTTCTTATTTTTATATGCACAAATCATCAGAATATAATTATGTAAAATAACTAAAAATCGTTATTCTTTTCACTGTGATCTCCTATTTAATAGAATGAGTATAACCCTCTAATGAATCCTAATTTAGTTTATATAGTCCCTCGGTTATTAATGTCAACTATTTATTAATTTTGTCTTTGACACTGACCTTTTTACGAGGTAAAAAAAATCTATCACACATTGTCAAACGCAGTGAAACGTTTGATTTGCTTCTAATAAATGGAGATACGTGTAATAAAAAAACGTTTTGCTACAAGGAAAAAAGAAAAACCTATTTTACGATATATATAATAAAAACCTATTTTTTTCTATAATTAATTTGTCTATTTCATACACATAAATAAATGGAATCTATTTCTTCTAGGATATTATGATTAAGTATAGATTAAATAACTACAAGGATTTCTGTATCGTGAAATATCACAAAAATGTGATTGACGACAAAAAGAATGCAATCAATTTTTAAACACAGAGCGTAGTGTAAGTAGTTCGAAAGAAAATAAAAAACTAATAAATTTTTTAAAATTCAATTCTTAATTCATACAATATTTTTATCTACACACAATGTATAAAGATATTTATAAATTTTTTCGTATTTGAAAAGTGGATCTTTACATAAATCCTACTACTAAAAAAATGATTTCAATCTATACTTATCCATTCGCTATAAATACTTAAATAACAGGTAACTTTACATGTAAAATTATTAGACAATATATCGAATTTCAGGTATCTAACGGCTAAGCCATATTCTCTTAAATTCTACATTGAAATACATAAATCCAGTTGCATGCAAGGGTCGGCGTTTCCTCGCTTCATCAACGCGTGCGCGAGATGAAAATCGAAAGATATGACGCAAATATACGTGTATATATATGTAGATGGTTCTACATAGAGAGAAATATGGAGGAAAGGTGTCCTCTCCAACACCCCCACAAGGGTTACCCTTCGAGGAAGAAATTCGAGCTTTCTCGATCGAGCATCTCGATAAGAGGGGAAAATTCATGTGAAAGTCGCGTGCGGTGTGTCACCCCTCTCACTTTTTCTTTCTTTCTTTCTTTCTTTCTTTCTGTCTCGTTTAAATGACTGAAAAACACCTGGAACGTCGGAGCGCGTGGTTAACCGCTGATGCTCATGCCTTCCTTTACGATTTGCCAATATACCATAAAAGCGCTCGTCGTCGCGTCAAGCGGTTTCTATGCGCGCTTATGTATGCCGGTCGTTTCTTTCTTCTTTTCAATGAAACTCGACTTGTATATTCGAATAATCGATATAGGGATTTCCGAATGTCACGTATATATATACCATATTCTCGATATATATTGGCTGCTATTGTTGTTCCTGCGATTTGTTATTTAAACGCATTTATTGATTAATTTAACCCTTTGACTCGTCAGTATTAGGCTCCTGCGATGTGATTTTAAGAAATATTTGAAAAAATAATAATTGAAATGATAGTGGATGATATAACTATGCAAAATTATTGTATCCAATTTTTAAATCATCCCAGTATTATTGAGTATTTTTAACTCACGATACGTGGAAATTCATTTTATTTTTTAAAAATCATTTTAAATAGAAACATAGTGCTTTCTCCTCGACGACAGTCGCTGATTAGCACTAAATTGGGAACATAAAAGTAACGGCGTTAAGAAAGTAATTGTAAAAAAAAGAAATAGAAACTGAGAAAAAAAAGTTCCGTTAAAATTGCCAAATTTTCTGTAAAGATTTTAACTAAATGAAGCTTTGATTATTTGGCGGTAAAAACTATAAATACTTTTTAAATTCTAAACGTCGAACTTAATAAAGACAATTCATAATTAAAAATTCATAGATATAAGATAGTGCATAATAATCTTGAATAAGATTAAAATGACTAAATAAAAAAAAAATTCATAAAAATTCAACTATATATTTTAATCCCATTACGTTAAATAAAAGCCATGTACTTTTAGTCGTGTATGCAACATTTGTTTTTTAATTATATAAAATACATTTATTATATTGACATTAATCTTTACAATTGAAGTAATGAAAAAGTTCAAAGAAACAATAATAATAATGATTTGTTTAATTATAATCTACGCTATTATATATTCTAAATAGTAAGACAACGATATTCATTTCCAAAACACATTTAAATAATTTACTGAAAAAATGCATGTAATATAATATATACTTACTATAACCAATTATAAGAAAATATGAAAGTAACATTTATATGTAATATCTATCGATAAAGATATTGCGTGCCAGATATATAATAATCATTTCATTATTTTATTATTATTGGTAATTTACAGTTTAAGTATATAAAAAAATTACAAGTTAATAAAGATTGGAAGTATTAAAGTTTATACGGCTATAGCCGAGGAGCTGGTAAATTCTGCAATGCCTATATGCTCCGTAGATTTTGCGGTAGAAAGTTTCGTAAAAATAACCAAGCTTACTCGGCTAAATTAACTGAACGTACACAACTAAATTTCTTCGGTTAAAACAACCGAATACTTCGTTAAAAATGTCGGAACTTTTTTTTTGCGATGAAATGTTTTATCCCACTGTACTCGCATGTTTGATAGAAAGAAATCCATGTTAATTATCAATTTATACGAGTTATTTTTAACCTCTCTGAAAGTGGTATTCACCGAGCAAGTCGAAACCAAAATAACAGGCTGTAAGAACGAGATTGTGTTTTTGGCAAATTTTATTCCAGTATTGGAGAATTGTATACGCTGGTAGACAAAAATATTTTAGATAATATCGATGTTTCTTAACTGTTAATGGGGTGCCAAAGCAAAATTTTATCCTCCCTACCTTATCGATCTCAAAAATCATATAAAATTAATTATAATTAAAAAAGAAAGATAATTTACGTAAATCTAGGAGGACAGTCTCCTTTCTTTATTAATAATCTATCTGTCTTTAAAATATGAAGCAAAAGTATCAATTAGTTTTCGAGAGAAAACCATTTCAAAAAAATTGACCAAGAATGGTTTATATGTATGACTAACAAAGGTTATATATAATTTACAACTATTGGATTTAGAATAATAATAATATTTTAATCGCTATCTAGCCGTAATTGTGATCTAAAAAAAATTTGGACAAAATCTTTTCGAAAATTTGATTAAGCACATAAAATAGATTAACATGCTAATGGATTAAATAATTGAAAGTATTACTATATAGAATCTTTATTAAAACATATTTAATTATTTTCGTATGAATAACTGATCGATCATTAGGTGACAACTATATTTTGGATAATAAAAATTTAACAAAATTTTAACCAACATCGTGTAAAAGAGCACTGTACGTGTCACATATGTACAGATAAACACATAAAATAGAAATACTGGAACACTTCCGAATATCCATCAGAGCCGCGTTTATTAATTATACAGAGTAAAACGAGAAAAATACGATTGAAAGCGTAAAGTACGAATAAATCAAAAGTGTGGCGAGCGGGCGTTATTATGAATTTAAGACAAAAAAAGGGAGAGAAAAAAAAACGTTCCGATTAATTCGTCCCACGTAGGTAAATGTATATATATGCACATGTGTACTTCTTTACCTGACGTAATTACACATTTATTTCAATTCTCATCGCCGCGTAATCTCCATTCGTTTTGTCCGGGTGCGCTCGCTCGCGACGGCGGAGAGTTGATGGATGAAAAGCACCAACGGGGGCCCCATCATTTACAAACGCATCCTCTCCTCCTCTCTTACTCACTCTCTCTCTCTCTTTCTCTCGCTTATCCTTTTTATTTTCACCTCGTCGTTTTGGCACGCGCGCGCGACCGCGTAAGCGGATACCCCACAAAACGCTTTAAACTCCGCGCGAAACTCAATATTGAAAAGAGAGAAAGAGAGAGAGAGAGAGAGAGAGAGACAGAAGTGAGACGACGTGTCCCTCTTTGACAAAAGTATAGATGCAACCCATGAAAAACGCATTCGTATATTTACGAAGAAAAAAAAAGATGATGCTTGTATGTATATTATATATATAGGTATATGTATATAGGTAACGTGTTTGCGCTTCCTCTTTTACAAGATTGACGTAATGTTATATTAATTTTAGATTTTGAGCGATAGATTGTGTCGGTGACGTAGGTATACCAGAGATCTCTTTTTTTAACATACTGATACGATTTTTACGGAATCCGACGGTGTCAGGAATTTACAAAAATAAAATTTAAAATAAAAAAACGACATTTAATGTAATTTTTATAGTGATCTGCAAGAAACGGCCTATAGAAAGACTATTTCTCGCTAGTAGAAAATTTAAAATTGCCATAATTAATTTCTACTGGTGAAGATATAGCACTAACGCATACACTCATATATATTCTATATATCTTAATAAAAAAATATCTAAAGTCAGAGCGAGAATAGTAATTTTTTTTATTAAAAAAATGGTACATATTATTACACTGCACCGTCTTTATATTTAATTATAGCCGTATATGAAAATATGTCATTCGCTAACGCTTGTTCGGTTAGATTTTGATACGTGTATAGGGAAAAAATGATTGAGTAAATTATTACAAATATTTGGGACTAAATCAACTATATTTTGAGACGTAAATTATAAACTTGATTATAGCAAGTATTATATTTTTAATAGTAATGTTCACGTGTATCAAATAACCTCATATATACTTCATCTCCGTTTGAATTTAATTGTATCAAACGTAGTTAAGCGATATATTACTATATATTACCGTATCATTAAATAAATCTCGGAGAAATAATATAATATTTATATATACATGGATAAGAAAAAAAATGAATTCGAAACACCGTCAAACTTTGTGCACGAAAAGTTTATAATAAACATATATTAATAATATAAAGTAGAAGATATATAGATATATGCATATAATGCGTATAAAGAAAGCGCACGCGCCTAGAATAAATAGAAAAATGACAATCCCGCAGATGCATTGAGACGAGTCGTTTAGCAACCACCTGTCCTTAGGGCCTACACACAGATAGCTATTTGCGATGGGCGACAAACCGCGCAATTCATATATATATATATATGTTACGTGTACACGTACGTCAGGTAATTTTGCGACGCAGCTGCCGACACTCGGCTGTTACAATTTTTCTTCTTCAAGTTAGAAAAATAGAGGCAGTATTTATAAGCTTCAATGATTTTAAATATATATATGTATATGTATACACATATATGTACACAACATTGATTACAATCAGTGAAGGATTTTATTGATCACTTTGAATTCGATCAAGAGTTTCCTTTGCAAACATGTATACGCGCACACGATTATACACATATGTATATATACTGAAAAAAGAACAACAACCCTGTATATATATATTATATATCCCCAACGCCCCGTGAAAAGACAAAAAGTCGAATTAAAAAAGAAAAGGAGTGTGTGTGTGTGTGTATTTACAGGAGCGAGGGTGCGGAGTTATCGAGCTATGTGTATATATATGTATACGATTAATGAAAAGGAAGCCAATTAAATACCATCATCGGGGTCAATTTCTGGACCCTCGGAGCCGCAATTTTTGTAATTTCGCTCGCATATGGAAGCGGAAAGTGTCGCGTGGCCGAGCCATACCGGAATGCGTCCTTATGTATATATGTATATATATATGTATACCGATGATGCTGCGCGTACCGCGACGAATTGCCATATTGCGGCCAAATATGCAGGTACCTTTGCGTTCGCGCCTATAACGAGGGGTTGATATTTGCACCCCAGTCCGGGTTAAGTGCAACCTAAAGAGAAAGAGAGAGGAAGGGCGAGCTCGTACCAGACGGAGTTAATAGACATTAGTCACGTGTGTTTTCATTTATTATTTCATTACTATTCGGATCTTCTTCTTTTCTGCATTCTCATTGTTCGACTCTCCATATACACACATATAGGTATATATACATATCTGTCGAACTAATTATCGGAACTTCGTCGTGAAATTGTATCTCTCGGTGGTTTAAATATTGCGGACCATGGTTATTTAATGTTGTGTGGTTTTTAACGATAATCAGAATGGTTTTTGTTACTTAGTGCTAAATTTAAATTAGTAATAATAATCAACATTGCAGTATATTAAAAATTGTTTAATAAATTACAATTAAATTGTTCATGTATAATCACGATTATATGTTTAAAAAAAAAGATTTAATAAATTCAATAAAATATTTGTTGAAACCTAATCAATCGTCATTACGATATTTACATACCAATATTTTATCACCAAAAGGACTGCATCAACTCGATAAAACACGCTATAAAAAATGTATTTTTCAAATGACATTGACCTTGTTTCACCAATCGCGTAAAAAATTGCTTTGTTCACTCGTATTCTATATCTATACACACACACACACACATTGATGACTTTACGGCTTCTAAATCAATCACTTATATATATATATATATACATATATAAAAAGCATATGGCACCATGTTGAATTTCACGCAGCGGATCCCCTATTCTCCGAGTAGAACAACAAAAAAAAAGAGAACTCGAATTCTCCATGTGTATTAATTGCCTACGGCACGTGTTGTAGATTAAGAAACACCACGCTTATACTCTGTCATCGAAATCCAGAATCTGACAAAAAATAATAAGAACCTATCACGTATATACGTAAATTCAAATATATATATATATATTTTTTTTACTAGTTTATTGGCAGTGGGTCGTTCTATGGGTCCCGATGCACCATATCAAAACTTAATATTTTTGAAAATAATTTTCTTGAAACTAATTTATAAACTAATCGGGAATTGGATTCAACACACAGAAAAAGTTTAGATTAAAAATGACAATAGTGTTTAGTAAATGAATCACAGACTGACAAATTACGGAAATTACTATAGTTTCTAGTAAAAATTACGACAGATTGTAATAAAATTTACTATAATTCGTGTAATATTTACTATAAATTTTCTAAATAATATAAACTATAGTAATTTGTCCCCAGTTTGTCAGTCTGTGATCTATTTACTAGAAACTATTGTAATTTTTACAAAATATTTTGTAATTTTTAATACAAAATTTCTCTCCGTGAACATAATTATGTACAAAACAAAATAATCTCTGTTTAGAGATTAAAATTGTCAATAAAAAAAATAATTATAATATATATCGTAAAGAGAAAAAAGTATACACCAAGCGTCTATATACATATTGTATAACGAAAAAGAAAAAAGCGCAACAACAATCCATCGATTTCTCTAATCCGAGCGCATAAAACGTTATACGCGTTGTCTAAAAATAGTTGGCGTGTATAATTGACAGGAGAGAGAGAAAAAAAAAAGTCTCGTAAACAATATGGGAAATCAGTCTGGCTCTCTAGTGCGCGACGTGTATATACGCGCGCGCTCGCGGATAATCAACCCGTATGGTACAATCGTCGCTTGTATTTGTTTCAAACATTATCACATCCAGTTTCGCGTTTCACCTGCTCTCATAAATATCATTCGCGCACGCGCACGCACGCGCGTATGTCTGTAGCGGGACATCTACGACGAATACCAATCGTATATGTATTTTTTTTTACAAATTTATCAGTCCTCGAAAAAAAAAAAATATACGTATGTACGCGTAAATATCGGACGACTCTATACGTGTGTATAAATGTGAAACGGAGATTGTGTATATAGGAATAAATGTAATAATATTTTTTTCTTTTCTTTGTCTTTCTTTTCGATTAATCGAAATTGATGTTTTTTTAGAATTAATAAAGACGTATATTTAAGAAAATTTATCCGTACTGCACTCAGAAAAATGTATTCTTATGATTAGCGGATTATCCTATCAATATGATTCAAAAGGAAATCCAGTTGATGTTACACGATTATTTTATTACCAAACTAGATTCCATTAAAATCAAGATATATTTCATTCTTCTAAATACAAATCAAAAAATCTTGGTTATTTCTTATTTGAGACGACGATCCGCTAATCACAAGAATACTTTTTTGTGAGTGTATATATAGGAACGACGAAATTATTGGAGTGAGAAGAATATTTTGTTAAGAATTGGTACAATGTTTTATAATGAAGAAATAGACTTACAATTTACTAAAATTGTTCTAGAAAAAATTACTATGCCTACATCAGTTTTTTATATTATATCCATTTCTTATATTCTGAAGGTCTGATACACTGCATTCATTACTATGCACTAATTTTTCGTTAAAACATTTTTTTCTTATCTTTCATACGAATGAATGAGTGAAAATATTTGTAAAGTAATATTTTTGATCGAATCGGCAGAGACGAAAAAACTTTTTTAAATAAATGTGTTAAACCAAATCATCGTTAACATACGTTAGTTTGAGTATAAAACTATTAAGAACGCATTCCCCAATTGAAATTTAAGAATTTTGACGTTAACCAAAATACATGGTTTCCATTTTATTGTCTATTAAGGAGATGTAACACTAAAAAATTGGCATCTATATTTATTTTTTAATTAACAATGGGTTCATTTTTTCCAAAAAGTCTCTTTGTAACGCTCTTTTATTTACTTTGATTAGTATGTGTATGATTTTTTTCAAAATTTATTATACTGAATAATCGAGATTTTCGTGCAGCCGCAAGGATCAATTTTATACCTAATCATTACCGACGGAAAGTGGTTATTAATTTTTAATTAATTATTTCAAAAAAATTTCAGTGTCAGCTTCTTACATATTATTCAAGTCTCACGTATGAATTTTACCAGATTTTTAATTCGATAATTGCAGAAAAATTTTGAGTTTTTAAAAGTAGATCCCTGTAATTTGGCTATATCACATCTCCTTAAAATGCTAAATTACCATATTTCACTTAATAAGTAATAAATAGATTGTTTTAAGGGGACAAGCTTGGGTTAAAATTGAAAAAATACTATTTACTATTTACAATTTTTTCATAATGATTAAAAACATTTTTTATTCTTTAAAAGAAAGTATATTATTATTAACTTTTATTTAAATTTTTTAGCTAATTTATTTGCGTTATTACTGTTTTAATTGAATATAAGACAATTTGTATTCTGATTGATAAGCTGATGAATAAGCTGAAATTTTAATGCAGTAACAACAAAACATGATTTTAATCCACTTGAATGCAACGGAATTGCAAGAAAGGTCTATGTTTATTTAAAAAAATGGATAAGCTGTTTTTATACGATTTGTCAATTTTTGCAGTAATTAGTCAATTATAAATTTTTTATTGCAATGTTAACAGTCTGTTTCATTCAAGTGAACTGAAGTCGCATTTAAATGTTACTGTAAAAATTTCATGCTATTTGATTAAGTGGTTCCTGATCATATCATGCGGTTAATTTATTATAAAAAAATCAGTGCACGCATCGTCTCATAATTAATTAAAATATTTAAAATTCATTTATGTTGCAAATAAATTAGTTGAAAAAGTTAATAATAATATAATTAGTTTAAAAATTAAGAAATATTTTTAATATATAATTTTATTATACATAGGTATCTTTAAATTTACTACTTGTGGAAAAATAAGAAAAAGATGATTCAAATCTTTGCGAAAATAGCAATTTAGCATAGAGAATTTATTATAAATTTTGATCATTCAATATCAAAATTGACATTTCTACCATATATCATTGGCTTAGTGGAAAAGGATGCCGATTCAGAATTTTTTTTATAGGGTGCAGATGCAAATTTCTTTTGGAAATAATATCAATATAAAATACCCAAAGAATACTCTCTTTTCACTTTTAAAAATTGTAAAAACAGCTTAATGTTTTTAATTTCTACATTTTCATCTGACCGAAGTCAATTTTGTCAATTGTGTAATTTATTTCCTCGTAAGTATTACTTATAATTAATATTTGTTATGATAATTTACATATCGGCACATTTCCAAAAAGATATTTCAATCGGCACTATTAAAAAAAAACTTATGAATCGAGACAAAAGTCAGTAAACAATACGAAAAACACATCACATACACACATAGAAAGAAAAGAACGAAAAATAATCTCGATACTACATTCGACGTAAGAATAATAAACGAAAAGAAGCAGAAATTCCGCGAGATCGTTCGGAATGTCGACCGATCCAAGTGTATAGTACATATATATAGTAGCCGGTACGTAAGAGGGATGGAGAATAAACGATTGCGCCAATATGAAAAGCTATTGGGTATGGTGTACACACCAACACGCGAGAGTAATACCTACATATACGTAGAGAGGGTGTACATAGAATTTGCCTATGAAAAGGATCGAAGACACCTGAGGCGCCACACACGGTGATGGTAATCCGAAACTCGGCGGGGACCTCTTCCGAACCGTGCTAGAGGGTCCCTACAAAAGGGACCTCTTTTTTTCCGAGACAGACCCCTCTCTTGCCTCTTTTCCCTTTCTCTCGCTTTCCTTACGCTTGGACGAGATCATCTTTCTCCTTGTGGGACGCGCACGCGGGGGTATACGCATCTACACCGATGTAGAAAGAAAGGAGGAAGTAAGAATGCGCGGTTGCACGCGAGGTCCGTTTTACGCGTGACTCACGTGAGGGGACCACTTCTCGATCGTCATTATTCTTCTTAGACGTCTCTATATTCCGTTTTATCGGAATTATCGCACATATAAACATCGAATTAATCTCTGTTTTTATATTATAGATCGATATTTCGGTCACTTGTACAATTTTTTTTATCATACCGACAAACAGAAGGATGCATGTTTATACCTATATATTGCGCACACTGAGAAAATGCAGTATACTGAAAATTACAATTAACATACAGGGATTTTTATAGCAAAATAACTATATATAGTAATGATGATAATACTTGTATTTCGCCCTTTATCGTTAATTTACAAAATAAAAAGGGTTTTTTTTTTAATTTCTCGAGGGCCGTAGATTTTTAAGTTTAAATAAATAAAAATGGCATCTTTTTCTTTATTTATACTAAAAAATCTAGCTACGGCCCTCAAAAAATTGAAAAATAACCCATTTATTTTTGTAAATAATATAGATATAGTTATTTTTATAATTTAGAACGTACAACATAAATTAGTATAAACTGTAGTTAAAAATTATAATTAAAAGTATTAATAGATAACTAAGAATTATAATAAGTACATCTCTTCATCACTGTGAAATACATAGTAACTTTTAATATACCACAATTTCTCTCAGCGTATATAAACATGTACGTACAATCCGTTTGATTGAACGATCTCTCTTCCTTATCGATCTCCGTAATAACATCTTCTCTCTGATTAAAATGTATACGGTATACATACATATATGCATATATATATGCAAATCGGGGTGAAATTAACCGATCGACGTCGCCGTCGTTTACACTCCCAATTTACCATTCTGAATTGCGTAATATCTTCATATCGATTAATCGGCCGTAAGCACGCGACTATCCGCCACGAAGCGTAACGCGCGGGTAAGACAAAAAATTAGTCGATGAATCAGGTAATTTCCATGTGTAATTGCCGCGATTATACGCTTGGGACAACTGACACTAAACTCGCACTACACATCACATATTATACCCCCAACGAGTGTTGAAAACGTTTAGGGTCGTACGCTGGACAGTACGTATATACTGCTAAATGCGATCTCGATGTGTACGACAACAGATGGTCTGAGGAATGTGGTCTTGGATAAATTCCGAGGATGCCTAAATTTGATATTATTATTTGCAATTTACAAAGAGATTGCGATCAGTGCATTCTTTTTCTTCTCCTTTTTTTTGCGATGCGTAAAACGCTGAGGTATTTCAGTTCGAGGGGGTGTGTATTATTTAAATTTAACTTTTGGGTATTTTTAGGGGGGTCCGGCCCAACTGGTCCGTCTATATATTCGCGTGAATTTAGCAAAAACTGGGTTACAATTTATGTTATTTTTCTCGATCAATTTTTATAGGTCGTTAGTTTATTAATCTTTTAATTGTATAATTTAAATAAATATATATATAATTCTATTTTTATTTATATAAGACTGTAAATATTGAAATGTACAGTGCGGTTTAAGCCGCGATTACGGGGTGATGAATGTATAATTGGATTTTTTTATACCGAATAAGGGAAATTAATTAAAATAAATTAATAAAAAAAAGGTAAAACTAATACACGAAAGGAATTTATAATACAAATTACCGCGACAGTAGGGTAAACAAACTAATCTATAACAGTCATAATATTTTTAAGGAAACTATAAGACTTAACAAGGCGCAGTGCACGCACTCCTACTTTTTACTTCGAACAATAATTTAATAATTAATACAATAATTTTTATTAATATCGCAGTTCTTATCACAGCGATTGCCATGGAAATATAAACATCAATGTTTTCTGCGCGTAAATTGAACATCAATCAAATCTATAACCTTCATTATATTTTAGATCCATGCGCTACATATACACTATCGCCAATTATGTAACGTTTATCTTCGTTTCACAGTATTCGGTCATGACTTTTTTTTCAAGTTTTTTTATACACTAGAATTACGATAATTATTATCCCGTTCCCTTTGAATTACTAATCGAATGTTCCAATAGTGATTTTTTCCAAAAGTAAATTCTCTCCACATACCTGTCTAGCTAAAAAAGAAAGAAGAAATGTCTTGTAATATATTAAATAAAATATTTAAACGTTAATAAATATATATGAGCATACCTATATCTTAAACGTAGCAATAAAAATATAATGATGAAAAAAGTATATAAATATAAAAAATAATATATCTCATTTATTTTGACCGAATCAAGGATTATTTTGATAGATCGTCTTCCGGTGTACACACGCACCCACACGCACGCATATACGACAGTTAAATTTCGAGGAGACGATCGAGCGCACGAATCAGGAGAAAAAAACAAATATATATATATATATATATATATATATATATATATATATATATATATATATATATATATATATATATATATATATATATATATATATAGAAGGGGTATATACAATTGGAATACGTGGAGAAACGTCGAGACGAAGTAGATATATACATGTGCGCGTGTGTGTGTGTGTAAGGATCTTTGAAAACCCGAGCGAGTATATAGTGTCGGGGCGTTAAAAGCCCTATGATTCACCTCTTAAACGCGTATCTCTTCCTCCCTTTCTCCCGATGGTTCTTTCGATTATTAACGCTCGCTTCGTCTAAATGAATATGTACACGAAACTCGGGCTAACTCAATTCGAGCTCGTTGCTGCGGTGATATTGCCGAATCGAGACGCTCGGGAGAGAAAGAGAGAGAGAGAGAGAGAAAGCGAGAGAAGGGTTCGGGTTATCCAATTATACCAAACGCACAGTTCTTTCGAATTCTACACTCTCCGATATGTATACCAGAATCCACGAAGAGTCTAATCCACTGAATTATTATCGACAATATATAGAGTTGAGTTCACGGGGAAATATTTTATTCATTTTTTGTGAATGTTCATAGGTGGAACATTTTTATGTTTTACGTTCGATCAAAGGGGATGTGATATATATATGACTATCGCTATTCATTTTTTATTAACAATGTAAGCTTTTTTTAAATCTTTTTTATAGTCTTTAATTTATTATGAAAGTCGCGTATAAATTTTTTTTTTCCTTAAATTATTGAGATTTTTAGACTGACGCATATCTTGATTACCTAACCGGTAGACCGACGAAAAGCGATTAATTCCATTTTGCTCTGTAAACCTTTTCTATATCAACTTATAAGCATCGTGTACGAAGTTTTTTAAATTTATAGTTTCATTTTTTTCAATTTTTAAATTTTTTGAGGTAAGGTGATAATATTAATTAAGACAAGAAAACCTATTTTAATTACATAAATATACGGTAAATTATGGACAAATTGAGACTTCTATCCTAAATTCCAGTATTATTAAACATTGAGTAAAATTTGAAACAAAAGTTTTTATTCATTCAAAAATATCATAGAAAGGAAATTTGACTCTTAAATCTATAACGAACAAATACTCCATAATCACTTCATATTATCCCTATTGTTATTTCTTAATGTCGAACGTCCTAAACGTCAAACATGTGACCCTCAATTTTTTCAGATTTAAATTCATTATTGTTTTCTTTAAATAATAAATAATTATTTTATCTTGTAATCAATTTCTTCACAGAAAACCTATTTTAATTACATAAATATACGGTAAATTATGGACAAATTGAGACTTCTATCCTAAATTCCAGTATTATTAAACATTGAGTAAAATTTGAAACAAAAGTTTTTATTCATTCAAAAATATCATAGAAAGGAAATTTGACTCTTAAATCTATAACGAACAAATACTCCATAATCACTTCATATTATCCCTATTGTTATTTCTTAATGTCGAACGTCCTAAACGTCAAACATGTGACCCTCAATTTTTTCAGATTTTAAATTCATTATTGTTTTCTTTAAATAATAAATAATTATTTTATCTTGTAAATCAATTTCTTCTACAGTTTTTTATAACTTCATGCGTTTTTTAATTAGATATAATATTATGTTATTTTATTTTTCGGGTATAAGAAACCATTTCCTCAGTTTAAAAATCGCGTTATTTAAAAATCCAAAAAATGAAGTATACGATTGATAAATATTTTAAATTACTATTACAAACATTATTTTCTTATTTTGAAAGAATAACGCAGCATGTTCCTATAGAAATCGTAATAAAAGTTGGGAAATCGGATATAAAGAAACGAGCCTAAAATTAGGAAATGAAAAATTTAATCGATGTTATTCACCGAATCGCATGAGTTGACCTTCACCGATACTCGAACGCCTATGGGTTCGTTACATTTTCTTCAGAATAATGTTAAACAACGTAAATGATGGTACCTTTCCTTCACTTTTCTTATTAGTTTGTCTTTCTTACTAAACAGCTTAGTCTCAGTATTAGCAAATAGAAATCAACACCTACACGGAGAGCAAAAAGTTCAGTAAATTTGACTAAACTTTCACTAACGCGGTAATAGACTGCCAAAGCGCAAATAAATTACTGAATTTGCAGTAAAAATTTCAGTATTTTTAGTAAAAATGAGTAGAGTTCCAGTAAAAATTGATAGAAAGTTTAGTAACAATCGACAAAAAGTCCAATCATTTTTTGAGTTTCGGCAGTCTGTTCCCGCGTTTCTGAAAGTTTAATAAAATTTACAGAAAGTTTTGTAAAATGTACTGAAAAATTCTGATGATAACAAAATATCTGAAGTTCCTACATATAAACGTAACAATCTGCAAAATTCTACATTTAATGTCTTTAATGAATAATTAATCATTGTAAATTTAATAAATGTAATGTAATAAATGTAATGTAATAAATGTAATAAATGTAATTAATTGTCAATGTAAATGTAATAAGTATCTTGAAAAAAACACGGTGACGAATACCGATCGGCGAATATCGTAGAGAGGTGTGTATAAGAAGAATTACAAAGAACATCAGCAACACCAGCAGCAATAACAACAACAACAACAAGACCCTCGGTTTTGAAGCGGTAATCGTAGTCCGATGAAAGGCATTGTTTCGAAGCTACTGCAAGTGCACTCGTTGAGAAAGGGGAGTAAGGTTGCGCTTTTCTTGTTCCCTCGTATACGCCACCGTCTGGTATAAATATGAAAAGACGCTCTTCGAGGAGCCGATTCCATTCAAACTCTCAATGCGCCTACTTTTACGTAATTGCTTTTCTTTTCATTTCTTGTACTTACTGCATCTTGGTATAGAACTATCAAATCTTCTTATTTGCGCATTTCGTTAAGATACAACAGTTCACATTTTTACGCGCGCTTCTCGATTTTTTTTTAATAATTATCGACTTTCTTGATGAAATCAGCTAATTTTCAGCTGGTGATCTAACTAAACTTCATTTTTAAAAGGCATGGCATTTTTTATGTAAGGAATAATTAGGCTGAAAAATTATATTTAGTTATTTACCTAAAAGTTAGTAATTTACTCAATTCAATTTTACATTTTAATAATAAACCTATGAATAATAATTAAACAATTCTTTGTGAACTTTTGAATTGTTAAAGTTTTTATAAAGGATACTTTTTATTTGCTTAGGACATTGTGCTTACAGAGAAGATATTCCTTTAAAATAATTTATAATAACTGAATTGTTTATTTTCTACATGTTTATTTTTAGGTTAATTTTCCATTGAAAATAAAATATTTGAATAATTTATTTGATAATAATAATCAACATTATTATTATCAGTGACAAAAGTATTTCAATATATTTCACTATAGTTAGCGTTTTTATTAATATTTCATATTGTACATTTTTAAGCGGTTTTAAACGAAAAATGCAGCTTCAATAAATAATAACTTCATAATTATGTAATTATTTAATTTTTAGCATCTTAACTAAATACTTCAATTAACTTCCCAGCAGGTATTCTTACTAAACTAATCGAAAGACTGAGACCTGTGTATCATTACACCCCATTGCAGTTTGAAATTAAAAATTTTCGTCGATTATTTATCGGATTAGATTGAAAATAATTAAACTTACGCGGAGAGGAAAATTTGAATAAAAATTAGTGAAATAGTAAAATGCTAAAATATTCCCCTATCTTGATACAAATAATTTTTACAATATTATAATTAATTAATTTCTTATAAGAGCGACAGATTAAAAAAATATTAATTAATTTTCTATAGGAGGGTGTAAATAAACAATTTTAAAAATCATAAAGGTGAAAACGTCGGTAACAAATAAGTATTATTTACAATTTATTTATCCAGATCGACTTTGTTAATACGTTTGTTAATACGACAATTAAGTAATATAATATAAAATTACATTTATTCGTTTTGCATATAAATGTATATTATAATTTAATAAAATTACGAACGGCTATAAAGCTCTCGTGATTGTATATATATATATTTATTGGAAGATGCATCAAGCCAAAGAAGAGACGTAAACCGTCGACCTAAATCTCAACCTCAAGGTAACCACGACGAGATAAACATCTTATCCCCCTTGGTATATAGTCCGGTGCAGCTCAGCCCACTATCTTACACGGTCTGCGCTTTGTGGGCGTTTTCGGTAGAAACAATGGTATTACAACAGAGATAGACAGAGAGAGAGAGAGAGAGAGAGGGTCGAACGGGCGTGTTTATGACACTCGCTCAGATAAACAACCGTACTATACCTCGATATACTCCAACGATTTCATCCCCCATGAATTTTGGATTTCTATACATATATATACATATATATATATATTCGGTGATACTCGCTTGTTATACTTTTATGAATGTTCACTTTCAAAACTATCTATTTTTTTTCGTTATCTTTTTTTTTGTTACACGAGAAATAGAGCAACAGTGGCATTGATTTCCTTTTGATCGACTATTCACATATATATTTTTTTTTTCAATAAACATTCAAATTAATATTAAGATTTTTAAATAATTTTTTTAATAATATAGCTTGGAAAATAAAAAAAAATTACTTATTTATATAAAAAATACTTACTTATAATTTAAATTATTACGCATTTCTTTAATTTTTCATTAAACTACCACTACCTGAAATAAAAACATAAATATATATATATATATATATATATATATATATATATATATATATATATATATATATATATATATCAATTGCCTTTCTTTAATTTACCGACGAACATCGATAAAGAAAAAAAAATAGAGCATCACACCATAAATCTAAAACAATACAAAATGTCGAAACCTGTCAATGTTTACGAGAAGAGAAAGAAAAAAAGGAACGAACTGTGTGAAAATCCTGATAACCATCTAAATAGAGAACCCTTAATTAAATTAAGTATGTAACTAAAATCCGAAGGTCATAAGATAAAAAAACGCCGCGTAATTCTCTACTCTTTTATATATATATATAAAACACGAGCATGTCGTGATAGCTCGTAAACAGGAAAGAATATATATGTACAAAAGGATGGGGCTTTAACTGGCTCAGCGGTTGAGTCTTCCCACACCAATCAAAGAACACCCTTCGTTTCGTCTCTCTCTCTCTCTCTCCCTCTCTTTCTCTCTCTAGGTCCCTCCGAATTCGTACTCGTGACTCGAGATCCCCGGGGAGTTATCTACCCCTGTGGAAAAGCACGCCGTATTATATCCCCGTTCTTTCTCTGATCCCCAATGCATGTAAATACCGTTCATTTGTTAAATTCGCTTAATGCGACTGATCCTCCGTATATACCTAGGAATTTCCTGATCGCTTTTCGATACTTTCGCCATTTTTTTATTATTCTACTTTTTTAATAGATATATGTATGTATATGCGTACTTACATTTTTTTTAATTTCCGGTTTACTGTGTATAATTTATCAAAATCACACGTATATAAGATTAAATATATGTAATATGGTAACCAAAATTACAGGGATCTTCCTTTATCGGTCCTACGAATTTAGTGTAGAAAATCTAAACAAAATTGGAGAAACAATTTGGTGAACCAACTGTTTGGTTCTAAATAATGATACGTTCACGAAAACAGAAATTGTTATACAATAGCTATTAGACAATAGTAAGAATTGTTACAGCCAATCTTTGTAATATTATGTGGGTTCAGTAATTTTTCTTAAAAAAATTTAGTACATATTTTATTTAAGGACGTTTGAAGATATTAATAAAAAATGTAAAAAATGTGTAAACGATTAATATCGGGGAATACCTTATAATAGTATACATTGCGGATATATCTAACTTTACTTTTTTTAGTACATTTTTATTTTAAATCCACGTTTATACGTATGAAAATTGATTACGTACAAGGAGAGAATTTTCCGATATAAAAATTGCTCTGTCACCAAGATAAACTTAATTAACTTTAAAAGTGATAATAATTTTCAAATCATTACAATTTTCACTGCGCTATGATGGTAAATTTTACAAGAACTTTCTCTCCGTGTAGATAGGTAACTACAAAAACTACATAAACGTAATAAAGTAATTTTTCTTGGATTATACTCTTTCATTTCGTTTGATAATATGGGTATAGTTTATCTTATATTTACTGTTTGATCACTGTAGACAATATTACTCCAAGATATCTTATGTATAATCTATTGTATAATTTTTTAAGAATTGACGTGTATATATGTTGATACAGATGAAAAAAGGTGAACATTCGATGGAAATTCTCCATTCTCTTCGGACTACATTCTCTCTCGTCAATATTAAGATTTACGATGACATTATTATAAAATTTTCTACAAATTTCCTACTGTTTTGAAATATGTAATCACGGGAACGAAGAAACATATAATTAACGGGGTGGCAAAGCCAAGTTTTATCCTCGAAAATCACATAAAATTATTTATAATTAAAAAAACAAGTTAATTTACGTAAATATAAGAGAGTCCCCTTCGTATAATATAGTCCCCTTCGTTTATTAATAAAATTGGAAGCAAAAATTGACTAGTTTTCGAGAAAATCTTTACTAAAAATGTTGACCTATTAATTTAATAATTAGTCGAACGTATAACCTCAAATTGCACGAAATTATCGTACATTTTGGTAAGGGATTTCTCAAAAACCAATGGATATTTTTTCTTCAAATTTTGAACTGAGGTAGATTATTAATAAAGGAAGGGAACTGTTCTCCTCAATTTGCGTATATAGTCGTCGGTTTTTAATTATAACTTATTTTCTGAGACTTTTGAAACTGGTAAGGTAGGGAGGATAAAACTTGACTTTGGTACCCCCTTAAGGAGGTGGCATACCCGGTGGGTCACCGACCGAGCAAAAAAAAGGCAATTCTTGCATTTATTTAAAAAAATATGTAATTTAATGCAAAATCTGAATACAGAAGCACTACATCATTCGATAAGAAATGATTCTACAAAGTTCCAGGTCAATATAACAAAGACACCCTAAAAAATTTCTACACCGAAAATGTACGATTATCCGTGATTCTTCGATGCAGAAATTTTTTAGGGTGTCTTTCTTGTTTTGACCTGGAACTTTGTAGAATGACTTATTATTTGATTATCTAGTGCTTCTGTATTCGGGTTTTGCATAAAATTGCGAATTTTTAAAAATAAATGCATTAATTACCTTTTTGGCTCGGTCGGTAATCCACTGGGTAAGCCACCTCAATGAATTTCACGCTTCGCTCTATAGCCTAAAAATAATGTCCTCGGAACCGCTCAAAACAATTATTCCAAAAAAAAAGGAAGAATCATATTCCTTTATTTATAAAACTAAAAATCACGGTTACTTTGGACATACGTACGGTTAACGCTAAATGATTAATAAATCACGATGCATGTATGTATAAATCGCAACAATTGGAGTAATAAATATATTTAAATGTATACGAACGAGGTCGCATCCCCATGTAAATTTGTATAGATTCAGGAGAAGTCTCCCTTACGAATTAAAGTACATTAAATATATATATATATACATAAGTGAGCCGAAAAACCAAGGCTCATTGTCGTCGTGGAGAGCGTGTAATAATCGAGGCGAAAAAGAAAACTTTGAATTCGTCGTATGTATACATATAGTGGCACTCGAGTCAAGATGCCTAAGGGGAGAGGATACAACATAATGCGAAACAGCATGTTTACGGGGATCACTCGGGGTCCACGGTATATTCAGAGTATATAGCCAGAGCACGGTGGGGGGTATTTATATACCCTATATATGTACCTATATATACGTCGACGTGCAGCATATACATACATATATGCAGTGGCCCTTTCCAAGCCCCCATCATCGCATAACCATGGGAAACGTTTAAATATTGGTTTATTATTTGCCGAGACGCCGCGAGACACAATGGGCTTTTCGGGCACGATTCTCGAGTGGCTACGATTTCGCATCGTTCTATCAATTAGCCACTGATTCTGTATATACGTTTCTCTCTTTGCGTTTCCAATTTTTCGTACATTTTTCATTTCCCATTTAACTTTTTCTCTCGGTGTGATTTATGTATACCTTTCTCGGGAATCCAGTTGTTTCCACTGCAGATGCATTGTATTGTACGATAGATATATGTACGGTATGTAAATTTTACTAATTTTACGGTTAATTCTTTTACTATATTTATTTGTATGACGTTCACTTTGCCAAGATGTTTTTTTGTACTATTTTGTAAAATATAGTATATTCTGATAAAGAGAGTGTCACATGTGCCGGTAACGATCTTTACCAAACTTTAGGATATGATTTCTACTATATAAAAATGTGATTCTCATGCCCTTTCCATTCGGAATTTATAAGCAAATAACGAAAAATGTCGCTAAATGTATCTTTGACTTTGGCCGTTTCTATCTCGTTCTGAAACAAACAAGGGTATGATCTTAAACTCAAGTCCAAAAGAAAGCAGAGATCATGTAGATTAATTTGGTCTAAAGTTATCAAAGAGAGACGAATAAGAAGTTAATTTTTTCTAAAAAATTAATAATTTTTTTAATTTAAAATTGTCATCAAATATTGTTAAATTTCTATTTTTTTCATAACTTTTTATCAAATCAAGATATATAATATGAGCTTCTTTTTTTTTAGAATCCGAATTACTTGATCTCAACTTTCTTGTGGATTTGAATTTAAGAACATATCTCTCAATATTTGCTTCGAGTTATGAGCAACCAAAAGCAAATATACTTTTTGCAAAATTGTTCGTTATTTGCTTATATTAACCATAAAAAAGAGCATTAGAGCCTATATAACTCGTCTGGCATATTTTTATATAGTATAAATCATATCCTAAAGTTTGGTAAAGATCCATTTCCCGAAGATACGTGACACTTTCTCTTCCGAGTTGATTGCAGAATATAAAAATAAAATTGAACAACCAAATACGAAATCCCATTTACGGGATGTCGCACCCAAGTTACAGGAATCTACACCTTTCAACATAAGAATTATGTTGAAAATAATGAATTAAAAATATGAAAAATCTCATATATGTAGTTTAAAACAAAAGCGAGAGCATGACGAAAACAAATTTGTTACTAATAATTAAATAAAAATTTTCGGTCGGTATTTATTGATCTAAAAAGACCTGTATTTTCAATGCAAAAATCAAAATTAAATTACAGATTGAAACATCTGAAAAAATTTGAGTATACTGTTTAAAACATGCCTAAAGGCATGGCGTTCAGGATTTTTTTCAAAAATTTATTCTTTTGTTTATAAAAAACATTAAAAATGAACAAAATACGTTATAGTTATATTTACATCTGCATAACGAATACATAAGTATACGAATGTAAAATGTTGTCAATCGTATGGATTAAAAGTTAATGCATTAATACATGATATAATATAAGATAATAAAATATATTCTTATCTAACAATAAAACTTATAATTAAAAATATATAAAAAGAAGAATTAATACAAATTATAGAAAGATTAAATTAAATATGAGTATTGATATAACAGGGATGTCCGTTGTATTTTAAGAATATATAAATTTACAATAAATGTTACACTATACAAATTTTAGAAAATGTATCAATTTTGGAGTATAAGTGAAAAAAAAGTCCCTTATACCCAGATGTATGAATGAGTAGGCAGAGATGGACAACTCGTGTCCGGAAGTCCGACTGGGAAGTACTATCGATGCCGAGTGTGTGCATGTGTAGTTAGTATGTGTGTGATGAATGACGTGGAGGTTTTGCTGTACTATGTACTGCATAACTAGCCAGCGTTTTGATAAGTTTTAATAGTTTTAAACCAGACCTGCGAACAGGAAATCTTATTTTCCTCTGCAGGTTTCACGGCATTGTAGTGAGGTTATTGTAAAATAATTGCGTGTCACTGTAACTGCAAGTGTGAAATGTTTGTAAAAATTCTGTATTTTCCGTTACAGATTTAAATTTAGTACAGTGTTAATATTGCATTGACGGACAATGATGACAACGGTCAGTAATGATTGACTTTAATCTCCACTTAACAGCGTGACATAGTCAATATTTATCCTCCCAACCTTACCGACAATTGGCAATAAATTTATAAATAATATAGTGTATTAAAGAATAAAAAAAGAGACGCCTTCATTTATTAATAATCTATAATTGTGCTGAATTTAAAACTAAAATACTATTGCATTTTCGAAAAGATTCTTGTGAAAAATTTTTAACCTATAACCTCAAGAAGGTGTACATACTTGACATTCGTTGATAAGAGATGGTTCCCAAAACCACGATAATGTTTTAGTCGGATAAATTAAACACACAATTGGATTGTAGATAATCGAAAGTGCCTGTTTTCTTAAAATCGAGTATGAAAAATCTTTTAAGGATATTTTCAAATATTTTCGCAAAAGAGATATGCGTACATAGTTTTTCAGAATAGCATTGTCTAATAACCCAGAGCCTCTCCTCGTACTGTATTTATTAAATAGTAGATTAATTGTTTTGACTGAAGCGGTCAACAAGTGGTCAAAAACTTCTCGATAAAATGCCTTATGTCCCATTTTTTAACCATTTATTGAAGTTAAATCCATATCATGTCGCATATTTATCTTTATAATTACTGAAAGTACGATCAATAAAACAAGTTATACAATTCTATCACACATGTATTTTAAAGTTCGATATTATTAAATGCGTATAAAGTAATTAAAATTTTTTTACTTGAAATTAGAATAATTTATCAAAAAAAAATATATAAATAAACAACAGCTTTTACCAGATCTCGAATCGGCGAGTGTTACCAGTACCAAAGTATCGTTGCTTTAAAAATCTCGTAATTATAAATACACATACATAAAAAGTCACGATACTTAAAAGAAAAATAAAAACTTGGCTAAACTGACATTAATTGAACAAAAGAGGGAAAGTATAAGGTTATCACTCGTTTACGCAGTAGCCGATCCGTGACCATACCCCCCTCTTCGCCCCTGAAACCACCTGGCGTAAAGAGCCGCACGTGTCGCACCGGACATTATAAAGGACGAGCGGTGAATCGACTCTCTCTCTCTCTCTCTTTCTGTAATTAATAAATTTATCGACTTTTCACTTTTTGCTCTCGACTTTTCGATGGAGGGTGCATAGGAATGCGGATAATTTTTGGATGTACATCGGGTGTTCAATGGATTTATGGGTTGGATCGATTTTTTCAACTTTTGTCGATTGATGCTTTTTAGTACGTAGATTAACGAGTTCTTTATATCGATTTGCAACTTGAAGATCTTGAAGTTAACCGCGACTTTGTTTGGGAATTAATTGAAATTAAAATAATACATATATATTAATAATAATATCACTGAATATAAAAGTTTCAGAAATACGGTACTGTCACATACACAGTTGTTGATCAGTTAAGGCAAAACCGTACGTTCATAGAATAATTTTATGTTAAAAAGGATAATATAATTGTATATATTTTGACGGATACAGAAAGTACAAGTATTAAATTTCCTTTTAGCAATCTCAGAAAAATAAAATAACTGCTATTTTTAAAGTAAGCAACAAATAATCTAAGAAAAAAAAGCGGGAAGTATCAATTTCAGATGAGTATAAAGTTTTCGGTACGTAAACCAATTCCTAGTTGAGACTATATTAACCAATTATTGATTGCTTTACCTTTAAATAGTATGTAGCACCGATTAGATTTATGTAAATCTTATTATTTTTCAAAAATAATATACTGATCAGAAATTGGTTCATGATCAACAATTGGGTACTTTACGGTATAATGAAAGATAAATGAGCTCTGTATACATTTACACGCAAATGTTAATTTAACGAAAAATAAAATAAGAAGAGAGATGAATCGATCTCCGTGATTTTCGCAGTGTAGAAAACGTGGGATGAGGTTGTACAAACGCGAGAAGAAAATCTTCATGGGAAATGGATTTAGCTGCGGTTGCGATTTTCGTATATGTGGGCGGTTTGACGGCCCAATAACCCATGACACGAGCGATCGGTTTACTATTTTCACCAGCCGTTATCTTTTTCCCTCTTCCTTCTTCCCTATATATGGTTTTCGACCATCTTTCTTTTTTTTTCTTTCACACGCGTTGGGGTTGTCTGCGAGCTCTTACATAATAGACGTTGATTACCGTATGACAGGCCTCGTGCCTTACATATTTGACGTTTCCTTCGTTTTCTCTCTCTTTCTTTCTTTTCTCTTTCTCCGTATCCTGCATCGGTGAAAGGCGTGAGTCAATTAATACGTTGATATTTTCTTTTCATCGTTTACAAATGCATGTATACGATCTCAATTATATGTAAATTTATAAATCGTACGTGATGTTTAAAAGACCGTTTTTAAAAATTTAATTTACTAAATGGATGTAACATCGCAACGTTCATAATATTGGTGCGTGCGTTCGAATTATTTTTGTATATATATAAGTATATATTTTGTGCTTATTGTTCAATTGTATACTTTGATTAAATTAACATTTAGTCAATCATGTCAGGTATTAAAGTTTTATGTAAAATTTAGCTTTTTAAACGAATAGGCACTAACATTGAATTTTTGTTAATAAAAGTAATAATATCCAATAAATAATACTTTGCAAAAGTTCTTTATTTTTATTTGCTCATTATTTAAAAGAATCCTCTTAAATCTACGTATCACATAATACATTATAATTTAATTTAAATTGTGAAAATTTTATATTGAATTAAATACACGCAATTATTACAGACGAGCTTTAAATGCTATTCAATTAAATTTATTTAATAATTTCCTTTTATTTGTACACATATAGGTAGATTTCAATCCAACGTACTTGTAATAATTTCTAATATATTTAATCATTTTTAATAACTATATTAATTTTATTAATTAATTAATTATGCTAATATTATTAATTTAATCATTTTTAATAAGATTGTAATAATTTAATGGTATATATCTCCGTGTAAAAAGCAAAATATTTGCGCGAACGAAAAATCAATCGGAGGCTCATTTTAAAATAGTTTCGAAATGCGTATATATATACATGTAGGAGTCTATAAAAATTCGCTTTTCGTAGATCGGAATAGAACTATTTGCACCCCCGTAATGATTGATGCGTGAGATTAGAATAGCCATGGATTCAATGGGGATTTCTCATGTTTCTCAAAATCAGGAGCCGGCTGGCAATTATTTCGAACGGCTATATTCGAGGGTTAAGCGCCTCTTGCATCCCGAGTTTTTATATATACTCGAGCGCACGGGTCTGCGGTTTCGGGCTATTCACTTTTCCCTCGTGACTTCCCTCGCTCTGCACTCGCATTTTAAACAACGTTATCTATTCTCTCTAAGCAGCTGAATGGATTATAACGTTTTAGTTTCTATACTGTGCGGACTGCGGTTTATATACGTTTAGAAATCGAATACTTTAATAGAGTGTTTACAAATTAATTAAAAAGTCCCTTTTCATTTTATTTGTGATCGAGAGAACACGTTGCTCAACATTAGATTTTAATAGACGGAGAGCAAATGTCGTGATTATAAAATTCGTGGTAATGATGATACGTATATATAATTCTTATGCATTAGGTGTATTACGGTAAATTAGTATCAATATTATTTATATTGTACATAAATGGTTCTTTTCAATCCTTCGAGTGACATTTTAGGCACGATTGTTATACAGAAGTGTATCCCATATTTTCACCATTACGAAAAATTACACTTTGAACAATATGATTGATTTATACGTCATTTTGGTAGAACACAAAACAATATCTTATGAAATATTTTTAGCAATGTATGTTCGTGTATATATCTATATATGGATACAAATTTTTTAATTACTGGAATCTATTTGTTCAACAGTTATTCTAACCTCAAGACGTTAACTTTTTCAAGTTTATTTCAACACCAGCTGTGTTTACCGCTCTTTAACTCAAAATCTATCAACTTTTACCATAGCCCTGGTAGGAATCATTTCCATTTTCTTAGTAGTAATAAGCTTGTTTCGAAAAAATGGGCTTAAAATGTGAACATTTTTATTCCTGCGATGAAACGCTTATTACAAAATTATTTTATCAAGATCAGTCTATTTTCTAGCCAGAAAGATAGGTTACTCGGCATTTTGGTCTGAAATAAGTTGCTTGGCTCGTTCTAGCCCAAGAAAAGGCTTGTAAGATAGATTCGGTTCGATTTTAAGAAAAATTCGTGAATCTCGGTATATATTTTGAACGGTAATTCGTAGAAAGTAAACAATTGCCTAATCATATCTGCAGTTAGGAAACCGATCGAATTTGACCAATCCCAACTTAAAGGCCACCGATAGATTTACCTAAAATATTTGTGAAGGTTTGGACACTTCATTAAATGGGGGTTCTTCATTCTTTTTCTTTAAATTATCATAACTTTTTACAGAATTAAAGGTCATAAAAAAGCTACATAGAATATTTAAAAGGTATTGCTTTAAGCATTTTTTTAGACTTTTCGATAAAAAAATCAATTGTGGTTAAGTTACAATTTTTTCTAGTTGAATATTGATATGTAGTTTATGTGACATTGACCTTGAAATTAGAAATTCTAACCCAGAAGAATAAATTCCAGACACAATTAGCAACGAATGTTACATATAATGTTCTATAGTAAAAGTTGATTCACATTTTGAGGTTAGAATTAATTTTGGACAAATAAATCCCAGTATCTAAAAATTTTTTCTGTTAAAAAATGTTCTTTTTCTTTAAATTATCATAACTTTTTACAGAATTGAAGGCCATAAAAAAGCTACATGGACTATTTGAAGGTATTGCTTCAAGCTTTCTTTTAGGCTTTTGGATAAAAAAATCAATTGTGGTTAAGTTACAATGTTTTCAAGTTGAATATTGATATGTAGTTTATGTGACATTGACCTTGAGATTAGAAATTCTAACTCAGAAGGATAAATTCTAGACATAATTAGCAACGAATGTTACATATAATGTTCTATAGTAAAAGTTGATAGATTTTGAGTTAAATAGCGGTGAACCCAGCTGATGTTGAAAAAACTTGAAAAAATTCACTTTTTGAGGTTAGAATAACTTTTGAACAAATAGATTCCAGTATCTAAAAATTTTTTCTGTTTTATGAAAAAATTTCCCGTGTGTATCTAAAATTTGGTGCATTTTAAAATTTTGAACGGACCACTTGTGGAATGCCGAATATATATAAATAAGTTAATCGAATAACTTAAATTGTATTAATATACTTTTATTTAACTATTCTCAAATTTATGCAGAATTTAAATATTATTTAATATAATTGTTGTATATTTGTTAGTATTCCTATAGCGATTGTGTCTAAAATGTAAAAACAGCTGTTATTGCTCACAAATAACTAAAAATAAATCTGCACACGAAGAGTCCCTTATAATCCTTCTCCGCATAAAGAATCTACATTATTTTTTCATTCGGATCATGTATAACCGTTTAACTACATTTCGAATAATTTTATACTAATAATTACTATAACGATAGCAGTTCGACATACATTAATGGTAATTTAAAAAAGTAATTATTCGTGGTATTGGAATTTAATTAGCATTAATTCACTTCGAATCGAAATTCGCGTGGAAAAAGGTAGTTTAAACTTCTAAAAAATGAAATAACATTAATTTAAAAATGTATTTGGACGATCGAATTCAAATCCATGGACATTGTACATCACTAGCAAAGAATGAACAAACGTTTAGTACATTCGGATATACCCGTAGACAAAAACACAACGCAGGACAGTGAATCGGATTTCCGGGCATATATATAGAGCCTTGTGGCGCGTGCAGGAGGAAGAGGAGCAGGAGCAGTAGCAGCAGGCACGTGAAAAATCTGGTCGATCCATCACGAGAGAGGCGCTTGTTAAAGTCCTTTTGACTATTGTACGTGACTCGTTTGACCGTATATACCTCCTTTGCGAAAAACGACTGCACGCGCATCCTTTGTGCAAGTCTCTCCTCTCTCCTTCTCTCTCTCGACTTATTCCAAGTATATAGGTATACACTGGACCTTACGGGATTAGTTTTATTTAGCTTCGGGGATTGCTTGTAATGGATATACTGTACCTATATATATCTATGCATATATCTATACGGCACAATAGAGGCAACTCGTTTTTCTCGATGGGTTCGATGCAGTTTTCGAGTTGGTATACGCTTCAAATACTATACTGCTGGGAAATTAACTATAGTTTCCTCAATGAGGTTGCTAACGTGAATATTTGATTCAAATAGACGATAATTAATTTATATTTTGTAATTTAATTTTTAGCGAAAAGTTTGATAATATCATGTGTGTATGCTAGGAATAAAGAATTTTCTTTTATAATACGTTTGTTAACTGTTAACGAATATCTTAGGATTAAATAAGTTTTTTCGTCGATAAAATGATAAATTTAATTATATTTCCAAAGTTTTGCACTGGATATGGAGAAAGTAGGGTTTTATCCTCGTATACAAGATTAACAGCTAATCAAATTTTTACGTTTTTCTATTAATTAATGTTTAATTAACGTTAAATTGAAAAAAAGCTATTCAATTTTAAATTAAACAATTAATAAATTAATAAATTAACAATTAATAAATTTTTTTATAACAACTGAAAACATTTCTTAATTTCTTAAACAAATTGTATTATTATTAACTTTTATTCAAATTCTGTTTCTATTGAAGTGGATTCAAATAATATTTAAAAGTAACTGTTAAAATTTCAGGCTATTCGATGAAATGGTTCCTGAGATATCCTGCAGTAAGTCCATTATGGAAAAAATCAGAGTATGAAGTCTCATCTCATAATTAATTAAAATAGTTGTGTTACTAATAAATTAGCTAAAAAAATTTACATTGAAGTTAATAATAATATAATTTGTTAAAAAATTAAGGAATGTTTTCAGTTGTTATAAAAAAAATTATTAATTGTTAAAATTGAATATCTTTTTTTCAATTTTAACCCAAGCTTGTCCTCTTAACATTTTCCTTCTACATCACATTTTTCGCCTGTTTTTTACTCATTCTATTAAAAAAATCTAGGATGATATATATATTTATTCTAAAACTTAAACATACGTAAAAGAAGAAAAGTGTTATAACTATATGTACTAAAAAATTTTAAGTCGTCGAATTAAGTGAATTTTCTTTTAAACCAAGACCAGGCGAGAGGAAAAGAAGTAAAAAGAATTAAGGAACAGGACCGAAATCATATTAAAGTTAAATTAATTTAATCCAATCCATACGATTCGTCAATTAAACGACGTAACGTACGTCCATCAAGCGTCGAGCCACACACGCACACTCACGTTTATATAGATATATAACTTGAAACGCATACATCAATTAATTCGACAGTCTATATGAGATATTTTTAATCTGAACTATCCGATTTCTACGAACGTCTCTGCACATACACAGATACTTATATATATATATATAGGGTTAGCGCGATCGTTTGACGGATATACAGCAAACTACCCGATCTCCATTGTCCAGCAATTGAGGCTCGTTTAAGGCGGGGGTTGTACCCGACTAAATTGATTCAAATTGCCCAAGTGGAACCGAGGATAAATAAAAAATTATACACACTCCGCTTGTATATATACGGGAGCATTTAACCGCGGATATTAACACACGAGAGGGAGGTAGAGAGAGGGAGAGAGAGAGAGAGGAAGAAACGACGACGTCTTTACCTGTGACAACTTTTTTTTCCAAATCGATATACTATAGGTGACTATTTTCTTCCAACCAACTCCTATTAGCTCGCCCGTATAAGATCAGCTGCAAATATCGTTTGGGTTTTTCCTTTAATTCAGCCCTTTTTTACCCACGATATAAGTATATATGTATATAAATGTGTGTGTATGCGTGTGTATGTATACAAAAATTGAGGATCTCGGGATTCCATGTGTGTGTGTGTATATGAGGGAGCTTTATGATTTATACAAGGAAGCTCCATCCTTGAAATTTTCTCAAGGAGTCTTCGGACGCGCTCTTCGTTTCTCCCTCCATTGTGTCATTTCTATATAACGCTTGCATACCGTGAGAATTAGAATGTGGGTGTTTTCATTGACTTTTGATTGAGTCGTACGATTCTTCGATTATTACAACCACCCTCGATAGTTAATATTGCGCTATTTAACTTTAATTCTTTCAATTTGTGTGTGTACGATGAAGAATTACATATATAATTTGAATAACATTATTATATTAGTTCTTCGTCTTCGCTTAATTTTAAAAATTAAATTAAATTAAATTCATAATGTTTAAATTGCTTACGATGAATTGAAGATATATACACACAATTAATGTGTAACCATCATTTATTTGTTCCTTTTACCAAATGCTTATATTAAAATTACAAATAAATAAGTATTAATACATAAGTATTAAGTATAATACATAATCATGGTTACTCCATTCAGTAAACTATTTTTTTAAGTATCTTTTGAATTTGTAAACAAATAGTTTTTACCAAATGCTTTGTGTTCATCGTGAGATTCAATAATGAATATTTGTTTTGAAAAAATACCGTCAATCATTTACTAAAATTATGTAGGTAGCTATGGTATAGATATAAATATATTATATTAAAAAACATGTATGTACATATTTTAGATTTTAAAAAATGAGGAAAAAACCTTCCATCAACTATGTAATAAAAATTTGGCATTTTAATTATTAGTGGTTGTTACTATTACGATTACGTTTCAATATATATAATTTGTCTATTAAATATTTTTAACTTCTACTATATAGTTATCTTTTTTTATTAAAATTCTTGAAAATAAACAAAAAATTATTATGTTTATTTTTATACTACACTCATTCATTTATCGAAATTGTACAATTTTAACCCGAACCTATATATACCTATAATAAATAATTATTTATAACACATAAATAATTTAAAATCAAAGAAATTAATTATAGATAAACAAAGAAAAAGCAACTATCTTATATACATATTCGCATTTTGAAATCGAATCGAAGTTGCACAATGACACTCACACAGACAGGCAAACATATAAACAAAGAGACAGCACGTGATTCACGCAGCGCGAGCAATTAAAGAGTCCAACTCGGTCGTTAATAAATAAGTGACCAGATTTCCGGATGTACACACGCGCGCAGCACGTCCGAGAAAGAAAGGGGTTGACCATTACTCGGTAAACAAAAGGACCCCATTGATGTCCCACGGCGCGTCATATCCTCGCGAAGAATCTCAGGACACGCGCGCTATAAATTTTGTCTCGTTGAGAAGAAAAGAAAAGGAAGAAAAAAAAAACGCGGTCGAAAATAGAGAATCGAGAGAAATTTTTAAAAAATGTCACCCCTTTTGGCGCGTGCCGACGTAACTGGATATACGGTAGTGGACACGTATGTATATACATATGTGTGTGTGTGTGTGTGTGTATCGAAGGGGTTATAAACAAATGTGTTCAAACATGTATAAGGGTAACGTTTGTGTCAACAATACTTATACCTCTAATCCTTTAGTGGCCCACCGGGTGTGCGACTTTTTCCCCGTTAATGGCTCGTATGTATCTATAACTTCTTCATTTTTCTGACCCGAGTTTTCGAGCCTCTAATGTAAAGTAAAAATTAGTATTTTAATAGTAGACAGAGGCGAGACTTAAAAATTGCCATCATTTTGGAAATATTACCATTAATAAAAATTAATTTTTCTCAATGGTGGCAATTTTTACGATTATTAATAGCAATTTTTATAATTGTGCAAGTCTGTCCTCCGCTTACCATTGAAATAGATATTTATGCTAGCAAATTTTTCACAGGGTAGTGAATACCTCGTGCGTTATTATTTGTTCTATTTGATTTTTTAATTAATTTCACCTTCGAAGGTTAATGTCTTTATTACAGGATAATAATGCAGTTGTAAATCGGCAAGTCAATAGCTATACTGACTGCACCTTGAAAAACATTTTGAAATTACAAAAGATTCAAAATATACATATCCGAAAGTTTGTACAAGGACAATTTAAATTAACTATTATTCATTAATCTGTATTTAAATTTCTCATAAAATAGCTGGTTTTATTATAAATAATTATAAAGAATTGATCGTTAATGAATGAGAAACGGTGCGAAAAATCATAAGTCCCCTAAAATTTTGAAAGAAACGAGGGGAAAAAAACGAAATAATGACGATTGACCAACGGGATTCACACTCAACGATGACCGACTCGATCTATAAAACTGATAAAAATCGATGTGGGAGAAAAGCAGATAACAGGCCCAGCAGGTATGTATATAACTGTGCGTCAAACGCGTGTGAACGCAAAGTGAAACCAAAGAAGCTGATTGTAGAGGAAGCGTTTAATAGAAATTAATAGAGTATATATATACGATCGATTGCAAACCAGTTCTATACATATATTTATTAGGGTTCCCCTTCCTATACGTTCAATTGACGTGAGAATATATATATATATCGAGCTTTTTATACATTTTTCACTCACTATTATCATATTTTCTCAATTGTTTCAATTACGACTGTGTATAGGTAATGCACACAAAATATAATTTCTCGTTTTTTTTTCTTCACAACTATTAAGTAAACAAACAAATTTTTAAAATCCACTTTCTCGTATAATGTATATGCGCAACACGTCGATCCACGTGTGTATAATACTATATATATATATAGCGTGTAGTCAAACCTCTCGATAATAATAGTATAAAGTTTCTTCTTTGAAAAAGGGATAAAGGGAGATAGAAAAAGAGCATGCGCGTATTGATACATTATATCCTATGGCATATGTTTGGGACCCAGGGGACGTTTGGCTCTTTCCCTCTTGTCGCTAAACGTTCGGGGGTGGCTTCCATCTCTCTCACTCTTCTTCTTTTTTTTTTACAGGCGAGCTGCTCACTTGAGGGGCGTGCGCGTTTCCGGGTTGATGAACGCCGGGTCAGAAAAAAGGTCATAACGTTGTAATTTAGCGATGTAATTTGCATAAATGAAAAAAAAAATTCTTTTTTTCTTTCCGTTTATACCGTGCGTACATGTTTTGGTTGTGAGAAAGGGGTGTAACGATGAATATTTGTTTTTTTTATTTCGCTCAGTGATATATGGATGCGTAGATTCTCTTAATTACGTGCGTAGTTTTCGTTCATTCTTATGTTCGTTATAATAATTGACCAAATGAATGGAGTGAATGTATATATATATATAGGTTTTATACTCAACCTGCATATAATAACTATATTACTGAAATATTGTTAAATGTAATATTATTATTATTTTCGAATAGGATAGTTGTGAAAAAAAATGTTATAAGTAACTTATTTTTAAGCATTTGAGATAAATTATTTCTGTACTGTTATTGAATGTGTAATTTGTGTTTCACTTATTTATTTTATCACTGTAAACTATACTCAAATATAACGAATGTTAAATATCACGCAAATTATTGAATGTTTAAAAGTATACTTGATGTATAGTTTAAGATAAATTCAAAAATATATTAGTTTATTATATAGCCAAATATATAAATATTATTTAAATATGTATTTTATGTTTAAGATTAAAAAACAGTGTCGATTTTTTTAAGAGATCTGAACGCCAGAAAACAGAAAAATGATTAATTTTTTTTATTACACTGAGAATAAGTTTAGATTAAAAATTACTATAGTTTCTAGTCAAGAAATCACAAACTGACAAACTGAGGAAAATTAGTATGGTTTCCAGTAAAAATTACTATAGTTTATAATAAAATTTACTATAATTCTTGTAATATTTACTATAACTTTTCTAAATTTTAATATGTAAACTATAGTAATTTGTCCCCAGTTTGTCATTCTGTGATTTATTCACTAGAAAATATATTAATTTTTAATACAAAATTTTTATATTTATATATAATATAAGTACAATTTATTTATATTATATAAACGTTCTGTAACGATGTTGTGTATTCTTTGGAGGTAATCTGTGAATTGTTTCTAATTTTTTTATTGACAAAACAACGAGATTTTTGGGCAACCGTGAATTATTGTTTCATAACTGTATACATACATTACCGACTAAAAATGGTTATATATTTGCATATAATTCATGAATAATTAATTATTTCGTAAAAATACCTCTGTCACGGTAGTCTATGTGTTTTGAGCAGTATCTGTGATTCCTTATAGATTTTTCTTATAATTAGGACTGATATTTTTCTTATAATTTAAGAATTTTGAATATTCTATTTGCGTGTCACATCACTTTACAAGTTGGTGTTACTGGGATTGTTTTTAAGTGTAACGTTAATTAATCATCCAGTTGTTTGAGTTTTGAAGTCACGGGCTTTTTTATACTTTTCTTATACTCATACCTAAAAAAATTCATAAATGTAACAAATAGTGAGGGATTACAAAAAAAAAGGAAGAGGTAATAAAGAAGAGTATATTGCATTGTAAAAATGAATCTTAATGACATATAATTTATCAACAAATACGACATAGAACAAATTTACTAAAATGTTTATTTTCTCGATTGATATTTACTGTTAAATTTGTTATTAACATTCTAAAAAATATATTTATTTTTTCATAGAATCATAAAAACATATAATAATTTTCTCGTAAGAGATACGCTTTATATAAAAATAACGTTATGACAGTAATATCTATATATCAGTTATCCTAAAATTATACCGCGAGATAAAGGAATAAGAAAAAACGCCCATAAGTAAAAAAAATCCTTATATATACACAAAATGTACATGGCGATATACGGCAGTTAATACACCTTCATTTGTTACAAATATTTACTTCACTCTCGGTGTGTAACTATATAAAAAAACTTGAATGCAAACCCAAGTTCTCTTTGTTCTTTGGTTGATGAAAAAAAGGTGAAAAAAAGGGATCGAAGACAACGTTAGATTTTTAAACAGAGTATATGTATATATAGGCATAGTGACGCGCACGTGGTGTTGACAGGTGACAGAATTTTTAACCGAGCGCGCATCTTTCGCTCGTGCCACCTACGTGTCCTGGGCACGCGACTAGCATTGTATGCAAATCGAAAAAGAAGGGAGGAGGCAGATGTTTCCGCGCAATGAAAATTCACGCCGTGTGCCTTTGACTTTTTCGGGGATAGCCTATAGGCTCTCGACTTTATTTTTCCCTATTTCTGTTAAAGATTATTGCGTCGCAGATTTTATATCCTGATGCACATGCGCGCCCACATACTAATTATTAAATTATTGCTTTCTGTTCCATCTATATCGTTAAATATAAATTTTAAAAATTTTCTACCTGGACTACTGCGTGTAACTAAACAAAAGTTTATACATATTTTTTTATAACATAGACATAAACTTTAGATTAAGTTGAATAAACGTTGAAGTGTAATGTAGATCAAATGTATACAAATTGATGGATTTATAAAAATGTTTCTTTTAGTCAAAAATTACTTAGTGATTCGTAATTAGGGACTAAAAAATGATTTAATCTAACCTCGAAAAGCTCGTTTTTTCTAAGTTTATTAAAGAAAATCTTTAAATTTAATAATTAGCTCAAAACTGAACAGTTCATTTGTTACTTTCATCAGATTCATATAAATTTATAAGATTTATACAGTTTAAAATATATAACAAGTAAGAATAAATTTGGAAAAATATAAATTCGAACTTCAAAAACGGAATGATGATATGGTTGGGAACTTTTAGTTGTTTAAGATTTCATCAAATTTGGTGCTAATCAACGACGGAGGCATAATATATAAATTTTGCATATATATATCACATTATGAGTGTACGGAACGTAATGAAATGATCCGCAGCTATTGTATATAAGCTTCTATGACTATAAGGGAAAACGTTTCTAGAGTCCAGAATTTTATTTGTTACATTCCGATTTTATATTTTATTACCTTCCGATAATAGTACACTGCATAAAACAGTAAATATTTCGTACTTTATTTCAACTTTGTTACTCAATCTCTCACCTTTCCTCATTCGTTAAGGATACGTATATAATTTTCAATCAAATACTTTTCTTATACAATAAATTTAGAACGACACAATTTTTAATAAATACAACAAATTATTAATTAGTCGACATAAAATAAATAAAACCAGGTGAAAGACAGTAGCCTATCAAATAAATCGTAAAAAAAAGGTGGGATGGACATAATTTATTTTCCTTCACGTCGAATTCGAACGACGAGAGATCGAAAAGCTCGGAGACGTATATAATACCGATACAAATATAAGAAAAATGATAAAAAAAAACCGAGTCTCATAAAAGTGCATAAAGATTCAACGTTACGGAGTAAATAATAAAGCCGCTTTGGAAAAGTGCCGGGGCGTACAAACTCGTTGACAAGGACAAAGACCGCGAGAGATATAGAGAACACGAGTGAATTCCCTTAAAAGCATTTTCCGCCCAAAGAGAGAGGGAGAGAGAGAGAGAGAGGGAGAGGTAGATGATCCGATAGTGTCAGCGACAGAGGAGGGAAATTTCGCGCACACAAGCGAGCGAGAAGAACGCGCATCCCTATGCACAATAGATATACGTAGCGAGAGACCGAGAGAGCGAGAGAGGACAATAGAACCAGCCAGTGAGTAGAGCCAACAGTCAAATCGGAGCGCTATCAGTCCTACCCCATTATATCCACCTTCATTTGTTACAAATATTTACTTCACTCTCGGTGTGTAAGTTCTCTTTGTTCTTTGGTTGATGAAAAAAAGGTGAAAAAAAGGGATCGAAGACAACGTTAGATTTTTAAACAGAGTATATGTATATATAGGCATAGTGACGCGCACGTGGTGTTGACAGGTGACAGAATTTTTAACCGAGCGCGCATCTTTCGCTCGTGCCACCTACGTGTCCTGGGCACGCGACTAGCATTGTATGCAAATCGAAAAAGAAGGGAGGAGGCAGATGTTTCCGCGCAATGAAAATTCACGCCGTGTGCCTTTGACTTTTTCGGGGATGCTTATATAGCCTATACGCTCTCGACTTTATTTTTCCCTATTTCTGTTAAAGATTATTGCGTCGCAGATTTTATATCCTGATGCACATGCGCGCCCACATACTAATTATTAAATTATTGCTTTCTGTTCCATCTATATCGTTAAATATAAATTTTAAAAATTTTCTACCTGGACTACTGCGTGTAACTAAACAAAAGTTATACATATTTTTTTATAACATAGACATAAACTTTAGATTAAGTTGAATAAACGTTGAAGTGTAATGTAGATCAAATGTATACAAATTGATGGATTTATAAAAATGTTTCTTTTAGTCAAAAATTACTTAGTGATTCGTAATTAGGGACTAAAAAATGATTTAATCTAACCTCGAAAAGCTCGTTTTTTCTAAGTTTATTAAAGAAAATCTTTAAATTTAATAATTAGCTCAAAACTGAACAGTTCATTTGTTACTTTCATCAGATTCATATAAATTTATAAGATTTATACAGTTTAAAATATATAAACAAGTAAGAATAAATTTGGAAAAATATAAATTCGAACTTCAAAAACGGAATGATGATATGGTTGGGAACTTTTAGTTGTTTAAGATTTCATCAAATTTGGTGCTAATCAACGACGGAGGCATAATATATAAATTTTGCAATATATCACATTATGAGTGTACGGAACGTAATGATATGATCCGCAGCTATTTTAGATGACGTCTGGCGCTGACGCATTATCAAGTATACAAGCTTCCATCACTAAAAGGAAAACGTTTCTAGAGTCCAGAATTTTATTACCTTCCGATATAGTAAACTGTATAAAACGGTAAATATTTCGTACTTTATTTCAACTTTTGTTACTCAATCTCTCACCTTTCTCATTCGTTAAAGGATACGTATATAATTTTCAATCAATACTTGTCTTTATATAAATAAATTTAGAACGATGAAATTTTAATAAATACAACAAATTAATTATTGAACAATATTAATTAGTCGACATAAAATAAATATAACCAGGTGAAAGACAGTAGCCCGTTAATAAATCGTTATAAAAAGGTGGGAATGGACACGTAATATATATTTTCCTTCACGTCGAATTCGAACGACGAGAGATCTAAAAAGCTCGGAGACGTATATAATAACCGACTAGAAATATAAGAAACTGATAAAAAAAACCGAGTCTCATAAAAGTGCATAAAGATTCAACGTTACGGAGTAAATAATAAAGCCGCTTTGGAAAGTGCCGGGGCGTACAAACTCGTTGACAAGGACAAAGACCGCGAGAGATATAGAGAACACGACGTGAATTCCCTTAAAAGCATTTCCGCCCAAGAGAGAGGGAGAGGAGAGAGAGAGGGAGGGTAGATGATCCGATAGTGTCAGCGACGAGGAGGGAAATTTCGCGCACACAAGCGAGCGAGAAGAACGCGCATCCCCTATGCACAATAGATATACGTAGCGAGCAGACCGAGAGAGCGAGAGAGGACAATAGAACCAGCCAGTTGAGTAGAGCCAAACAGTCAAATCGGACGCGGCTATCAGTCCTACCCCATTATATCCTTTGATCCGCTAGTTCCTCTCCCTCTCTCTCTTCCTCGCTCAGTGGCAAACACACGGGATCCTGATTGCCCTCCCCCGCGTGTTTATAAACAGACTCGAATTCCCTCTCCCTCCCTCTCTCTCTCTCTCCCCCGACGCTGCGGTGTTTAAACCTATTCCTCCCTTTATCGTTTCACGTCCTTTTTCTCGCAACCGACACTTTTCGCTCGATCGCAAGAGAGAATCCGAGGGGAAAAAGAGAAGCTCGTTCTTATATAGAAACTTTTAGGGTAAACGAATCGTTCAACATTTTTATCTCTTAACGTATAATTTTCCTTGAATTATATAACCCTCTCTCCGTATCCTCGATCTCTTATTTCTTTTTCACGAACGTCAATCGAATTACGTTTCGTCCTAATATACGTCAACGCATAGCTATATATACAATGTTTGACATCACAATTTTAGGTATATATAGAAATTCCTGTTTCTATGAAAACTGACATTTTATACATGCATATGTGTGTATACGAAGGTTTGAGCTTGATCATATCATGCGCAAAACGAAAACTAGAAAACGCTTTTATCTTACGACGGCACGCGCTACGTTCGTATAATTTTGTAATGGACATTGCGTTGTACACTTTTCTTTTCTTCGCGCTTGCGGACACGTGGTCGGAAGTGACGCTTGGTTCGTTATCGTGACTTCACCCACGTGCGACTCTCCCTGTTAAATCACACATGCGTGAAGATACTCTGCCTCCTCTTATCGAACAATATATTATTTACAATGTTATTAGTTTCTGCTGATTTTGTTTTAAATCCGCTGACTGCAGTTTTTCACAATTACGAATTATCCTTATACAGCGACATATTTTGTGTAACTTTACGAGAAAAAAGTTGTGAAAAAAAGGGATCGAAGACAACGTTAGATTTTTAAACAGAGTATATGTATATATAGGCATAGTGACGCGCACGTGGTGTTGACAGGTGACAGAATTTTTAACCGAGCGCGCATCTTTCGCTCGTGCCACCTACGTGTCCTGGGCACGCGACTAGCATTGTATGCAAATCGAAAAAGAAGGGAGGAGGCAGATGTTTCCGCGCAATGAAAATTCACGCCGTGTGCCTTTGACTTTTTCGGGGATAGCCTATAGGCTCTCGACTTTATTTTTCCCTATTTCTGTTAAAGATTATTGCGTCGCAGATTTTATATCCTGATGCACATGCGCGCCCACATACTAATTATTAAATTATTGCTTTCTGTTCCATCTATATCGTTAAATATAAATTTTAAAAATTTTCTACCTGGACTACTGCGTGTAACTAAACAAAAGTTTATACATATTTTTTTTATAACATAGACATAAACTTTAGATTAAGTTGAATAAATGTTGAAATGTAATGTAGATCAAATGTATACAAATTGATGGATTTATAAAAATGTTTCTTTTAGTCAAAATTACTTAGTGATTCGTAATTAGGGACTAAAAAATGATTTAATCTAACCTCGAAAAGCTCGTTTTTTCTAAGTTTATTAAAGAAAATCTTTAAATTTAATAATTAGCTCAAAACTGAACAGTTCATTTGTTACTTTCATCAGATTCATATAAATTTATAAGATTTATACAGTTTAAAATATATAAACAAGTAAGAATAAATTTGGAAAAATATAAATTCGAACTTCAAAAACGGAATGATGATATGGTTGGGAACTTTTAGTTGTTTAAGATTTCATCAAATTTGGTGCTAATCAACGACGGAGGCATAATATATAAATTTTGCATATATATATCACATTATGAGTGTACGGAACGTAATGAAATGATCCGCAGCTATTGTATATAAGCTTCTATGACTATAAGGGAAAACGTTTCTAGAGTCCAGAATTTTATTTGTTACATTCCGATTTTATATTTTATTACCTTCCGATAATAGTACACTGCATAAAACAGTAAATATTTCGTACTTTATTTCAACTTTT